>OZ023065.1:36556131-37997381 GCA_963992785.1 Tenthredo livida
CTTCAGCTGGGAATCGGCACCGGACGCAAATGGAAAACGGAAAGTGGAAAGTGAGAGAGTGAATGAAACACCGCTCGAAACTTGGGTTTAGGAGGCTACAGACTCGTGGGATGTAACCTTGTTTTCTGATAGCACGTTTGTAACCTTCTAAATCTTGCTTCGAGAGCCGTCAAAAAAACAGAAATATACCTTTCCATCCTCACCCCGCATGTCGCCATGGGACCGCGGATATCAGTGTATTTCTGTTTTTTATATTCAATTTTCAAATATTCTACTCTACTATCTGTTTTTCACAAAAATCCCATCTTTTCTTATACACATATGACAAAGGTATTTTTGAAGAAAATTGTCGGTAACTCACAAGAGGTGAGAGGGATACATATTTTTTTTTCTTTTCTCCTATCTAGATCTAGGCATCTATCGAACCCCGATGGACGAGCGTTTCGAAAGTTTATGAGCTAATATCCATTCGCTTCTATCCTCCACGTAGCCATTTTATGAAGCTTTTATTTGCCCGTTCACTCAGCCACATGGTGCATCACCAACGTCTCAAAAAAAAAAAAAAAAAAAAAAGAGAAAGAAAAAGAAAATCGCGAGAACCACGTCGACCTACGTCAGGAACATTCCTCGACGTGAAATTATCAACTACCTGGGTTCACATGGAGAAATAAAAGGAAAATAATAATGATAATAAAAGAAGCGATTTTACTCAGATTCAATACCTGATATGAAAATCATATCTATATTAGATATTTGGGTATGAAATTTCGGGGTGGAATCGATTATGCCTTGTTAAGGAGACCAGTACAGCGACTTTTCGAGAAATTATCATAGTCCGAAGTCAATTTATTTCATACCCAAAGTTCATTTCATATCAAAATATTTTCCTTTTTCCAAATCATGTGTCGTAAGGATTTTGGCACACCGTTGGTCCAATTCAATCTCTTGACGTCTCATTTTTTCCGGTGAACCATTCCTCATCTTGTGAATGTAGGGATTTTAAAATAAGAAATTATGTCATAAGTTATGATCAATTTACCAAATTTGCAAAAATTATTATCACTCATTTCTTAAATAACTTGGCCAAAACGGAGAATTTTCAAAATTCCTACATTCACATGATGAGGATTTGTTTTCTGAAGAAAATGAATCCAAGATGACCTGAATCGGTCCAACGGTGCTCTAAAATCCTTACGACACATGATTTGGAAAAAGAAAAATATTTTGATGTGAAATGAACTTTGGTGATGAAATAAATTGATTTCGGACTATGATAATTTCTCGAAAACTCGCTGTACTGGTCCCCTTAAGAAAGCATCGAACCATAGACGCTTTCTTGGAGACATTAAAATTGGGGTAAATTAATCTTGGACTATGCAGACGTCGGGGAAATCGACTCGTGACCTGAACGGAAGCTCATCAAATATCAAGTTATTAATAAGCTGACCGCTGCGCGAAATACATGACCCCGATTCTGAACGATTTAATGGTTTCCGATGGCCCTCTATTGATACTAATGCCACATGCGGAAAGCGAGCTATCATTCATTCGGAGCTAACGTGAGGTTGATTGAAGTTTTATATTAGCTATAGCTGCAGCATCCCGGGGAGTAAAGCTGAAGACAAATCACTCCAATCGACATTTAGAACGTGTGCATTAACGTACGGAGATACGTATACGTTCATGCATTGTACATATAGGTGTGAGGAGGTAAAAAAGAGAACTAGAACTCAACAGCGTTTTCACAAAACTACAAAGAGTCAAAGCTCCACATATCTGGACCGAGTGCGTTCTCCACCGCCCTGGTACTCCCTCACTTCTCTCCACAATTTCTCTACCGATTTTCCACCGCGCAATGTGTACGGACTTCAGGCACTAGACACTGAACACAGTAATATTCTGGATGGACTTTACTTTCGGTTCGAGTATCCCGGCAAAGCTGGCGTTTAGATAAATTGCTTCTGCCGCCACACATGCACATGTCATTCCCATATACGTGCGTCTACACGTTATACCTGCCGAAGCGTAAGTACAGGGTAACTCATAGAATTTCGGCAAAAATCGGTGTCATTTATGCGATTCTCCTTTCTCCTCCCCCCGCAACCATCGACGAAATATAAAATGATATCAGAAAAGACTTGAATGTATTTTCGATCCATTCCATGTTCGCTTTGAAAAAGCTCATGCAAGTTGAAAAAGTGTGAAGGATAATTTCGGCCGAAATTCGTCTCTGAAAGATCGGAAAGTCCCTAAAAGTTATCAAAAATTTAGCGAGGCACCCTGTATCGTATCCTATGTGCAGTACGAAGTCTGGTTTCGTTCGGTGTACATTGACAGACAAGTCCGTGCACCATCTCTTTGCTCAGCATCCATATGCATTGAGGGAAGGAGGTTATTGGGGGCTGCAGTGCAGCGCTGCACGTACACTCTATTCATCGGGGTGTCAAAAGAAATTATTTCCGTAAAATCTATTTTTGAAAGCTTTCCCACCTATATAGATTCACACATACGTTAAACGCACCTTCACTTCACTGTGTCATCATGTGCATATAGTATGTGCATCGAACCTTCGAGTACCAAGAATACCGCGTGCAAAGTTCATCGAGAGCGACTCGTGTTCTAATGATACGAAGTAGGTACCTACGAATAGCAGATTCCCATCTCATATTCTGAGATTCTTTACTGCCGTACGGCAAGACTGTACACATTCCGAGAAACGTCGAGTCAGGGAAATGCCTTGCAGATGTCCGAAATTCTCATGCGGATTCTTACGCGTTTCGCATGACATCGGGATGGCATAAAAGCTCAGAATAGATAGAAGCATAATACGATGTAAATATGAGTTGTGATCCGAATGCAAGATTCCATCATGGTTATACTTTGATATTTAGAGGGAAAACAGTAGAATTTTAACAATTCTTTACGGATCAATGAACGTGAACATTTCATCTCGATCCCATGTAGGAGAACATACCGCACCTTCAACATTCAAGACGTTATATTATAACATGTGTGAGTTTAGGGTTCTCCGTCTATCAAACCAACTACAAAATACATAGTTACATACTGGCACACTACGACTAGGGTAGTAATCCTGAGGGTACGTCTGCTAATCCTCGAAATCGTCAAAATTTAATAGCATATATACATACATATATGTGTACGTACAGCCGGGGGAGACTCTAGTGCGATATGCAGCAAAGCTATAGGGAGGCCAAAGTTGTATTAGAATATTAGATGTCACGGTTTAACTGCCCAAATGTGTGTATGCATGTATGTAAACTCTGTGCTAATAAATAAATGACATTATACCCGCCAGCGTAGTTTCAAGAAGATTTCTAATGAAACGAAAAATGCGGCTAAGATCCATCTGCAGGGATTTGATTTTCTTCCCCCATATTTTATTAGAAAAAAATAATATTTATTTTCATAATACCAAACGGATCGTGGATTCGAGATGAGTACAGACTGCAAACAGACAAGATTGCATTCGGAATAAATATCGAGTTGTTAGTAGACTCGTGTATTAATGGTGTAAATAACCTAGGGCAGAGGTACGGAAAAGATTCAGTACCTAGTTCAATCCTGGCAATTCCGGAAATAGAAAGCGCGTTGGTTTTTTTTTTCTAATTTTTTTTTTTTTTTTTTTCCGTACCTTATATTACTTTTCGTTTTTTTTTGTTGTATTTATTTTTTATTTTATTTTTTTCTTCTTCTTCTTCTCCTTCTTTTCTTTTCAAATCTTTCCTTCTGCTCGTTCGCGTAGAATGTAATACAACGAACGACGCGACGCGCTGCTACTCTCGCAGCATCATTACCACACGTTTCTCTATCTCGGCATCTCTTTCCATCCCACTTTTCTCCAACCCTGCGCGAATTTTCTTCTCTGTTTATTTCATTTTCCACAATTTCTTCGGGTTTTGTTTTGAGATATGAGAGGCGCTTGACCAGATGAGAGCACTCACGACGAAGTTTTACCCTTACCCGAGTGGCCCTGGATTCCAGAATCCCGTTTATACCTACCGCAGGATCAACCGCGACGTATAGGCAACATTTTTCTCATCATTTTTACCAACCTTTTTCTCCTCTTTCGCATTTTAACTCATATTATAATTTTATTTACGTCATTACGCACCAAGTGCCGCACTTTTTATCTGTCAGGTACAACACAGTATTCTTAGGTACCTATACATCGTTCAATTTCATTTTAACACAAATTTATTATTATAATTGATTTTAATTAACTAGAGCTGGCGGTTAACATGTTTCCTTTTTTTTTTTTTGTTTTTTGTTTTTCGTTTTTTATTTTGTCTCTTTTTTTTTCCCTTCTTTTTTAAATATCATGCAGGTCGATTTATGAGCCTCTCCATAATTAACCGATAAATTAAATATCGTGCGGTGGGAAATACCCGTCATAGTCGGTGTGCTAAAATTATTAATTTACGATCCAATCTTTAGCATTAATAAGCAATACGTATCTGCCTGGCCATCATTGTCTGCCAAACTCCACCTCTGCCCTCTGCACCCTTGCGACATCGCGAATAAATTCCAACTTTTCCAATAGCCGGTCCGCATCTCGATGCTCGGCGTCCCGGCGTACCCGCGATCCACCATATATGTATACATATAAATATATATAAATATATATATACCGTAAAACGAGTACGCGACTAATCGAGAAAATGGAGCAGTGTGTAGCGATAGGCGCCTAATCTCCCCCATCAGAAGCTCGACAAAGCCCATTCAGTCGTGTGCTCGTTCGATCGATCTATAAGCGATCAGCCGGTTCAGGATTTCACGGTTTTCTGGTTTTCGACTTTCTCGTTTTCATCGAATGTACTTTGACCAAAAAGCTAACCAACCAGTATGCGACTCGCTTACAAAAAGAAAAAGCTCATAGAGAACAGCTCTCAAACCGATCTCAGCTCTTCCAAAATAAGAGACCATTCAACATTTTTAATTTACCTACAAAATTTGTATTTTTGAAGACCCCAAAAATGGCGAAGAGAAAAAATTAAGCACATGTAATAATTTTGCGGAAAAATTTTTCCAACACTCGATGCGTATCAACTTCTTTAATATCAGTTTATTAAGCTGATATTAGTAACGTCCCGTTGGATCTTGGGGGAGTTTTAGTCCGCAGTCGCGTGGGGGATATAGAGACGTCAGTTAGCTGACGTGACGTACCTATAACGATCATGATGAAGATATAACTTTGCTAAAGTTCAGTGGATTATTTTTACCACGAAATTATTTGCGGACGGCGAATCGCTCAACCGTTCTCAAAATATCGGAAACAGAAAGCTGGAAGAGCTAAATATGGAACAAATGGAACAACTGGTTCCGTTTTAACCCCCCGAAGAATCGATTGGCCTCGAGATACGGTCTCAGCTCTCCTTCTCGGGTTCCGGATATCGGCCCCCGGCTCCGAGCTATTAATCGGGAAAATATCTTGATAAAAAGAAAAAAACAAGGAAAGTAAAATAGAAAAAATAGAGAAAAACAAAAACTGTTTCCCTCTATTGTTCCTTATCGATCTAGGCCTGATTGTGACCAAGCGTTGAGCGAGTCGGAAGAAAAATAAAGATTCGCGAAATATGTATGGCGCTTGCGGTGTATCTAAGAACAAATTGAGATTTGAGATGAATAAAAGAGAAAACAAGAAGAAAAAGAAAAAAACTATCGGGGTTAGATGTTGATGGCAATTGTTTAACTTGATCATCGTAGGGCGGGCATCGTCTTTGATCGAAGCATGTATACATCTATACCTGTTGAAATCTGACCAGAGAATTTGGTGTTTCGTGTCCTGTGATCGTCTATCGTCTATCCCCGTTCATCCGGAAAATGGAAAAAAAAAGGATGGTAGAAAAAAACAATATTTTAATAAACTCTCTCTTCCGTTACACAACGTAGTACCTACGTACACACACATACGTCGTGGACAAAAAACGACTGCAGACGAACTAATGCCAACAGGATGTGAAATCCTGTGAAAAAGCTTGAATTTTTTAGCGCTTTGAAATTGCAAATCGTTTTTTCGAAAATGAAAACTTCGGTATATTCACGTACCTAAGCGGTTGGTTTGATTGCATGTACCTGCCTATACATGTGATACGGTGCACATCGAATGATGTATACGTTTGGAGAAAAACGTTGTTTCTAATATTGGATGCAGCTATATCCTAATGCCGGAATAATTGATATTGCTAATAATGATGATAATAGTGACGATGATGATGATGATAATAATAATAATTGATACGGACAGTTGTTTAATCGGAAATCCGATTTTGCGCTAATCGTTCTGTGATGATTAATGCATATATTAGATATTCCGATCTAATTCACTAGCTGCGCATCATCGTCACACGTTGAATTCGGTTGATATTTCGAACGATTCGATGTTTAATGAAGTGTGAAATATTTCTAAACGAAACGGTTAAAACGTGTGGATATGACAGTCGTTATATATATACCATTGCGATTAATCATACGATAGATTATAATCATCGCAATCGCATATATGTTGATGATTAAAAAATGATTTTTCATTTGTAATCGGTTTTTTTTTTTTTAATATCATTTCGCGAGATCTCTACTATCTTTCGGATGATAAAAATCATTTCGAGAAAATTTATGAATAAATATATTATTTTATGCAATATGGGGTAAACTTTTTAGCGGTATAGTAGGTACAGGCGAGGCTATATATTCCCTGAAAAAACTTTGAGCACGTTTAAACGGGGGGTGAAAAGTTTCGGTGATCGAAGTGACGCGCATAAATTTATTGAACGTAAGACACCCCTGCATGACATTTTCGCTTTTGACACCTGGCTTAGCGGGTACCCTCTTCCTCCGCGTCCTCGAATACCTTTTGGGATTTCTAGACGTCGTGCAGGGTCCATTCACTCGACTGTGAGTTGTGAGATGGGGACGCGGTGCGGCGCGGGACGTATCGGGATCCGCGAATTCGAGAATGACAAGCAACACCTGGCGGATCTCATGGACACAAAGATAACCGTCCACGAGAAATGGGCAGTGATATATGTACCATAAACTCGGCGTAGGAGTATAAGCGTAAAAAAAGTCATGCATTGGGGTGCGCGCACCGGCATGGCATTCGCAAAGTTGATGTATCGTTGCAGTAGGAAACTCGCCTTTGTCGCGACCCAGTTGTCAGTCGTTGGTGGATAGGTGGGTATATGAAATGAGCAGAGCAACACTTCCGTTACCGGTTTTCGCGAAAATTTTACGGATAAAGAAATGCGAACGAAGGGACGAAGTGTATATTTTTCCTTTTCCTTTTTGTTTTGTTTTTTTTCATTTTCTCTTTCTAATATTTTCAATCAAAGCAAGACTCACCTTCTTAGCGTCATTGTTGTTATCTGCGGCGTGATGCGGTTGGGGACTCATTGCCGCACCATTACTGACAGCTCCGCTTTGTGACAAAAGTTCGTCGCTTCCTCTCTGAAAACACAAAAAACGATACGTTTTAGTCCCGACGTTATATTGTTCTCTTCTTCTTTTTCCTTTCTTCCATTTCTTTCGTTTCTTTCGTTTTTATGCGGAATCATCGCGGAACGCACGATTATCGTATACTCCGATAGATCTTTTGCGACATTTCAAAATTTTTCACAATTTCAAAAAGCCCCAATTTCACTTCCTCCCATTACATATAGCGAGGAATTCAAAGGTTTTCACATTTTAATTAGAGACCTTATCGTCCTATTAAATTACGTGAGCTTGTGCGTTCAATTATTTTCAGTTTTGATCAAATTTGAACAAAAAAAAAAAAAAAGAAGAAATTGTCAAATTTCCTGAGAAATACGTCGAGTTTGTATTCTCGAAACTTCCCACACTCTCTTTGAGGGTGAAAAATTTTCCGAACTCAAGTTCGATTCGATTCCTTTGTTCAACAATTCCATACTAGGTATACGTTTCCTCTTTGCCATAGGTATTCGTGTTACCGTAAAGCCTGTACCTACTTTTATCTACCATATTGCAGGCGTGGAAGGTTTCAGCAGATTTAGAAGATGTATTGAAAAATATGAATGCGTATATCGGTATAAAGGCGGGCGGAATGTGTGAAAATTGTTGAACTATGATAACTTTCGTCCATATCGTACGCGCTATAATTTTCTTTCTAAACTGTTTCTGAGGTATCCTGATATGCGGGTATATGATGGTTGAATTTCACAACCACGAGTCCCGACTAATAATCGATGTGTAATTAAGTCTCACGTTAATTAAACGGACCCTGTGACTTAATCCCGAAGTTCACTGTGTCCCATGTCCCATGTTACAGGTCATATTTCATCATGAGTAACAACGACGTCGTGTCGCGTCGCGTCGGCTATATTTTCCGCGCCGTTAGCTCCGCAGTCATTCGACACTCGCGACAGTTCTTCTATAGAAATAAATCCTTTGCCTTTCTTAGATCTTTCATGTTCAAACGGAAAGGTTTTAAGCTTTGCCGCCGACATTCTATTCTTCCTGGTCTTAAAAGGCGAGAGAAAATTAGAACACATTTTTGCTCATAACGTTACCCTACCCCTACCCCTTCGCTATAGCGATCGTAAAAATTGTCCAGGGAGGACAAAAATTCTTAACGATACGCCCTATCCTATTTTTCTTCTCGTATATAATCCATATCTTCCCCATATATCCATATGCATACATACCTACCTATACGCGATATCTCCCGATACGCCTATATCTGACAACGAATAAACATCTTTCGGTTACGCTTCTCCCGTTTTTATTTCCAAGATGTTTGTTGTGTGCCAAAGAAAGCTTACCGACACCGAAGATCGCACGCGCGAAGCTGCGTCACCATAGCTTCGTATAGTGTCTATTCACGTAAGTGCGAATTCACCGCTAACACCATACCTACTGTCGTATGTGCGGTTGTCGTATATAGGATATAAAATAACGTCAGCAGTAAGCTCGACTTGTCTCTTTATTCGTCTAGCCCTAAAACAACGTTGCGTGAGGTAAAGTTGTTATTTTAGAACCCTGTAGGGTGAAATAGACGCTAAAATCAGACGGGAGTAACAGCGAATTATTTATTTGTTTGTTATCGAGATTTTCACACGGAGGAATCTGTATGGTGCCGCTGTGCAGGATGCCTACCCTCGAGTTAAGTAGAGCTACTGTTTTTACAGCCATCCTCGAAAAACATCGCTCATACACCATCAAGTCGAAAGTCAAATGATTGAACAAACTCTCTTGTATCACCAAACCGCGGACTATGAGCAACGTTGAATTTCATATGTTTACGGAGTCTGTGGTAGTGAGTAAAGGGGATCGTATGTCGATGAAGGATCCAGATATTTGCTGCATATGTTAGGGGATAAAAAATGACATGGAATAAAATTGTGCATCTTATACGATTATCATTGACGATCAGTTAACATACGAGACACAACGATTTTACACGGCTTATCAATCCACGAAGGAGAATCTACCCTGGGGCTGGTTCTTACTGAGCTTATCCTCGGCGTTGAGGGACCCCTAAGAGTGAGTCGGTTCTTAGAAGCTCGGCTGAGCTCGGGCTCGAGCTCGAGAGCAACGCGGAGGATAAGGATAAGGATGACGAGAAGGACCAGGGAGAGGAAACTGGGGGATGAAGAAGGGCCGGCGAACGAACCGCGACTCGAACGACCGCTCGTTCGTAATCCATACGTCCACGAGAAATAAATAATACACGACTGTGGAGAGAGAAAGAGAAAGAGAAAGAAAAGGAGAAGGAGAGAAGACGAGAGGGTGGTTTGAGAGGATGGTATATGCTAGCCGCCACAGAGGCTGGATAAAACTCACCCTCGAGAGAAATACACTACCAACGGAGACTCCTGCCTCTGGTTCGCTTTAAGCGCTCCGTTCTTTTTAATGGACCATAGTCTTCGCGTACACGGAACTTAGGATGGAAGTGCCACCCTACTCCAGGCGCGACGGTTGGATCTGGGAGCTGAGCGAGTCGCGGATCACTCTCGACAACGAACGAACGAACGAACGAGCGAAAAATATAATTCATAAAATATATGTAACTCAATTAAGGGTTGAATGTATGAAGAAGAAGGAGCTATCCGAACTGCACACGTACGATGTTATATCGTTTCATTTATGCATTTTTTATTCATTCCTATGGGTGCTGTTGGATGAGTTTATGCTGCGTAGGTACACCTACTCCCGGGTATCTGATGGATATAAAATCGCAAATTTTCGTTTCGAAAGAAGAATAAAATCTGAGGAATGAAATAGCACCGACAATGAGCTAAGAAGAAACCTTCTGCAAGTTGTTAAATGAAATTGGTAAAGAGTGACTATTGATGCAATGTTGGAATGTATAAGGCGGATCCACGATACCTCACCTATGATATCTGGCCGAATGGTCGAGAACTAAATTCATTCACATGAAAACGAACGGCTTCGTAATCATGATTTTGCCTACTCGGTAGCACAAACTCGAGACTGCAGAAGCGCTTTGAGTTGTTGCGACATATTGTCAACGGCATTGTCCTCCGCGATTCATTACAATACAAATGAATAAAGCCTGTCCGAATCGGACAAGCTTTGGAAGCCTCAACCTGACCAGTTACTAAATTTTAAACTAGCTAGATTTATCATTCCCCGTTCCTATTCACTGTGAAATTTCATCAAAATGATGATACAGTTGTAAGTTCTTTGAGAAGAAATGAGATAAAGTAATGAATTTAGTGATAAGTGATCCGAATGCAGACGTCCAGATGCTATTGTTTTGAAAATGATGTGACAAAATCTGAGATTTAGTTTGAAACGAAACAATGGTACTAAAATAATATTAGCTGAAGATGGCCGAGGTAATAGGTAGTAAGAGACTATAGGTGAAGGCCGAAGAACGAGGGGTTGGTGTGTAGGGGTAGGGGAGAAACGGTTATTGCCTCCTAAGATGGATGGGCTTTGGTATAATATAAGGCGTTAGTCGGGAGTTGGAGGGTTAGCAGGATTCTACCGGCGAGAGGGTTGGGAGGAGGGAAACTGCGCGGGGGATACCTTGAGATCATTCTGTTTTATGGACAGGATTATACCGCGTCTCTCTCCGAAGGGGTAGAAGAATAAGGAAAAGGATAAGAAGGAGAATGGGAACAAGAAGAAGAAGAAGGGGAAGAAGACGGAACGGTGAAGACCATACCTTAGCATTTCGGATTTTATGGAAATCGTACGAAAGACACTCGAAGTTGGGCGATTAAACGGTTCAGATTATTTGAAGCAGCCGGCTTCTCCGCCTCCACTTTAGCTTCCACCTCGCACCCTTGAGCAATCCAAACACCGGCACAACCGTGTGATATTATAACCAACTCCGAAGACTTTGAACTCTCTCTTACACCTCGATCTCCTATCTCCTATCTGGTTGCTGGTGCAGAGGCATAGAATTTATAGGGCGAAAACTGGGAGGCGCAGAAGCGTAGCGAACTCGGTACGTATTGCAGGTATAATTAAACAAAAAGTTTTCATGTCGTGTTTCTTTTTGGTAATTAATGCAACGGTTTAATTACTCTCGTTAACGCACGACTACACACTCGTGTGTACATGCACCCCCGGTATTGAGTGTAATTATAATAATTATGATAATGGTGCCGGGCGTGTAACGGAATATGAGGCGTAACGAAGCGGCTTGTAGCGGTTACGAGAATCCACTATCCACAATCTGTAAGGTATGACTACTGCCTACCGCATCTCGCCTTTGCTTTATGGTGAGTTATAATGTTATACGAAGAGACGCGAACGGTTCATCATTATATTCCCGGGGAGGATAGTTCCTCTGCTTGACTCGGCTGTGGCTATAGCCACACCAACTCCACGGCCCACCACACGATGCCATCTGCTAACGAAGGGTGTATAATAATAGGACAGATACGAGACCTTGAAGAAGGAAGATATACCCCATCCTTCGGGCTAGAGACAGGAGCTGAAGACGAAGTGAGGGGGAAGATCAATTAAGACCCTGTCCAAAGTTCGAATCAAAACATAATCAACATCCGAGTGGTATAAATAAAGCGCGATTAGAAGCCCACTAACGGTTTTCATCCATCGTCCGACATGTCACGTTATGTCATGTCATGCTGAATGCTGAATTTACCACCGTTAAATGGCGAAACGTAGAAACCACTTATCGCCAGTCGTGGGAGTAACAAACATCCGGTTTATTGTCCCAGAGCTAACTGACAGGCGGAGGAAACCGTCACCACGCTGAAGGGAGGGTTTGTTTGATCTTCGTAGGCCTATTTTCCAGAGCATCGATTTTCAGGAAACCATTTCGCAAATACCGTCATTTCATTTAACAATACGTCTGCGGCACGAGTAATGCTCCGACGTATAAATATCACGGATTATTATTTCAAGGATATATTCAGAGTTCCGGAAGGACGAGGCTGCTTTCTTGGACCAGTGATTCAGGAACGTGTACCGATGTAGGTACCTCTCTCTTCTCTTTCTCTCTCTGAATTATTCACACCACGTGCATCTACCTGTGAGAATAACGTTAGCCGCCGTCAGGACCGTCTATATTTCCAGAATCATATAAGATTATAAGGTCGACTTATCAGAAATCTATTCCACTATCCGCCACTTCAGGGACTCCGTCCCAGAGCGAGAATAACATTCTATTTCATTCTACGGATCGACTGACAAAAACAGATTTATTAACAACGATTTCATCCCTACACACATCGCGTCGCGACTGACGTCATTCCTTTACGAGTTAACGAGCTTATATCCAGAGACAGGTAAAACTCGTTCATACATTTAATACCGGCGGTGGAATAGTCCGTTACGAGACTCGTTTAAGAAGCGGGTTGCAGTGGTGGAATAGGTAAGGTGATGGTGGTGCTGGTGGTGGTGGTGGTGGTAGCGAGAGAGGTATTAAGGCAGGGGATGAAGTGAAGCCGGAAGAATCTTTGGTGGAGAAAATTGCCCGGAGTAATTTCGAGAATTACCCCCGACGGAAAGAGAAGGGGGAGGCAGGTGGTGTTAAGCCACCTTAGAAAAGGTGGATGGTAGAAGGTGGCGGTTCACAGACGCGTCTGCCCGTCCCTCTCGTTAATAGTGGTGCAGGCAGCAGGCCGCGAAGTACTACCCTCCTTTCCGTTCGGTACTTCGTACACCTCCATGACGATAGTATAAAACGGGTATAGCCTCGGTGCCGAGGGGTTTATAAGTCCGACCTACGCTGGGGGTGAAAATCTGATCGATAAAACGTGCTTTGATGCGTCTCGGCTATGTGTGCAAATGCACCTCGACGCACTGCAGGTATGGTGGATCTGACGGTTTGGATATGCGCTTACTCTTTGGGAATTGCAAATTGTTGGGCCGCAAGATTCGCCGCCTGCGGTTGTTCGCGAATTGGGATTTACCGTAATAGTTGTAGAATTTCGTAGGTATACCTACGCTGTTACGCGATCGGGCGTTGAATCGTTTAAAGTCTAGATAGCCCGGAATTCGTGATCAAATTTACGTTCAAATCAGTATAAAGAAATTCGTTTGACCGTTCGGAAGCAAATTGGACGGAGGTATCCTACCGGAAATAAACCGATGACGGTGGGCGTCGGGCGTGGAACGGTATTCGGACGAGTCTGGGGGGATGAAAGAAAAAAATTTAAAGAAAGAAAGCGTTTTCGTGCATTATCGGGGTGATCAAAAAACATTCTTGAAATTGAAGAGACGTTTTCCCGCCCGTACCGGCGACAACAAACGGGAATTGGCAGATGAGAAGAGAGGATAAAAAAGGAGCCCCCGTCAGTCTACGTCCGTGTATTCTTATGCGTATTTGCAGGAGTTTTTGGTATTGTTTTGAAATTCATGAAGTTGGATGGCGTATAACTGCGTAAGAACAAAGTTGCCAGAGAGACTAACTCGATAAAGCTCTTCCACCAGTTTGTTGTACTGTGCCAATGAGATGAGTGGGTGGTAAAGACGAAACGAAGATAAAATGAGGACGAAAAAAGAAAAAAATGAAAACGGCGATGCATCTAAACTTGCGAATCCCTTTCGAAAGAGATGATTCGCATTTTCTCCCTACGCAACTTGCTTCATACCACGTTCGGGAGTGAATGCATGTAATGAATTTACTGATCGATATCCCCTGGGGTTTCATAACGTTGCGAAGTCATATAACAGAAGAATCCGTTTCTCACGCTCCTTTGCGTCTTTGAGTATTTGAGTTTTCGAGTTGCGGCGCGAGCAAACAGAGGAACTTGGTTATCGCCGTCTGGAAACATTTCGCTCGCGCTTTACTGAGATACGAATAAGAGCACGGGGCGAAAAGCGAGGAGAGAATCCACCGATTCGAAGGGCGCACCAGCGAGAGGGCAGAAACTTCTGAACGAATTGGTGGAATAATTTACACCATCACGTCAAGTAAGGTGGTGGTTACTCTGGCGAAGTAGGCAGAGCGGTAAGAAGTGCGTCCCTAAGGGGTTAAACTCGTCTTCCGAATCTGCAGCGTGAAACAGTTTAACGTGCCGATTCGTTAAACGATTTTAACGACATGTTCTTAATCGCGAATGTACGCCTGTGTCAAACTTGCGAGAGCGACTCGACCGCCAACCTCTTCCTCATTTTCTTCGTGGTTATCGATCATCAGGATGGAATTAGCGAAAGGCACCACCATAGACGCCGTGCTGAAGTAGAGATTCTCCGAATACCGTGTCGCAGCCCTTCTATTTTAACGGCTGTAACCGTGAAGCGAAAATTCACGGCTTTCATCCGAAGAGCGCCCACCAAGAAATACTCTGGTATTTATTACGTCGTCTCATCTATTTATCAGGGCGAAAAGATCGCGCCAAGATCTCAGCCCGGGGTTCGGAAGCGGGAGCGTGAGGCGCCTCTTTATTGACCATTCGACATCCCTTCCATTGCGTTAAATTTCATTTCATTCTCACTGCGGCACGGGCTAGCTTTCCCTCTTACGTTAAATACGCGAATACTAGAACGAATGTCATTCGTTCATCACTAAACACTGCGCCAAAAATACCTTGGGTAGGTAGGGGTAGGTAGGTATACAAACTTCTATCTATCTTCCTCTATTTTTGATGAATTTTCAAATTGCTTCAAAATAGATGCCTGCAGGGAATGAGATGAAGGCGTGTAACAAGAATTTGCTAGCGGAAGAAGAAGAAGAAGAAGAAGAAGAGGGAAGACAATAAGAAGAAATCGTTGCCACTAACACCGTTCAAGTGGAAAAGATCATCAGCCTTTGGAACAAGGTGAGCAGAACTGGGGAGAGGAGCGGAAGGGACATTTTCAGCCTTTGCCCCGCTCTGCGGAAGTCAGACCTCGAAGGCCGGATGTTGACTAAGATTGGCACACCGCGACGAGCCACAACGTATATTTTCTGCTCCCTTTTGTCTCTTCTCTCTTTTTCTAATTTCCTCTCTCATCTGATTCTCCTCTTTCTTTTTTTCCCGGGCGTTCCCACTTTTGCCACTTTTCTCAGCTTTTCACTCCTGCTAACTTCGCACACGCCTATCCCTCCCTACCCTTAAAACCCCGCTCTCCTCTCACTTGTTCGCCTTCAGTCAACCACCGCGCAGTGGAATTGAATTGTTATTCTATTTTCGAAAGCAATTTGCAAGTGTTATCAAAAGTTTTCGTACTCGCGCGCCCTCGATTCTGTATTCTTGTTCTGCTTCTAGACGCGGTTTCTGTTTACCTCGCACAGTTTCATCCGCGCCAGGTTCGCGTCTCCGTCGACGTCGTCGTCTACTAAATTTCTTCTAGCCGCATATCAGAAAGGCAAAACAGCCAAAACCTCGGAAAACCTTATCAGCCGCAAAATCAGCCAATGAATAAACTCATGGCGAACAGTTTCCCTCCAAGATCTAGCGACTCTCGCAAAGGATTTGCAATCGACGTATTTCCATTAAACGACTTCCCTGTCACCTTAAACAAATTATCTTTCAAGTAGAACAACAGCCTCTCGCTAAACTTTTCACTTCATCGGAATCGCACCAATATCCTAAGTTTAATTGTTCGTTCAACTTTTTTCATTCGACAAATTCGATGGATGCACTATCTTTTGCATCTCACCATTTCACTAGGATAAGAAAATAAACAAAAAAGAATTCCTTACCCGTTTGATTTCATCTATCCAAACACTCCCCACCCAAGAGCTTCATCATTGCATCCATTAATCTGAATGAGCTTGTTTCCCGCTCCATCGAATTCAGTTCTGCTAAACAGCGAGTGTATTGTTGTTATAATAACAATTGTCCTGTCTGTGTGTCTGTGTGTGTGTTTGTGGCCACAAATGAGGGGGGTTAGAACAACTGAATACCTATAGTATGGTACACCAGCATCGGATAAATCGATTACATCGCACAGTGATTATGGGCTATTGTTTGTAAACTGATGCAGCCGAGGAACGTACGTACGTTTGAATAGATAAACGTACCTCTAGATTAGAGAAGTATATAAGTCTTGTCACTTATCTTATGACACGCGATTCACCGAGCCTAGCCGCAGTCAAGTCAATTTCATGGAATGAAAAAAATCGGTGTGCTGCGGTGTAAATGCAAGACCAACTTATTCCGGTACCGGGATATGCACGAACTGCATCCGTCACGCGACAAAAGCTCATAAAAAATTTCACACATCATTTCAGAATTCAGTGCAATTCTTTTCTGTTTTTTTTTTTGTATTTTTGTATTTTTTTTGCCATCGCCCACCAGACTTCTGCATATATACACACGTTAAAGTGTCACGCATTCTATCGTGGAAGAGCAACGAATCTATTCATAAATTACCAACATATGCTGCTGCTACCAATCTCTACCATATCTCCAAGTACCTACGCGGTACGCACTCTACCGGAATCGTAATAATATGTACACACATGCTGGATAATATGTACACAAACCCTAGGCTACGTAATATCATAGCCAAACATGGTCCGTGCAACTCGTGCTACGTAAAGCTCGGATACTCCCAACGCCGCTGGCCATTTGGTCCCGTCGAGGTATTACATGCGGTTGTTCCCTGCAGAAGAACGAAAATTTCACAGAAATAAAAAGAAAAAAGAAAAAACCCAACGATCTCCGATCCTGGCTTGATGCGTTATAAATTGAGACATTTTTCGCTCTGCAGCTACCGCCAGTCGTTCATCGAATAGCGTAGACGTGGGCATTACGGTAATCGCATGCGTTTTTTTTCCTCCCCTTTCGTACTTCTTCGATTGAGAAATGGTCTCTGGGCCCAGGGGGATGGTTTTTCTCGAAGAGATGCTCTGCGTGCTGCGATATGTTCGTGTTCCTCAGTTTCGTATTATGTTATTTGATTGGCGTCTTGACCATGTTATTTGATCCCGGTAGGATGCGACTCGCCATCGGGACACTCACCCCTGATAAGGAGTAACGTTTGTCGTTTAATAAGCGCTCAGCTGAGCTAAGCTAAGCTGAGCTTAGTTCCCGAGGTTAGCGGGATTAGCGAGGGCTAATAGGACACGTTGCCCTTTCCTCCGAAACCACCCCGCAAGATCTCTCTTCTACCCTCTTGCGCTACGCTCGAACGTCTTCGCGGTGGAATTATACCTATATCTTGTATAAACGAACGCGGAGGAACTACGCAGACCTCCCTCAACTCCCATACGTACGCCGAGAATCCTAAGATAGGGCTTAGCACACCCTAGTGCCGCAGTGGGTTCCTCCAAGCCACCCAGCACCCGCCACCCTGCGGGGCAACCCTAGCCAACCAGGAAAACCCAATGCCGTACGATCTATCCAAGATTAGTTCGTAAACTTGGCGAAATAACCGACGGGGGATGGTGGTGGTGCTGCCCGGTACCCGGACCAATAGATGAAGGATTGTTTTTAATTACTGAAGAATTCTTGAAGTAAAAAGTATCCGCCATGGGGAACGAGCGAAGAGTTCATAGAAGAGGGCAGAACAAGAAGAGAATAAGAAGTAATAGAGGAAGAGGAAGAGGAAGAGGAAGCGGAAGATGAAATTTCGACAAAGTGTGCGGAGGACAAGAGGTCGTGTACCTCGGGTCGAATCCGTTCGAGAGAAGCTGCAGACTCGAGGATGGTGGTACGGCAACGGATGAGGAATAGGAGGCAGGGGATGTTACCCGAGTTTGTACAAGGGTGAGAAAGTGCATTAAAGCGTTGCAAAGAGAATCTATTAACGCCACGAGCCATCCGCTCGTTTGCCGTCCGAGTGAACTGACCCCCGTTCCCTGCTGCCGGTGGAAGCTAACCCCCGACTCTTCTTGGCCGTCCCTTTTTCGTACCCGTGTCTATCCTATCAGAGCCAAAGAGACTGACAAGGAGAGTGTGGCGTCAAGTAATAATAAATTCACGAGAGAAACGAGTGAAAATTCTATAAATTCGGGGTAGCGAGAGTTACTCCCAGGCTCCTACAATAATTATACTCATCCTCGCAGACCTATGCAAACTTGTTTTGCTACGGTAAACTCGAACGCTTCTGCAGCTATGCGGAATGTATTAGTAAACGTGCGAGAAGGGATACACATATATCCATAAATTGTGTATACTGAGAGAATACTTGATGATGTTACACTTTCAAATGAGTCTGAATGAGGAAAGAAGAATTAAAAATAATACTAATGGACGTAATCTTGTCTTAACTTGTAGAAACTTTTCGAAACGTCATGTCGGATCAGGATGGTGAAAACTCTCTTCACGTCTACTGGGACAAAATCCTCCGAGAAATCTTTGGAAAATATTTTCTCTTCCAACTGTTTCTTTCGTAAATATATTTTGTGTATATACGGTACAGTATAAGGGTTTAGTTCATGTTTAGCAGTGTTTTTATTGTCAACATAGGGGGACTAGCGAGTTTCTACTTCTAGCAGGAATCTCTACTGTCCATAAAACGTAGAAAGTATTTTTTTTTTTTTTCACACAGAGAGAAGTGTGTAAGGGTTCTGTTTTGTTTTTCTCTTCTCTCTTTTTATTCCTGTATGGAAAGAGTCGAAGTTGGAATTTTCTCCGCCAAAGAAAAAACGATATTTGTTTGTATGCAAGAAATAAAATAGAAAAAAGAATGAAAATGGGCGAATACTTCAACTTGACAAATGTGGGGTGTGCCGGATTTTGTTTTTTAAAAACATGATATCATTTGCACCCCTTTGTTTTCCTGACCCTATATTATTTTCAATCGCCAGTGAACCGGAACGAGCCAATTTCCAATATCAATACTAACCGTATACGCAAATATTAATAATAAAATGAAAAATAAAAAAAATAAAAACAGAAATGAAAATGTTGAAAGTAAAAAAATTACCGGTAGGTAGGTAGGTAGGTACTACGTGCCTAACTGTACCGGCCAATTTATAGCACCGTTCGAGTCAGGTTATAGGTAAATATTAGACGTAACCCCGAAAGCACCAAGGGATCGAATTACCCGAAATTGAAGTCAATTAAGGCTCAAGAGAAAAAAGAAAAGGGTTTCGACAGGGTTTGAATTTTTTTTATTTTTTTTTTTCGTTTCATTTTTAAAGGAGGTCGAATTCCACCTTGAAAATTACGAGAGGTTGAAAAATAAAGAGGGATGATATTATAAAGATGAAAAACCGAAAATGAAGATTAAGCTGAAAAGAAATGACAGGCTCTTAATTCTGATCTCATAAACCGCAACAACATTTGCCAAACTCGACTGGTGATATAATTATACAACGAGGGTGCGATAATTAGTTTGAAATAATTATTTTTCACTTTGGTTCACTCGAATATATATATATATATATATATATAAACAGGGTGATATTCCAGAGACATCTCAGTACTGCAAGTCTCGGACCGTCAGGCGGCTGATAAATATGTGCGCGAAATTATCAGGTTCGCCACTCGACTATTAGGTAGCTATAGTATAGTCAAAATTCGATCATCGCGATCGTAGCCACAGATCGTGGCCGTGGATTTTTCTTTCCTTTTATTTCTCATCTACGATCGGTGGCTACGATCGCGTTGATCGAATTTCGACTATACTATAGCTACCTAATAGTCGAGCGGCGAACCTGATAATTTCGCGCACATATTTGTCAGCCGCCTGACGGTCCGAGACTTGCAGTACTGAGATGTCCCCGGAATATCACCCTGTATAGCGTTTATTTGAGACATGAGTACATGAGTTTATTTCTTTGATTTAAAGCTCTAGATTCGACTACGAGCGTGACGTCACGGTCGATTGGAAAGTAAAGTAACATCTGATAAGATCAGTAACGATAATTTGTGATCGCGTGCTGGGGCATGCCAGTTCCATTCAATTTACGTGCAATTTCATTATACAAAACAGCAGCTAGCGCGTTGGGTAGAAATCCCAACGCAATGAGGTCATGATTCACACTTAAAGAACAACGCTATTATATAGCCTGCAGCCCTGTTGTTAAATTACAAGGGGTTTGTCTACGTCGTTTAAAATCTAATTCAACAAAGAGAATCAGAACAAACACAGGATAGACAAACTTAACGCCTTGTCACTCGCGTTAACTTCAACGAGAGAGATTCTCTCACCGAATCTCTTCACCTCTCACGACTGACGCGTTGGATGGATGGATGGATGGATGAATGGATGGATAGACCGACGGACGGACGGATGGATGGATGGATGGATGGATGGATGGATGGTTGGATGGTTGGACGGATAGATGGATGGGGGTCGCCGGTATAAATATGGAAATTTCGTAAATCAAGTTAGTTTGTAAAGTGCGGGTGAGCTTTCGAGAGCGCTTCTCGTAGGTAGGTAGGTATATGGTATCTCATTGCCAACCCCTGCGTGCGCTTTAATCTTACCCTCTTGCGTTTCAACGCGTAGAGCTTCGCCCGCGCCTTCGTTTTCATCATTTTGGTATTTTACTTCGGATTTGGTATAGGTGGGTATTATTTTTGACTCTTGATTTTCATTTTTCTCAATGGTGAATTGGGGATGGGTTTGAAATCCCGAATTTCAAATGTCCCGAACGGTAGAAATTCTGAATTTTAATACCGACTCACAGTTTTTAGAAAGGATATTTCCCCGAAAGTTGACTTAGCCGATTTCAAAAACTTTGCAACGCGAAGAACACCGAAGGTTCAAAATTCCGAAAGCTAAAGATCCAAAAATTGAAATTCATGTATTCAGTCACTGTTTAATAATAACTTGGGCTGTATTGATCGCACCGAATCCAATAAGTAGTCAAATTAATCGTTTTCAGATTTACTACTTTTTGGAAAACAAAGTTTCGAAATTCTATCAATCACTTATACCATCCTAACGTTATTATCGATTGAAGTAGATGAAATGGTTTTCCATAAAAAGGGTTTCGAGTGGAACTAACCATCTTTTGTCTTCACATCCCGTGAAATAAACCGAGAATTTCAGACTTTTGGGCTTTTTGAGAAGGGACGATATTCACTAACGTCTAGCAGCCCTATTTCTTCGAACTCTGCAAAGGTTTACCGTGAGATAGTATCTAGAGATCAATCGAATATTACGATAATAATGTAATTTTTTTTTCTTTTTCTCTCTCTCTCTCTCAGACGTAATCCCGTTCTGATCTCAGAATTATTATCCATCATTTAGATATACCTTATACATACGAAAAATCCTCCTTCATTTATTAAGAAGTTAAGAAGTTCTAAAAATTTATGGGCATAAGAAGAAATGATATTTCAGATCCAAACCAACTGAGAAGAAGATAAAAGTTAATTTTTCCTCAACGAATTCTAAGTATATCCAGCTCCAGGGTTGATATCCCGATGAAGATCTCGCCCTAGGTGAGTTTTTCTTCAAAGGCTCACTGACGACGACGAAACTGGACTGACTGACTGAACTGAACTGAACTGAACTGAACTAAACTAAACTGAACTTAACGACTAAAGATTCGTTTTTTTTTTCTTTCTTTCTTTTTCGATTTTTCTTCAAATATGAGAATATATCTATAACAGATGACAAACTATCCTATATTTGAAGATATGGAAGGGTATACATCCAAATGCAAATAGTGGGCGATGTGTTATATGTACCGAGGCAAGTGAAAAGTATGATGAAAAAAATTGGTCCTAAGAGATTTCGCGACGTGTGAAAATCGTGTGATATTGTTTAACGCTCCGAAGCCGTAAGCGTACTTTTTTCCCATATATATTTATTTCCAGTGCATAAATACTAAGGATGATACATTCCCATATGTATGTCCTCGCGGGAATATTAACTCGAATTTATATCCGGCGAAGGACGCAGAAGCAGGCAGGCAGGCGGGCAGGCCGGTAGGTAGGTAAATAGGTATTTGATATTTTCATGAGAGGCTACGGAAATCTGCCAATCCCTATGGGAAAGTAAGTCGGAAGTAACAGCAACAGGATGCCGCTCGCAGTTTTTTTTTTTTTTTTTTTTTTTTTTTTCCCCGTTCCGTTTTTCCATCGTCTGTGTCAGCCCTACGCTGTACAGTCGAACCCATATAAATAAATAAATAAATAAACGAACGAATGAATGAATAAATAAATAAATGAATATAAATAAAGAGAGGAAGCGCTCCGAGGATTATACTCCGGTTCACATATACAGGGGCCAGTGAAACGATGAAAGAAGGGAATAAAAAATTCTACGAGGTTTTAGTCCGCAGCCCAGAGTCTCGCTTCGCCCTAGTGTGTGTATCGCCTGAGAAGACTAAAACCGTCGAGAATTATTTCATTGTTTATAGTTTATAGGCCAAGTTTGTTCGCGTGTCACTGCAGCTAGTATCCTATAGATACGCAAGCATGGGACATTTTTCAGCGAAACACCGATGTAGTACGAAAAGGCTGAAAGGAATCGATTAAGCAACTAGTGCCAGCCTGAATATGCCCCGTGCAGGCGGTTTATCGCTATTTAGTAAAAGCTGCGTTCGTGAGTTCAGTTCGCTGAATGGTTATAAACTATATTTATTTATTTTATTTATTTCTTTCAGGTTTAAAATCGGCCACCAGTTTTTTTTTTTTTTTTTTTTATCGAACGCTGAATGCCCTAGCGAAAGTACACTTATATACCTACGCGTGTCTAGCGTGTCATGTGATACGACTCGTTTATTCCCACGATGACGTGCAGACCTATTTATCTTACGCTCGATATAGCTAATGCATACAGCTAATTATAAAGGGAGATAACTATCGGGGTCATCGAAGTTTCTGAAAAAGAAAATCACAAATTGATTTGGAAATTAGAAAACGGAGTACCTTTTTTCTTTTTTTTTTTTTTTTTTCAATTCACTTGTCTCGCGAGATAAGCTCGAGACGCGTATCTCCGCGCCGTCTGTACCTGCCTACCCTAAACTGAACGAGAATATAAGAAGAAGAGAAGAAGAAGGGAGGAATAAGGCCGGATAAAAAGCGAGAGGAAAGGAGCGCGAGAGAAGTGGAAGAAGAAAGAAGAAAAAAAAAACGATTTTCCAATCTACCAAGCTGTCAGTCGGACAGGTTTATTACCACGTGCAAAGAGAAAAGAGCGGGGAACCCGTAGACTCGCGGAAATTCAACGTGGAACAAATGTTTTGTGTCTCGATTCGCACAGTTATCATTTTAATTTTATACATGGAACGGTAAATCGCGCGCGCTGCACGCAACCCGAACTAAATTTTTTTCTTGTTCTCTACTGATTCAGTTTTATCAGTTTTTACACAGCGAATTAATTCCGCTTGCAGATACATAATCAGAAATTATTCGAGATTTTATAGACACGGATTGAGTCTATCGAGGTTTTAATGTGGATCGAAATTTTTTTAAATCGACGGGAACATTGTAAAATAATGTCATTTCGGGACAAACCAATGACATACAGAGATGCGATCATTCTTTGATTGAAAAATGGTTCGAGATTAAGAATTTACGTATCCAAGAATGAAATTCATCGAACATCCATTGATTTGCTCCGAAATTTCATGAATGTAGAACATCCCTTCGAAATTTGACGATGTCTCGATGAACGAAAGCACTGCTAATGAACTGTGTAAAAATTTAGTCGTAAGAATATTCATGAATATCGTACCAGTGAATGTGAAAGAAAATGAAATAAAAATACATCCTGCAAGGTGTCTAACCCCTGGAGTAACGAGGAAAATTAACTATGCAGTATCAACATCAGTCGCGATGGTAAAAATCCGCAATAATATTTATTGGCAACGATGATGTTAGGGAAAAAAGTTTCCACGTCCAATGAAGCGTTCGGAACGAGTATCGCGAATTGCCGGTTTCCAGCGCGGCTAAGTAATAACGCAATTGCAATTCGGTTAATTACTCGACGTCCCTTGGCTGTTGTTGGTTCGCCTGCGCGCAAGTAGTAGGTATTTTTGAAGTTATATATATTTTTTTCTGTTTTTCCACCCGGGTATTTTTGTATATTTATTTTATTTTATTTTTTATCGGAAACTACTTTAAACTGTCGAGTTTTTCTCGCGGTGCGAAAAGTGCATAGAGTAGAGTGAAATATTTCCTTTTTTCATTTATTTTGGCAATCCTGTAGGTATCACGGGGCAATCAGTGAACTGTAGTCGCCGAGTGTACCACTGCGTTGGTGCAGGGCTGGTTCGTTGGTTATAATAGTAAAAAAGGGTGTAATTATTACGTCATTAAATTTAGTGCCGTTTGACGTGCCTGGTAGAGTTTCGAGGATCGGGGCTATTCCAAAATGTGTTACAGTTTGCGTGCGAGTAAGAAGTTTTCCTCCTTCACCTTTTTACACCCCTTGGTCGTTCAACGTTTGGACATTTTACAGTAGTTCTATAACTTTCGAAAGGGCGCAGACTCTTATCGACTAGAAAACATCACTTTCAAGTACCCTGCACCTGGCCGACCTGACCGACGATGCGGGGATAAGATCGAGCAAATAACGAAACAGGTCCTAAATAGAGAGCTTGCGGGAAAATAATAATTACACATCCGTGTGTAACGCCAATTTTCCACCCACGACTTGGCGATTATTTCTAAATAACCAGGTAACCACCCACAGAGAACAATAAGCCTGACTAACGTCTTTCGAAAAATGAGTAAAATCTCCGCGTTATTTCGTTACATTTTTCATGAGGAAATTTATACCAGCCTGAATATCAGCCCTGGCAGATCAAGCGCACCGGCAACGTGTGAAGCTACCTAAATTATAACGTTTTAATTAGTTGCCACACGTGGAGTGGGAGTATAGTACACGGTATTACATGTTTCGAGGTAATAAACAAATGGCTAATAAATACAGTTGAATTAACGCCACCTCGCTAACGTCTGAAACATTTGCCGCCATCTACACACCATTAGTTATCTCAAATTCAACTCTAAACTTACATTACGAACTTTATCGAAATCCGTAGTTTACATCTTACCTCGTTTTCGCCTCGTCTATGATAAGAGAACTGTAAAGAATACGAAGGACCAAAAGAGCGAAGTGAAACTCCCTATCGATGTTTTCTTTCACTTAAGTTATTTTCTTCGTTACTCTTTTGACGCTCGTATCATGTTTTACTTTCATATTCGTACCACCCCAGGTAGTTGATGACGAATGAAGTGATTGATTAACGCAATAGTTTCATTATAATTATGGTCTCGTTTTGTGATAAGGTCCGTATTTTGAGAAACCGGAAGTGTTTAGTCGTCACTTATTTATCGACGTTACTAATTAGCCCCTGTATCTACTGGCGTTGGGTTTCACGTGTACCTACATCATGGTTCTCCCCAAGGGAACTTTAGTCTCAGGTATCAATAAACTGAGAACTCCCTCCGTGTTTGTTACTATAGCCCATGGATGGCCACCGATAATTTACTCCTCGAACTAACGTAGAGCGGTAAGGCTCTGCAGCCCTATCATGTAGAGAGATGTGTGTGCATTGCTTAGAAAGATAGGTAAAAAGCATATAGTCGCAGCTCAGTACGTGGCTGTGTTTCGCAATCATTTTTACAGAATAGTCGTGTGATCCAATAGAGAGAAGAATCTAGTCGACAGACATAAGAGGAAAATATATATCTCAGACCGTTTTCGGATTCAATTCGAAAACTAAGTTATATCAAAACTCTGGCAGAGGACCGATACTCGAGAAAGCCCGAGGCAACGGCATCTTCTCCTCTACAAGCCCTCGAGAAAGCCCAAGGGAACTTCTGAGGCGAGGGAGGATCTGGAGACTCGAGAGAACTCTAGGGTATAGCCTAGAAAACCGATCGCGAACCACCGGCACAGAGATTACTCTCGTAGTCTCGTCAGAGAGGTTGATCGGTGACTGGCTGTCCTTTCTCGTCCGGTTTGTCTGTCGCTGATAACGTAATTACCAGGCGAAACGGTTGACACTGGCTGGTCCCGAACGCATGCAGGACGTGGGCGTCGAATAATTGAAGTTACGGCTTATGGACGACTGGAGGTGAAATGGAAAGCCAGGCCTTTCCCGAGTGGAAATTGGTAGTCGAATGGCACATGGGACCTGCAGGCAGAAATGAAACTCTGCACGTGATAAAGGGACCTCCGCAAGATTGATATTAGCCTCCGTGTCATCGCGGCCATTGAAACGAAAGCAAGGGCTATACGAATGAGAATTTTATCCGTCCCTCTCTATCCTCGATGATAAATGCGTAATTTGTGCGCGTGTTTCCCGTAGGCGACACTTAGGCATTCCTCCAGTACCTCATCCGGGATGAGAATCAAACCGCTCGCTTGCCCCGTTGCCCGCGGGCATCCAATACAGATCGGCCGACAAAGAACGGCTGGAAAATTGTCAAAGCTATTCTTTTATCCCGTCCTGTTTCACCCCCTCCTAAAACCCAGGCTGTGCCTGGTCTCTGTTTCATCCGATCCCCTTCATCTTTCGTTAGTTGATTACACGTGAATGTATACTGGCAAAGAGGGGGACGAAACGTGCTGTGGTAGCATTTCTACGCTTGGATCTCTCACGCGGGATGATCGGACGGAGGAAAATCTTGAGGAAGAATCGCGATGATGCGAATCGCAGGAAGAAATATGGACGGAGAAAGGGAGGGCAGAGAAGAGACGTGTTATTGCAGGAATGAAGAGGACGAAGAAGAAAAAGGAGAATAACGGGAGTCTAGAGCCCATAGTTGTTTCCGGTCGCGTGCAGACTCCTCGTCTTTTGTGGGTCCACGTTGCCATGCGTAATTCTCTTTGAAAGACTAAACCGTATCATCGATTGGGACGAATCTCTCATTCTATTTCTTCGGGGATGATATTTCCCTGAAATTTCACGAGTCATCAGAAATTCAAGATCCTAAACTCGTAAACCGATTGAACCTTTCGTAGCTGGGTCTAATAGCGGAGCGAGGTTTCTGAGGAGGCAGAGAACAGAGTGGGGAAAGGGAAAGCGGGAGGGCTCCGAGCCAAAGACGAAGAAGGGATCGAAGTAGGAGCCAGCTGACCATTAGGATCCGTTAACAACGCTCTGCAGAGTCTTGGTCCTGCTTCTGAACAACTTTTAGCCAGTCAGTCATCCCCCGCTGCGGTATACCCATTCCATTTCGTTCATCCTTTATAACTCCCTTAAGTTTCCTCAGACTGGGGCCACTCCAGGGTCCGTAGATGATGATGATGATGATTATAGTGGTCTGGTGGTCAGAGGCGCACAGCTATAAGTTCGGAGTCAAGCGATATCATTCGCCGGTATATAAGCCCCTACATACACAGGAAAAACCGCGCACATATAACCAGAAAGCTCGAAGAAGAGTGTCCAGAAAATGGTGGAGAGAGGGATGGGGTGGTTTTCTGTAGGAGAATATAAATTATAGAATATAGAATACAGAAAGAAAGAAATAGCAGAGGAACTTGAGGGGCTGAATGAGGGAGAAGAAGAAACCAAGCCAGGAGGAGCACATCTGTTCGGAGACATCATTTATCCGAGCGAACGAACAGACAGACAGACAGACAACCAGTCGAGGGTTGAGGCCAAGGGGCGCGTGTGCTAAAAAAGAAAGGAGCAAAAGAAATGGGGAAAAAAAAGGGAAAAAACCTGCCCCAGGCAGAAAGAAAGTTCCACAGGTGGATGTGGACGTGAACGTGGATAATGGCATCCGTTGTAACATCATACGAATATAATTTCAGCCCTCGAAATACATGATTTCTTGTAACAGTGAGTTGACACGAAAGATATCTCCGACAGGCAGAATGAGCGTGTGGCGTTTTCGTGAAACTGTCGATTCTCATTGAATTATTTGATAATAGAACTGGTAAAATTTAAGAAGAAATATTTGAGCTGAGATGAGGAGAAAAAAATCAATTACTTTACGAGGCAGGGAATCCTCGCGCGTATACATATAGCTGTATATATGTACGCAGATTTAGCCAGAGGTAAAATACAGAGTGAGAAGGAAGGGTAGAATGGAAGAGCGGAAAAGACCGAGACACCAGCAGCATCGGTGCCAAAGATCCGAGTTACCCTTTTCCAAGCGATTTACGAGGAAGGCGAACTTATGGGGAAGGAAACGAGTCATTTATCATGGCAAGTTAATAGATAACACACGTTAGGTTCCGCGGGAGTTCGATCGCGTATCGGACGATCAGTCGGCAGGATCGGGCCGGGATTCGAAAGTTTTGGTGCGTGGTCCTTGGTGTACGAGAGAGTCTTATCTCGATAATAGGTACGCAAAGAGTGAAGTTAGGCAAATCTCCGAGGTGAGAGAGAATCTCGCACTTTGTTACAGGCTGTTATGTCTTGATAGGACACGCGCCAGCACAAACTCCTGTTTACAGAAATAAAAAAGTCTCTTAAATCGCCTGAGAGGAGAATATGTTTACGTGTAATCTAGCGCAGCACAAGTCACACCCTTCTTTCCACATTCATGCAAATCAATCGTACCGAGGATTAATGAGCACACAGAGAAAAAAATAGAACCATGCTCCAAGTACCTACATCGTACTCGGCGGTGTTGAACGTTTGAAATACCTACTCAAAGCAGTGATTAGACTTTGAACAGCGGCAACTTTGAATATCAGAAGAAAAAAAAAACTGCAGGGATAAGCACAATCGGTAGTCCACCAGCTTATTTCTCCTGGCATATCACAGTGGACAGAAAATGAATTGCAAATTGAAACTAGTCGAGGAGTTCGACAGATAAAAGGGACGTATTAAGGATGTAGAATTGCTACGTTATTACACAGCTCACGAAGCTTACAGGGCTGTAAATCGGCAACTGACTTCATTTTCGAGCACCATGCAGGAGAGGAGCACATATGAAGATGAAAAAAAAGAGGCAGAGAGGACACGGTATGACTCGGCTTGGTGCAGCTACCTCCAAAGTGAGTGACATGCCTTATGCATGTGCTTTTGCTACTGCGGAGGAAAGACAGAAGGTGGTATGGTGTGGTTTGGCGGATAGTGCAGTCCCTGCACCGCATAGGGCATGAGGATGCATGTATATATGCATATAAATACGGTAGGGCGTGGACCGTTGTGGTAGAATAGCTGGGATCCCTCACCCCTTTGCCACCCCGTTCACAAACTACGTAGATATTTTATGAGGCAGTGAAAAGCACGGAAGTGCCCACCGCCGGACTTTATGCGCCCTACGACGACGGCTGGTTTATGGTCTTTGTACCAAAATATCCAGTTTTATAGATTCCTGGAGGAGCGATGAGATGAAGGCGGATACGAATGAATGAGAACTATCCATCCCATGGTAGACACACTCGGCCAAAGACCCCGCCGTGTCGTTTATCGAATGATGATGTCGTACCTGCTCCCTGTTTATCGCCACAAATCATTCGAATTTATTTTATCCATTCCAGGAGGGTTCGCGAGGTTCACCTCTCTTATCATCCTCTCTTTTGGACCTCCGCGGTTCCGTGCCAAGTCGCGCTTCCCTCATTCCTAGGCACCGGGCGCGCACGCGTGCAAAAGACACACACGAACGGAACGACTGAATCACACGCACGACTGAGTCTTAGGAAAAGGCCTTTTGGGAGGGACCATAGGCCATCCCGAATCTGTTATCCGCTTTCTTGGACACCGCGGTTGTACGCGGCTTCTTTTACTCTCTATAGGAATACTTGAGCCTCTCTTAGTTTCCATTGGCCCAGAATTACGGGAAACACAAGACGCTTTAGTCTAACTCATCAGAAAAGAAACATCCTTCTGAATTTTTGATCGAATCCAAAAAAGAAGCCGTGGCTTTTCAGAGTCAAACGCGTTTATTTTCGAGTGTAAGCAATTTTCCTCTCTCCGATAAGCTCGGACGAAAACCGTCTGAGTAATTCTACGAAGTTAATTTCCAAGTGCTTTCGAGTCAGGAATTCAGAGATGACGATTAACATGGCCTGCGAGGCGCTTTAAAATTGGTTCGTAATAACGTACTTCTTAACCAAAATAAATAAACGAAACGGTATTCGGTTAGTTATTCCGAATTTGATATGGCTGAAACTCGATGAGAAAGACATGCAGCACTAGCCCAGTTCAATAACCCAGTAGACGACGGATATCAGCCGTTGCCATATGTCACGAGTTCGATTAGTTTCGGTGTGTGATTCTTATTTTCGTTCTTATTGAGTGAGTCGCACAGGACGTGTCACTCGATTGAAAATAGATTTACTCGATTTGAAACGGAAATTTACCACCCCGAAGAGCAGGTCTCCTTTATCCACGAACCGTCACGTACTACAGACCGTCTCGAAAGATTTCCGAACTCTATTTATTGGATGTGCATGAATTACCCGCTCTCGTTTCGACCCTGGATTGCGTCTGACATATTACAGAAGACACATCAGATCTACTGAAGTGAATTAATAAGCAAGCGTATTATGCCAATTGCCAAACGATTGATTCTAACGAAAAGTTCTGATCACTCGCAGACACGGGGATCTTCTTAGGTCTTCGTGTCTTCCTTGGATTCCTCCCTTCCCTAGCTCAGGTTAACTCAAAGCCTGCACCATTTCCCGCGACAGTGACGAATGTACGTATTTGTACATCACGGACAAATTCAGCTGCCGAGGAAGGGAGGCATACGTTAAACAACGGGGAAGATTTGTTGGTTCAGCCATATCTCGGGTGTCGTAACACATTCGCAGTATACCCTATAGGTATGCGATATGCACAAGGAACGAACGAAAACGAGATGGAATTCTGTCAAGGCATTACATTAAAAACGGAGCACCTTATTCAGACTTTCGACTGTATCCTTTATTTTATTTCTTCTCTCCCTCTACGTCGCACGTTCAAGGATTCACCCCAGTTCGGGATAAATTTTCGTACATGTAACGCGAGATTTATTAACGAGCTTCGTAATGCTGAAACGGATGAAAACAGTCCAGCAACAACGAGACTGGTTCCTATAGTATGAAATTCAGTCTCGTAGTTTGATATGCATGGAGAATTCGTCGGACGACTCCTTGGGGGTCTTCTTCCGGAGTCTGCCCTTCTGGCCAAGCCCAGCTCAGCCCCGTAATGCCATCGTAATGAATAACATAATATCTATTTTACATCTAATAAACGTAACCGTCCTACAACTATACTGGAAGGAGAATTCTGCGGGGATGTATAAAGGTCCTGGAACCATAATTTCGTGTCAGTTATAGGCCTGTTTCAATGACGTCGTTCACCTGAACCGAATTTCTTCGTTACGACTTTCGCCAAGGATACGAAAGAGCTGCCCATTTTATTTTCATAAAGACCCCCAAGCCGGAATGGTATCGATAACAATGCGATAGAAGGAGAGAATCGCGATGTCGAGAGGAGAAATTTCGGACTTTGTGATCGATTATTCTCGGTATCTATGGTTGAAAAATAAATATCGCTTGATGCTGAAGTACTAGATACAAGTCTCGCGGGTTCACTACCCGCCAGTTTTGCTGAGCTGCACTTTGATTGCTAAAAAGATGAGTTTTCATCATTTCCTTTTCAGCCTCTAGCGGGCAAACTCCATGCCGATGTATCTGTTGAAATCAACTAACCAAGGCTGCAACAGTAAACATCACTGCGAATCCCCAGGTTAATTGAAATTGCTGGTGCTTCCTCTTCCCACAAAAGATATATCTCTCTATACATAATATATATATAAACGCATTGCTCACCCACGTTATATGATCCTTGGAAGTTGATTCCGTAAAAATTTCGGAGTGAAAAACTCACCTGAAACAAGAGATAAAATGGACTTTGTCAGATATTTTCTCGTTAATTTAAAAATCTGGTCAATATATACACTTGGGCAAATACCATATATTATGCGGGCGAATATATCGATTCGAAGAATGTAAGGAAGAGTCAAATTATCAAATGTAGAACCAGGGAGAGAAGGCTAACTTGAATTCGAGTCATGCGGAGGCTGCCTCTCACTTGACGGAATGTTGTATGTACATACATATAATATGTTACGTACGCACCAGGGTGTGTAATTTGCGTATCCGTATTCACACGCACGTGAGCACGTGTGGTATTTAGGAGGAACGCAACTATGAATATTGGCACAGTGTATAGAATGTCGGTTATTACATCGACACAAAGTTAGTCTTCACACGTCGATGCGATACATGCATATCGTAGTGGAGCACCATGAATTTGAGTCAACTAACGCGCACGTACGTTGCACCAGCCGAGTACTCAAAGTAAGTTAGTAACATTGGCGCATCCTGCTTTGTAATTGATGACGTCATCTCCGGAAGTTGGGTTAAGCTATAGGCGAAGCGTGTTTCGTGTTATACCGCAACTCCGCAAAGGACTCGTAAAGCGACAGAAATAACGGCACCTCGGTTCTGCATCTCATACCGCAACGGGGATGCTTGGTGGCGATCTTGTTTCAATATTTCAGGAGCCGTTCTTGCTTACAGAAATTATTACCGATCGCCCGCGCCGGTGGTGGGATCCGGCCTGTACCACTTATCGCGGATATGCGCCACGGGCAAAAATCCATTTCTAACGATGCCAAATGAGGGCGCAGAACCCCGCAGAGCCAAAACACTTCCCATGGGAGGCGCGGAATCAATGTCTTTACCGATTCTTATCACAAACGAATCTTATCGCGTGTAAAAGTTCCCATCGAACGAATTACGCTAACGCAGAACCGGTACGGTTGGAGAATCTTCGTAATCCACTTCCTCTGCAGTTCTGACTCAAACTTTCCTTTCCGTCTCGACTTTGTGAAGAAAAATCGTTGATCCTTTCAAATTATAACTCATGACTTATTACCGCCTCCGTTACACCGTCAGGCGTCTTAGTGTAATTGCTTATGGATCTAAGGAACCGATGTCCCAGGTTAATACGTGTTGGTGAGGCTTAGGTAAGGTCGAATAAGGGTGCGAAAGGGTGTATCCGAGGTTGAAGCTCAAGCTAAGTTCTGGAGTTCCGGCCGTGTGTGCGCCAACACTGCCATCAAATTTTGGGTACCAAGGGTTCCGGAAGGTACGACGACGGTGCTATACGAATAGATGCTTTCCTGCCTAGTCTAATTGCCTGAACTATTAACGACGGCTCTGCTATCTGTTTAATCAGTGAAGAAGGTCAGGGAGAAAATCTATCGGTGGGACGTCCAAAGCCACCGTTGAAAATACTCTGCGTAGGTACCTATACACACAGAGGAACATGGGTGTGCGGTTTAAGGTACGACCATCTGATTTCCGAGTTCGAATGTCAGAGAGGATGATAATCACGGCTACCAATGTTCGTATGAGAAAAAAAAAAAGTTGAAGATAAAATGGATTGAACTCAATAAGGGTAATTTGATAGTCCACAACGTTTTAGTCGGACGTGGCGATAGAATCCCTGACACATTTGTATGTTTCATTGGCGTACGCTGCACCTTATTGGTGAAAATTCGTCGCATTTCTATAGTTATCGAAAGTAGGTGATTTGATGAAATCCAATCGATGGAAAACAATTTATCAATAATATTGTTGTAATATAGAAACTGTTTATGAAAAATATAACGCCGTAACACGGGGGGTGGCGCGTGGATTAGATGAGATGAGGTAAAGCAGAAGGGGCGAGAGCGCTCGACGAGCAAGGGTAAGGGTGAGGGTAAAGCTGGGGTAGAGAGAATGGGCGCACCGGAACCAAACCTGCATCCGTAACAACGAACAGAAGCAATTTATCTTGTTGTATTAGTAAATGGATGATAATATAACGTGGGCGAATAAGGGGAGTGAAGGAAAGGAAAGGAAAGGAAAGGGAAGGAAAGGGAAGGTATGTGAGAGTTGGGGTTTGGGAAGCGCAAGGCACGAGGCGAGATACACTAAGCGGTACTAATTGATGTTCGTTGCGGCAGTAGTAACAGCAGGCAAGGTCGGACACAGTGGTAGTGGCGGTGGCGATGATGAGGACCAGGACCAGGACGGGGGCAACCCAGAGAATTGGGCGATGAGGGCGAGCGACGTCGAGTACGGGTGGAAAAGGAAGGGATGTAGAAAGAGAGGGAGGATGAGGGTACAAAGGAAGCTTTCTTCGGAGCATTTCAGTCGAGGCGAGTCAAGGCAAGGCGAAGTAAGGGAGGAAGGCTGAATTTTGGATGTTGGATGTTGGATGTTGGATGCTGAGGCACAAGAGGACCCGCTGCTAGTAAGGAATGAAGGGTTCTACCTAATAAAGCACGAATCGTGGAGCAGAAAGACGAGAGCAAGACAATAGTGCGTAACAAGAGAGCGTCGTTTTGTGGAGCATAAATTGGGGAAACGTCAAGGTGCTCATGCCGGGTGGTACGGGGGTAGTCATGGCAAGAGATGGGAGACAGGAGACGAGGAAAGTTTGTAGTCCATCGCTTCTGCTGACTCCTTCCTAGCTCGAGAATAAGTCAGTCGCGTGGTTTTTATACATGAATTTGAAGAATTCAAATTTTTTATTTTCTTTCCGCCCTCTTTCACTGTATTTTCCTTTCTATCCGCACCCTTCCCTCTACATTTTGCACAAGCATCTTTGATCGATCGTGGAGGGGGGGGTTGGGAAACTGAAGAAAAGGAAGAAGAAGAAGAAGATAGAAAAACGAAGGAAAAAATAAGAAGAGGATTATGAAAAGAAAAAATGAGATCGTCAAACAACAATGTATCGTCTGAATGAAGCCTGCCTCGTATAAACGAGACGCTTTCTTACTGAAAATAACTCTAAAAAGAGGAGTCTCGGTTTAACCAATCCGAACACGAGTTTCCTAGCCCGTTGACACGAGCGAGAAACGACGGGAGACTTTCAGGTCGACAAGTGGAAAGCAGTAAACGTTTTGCGGGGCTCTAGTTGGAAAGCAGCCAAAAATTCCCTCCGCGATGCTTAATTGCCCAGAGGAATTCCTCGCAAGCCTCTCTATCACTTCCGTAGGTATCACATCTCGGAGTGCGGAAATTGTCAGTTTACAAATATTTATCCAAACTTTTGGGAACAATGTGCGACAAAAAAAACTAAAATAAGACATTTTCGGAGTTTTAACGATGCACATGATTTCCTACTCTTCGATAGGCCGGGTTGATTCTCGGCACAATACCCTTTCTAAAAACTGTGAGTCGGTAGTATTCGAATTCGGAACTTCAACCCGACCCCCTCTTCAGTTGCAACCAATTTCCGAAGCCTTGAATGAATTTCCAAAAAAGATTTGCGGATCCGTAATACGAAGACACAATTTTCTATGAGTAGGTACCTACCAATTGCTGATTGGGGCTGAACCACGGTTGGATTAGATATACGCGAATACATTTCCTCCGGGAGGCATGAAAAGAGTCATTTACCGCGGTACGTACGTAGCTACTACCTACATACCCAGATATAAGATATTACGGCTTATAGAAACGGAGTTTTGTACGAGTAAAAGCGTGTCCGTTGGTTGTTCGAGTGCCGCATTAGTGGCCTCACGGATGGTTTGCACTGGAAATCATAAAGCGAACTCTTTGAATGAACGAGATGAATCCAAAGAGTCCGGCTGCAGTATTCAACGATTATAGCCTCAGGGCGGGATGGAGCTTGAGCCATTTTTCAATTGCAAAATAAAAAGCGGGGATGATTGAATTAAAAACGAAGACTGAAAAAGAAATGAAATATTTCTAAAGAGCAGGATATTTCATTCGCCGCTAGTCATTTTTACGACGAACTAATCGAATCAAAGAAATTTTTCTCCGGATTATATGTGAAAAATTGAAAATGAAATTTTGTGAAGAGTAAAAAAAGAAAAAGAAGAACCGCGAGTATTCGGTCATCCGGGAAATAAAAATGATGAAGAAAAAGAATGAGACGGTGAAAAGAAAACAGTTTTTTCCCTCGGTTTAAGGCTTTGATAATAACCTTGGCTCTTCGCTTCGTTCTTTCGGACATTTTTTTTTTTTTTTTTTTTTTTATTCTTCTTTTTTTATTTTTGTCGCGCAAAGGAGAACTTGAAGGAGATTCGGGGAGCACTCGGATGTCAAAGAGAGGGATTGTCTTTGACCAAAGCTGCGTCAACGAGGCGAATGCCATCGGGTTTATGCTACTACTGTCTTTGATGGGCCGTGACAACGAACGTGATAATTTGGTAAAAAGTTTGTATTCAATTTCCGGGCTACGGATAAAGGTGAAGAGCTTTGCCGGTCGCCCCGCATACCTTCACAAGAATATTTATTGAATGTTGTCCGAGAGAGTGAGGGGGAGAGAGAGAGAGAGAGAGAGAAGAAGAGGAAAGAGGGAAAAAGGGAAGAGAGAGAAAAAACTCGAGAGAGAGAAAGAGAGGAAGCGTTATGAGGTATCATTTACATTACGCTGATGGTCTGATCTCGACTAAAAATATCCCTGAATATTCAGAGACACGTAGTTGCTATTAAGCAAGATGGTCGGAACGATTGTAGACCGAGATACAGCAAAATTTAAGCCCTAGCTGAGTGGGCATGTTCCAATCTTCTAGGACATTACCAACTTAGCTGTTACCACCATCGTCCGTTTATTTATCCCCTTTGCCCCTAGCCTTTTGCGCTTCCCATATCCCCATATACATTCGGCGTCAGCGTCTACGAAGAGTCTGCAATTTGCATCGCATTAGCACCGTCCCATGTCCTGCAATCTTCGGTTCTCTACGTCATGTGTTGTGTTCGTATAGTTCGAGCCTCTTTTTATATAAAAAAAAAACTCCACCTTTGCCTACTGCGATTTTTTGGCAGCAACATACGAGCGGATCATCGATATATCGGGTTAAAGCCACGGAGCCAAGGGACCAAAAGGAAAGGGCGCAGAAGGAGTAGAGAGCAGGAGATCAAAAGGGTAGCAATGAATTTCGATCTAGGGTTGGGTGAGCCGTGTCCAGCCGTCTGTGTTTTGTGGTATTTTATTAGAGCGCGATTAGAACTTGACTGGTAGCATCAAAGAAAGATGCGAACAGAACGAAAAACACTTTCCGCAAGAACGGCCGGTGGTTGGCATGCGGAGTTTCGCTCATCACAGGCAGCGAGCAGCCCGCGGAAAATGAAAATGAGGAAAAACTCCAATCCGCACAAAGAAGAAACGTGAAAACGATAAAAGGCAATAAAAAGTGTACACGGAACGCAAACCGTAACAATCTGCGCTAGTACTGCTAAACGCAACGAGCGAATGATCGAATGGTTTTTGGGGGATGAAATACGCGAAACAGCTACATCGCGAATATTGGAAAGAGGTACATATTCTGATGTACCTGAAGAAGCTATAGGAAATCTGGTAGGCTGTTCTTCGAGGGGTGTTATGGTGGGCGATGAGGGTATTGCAACGGGCTTTTTAACGATTACATAAGAGCTCATGGTACGAGTGGCTTTAAGTTTTGAGAAGGGAACGATGGTGAATAAAAGTGTAGAAAAAGAGAAAAATTAATGAACGAATGAAAATATACAGAGCAAATAGAAGCGAGAAGCGTGCCCATATCCAGAGCTTTGCTCCGTGGATTTAGGATCCCGAAAATTTCCGTTTGCTCAAGAGTTTCTTCTCAAACTCGAAGGAAATCATAAAAATATGACCAGGAGGCTCAGCGTCCGCTTGATATCGCGATACGAACACCCTTTGATCTAGATCCTTTCAGGATATCGTGCAGCAACGTTACTGCCATGCCATGCCGTCCTCATCCCTTAACTGTGTGGGCTTGCAGGTGCTCATGTTCGAACGTGAAACGTGTACCTACTCTACCCACCTATACCCACGTCGGTCGATAACTAATTAACTTTTCCTTTAATTAGAGCATTTTTTTCATCAAACTTGAAGGAGCGGTGAATTTTGGTGAGCGTAGCAAAGTGCGGTACCCTATATACTATATACGTCGGTTTTCCTTTTATAAATTTAAAAATCCTGCAGCGAGAATATGTATATAAGATGGAAAAAAGGAAAGATAAAAAGATATTAAAAATTAAAAAAATAATGGTTATTCTTTCTTTGGGTTGAAAATAACCCTAAGGGAGTACAAATATTTTTCCAATCAAAATTATCGCTTCGTTGAATATCGCGAATTTGAAATGGGAACGGTTCAGTTAATTCAACTAATTCTTTTTTTTTGTCGTTTTCACTCTTTCTTTCTTTCCTTCCTTCCTTCCTTCCTTTTCGTCTCTTAAGTCCTCTTTCCGCTAAAAACTCTCGTGCGTTGCTCATAATTGAACTTCCCGTCGTTTAGAATTCCGCGACTGAACCCAGACGCGGAAATACTGCTTAAAGCTTCGCGATATAACTGAGCAGTTACAGGGCACCATGCCATGTGCCGTGGAAGTAAACAATAAGTGAAGGATTTGTGGAAGTATGAGTTGTTCCGACGTAGGTATTTGCAGCCATCGACGCGAGACAAAAGCCGTATTTGATCTCTAAGCCGTTCCGTGTTCACGGTTCACATCGTCTTCGTACGTTTCTCCTGTCTGGCGTACGTCGTTCAATAAACCTTCGCATATCATATTTCCATGAAATATGAAATACACCCATTTACACCCGAAGGCAAAACCCCACGTTTGTGGTTGGCACCCACTACACCCTCTCCTGCCTCTTTCTTCGCGTTATATGTTCAACAACTTCGTCCGACAAAGCCATACATCCAAAGTAATAGACGTCTACTATAGAAATTAAATGAACAGAGAGACCCTGCAGCCTTATACAAAGAAACAACCCTAGGAATTCGTTAAATGGTATTTTCGACGGACTAGGGGTCATGTGTTCAAATTTCATTTTGGACAACCGCGTGAGTTTCATCACACAAAATCGCTTGGTCTTCTGAAGCAAAATCAAGTGAAAGTTGGATGTCCTCAGTCACAGGATCTCAGAGTAAGATGCAGTCGGAGGAAAAGCACTTATTGCGAGGACATTTGGATGAGAATATATTCGGATATCTAATTAACAAACGGCTTTTGATGAAAATATTGTGAACTGTAATCGACATTTTGAGTTTTGAAGAGGCACCTCAGTGTACACAGATTTAGTGTACGTATATATACCTATCGTGTAGAATCAGGGTGAATAGTAGGACTACGAAAGCCCGTCGGGGTACATCGCTGTGCACGCATGTAAAATAGGAGTTTAATTAAGCGCATGCTGCCCCAGGCATCTTGTTCACTCGTAAATTAATTAGAAACGAACGGCTCGCAGCGGGTAAAGGATTTTTGAAAATAAACCTAAATAAATGAAAAAAACGAAAAAAAATAAAATAAAAAAATTTAAAAAAAACTCAACGCGCCCGTCAGTACCTACTCGTAAGCATATTAAATGTGAAAAAGAACGAACAAAATTGTACAAATAGAAGCGGCCAAGGTTTGAAAAATGAACGAAAAATTTCATCGTCGATTTTGGCAACCTACAGCCCTAAACCCTGCAATTGCCACCATCTCTCATAGCCTTGTGTGAAATCCCGAAAAATATATTCCTATTTGCTTCCCTTGGAAAGAAAAACATTATGGGGTGTAAAATCCGGTATTATACGCGAGGCACGGTGTCACTCACTCAGATCTGACGCTAAACATGTTGAATTAACGATTTTACCTTCTTTATATTGAGACGTAACTTATGCCTATACATGGTTCTTGTGTGAAAGTGAATGCTGCGTGTATACCATCGCAGCAGCTGGGGGTAGGTAGGTACCTATGCAAGATTAACGAGTCAGAGGTACTATGGTTGCGAAAATTGTTGTGTAAATGGACAGATATGTCTAACAGCCATATAGATACATATATATATATATAACTCTGACTGGGCTGTATATGAGTACGAAAAAGCACGAGAGGGTTTATAGTCTGAGGGTATAGAATTTCCATTTCCATTTCCACTCCATTCCATTCCCATTTCCATTTTCAACGAAAGATTTACCCAGAATTTTTGAATTACATTTTATTTATTTTTTACCCTTGATATTGAATTTGAATGACGGGATAAGCAGAGACGGGATCAGGTGGATCCGGAACGAATGAAATGTGAAACGAATAGGCGATAGTCTTCGTAGAACCAAGATCGGCTACCAGGCGAGACGTGACTTTATGAGATTGGCAACGTACGCCAGAAGACGATTACACCATCATCCGATCACTACCTACCTGAGACGGATAAACGGATAACTGCACTTCCACACACGTGGCTTTTGACACGAGCACAAATCATTCTCATAGTCGAAATTCGATCAACCCTATAAATCACATAAATATTTAACAGAATTTTTCCAAGATATGTACAGGGTGATTCAGGATGAGAGTAGATTTCCCGTGATAATCTGAGACTAAATTTCCTTTACCGAAAAATTCTCGTGCAGAGTGACTCACGTGTATTCTATCCAATTTTATTTTACTTCATTCTGTTGTATTATTTTCTATTCTGTTCTGTTTTATTTTATTTTATTCTGTTTTATTTCATATAGGTAGGTATAGGATACCGCGCGCGCGGCAAAGCCAAGTCCAATTACATCTGTACGATGCGAAAGCCCTTGGTATATACGCTCGGTTGCCCAATTGAAAAATAATAGAAACCCCGCTGGACGTTCGTCTCGCGGGATATGTCTACGTGATTTCTAGGGGATTCTTCTGAGAATTCAATAGGAGATTCATGTGAGAAGCCAAAAAAGGGTCGTATAGCGACGGTCTAATCTTCTCTAGAAATTAATAGAAAATTAAGAAACCAAACGAAAAGACGTCGATAGTAGTACCTACCTACTTCATCCCCTCGAGTGACAACGGCTCTAAATTTTCCATACAATTCTCTTACTTTCATTTCTATATGTATGTTCAGTCGTTTTCAATTTTTCAAATAAAAAATAATAAGACAAGTATAGAAACGAGGGTAAATGATAATACAAGTAGAATAAGGATGAGTCCGATGAAGAATAACGCAGACAGCGGAGACCAATAGCCGCAAAAGTAAATAGCGGTCGAAAAAAAGAAATGCGCGGAAATGGGGCGGAGGGGGGGGATGTATCGAGTGGTAGTAGAATCCACGTAGCCATACATGGATATATCCCGGCGAATCGGCAGGGGGATTTGCGGAATCCCTCTGGGAAAGAAAACCTAAAGGAAACTAAGCAGGAGACGGACGCGAAATCTGGACGGGAGAGTAAACGAAGGGGAAACAAACAGCGTTTTCGTTCCTGGAAGCTGCACTATGGTGCCGCAGGAAGTATAGGATCGGCGAGAAGACGTGTCTCGTACTTTTCACCACGATAAGGGATTCTTGTTTGTTTATTTATTCATTTATTCATTTATTTATTTATTTATTTAGCGAATGAGATTCCACCGCTTGCTGGGATTAATATAAGATTTTTGAAAAAGTCTTCCCGCATCATCGCGGTAATGCGAGTACAGGATGATATTAATAATAATGAGAAAATAAGGAAAAAAGGAAAGTAAGCGGGGGTCAAGTCCCAGCGACGAAGAGTTTTCCTGTAACGGGAGCACGTCGTCTTGTGACGAAACCCTTTGAAACAGCTTTCATCTCCCTGCAGCAGCAGCAGCAGCAGCTTCCTCCGTCCGGCCTCAAACTTTCAACTTTTAACTTCTCAGGTATTAACGAGGAGAGCCGGGTTAACGAGAGGTTACGCGCGAAGTCTCGGAATTAAACGTTTAATTTATTGTGTCAACGCCTCGTTAGTTTAGCATATTAAATGACCCGCTGTCTGTCTGTCTGTCTTCCCCGATAATTACTTTCCCTCAATCTAAACCCCCCCAATTTCTACGCCGCCAGCTCGTGAACCATGCGCCCTGCAGCAGCCCCCTCGTATAAAGACAGAATATTTTCTCAAAATTGTCACGAGGTTGGCTTGAATCGTTTATTATTTCATTTGTACGTTAAATTGTCCAATTATTCATTCTCGCATCGATATGGAACGGTTATAAATCGGTTAAACGTTGAAAAGGACCCTATCGCGGTTCGCTGCGGGGTGCCGCGAGAATTTGGCAAAACGGCATGAAAATTTGCCAGTTTGTTTACCGCGGCTACTCTGCTGCAGAGTTACTCAATTACAGAACGGTTTACCTCGCGGTTCTCCGGCCCTCGCATAACCTCCGCCGCACCATTTCCACCACCTCGTTGTTTAGCTGGACCACTTTTACCCGCGGTATGGTCACGGCGCAAACCCCCCCCCCCCCCCCCCGAAGGGATGAGGGATGAGGAATTAGGGATAGGGAGAGAACTGGGTTTGGGGAGAGCGGTTGGCTATTAAACATTAATTATACAACGAAATTTACTTAGAAATATGACAGCTCACCCTTCCTGCGAACAGAATTACAGGTAGGAGGGTAGCAAAAACAACGAGATGGAAAGAGAGATATTACATATATATACAAGGGAATGCAGATAACTGCCTGTGAACTATTCCCTCTGCACGGGGTGGAGTGAGAGCGGAGGAATTCAGCAAGCAGCTAAACTTCGGTCTTTGATTAGACATTTATGACTTGAATATCAAATCTGTATTATATTAACTAGAGGGTAGATATTTGGGTACGTATGTATATTGTATACAACGTCAGTAAGGGATGATATCCGTGGCATGATTCCATACGAGTTTCCCTAGATTCGTACATAATTATTAGGATATCTTCTTCCATCCATATCTTATGATAATAAATAAATGCGAAATATAATTTTCATTTAAATTATCATTAATTATTTATAGAATATAAATCTGCGAGAGTTGAAACGCGAAGGATGAAACTGCGACTATAATATGAGTCTCGTCGATCGAACCCATATCCTGATTCTATGTACGCGGATACCTAATCTGTTATATATTTCTCGAAGTGAATATGTTCACTTGATCAATTTTATGATTAATATATTCTTCCGAAAATGTAGGTAGGTGTATAGATGTGTGCGTGTATGTATGTATACTATATGGGTGTACAATATAAAGCTATCTATACGGGCTTTCGCTCGGTCAGACTTCAATTACCGAAAATCTATACTCGCGTTGCGGAAAAGGAAGGAAGGATCGCGTAATTGAATATACCGGCGGTTTAAACGACCCCTGACGGATTATTGTTTGTGTGTATATATTTGAGCAAAAAGTAAGCACCGAAGCGTTAATTAACTCGATATACTGAATATGCAAAGTACAAAGGAGCTTTGAAAATTACCCTCAACGTGGATGTGGATATACAGCCGTTCGCTACCTCGGAGCGGCGGATCCCGGATGCACCACATCGTGATTCGCCGTTCATTTATCCGCTATGGATAGACTTACCTGAATTCACCTGGAGCTCTATGAGAATTGACAATTTCCACGAGAGTCCGAACACTTAGCGTTTCTCAAGCAGATCAGCTAGTTCGGTACTTTTGCATCGAACTGTGACCCTTCAAGGCTTTTGAATATCACCTGACCGAAAGTCCTCACATAGAGCCGAAGGAAGTAGCTGTATATTTATAGATAAACGGGGGATGGGAGATAATTCGCGTGAACGGGAGATCGCATGGGAATACCCATCAGCCCTGGGGCATCGTCCAACCAATTAAGCTCTTTGGATTATAAAGGCTGTTTCCATGGGTTTGTGCTGTGGCAACTTTGTGCTCGGAGCATTTCGGCACGCCAATATAGTCGCATGTGTATATCATCGGTTGTTCCGGATCTAACGATTCATCCAGCCGGTTTGGGGCAGGGAACTAATATTCCTGTTCATACATATCAGAAATACAGCAGAGATCCTCTTCCGCGGGGCGTAGCGATCCATACATACGCGTAGTTGTATGATAACATACCTACGTATTGTATGCTGGTACGTATGAGGACGACCAGGAGATTCTAACTGAATTATACCCACTGCCTCGAGGAAGGAGTGTGTCTTGGCAAAGGGACTCTCTTCCTGCATGTGGGTACCAAGTCGGTAAAGTCCTTTGAGGTGGAGATATATATATATGTACAGATATAGGACTAGGAGAACTCTGAGAAGCGGTCTGATGCGATTAAAAAACAATTTCCAAAGATAACAAGCCGGGTTGGATAAGTTCCATGAGAAACTGCGAGTGGGCGATGTTCTCTCGTTCTCTCCCTTAAAGTCTAAAGGGTTAAATGAGGCTAAAAAAATTCATATAACGACTGCACCGACTCCCGCTGCGGGTTTTCCAACCCAGCATCACACCGTGTTATCGGAGTTATATTTGAATAGAGGTGTTTGTTCGCCGTTATGTCGAAAAGATTTAACGACCTCGAACCCACCAGCCCATCTTTTCCTCTTCTCCTTTTCCTCTTCCTTTTCCTCTTCCTTCTCCTTTACTTTCCTTTCATTTCCCTCCGCTCTCCTTTCCGTCTTTCGCACGGGTTTTAGGGCTCGTGGCCAGTAAGTTGCCTCGTTAATATATACCCTCCACCAATCCGCATAGGTTTAAAGGTTTTTCACCGACCCTTGCGGACCATCCAGTCAGTCAATAAGGGCCCCACACTTGAGGGAGGCAAGTTACCGTCAGCGTCCCATACTGTACCCGAATTTTTCAAAAGAGCCACCCTCGTCGCTCGGGCCAATTTCATCCCTTTACTGAGGAGCCAGGAGATACATGTGCGGCGAAATACTTCGTTAACATAAAATCACTTCTGTTCTCTCCGACTGTCACGTATAATACGTACCTATACGTACTTTTACACACACCACCAGGTCGCGATTGAATTTTCATCTTATTTTTCGCATTTACTTAAAAGAAAAAGATTTTTCATCAGTCGATGACATAATACATACATATATATATATATATTTTCATACCTCGAAGCATCGATCACGGTTTTGTATATTATATACATATATACTATACCTGTATACGTGATCTGTAGATACGTGGATATATTGTAGGTATATGTATCGCGGGAGAGAAGGCGAGCAGATTATGTACCACGACCCACGATACCTTACACATACAGGTATAGAGTAGTCTATGTATATACGTGCTATGTATACGTGCTATGTATATATATATGTATGTAGGTATAATATAGCGGGAGTTGGATACGGCCGTAGTGTGTGATGTGGTATTTTCAGGAGGACGTTAATTAATAATTTAATCGAAGGACCCTGCTGTGGGTTATATCCTGCTCTAATTAAATCCCCCGCTTTTACCAGGGCCAATCGATTCAAGGAAGAATCAAGTGCGCCGGTTTAAATTGCCCGGAAAATCGGCCGTTTGCCTTTTTCAAAAAGCGTTAATCGAAATGAAAAAATATCTCACTTCTCTATCTGCTTGTAAGGCGAAGAAACAAAAAAAAAAGTTAAAAAAAAAAAAAAAAAAATCCCTTCCATAAGGACTAAAAAAAGGGAACATCGTGTGCCTTATTTTTTTTCTTTTTTTTTATATCATTTCTTGTTTTAATACACTAACATCGATTTTTCAAAAGTGTCAACACTTCTCTTTTTTTTTTTTTTTATCTCTTATCGCATGGGAAAGCAATTATTTTTCATCTGTGATAAGCTTCATAGGTATAAAGTATGCCTTCGATCTATATTATACGTATAGGTATATTTAATTACTATTTTTATCAAGTTTGATTATTTTTAGATCAAGAGGAAAAATAATTAGTTCAAACAAGAGCTCTGAAGGATTAACTAGACCGTTAACAAAAGAATAAAAATAAATTTAAAAAAAGAAGCAAAATGGTATAAAAATGAAAGTAGAAAAAAATGAAAAATAAAAAAAAAAAATGGTGAGGATACGCACGTGCGACGTATACATGGATCGTGTGAGATTACCTTGAATAAATAATTATTTGGCACGGAAAAGCAGTAAAAAAAAAAAAGAGAGAGAGAGAGAGAGAGAGAGAAAGATGGAGAAAAGGAAGAGAAAAAAAGACAACGTAATGCGCGGATGCTTTAATCGAACGAAAAAGGAAAATGTTCTAGAGGGTTCGGAAAATAACGCTCTTGAATACTTTATGACAAAAGTATACGAAATATAAGGTCAAAGGAGGTAAAATGAAAGCTAAGGTATAGAAAAATGTAAAGTAAAGTAAAGTAAAAGGTTAGAGCTCGTGTATACCAAGGTTTCATTCATCTGTGCGTTATCTCGTCAGAACTAACGTCACGGGCACTTTGGGTCGCGTGTTTCTATCTTGTTTCTGGTTTATGCAAAATTGTACGCGTACGTGTACATATATATCTAGTATGTACATATATATATAATATATAGGTACCTACATACATAGAACGCTCGCGATTTTTCGGGCTAAGGAAAAGGCTCAACTTTTTATCCCAAGGATTACGCGCGGAGCTTTGCGCTAGCTTCACTTTTGGATGTAGCTGTTTTTTCATTTTTTTTTTTCTTCTTTTTTTTTCTTTTTTCTGCAGGGCCTCGATGTTTCTCTTTTATCACCATTTCGTATTAGGTACCGGAGCAATAATTCATCAAAGAAAATTATACACCCCCTCTTGATCCTCGGTGGAGTAAGCCTCGTTCAATATTCAATTACGTACGAGAAATTGAAATCCGCGTATATGTATATCTGTATACGAACAATGCCCGCATTTATTTGTTCGAATAAAAACGAAAATAATGTGTTAAAACGTTAACCGCGACCGTCAGAGTGACCTCCTTTTGGTTAACTGCGACCCTCACCTCGAGACAGAACGACCATGGTCACAATTATAAAATCTCTTCTATACTATATTATGCGATGCATCATGGCGCATATATACCTATAGATATAACGTATGTATTGTACACGTTGCGAAAGTTTTACCGTGACGATATAAGGTTGTGCAAATATAAAAAAATATAAAAAAAAATAAAATATAAAACAAGCAAATGAAAGTAAGGATTGAAGTTGAGGGGGATGATTTTTTTAACCCCTCAAAGTTCCCTTATGTGACCCAGAAATCATATCCGTCTAAAAGCAGAAGATCGCGTATTCGTCCGCATACGACTTTTTGCTTTAAGATTGTCAAATTAATTTCGAATTATTTTCCTTATCATTTTCATTATTGTTCTATCGAATTATGGCACAAACAGAAATTATAGGATCTTATGTCATCAAAATCGTATTTTTGGTACTTAGGACCTTATGCCATTGGAGGAGACACGATATATTACAGATTTGTGTATACTGTTAGAAATTTCTATGTTAGTTCCACAAAGCATGTATTGGAAGCTAATAGGCAAAACATCTAGCCAAAATTCCAATCGGGTATAGTAATTATACAAAACTTTTTTATCGGTATTCCAAACAATTTTGTGAATTCAAGTACAATTTTATGTGTTTTTCGTATAAAAGTTCAGCAAAATCAAAAAATTATTTGGAAATTTACAGAACAAGCTTAGCAATTCACTTTGCTACGCCAAATTTGTAATTTTGCAAAACTTTTGCATATTGGCTTCCATAAATGTGTTGTAAATTCACAATTTTTTTTTACAGTGTATGTATCGATGAATGAAACGATGCAGTTTAGAGAGAGAAAGAGGGAAAGAAGAAAGAAAAAAAATAAAAAGAGAAAGAGAAATCGCGAGGGTCATACATATAGGTATAGCGGTAACAGCTCCGTTGAACACAAACGCGGGTTTCCAAAGGTATACGCCAAGGTATTATGGAATATACACGCGGATAGAGAATGGGTTGCAGACTGCAGTCTACATCGAGTACTCGAGATTTATACAGAGATTTCTACAGGGTGTTTATTTCCGACAAAATTTAACGCTAGATTTCTGAAAGTGGAATAAAAAGAAAAAGAAGAAAAAAAAAAGAAGAAGAATCTTTCACCCGTAGTTACATAAAAATAATTTTTTCAAAATTTTCGAATACAAGTTTTTAGAAAAAAAAGAGTGCAGGCTTTCTTCTTCTAATCATATGAAATCGGATAAAAGTGAACGAAAGTAAACTCTGCGATGCAGCATATTATTTATGATCGTGGAAAAAACTAAAATAACCGTGTGATAAAACTCTAGCAATTTGTTAAAAATTTACTCGTCATTTTTTTTTTTTTGACGCGAATCGTTGACGTCAATTAAAACGAGCCACCCCCTATATGTTTATATATATATATATATATATATATAGTATACAAGCATATAATGGCAGACTTCGTTATTGCAGAGTGGTGAATGTGGGATACGGACGTGAGGGTGAGGCTGAAGCGGGGGCGTAGGTGGGGTTAACGACCAAGGCCACGAGATCGAAACAATACACCCTGCAGGTTGCGTTGCTGCGGCAGCATCGCCGGCAGAATGCCTACATTCGCGTATATGCTGTGCTATGCTATGCTGTGCTATGCTATGCTATGCTATGCTGTTCCCTGCGCAGTACAGTGCAGTACGGGTACGGGTACGGGTACCTACAGATGCGATGTGGTGCAACACGCGGTTTCATAGACTGACAGACGTAGCGGCGTGCTCTCTAGGCAGAGGCACGATATTCCAAAGATTTTTAGTTGGGCGATAAGAGCTTGTTGAATGACGGTTTTCCGTTAACGGAGGCATACTGCATTTTCATCAACAAAAGGAAACGTTAACACCGCATCAGGATACCGTGTACCTATCAATTTCAAACAAACTGTAAACTAGATTATTCTGCACCCATGCAGTACTGCTGTATAAACGTAGGTATATTATAATTAAACGTTGCAAAACGTACGTCAAAAGAACTAGAAAAATAAAAAAATTAAAACATCAAATAAAAATCAGATAAGCTATTTTCCAGATCTGCGAATGTCTTCGGGTGTGTCTCGATTCCTGTATGACTCACCTTCGTAGGACTGATCATAAAGAAAGAAAAAAATCTTGAGAATGCACAAACTTTGCCGATTTAGGGATGAATCTTAACGAGAAATGGATTATTATCGTTTTCGTTTTTATATCGTTGATTAAAATATTTGGAAATTGTTAATAGAGACTTGAGCGATTGGGAAAAACCATGTCTATATCGTTAACGCGAATGAGAAATTGGCATTAAGTACGTTGACGATCGCGACGCGACGCGACGTCCGTACCAGACTAGGCAATGCTAATGACTAACGTCGACGTCCTACCTACTTGAAATATACGATGCAATCAAGGGAACTGTACCTACTTCGGTCTCAGTATACCTTCATACCTTCTCAGAACGAAAACCGCACATGGTGCAGCGTATACGTGATATGGGTATGCACAGTGCGTTCGAATTTGAGAGGGAATATATTTTCGAAATCGGTTATGACATCGCCAAGATAGTAATATCGATTTTAAAGATGAACTGGCGTCTTTTGGGGAATTTTCAAAATGCAAGGGATTTAAGGACGATTTTTTTGTAGATTATTTTATCGATTTCGAAATCGTGTGCGAAATTTCGGATCGATCTGCCGTCTAGATGTAAAGTTATCGATTTTTAAAAAACATCATTTAACATGGGATCTTGTGGAAATTCGGAAAACATGTTTTAAAAAATTAAAAAATGCAAAGAATATTATCAAATTTTGCACACGTGTAGAGTCGGAATAGAGGAATATTTTGCCATAAATTTCGAGCTGATCGACCGTATAGTTTATGAATTATTATTGAAAAACCGCAAAAAAAAATGAAATTCTGCATATCGGAAATTTTTCAATTGCAATTAGAACAACGCAGATAGATAATTTAAGAGATTTAACTTCTGTAAAAAAATAAATATGTTTAAAGAAAATTAATTTGACCATAGAAATCATCAAATATGATCAAATAATCAAGTTGAAGAGGAAACATTTTTCATATTCAGGGATTGGTATTGCCCATACCGTAGCACAGCCCTCCCCTGCGTTTCACCTCCTGCATGCTAGGGCCGCCAGTTCATCCTCAATATTCTATTTGATTTTGTTTTTGATTCGGATGATTTTTGACGAATCGCCAGGAGTCGTATCTTTGAATATCAAGTTAGGTTCTGTATTTCCCATATCGTTAGCTGTTGGTTGTAAAGGAAAAAGTTTTCCAAGTTTTAGCATCTTACACTTGAAGGAATGAAATAAGAAATAAAAAAATGAAAAAAAGAAGAAAGAAGATAAAAATAAATGAAATGAAATAGACTTGAGATACGAACTTTGCGTAGTATTTGTAAGATTCCAAAGCATAAGGACTTTCCGATCGTTAAAATTAATTGCGAACTTTTGGTAGGTATATAAAAATGAGCAAATTTTTCGAGTCGCAAATTAACGTTTCGAAAATTTTAAATCTTAAGTCTCGACTCACTCATTTCAGTGTTAACGAGAGTTCGTTAATTGTAAAATTAAAATCAACCTTGCCCGCGGATAGAAATTGACGAGACTCTTTCGCGAGATCGTTGAAGAAGCTTTTTGAAAATGAACAGATAATAATTTAGAAGAAAAAAAAAAGAAAGGAATGAGAAAAATAAGAAGGAGATGAAAGGTTGAAAATTCACGGGAATTTTACATCTTCATCACACGTTTGTGCCTATATATGTATAAGTTCGACAGAATAGGGCGAAAGGGATTCAATTAAAATCCCAAGTCCCAAATAGAAGTTATGGAAAGATATGCAAATTCTATCAACGATTAATTTGGTTCAAGAGAAAAACAGGAGAAACATTGAGCTACGGCGAAACGGAGGAAGGGCGTAATTCACTAACGAAGATTTAACTGTGCGAAGGAAATAGCATAAACGTCTGGTAAGACTAAAAGACGAAGAGCAAAATGAGAAGGAGCGCGGCCATCCCCCTTCGAGGACTTCTTGGTGCGGTCTCACCGCGCCAAGACCATCCTTCACAAATATTAATTCCAGCTGTCGTCGAAAAACATGGACTAATTTTATAAAAGTGCATTAGGCACTCGCAAAAGTGGGAAAGGTAAGGGAAAAGGGAAAAGGGAAAAGGAAAACGGTGAAACGGGGAAACGGGAAAAGAGAAAAGAGTGACGAGGCGGTGGCGGTGGCGGTGGCGGCGTCGGCGTCGGTGGTCGCAAGCATTAACTTGTGGCAAAGCTGAAAGCACGTCTCCAACAAACGCGGAGTAGGTAGGTACAGGAACGAGGATTATTTCCCAGTGAATTAAAACGAACTTTTATATAATCAGACATGTTAAGCTCAGCTTTTGCTGCAAGCTCGGAAACTGAAAGAAAGAGAAGAAAAAAAAAGTAAAAAAAAAAACAAAAAGTAAAAACGAGAACGTTTTTAAACTAATCCGCAAGCCAAATCCGAGCCTTATAAAAGCTCACTTATTGTATCTCAACTATTAAGCCCGCGTACATAATAACTTGAGCAACTATACATTAGCGTAATCGTGATGAAAAATTATCCATGAGATTTTCCCGTCTGCAGCGATGAACCGGACAAAAAAAGGAAGCGAGAAAAATGGATTATCTGTTCCGATGTTGCAGATTTTTCGAATTAAAACTCAGAAATGAAAAAGTGGGCGAGGTGCGAAATACGGAGAAAAGAAGATGGGGCTTATAAATTGTGGGGCAACCATTTGGACAAAGAATTTGAATTATTAAGGACATGAAGTTTTTTTATTCCTCCTATTTCTCCCTTCTTGAAAAAAAGAAAATAAAAGAAAAAAAAAAGTAGGGCAGCATCTCAGTCGGTCACTCGGTATTTTTTTTTTTTCCCCTCTCTGCGGCTAAAATAAAAACGCAGAAGAAATTAATGCTCGCGCAAGAGCTTTCCTTATATTCGAGGGACGAGAAACGGGGGGTTGTGGGAATAAAGGGAGAATAAAAAAATTGACGGGGTAGTGGGTATTAGACTAAGAAATAGAGGGGCGGGGGGCGGGGGGTAGGGGGGGGTTATATATATGCAGAAGTGGATTTTCTCACGGAAGCAACGGTGTTATAAGAAAATCTTGAAAATTTAACATTTTTTAATAACGCACCCTAAAAGAGACTCGGCAAAGAGAGACCCCCACGTCCTGGATTTACATCTCGGACCGGAGATGGCAGGTATTAATTCGATTCAAAGCTATACGCGAACGAGGGGTTGGAAGAGGCCGGAAATTTGTAAATCCAAATGCCGCGATCGGTCTAATATATAACCCGCTAATCGCGTGCAGTAGGTAGTACCGAGTTCATATAATCTTTATTTATTCCCCTCGTCAATCGGAGCTGGACAAAAGCTGTAGTAAGCCATTCGTTTTGATTGCGGATCGAAAAAAGGGACAAAAATATATGAAAAAAAAAAAACGAAAAAAGAAGATATACCTATGTACGTAAAATGAAAGACTACAGCGACAGTATACAATTCTCTCTGAAAGGATGCATTTTCATGTTATACCTACCTCTGCCTACCTGTGTACGAAATAATATGCTATACATGAAATGAACGTTTCCTGGAGGCATGAAGGTATATATGCAGTTAATTAAAACCAAACAAACCCGGGGCGTAAATCGCGTGACGGTCAGCAAAAAAAAAAAAAAAACAGACGCGTAACGCGATTAATACGTCCGTGACGTCCGAAGCCAGTGGTGAAAGAACAAAAAAAAAGGGAAGAAAATTTTTATTGCCAAATCTTTGAAGAAATTTAAAAACACGGTACTTTATGCGGTGGTGACTGCAGGTATAAACTAGATCTGTCCAACTGTACCTACACTTTTCAGATATGACTAAGGGTAGTTTCGCAGTGTAGTAGGGGAATGCGGAACTGGTGGAGGTAGATGAAGAAGTTGTAAAGGGGTGCGTTATTTGAGAGAAAGAATAAAAATAAGAATAAGAATAAAAATAAAAAAAAGAAGAAGAAGAAGAAGTTGAAGTTGAAAATTGCGCGGGTAAGACGGGCCCACCTATAGCGCTTGTGCTCTTGCGGCCAGTATGATTCCTGAAATCCTACATTTCCCGCGGGGTAGGCATATTGCCCTTGCCTCAACCCCTGCCTCTGGTTATCCCGTGGGAGGAACTCGACGTCCCATTTATGCGAGCGACTTTTCCCCTGTCCTCCTGCTCCTATTTTTTATTCTTTTTTTTTCTTTCGTAGCTGAGGAGAGGAAAAGTGCCTGTGGTAGTAGCGGAGGAAAAGAAAAGGGCGGAAAGAAGCGAAGAAGGGCAGAAGGGGGAAGAATACTTCTCTTTTCTTTCCCGGGTTGGCGTATATGTATAAGAGAAAGAAATATTTTTGAGCCACCGCGACGCCGGGACGCCGGGACGCCTCGCGCCCTCGTGTATAGGTTAACTTTCGCGCGAGCGTAGGTATCTCTCGACTTTGGAGATAATGCGGCACATGGTAGACTCCCCGTATATTTTCCGCGTACAACCCCTCCGCAAGCCGCAATGGCCCCAATCCCATGCGAATTAATTTTTAAATCGCCTTATTCACGGTCGGCGCCCGGCCGGAGGCTCGCGGAAATTTATTTTCGAATTTATCTCCGCGTTAATGACATTCAAAGGGATTTTGCTCGACGGGAACCGCTCACCAGAAAAGTTTTAGCATTAGCTCGAGCGAATACGAAACCTCGTGAAAGGGAGAAAAGAAACGTTTCCTCTATACGTTGCCGACGTCCTCCCGTCTCCGCGGTGTCCGGCATTGTAACCGTTCGTGGAAATGACAGAAATACCAAACAATGCGAAAGGTGGTAGAGGGTGAGAGAACATGTTATAGCATCACTTCGGGGTGAAGTGAATACGAGAGAGAATGAAAACTGCGACGATAAAAATGAATGGCGGAATATCTACACCCTTAGAAATAGAGTTCGTCGGTTTAAGTCTGACCCGTGGGGGTTAACCGAATGTAGAATATTTGTCTAAGCGTGAATTTGATGAAATCGAAACCGTTGAACCGGCTGCAGGTTGGCAGGCATCCAGGGTGTCCCCACGTGCCGCATCTAGAGCGCGTCCAATTGCGTCGGGACGCGCCTGCCTGCCTGCCTGCCTGGCTACGAAGTTTTTCCACTCGAACGGGGCCAAAGGCTAGATATACATACGGAAAGAGATCTGAATCGGGTCTCTCCCGCGTTTGCGAACTCCAGTTCGAGGTGTTTCGCCAAAAGAAGGAAGGCCGAGTATAAGGGTAGAAAAATTCCTGCAGACTCCTTTCCCCTTTCCTTTTCTTTCCATTTCTTTCCTTTCCTTTCCTTTCTTTCCCTTTCCTTTCCTTTCCCCGTTCTATAATACAAACGCTCTTAGTCAAAAGCGACGAAAGTACTAAAAGTACCGCCCCCTTTCCCTCGCCCTCTTTTACCTATACCTACCCCACACACATGGTGGATTTGCCTAATGCATAGTCGATTCGTCGAGTTAATGTCACGGTGAATGGGGACCGCGGAAAAGAAGGAAAGTCAAATTTGTTCATGATAATGGTCTGTATGGTATAGATCGTCGAGGACGACCGGGGCTTTTGCGTATACTTGCGCTTCTGTGTACTCACCAGAGTGTCTGCTATCGCGAATCGCATGTGAGTAGGGTGTTTAGAAACTATGACCAGCTTACCTGAAACAGAATAAATAAAATAGGAACATTAAGCATTTTATTATCGTGATAATGCCGAAGACATCGAAACGTGTCTTCATACCTAGAACAATTATTTATCCGCAACTCATGAAGTCATCGGATTTTTCGTATAGGTACAACTTTTCTTCTTCTCATTAGACGCACAATTGGAATAAAATAGAGCCGTTATATTGTTGAGGAACAAAATGAGGGAATATTTGAAAAGTAGGACTTGAAGCGGCAATAATAATTCGTTATTAATTTTTTTTTTTCTCGTTTTCACGGAAGATGGTATTCCACAGACGCGGTCGTAGTGACAGGCACGCAATTAGCTGCCTCGTTTAGCTCGAGTTCGAATCTACGTGCCAATTATCGTTTGGAAATTTCATCTACCTATTGTACCTCCTCCTCCTCTCATTTCCTCGTCGACCCGCGAACCACTCGATCTTCGATCTTTCTCTCGAAGTTCTTTCTGAACGCTCAGTTGTTCCCTGAAAGCAAGTTAACCGTGGCCACGTAGGGAGACTCCGATAATAAATCCAGTTAAATTGCACCAACAACCTTCGCGGTTCGATTCCAGCTCGGCGATACCACGAGCACGCAATTATCTCTCTCGCAATCCCCTCTTGTTATTGCCTAGACTGACTATTCGCCAATTCTTTACCGCTTAAGCTTATCCTTATACCTTGTTTTCTTATCCCCACAAGTCCCGGGTCATTCCTGACTTCGCTAGTTTGAAAAAACATAAAATCTTGGCTTTGAACTAGACGCGCTTCTTGATGACGAGACCAGCTTTGGAGAGGAAATGAATTCTGTTATTAAGTAAAGACGAAGATTGGTGTACGTCGTATCATTATACTCTCAGAAACACAATAGCTGAAGGGATATACCTATTTGGCACGTTCATAACTGCACGAAAACTGGGGATGAAATGGATTTGCGAGTTGATTGGAAAACGATTGGGATAAATTTTCGGTATAACTTGGATGTCTGGGATGATTATTATCGTTCCTAATAATCAGAATAGAGAAAGGTTCTCCATATATCATGCGTTCCATTGCCGTTAATTTTTGGGTGGATAACCTACGCGCCTCTACAAACACATGAATTAGTCAAGAAGCTCTAGGGATTTGAGAGGGATAAAGGGTTAGGACGAGAGCGAACTGGGCTAATAACATTAAGGCAATCGGCTGCGAACGACTCGAGTGTGTGATATAGGTATTGAAAATTTAAATTGAGGTTCAAATTGTTGTCCTCGAGTGACGCGGAATTCCCATATAGTCTTTACTCCATTAGGAAGCACATTCCGAAGGGATCAGAGGGCGCAGGACAACGGCGAAGGGTTCTTTGCAGACTCTTTACCATTCGCAGTCGAATATCTGCACTCGAAATTTCGTTTATTTCTACCCATCATACCCTAAATAATCGAAGGGATGAAAATTGATGATTACCACGGATCGATGGTAGTATAGAGAACGTTGATGTGGGTCAAAAGGTGAGCATTTCGAAAAACAAAAAGTATATATCACAAAAATGAACAAACCCTTGAATAATATATGTCCTCTTTTTCGACGTGCCGAAACACAGAGAGCTCGTGTATTCGAGGCAGAGGTGGAATATTAAAAACAATTGACTCGAAGGCAAACATAGGTGAGATGAAAAGAACGAAAAAGAAAGAAGAGAGAAAAAAAGAATGAAATGAATGAAAAAACGAGGAGAAAGATCGCGTATCGAAATATATCTGCAGCAGACAACGCGTTGCACGACTCACACGGTCTGGTAGTCGGCCGTGTGCAACAGGAAAGGGAATATCCTACAGCATGAACGACCCTCTTCTCTTCCCCCTGTTCCTTCTCGCGGTTCTTTATTTCCTCCTTTTCACTCCTGAGGCCTGCTTTGAAATTCCCCAGTTTAGCCGCAGACGCGATCGCAACGCGGTCTTCCCCGAGTCTTTGCCCTCTACACCGATGCACTGGAGCCGGCGAGCTCATCCCCGTATCCCATACGTACTCCACTATACTCTACTATGGTATATCCCGCACAACGGACGCTCACGGAGCGTGGAATCTCGGGAGCGATTAATTAGCGCGCTTCACCGTTTCTTCGTTCCTTTGCGTGCGCTCGCGTTCCGCCACGTGAGAACTGACCGGACCGCGTCCGCCGAGGAAAAGTGTTACGCCACGCTGCTTCTTCTTCGTCTTCTTCTTCTTCTTCTTCTTATGCGCGCGAATTCATATTATGTATTCATTTTTTTTTTTTTTTTTTGTTTCTTGTTTTATTCTCACATCATACATGTGAATTTACGATATAGTTTCAGGTATTTACGGAGCTTGCAGGCTTCCCATACTCAGTGAAAAACTAAGGCTAAACTTCCTGACCAAAAATCTCGAGGGTGTAATAGTTCTCGGATGACGGTGAGTCGGAGTTGACCAACTGCACGGTGCGCGACTCTAGCGAAGAGTCGGGAACCATCAGCCGCGGGACGCCACCGGTAGTTGGCGTGTCCGCCACTATTCGCACTGTGGCAAACGATCTGATAGAATATATTTTTCCATCAGACAATTTATTTTGATCGATACCAGCTATTGGCGGAAATCGATTTTATCTACTTCAATCCATAACTTCGACGTCGTAAATAATTGATAGAATTTTGAAACCTTTTTCTTTCGAAAACTACACTTCAAAACGATTAATTTGAGCAGTTTTTGGTTTTGATATGATCCATGCATTTCCGAGTTGATAAACACTGAATGAATACATGCGTGAATTTCCTCGTTTGAATCAAGTTAGGTACTCGTATATAAAGAAAACTGTTGAATCCTCGAGTTTTTCGCAAAGAAAAAGTACCTACGATTCTTCGATAGTTTATTTACCATAATGAATAAATAACGAGTGTCCGAGTGGCGTAAAAAAATTGTTTCAAATCGACTAACATCCGTTCCTCCCATAAGACCTGCGGAAGAATCCACAATCCACATTGTAAAAATATTTCTTCAACCTGGAAACGTCCGTTCGGATTGTTTTGAATAAAAGCAACCGAGCCGAGGACGAGGACGAGGTCGAAATAAGACGCGATGCAACTTCTTGGTCGTCGACGCGGCCGACCCGACGCCGACGTGACGGAGTTACGGTGGGGTGAGCTCGACTAGCTGGTACACATTCCTTAGCTTCAAGGTTGGGGTCAAGGTACACCTGAGTACTACCAACGACTTGGAGAGCTGCGAAGCGAAACGCAGCGAATGAGGCGAGGCGAGGACAGACAGACATACAGACGGACGGACGTACAGACGGACAGCAGCTGACGGCTGCGAGGAAATCCGTCAGTCAAAAAGACGAAGGCTGCAGTCTCTGTGCCTGATAATTAGTCTTCAAAGTTACGCAACGATGCGATACGCGCAGAGTCTGAGCGACGTAAAGTAGAGTAATAATACTTTTACTTTTAACTTGAAACTTTTGCTCTTAAATCTCTCAATTTAGCGCCACGTTACGCGTTAGCTGGGTAGGTATAAGGGACAGAGGGCGACGTGCGAAGGCGCGGAATTAGTTGGTCGCGCGGGGCAAGTATAATAAAGTCGACAAAGTCGATAATCCCTAATCGAGAGAGGTAGGTACGGGTACGAGGATTTCGACCACCGCGATCTTTTATCAGCAAGATCTTCTTTCGCCTTTATCCACCACAACGCGGTATACGCGATGGGACTCGGGAGTTGCACAGAGCCGGTCGAACCACCGTCGATGCGAGTTGCCACGGAGTAAAAATCCCCGGCGAAAAGGCAAAAGGATATTCTATACCCCAGGACTCAATTTTATAACAAGAAATTTCCAATCACAGTAAGTCTATATGGCATTCGGGCAAGGTCCTCCTCATCCCTCATTTCTGCTGCTGCCCTTCGGCTCTTCCTATTTCTCGTTTCCGATGCCACTTCGCTTTTGCTGGTATAAACTTGACGACATATTTCCTACTTCTACGAAAAGAAGAAGAAGAAGAAGAAGAAAAAAGAGAAAAAGAAAAAAATCGAAAGATTGCAGGGGCACTAAAAGAAGTTGTAAATCCTCTGACGTCAATCAACCCTGCGTACAGTATACATATAGGAGTTACGGATAGATACGTCAGTCCGGTAAGTCTCGACGTGGATATACGAAGGGCGACGCGATATTCTGCTATAAATAAATAAGAATGAGAACGCGTGGTCTTATCGAAGCTGTTGTAGTTTTGGTCCAGTGAGGGATATTGACCAAACCCTGCGTTTACGAAGACTAGAACTGATCCAATCTCGCGAGGAAAGTGACAAACGCGGTAAAGAGAGCAGAATAGAGAAAGAGAAAAATGCGATTCGGATACCTATATACTGTGTCAGATAGATGGACAAATTAAGCTTGCCAAAAATTGCGTAAACTTTTCTGTACGGTAGTTTGAATTGTGGATGGCAGGGATTCGATATTGTCTAGTTAGGAAATCCAAATGGAATTTCGATGTTGAAAATCGCACCGTTAACCAAATAGTTGGTTGAAAAATATTTCAATATAGTAGGTAGGTACCTAGAAGTTTGGTGGTATTGAAAAAAAGCGAGGTTCATTCAGTAGGGGATTAAAAAATAAATTAAAAAAAAAAACGGCGGAGGGGGGGGGGAATAAAAAGAAACGTATAAATGAACCCGCTTCCCTATACCTCTGCTGCTTTACCTCCCAGTCGGGGAACTTTTCCGGGGAATTTATTTTCATATCGGTCTGCACCCCTCGTTCAGGAATAAATCCATATATACGCGGGTATAACCAGATACGTCATCCCTTAGGATGCGACGGGTACCTAACCCGTTCGAAAGGAAATCTTCGTCACGTGATAAAGATTCCACTTTGTCGACAAATTGGAAGGCTCCTGGCACGATCCAAGGACGTCGTTTAGGGGTATGTAGGTGGGATTGCGCGTTTACGAACGAAGAACGAAGAACGAAGAACGAAGAACGAAGAACGGAAAACGAAAAACGGAGAAGGGGAAAGTCGAGTTTTGTGGCGAGAAGGTAAAACGAGAACGCGCAAGAGAGAAAAGGGACGAGATTGTGAGGTAGGAGGAATGAGTAGAAGAAGGGATAAAATAAAGTCGAGAAATTCCAGCGAGGATCGAAATAATTGAAATTGAAACGTGAAGAGCCACGAATATCAAAACGAAATTCAACCGTGGTGCGACGACCGCCGCCGCCGCCGCCGCCTTCGTGTACGACGTAAACCGTACTTTTATTACTTTGAAAAGAAGAGACAGAGAAGCACAGCCGTGACAGCTTCGGAAAGTGGAAAGTGAAGCGGATTCTTGATCCACCTTGACGATTCTTGAAACTAAAACAAAGAGAGAGAGAAAAAAGAAAAAGAAAAAGAGGAAAAAAAAAAAAAGAAAAATGCGAGAGACTCTCATCTTCCACCGAATGTTTTTCTTCCCGTCTTGGCAGGTTTTAATGTTCACTCTCAAAATGAAGAAGGAGGAGGAAAAAAGCTCTACGAAAAATGGTCAGATAATTATAATAAAAAATAAAATTGAATTAAAAGAAAAAAGCTCACACATACGTGACGTGTACTATTATACAACGAAAGTAATCGAAGGAATGACTCTCGACGGAAGCACAAAACTCTGTTGTGTATGTATGTATATTACATATGAATGCGCATGTAGTAGGTACCTTGTAGGTATATACCTGAAACCTCGACACATATTTATACACCATGGCGACGTAGAAGCTCACAGGTAACCGCGAGCATGCTACTACCCCGACTCTGTAATCATCGTCGACTGGCAACCAGGCGACCTTCTAAACGAGTTCTCGACACGCACACGTTCCTCGTGAGCGTTCTCAGCTATACGTAGTCGCTGCAGCACTGTAGTACAAATTCCCTTGTCCCTACTACGTTGGTACTTGTATAATATTTATCAAGGGAATGTACATGCGCCGTTTTAACCATCTAGCTGGTGCTCTTGGCTAAAGGTGGAAGAAGAAGGCGAGAGGCGAGAGGCGAGAGATGAGAGAAGAGGATGAGGATGGGGATGGGGTGGGTGTATCTCGGTATGAAATTGCTGTTTCTTCCTCGTTTTCATTTAGGGTGGCCCGAGAGTTCATTTACCGAGTGGAAAACGTTGAAAATGTCTTGAGAAACGCGCCAGTAGTTACATACGAGCCTCTGCTTGGTTGGATGCTGGCTTGCTTGCCTCCCAGTCCGTCTGACTGTCTGTCTGACTGTATGTATGTCTGTCTGTCTGTCTGTCTGTCTGTCTGTCTTTATACCTGAGCCGGGATGGTGCTCGACTCGTTCCACGATCGCGAGGAATCTCTCAAACCACGGAACTCAAATCTCGCTCACCCTCAGTCAGCGGCTCGGGATAGCCTCTGGCAAACAAGATTTACTTACGTAAATGGAGTTGCAGCCTCGCAGATTAAAGGGATCTTTACTTCTCCTTGGATTATGTCTATAGCTAGCAACTCCTTTGCCTACCTACTGCATACCTCGCGATATCAATACCCAACGTAAACTAGAGATATACGCGCACGTATGTAAGAAGAAGGAGAGGAAGAGAAAGAACCAGAACCTGCAGCAAAAGAAGGAAGGAAAAAAGACCACAAGAAGAAAGGAAAAAGGGAACACTAGAAGGGCGTCTGTGAGTCACGAAGAGGAGAAGAGAGACCGTGGTGCAGTGGAGGCACGATATCTCATCCCGAATATCCACAATACTAACCCAAAGACGCTTGGACACCGAGCTCTAAATGTACCCTCATTCTTATTGCAGGTAGGTGAACGAAGGCAGAAGGAGATCCAATGCACCTACAGCGAACGTTTATATCCTTGGATATCTTCAGAAGGAATATGTAAATAGACCGACTGATATATTCATGCGGGAGGAGATCGGCTCGCTCTCCTCTTTCCACGTGCTGTAAACCAGAGGATTCAGGATCCGCTCTAAATCTCGAGTTCTCTTCGTATATGGATAAATATGTTTATGCTAGCCGGCTGAAGAGGGAAAAGGAAACACCCCGGGGAAGAGGAGGAAGGGCTCAACTCGCTCGCAGAAGACGAGACCCGCGCCGACGAGAGTCGAGGTCGAGTGCTCCGCTGCGTTTCTACATGCAACTGGGTTTACGCCGTGTGCATATAAAACGGGGGAAAATGATAAAACGAATATATCTGTTAAACTCACCGTGCGAGATCTCTCAGTACCAAGCATACTCGTGTCTCTACTTGCACGGTGGTTTATCTTAAAAGATTTTCACTTCTCGACGCATCGAACGATCATTTACTGCCATCGATATCCTCGCGAAGTAACTAACTCTTCTCTGATACATTGGACGGGTACTTTCTCCACTTGATATCGATGAGGCAATTTGATTAAAAAAAACGAAAAAAAGCATTGAAAGTTTTGCCGAGCGTCAAACGGGCCTGAAGCTGCTCACCGGGTGGTGCGATTTTGTGTCAAAGTCGTCGAGGACCGAGGATGCTAGGCAGCAGCAGCAGCACCCTCATCGTCGTCGCGTCGCTATGGCGAATGGTTCGTCGAGGATGGGAATTGGCGCGGGATTTTTGCGAGCTTTTGCCTGTTTTCTGGCTGCTCTTTGGCTGTCACATTACGAGGACAGCCGACAGCACAGGCAGCACTGCGAGCACCCACCCAGCCGACATCCCGCCGACCATTTTCTATTTCTCTTTCATTTGCGAAATGGCTAGGTGACAATTTATTCCGCCTGTCAACGCGCCAATGGGATTAGATGCCGTGCGATAACACGACTTCCCCGTGGGAATCCCCTGCGGTACCATCAACTTTTAGCGAGTATATAACCGCGTCGAGGCACGTGGCAAACGCCATGCCATCACCAGCCTGGCCTTAAAACCAACCAAACGTCACACTCCGCGTGCGTTTATCCTCAACACTCACGATCTTCGTCCCGATGGGAATACAAGAGACAAGTTGACGGGAATCGACAATTTATTCCCCCCTATCAAGAAACTCAGAGACTCAAACACGAGGTGAACCTTAAAAATTGATCAAATAACCGCCTGCACCGAAGATCACCGATCGGCCTCAATTCATTTCCTGCCAGAGCATAACTTCTTCATTCATTCATTCATTCATCCATCCATCCATGTCAATCCCAAAGTGGGTCCACGTTTCGTAATCCAGCAGTGATTGTTGCACAAATAATTCCGATTTGTGACAATGCTCTAACTTGTTGCTGTACTGTAACAGTTGCTTGGTTTCTTGGTCTACGACGGCAGCCAGCCAAGCAAAGCTGTATCGCGAATAAACGGTACGGTAGTCCGGTTACCCAGGCCAGTGCAAAAACCGTGAACCGAGTGAGTGAGGGAGTGGAAAAGCTCCGAGTATTTCAGCTGTTGCTCAATTTAGGTCGATGGTAAAATTGAAATCCTCGTCAGCTAATACACGGAGTTTTGATTAGTAAGTTAGTTGCCTAAACTGGCTCTTGATAATTAATTTGAATTCTTGATATACATATTCAGCGACAGCGAAACAGGCGCATGATGTCACGTATGTGATATGAATAGTAAATGTACGTGTGAGGTTTCGGCGGAACCTGGACCCTAAATTGTAATAGTGTACACGTGGATGCGGAGAGAAGGTCATATCTGGGTTAGAGAGGACGAAGACTAAACAGTTTGCGGATTATGACATAAACGATTCTCTGAACATGTGGCGCGGGAGGTGAAATTCAAGAGGCCTTATTATCACTGAGGTGGCTTGATCATTGCCACCAACGGTAGTACCTATCGACTCGGAATATTGATAAGACTGTTCTAGGGGGCTGGTAAGGAAAGAATATAAAGCGCAGGATCGACTTACCCCCAAATTTCTTTCTCTCATGTACACCTACACGGGAAAAAGTGATTTTTGTGATGGCTCTTAGGGTTCGGTACAAAATCATGGCTTCAACCTTGCCCCATGATCTCGTATCTGTAATGCAAGTAGCGAGACGTCGATGGATGATGGATTCGATCGTTTGATCCTCTCGGAGGGGATATCAACTCGTCTATGTGCCGAGGATGAGGATGAAGAGAGATTCAGAAATGGGGATGAGAGTTCGATAGGTGAGAAGCGGGAGTGAGTCGATAGCTGCAGTGCAGGGGTTATACTGACTTGACGTCAGTTCTCATTAGCGGCATCGCAGGTAAAGCGGGTGTTATGGGAAGGAATACGACGACAAGAGTGTTCAAAGGCGAATCTCGGCGTCGCGTCGCCTTGCGTCGCACGGATCGTAGGCGATTAGCAACGCGCCCGATTACACATTCAGAAGGCGTCAGCGTGTGCTGACAGTGATGTCACCGGCGGTATATCGTGGAGTTTATCGTACACCTGCAACGCGTGTGTATGTTGTGCACTTACGTGCAGAATTTAGTCGGGCGACTCGACTGATCGATTCAAAAATTCGAAGATTCGACGATTCGACGATTCGACGATTCGCGCGCGATCCAATTCACTTCTCCCGATTTCTGACGCGACTATATTTGATCGGTACGTTAAATCTCACTCTCGCGACTGAACCTATACCCAGTACCATTCTTCCCGTTCATTTTCAGCCAAAGTGCTACCGGCGCGGAGGCTCACGTCCTTCCCGGCCTCGGAATATAATGACAGGAAACTGGCAATATGAAGTTGACGGGGCTTGCTTGCGTTCGCACACCCAAAGAGCCCCTACTCACACGCACGACAATACTCTTACTCGTGGGTCTGATACGCTGCAATTCGCTACTTCCGCGTGGGCGATAAGCCGAGCCTCGGGTATTGTACCGGTCGATATTATATACGAATGCGCGTATCGTATTATGAAATATCTGTATATTTATTCTTCATTTATATTCATTCATTAGTTTCCCTTCCACCCATCACCATTTCACAAATTTCAGAGACAATTGTATTTCCGATTCAACGATTTAAAATATTTACTCTAGCTATTTTATGGATCTCTGCTTTCCACGTTGATGGCCTTTCCTCAATTTCTATAATTCGTTGATTCTTTGACAAGGGGCTTTTGTTGCCTTTCGCGGTACTATACGTCTGGTATTTCGATCCCATTTGCGTCATTAAAATCGTTTTCAATTCACCCTTTTCCCGGACCATTATTCTTTCACAAAAGCTAATCCTTCACTCCATCTTTTTCCCGATCACGTTATCTTATATTCGTCGGAAACACACCGCGCGTGGAATACCATCGGTTTTAAAAATGTATTCGCCCCCATGAGAGTTGATTTTTCTTCATAAAGTGAAAGATTTTTCTGTGCTTGAGCTGTCCAAGACTTCACCGCTTTGTGTTAGGCGTAAACTTTCGTTATTTCCTGAGTGAAAAGTTTTGGAATCAAGAATCGAGATAGTATTGTTTTATTTTTGGTGATGCAGGGGGCAACGGGACGCGCCGTCGAGCATATTGCGTTCAATGTGTGGCAGCCCCAAAACGGGGGAATCGCAAATGTTAATTTGCGAATGTCAACCGCAACACGTTTGCTGTAAATTTCGACGGTAACGTCACCGCGAACTAGGAACGACCACCAGAGCGATACCCTGACAAAATTGCGCGAAAGCGTCGGTAAGCCGGACGCGGTTTAACGCGTCCGCCGTTGTACGTCCTGCAGCACGAAAAAACGAAAACTAAGGAATTTTACGAAAAAGCGAAAACAAAAACAAGCGGGAAAAACAGCGAATTTTGAATAGTGAAAATACCACTCCGTTAGAAAAAATCGAAACAATTTATTCGTTCATGGATTTGTCTATTTCGAATGTAGACTGAGAGAAGCTGTCGAGTTTCCCATGCGTTCAGATTACCTACCAATTGCCTCCTAATGAGTATTTTTTTGTTCTTTGTCTTTCGCTTTCTTCAAATTTATCATGTTCAAGTTAAAATCGATCGAGGTGCTTCTTTTGTGTCTATTCTTGTTTCCTTTCAAACGATACATTACCTCGCGAGGCTTTCTTATATAGAAATAGAAAGGAAATATTTCGGGTATACTACGTCTCGATGAATGAGTCACCTTATACCTACACGCTGTTATATGGGGTACAAGCATATAAATCGCGTACGTGCTTCTACTGCGTGAAAAAGATTGAGGTAAAATGTATAAGAGAAGGAAGAGATCAGTTTGTAGCAGTTGCGGACGAGCGTCAGTAAGGAATACGGACCGACGTTTTCCTCCCACTGTTTTCTCACCGCTTCAAGATTGGTTTTCTTCAGGAAATCTTATTGGCGTCTCACCTTATCGCCTGATCCTTCTATTCCTATTTTTCCTCCTTTCTTCCTTTCCTCCTTTACCTTCTACCGCCTGCAGCAACACCACTTTCACATCTTTCTTTTCCTTCCTGCACGGCTTCTAAGTGGCGGGTCACCCCCGGCTTTCCCAGAAAATCGGGAAAGTGATTTCTTGACAACGGTTCGGTGCACTTACCCGTCTGGTTTGTAGTCTGAACCACGAACCGCAGGGTTTCCTTCCTTGCCTCCCATACTATACATACAGAGATTGCTATTTGTACGGGACATTTCATGTCACCTTAGTCATTCTTCACTAGTCGACCCTTTCGATTTGTTTGGCAATTTTTTACGCGATAAAACCGCTAAAATAAGCGAATACATATCTCACGATTTCTCATCCTTACCACGCGATGCCAAACGGTAAGAATTTTTCAATCTTCGAATCAGCTATTTTACAGCTTTATAAAATCTGAATCGATAGAGTGATCAGAGAATCAATTTTTTAAGTCGTTTCTTTTTTCAATTTCCGCAAAACATTGCAGTGTTAGGTAATCGAGTATAACTATATTCACCCCCAGTATAAAATCGCGTTAAAATTTCTAGCCGCTCTGGGATAACTTTTTTCTTCTTCTAATATTAACAGAAATAGAAAGAAAGAAAGAACGAAAAAATTCAAAAAACTGGGACACCTGACACACGTCCATGTACTACACGGTGGATTCGTTATTATTTAAAGCGCGAACCGTTTCTACCTCGGGCTTTCAGAACGGCACTAGTTATTCTAACACGAAAGGGTTTACGCAGCTATAGAAGAAAAATTAATTTAGTTATTGTTCCTCTGAGTGGAGCGCGATTCTCGCGAAATGCGATATCATATATACAAAAAAAAAGGCAGATATATTATCGCATATGGTATATATGTATGGTATATATAAACCCACGTGGATTACATACCATGAAATATTTATAATAATGTCATTCGCCGAGCGGCATGTTAATTACTAAATATAATTGGCACATGCTTATCGCAGGTATAATAACACTGTGACATAGTATTCATGAGTGAAATTGGGCGCCCTGACCAACCGACGATATACTGTCGTGTTATCACTTACCACGTAACCCGTGGCGAGACTTGGAGCTGATTAATTGACGGTTTGAAACTCACCTGGAACAATAGAAAAGAAAATCGTCAGATCATAGGAGAATATGAAAACATGTTTTGATTGATTTTTTTTTTTTTTTCCATTTCTTCGCCACAAATTGTAAGAACATTACACAATTTTCATCCATTATATGCGGTGCACGACATACAACACATGTGTCTCACGATGTAATACTAATAAGTTAATAACTATGAGAGTTACGCGTCACAGTCTGCACTTTGCCCTAGTTTTCATGCAATCGATCGCATTCTGTATGGAATTGTAAATTTCTGTCGTATTACCTGTTCACAGTTGTCGCATTATAATATATGTGAATAAATAAATTAAAACAAAAAACGAAACCTACGGATTATAAATTTTCCGAATGTAGTAGGTAGGTACCTATATACCGACGTATAGGACAATTCTCGTAAATCTATGATGCAGCGTAATTCAAGAAGGAATAGAATCCAATTCAGTGAGAGGAACGCGAAGATCACATTGCTGGTCCAATTGGCAGAGTTACTGCGAACCGAACATAGGTCGTATGTACCTACCTACCTACCTACCTACCGTTCGCGTCCTACGGCTGAATGCCATGCCGTGCTGTAGCGAATCCTTGGCTATCCGAGTCTAACTAACGTCATTAGGTAATTAGATACGTGCCGCGTGCTCGAGGGCGAGAATCGGCCAAGTGGGAGCGAGCTGGTGGAAACGGTCCGGAAAGAAAAGGCGAGAAAGATGATAGTATCCGAGGTATAAAAGCAGAGGCCAGAGTAAGCGAGACAAAATGTTAGGCGGAAGAAGAAAACCGTCGACGTTCTGCGCCGGGACGGTCTACCCGCACGGATTGCGTCGTAGAGCAATTTGCATCCAATAAACGAGACTGTGAGGGCGAGAGAGGCGTGAAGGTTTTCTATAGAAGAGGTGAAAAACTAAAGTAAAGAGAGAAACAAGAAGAATAAAAGATGTCAAGACAGAAATAAAGAATCGCGTGAAGAAGATCCAGAACTCTAGTGGCTTTTAAAAAGACGATGAAGTAGCCGAAGAATGAGAGGAATAGTACTACAGCTGCTGATGGTACAGAGTGAAAATAAAAATAATACAGCCGAAGAACAGCTCGAGATGTACGAGTTTTGTCCTCCACTCTACAAACAAACGGTGAAAATCTAACCGAGGAAAATAGGAGGAGAAAATAACGAGAGAAACGTGGCGGTCAATGCGGTAAAAGCGGAGGTGGGATTAGCGGTATGACCGTACCACCGCGTGTATATGTTTCGAATTGGTTTTAAGTTGAAAGACCAATGAAGAAGAGGAAAAAGGAAGACCGAGATGAAGCGGGGAACCAAAAAGCAGAGAGAGAACGAACTGCAGGTCGAGGCCCGCGCGGGTCCATTGTACCGTAAGACGTAAACCTCCAGCCGAATGTGAACGGGTGAGGGGGGGGGGGCATTGCTACTATTCTGTGAAGATGTCGAAGTATCGACTCGCCGTAGCAATACGAACAGAACGCGAAGAACCAGACCAGGAGCCCAGAACCAGTTGGAGGATGGCGAAGGAGACCTCGGACTGGTTTGGTTGGACGGGTTTGGGTTTGGGTTTGGGTTGGTTGGCCTGGTTGCCTGGTTGCCTGCCTCCTTGGCTGGCTGGAGGCTCAGAATTCCATAAGCCACTTCTACAAATCTGAAACCTTCCCCCACATCCCTCGCCGCCCCAAAGTCTTCTCTCTACCTCCACCTCCACCCCCACCTCTTCATCCTGAACGTCGAAAGAGGGAATTCTGGCTCTTTCCGTGCGCCAGCGCGCTTAACTGAAATCGGAACGGTTTGGCATCATTTCCGGGCGTAAAAGAGAAACCGGGAGCTTCATTCTGGGAGAAAACCATAACAGCGTGAACTGAACAAGAGGCTGATATATAAAGTTTGAACGAAGAGGGAGGGAGTCGAAGAGTCGGGGTAGCGCGAAGCACGAAGCGAGTGACGAGTGTGAGGAAAGGCGAGAAAATTATTGAGAACGAGGGACGGAGGATGGAGGATGGAGGATGGAGCCTGCGGAGGAGGAAAGGACAAGTAAAGTTCGAGTTGAAGAAATTAGATTTTTACGCTCCGTAATGATCGCGGCACCGGCAGCAGGGACGGCTAAAGCCAGGAAAAAGCAAACCATTAAAAAGTCAAATTGGTACTTTGTTACTTCTAGCAGGGTAACACGTTCCCCGAAAACCCTCAGAGGATGATCACCGCGATACTCGCATATATGGGTGTATCCAGCTGAGCTGATACGTTCTATGTTTCACTCGCTCGATCCTAATTGACCCGCTGTAAATGAACTTTTTACGCGCCCCTGCAGAGCCGGATGAAACATCCGAAGGCCCAGTCGGGTATACGAGAATTATTATTCAGGATGACGAGAATCGTGCGGGTGAAATCGATATTCACTTTGATTCCAATGTAATGGAAAACCGAATAAATGAATGAGAAATGAATGAATGAATGACCGAATGCTGTTAACGAAATTGGTATTAAAATGATTTTACACAGTTTCGCCGCGAGCATTGGTGGAAATTTTCTTTTTTTTTCTCGGTTTTTTTTTTTTTTGTTTTGTTTTCTTCCTTTGCCATACCTCTGTGATTCTGTTTGATGTTGAAATGAGAAAATCGTTTTTAATAACCAATTCAAGAATGGGTTTGTTTGTCTTTTTTCTCTTTTTTTTCTTCCGTTCACCCCATTATTACGCATGAGAAGAGATATAGAATGACGAGACGAGTGGATGGCGTAGAATAGGAAAAAAAAATAAAAAATTCCAGCAACCAGTTATACTCGCTGATTGTGAGTAAGAAGGGAGTTTCGAAATTTTCCCAGAACATTTCGGTGGGGCTTCGAGAAACAAATTTATAGAAATGAAGGAAGGAAGCTACTACCCGTATGAAATACTCTAAAGGGAATAATACCCGCTAAGAAAATTTCCAAGCAAACTTTCGAAGTAATTATATACCCCGAATTAAGGGAGCTTGTAGAGGTACCAGATGATGAAACGTTTGGAGTGCCGAGGGTACGCCTATTTCGGTAATTAATAGTAAGAAGAGATGTAATACAATTCTAGGTGAATTGATTTATTTTTCCTTTTTCTTCTTCTTCTTTTTCGTTTAACAAACCTGAAGGATTCGGAGAAAATTTTACACCCAAATCGAAATAAGGGATGAGTAGGTATTTCGAACGATAAAAATCTTCCCGAATACCAACCTGCATTATTCTAGACGATATCGTACGTTTTTCGAGCAAAATCTGAGATAGCCGCTTTTTCAAGCAAAATCTGAGATAGCTGCTTTTTCAAGCAACTTCTGAGATAGCCGGTTATTCCGCGGAGGTATCGATATTGAGGAATAAGATTACTTTTCTCTTGTTTTTTCCTCCAACTAAACCCCAACTTATATTTCTGAAATTATTCCCCTGGCATTTCCTACTACGACCCGGGAGGATTGAACGAGGCTCTAACCATCAGTCATCCACCGTCGTGTGGCGCAACCCTTGCGCATTAAAGATTTCGACAACCCCTTGTTTCTGGATTTTTATGAAATGTTTTTAGCTCTATAGCAAAAACAATCATGAATGAAGTGAGAAAGTGTTTTTCTCGTATAAAAATCACCTGTAGATAATTCTTAATGTGCGTGTATGAAATAATGCGGATATTTCTTCAACTGATATATGTACATACATACCTTGTACATATATTATATTATATATGTAGGTATGTATAATTTATGAAGCGATCTAACGCTCTTAATGACCGCGTCATTGAGTTAATAATACCGGTGATTAGCAGCGCAGGGTATATGGCGTATTATATAGAGATATATCATTCGTTGGCTAAATAGCTACATGTTGGTAGTGTCATTGATTCGATGTAAAAGTACTAATCGATAGAAAGTTAATTTGTAGCTTTTCACCAGTCACACAATAACACGAAATCGATATAGGTATACGATGCCGTCGGTTTATCCACCCAATTGTCATTCGTTCGTTCCACCGTATTGATATCACGTAATCGGGAAAACGATACACCCCCGCCATCACCATCACCATCACCACCACCACCACCACCACCACAACTACCACCACCGTCACGTTCTGTTTGGACATAAATTAATGAATATCGTTAAACCAAGAATCTTCACGCCACCGTAAATCACCCCGATATTTGCCTTTAAACATTAATATCTGCGCGTGTGTTTGACCTATATATAAATATCGATACGCAGATATAGATAATCGAAATACGCGTCTCGCTGCCGGATTGTCAATTAATCTGGAAAGGTAATATGAAAGAAGCATGTAGAACTAACGAGAAAAAAAAAAATTCGTTCGTTTTTGTAACTCATCAGCTTTTTTGTTTTATTTCTTATTTTCTATTTTTTTTTTTTTTTTCTTCTTTTTTCGTTGTTCTTCTCTCGACTGGGAAATACGAGCATGTGCTGCACATCCATATAAACTGTTAAAGATTTTCAATTGCAGATAATATTATAGGAAGGTATGAAAATAGTGGAAAAAAAAACACTAAAGTTTTTCAAAAGATATTTTAAACAAAATATTGATACTCTCGCACCTCTCCAGTGAATACACTTTCCGATATACTACCTATTCTAGGAGTGCATACGTCGACAGCGATCCCTAGAAATCCGATAAGAAAGGTATCGCATAATGCGTATTGTGACACAGAGAAGAGCGACGCGACTTGCCTTGGGGCCATGCAAAGCAGAGGGTTGGCTGCCAACAGCGAGGAATCGTCGTCGTACTGTGCGCTCGAGGGAATGCAAAGAGCAAAAAGAAGAAGATGAAAAAAAAAAAAAAACAGAGTTGGGACATGTGACTAGCGAAAGGGACAAACTAAGTATTTATTTATTTATTTATTTATTCCATTTTATTTGTATAAAAGGACAGAGTTGAGCAAAAAATTGAAACTTCATCCTAAACAAATTTTCTCACCCCTAATCCATTCTAATCTATTATTTTTGCAGGTATGAGTTTGAAATGAATAAAAGAAAAAAAAAAAACGTCAAATTCCTAAAAATGAAAGTAGGTATAAGAATCACTCCCCGCGCCCTAGGCAGGTTTTTTTTATTTATTATTATATTTTCATGGGGTCAAAGAAGTCGGACGTCGTCGTGGGTAAAAACAAGGGTGAAACCAATCGACGAGGTAAAAAGAATAAAATAAAAAAGAGTAAAAATAAAATAGCATAACGACGACATACACGTGTGTTCACCTACTTGGTGGCATTTTAGTCTCACCAATCGATTGTTCCTATATATATGTATATATATATATATATACCTATACCTATATATAGGTATATACTGAGTCAAGTAGAGCGGCAGGTAAGCACTCACTCAATTCCCCTCTCCTCTTTTCACCACCCCTAACAACACCTTTGCCACGCATGGCACCCAAAGTATCGGGTATCTAATTTGCACGCCACGGATATACTCGTGTCCTCGACAGTAGAGCCCGGTGTCGTTACGTTGACACGCATCAAGCTTCTGTGAATCGATATATATACCAGGACATATGTGTGGGATATAATAAATGGGACACGAGTGATTATTGAATGTATACGAAATATATATATATAGGAAATGACCACTGACGATGAATAAGAAAATGAAATTCGTAATATTTACGATGTTATTTAATTTTTTTTATTTTTTTTTGCAAATGACAGAACAAATGGATGACCGTTTGTTTCCGGTCATTCCTAAAATTATTATTATCATTATTTTTTATTTTTTTATCTTTTTCTGGCAATGCGGTATATACTGTACAATGAAATACCTCCCGGGCGTTAATAAATTATTTCATATTTATACTAAGGGATGAAAATCAAACCCCGGAGAACTGCGGGTATAGGTAGGTACCTATACCTACTAGGGCTGTAATTTATTGTCCGACAATCTCTCGGTCAAGCACCGTACCCTGTAACCAGCCCCCAATATCAACTAAACTGCGAGCATTACGGCGACAAATAGCCGAAAATGTTACCGCTGGGCTTGCAAACCCCTTCAAACTCTACAACCCCCACCCCTATCATCACGTAAATATACGTTCACCAGCTATACGGTTCAAGGCCCGACTATTCTGAGCCAGTTGCAGGGTGGGTACCGATGTATAGGCAGATATTCATGACTCGTGTATGTATGTATGCATATGTATGTATGTGAGTTTACTTATACTTTGTTAGCGATAGTAGGAAGCTAGTTCACGCTCTCACGTGCGATAGTATAGCGGACGACGGTTACTTCGTCCGTTCGTTCATTCGTTCGTTCGTAGGTTCGTAGGTTCGTACGTACGTAGGTTTGTTGGAAAGGGGTATAGGTGGGTAGGTTTTCGAGAGAGAGAGAGAGAGAAGTATAAGGCTTGAGGTAGCCGGCTAACGATAATTTCTCCCTGGCGTCACGTGCCCGTAATATAAATCACCCCGTTCCAACCTTTGCAGCCCCCACAATTACCTAATACGCTCGGTCGGGGTCGAGGCCGGAGAGCTGTAGCAGTAGCGCTAGTCCTTACCCTCGTCCTCGTCCTCGTCCTCGTCTTCTTCGTCGTATACCCATAGCCACCGATCTACCTCCTCCTCCTCCTCCTCTTTCCCATATCCAGAACCGCCGCTAACTTACGTAGGCGATCCAATAGTAATAATAGATGTAGAGAAACTGAGGGGCATCAGCGGATCCATGGGGGACGGAGAAGTTAGGGGTTGGGGTGTGCGGGATGGAAATGGAAAGTGGAGCGTTGATGATAACAACGACATCGTTTCGCGACGTTTACCCTTGATACTAGTGAACGGAATGGAAAATACGGGGACGGGGACGGAGACGGGGACTAGGATGGGAAAATCGCACGTCTGTTTAACGGACGGGGTGAAACTAGGATAGACACAACCGCGTAAGCGCTCAACTATTTGCGGATTAATTAAGCAAGATCCACGTCCTCGTCCTCGTCCTCGTCGTCGTCGTCGTCGTCACTACGGCGGTTGCGGCCAGGCTCCGTCCTCTGGCATTCAAGCAGTCAAAGGGCGCTTCGTAGACACTGGATGTATATGTTGGTACCGAGGCTGTGTACCTAGATACATCTAGCACAATACCCCCAAGGATGGGAGACAAGAGGAGAGAAGAGATTCGTGTACGCGTCAGGTCCAAACTAGGTGGTCGTAAGACAAACGGAGAGACGCTAGAGCGTAATTCGTTAAACCACCGCAAACGGTTTTGCACTACGTGCAACTTTTCATCGAGGCGTAAGGTAAGAAGATACATGCGGTCGCCTCGATGGTAGCTGTGCGGATCCATAAGTTCACCGGTTTTTAACAAAGACGCGAAAGAGGTCAGTATTGTCCGAGCCGAGATTTCAGTTTTGTGCGCAGAATAATGGAAAGAATGTTTAAGTTCTTAAAAAATTTTTAATTCCGATATTTTTTACCACATCTCAATGTACATGGGATGATCTTGAATCATTAAGGAGTGAAACGAGGGGGTTAAACATTTGTATCATTGATGTGACGCTGCAGTGATAAATTTTTATAAGGGTCGCGAATATATATATGTGGTGGTATGGGGGGTCGAAACGTCAATTCAACTTTTCTGAACTCTCCGCGAAACTCCCTCGGCGAAGAAAAACATTCCACATATAATCTATACGGGGTTGGAGAGGAGGAGAGGTTTAAGAAAAGGAAGGAACTCGCATTTCAGAATATTCTCCTCATCGTTTGAAAGGGGAGACACGTTGGAGGAAAAAGGAAAAATTTCGAACAATTTCTGATTGTAAGAAATCTTTGATCTCCTCTCTAAGGACTCTTGAAAGGAAAACTTTTTGGAGGGCAATTACAGTCGAAAATACAATCAAAATCTACACACATATACGTATAAGTATATATACGTACGTACGTATTTTCGCGTAGGTACAGCCGCTTTTCGAGGGAGTAATAATTTATTCAGAGGGAAGAGGGGGGAGAACGTGTCCCGAAAAAGCCGGGGCTTTAAATATGGCGAAGAATAAATTGCGATCGAATAATATAAGTTTCTCTATTCGTTTCCAAGGTATTCTGCATTCAGTAGTCTTATTTCATTGAATTTTTCTGTTTTAGGGAAATCGAAGCCACTCGCTCGGGGGTGCGTGCGTAGGTATTGCCTTAGTCCTAACCGAATGTTTATACCGGTGTAACGTCGAGGTAGCGAAAAATACCCTTGTAGCTATACTTCGCGAGGAACAACCCCTCCGCAATTCTCTGGCAAACAGGTGACCCGTGTTATCGAGAGTGTAAACAAGGGATGGAATCGGTCTGTCGACTCTACCTGTGCCTTTCGGTCTCGCGGGTTCTTTCTCACGCTGTTCGAAATTTTGGTAGAGTGATCGCGTGTCAACAGGCGTATTTCAGATTGATTACACCCCAACGAACACACAGTCTCCCGAAGGAACGGAACGGAACGAAAATTACCCTCCTCACACCGAGGAAAAGACGCTCGCCTTTACCCATAAAACGGTTTTTCGTCAATTTCACGGTAGATGATTCAGAATTAGACGATGTCCTCCTGCTGCCAGTTTAACGAAGCATTCAACTTAATTTGCAAAACAGGAAAAGGTGAGGAAGGAAAAAAAGAAAACAAAAATAAAAAATAAAAATAAAAATTAGGAATCAACTCGCTTCCTTCGTCGCTTATATTTCTTATAGCGGTAGGTATGCATCATGTCGTGAAGAAAATGAATTTGAAACTATATACCTATAAGAAAATAATTTCGCACGTGAAGTCTTTCGAAATTCATTTCAAGAACGCGACACGAATTCGGGAGAATCGCCGGTATGCGCGCGATCGGTTAGAAATGCGAGAAAGTAGTTGTGGCCGAAACAACAGGAATGGAAAGAGGAATGTCCCTCTACCTCCACCTCCACCCCCAAGGGTCGCCGCGGAAGACGATCCCTGGAGAAAGACGGTCCAACCCGGTCCTAAACTTGGCCCAAGAGTCTTGGGTATGAATCTTGGCGGGAAATCCACGGGAATGTGAGGATCGTTGGTAACAAGCGTAACCGCTGCAAATCCGCTTGTAAATCCATTCGCGAATTCCAAAGTCGCGAGTCGTGGCTGCTGCAGACGCGGCGCGTTAAAGCTATTCCTCCTTCTGTCTCTCTATTTCTTCCTTACTACTCTCCTCTCTTCCTTGAGTCAATAAATCTAGACTATAGTTACCAGCGCCTATAATACAGCATCATGGTACAGTTTACAGTAGGCAAGGGATTCCGGGGACGACGATTGTACTTTTCATCTCGGTCTTACACCACTATTTCCCCTAATTTCGTTCTCTCCTCGTAATCTCAAACTCCGCGTAAAACTTTCCCTGCCAAAACTTCGGGCGAAGTAAATTGATGCGATAAAGACGTCTCTCTCATTCCCGTATTCGCGTTCTCTTAATCTTTCTGTCTTTCTGGCTCGGAACAACATCGATGCAAATCTCGGACGTAATTATAGAGTCCATACGAGAATTCCGTGGGTTATTATATTGTGTAAAAAAATCAATCAAAAACTTCTCATTCTATTCATCCAGTACAATTAGTCGTGAGAAGATAAAGATAAAGATGCAGGGGAGATAGCGTTCGGAAATGTATCGGAAAAATCGAGAGTCTTTGACTTTGTTGGATTGGGGGCAGAACTTTGCTGCTTCATAGCTAATGAAATAATTCAGACATAATTCAGAATCGTGTTATTCTTTGACTAGTTCTACTCGCTTCGATCGTTACTTGGGTCAGAATTGGCCGTTAGTACCGCTAAAAAAATCCGCATATCGCTTTCAGAAAATAGCGAAAGAGGAATGATCGGTATTCCCGTTCCCCTCCTGCGGCACCCATCGATGCCTTTTTAAACGGAATTTCGCCCGCGTTATTGGTTACTCTATCCAGTTACCTGGGGATGTTTAAAAAGCCAGTATTCGGTGCTTTGAAACCCGATACATTGATAAATTGATTTCAAACACCATTACGCGAGGATGTATAGTGAATAATAATTCCGTACAGTAAATATAGGAGAGAAAAAAGGTTATAGAAACCCTCGCGAAGGGGTTGGTATGATAATACATACGGTGAAAATGTTTTCACTGTATGGTGCATAAGTTAACATAATTGATCGTCGTATAGTAGAATTCTTAACCCAAATCGAGATATTCAATCCGCGGAAGTTTCTCCCGATCTCATCCCCAACAGAATTATTTCGGGAGTTAAATCAGCCTGAAAATTCAATTCAGGACAAACCTGACACGGCACACACGGGGACCCCGTTTACGAGAACTCCATCCCCTTTAAGGAACCGGCGTAAACTCGGGGCGTCGTTTACACCTCGTGTTTCCTTGTCGCGTGAATGAATGAGTGAATGAGTGAATGAATGAATGAAATGAAATGAAATGATTGAGCGAATGCAAAAGTACATCTCTAAACTCACCATTGCGTCTTTGAGATGGTCAACCGGCTGAAGAAGTACCGTTGCCGTGGCTGAATTAATACCCCTAATGTGGGGTACGGTTACGGCTGCTGTTGCGGCCGAAAGTACGCTCGCCGTACAGGTGCAGGTGCAAGTGCAGGCAAGGTTGCAACCCTGCTGACCGAGGAGATGGCTCGCAACCCCTGGTGGGGGCAGGGGCACCGCACCTCCCGGCACGAACGAATACGAATGAAAATACGTGGTGAATCGGGTCTGACGAGCACCGCGCTGAATCTTAGCGTTTTCCGCGACCCCCTCGCGGGATAACGACTTTCCCAGGTGGTACTGGGCCCCGATTTGGTAACAGCGACGGGGCACTTGATAAAGTGATTCCGGTACCGGATAACCGGACCCGGGCCGGTTCAGCCTGCGAGTCGACGAACACCACAGCAGTTTGCACTCGATTCTGATCACCACGCGCCACTTCCTCGCTTCACTTTCGTACTTATTTATTTATTTGTATATTTAATTAAGAATTTTTCTTTTTTTCTCTCCTGGCTTTTCGCTTTACTTTTTCGATTTGATGATTTTGTTTGTTCTATCTCCTTATTTCACTTGATTTTTTTTTATTTTATTTTTTTTCTCTCTTTCTTCTCTCAGCACTTGGACGCAAAGACGAGAAATCAAGTCCGTTAGGTAAATATGATATGTGTGAAACCTCGTAGTATTTTTTTTATTTATTTTTTTTACGAGTATTTTTCTACTTGTTGCTTTAGCTACTCGAAGATTTTTCCTTTTCTTTCTTCCGGTTTTTTTGACTTCTATATTTTCTATATAATTTACGTTACGTCGATATGTATACTTTTAGGTTCGATCGGAACTTCGATATCAATGACCCTAACTATAAGATTAGAATAATCGATACTAAGATTTTTCTAACGTCTGACACAATAACCCCCTAGCAAATATATTCTATAATAACTACTATTATTTATTGCTAAGTTTTAAATATTATATATAATACAACAATAGGTGGCCAGTAAACGATTTTAACGTGAGCCTTTTATCAGGTTCAAAGCCATCGGCTCTGGAAGAATACAAGATATGATTGTCCACACGGTTAATTACAACGGACAGCTCTAAAGGGGACAACGATTTATCTTGATGTATATATTATACATATAAATATATATGATAAGCCCTTGTGTCTTCGTGCGACAAATATTATTGAAATTTTTCAATTTCCTTTCCTTTCCTTTCCCTTTCTTCAATTTACTTTACTTTACTTTACTTTATCTCACTCGATCTTTATCTATCTATATACAATATATACGTGTACACGCATCAGTGATTGATTGAATGAGTATAATACGCGGATGTGTTTGTTATTATTTTATTCTTCTTCTTTATTTTTTACTTTTTGTATGTTTAAAGTTAATTTTAATCGTATAATTGAAACGACGTAGGTATATGTATAGAGTACAGCGACAGTTCCGCGACGTAATAATATATATGTATATGTATATGTATATGTATATGTATATGTATATGTATAATAATTATATCCTTGTTGTAACTTGTATTAGTATAATATGCGATAGGGTTAAACGAAATATTATTTAATATACCATCTACGTGGAATATAGTACCTAGTGGATAAGACCGGTGTGTGCACTTTTAGCCAAATTTATAATGTGTTGAGTAAATATTTATATTACGATAGATAGAGGCTTGGGTAAGGTGGATTACCATGCGATAAATATTAGAACATAGTCTTGTAGAAATACTAATATTTCGAACTTTGTTAGATACAACGTTTCTCTTTCCTTATTATTTTTACCTTTTACCTTTTTTTTTTTTTTCTGTTTTTTTCTTTTTTTCTTCGTATTAAAAATTACAAAGTACTATAATATATAGAACTAGGTGAAAATGATTGTCAAAGTTAGAAAATCCCCATTCGTACACAAGTATATTGAAACGTGCAGATATCGAGGTGGTTTATCTACTTTTTTACTTTACTTTTCTTTTCTTTTCTCTTCTTTTAGATATGACGACAATTATTGGATTTGATTAGAATAATATTTCAAGAATTTTCTATATTAGAGGCTGGAGAGATCACATACGTTATAGAGTTTATATTTTACTATCTTAATTCTTTACTTTAAAATTTTTTTTTTTTTTTTTTTTCTTATTTTTTTTCTCTTGTTTCTCTATGGTATAGTTAATTTACTTTTTATTTATTTAATCACTACTTTTTCTTGATTGTCTTAACGCGATTCTTTTATTTTTATATATATATATATGTGTAATATATATAATACCTAAATTACACCCAGGATTAAGTCAATTCATACATATATGTATATGTATTTATCAATATCGATTCTCACATAGATATATATACACATATATATATTTATTTATATACATCTATATATATATACATATATGTATATATATAACTTCAGAATTTTCAAATAACTACTTATAACCTAATAATACTTTAACGGTGTCGTGTACTTTTATGATGTGCGGTCTAATCGCGCCTCGTGTTTTACCTCGTCCGTGTTTTCTTTCTTTCTTTCTTTTTATTCTTTTCAAAACTATCTTTCTTCAATTTGAATAATTTTCTATTTCGAAATTGTGTAAAATCGAGTCTTATTCCGCACAACAATATAATATAATGCAAATTTATTGTTTTTTCTTATCTTTTAAACAAAATCTATAACACGTAAAAAATAAATTCTTTTACTATCAATATCTATATCGCAAAACTATGATATGCGATATGGAAAAAGAAAAAAAAAAATTGAAAAAAAAAATGAAATTTCTTATTCTTCTTCTTATTGTAATAACAGTGAGCTGCTTACGTATTATTTTCTAAATTTACTTCGCTTCAGATTGACTACTTATCGTCGACGCAACGAACGAACGAACGAACAAACGAACGAATGAACGCACGCACGCACGCACGCACGCGGGGTGCAAGGGTAAGCTTTAAACTTACTTTATTTCCTCTATTTCCTTTTTGTTTCTTTTTTTTTTTTTTGCTTTTCCTTATTCCCCTTCGTTAAGAGAAGAAGAAAAAAATAAGAAATCGTTTAGAAAACTTTTAAAAAATCTTTAATCGTAACAATTTCTCTGTCTCGTTTAAGGTTCTTCCTTTTTTTTTTATTTATCGTTTTTTCGTTTCGTTTTTTTTTTTTTTTTGTTTTTGTTTTTTTTTGTTTTTTATTTTACACACTACAGTAGTAGACAGATATCCCTGTTGATCTCGATTACTCGCGTAATCGTTTTGCCGAGTATTTTGGAGAAAACGCGCGAACTCTGCGACGACGACGTAAAAAGACGATTCTTGATAGGGGATGCAGCGCGATAGCGGTAATAATTAGTCGACAATTAATATAGAAAATATTAATTGCCACAGACGATAATCGGATGTAGATGCGAAACAAATATGTGTTTCTGTGTGTATACACACATATATATATATATATATATATATATATATATATAACAGATTTTATTACGCGTTTTATTCAATTATATTGTTATCAAGATATATATATAATAAAGCGAAGCAAAGCGAAGCGACGATTAATTTCTTTTTCTTCGGCTTGCAAGTGTGTATCAATGTTAACAGTTTTTTTGTTTTTTCTTCTTCTTTTTTTCTTTTGATGTTATTTTTTGCGATTATCAATTATTACTAATACTTCTTATTGTATTTATTTAATGTCTTTTTTGTTTTTTGTTTTTTTTTTGTTTTTTTCTCTAAGAAGAACAAAATTCTCAGGTTTCTTCGTGGGGCGGGGGAAGTGGTGGTGGCGGTGGTAGTGGGGGAAGGGAGTAGGGTTTCAATTAAGATTATTGTTATCTTTTTCTTTTTTATATCTCTCGGTTATTATAATGAGTTTTATAGCCCCGTTTTTGTTTTGTTAATTTATTTATTATATTTGTTTAATTTAATTTAATTTGATTTAAATTTTTTTGTTTTTTTTTTTCAACTTTTTCGTCTTTTTGTTATTCTCTGCTCTTTCACATACATATATCTATGTATATATATATAAGTATATGTTTATGTATAACGCGTGTATAACGTCGGTTGAATCGGTCTTCTTTTTCTTTGATTTTTCTTCTTCTACTTTTTCTATGGCCTCAAATATACTTTTTACGTTATACCGTGAATTGGTGGCGCGTGGCGAAAGAATTTTTTGAATTTTTTTTTTCTTTTTTTGTATTTTTGTATTTTTTTCTTTTTTTTTTTTTATATCGGTAATAAGAATGTGGCGGTAGTGGTGGTGGTGGTGGTGATGGCGGTAGTGTTGTTTCGGTGGTGTTAGTTAGCGAACAGGCAGGCGTTGGGAAAGATTTGAAAATGGAACGATTAAGGAGCGTCCTACTCGATCGCCTAGCTTGACACAACTGGCATACGCGAACCACGGGCTGTCGAGTCGCAAGCGTCGTTTGAACACGGCCTCCCACCGCGCGCTCTCATACAACCTTCAGCCAATCCTCGTACACCTATTCCCGAGAATATACGGAATCAACCGAGTTTCCCCTCTCGTACAACCCTTCCCCTCCCTTGCCCGCCCTGCCCCGCCTGCCCCAAATGCCGTCACCCCACCCCGAATAACCCCTGCGAAAGCTTTACCGCGGGGTGAGCTTGCGAATTGCGAATCCCCCCATTCCCCATTTCCCATCCCCCTGATCCCCCTTCCGCGGCACACTCGCCGGCCAGGTCACTGGTTCGCTCCCTGCGTCAGGAAATTAATAATTGATTCCTACGGCAGTTCTTACGCATTTTTATTCCCTTTTCATTTTTTTTTGCTTTTACCTTTTGTTTTTTGTTTTGTCTCTCGTGTTAGTTTTGGTTTGATTTCTTTCATTTCATTCTATGATTGTCTTTTTGGTTTATTCAATGATTTTTTTCTTTTGGATTTTGTTTTTGTTACGAAAGTCACGAGGTGTCAATGTTTTTTTTTTTTGTTTTTGCTTTTTCACGCTAATATACGGATAGGTTGATTCGATACAAGGATGTAATGAACGATTTTTTTTTTTCATAACGAGTGGAAACTTGGTCAAAATTCATTAGATAGTATGACTGTACCTACATAGGTATAAAGACGAGGTGATAACTATAAAGCGAAATATGCGGTGTGGGAATAGTATATGGAATGACGCGAGCTTAATCTCAGGGGATTCTTATTTCTCCTTAAGCTATACATATATTTATGTATACTATATATGTATATCTGAGAGATATTATGAGCTATGGGTACATAAATATAGTGCATACCAAGTAATATTATATAGTTCTAGCTTATACGAGCAAGACGTTTTCCGATTAGGGATTAACTCGCTAACTCACCCCTGCAACTAGTTATAGGATATGGGTAGGTATTAGTCGCGTGTTCCGAGTAAACGACATTAGCAAATGTACATTTATATATGTACATACATATGTATATAATAATATACATATATATATATATATTATATTATATTATATATATGTATAAATATCCATCAAAAGAGGGAAAACTCACGGAGCGAAACGCGCTTCATTTGTCTCCCTGAAACTCCCTTGTGACTGTCTCAGACGTTTGCGACTCTTGCTACCCTGGACGACTACTACGACTACGACGACGACGACGACGACGCATCAACGTGGGACGAAATTAAAATTTAATTTCAAATTAATTGGAATCCCTGAAGGCGCTTGCGCTCGCAGACTGTAACCGCGTCAGAATCAGATATTCAAAAGTCTTGATCCTCCCGCGCGTTTTATATCCTGCACTGTAGACGCATGAGTATAGGTAGTCGCATATGGACTGAGCGCGAGCTAGGCTTATAAGCGAGGGGTATGCATCTAGGGGGGAGTACGTGAGTTAACGCCTCGGCCATATTGTTAGGCTAAATTCAGAAGTCCGTGAGGCACTACCACAAACATGTCTGTACACGTAGTATATCTATATCGAGCTGTATTTCGCTCAACAATATGGCTGACGCCGCGGATTCCCCTTCCGTCTTTCGCCTCACCCCCGCAAGGGAAGGCTCAGTCCATATGTCCATGGGTAGTCGAGACCCGAAATAAAATCTGAATTAGGGTACGTGTTTACGTCGCAGAAAGAGAAGAAAAAAAAACAAGAAGAAGAAGAAAGAAAGAAAAAAAAAGAAAAAAGAATCTCACCATCTTTTCTCTCGAAAAAAAAAAAAAAACTTAATATTCAATCATTTAGCTGATATTCATTATTTTTCATCGGTGAAAAGCATACCATCAGCTTTCTCGCTTCATGTAATAATAAGCTCGGTTCGATCACCGTTCTCATTAATTTTAGGCTCTTGAAAATCGTACGAATCCGACAAAGTGCCTACGGCGTCTGACGACGAGAGAAGTAGGTACCTAAATCTGAGCCATAGAGTCGCGAGGAGCAAGGTACGAGGGGATACGTAACCACTCACCAGATTTTTATCCGTCCAATTAGAGGCTTTTTTCTTTTTTTTTCTTTTCTTTTTTTTTAACATCAAAAATAGCTTCGTGGTCCTGCAAGGTTCAGGGAAAGCTGAGGTTCGACCACGATGAATATATAGCTATTGAAAATGTCTCGACCGAGGATAGGACTTGCGGTATTTTATTTTATTTCTTTCCTTACATTTTTCATTTTTGCGAAGAAACAAAAAAAAAAAAAAAGAAAAGAAAATGGAAGTTTGAATTTTTTGCGTTTTCAGACCTCACTTATTATAATTTCGGGGCCGGTTCGGAGTTCCGAATCTTCAAAGCTCCGAACGGTCAAAATTCCGAATTTATCTCAAACGATTTCGAAATTTCTAGAAAGCCTAGGGTTTAGAAAATTAAAATTTCGAATGGTCTAAATGCAGATAGCTCAAGGCTCCGACAGTCCGATGTTCCGAAAGTCGAAAATTCCGAAAGTTTAAAATTCCGAAAGATCGAACGTGTTCTCAACGTGTCGATTAAACGACGCGCGACGGCTTGATGTTCAATAGTTTCGAAGTTTTGGCCTTTCGGATATTGAGCTTTCGGAGTCTTGACCTTTCGGAATTTTGAACCTTCGGTGTGCTGCGATTCGGAATTTTTTGAATCGGTTACATAGACTTTCGGTGAAATACCCTTTCTGCAAACTGTGAGTTCTTTGCATTAAAATTCGAAAATCTGACCGTTCGGAGCTTTGAAGATTCGGAACTTCGAACCGGCCCCATAATTTCGAATTTGAGTATAACCGACTTGGAGTTTTAAGAAAAAATATTTCTCCGGAAGTCTACACAGCCGATTTCAGAAAAATGTTTTAAACGAAGAACGCCGGAGGTTCAAAATTCCGAAAGCCATAAAGATCCGAAAGGCCGAACCTCCGAAACTTGAAATTCGCGCATGTATTCATTCAGTGTATAATAACTCGGGCTGTATTGATTGTATCGAAACCAATAAGTGGTTAAATTGATCGTCGTGAGAATTTTTTTTTCGCTCAAAATCCTGTATCAATGAGTTACAACATGAAACTTATCGATTAGAACGAAACATTTTTCGTCTTTACATCCTGAGAAATAGATCGAAATTTTAGGATTTCGAACTTTCCGGGATTTTCTGGATCCTCGGAGCCTTGTGCTATCTGCAATTCCGAACTTTCAGGATTCCGAGGTTCCAGGCTTCAACGTTTCTGAACTTCGACCCGTCCCCACTAGAATAAAGTATTACACTAATATCTGGTAATTTGTTTTCTTTTTTTTTTTCTTCACACCTATACAGTTACAGTAGGTATAAAACTGTAATAACCAAAGATCTAATGCCGTATTCAAATGTCAAGAAATAATGTTTAATAAAGTCTTTATATTGTACAAGCGATAAAATTTCATAACTAAATTCACGGTAAATTAATCACTTGTCTGTGATTAATCGCAAGGCTTGATCCGATAAACAGCAAAATGCTAATTCAATTCCTCCGCCTTTATTGCCGCCTTTATCAACTCAACGCAAAGCACCTCTGGCGTTGGTGGAGGTGTAGAGAGTGTGCTGGCGTTCTTTATAAAATCCGAATCAATATGATAAACAAACGATATAAACTAAAACAACAATAATAATAATAATAATGATGATAATGATAATGATAATAATAATGACGTTAATGTGATAACAGAGTTTTCCCAAGCAACAAGGCCAACAGATTACATGCTCTGGTTATTTGGGTAAGGCTTTTCGTATATAGCTTCCTAGGATTGTTATACGCGCAGAAGACTATTATATACGGGGTTTATCGTATGAGAACGCGTTTGAAAACAGTTCCTCTTGTAGGGTGGTGTATACGCATAAATGTAAAGTAATCTACGGGCAGGAGTTAATCCGTTAGAACTACCATTCCGGTTGTCGAAATCCTCCGCCTTAATTACATACCAGTATATGGGTAGGCAATATATATATTATAAGCATATAGTACCTGTAATATACGTATAGCTGTATAAGGGTATAAAAATAATTCCCAAAATATAGCGTCATAAGTATATTAAAAAACGTTATCGATATTCATAATATATATATTATATCGTAGTACGTAAATTGATATTCTGTACCGGCGACTCGTAACCATTCAGATATTCGAGAAGTACCATCAACGTGTGGTGTATGAAAATATGAGAAGATTCGAAACCAGTGATTAGAACACGTTGTGCAGTTTCACCTCGATGCAGGATATGATATTTACAAAAAGAAAAGGATAACTAGCAGCGTGTATCAATAAACAATTTCACGATTCATGCGAGTTCATAGGTTCATAGGTTGCACAGACCATTGCAGGAGTATACGTTTGTGCTTGTAATTCAATAGATTGTGGTTTTCATCCATTAGTTATATGATATAGATTATAGGGTAAAGGCGGGAAAGATATAATCCAAAATTTATTCATTTATTCATATTTCAAGGCTTTTAATATCGGGAATAAACTACGTTGTTAAAAATGAAGAAAACAAATTAAATAAGCAACGATTATTACAGGTGGTACATAAATGTCATTATATCGTCTACACCTGCGGGTTCATCTCATATATTCAAATTGACACGAACTGCATTTAATCATGTTGGTAATAAAAAAGAGCGCAGAAAATCGCGATTATTTTATCTTTTCTTTTTTTCTTTTTTTAAGAATAATTAGTTTCGAGACCCACTGGCCAAGTTTAACTCTTGAAATTCTTGAGTAGCTGTGCACATGCCAATTAGAGGATCCTTGAAGACGTTGGGAAACGAGCAGGTGCTCGGAGAAAGAGGATGATCTTAGTTTCAAAGGGTTTGAACCGTGGTTGACCGCTGACCCATCCTAATTTAGCAATCCGACCACACGACGACTCGACACACGTACTACCTACTATAGTTATGGTGTTAAAATGACACTAATATTAGACACGTGTATTTAATATGTGAGCTTAGCCGAAGGGGAAGGGGTTGAAACACGCTGGGAGATAAGCAGGTAGGTAAGATATTATTCGAGATAAAACGGATGTAATATCTTGGGCAAACTGTTTTATACCTTCGGTATCAACTGGCTAAGGTAAATAGCCTTGCGAGGCACTATGCAGATTAGAAAATCGCATCTTACGGAAGATTAACTCGACCTAATCTAGCTTAAACTAACCTCGCCTCACCTCGCCTCACCTCACCTCTGTATCACTTCTCAATTTACATGTTTAACGGATTCAGTTTTCTTGAAGGGAAAAGAAAAAGAGACGAAGAAGAGCTGAAGAAGAGAAAAATAGAAAAAAAAAGGGAGGAAAAAACAACCCCATCCCTTGAAGAATTGCAGCATGTTGTTGTAGAGTGAAAAAAACTCTTGTATACCAACGGGGGAAAGGAAAGGAATACCTGCAGGTACTCGTCAATCGATGCAAATCTTTCCCTGTAATAACACAGGAGGGCTGTTTTGATGCCCTATGGGTGTATCTAGGGCATGAAGCCGGATTCCGCGATCTAGGAACGGAGAAAACGGACGTGGATAAGTTTCGCGGAGAATTTATACTCGCGCACCTGTAGGAGGGGTTCAATCGTAGTCGTGGTCGTCGCGTAGTCGTAGCTGTGCACCGTGTCGTAGGTGTATTTGTTATGGGGATGAGAAGAAGGGAAGACGAGAGAAGTAAGGGAGATCATGCGCAGAGGATTCGTGGATTGGTTTCTTGCAACGAAACGAATCATTCAACGATGCGGAGGCATCGGGAATAGCGGACTGCTGCGTGGTTGATTTTTACACGTACTACCTACCCCCTGTCCTTTTTACGTCAGGATAACGCTAACGGGCGATAACACGGATAATGATCAGAGAACGAAGCGGGATTTAATAGATATTGAAACGGGAGTTGCATCTGCTTCACGACCTGGGACCGATTTTAGGGATGCTATACGACAAACGAATTACCGTTACGATACCCTCGCAAATTCGAATTATTACTGTAACTTTATCAGGGTATATGTACGTATAGGTTTAGCCAACGATTTCACATACAAAACTGTTAAAAATTCAATGGGTATGAAACGTTTCTCCAAAATGCAAATTCAATGTAGGTACCTAGAATATAAAGTTTTAACGACATCGGAACGCCATTAATAATGCCAAGCCATAAATGGACCAGCTTTTTGGTACATAGGTATGGAAATAAATGTTCACTGCTTCGTGCATTGATTACGCGCAACAGAACAACAAAATGTTAAACTTGGAAGACTTCAGGCTCAGATTTCGAGTTCAAATAAAAATTGAAATCTCGGTTTCCCTTCTTCCTGCAAGATTGATGAAATTCACATGATAGAAATTAGGAAAAAAATCTGAGCTAGGAACCAGAACCTGGAAGGTCCTGGTCTCAGAAGGATTAGAATTCGAGTTCCAACGTCGTAGAAAGCGAGAATTAGGACTGGGAGAGGAATCTTCGTTTCTAAAAAAAGAATCTTTTCGTCCGTCGATCCTTTTCACTCAAAGTTCTGAAACCCTGCGGCCGTAGATAACAGAGAAGGCTGGCAGGCCTATTTTTCCTGGTTCAAATGATTTGGTAATAATTAAGTTCGATGTATCTTGAAGGTGAATAAAACTTTGCACAGTTTTATTCGACGAGTCTCTCAGCATTCCGAAATATTTTCGTATCTCAAATGTCCTTCATATTTTCTGTTTGGAATACGACGTGAAACGGGAAAAAGCGCAATTCAAATCACCCGACTCTCTACTTCCCGAGCCGTGCTGCGTGTAGGAAACTCATTATCAGCCTGGCCGACCTCAAACGTCTTTATCCACTTCAGAAGAATCTCTTCCTCCGTAAATGAGCCGTTTTAGTATTAAACTAGAAGGTTGATCAGGACGATGACAGATCTTTGTCGAAATGTCGAACTTCGTTTATGTTGTGACTATCGGTATTTTTTCATCTTTTTTTCATGCAATTTGAAAAACTATCGATAAAAATGGTATGTGAAGACTTTTCGCGAAATGAATAACTCCTGCTGGGCGTTTGCATCGGTGCCTAGATGGGGTACAAAGTTGTTCGCCTGCAGTAGATCGCGATCTATAACTCTTTCGCACGGGTCACACATCTTCTCTGGCTAGCATTGGAATCGTGATGTTGGTAGTGGTAGAAGGAGGTAATCGGCCTGCTGGGAGTCGGGGATCGCAGGCCGGTCGAGGATCGAGGAATGGAATTCCGACGAACGGACGAATGGAAAACAGCAGTAACTCAAGGAACTGGAGAAGGTGGAAGCGTAGCGGATCGTGTGAAAGGTACAGATAGGGTGAATCGGGGGTGCGAGAGAGTCCGAAGGGGGATTGTTACCGGACCTGGCCAATCACCTTCCTTCGAAATTCGGAAACCACTAGCGGAAATTTCCCATCCCCTTCTTCGCCCTCTCCTTCGCCACTTCTTCTCTACCTCTCGCCCCGTTCTACTACGAAGCCCTGGTCACTTGGGGTTTAAATAAATAAAGAGAGCCGTGGAGAGAAGCTGGTACGCGTGGGAGCCATGCATCAACCCCTATTACCTTGGTCGGCCTAACTATTCGCTCGGCGTCCAACTAAAATCTGCATAATATCGAGGCGCAGAATCCGCAAGCCTCAGACTTGGCTCGGTCATTTCGCACGGAACCGCGGGTAGGTTTAAACCGCCCCATATAATCCTGCGTGCGAATCACCGCGTTGGGAGTGCGTAAATATGTGTATAAGACAGCGAAAAGAGCGACTACTAGTTCCAAGACGTCTCGCGGAGTCGAAGGAACGAAGGTATAAGGAAGAAGGTGTAAGGTCTGCGAGTCGTTACTCAACGGGGGTGCAAATCGCTTAGCTAGATAATCAACTCCACCAACATTTACTCAATTTACGAACGCGCACTTACCTATATCGCGGGGATAGTAGGAAATTCCAAGAAGCAAATTAAAAATTCAATCTTACCGGGATAGGAGCGAAGAAGATGACTACCCGGACGGTATACTACGGCTTGACAAATCAATTAAGCTACATGTAATTTGAGAACTTAATTTCCATCCGTAATTTAGCGAGTCACTTCCCGGAATCGATACGTTCGCGATGAATTCCGATAGCAGAAATAAAAGATAATGAAATGCGGATAAAAACAGAGTTTCTGATCGCTTCGAATTGTATTCAAGAAAATAGACAACCATAGCGAAAACCCCCTTGATTCTCAGTCGCAATTATCTGACGACGATCATGAGATGAACTTTTGCAACGAAATGATTTAATTAATCTACGTTAAGTTATTTATTTATTTAGTACTATTTTTTACCAGGAATTTTCCTATAAAATCCAGTAAAACCCCTCAATTACATGGATGAGGGTGTATTCATCAGATACTTGGCGCGAGGGTCGACCCTGGTCTAGAATCAATAGCTATTGATACTCCCTGCAGCTTTGAACGAGAGAGAACAAAGACGAACGGACGGCAGGAGGAGGGGGGGTTAAAACGTGATGATTTTTTGTTCATTTTTTCTTCTGACCAACAGACGACTACGCAGCATCAGGTTTTTTTCCCGCGTCAAAATGTGATTTACCGTTGGGCAAGAAGATATTTTTATTACACTATAAAAATTCTTCGCCTAATAGCTTGCCGGAGAAGTGCATGTGTACGCGGGTGGCGAAAAACGGGATAGAAAAAGATGCTAGAGCCGGGGTGGGATGGATATCGAAGATGGTATGGCATGGCAGGGGGGTAGGTACAACCTCACCCCCAAACTCATTCTCTTCTTTCTGGACCTCGAACACCAGAGGTGGAAGTAAAGCTGGGGCTGAAGCTGGAGGTAGAGGTAGAGGTTGGCTAGAAAGGCGATCGGGAAATCCCCGTAAATCCAATAAACTCAAAGCCGATTGAATTTATGAAGTGAAAAAAGGTAGCGAAATAATAAAAAACCTCTCCTAGATTAAAAATACTTAAGTCAAAGCTGCAGCAAGCGGCAACGGCAGGAACCGGGGAGAACAGAACCTGGTTGAATCCTGGCTGCAGCAGCAGACACCTTGAATTGAAAATCCAAGATATTGAAATCGACTTTCGAAAAATTCATAATGGAACGATCGGCGAATGAATGAATGAAAGTATCGACTGCAGCAGAATACGCCGTTTCATATCCCGGAAATAACCTCATGTCTAGCGTAGTAAAAAGAGTATCGGATTTTTTAAACAAACGATGTAAAGCGACGTCTGCACCGCGAACAAGTGCATCAAGTTTAGTGCCTATATCTGAACAGGGTCGTGCAATCAGCAATATAAGCCACCTTTCTGAGAGCCGTGGAGCCGGTTGGTTCTCTTCGCCGTATCGAATGTATGATATGAGACGTGGAGAGGAGAGGAGAAAACGATAGCGAAACAAAAGGTGAGATGTAGAAAACGAGTGAAGGGAGAAAACAAAAAGGACCGAAACAATGAAAAGTTCGATAGAGAGAATCGTATATGATTTTCGAAAGAGAAGCACGTGCCGTATCATATGGACGAAACGCATTGTTTGGAACACCGCCTGGGAATCCCTAGCAGAATAACCACCGAGGAATAAGAATAAGAATAAGAATAAGAATAAGAAGAAAAAGAAAAATAAGAAGAAGAGAACCTCTCAGGCTCACATTACGGGAAATGGAAAACTTCGGCGACATTGAAACTCGCGTTTCGCCTGGGCCCCAATTTTTTTCTTTTTTTTTTTCTTTCTTTCGTCTATTCATGTGCCTCTCTATGCTGCAGGCTGAGGATACGAGAGACGGATGACTTGCCAGATTAATCTCTAGTAAGGGTGTTGCACTAGGGTTTTTCTTTTTTCGCGTTTCTAGGAAGAATATTTATATATATCTAGATATATAAGGGTGTGGCGGCGGAAAAGGCGAACGGTTCCACGAACGTGTGCCGGTGTATTTCGAGTTCAATCGCACCCTTAATTAGCGCACTCAATTAACCACCCTGGCAAAGGCAAACCCGACGGCCTTGCCTGCTAGCTGGCAGAGTTTTTGCGTTTAATTGCGTTAGAGGATTGAATTACAAACAATTATACGCCTGTAACTGAATTGGCCGTTTCGCGCACCGAACACGGAGATAGAGACCTACAAGCGTTTCGCTTGCCCCTGTCTCCCTCCCCCTAGTTCTGACCTTTATTTCTTCCATTTTATTTCCATTTTTACTTATTTGGCCTTTTATTTATCATACATCTACTCCAACCCCCTGAGGCATCAGAATATATTCCATTAATCTTTCAGATTCAGTCAAATGAAATATTGACAATTTGCTAGCAGCGTTGTTACGTTTGTTTGTTGCTTCAAAGGAGGAAAAGCACAGGAATAAAAAAGAGCTTCAAAAAAGCTGAACAGAATTCTCCCAATTCTAGGTACCTGCCTACGCCAGCTGCACCTTACGAATTCGTATCAGTTCTCCAGTATTAGTAACTCCAGTAATGGGTGCTATCAGCGAGCCCGGAGTAGGGTAGATGATAGAAGTACGGAATGGGGGATTGTGGACTGGAGTATTGTGTTGCATGGTATCGGGAATATTCCTCCGCTTTGCCGCTTTGGGCTACGTGGTGACAACTCCATTGTCTGAGCCGACACCCCGGTCTTCCACTTGCCGAGAGTGTGACAGAGACAATGGACGGATAAAAGAGTCCAATACCATCTCGAGAGGGCCGACCGACGCCGACGCTACGGTACGCCGTGAGAAGAGACGACTAGACGTACCCTCGGCGTCGCGACGCCGAGTCTCCGTTTCGCGCTCTGCCTCTGTCTCTGCCTTTGCCTTCTACCTTCAATTTCAAACATCGATTCGTGTGAAATCTGCCAATTTACTCTGCTAAGTCAACTCCAGGAAAGTGACGTGCCTTTCTCGAGTAACTCGATGCTCGGGGGTTTATCTGGATTGTAGCCGGTGGTCACTTCTTCACACTAATTGCAATGACTCGACGTATACACTGGAGTACTTCAACGGGGGTCGTGAGAATGAAGATTTCAATGAAGTTGAGAATCGAGAAGTGCAGTGGGATCAACCGAGTCGTTCCATATTTCGATTTTATAGGTGAAGATATAGAAGTAATTTGGTTCATCTGCTGCACGGATGTGAATCTGGTTCGAGTGAACATCGATGAGAAAAATCGCCCAAGTTTTGTAACTGGGGTGAAAATAGGAAACAGATAGATAGCGATTTGGTCGCAATCAGAGAAGACGTTGAGCTGCGAGCAATCTTACCACGAGCCTCTTGACATCCTTGCTGATCGAGACTAGCCACTCGAAAGGGTTGCTGATCGTTGCCTAGCCTCTTGACAGTTTTACTTATCGCCCAGTTGCGAAATTGGAGAAGGAGAAAACCAAAAAGGTTCGAGTAATGGGAGTAAAGAAAAGGAAAACGGCTGATTTCGAAAACGCTATCATACACGAATCATGAACTCGGGGGCTCGTTGAGAAAAGTTCGCTTTTCGTTAGGCCCCTACGCGCGGCTTGAAGAGGGAACAGTTTCACACTCTGTGGCACTCGACAGTTTGGAATCTGGCATTTGGTATATGTGGGTATGGGGTAAAAGTTTTCCCGGGACTTGGCCAACTTTCATCATTGTCACCGGAAGCGAGGATGAACGAATAGTTTTGAAAGAGTATAACGTAGGCGAGTGGTAGTAGGTAGCACTGAAGAGACAAACGGAGAAGAGATGAAGACCCGGGCCTGCGGCAGGACTTCTTTCGTAGACGTGTAAGAATATAAAAAGACTTATGAAAAAGAGGGGAAAAATGGGACGAAAGTCTGCACACGCGTTTCGCGAACTACCGTCTTCTTCCTCTTACGAATTTTCGTTCAACTAGTTCGATTGAGGATTCGACAAAACCGCAGCATCCTCAAAAGCTCCTCTTTCCTCGTCTCCTCGGCGAAGAGATCGCGGAAAGTTACACAACTCGGTCTCGATCGAAGGAAAGGTGGAAGGCGCTTGCTTCTCGGCGACCATCGACCTCCCCCTCCATTAGATTTACGGTAACGGCAGCACAGATTTACAATCATCCCTACTGGCTGGTCGGTTTGGTCTTACAGGTTTTCGCGGTCCAGCCTCTGCAGAACCTAATAATTCGGCCGAGAATTTAAGACCCACATAAACAATCTGGTTATAACTAGGCTGTAGGGGTTATCGTCTAAGGGGGTTATCGGCCCGGAGTTTTCGGCAAGTCAGAGCCTCGGATTTCTCATGCTGGTTTGTCAGGAAAAGATTTAGGAAATCCAGGAGCGTCGAATGTGTCGAATATGTCGAAAAGACGCGACGAGACGCCGCTGCGGTATTAAGGGAAATCTTTTATACACCTATCCTCCGCAAGGTTATCTGCAAAGAATCTTTTCACATATGTGTACATGTGTGGCCGTATAAGATGGAGTAGGTGGTCTCCATCCCAGGAGCTAGTGTCACGGAAAACGATTCGTTATTCTCGCCTGAATTCCACGAGCGAGATGAGTAGAAGGCGCGAATATAATGAACGAAGGAAGAAGAAGAAGAAGAAGAAGAAGCTGGAGAAGGGATGGATGGCATGGCATGGTGGAGTCGGAGATATCATTAGGACGACGCAACGGGGCATCTCATCAGATGCGAGAACCGAGTCCCCCTTTTCCCTCATCTGGTATCAGGATGTTCTGCAAAGAGTATCCCATCTCTGCGCGCCTGCACCCATCACTGAGATTCGTACAAAAGGAGAAAAGCGAGAAAAAAATGGACGTTTTCTATACGTCAACACTCCTGCTTTCTAATATTTTAATATATATCGATCACACTCTATCATGTTTTGTCGTTCGTCGATCGTCCGCCAAGGATTGTAGGGGATGGGAAGAGATGAGCAAAGAGGGAGGCTGTACATCGCTGCCGGCCCGTTGACGGTTAACGTTCCTTTCCCTGGGCACAATGCGGCCTCGAGATTCGTGAATTTTCTATTCAAGATGAACGAGAATGATGTGAGAGGCAAGAGGCAGGGGGATGGTTCGCCACTCTGGGCCATCGTTCTCTACGGCGTTCCCAGTAGAGGGAATTAATTTTTCTCCCAGCAGGGAGCGTCGCTTTTTCAACTCCTCCGTGTACGTTTCGGAGCGAACTCCTCAGCGAACACGGCCAGATGCCGGATTATTGATAACGGTGCTCCTCTCATTCGGATTAAGCGAGAGTTTAAGGAGCTGGTTACCCTTAATTATACCGAGAAAATCAACCGCCCTTTCGCTCCCCCGCGGGTTATCGGTAACGTAAACGACCGAACGCGTAAATACGGCGTGGATTTGCGGATCATTCCCGATCTTGGAGGACCCCGAAACTACATCTCGACGAGGCGCGAGGAAGAGGAAAGTGATGGAAACGGTGAGAGGGTTGGGAAAGGCATAAATTATTTCGACTCTTGGAACTGAGGGAATGTCGTCTTGGCGAAGCAATTGCTGAACGATATATTCGCACAATGGAGTCGCTGCCACGTAAGCGCATTGTTACTACAGACCGTGGAGTATAACCTGTAACTTTTGCCGTTCGTAAGCCGATTCCTATATACCCCCGCCTACTTGAAAATTCCAATTGATCGCGTTACGTTAGGTTCTTAGGGGGTTCGGGGTGGCCCGATGTATTACCTGTGCGCTCTCAATCCCGAATAAAAGCACTCGCAACTGCGTATACCCTCGTTAATCGAGTCAGAGTGAAAAGGATTCTCAATAATAGGGACTACTTCGAAAATTAATGACGTTTGAATTCCGCTTTCCATCCCTGCGATCTCCATCTCGGTGAGAAGAAACCAACGGCGTGACATTGTGCCCACAGTAATTGATCACGTGCGAAACATTTCAAACGATACCATTCAAACTTTTATCGATAATACTTCCAGCTGGCCGCCAGAATCCAGATACCCTGCACCAATACTCGAAAAATCTGAATGTCAAACCAAAATTAAAACACTGACCGGGCCACCGGTTACAGGTGTCGTTCGAATGTATAATCTATCAATGCCAAGACTCGATACTGTCACTGACTGGTGCCAATGACTGGCAAATACACCGCGACACCGTGTTTTTCACGTTGCAGATGAACAAGAAATCATCAATTCCAGCGATTATATAGACCGAATTGACATCATTCACGAACGTTAACTATAATCACGTGTACAGAGCAGAACATTTTACAGTCTGAAACGATCGTTATAGCAGCGTAGGGTAGATGCGAATTAATTGTTGAATAGGTAATTTTTATTTAGCTAGCGGAAGGCGATCAGGCGCAGGCTGTTCAGGGGTGAATTTCCAGCTTTAGCATTCGGACAATACGAGAAGTGCCGTGGAGTTGTAACATTAAAAAAATGCACCCTCGTAACCATAACCGTAACTATAGTTTACCCTCTGTAACCTATAAGCCATGGAGTAGAATGAGGCGTGCGTTCTTTGTTGTACATGTGCAGTACCCTAGCCGCGTCTAAATAGGCCGATTCAAAGTTGTTCTTATCGCGAGGATTTTTCCTCTTACAGAAGAGGAATTTTATTAGCCTAGTTAACCGAGACTCGAGCGAAAACAATAACCATTGTTGGGTTCCGTTGCATAACCGACACCGACGCCTACACCTACACCTACACCGACACCGACACCGACACCGACACCGAAAGTCGACGTCGACGTCGCTTTTCTACAGACAGACAGCTGGAACGTTTTCAACTGTTGAGCTTTGTAGCCAGCTTTGTTTCACTACTACGGGTGTGTTTACAATACCCGACGCTTCAAATGCATGCAGCTTTTTAATTACATTCCGAATGGGAGTGCGATTTACGATTTCCATGGAAATGTGATCGCCGGCGATTCAATTTAAGCTGCGTGCGCACAGAATTTAGATGAAAATTATAACGGATCCGTCCACATTTTCGTTCTTTTTTATATTCTTCCTCTATTTTCATCAAGCTTTTAATCACACTAGACCTAGACACAGCAGCTAACCAGCCAGAGTCACGTTTTCACGTAGGCTCAACCCCCGATCATGGCTAGTGCTAGTTCCTGCAGTAAAACGTCAAGTTTACGGGCCAAAATGTCGAAGCTTATCGTCTCTGCAGGTATGGTTCATGCAGGCTTCGCTCTATCTCCCTGACTCTAGACCGACAGTGAGCGATGAGCCTTTTCGTTTATGTATTAAATGCTGCATTTATTTATGGAATATTTAAACGGCTATTGAAGAAAGCTGCATAAAATATCTAATAAACGAATAATCGATAGCCAAACGCGACGGATAATCATCTCCAAATACCTGCAGGAATATATCCAACACGTTAATTCAGTAAATCAAAACTCGGTTCGAAATCTTCTGGCAAATATTTGCCGAAATGGAAGATGTATTTTCGAAGACCTATCATGAATTTTCAGCGCAGGATTATGATGGAACGTTAATCGTCGACCTCTCGTCTCTGTGATCCTCGGCCACTGTTTGGTAAGGTTTTCAGCTGTATTTGTGCGCCAGAGTCCGTCCAAGCGAGAGGGTTAAGTCTGTCGAAACGATCGAGGACCCGAAAAAAGGTCAGTAAGAGAAGAGCACCAGGCAGCACGTGAGCGACCACACGAACCGTGATAATCCTTACGTTTACGTATGCAGATGAGGGACACATTTCGGTCGACTCACTACGATTGAGACCCATACGGACATGGGGATGCTGTGGGTTGGACCCAGACTGATGACTTTGATGCCGTTGCGACCCTCCAAACATTTAAATTTAAAGAAAATACCATTTGAACTGTTGCGGAGGTAAACTCTTCGCGAATTGTGCCCTGGGACAGATCACTGGCATATTTGTGAAGCAGGTTGAATCGAAGATTCTTTCTCCCTCCATGTTTCCGTTGCTTGAATTATGTCGCATCAATTTTCGCCGGGGGTTGAAACATCGATTCGTGCAAGTCTAAGAGTTATAAGATGAAGAGAGATAATAGAAGATCAGAAACCTAATGCGAGTGAGTGGTCGTGAAGAGGTTGATCGAGGTCTGAAGTTAAGAAACCGTTAGCTAAGTTTTTCTCCTGAAGCTTTTTAGGTTTTCAATTAAGGGTGATCCTGAGATGGCGTGGCTGGTTTAGGTGGCATCAGGATGCCACCGTCTGCCCCGAAAACCTTGGATATAAACTTTCAAGCAATTTAACCCAATCACCTTTACCGGGAGTAATAATTAAAAGATCCTTGGAAGGTCTCCTCCTCCTCCCCTGCTCCTCCTTCTCCGATCTCCTCTTTCCACAAGATGAGGAGGAAGCTGCAGCACCCTCTCATTGTATCTTTAAGGTTTTGTCCCAGCCTCGGCGAGCTTCTGCGCTTATTATATAACGTTTAAAAGCAAAATGCAAAGGAGCCCGACCAACCGACAGACAGTTACTACAAGGCCGGGTCGAGGCGAGATACACGAGATACGAAGGGAATAGAGAAAGGGAACAGATCCTTTATAAAAGTGCCGTGAACAAAAACCTGAATAACATTAAGTTAGTTAATATATTGCCTTAATTTTAATATACAATGGCGAACCAACGCTGGTTATGTGCCGGTCGGTATACCCCGTATAAGGCACTGGGTTGGATGGATTTTCCTCCCCGTTTCTCTATTCTCCGTTTTGGGACGGGTTGACTGATGCGTTATCCGCCCCGTTCCACAGAGGCTGCCGAAAATTCCATCGTTAAAGAAAGAACGAAAGAAAGGAAGAAAAAAAAAACGAGAAATATGATTAAATAATAACCTTCTTAACCCCCTGCACGAAATAACCCCATTAAAATTTCACTTCCAAGATGAATGACGCGAAATATAAGGAGAGCCATGCGTCAATGACACCGATCGCAGCGTATAAACCGCGATTCCTCGGAATATACGGTCTCGTCAAATCTTTAACATGAGATGATGATCGCCAACAAAGCAGAGGGAAGAGAACGGTGGACCCGGCTCAAACCCAAACCCTGCACACTCCACCACGGCAGCTAGCCTTAAATTGATTAGAGAACCACCCCGTGTGTCCCTCTGTGCCATATTAACCCTTTCTGTACCTATCTGCACCATTACACCAGCACCGTGTTCTGATAATCAATACAATAGCGCGTGAATAACTCAGCTTGTCGTTGGCGTAACGTAGGCATCAGAGATTTTTCTACTTTCTTTGGGGGATGTTGGTCGAATGTGTGCAGATCCCGTTTGCTTTCTTTTTGTCTTCTTGTCTAGTTAGTTTTATCAAATTTCTATATACCGACACGTCCACCTCCCTGCACCCCTGGATATTTATTCATTTATACGCAGATTTTAGCGGCTGAGGCACGTCGGGAGTCCGGATATAGGTGTGGGGTTTGAAGAGGGGCATCAATCTTCTACTACGGGTCCGTGAAAATTCGGTGTATTTTCAATGTGTTTGTTCGGCTGGCCGAATGCCAATGGGCTTGTGAAATGCGATTGAACGAAGCCAACCTCGCCGCCCCGGGGTCGGAGGATTGATAAAAATACCGATACATTCCAGCCCGGCTTCAACCCCTTCGCGTATTACCTATAACCCCTTCCGCAAACCCCGTGAGATATTAATTAAAATTCCGTAACATAAATATTCTACGTGGATTACGACGATCCGTTGTTAACTAATTAACCTGTTTATGTTTATGCCCACCCGCCGACATTGATAACCCTTTTATGGGAGAATAGGGCGTATATCGCGTTGCTTATATCAATCATATAGTACTCGGAGGCAATCGATCGATAGATCGATCGAAATATCAATTCATGTTACGTAAAGGCGGGTTGGAATTGAGATACGGTGGATAATAACCGAAACAAACAAACTGCTGCTGCTGCTACTGCAGCATAGGATTTGGTAAGGAAGATGTGTGCGTATGGGTCGCAGCGACGATAAATTCAATACAAAAAGAAGATGAAAAAGCAGAAAAAAAGAACGAAAAAAGGAACAAGGAATAAAATAACCGCTGGAAAGGTTGAGCCGCATGCGAATCTATGTATGTACTTTTCAGATATATAAATAGGAGAGAAAGATGAATGGAAAACGGCCTCGCGAATATAAGGGATCGATAAATTTTTATCACAAACTGTCTGGCGAGGATTAGCCGAAAACAGAGAGCGTGTGACCTGGAGGAGGAAAAATGTTTTGAAAATCGAATGGGCCAGTTTTGTTGTTTTAAATGAAAATAAGCATTAGGTACTTGGTGATATATACCTACTTGCCCTGTTTTTCCCATTACTTCCAGGTACCTTACCTTGACTTTATAAATTATCATGTCGGATATTCGTGACACACAGAGGCTCTGTGAGAGGAAGTACCTTCGCCGGTGGAGTCCATTGAATAAATAAACTCCGAAGATTTTAATTATTTATCTTTGGCTGGTCCAGAATAAATATCATAAACATCTCGAGGAAACGTAAATACAAGACTCAAGAGATATATAGATATACATTTGAGGCTGTGAAAAAAGTAACTAGCACCGTATCTTCCAGGTTCTTTAATCATTCAGATAAATGAAAATTCTTTTCGTCTGAATTTATAATTCCTGTATCGAATACGGGGGGAGGAACGGGAGAATATACCCATCAAATTTTTCGTTCGTATTCCCCAACGAGAAATAAAGTATAATTCTCATCGTAAGAAACCATATGCTGCATAACGGAGTTTCGAAAAGGAATGAAAAAAAATTTCAGAAATTTTCATTTTACAGATATAGACGTGAAGTTTTTCACTCACATCTCAAGTAGGTAGAACGGATATATTTAGGTACTCCTCCTCGTCGTTCTCCCTAAATGTCAATTATTATTTCACACCGCATTACGATTCCCACTCAAAATTTTCCCCTGCAGCATTTATCGGTAATTCAATACCCAATCTCACGACACAAGTAGGTAAATTATTTCTCCGAACTCGAATGAACCCTCGAGGGCTACTGGATTTGTACTTTTTTGTTCTACCATTTCGCTTGTAACACTGAGAATAAGAGATAATTGGGACAATAATGACGACGATGACGATTCGAGACGTGAAACACGACGGTAAGCATAATTGCTTCATCTTTTATACATTCAATTCTTTCGTCATAAAAAAAAAAAAACTACTAGGGTGAAAAAAGAAAGCGAAAAAATTTTTGGCTAATCGCAAATTTTTAGCTGGTCAAATTGATTGCAAGACTGACCTTTATCCCCAACGTTGGCGCCAGGATCCCGTAGTCGTGGAGAGCGGGCAGCATCACGGGGGGAAGATTGGTCATCATCATCCTGTCCTTCAGTTGGTGGCGCACGCCGTACCGAACTATACACAACTATTCGTATCCTACAACCTGTGTCTGACCTACCTGTAACAAGATAAGAGAAAAAGAACAAATAAATAAAATGCATATGAAAGATATAGAATTTTTATCGTAATATCGAAGAAGCAAATTTCATCAAATTCTTACATTTATTTCCCTCTTTCCCAAACCCCTCGATAAATTTCATTTCAATTCTGTACCAGATATGAGAATTATCGAAGCTAATCGATTACCAAATTTCGTTTAAATCGGTAGACTCGTGTGAAAGTTATACGGTCGAGCGTATAAAAACCGCGAAGTATAGTTATAGGCACAAGTGTAGGAAATTTTTTAATTAGAGTGTAAAATATTGGATTAGTATGAAGATTAGGTACTGTAACCGCATATAGGTATTATATGTGGGTATACGCGGACTTGAACATACATACATATGTGTTGAGTTAACACGTGTGCCTCGTCGCGAAGTTTACTTGGGGATCTCGCATCGCCACCCCGAACGACCGTACAGAGAGCGAGGGGTAGGTGATGTTTGCGCAACTCCTACAAGGTTCAAAGTCTATTTGCCGTCTACGTCCGTTAACAAGACTCGGAGAAGAGGAAGAGGAAGAGGAAGAGGAAGAGGAAGAGGAAGAGGAAGAGGAAGAGGAAGAGTAAGAGGATGAAAAGAAGGAGCAAGGGTGATAGGGTCCGGTGAGGCTGAGGAAATTCCATGGTAGGTACTCAGTGAAAGGGAACCGTCGATGAGACGAAGCGCGAGGACAGGACCTTCATTCAATTACAGAACAGCCAATTATAAAATTAATCCTTTAAGATTTACGTGGGATCCTACGGATTAACCGTGCCGACGGTGTGGGTGGTGTCGGAACTGTCGTTTCCCGGGTGATTTGGGTGCAAGATTTCAACGGCCTTAGAACAGGATTTGATCTCTCTTACTATACCGCTACCGCGAAATCTCTCACCGCTATTAGCCAATCTAACTTACCATAACTATATATCATTTAATATATATATACATGTGTGTGTGTGTGTGTGTGTACCTATACCTCGCAGATGTTGATCGAGGCGTAACAGGCATCTTTAGATCTATACATATATTGGGTACACACTGACCTCGAATCAGCAAACTTCGGAACGAAGGGTTCGAACAAATACTTACTGACCAGCTGCCTGTAAGACGATACTGTTCAAAATTCGATTTAGATCTGTCAATACCATGTTTCCGTTTCAATTTGAGGGCATTAACACTGATATGATGTGAATTACATATACCTACTCCGGAATTATTTCAGACTTTATGGTCTATTATTTTTTAACCGAAGAAAAATTTCGGGACAAACCAATGATATAGGGTAATCGATGAATTTAATTCTCAGACATGAACATTTTTTTTATAGAAATATTCCCTCGAAATTTCTCCTCGCCTCCTTCGTTGGCGAAATTCAGATCGAAAATGTGTTTTTCGGCGAAAGATTGATGAAATGTGTGTCAAAATCTCAATTTAACGACAAAATTATGTTATTTATAAGAACCATAAGAACGAAACGTATATGTAGGTATAGGTACCTATAAGTAGATAAAATTTTGGGTATCGTTGGATATATCCGCACGATTTTTAGGTTCAAAAATCATTCCTTGGCGTTTACATCGCCGGGGTTGGGACTTGGATATACATATAATATGCAAGACGCGAATACACGTAGTGGGAGCACAGCTACATTTTGTAGATATAGGTATACGCCTAGGCAGGATATGTATATTATTATATGCCTCAACGAATATACTATCAAAGCCCTTGGAAAAGCGAGAGCGTGGTGTACGTCTGAATAATATATCGGGTACGTATAGAAGGAGCGCGAAATTGCTCTTCGGCACATATCGCGATCCCATTCTCCGAGGCCCAGGATCCATACGACAAATCTGTTTATGAAAGCGTTACTATACGCGCGGCGAAGGATAACATCTCGTTCGAGAGCCAAGAGCTAGAGATATACCTATATACGAGCAATAGGGCCTCTCAAAATATTTCTTCGCACACTCAAATAGATTATAGTGAAAATCTTATGTTCTCCATACTCGCGGAAATGCGGGATTCGATTTATAAAAGAATAGAAAAAAAAAAGAAAATTGGGCTTTACAAAAATTGATTGATCATCGATTTCTATCGTATCCGGAAAATTTTCAACAACTCGCCGAAGTGAGACTTGCGTAATTCGTTGAAAATATAGAAAATGCTCTACCCCTGTGTCGCAGAAAGTTATTTTGGAAAAAATGAAAAATGAAAAATGAAAAATGAAAAATGAAAAATGCGATTTCCCCGAGTCAAAGACAGTGTTAATTTAACGAACACTGGTAAGACTTCATCGAGAACAAAACCGACCAAGGATTGTGAGTAATTGTCCCATTTTTGGCTCACGAATTAGTAGTAGAACGCGCCCACCTCGATCCTCGTTAAGTCCTTCTGGAAGCCTCGAAGCGATAATTGCGCGCGTTATTTAAACTTAATGCGGGGATAAAGCTCCCGCAATGTGTCCAGCGGCGGGAACAATGCGAACCGAAGTACTTTTCCGACTCTGCGTCGACCGACCCGCTGGAGAACAGTATGCGTTTAATTAATTCTATATCCTGTTGCTAATTTGGTAACTAGGTACCTCGTAGGTATTACAGGAAAGGAAGTCGTCCTAAACTCGGATAAAAATCCAATCAAAGATTTGTAGCAATCATATGTTTTCCACGATTCAGATATACAGATGTGTATATGCACGATCCACGATGTAACGTAATTAGTTTAACAATTACCCGCGGCTGTATACAAATGTTGTAATAACGTTCTTCTATCAAAAGGACAGAAGTCGTTCAAATAACGAGCTGCCTGAAGCAAGGAAATAATTCCCTATTGACTAGCCATTATTCGACGCTCGTTGTTCGGCAGGATAACGATGCAATTGCCTGTCCCTCGTCCCCTGCTGACCGTCGACGGTCGAGGTACCCGTACGTACGTGCGAACAGTTCTGGTCTGGGAGGCGGCTGCAGACACCGGAGATGACGCGTGTTTTCAATTACTTCACAGCCGTTGCCCGGCACACAGAATAGTTCGGGGAAAGGGCAATTTACATTTTTAGCCAATATTCAACCCGTTACCTACCCCTGCCGAACGGTCGCGTGACTGCAGGGACTTTCAATTTACCCCAGAGTACGAGGATGTCGGGGTGGACGATCCTGCCGTCAAAGATTGCCTCGACATTTCAATTTTTCTGTTTTGGTTTCGATATTGTTCCTTTTTTTTTTGTTGTTTTCGTTTTTTTAGATATCGTCGTTATCACGACGTGAAATATAACGCGAACGTCGTCGAACGCAGAAAAAAGAAGTATCCTCATTCAATCAACGCCGTTTTTATCTACCTTTATAAATGGCAGCTGATACGAGAATTGACGAGTCTTAATTTTAGGGTCCGAGGAATTGGCGGAAGAAAAAGATGGTTCACATTAGTTTGCAGCCGAAAAGGGCTGCACGAAATTCGAATGGTTGAACGACCGGGCTATCTATACTTTCCCCGTTCATTCTCTAAGGTACTTCTCAAAGTTGGTTCGTATTTATGATCTCGTATAATTCCTTGACTAGGTCCCCCGCGATCCGCTTCGCTTGCTAAATACCTGAATTTCGCGAATATGCGGCATAAACGAAACAGTAAACCGTCGAGGGAACAAGTATTGCCGGTTTTAACAAACTCCTGTAAACCTATGTGAGGGACTAGAGTTTTCACGGTCTGACGACACACAGACCCATGAATGTCACCGATCATAACGCAACTGCGCGAACCGTCGTAAAGCCTTTTGCCCCCCTCTTGCAGGGGTAGGTATTTCATCCACAAAGAGTCCAACCGGCTCGGCCATTTTCCACCGACGATTAATTTTTTGAATTTTGGTATTAGGAATTAGGAGATGGTGTCAGAAAACAGACGTCAGTCCTGCGGACGGGCATCCCTAATTTATGGAAGGTTAAAGTGTTGACCTTAACCCTCGAACCCTCAATCTCTCTTCTCTTTCGCTCTTTCCTCTTCATCCCGTAGAGGAAGCAGAAGGTAGGGCAGAGTTTATAATATAATAAATTGAGGTTCGTTAAACACTTAATCACTTGATAAAGTTTGTTTATAGACCGGCACCTGTGCTGTGAATGAAATTACACGGTGTCATTAAAGGCAATCAGGTTTATTTACCTGCCTGCACGCTGATCGATCGCATAATCGGGAATAATCTCGACTCGTCACTCATAGACGCAGAATAGAAATATTGGAAGCCTTTTCATGATATCAGACGAATGAACCTGACGAAGATTATACTCGAACTGAAAGAGAAACTTTCCTATGGGTTCCTATGCTGACGAAACGATAGCTCGATTTATCGGATAAATAACACCCGTTCATTTCTTCGGGGGTTGAGTAATAATAAGGTCTTTGTAGTCGGTTTGCTTATCGCAATTCTTAATTAGAAAATTTTAATTATGTTCCCCGTCTACGCCAGGTATACCTACCTACATCGGCTATACACCTACCTAGATACATAAGCAGCGAGGGCTGTTTCTGCACTCAAGAGATAGTGAATTTCAACGGAGCATCGTCAGTCGAGGCCAGAGTCTACTGTGTCAGAGGTTGGATAGGCAGCCTAGCCCAACCAGCCAACAGTCAGAGGTAAAGGGGGATCATGAGGTTAAGGTAATTAAGCTTGCGCCTCTCGTAAAGATGGTTGAACGATGGAATCTCCAGCATCCCACCATCCCGCTTCGAAACACTGCAGCAGCGCAGCTAGCTGCTTATTCTTGCATCATATAGATTGATCTTAACTCGGAAATAAACTCGCCTCGATGAGCATATGGACCGCAGAAAATCTCTATAGGTGATAGCTCGAGCACAGGAATGTATCCCTTTAGACACGAGTGCGTAATACCTACAAACCGACTCGGTCCCAGGTCCAAGAAGGTTAACGCGCAGGTGAGAGCAGAAAATTGAGCTTTCGCTGTACGCACGCGTGACAAAGTTTATCGGGCAAGGATTAATTGGGCACTTAAACCATCTTTACGGGGCCAAACGTTCCGGCTAATGACTTTTGACTATCCCTCCCTCCCTCCCGCCCTCCTATACTTCTCCACGTTTCTGCCCCTGTTTTCTCTCCCACTTTTCCCTTTTCCCTTTTCCCTTTTCCCTTCTCTCTTCTCTCTTCTCCCTGCCCCCTCCCACTCGCCATTACATTCGGTAACCCTTCGAGAAATTAGGGTGTCAGTTTAATCAGAATAATTGAGATTCCTGTTTCTAAATCTTCGGGTTACCTAACCCTAGGCATCGTATATCTTGAAAACTGTGGTGGGCTACCCAACCCCTAGAATCTAGGAGTTGGGAACCAGAGAACCGTGCTGCATTCTGGGGCTAATTATGCCCCTCTTTAGTCCAAGAGCTTGATCTGGAGCTTCTACTCCTCTTTACCTGCCTTTACGAGATTTTGCGTTTATGCAGTTCGGTAAGACTTCGGTTATCATTTTCGTTCCCTACTTCATTTTTCTTCCTTTTTCTTTTCTTTTCATTCTCTGATGAAATTTTCGGCTGTTTCACCCATTGCCAAGCTTCGACTAGGTATACGAACATCATAAGAATTTTTGATATCGGGAGAGAGAGAGAAATTGCACTTAAATCGTCAACTGTCAGCCTTCAGACGTCACAGAGACGGGCAGATCCTACCTCAACATTATCATTAATTCAATATCGATGTCAAATTCGGTTTGTGTCACGATATCAAATCCCGCGTGTAAAACCGAGCCTAGACAACCGCGGGAATTGAACGTGCATGAGAGTAGAGTATGAAGCCAGAGAGACGGGAACAGAAAAAAAAAAAAAAAAGAGAGAGAGAGAGAGAGACGAATAAAAAAAATTAGAGAGAGAGACAGACCTGTCAATTTGATGTGGCTCCAATTAATTTCTCCTAATTACCTACTGAAATTTAGCAAACTTTCAGCGAGTTCTGCCGTTTCATGAGAATTTAAGCCCTCACAAACGGACGGGGTGAAACGCGGCCATCTTGCGTTTGTTTACACGTCAACATGGCGTTATTTAACTAACTTATTAATAATTGGTTATGTACTCGTTATTGTAAAGCACGGTCGAACTTCGTTGTTAATTATTACAAACGAGAGCATAATTTTCGATATGTGATGGTTTGAATGTAGGAACAAAACGCGTGGATGTAAAAAGCATGAAAACCTGGACTTGATTTTTTCATTCGTTTATCACTTCACGTCGAATTGATAAACATTTTCGAGTCTTTAGAGGTTTCATGACCTCTTTCCTTCGTCTCGTTTGTCGAGAAATCACAAAAACGGTGTGATTAAAATGTGGACAAAAATTTAAAGCGATTGCATAAAAAATGAGAAAAATTGAAGAGAAATTAAGGGATGGAGAATCGAGATGATAAAATTTTGCAAAATACGATCGACAAAATCTTAATACGCAAATGTAGTGGTGGAGAATTGTTATATTATATTTATAGAGAATATGGACATGCTGAGAGGCCAAGTCGTGATAAACCATAAAAACGAAGCTTTTTTAGCAAACGATATTATAAACGAGATTCAATTCGTTATCTACTATTTTTCCGCCTCGTGGTGTCCACCTTGTCAGACATTTTTACCTCTGATGAAGGAGTTGAACGAAGAAATTGGCAGTCGTGAATTATTGATGCAAATTTTTTACGTTCCATCGGATCACGATCAAACTGAGATGTTTGAATTCTTCTCGAAGAATCACGGTCGTTGGTGAGTCTCGAATTCAGGATTTCTTCCATTCTCACATTTTATAACATCGTCGAACTATATGCTAGCGGTATTAAAAGATGAATGAATTAAGGGGACCAGTACAGCGACTTTTCGAGAAATTATCATAGTCCGAAATCAATTTATTTCATCACCAAAGTTCATTTCACATCAAAATATTTTTCTTTTTCCAAATCATGTGTCGGAAGGATTTTAGAGCACCGTTGGACCGATTCAGGTCATCTTGGATTCATTTTCCGCAGAAAACAAATCCTCATCATGTGAATGTAGGAATTTTTAAAATTCTCCGTTTTGGCCAAGTTATTTAAGAAATGAGTGATAATAATTTTTGCAAATTTGGTAAATTGATCATAACTGATGACATAATTCTTTATTTTATAATCCCTACATCCACAAGATGAGGAATGGTTCACCGGAGAAAATGAGACGTCAAGAGATTGAATTGGACCAACGGTGTGCCAAAATCCTTACGACACATGATTTGGAAAAAGAAAAATATTTTGATGTGAAATGAACTTTGGGTATGAAATAAATTGATTTCGGACTATGATAATTTCTCGAAAAGTCGCTGTACTGGTCCACTTAAGTCTGTTGCTAAATTTGGAAAATTATACGAAATTTCTTACGACCTGCAAGCCGTTTGTCTCCCTCTCTCAAGGTTCGCAGTTCCGGTCGGTCCTGTTACAGAAAAAATAAGAAACAAGTACCACGTGTTTTCTATTCCTGCTCTCGTCGTGGTGGCTAAAGACGGTCGCGTGGTTTCGAGAACTGGAAGAGAAGAACTCGAGGATCAAGGTGTCGGCGTTCTTTTACTGTGGTTCCCAGATCTCGAGGAAGAATCTGGAGCCACACCACTCCCTTAATAACTTGCCTGAAGTTGGTCTTTTTATTTTCAGTCTTTTAGACACGTCTTTATTCTGAATACAGGGTGATTCAGCTTGAGCTGGCCATATTTTGAGGGTGGGTTCCGCGTGGAAATCTAAAACTAAAAAAAGATTTCCCGGGCTACGGACCCCCGAATTTTTGGTAAAGGAAATTGAGTCTTGGGATCATTCCATAAGGAATCGAGTGTAAAAAGATGACCCGGTCAATTTGAATCATTCTGTATAAGTATAACCCTTCAACGTTCTAAATATGACGGAAATTGGTAGGGTCGAGTTGACGATAATGATAAATGTGTTACTTTAGTCGGAGACACGATTTCTTATTATTGAGTAAATTCTGTTCCAAGCTATGGAATGTCTCTCTCCTTTCAGAATCCTGACAGTTAATTGGGTATAAACTGATGTCAGGTATAAAATCATGTTGAATTTTCGAGCTTGTTAATTCGTTTTGTTCCTCTTGTTAACAATTAGAGAGCTTAACGTAACGACCTCGGGACTCGGGACTCAGGACTCGGAACTCGGGACGTGACTCATGAATATGGTCTTTATCGATCAGGGAGAAATATCGATTCAAGAATATTAAATTAGAAATTGAATTTCGGCTTGACTCGTGCAGGGAGTTTCGTTAGAGAGGCTAAAATATGCATCAGGGATTGAATGAAATGAATGATGAAACAGGAAGAAGGAAGGGCGTACCCGAATCTTGGATGGCAACGAAATCAGACTTCACCGCTATTCTATCGCGTAACAAAACTCAGCAGAGGACAAGCTAATGAAAAAGAGTATCTTTCGTAAATTATTAATTAATTTCAATCCATATAAATTGCTAGTATAATTTCACCGATAGATATTGATACAGAAAAGTAAATTTAGAAAAAAAATAATGATATGCGGTAAAAATAAATAACGGAGGAGGATCTTGGGGTTGAATTGTGATACGCGTACCAAGAGTTCAAATGCTTCATGCTAATTACACGAAATCATTACCCCCGCTTGTTATCACGTTGAATAATGTTCTATACAGTAGATATTGTAAGCTGGTATAAGTTTGTCGATCTTACCTCCTCCTCCCTCGCTCCCTCCCCACGTCTACGATGGTTAATTAGTTATTACTAATTGCCCCGAGTAGTTTAGTAGTTTCAATTTGCCAAGCAGCAACAGATATAGACAGACGCTGTGGCAAGGTTGGCCCGTTTATAGAAGCAAGCTCCTTTCCTTTACCTCGTATACAGAGTTCAGTTGCTGGCATCGCCACCCCGATTTAGCAGCTCGAGAAATTCGCTAGCGCACCCCAATACCTTGCGGAATTGTCATAAGTCGAACTTATACCTTGACTGCTATACTACTTGACGCTGCCGTATTTATTAGAGAATAAATTTAGATTCTATGGAAATTTTAGTACGAAAATGAATTTCTTTTTTTTCTGCAGCTGATTCTTTTTTTTTTCAATAAATTTTCAAATCAGAATAACAGCTAGAACGTTACATGAGAAACTTACAGAACCGTTTCGATGATTTCGTATTTTATCATGAAAAGAAATGAAACGGAAAGTATTGAGGAAAAATTATAAAAAAAAAAGAAGAAAAAAATGAAATTTGAAGAAAGTTTATTGAATGTAAAGGGTGGTTTGAGCACCCCTTGAGATCCCCGACATAGTAGCAGCTTTTTCAGACAACAAAACGAATAATACCCTACCAACCCGTCATATTCTATTCCGAAGACCGACAGCGGAAGCCCGTTTACTCATTTCGTACAAAAGATATCGGAGACGATTATTTCATTTCTATACCTATGCGCTAATGACAATAAGCATAATAACAATAATGAAAATAATAATGACAATAATAATAATGAAGATAAAAATAATAATCGTAATAACAAGTCTCATTGCTCTCCCGCTCATTATCTTACTTCTTTTGAATCGGTCGTCGTCGTCGTCGTCGTCGTTTCAACGTCTCGACGTCAACTCGATGGTATCGTTACCAACAACTCTCTCTCTGTCCTCGACAGGAGATATTTTCGACCCCTAGAACGTAGCGGAACCCGAACAGAGTGATCATCGTTCACGTCAGTGAAGGTGAATTCAAAATGCGAAACACATTCGTGATTATACGGTATAATTAGTCGGAATTTGAACCGTAGTTTCAAAGCTGTGAGTTCGTTTACAGAAGAAAAACAGAAAAAAAACAAAATATGTGTATAAAATATTATAAAATTATTCGAAGTTCTCGATATGATCGATTATGATAAACGATAACGCGCATAATCTTTGTATCAATGATTTTAACACCCGTACCTATATAATTGGAGTAATTAATTATTTCGAAGCAAGTACTAGGTAGGTGTACTTGTAATTTAATAATATCGAGGAATAAATATTTGGTGTCAATTTATAGGCAGGGTAAGGCCACTTCTTATTGGAACCGATCGTCGAGTGATTATAAGCAGAGGTTAAAGATAATTGGAAAATGAATCGCGGTAATGAGATTCATTAGCGTGAACCACAGCACGGGTGTCAAAGCGAGTCAATTCAAGTGTAAGGCATTATTTTAACAACGCTCTATTCTCTACTCTATTCTCTAGGTGGGTCGGGATAAGGGATATTATAAACATAAATTTTCCAAATTTCGGGGTTCTTTAGTCTAATGTAAGTGTGATAGCGTACCGGTTTATAGGTATGTGCCTCTATAATCTGATATTCATATAACACACTACGTTACGTCGGTAATCACCTCCGAACTACTAAACCTGACTTGGAAATGAAAAAAATAAGCAGTTTTACGATTTCTGAAAATTATAATCGGTGTATCAATTTCAACAGTTATTATACTACCTTCGTCGTTGTGTTCATTTTACTGCAAATTTTATCACGGGTTCTTCCCCCAATAAATAAATAGATAAATGAATGAATGAATGAATGAATGAATAAATAAGCGAAAACTCGTCCGTTCGTAGTTTATCGTATCGTCAATGCATGCGAAATCGGGGATCAATGTGCGACACGCCGATGACGTGAGTCGGTTTGACGTAGCTGATAATTGTCGATTAACACCGCGCGAGCCAGGTAGGTAATTATTTCACAAACCTCCAGTGGCGGATTGCGTGCCCAGTATTTTCGGATGGGAATTATAGGTAATGCTGACCGAGTGACGAATCCTCATCGATGGACAGCCAATCGCATCCTGTACAGGGTGGAAGGAAGGGGGTGTCGAAAACTGCGAGAAGAAGAGAAGAGGAGAGAAGAGAAGAGAAGAGAAGAGATTTTCGATTGTACAAGTTTTCGACGATCCTGTCGTCCTGCAGTAATCCTTGTCGCTGGCGCTTAGGGCCTATCAACGCCATTCAGCCCTTTAGCCCCTTTTCTCCTAGCTACCCTTGGTCGGTGATCCCGCATATCTGCACCTTGTCGACAGTTGGGAAACAATCGTTGCCGAATGGCCGAGACTCGAGACGTATAGATAAATGAGGAAAATTAGTCGCAGCCTTTCGATGTTTTGGGAGTTTGAAAACTGATCGCTAAACTGAAAGTGAAACTGAAACTAAAACCGAAACCGAAACTGAAACTGAAACTGAAAACGAAAGTGGAAGTGGAAGTAGAAGTGGAAGTGGAGGCGAAAGTTGAAGTGAAAGTAGAGCTTTGGTGAATCTGCAGAATTTTGGTGGTACGATGTATAACGAATCAAGTTTGATAATCATCATCGCTCGGCCCTGGAAATATTCTTTCTCAATAATTCCTCGGGCTCTTAATTAGGGGGTGGCTCGTTGAGTATTGAGAGCCATTACTTGGATTACTTCCCAGCAGTGTTCTCCTCTACCCCCGACGTCCCTCCTCACCTCCGATACCAACCCCCTGCAACCTCCATTCAACCACCCATACCTCGCACCCCATACCCACCCCAGAACCAAGTCGCTATCGAAGGCACTTTAGTCCGCGCTGAAGCAAAGCAGCACTTCATTATCAGTACTTCGTCTATATTCCCAAAGGATTTCGATTCCATGAAAGTCCTACTCTACTTATATATATACCTACTAGTACTATACGCCGCCAATTCTCTTTGAGGAATATTTTCACCACACGCTGTGGCGAAACTCGAGCCTGAATTGGAAGGTCAGATGATTGTTGAACGACTTTTTTATTTATGAACATGTATCATTTATCTGAGGTAAAAAAGGCCCGAAAACATATGATCAGTCGATTCTAAATTCAACGAAATAAAAGTACAAATTTCGTTTTTTGGTTCTTAAATTTAATTAACCCAATTGAAATAAACTTTTCGTGTCAATTTTTGTCGCCAAAATTTGATCACCATTTTCTTTAATCAATAGCAAAAAAGTTATTCGGAAAAATGAAAACGCAATTAACACGTCTTTGCAAATATACTATCATGGAAAGAAATGAGATGAATGAAGCGAAGGAAGAATTAGGCTTTCAAAAATCATTCCTCATCAATCATCGTACTTACATCAGTTATAGCTCTTGATAATGGAAGCTTTTTTCGACAGCTGTAATAGAATAGGTTTCTTTTTCAAAACCCCACCCGTATAGGAATTCGATAATTTGGCCGATGGGTCGTCGGCCCAAATGGATGAAGTCGAAAAAAACAAATTTGTCGTTTATTTCTCACGGATGATTTGAGAAAGCTTTGAGTCGTGTTGAAACGGAGCAAGGTACATGTATATTGTATACGTAAAAATGGAGAAAGAAAAAAATCCTTGCTCTTTGCGGAAAGGCATTCCTACATATATATACCAAAAAAGCTTACACGGTGTAGCTTCCGAAGCTTAGAGTTGTTAAATTTACGGGCAGTTAAAAGCGAGAAGGGTGTCGCCTACTCAGACGCCAGAGCGAACACCGCGAAGCCCAGAAACTGTTGCAATTCTATAAAAGAGAAAAATAAGGTAGGTACGGCAAAAAAAAATTAAAAAAAAAAAATGGAATAAAAATTTCGGTGACTTCCGCAGATTAAACGATCATTGCGACAAATTGATCGCAATATTTCAACGCGAATTAGTAACCGGATTAATGTAATTTTTTAATTCATCCAAAAATCATTGAATGCATGTATGGTGGTATGGAAACGTTTTCTGGGGCGAAAATTTGTCGGGCATTGCAAATGCTCCCGCGACCGAGATATTTCTCATTTGTTAACATCGAACTGATCAAACGTTGAATTGGAATAATAAACCGGCGCAAGCAATTCCATAGAATCTTTGTGCAGCTCATGGTATTGTGTAACAAAATAGCTGTCGAAAATACAGAACTGTTATACTCTCTCTGGTGTATTTGTATGTATACACCCAACGTTGCTCAATCTGGTAATAGAATTACGTATAATTCTATTCTGATTCAGTTCCATTTGCAAACAGCAAACGCACTTCGAATATTTCGATGGAAACAACGTCACAGAAATCGTGTGTAATGATAATATTTATAGAAAGCTGGAATGAGGAAGAAGAAAAATGCGCAAATGAACAAATGAAAAACTGTGCAAACCAAATAGACGAATAAACCAATCAGTTTTATCAGATTGTCGTTTTTTTTTATTTTCTGCTTATGAAAAAGCTTTGAAGATAATAAAAAATGAAAGAAAGTACTCGAGTTTTAGCTGAGTGCATGTTGTGCGGTTTTTTTCACCACAGCAACAGCATGGCTTGAAACGCACGTGACCATGACGCGTCTCTGCGCCTTTAATGTCCGGTATACGACGCTGGCGGTGCGTCGTAAAACTGGAACAATTTCGTTAGAGTTGCGGTGCTGCACGGAAATCCATAGGTGCAGGGTACGTACGGTACGTAGGTAGGTACGTACATTCGAGGCTTTTTCTTTCAAGATCGTAAAAAGTCTCACGTGCGATTGGAACTAGGAACGAGTAGCAAGGCGTTAGTCGATGCTATGTAACGGAAATATAAAAAACGCGCAGGAAATCGTAAGAATTTCAATGGACATAAAAGTTGGAAATAATTAATAATAATTTCTCAATTAAGATCTTCTCCGATTTCGAGTTGAATCTATAAAACAAAATTCCAATCGACTGTGAGTGAAGCAATGAAGAAAGTACGAGTTTGTTGCGCATGATGCGACTCTCGTACTTATTCGCATATTCGTACGTGACGTGCAGCTCACGCGAATAGGAAAATCATGTATATCGGTACAACGATCCGGCAAACATCTAGAACATTGCTATTTTTCTGTGATTATGGTTTTCCGATGCTGTTGCAGCCTGCCCTACCAGCTATTGCGGTTTCACCACTTGTTTTCTCCCAACTTGTGTATATTAGGGTGGTCTCTTCTCATTCGGTCATATTCGACCTGCACAGTCCCCTAATCTCAATTCTAAGTACTATTTGAATAATACGCGATTTTTATGGCTCCGGAGTTATATTTTTTAGTTCCTATAGGTACTGCAGCTAGTGATATTGAAATTTTGTAAAAACGAATATTTGATGGAAGATGAAGTGGGTAGGTAGGTATAGAAAATACTTCTTTCGAGCCCACGTACCACGCATTGGCCATTTTTCTGCATTCTAAAACCTGAAGGAAAGAAACATGGGTAAAAAATTGGAGAGGGACTCTAGCCGCTGTGTAGATTATGTTTATATCTACATTAGAAAAAGATTTGTCCATGAGAGAGGGGAGTCCACAGTCGAGTCCGTTACCTGACTTCGTTACAGTCCGCAATGTGCCGCGTGTTCGGAATGGTTTGTTTCGCGTAGTGTCGCGTTGCCGCTGCTACGTTTCAATTTCGAAATATCGCAAAGACGTTTCTGGCGAGATTTGCAGTCGCGTGTTGCGCATATGACTACACGTCCCATATATCACCACTCCTTTATTCTATTCGTGGAGAAAAAAACGAGGAATTGAAAAACGTTCGAGACATCAGACTGTCCCGGAATTGCAAAAATGTAGATTTGGTTTCTAATTTCCAAAAAATTTTCAAAATTCGGAACATCAACTCAGCCCCCAATATACGAATTGAAAATGATCATTCAATTTCGGCCTCTATTTTTGGCTTACTGCAAGTTCAGGCCTAACCCGCTCACGTTACTTCTGAGGAAAAGTTACGGATTAGATAAAGCTTCGAGAATCGCTCCATTAAACTCTCTTCAAAAGGGGCATCGGGTGATGAAACATCGAACACCGCATACACTTAGAGTGTTACGGATTTCATGCCAAGGTTTTTCCTCAGAAATTGCTAAAATTCAATCCCCCCCCAAATTTGTATCTTGACCCAATACTCGCATGTGAATTCATTGTATAAGTGCAGATGAACTGAGTTACTAATTACCTGCACAATTATAAATTCGTTGTCGAAAACTTCTCGAAATTCATTTTAGACAATTCGCAAACACTATTAACGACATTTTATACCATTTGATTTCTCTTTTTTACTTCATTTTCGACATAGGTAGTTTAGCGAATGAATTACGCTCGCGAATTGGCACGAGACGGCTTATTCTCTGTCTTATGTCTAGTATACGGAAAATCCCTTTTACACAGAAGCGTATAACGACGTCGGATACGCGACGCCGACGCCGGTATATGGCATAGTCGATTCGACTTGGCTCAACTACTGCCTGCCAGAGGTCTCTAGAACGACTCTCGAAATGCAATCGCGTTCCTAATGCCGTCTAATGCCGGCCCCTAACCAAGACATCTCTATTTCTCGTCTATACATGTACTAGACCATGTAGCAGCCTCACTGGCGCCAACGGACTACGTCTAACCCAGCTATAAGTACATATTCAACACTTAACAGACCTAGATTGAAATTTGAAAGAGCTAAGCAGAATTGTCAACGTTTCGTAGGGGGACCAGTACAGCGACTTTTCGAGAAATTATCATAGTCCGAAATCAATTTATCTCATCACCAAAGTTCATTTCACATCAAAGGATTTTTCTTTTCCCAAATCATGTGTCGTAAGGATTTTGGCACACCGTTGGTCCAATTCAATCTCTTGACGTCTCATTTTCTCCGGTGAACCATTCCTCATCTTGTGGATGTAGGAATTATAAAATAAAGAATTATGTCATAAGTTATGACCAATTTACCAAATTTGCAAAAATTATTATCACTCATTTCTTAAATAACTTGGCCAAAACGAAAAATTTTCAAAATTCCTACATTCACATGATGAGGATTTGTTTTCTGAAGAAAATAAATCCAAGATGACCTGAATCGGTCCAACGGTGCTCTAAAATCCTTACGACACATGATTTGGGAAAAGAAAAATATTTTGATGCGAAATGAACTTTGGTGATGAAATAAATTGATTTCGGACTATGGCAATTTCTCGAAAAGTCGATGTACTGGTCCCCTTAAATCACTGCTACCTATCGCATAATCATTTATCCGTAGGGAAATTTAATTACGAGTCAAAAGGAGTGAATTGAAAAAGAATTTCAATGCTAATATGAAGACATCCCGCGGCTTAGAGATGATGATAAATCCTGGCTGGAATCGGGTACCGAAAGACGTGGATTACCCGCTTTTGAGAACTAATTGACACTCGCCCTGGACGGATATGGGAAGGATTTTGACACCCTCGAGAATTCAGGTCCCATTGAATTCTAGGGGTTTCTCTATCGGGTCGCGGTCCTCCAATCTCTCCACCGATTTTTTATCACTCGGAAAACCGAGCGAATATATTTACTTCATATGAATTGAAAATCGGAAATATTATTGACCCAAGGTCTGCGGGGGTGCAAACATTGAGATTGATCAACCAGCACTTCGATTCCAATGATTTCGGATCTGTATAGTTGTTCAGAAATCAAAACTCTGTCCAATGAAACAAATAACTATTTTCATCGGACAGATGTTCGTTTTTTCACCGATCAGAAACGCGAATATGTAAAATCGAAGCATGATTAGATCCAAATAAATCAATCAATCATTCAAGTCAAGTATAGTGGAACCTGGAACAAGTCACGATTTCGGGCAGACGCGTCGTATCTCCTTTCCATCTCAAAGAGTTCCTGACCTTGGTTATCAGACCTTCGAGCCACCGGGACGTTCTTCATTTCTCTGGTCTGCCCATAGCCATTCTGCGGTTCAGGTGCTTGTAGACGCGTAACTTGTCAGGTAATTCAATCGGGTTGCCATGTATCAGGCGTGAGAAGTCAGACTTTTTTCTTTAGTGTTCTTCTTTTGGGTCTAAGTCACCGTAAAAATGACTTAATACGTGAAGAAAACAGGCCATCGAACACATCTTTCTTTCAACTTTGTTGCCGATGAGTATTTGATGGGCCAATTGCCATTTGCCTCTCGTTTTTCCGAAACAATCAATGATCACACGGATGTGGTTATGAAAATTGGAATTTTGAATTCCCTGACTTTTGCAGAGACTCAAATAGACCGAAAATCGATTTGGGTTATCCCCTATCGTTGTGTGATGAAAATAGTACCTAAAAAATGTCGACGAACAAAAAATCAAAATCTTCAAATTCTGATTTGATTTTTGTTCTAGATTGGCCATAAAAAAAAATTTGCCACAAAAAAAAGTGAAATACCCGACTGGGTAGAGAATTCCGTAAAAATTTCTACGACTTTTTAGACCTTGCAAAGATTCTCAGACATTCTTATGGATTCAAGGCCTTATAGCTATACGTGAAATAAATCAACAATCTCTTCATCGTGAGATAGTCAATGCGAAAATCCAGGTCCCGAGCGTGGGAAAAAAAGATTGATAATAAATGGATAGATGGAAACTGTATATAATATACTCTGGAGTAAAGTGAGTTTCATTGACGTAAGAGCAACCGGTCTGCTGGCGACATCTCGTGGCAAGTAGATGGACCGAAAAATATGTCCATATAGTAAATGACTTTACCCAGTCAACGTCTGCAGCGGGGGCTCCGAGAGATCAGATGAGAAATGAGGAATATGAGACAATGACAACGTCGACGAAAGACACGCATCACACGCTTCTCTAACAGAGTTGCGACGAAGACGTCATCGCATCGCCACTTAGCTCTGCCAACGATGAGTAAAACTTTGTATAGAAATGGATGAGAGGGAACGAACACAAGTCTCCGTCGTTTCGTCGTTTCTTCGTTTCTTCGTTTAGTTTATTCGCTCTTTCCGTCTTTCGATCGTTGTCGTTAACGACGACTGAAAGTGAGAGATGGGAAGAGGCAGCTTCATCCTCCCTGTGTCAAAGAGCCAATTATCGCCGACGGCTGCACGGCACGCGAGAATAAAGACTCAGATTTTTCTCGTTTCCTTTCGATCTCGGTCACTCCTTCATTTCGCTCTTCATCATTCGGCACGGGGATTCTTTTCAATGATCGATAAGACCGGGAGTCGATCTCCGACCTATATCTCATACAGATCTATTAAACACCTCGGCGGTGTTCATATATACGCATCAATATTATACTCCGAAAGGGTCGCGACCCGATTCGATATTGGACATCGAAAACGAGGGGAAGGGATATGGCAGTAGCTTCAATTAACATTGCGAATCTTCAACAAAGACCGAATTGGTTTCCATTTCCATTTCCCTTCCCCTTTCCCTTTCCCTTTTTCCTTTCGTTTTCTTATTATTTTTCCCAGAAGTATAATCGGTTGTCCCCGCAATTACCCAAAAGTGCGCATTTTTCGTTTGTACAGGAATCGTATAATGAGCGTTTCTCCGCAATTGATAGGGAGGACGAAAGGGATAAGGGATAAGGGACGAGGGACGAGGGATAAGGGATGCCACTCGACAAGGGACAGAGGTCGCACTTAGGGAAGAAATGGTAATCGTTTTTCAATCGTGCAGCGAATTAACCGAAAAACTCATTGTAACAGAGTTCGGAACGGAAGCAGGTATAGCCTGACCTAACCCAAGCCAACCTGATGGGGTCAGACCAAATGAAACTTAACTGTGGCTATAAACCCTTTCAAACACGCCTTTATTACTTTTAACCCAAAGAACCGCCGGAAGTTCTTTAATTGGTCCACCCACCCACCTATACCAACTGTCACGGTGAAATGGAGTCTAAAAATAACGAAGGATTTCGAAATTTGCAATTCAGTACCTACTACTCTTCTTCTCACGGTTTGCCATTGAAACGATTGGCAGAATATCTACCCTTTCGCATTGATGCTGCAAACACTAGGAATTTCCTCCTGCAGCACGCTTCGACGTATTCAGAAAGGCGAACTTGATCAAGTTATGGGTTCATCCAATTCGAGGAAATAAGAGCTTTTATTCAAAGTATAGACCGACTAGGCGTCTACTTTAGTCATTGTCTTTAACTTAATTTTCTGAAGAACTGAAGTAACGTTTTGAATCAATATTCGATGCACTTGCACTTGCACCAGGAGATAAAAGCACCTGTAATTGACACGGGGCTGCATAGGTATGCCATGTAAAAGGATAGGAGGTATACGAATAACGATAAATTACCGATAATATATGTGTTCATTTGTCAATTTTTTTTCATTTTTTTTTCTTTTGTCGACCTGAAAGTTTGATCGAAGTAATACATCAGGGCATGGAGGACATGCTTCATCACCCTCTAAGTATTTTTAATAGGAACTGTCCGAAACGTCGAAGCGTCCGAAAAATCCAGAGAGGCTCCCCTACCTTCGAGGCGAAAAGAATCGACTGTCAGAATGTTTGATATTAAAGTTCGGGACTCGGGTTGGACAACTAGTACGGCTGTTAGGAATAAATGTTGGAATCCACGGTGTGCACATAAATCAAAGTACGCGATCGACATTAGTCACGAGAAAAAATCCGTCGAGTAAAACGAACGAAAAAAAAAACGAAAAATGAACGAGAAACGAAACGAAACGAAACGAAGCTAAACGAAACGAGGGAAAACGAATAACCGTGTTCGCTATTCCCCGTTCAACAAACAACACCGATTTATTATTTCATTATCAGTTATATTCTGCGATAGCCTCTGCGGAGACCGAAGCAGCCACGAATCACAAATGGAAATCGTTTTCGCATTTTTTTTTTTTTTTTTTTTGTCAAACCGGATTTATACTCCGTTACAGGTTTTCTAGCGGATATGATCATTTTTATTACACATATTCTTTGATAATTTGGAGAAGGAAGATCCTTCATCTAACTGATCCATGCATTGTTATCGAAACGTTAATGCCTATTAGGGTGGTTCAAAAAAGTCCTATGCTCTCAGATGTTGCTGCTCATTCGTGAATATGTTGTTTGTGATTTTTTTTTAAATATTCCATTTTTTCTTACCTCCATAGGACAATATTTACTACTACCTCATTGAATTTGAAATTTCGAGATTTTGCCATTTTTGGCAATTTCAAAGTTCTCAGATCAAAGTGCTCATCCAGCTACCTCTAGCTCCTCATTCAATGAGCATTTTGGTTCAAGACGGGATTTGTACGATAATATTTAGTACTGCCTCGGAGACATTGGAGTTTTTTCGAAATTTATCGTTTTTCTAGAGATTCGATCGCCGGTTGCTGCTCATGAGACAGTTTTTTCTTACCATTATAAGGAAGAAGTACAAGCAGTTTGCAGTCTGCGGGACCATTTTTACTACTGCCTCATTGAGGGCGATTTTCCTTCAAGTGGAATTAGCAACGTGAGGCAGTAGTAAAAATGGTCCCGCAGATTGCAAACTGCTTGTACTTCTTCCTTATAATGGTAAGAAAAAAACTATCTCATGAGCAACAACCGGCGATCAAATCTCTAGAAAAACGATAAATTTCGAAAAAAACTCCAATGTCTCCGAGGCAGTACTAAATATTATCGTACGAATCTCGTCTCGAACCAAAATGCTCATTGAATGAGAAGCTAGAGGGAGCTGGATGAGCACTTTGATATGAGAACTTTGAAATTGCCAAAAATGGCAAAATTTCGAAATTTCAACTTCAATGAGGCAGTAGTAAATATTGTCCTATAGAGCTCAAAAAAATGGAATATTTTTTAAAAATCACAAACAACATCTTCACGAATGAGCAGCAACATCTGAGAACTTAGGTCTCTTTTGAACCACCCTAATGCCTATAGATACCATTTGGAATAGAGCGTTCAGAATAGAGACAACGAGAATGTCGATAGATCCTTGAGAAAACGCGTTGCCAAGCAAGCTAGTAGAGGCACGTCATTGCGTTTGTGCTATCGGAATGTTTTGTTAAATGGATTGATTACCGAGCTGTAATTAAGTTCTAGTACATAATATCAGTATACCTACGTGTATACGAGGATTAGATACGGATTTACTTAAAGGCTAATCGATTTAGAGAGATCAACAACCCCGGGACAGACAGTCGATGATCGCGATTGACACTCGTTAGACTATTCAGAGTAAAAAAATTCCTCGTTTCAAGAAAAAAATTCATTGTTTCAAGAAAAAGATTTCTTGTTTTAAGAAACTCTAGTTTCTTGAATGTTTTTTGATTGAATCAAGGAAATATGTTCTTAATTCAAATTAATATGTTCTTAGTTCAAATTAAGAAAATATTTCCTTGATTCAATCAGAAAACATTCAAGAAACTACCGTTTCTTGAAACAAAAAATCTTTTTCTTGAAACGAGGAATGTTTTTTTTCCTGTGTTGGTTTAAAAGATATTCTCTAATTGTTTTGTTCAAACGCCAATTTACACTCGATAAAATAATTAATCGATATTTGTTGAAATAAATGTGAATTCGGGCGGAAATTATATAGATAAATATCGAACTTGGAACTTTCCACGGTATAATTTTTCTCTTTTAACAAGAATCGATGTAATATGTTTATTGAGTGTTCGAGTGAGAAGGAGGGTTCGGCGACTAAGGGAATAGCAATTTGTCTCGATAGTTTTGAACGTGAATTATTAGGGGGAAAAAAAAGGAAGACTCTTCTTCATGCGACACTGCAACGGAAAGAGATCACTGCTGCTGTACTTCCAATTCTTAGACAGGCTTTGATAACCGCGTCGTCGATAAGAGAGAAGAATAGAAGGCAAGAAAGGAAAAGAGAAGAAAAAAACGAAAAGAAACGAAAAGAAAAGAAAAGAAAAGAAGAGAAGAGAAAAGAAGAACAGCATATAAGAAAAATAAGAAAACGTGGAATTGATAGAAAAGAACAAGTAAGCAAAGTTGTAGAAAAGTAAGAGGCAATCATCATTACTTAGCACAGTTTCGCTCGTCTTTTGTTTCTTACTTGTACTATGCTTAGAGCCTCGAGTCTTGTTTTCTCTTGTCGTTGCTTTTCTCCGCATGCGTTTTATCCACATTATTTTGTTGTCGCTAAACATCCAACTTCCGGAGGCGATTCTATTCGCCAAAAGTTCTTTTATTTTTCTTTCCTATCTTTGTCATCAATCTTGTTCTTCCCTTTTTTCTTCTTCTTTCTTTCTTTCTTTAATTCTTTTTTTTTTTTTATCTACCCCCTGTACCCGCATCCGATTGTGTTTCTCACGATTCTTTCACACATTCATGTATACGAGATCCAGGAAACAATCCGCAACCACTTTCATTAAATTCCCGGCTGCATTGTGACTCTTTTTCAGAATAAACGAAAAAAATAAAACAAAATAAAAAAGACCCGATAGAAACTTTAAAAATTCTAATTAACTCACCGATTGACGAGTCGCGGATCGTCTGAATAACAAAATAGAATAAAATAGAATAAAGAGAAGAGGAACTGCGTCCAGAGCTGGAATACCTTATTCCCATTATTTCATAATTTGACGATAACCAAAACGCTCTAAAGAGTCTAAACGACAGAAAAAAAACCATTCAAACCCCATGCCAAGGTCGTCAATAATTGTTATAAATGCAGAGTCTACCGCGGAGTGTAACAAATTGGCTCGAGATTTCTCGAGGGCAAGAAGATTCGCGAATTATTCACGCAACCCAAGGTATAAGTCGTACACCTTATATATAGTAGGTACGCAAGAGAAGATGAAATCAAATTATATGGCATTATAGAAGTTACTTAGAAAAACGACATCCAGAGATAGAACACACTGCCAGACATTTATCACGATTACTGCAGCACAAAAAAAAATTCCGTTCACAAATTTTGGCAAAAACGTATATCAGCTAATTGTGAACAATCGCAGACCGTCGAGTGCGATTTTAATTATTAATTAATGAACTGGAAGGGCGTGCATAATAATTAATAACCTAGCCGAATACGCTTTCAGCGAGAGTCTGAAAACAATTCGCGAAGAAAGAGAGATAGATAAAATTTCCAACGATTAGAACAACTGTAATGAATCGTGTGAGTACCAAGTAGACGGGAATATCGAATTTTCATGAAAAATATATTTACACGCATTGAAGGGTATATATAGGTTCGTCGATAATCTAGTCTTTGCACAATATTCGACATATTTTTTCGGGACGTCCGACAGTCGATAACCGTCATAGATAATTAATGGGTCAAGCGAAGTGAGTGATGGAAACTTAAACACGCGGTAATATAATAATATGCATATAATTAACCGCCATTAGCTACACCTTCCTTCGATCAACGTGTTTCCCAAAATTAGTGAGAAAATTATTATTACACAACGATCTGCAACCAGTACCTACATATATAAGGGGTCAAACTCGCAGGCGAGTTAGTCGGCAGGGAATTAAGTCAAGGCTTAGGGTAAAGGGTTGGCGACCAGATGCGTACAAAGTTTTAATATTTATAGCAAACCGCAAATTTCCTACCGTATTTAGTTAATCTATTAATATAACATTATAGACGACGAGGAGGAGGACGTGGCTGTTTTACCTGTAGGTTGCTGTATATGTAAGTCCCAACCTGAAGAAGTCACCGTAACTAAAGCCACGTTCAAGTTTCGTCTTCTCAACCAAAACCAAAAGTTTTTACTACAGTTTCCCTACTTTGCAAATGTTTTGCTGTTTGAGTTAGACTCACCGTCCGTCAGCAGTCTTAAGTCACTAACAACGGTGTATAACGCGAAACTGTGCTAGAGAAAAACTGAATTTCAAACTTATACGCCACGTACTTGCTTATAGGTACTTCCAAGGCTCTCGCTTCAATTAGTTTAATTAGCGTTCTTATCTCTTACGCGTTTCTCGGGTCGCTCATTTGTCATCAATTTTCAATTTTTCGGTGGATTTCTGAAGAGCCATATACACGTTCATTTTTTTGAAATTTTTTTCTTATTTTTTCTTTTATTACTTAAAACTTGATTTCTTTCTATTTATCCATCGCTAAACCCATAGATAAGCTATACCGCATCATTATCTGTTGAATAAGTGAAGTTTCATTTTCTGCCAACTCGCTGCCACCAAAGTTACGCGTGGGATGGCACATGGCACGATGTTATAGGCATGGTGTGCCCAATATACCAAACGGGATTATTGTAAACTCTGAAAGTTACCTAATAACGCCGAATGACAAACGGCGCAATAATATAATGGTGCGTTTAATGCGTCTGCTGGAAGCTGTTAAGAACGAATTTATATACATGGACTAAATTAGAATATCTGCAGTGTTAACTTTCGGTACGATTCAAGCGGAACTTTACCAGGCGCGAAAACTATGCAAGCACTTTGGGGTTTTAAGGAAGGTCACTAGTTTTCGAAAACCTATTTCTAACTGCATAGTGCATACCTACCCGAGTCGGAATAGAGCTTCTACTTTCATCCTCTAAAACCTCAATAATTCCTTTGCTCTTCGCGGTTTTGCAGAAATATAATTCTGCTTTAGCATCAGGATTAGCGCTCGCATTTGAAATTCTATTTAGAACCTCGAAAGTCTGCAAAAAACCGCAACGCAATGTTGAACATTATTTCGGAATTAGAATTCAATCGTCAATCAGTTCACTAAACGTTATACTAATGATGATTGAGAAGCTACAAGTCGAGACTGCAGACTCATAAGAAGCCCCTATGAATTCTAGGACCTCGAGGTCCAAACTAGAATTGCAGAAGTCTAGTTTGGGCCTGAATTTGCTGAAAAAGGCCATAAATCTCACTTTGAGGTGCAATCCGACCCTCAAATTCTACTTTGCACCCCCGAGTCTTCGGCGAGAACTTCTGTAATGAATCTAAAAAATGTAGGGGATGTAAAGTAGGAATTTTGTGATTTCCGTACCATTTCGAAAGATCGGAAAATTTTACTCGTGCTCTTGTACTTTCTATCACCGATCTGGCTCGCGAGTTTGAAATGGTTCTTTGCTTCCCCATCTACAATTACTTAGTCGCTTTAAGTCCGAGTGGAAGTAGCAGCGACTCTTATACGCGTCTGGCTTTTCTATTAGTAAAGATAAAGAAAAAAATGAAAAAAAAAAAAAAAAAAAAAGGGAAGGTGAAATGGCTTTTAAGATGCTGGGTGGGCACACCTGCAGAGGAAACAGCAGGTAAGAACGGTAAAGTGAGCACCTGCTTACCCCTGACAAGTAAACGTTACACTTTATACTAGAAATCCTCGCGCGTCCTCCTCCCTTCTCATTCTTTATTTTCTTTTTTTTTCTTTCTCTTTCCCCATACGTATAGCTCTTTACAGAAAACAGAGACCGGAAGAAGTTTGCATTGCTGATTAATTACCCTCCAGAGTAACAATATTTCATTTTTCTTATTTTTTTTTTTCTTCTTCTTCTCCACCCCGTAATTCGCCTTTATATATCAACGTGCATAAAAGTGACTTTGTTTATACGACCACCTCGAATGATAATATTAAGTTTCAATATATAATAAAATAAATGAAGTATCATACAGCAACTGCAGTAAATAGTTGGTTATAATAATGTTAATAATAAATCCTGCTGCTGGGCGAAACAAGACGAGCAAGGAGCACGACCCTGGTCGCGTTATTGGCCCATAAAGAAGCTGTTTTGTTGGCTTCTCGACTCAGTATACGGTTCATAGTTCGTTATTAATCATCCCTAGACTATTACGCGCCCTGGTTGCGTCCCGGTCGTTTCTACCTACTCCTTGCTTACTTACACACTGGGGGGGTTGCACCGGTTGACGTTGTACAGCGACCAGAAAAGGAAATCTACGATTTTTTAATTTTTTTTTTTCAATTTTTTTTTTTCATCATACATCGTTAGTCATCCGAATGTCCCGCTGCAGTTAGTTATACCTCGATTTTGAATTTTTCTACAAGAATTCCCGGTCTCATGGTCTGGAATTTTCCCCTCGCGGTTTTTCTCGGTCATCGTATACCAAAAATGAAAAACTTAAGAGTGGACTAGTTCGAAATACAAAAAAGATGAGTGAACGAAAAATTTTGAAGAATAAGACGAATATTTTGAGCCACAACATTTTTTATACGCTTATCCTGAAGTGACCGGCGAGACGCTTTTTCAAATCTCGTGTTGATCCGCACGAAATTTTGATGAAATTTTTTGACATTTTTTTCCAAAAGCTTCAGACTCTAAAATTCCTGCTTTTCCTATGAAATTTTTGATTAATAAATTTTCATTCGTATTCAACTATGCGAGAAATTTACTATAATCAAAGCTCTTTGCATATAAACGGGCAGGTATAGTTCTAGCGTTGTAGTTAGGACAGAGAAGTCTTCCATCTTCCACCTTCCACCTTACATCTTCATCTTATTCTCCTCCGCCCACCTCGACCTCTTTCGAGGTTATTGTTATTGAGTTAGCTACAGGGTGTCGTCCTACCCCCATGTCCCAAGACACAGCCCCTGGCTTATTGGCTCCCTGGAGCGATGCATCATACAGTGACAACGGCCCCTCTGCTGCTCTTCCTTTGCCACCATGATGGCTCGACTATCTACTACCTCATACTCCCCTCTGGGTCGACGGGTCAAAGAGGCGACTAATTAAAATCCTTGTTTTTCACAAAACGTCTGTATAATACAGCCTCGCATAGACGAGGTGTAAGAATTCGAATTGCAAATGTGATTCACGGAAAAAGTTCTCATATTAAGCTCCGAGTCTACGATGTTAAAAAATTTGGCTGAATTTTTCGGAGTGTTCATCTTTCGCTTCGGATTTATGCAATTTCCGAAATGTTTTAGACAGACGTTAGTAACGTGGTTCGCGGTTCGTTTAATCGTTTCTCATTTATGGTTAGGGTTTAGGGATATAAATAAAGCCTTAGCCATCGTCTAACAATTATGAATGAACGAGTTGAAAGAGAAGAGGAAAGTGAACTGATTATCTTCTAAAGCCGTTTGTCAGCGATTTCCGACGAGCTCGAGGCTCTTCTAGCTCGTTACCAAATCAATAACGGCTGACAAGTCGTACGAGGACACGAAAGCGATTTTCGTCTTTCATATTTCACGTTTTAAACCGAGGATCTAAATCAAAAGAACCTCAAAATTTCAAACTAACTTTCGAAACCCTGACGTATATATTCGGCCGAAATCTCCTCCGTATATTCACAGAGAAGAAAAAACGAGGAGAAGGAGAAAAAGAAATGATTGATGATTACAAACGGTCTCTAAATATAAAGAACACCTTAGCTGACAGAATAAATCTAAATGTAAAAAAGCGACGAATTCAAGCCTGGAAATAAAGACGAAAAAACAACCCCAGTATCCGACAAAAGTCGCGGTGTAATTGAGCCACGAAATTCAGATCCGAGTCCCTCTGCAACCCCCATCGTCAAGTTTAGTTGCATGCGAATCATCTGGCAACAGGTGGGGAAAATTTTCACGCTTCGTGGCTCGCTTCCATGCTCGTTTCCCAGACACACACACACACACACACACACACTATATGTGCATACATATAATATATAAATTTGTATGTGTGCAAAAAATGAATATATAGGTACTATAAGGGTGTTTTTGTCTGATTATCTATAATGATTTCATTCTTGATTCAAGAATATGGAAGGTGGATAGAAGTTTGAAAATGTTCGTGCTCTCTTAAAATGAATCAGCGGAATTTCACTGATTCAACCAGTGAGTAGAAAGTTTATTGGTAAATCAGTGAACTTCCAAGTTTTTCACTCGTTCAACCAATGAGTACACATGTACACATGTACTGGTTCAATCAGTGGAATTCACTGGTTGAATCAGTGGAATTCACTGGTTAAATCAGCGAATTATCCCCACTTCTATGTTTACTGGTTGAATCAGTGAGATTTCACTGATTCATTTTAAGAGAGTGGGATAAGGAGAGCAAAGAGACCATTTGTGTGTTTCTTTGTTGCAACCCTTCGTCCGTGTATTGGGACTTTATTTGGCTAATGCATGGACAAAATGTTGCAACAAAGAATTGCGACTAGTGTCTTTTCGGAGCCTGATGAAAGCGTGATAGATACATGGCCGAAATGTCGCAACAAAGAACACACAATTAGTGTCTTTACTGCCCTTATCTAACGACCATTTTTCTATCTACATACTGTTAAAGATCAGATATTAGGTATTTGTCGTCGTACGATGTCCTCCTGACTTCTGACCAACAATGGATATTCATTTCGCCCTGTGCAATGTGTATTTCCGTACACACAAAGACATAATATATAACGAAGATGCAGTTGATTAAATTTAATTAATTTAACACGTAGTTGTATACCTGAATACAACAGAATTCTAGGTATTGTGCGATACGAGGGTATGTTGTGTCTGTAGATATTATATGAGAAAATAAGAGGTAGGTAGGTAGGTGGAGTCAGGGTACGTACGTAATGAAAATTTTCTCTTACAAATGTGAAATAGAAACGACGACAACGATGACGAAGTTACACACACACACACACACACAATACAATCTTTATTACCATATTACGTATGGACTTCATTTTACAGGAATAATTTCTACAAGTAAAAGGAAATAAAACGAGTGACAAGATTCTCCGCCACTTGTAGAGGAGTACAGCGAGAGAAATGAGCTTTTGACAAAGGTAGGTATATGCACAACCTAGGTATATCCCACCGCTGCCACTGGTCTACGGATGAATATTTATTTCTATACGTATAAATATAAATACTAAATATATTCACTCCTTTGATCAGCTATGCAATGACAGAGAAATTTAATATAGGAATAAAGACAAGTCCACGATTTTACACTACACAGGGTGCATCAGCGAAAGATCTGGACACCGTGAAAGACCGTGGAAGCGATATTCGACTCAGGAACGACGTCGTGCTTAGATATGAACGGGACTTTCTGTAACTCGGAATATATCGCTCCCTAGAATTTTTTGGTCGAGGGAATGTAGTCTTGAATTTCTATGGGGAATTCATGAATGTGGTGCGGTGATTTTGAACCAGCCTGTATACATTTTTGACAATGTTTAATCAATCAATTTGTGATGATGGTTGTAAGTCGCGGTTTACTCACGTTGACAGAACCGGCTAATGAGATCCAGGGAATTACAAACCGGACTAAACTGTTTACTAATGGTTTTCCATATCAGACAGTGGCGGCACTACCGCCCGCGCCGCTTGCTGCTGTCCCAGAGAATTTGGCTGTTTGCCCGTTTGGTAGTTTGCTTTGTGGATTTATCGAGTTTAGAGGAAATAGAACGAGTGGTGCTGCAGTCGCGGCGGTCTACCTCGGTTATAATTTTCACAGGATAAATGATCATCAATCTAGAAGGAGAAATATCTTCCTATCATAATTTTATACATATGTATGCATGTATATATTTACACAGAATGTGTTACACCGTGTAGTTAATTCTTGTTTTATTTACCATTCACAAACCGCTACATTGAAGATTTAAGTGAACAGCGCAGCAACTGCAGCAGAGGCGAAATATATGTTCTGCAGCAGGTTTTCGAAGGAATTAACCGGTTGCAGGAATCGTGTTCCATCATTCAAACCGCGATTCAAACATATAAAATTTCACGATAATTCATTTGAATTGATGAAATTGTTATGCGTCTATGAGAAATAAACATGAATAAATATTCATCGTGAATTTTTTTTCGTCTAAAAATATCGTTTATATAACCGAAAAATACATCGTCGACTTGAAATTTCCGCATCTCGCGATATATACCTCGAGGTAAGTAGACGTAGGTACGTCTATGTATATAGGTGAATTTTCGAAAATCGTAACAGACAATGAGAATTTTTTTCTGATCCGTATGGAAAAAAAAAAGAACTAAACGACAACTGTTAACGGTTCGTTTGAATTGTATACCGCTAGGCGAAGTACAATGATGAGAAAAAAAATTTAAAAAAAAAAACCAAAAAAATTCACCCTGGCAGAGAAACAAGCGTCCGATTTCCGCGATATCGCGAGAGCGGGGGTGGGGATGCAGAGGGGGGGGATGGTGGCGAATTTCAATGCTGAATCGAAGCCAAGGCATATCGAGTAGCTCTAATGCTCGTCTAAAGAAGCGGCTGCGTCATTCGAACGCATACGCATCCGGTCGGGCGAACAGGGAATAAGTGGGAGCGAGTCAAAAATATCCTTTCATAATGCAAAGAAGAACTCTCAGAGCCGTACATTTCGCGCGAGACATTTCCCAACCGAATGCCTACTGGTACCGATCATTATTCGACGAAATGCGGTTGAATTCAACATCCTATTAGGTACAGGTACCTACCTACCTAGGTGGCAAGGGACAATAACGCGACAGGTTCAGAACGGAGTATGATAAATCGAGCGTGATATAAAGAGCGATTAATTGATTGGGAGCGATGATGCCGATGAACGGCTAACACCTACCTACCTGAGCGAAAATGAATTTGAGATGATGTTTTGTTCGAATTCATTTTTCAAATTCAATGAATCTACGGACATTAATCTGTACAGTGGGAATAACGGAGCGTCAAGTTCCTTGATTTTCTTTTTCTTCGATTTTTTTTTTCGCCTAGTACCTAATAAGAGATAAAATGAGAAAACCAACCCAGAGTTTTAATGCGCGAACACATGTTACGTTTAATTTCGAGCCAAGCCCGTTAAACGTGTAGGTATTGGTAAATAAGGAAAGGGGGCAGAAAAAAAAAAAAGTAGGTACTGCAACCTCGTTGCGTTCGGAGATATAAAAATTGTACCTTCTTTTATTGCCGCGGTAGTGAATTTTCGGTATTGATTTCTTCGCATTTCAACATTTTTTCCGTTCGTTCTCGATAATAAAATATGAATTATGAAATTAAACATATCTAGTTCATCAACGTTTTACGATGATTTTTAAAAAATTAGAAATGTTTCGATGAACGATGCGACAACCACCAGTTTTTTTTTTTTTACTTTTCAATGAAATACAATCTATATGTGAGATAAAGTCCATAAAATCTCAACAAATTCTGTATCACGTGTCGAAAAGAACGGAAAACGAGGATAAACAAGAGAAAAAAAAAAAGGAAAGAAATGGATTGCAACTCGTAATCAAAAAGTGAGGAAAAAACTGGAACAATTTTCTGCGCAATTTTTCCATTCTTCTAGGTTCTTCTAGCCATATTCCATGCATCAATCCCCTAGCGGATGCGATTCTTCCTCCTCTAGTAGCACAGCGTGCTATATTTATAGGTACCTACTCTAAGGGGATCAGGTATAAACAGGAAGTTTCTTAAAAATCTTGAAAAACAACCGGATTTAATCAAGTAACCCGCGCGCGTCTAATATAAGTGAGAAGAGTAGACGAACAAAAAGAAAAGAAGGGAAGAAAATGCGGGAATAGTCAACTAGGCGTCGACATAAACAAACACCAAGCCACGTCCTTCCGTCTTGACTTGGAAGAAAGTAAGAATTAAAATTTGGTTTGGAAGAATTTTTCATCCGAAGGATTTGCCAAAAATTGTTTTTCTTCTCTCTCCTTCTCTATCTCTCTCTCTCTCTCTCTCTCTATCTTTTTTCACATTCGCACATCTCACGAGCGGTCGAAGGACCAGAATATGTTCATGCGAGTGAAATCACGCAGGAGGCGATAGAAATGACTTTGGCAAAGTTTGGGGCGATCCTAGAAGGATATATAAGTATAGAAGTGCCACGTAGTAGCGGGGAGTAGGGTAGCTGTAGGGGGCCGAGAGGCTCACCCCTCGTGAAAAATCCAGTGCCACGATAGAGATTGAAAAACGCAATTTCATTTTGTAAATGCGTAATGCGTGGAGCGCCGATGGGATAGGAACTCGTGCCCGTGCCTCACCGCTCAACGATTAGTTATTTAGGATCTTGAAATTCTCCGTACCGCCTTCAGTTCCCACCATACTATCTATACCGCCGACCATATACCTACCCGCAAAACCTTATACCGACCACCAACCCTCTCTTGCGATATAGCCGCACGATTTAACGCGGTGTACTACTCGCAAAGGCTCATACGAGAGGCGGTTAAATTCAGCGCAATTTCACCTCACCGGACATGAAAAAGACCGAGAGAAATTCACGGGTATAAGGTTCCCAGAGGTAACTATTCACTATGATAATCACTTGTGGTCAGGATTTAAGCGTTTACTAAATTGCCAGAGAAAAACTCATTAAAAAAAAAAAATAGCACAACAAAATTATAAAAATACTGAAACTGTCCCCAGCGGGTTTTTGGAAATGACCCTTGAGATTTTCAATTCGAAATGTCTAAAAGAAAAAAACCATGCAATTTTTCGGAAAAAATGTTGAGACGTCTTTTGTGGCAAATTTATTGAACTTCAAGACTGGATGGTCAGATTTTCGAAATTCAAAATTGTAGTCATAGAAAAATGTGCTTGTAGTCGAAGGTGTTGCGAGTGAAAATGAAATCTGGGGCCAGAATGACGCCGGGTACATCCGAAGGTTTGAATTTCTGCAGTATTTTTTATTTTTTTCTCTTTTCTCTGATGACAATATTATTTCTCATATGTTATGTAGTAATCTAGCTGACTTTGTGCTATTTAATTAACGTGCCTACTGCGTGCGCAGAAGTACTAGTTATAAAATAAATGAACGCGTGTAACGCACGTCTATCTGCGGAAGTATAAAAAAAAAATATAGTAAAAAGAAGAGGAGGAAGGGTCGGTTTCAATTAATTAAATGACCAACCCCTAAGCGTGGAGACAGACAAACCTCCGCCGAGGGACAGCCATGCTTTTCATGTCTCGTCGTGTACCTACCTACCTACCTACCTTTGTACAAACTCAATTTGTAGAGAAAGAGAAATGGAAATAGAGACAGAGGTGGAGGTGGAGAAGAGGGAAGAGGGAAGAGGGAAGAAGATAAAAATGATCATTTCATCCAACACGCGTGGGTGAACCTTCTGACCACGTGGGTAGAAATCTGCAATACAAAGTCTAGACTAGACTTCACATGGTGGGTATAGTTGGGTATGTTTATTACGTAGTATACGGTAAACCGGAGGCTGTATAGTTATATTCCGTCGACTAACTAAACTTGAAGCGACGTAGAAAGACGGATTACCTTCCCCAGCTATAGGGTGTGTTCCTACTAATACTTTTGCCACTATTTTTAGAGTCAGCTGCCTAGTCCTACTGTACTCTATACCCCCCGAATCACGCGTCTCGCATCCCATCGCCCATCGCCCACGCAAAATCTCAATACGACATCCGAGTGAGTTTCTCTCTATACGACTAACGAAACTACATTTTTACGCCCTATTAACGAAATGCTTCTAATATATTATGCTCACTTTGAACAGGGAGATAAAGAAGACGGTTGAATTAATTTTAATGATTTTCTCCATCTTATTCGACCGCAATGATAAATAATATTGAAATTAAATGATAAAAAATTCTAATTTTTTTTTTTCTCACACGTATTATGCGACACTAGGTATAGTATTTTCGAATATACATCATTCAGACGGTGAATTTTTATTGTCTACAACGTCAAACGCTATTCGAATTGATTTTTACTTCTCTTCAAACATTTTGGTATTAAGAATTCCAAAATTTAATCAAGAAAAAAAATTCTTATACGACGTTTGACGTAACTTTTCGACCTCACAGTGCAACGGCTCCATTCTTTTCTGTTCTTTTTTTTCTCTCTCCTTCTGTTTCTTGTCTATCTCTCTCTCTCTCTCTTCTTTTTGTAGTATCTAAGCTACTGCTACACGCCACCATGGGCGTTCTGTATAGTTGCTGTTTGAGATCCAGATGGTTTTGAGCGGATTGTAAACCACTGGTTTCTCCGAAACAACGGAATCGGATTTCTCCGTTGTACGTCACGCCGTACGTACCTGACACCGTTTACGAATTAAAAAATCATGCCATGCGGGTGGAATGCATTAATTCGAATGAATTCATCGTCGGGTGATCATTTTCATTTGAACGAACGAAGAACGGATGAAGAAAAACAAGATTTCAGAAGAAAAAAATCAAATCAAATCAAAACGATTGTGTAAAACTCGTTCTTCGTAATATTCTTCTTGCCCGTGGCGTAAATTTCAAATTCGATGGAAAACCACGAGTGTTAGTTTTACTAGAGGATGAATTGTTCACCCATGCACAGACTGCGGATGTGTGATGTAGTGGCGGTAGATCCGGGGTGACGGAAAAGAGGTAAAAATCAGAAAACTAGACGAAAAAAAAACGAAAAATCAAAACGTGCCTGTAGAAGTAACGAATTGAATTAGTTTCCCAAATTTTATCTAATTTTTGTCTTTTTATTTGTCCTCCATTCAAGAATCAATTATCACTCGACGTCCGTATACGTACCTATATAGTGTGCAGTGCATCACAGTGCGTGAAACTCTCCGGATGATCGACAATGTGTCAACCAGCAGTCACGTTGGGCATGCCATCCTATATTGACACGTGTCAGTATCGTGTCAGGCTTATTCGTTAAAAAGAAACACACGCACAGTGAACGTAAAAAGAAAAAGAAAAAATCTGCTTTCGTTCTTTTTGACTTTTACGCGTTTTTTTTTCTTTTTTTTTTCTTTCTTCTTTCATGCTTTGCGTACATTTCAGCCTAAGAAAATTCTTACAAATATAGGAACCTGGGGTTTTCGTTTTGGCTACACTTTTGGCCTATGAGACCATTGAAATTTGAAAATGATCAAATCAAGAACCACCCTAATGTATAATACAGATATTTACGTACCTATACTTATACCTACCTATCTACCTTCCTACTACAAAAAGGCTGATGATTATCACTTAATAGGACGAAAAGTTTTCTAATTCTATTTGTTTTCGAGCTGCGGGGGACGCAGGGGCTTCTTCTTTGTCCGTCGTTTGGTACCTTTCTATACCTACCAGCCGCAGACTGTACGTACATCTACATCTACATCTACATCTACATCTACATCTACCTACCCCTATATATATATATATTCGCGATAGCTGTATAAGATGCTTATCGCAAGTCCGGAGATTCTTACAAAGTTAAGACTCACCCAACTTTGCCCGGGGGGGCTCAAGATATTCGGTCTGCGTAAAGCGAGGGTAAGAGGGAAGAGCTCGAAGCGAAGCGAAGAGAAGAGAAGAGAAGAGAAGAGAAGAGGAGAGAACTCACCTGGAACAAAGAAATGAAAATAATGATTTTACGAACAAAACGTTAGGAATTAGTGTTTCTGGCCTCTTAGTTCTGGAGTTTTTCGCATTAATTACGAGCTCGCGGAAACCAGAGCAAGAAAACAGGACGAAAGGCGGACAAACTCCCACAGGAAGGGGCGCGCAAATGCAAGGGCGAGAAGGGGCGAGGAATAAGAACGAACCCGGAATATAAGAGAATGTCTCCAAACTCTGGGGATAGCCGCAAGCCGAACCGAACCAAGCCCAAGCCAAGCCAAGCCAAGCCAAGTCGAGTCGAGTCGAGTCAAGACCGGAAATTCATTCCCTACTGTTTACGGTAAAAAGCAACAAGAAAAAACCCGGAGTGAAAAATAAATGAAAAAACGGAATGGAAGTGGAAGTGGAATATGAAAAAAAAAGAAAAAGGAGAAAAACTCCTCAGCCGTTTACCCTTTGTTTTACATACTCTCCGGCAGTAAACCCTACAGTTCATACCGGATAACCCTTGTGTGGAAGCAAACGCACGGTGTGCGCGCACGGCGGGCGTCAATTTGTCAGACAATCACCCGGGGCTCGCTCGCCAAGCTCGACAATTATTAATAAGACGTCACGATTGCCCCGGTGCAGGCCAACCCCAGGCTTCCCTTTCCCACCGAAGTCTAGAGTCTGGCCAACGCCAACGGCGCCGTCAAGAGACCGACGTCGGTTAAGAATTCACAGAAACAGAGCCGGGGCGAATCCCTTGAACAAGCCTATATACCCACGTCTCCTGGCTTCCCTAAGTCTGACCCTGACCAACGCTGCAGTGGAAGAGGATACTGGAAGTAGCTGTGTGGGTTCTAGACCCGAGATTAAAGTGTCGAAGTCGATATGTGGAAAGTTCTTACTTTGTGCACCGAAAATTGTACGCAAAATAGCAGATTCTTGATGATCTTTCAAAGTGTGCGGGAATCAACATTCCCGGACGATTTACCCATGCGGGAATGTTGATTCCCGCACACTTTGTCGATTCATCCATGCGGAGTGTGCACAAAATGCGAACTTCCATACAGTGTTGGAAAAAATGGTATATGAACTAGTGCGGGTTGGTGATTCCCCATTCGTGTGAGACGAAACCTCACACTCATCCTGAATCACCAACTTTCCGCACTAGTATCATATTATACTATTAGAGATCATATTTTCCGCTGACTTTGGGTAAATTTCAAAGTCACGTTTATCGTTACGCCGAGATTATGTTTTTCTTTTTTTCTTGCAAATATCTTCCATGTAAAACCGCTTATTATACACGCCCAGTCTCTACGCCATTGCTGTGGTTCTGCCACGATCTCTGTGTACAGTCTAAGGTAAAACTTTTTCCATTACTGTCAAGAATTGCGTTACATATGCAACGTATGGGTATAACCGCGATGGAGGGAACCGGATTTAAAAAAAAAAACCTAGTATAGTCGTTGGTTCGTATTTCAAACAAAATACTTAAATTCGCTTCGTCAAATGATATGAGCAAAAACTTGTAAAACAAAAGATTGTCGGAAACATTTTTATTCATCTCATGATTTGCCATGGAAATTACGAAAGTCCATAAATAATTCGAAATTAAGAATTTGAAAACCTAAAACCAAAGGTCGGATCTGGGTAGATACGACCTTCTGCCTCTAGTTCTTAAAAAAACAAAAAATCAATGTTCGATTCTTCCATTTGCTTTTGTTCAAACCTGCAGCTCCGACGAAATTTCGCAAAACCAAAAGATGCGATTTTTTCTGAAACAGTATCGCCCCACCCGTTATATCGTTACTCGTATTGTCACCAGGGCTCTTGAGCATTACTTCCGATCATTGAAAATCAAAGAAATTCTCTCACGGTTCGAGAGTAAGAAATACTCGAATCGTTGAAAGGAATTGACGGCTTTAAGCGCGAGAGATGAAATGAAAATTTGTCGAGAAAAAGAAAGATACAAAGAGGAGGAAAAAACCGAGGAAGGAATAAGAATAAGAGGAAAGAATCTCGTGTAAATTTCACGTAAATATTAGTTTCGGCGTAAAGTACTATAGGTACTTTCATTGAAAATTATGTGCTTCGCGACCTCTCGACTTGAAGCTGCACTTAGCTATAGATCTGCACCCCTGCTTGCTGCTGCAGCTATCTTTCGGTACAAGTAGGTACATACACCATACCACCTCGCTCATTAATATTTCCCGTGCATCCTCGGCGCAGGCAAGAATGACGAGGACGACGACGACGTCATTGTTCATGGCGGTGACGTCATATCGAACCACGTGACAGCCGGTGGTCATCCTAGGACAGTGAACTCTCGCGTTTGCTTCAAGCCGCAGCAGAAACCAGCGAGAAATTGACAAGAGGACGAAATCAACACTGCACCTGGGACCAGGACTAGGACAGTTTGCATTGTGCCTCATAATCCTCGCAAAGTGTTTCCCCTGCCGTTTATAGTCGAAGGATGCAGAACGGTGGGTGTAGTATAGGTATAAAATAAAATACGAAAATAAGACTTACTCAAACGTCGTAAAACGCGGCGGAATGATTTATGCCGCGTAATCAATGTGGCAGTCGGCTAAAATTAAACAACCGCTGACCGAGGATATTATACGGATGTGGATTTAGCGCGTTATAGAAATAAGAAAAAATACTTGGCTCGGACCGAATCACACTCCGACATTGAAGAGATCGGATCTGTACTGAGTTTAGAAAAGTCGTTGAACCGGCACCGAGCTGTTCTTTTCCACTTATTCAGATCGCAATTAGGTTTCGTGCCTATGTACTGTTACCATGGGAAAAGCTCAGCATCACGGTGCAACATGGCAAGAAAGAAGAGTGATGCTATACCTCAATATCGCGTGGCTAATGGCATGAGGTCGTATAATTTTTCTTTACGTCATAAGTCGCTATAAAAATGATGAAAACGCATAAATAATTCGAAACGCAAATTTGTATGTTCTCTGCATTCTCCCAAATGACAGAAAGTCGTATAACATCGCTCGCGACCTTCTGAAATTAGTTTACGTGATTATCTCCCGTTCAGTTGGTCAGGACTTACGACATTTTTACTTGGCCAATTTTCTTCAATCTCAACGTCTTCGAACATATTTAGAAATTTTTCAAATATATACACTCTCTGCTGCTGTAGAACCATGTTCAAACATCAATGTGAAAAGTAGAAAAGAAAATCCACTCCCGTTCGCGACGTCGTCCTAAAAGCTTTCTGTCTGCGCCAAACTTGCGAGACAATATAATCGTGAGCTTGAATAATGAATGAAAAATTTTCATGGTACTGGACCCAGAAAATCACATCGCAATCCAATGGCCATAACGCAACCATAACAAAACCCACGTGATAACTGTTATCGCGTATATAAACCACCCCGTGCAGAAATTTTGTTGGGGGTGCATAGGGGACCCTGATAGTTTTCCCCATCTCTATGAGGGCGCTATTGGGGAAATGTAACGCTTTTATAGCCATAGCCCCAACCACGAGCCGGGGCCCTGACAGAGCCCTCCCTCAGTTCTGTTGGGGTACTAGTCGGGCGGGCCAAGTCAGTGCCCCTGATGGCGCCCCGTCAGGGCCCTACTAGAAACCCAGAATAGGGGCTTCCTGTCAGGGCCCCCAACACAAATCGAGTATGCCCCGATAGATTTCTACATGGGACGAAGAGAGATAAGACCAGAAGTGGCATAAGGAATCGACTACTCATGTGCTATGCTTCACGAATCAAGATTCAAATGAGGAAACGGAAGTGTCTTGACACGGTCTAAAAGATACCCATACAGATCCACCTGTCCATTATTTTGGAACTGTAGGTACATCCTGTGGAAAAATCATCTTTTTCAATTTCTCACGATCATTCCATCGTTTCTATATCTATATCTGTCTATACGTATATTATTATTTATATAGTAAAATTAATGAGGCGGTTCTTAAGCAAAAGTATGCGAGTCTCGATATACCTGGTTCTAATGAATAAATTAAAACTTTATTGGTAAGAACCGTTTGCGCAAAGTCGAGTCTGTTGTTTCATTAGTATGGAAATTTACGGCAAGAAGATATATCGGCGGCTGTTCGGGGTGGTTATTAATTGCGTAATTTATAGGTGTCAGCAGTTCTGATAGAATTTTCAAAATTCTCAATCCGCGTTACGACGGACGAATTTTAGTTCAACCTAATAGGACAGAATCGCGAATCTATATAAATCGAATTTGAGAACCGGTTTTTATGCCCGAAAATATAATGAAATAATAAATTCTATGTAATCATGAGAAGATATGAAACTATAAGTGTGAAATAATTTTTCCTTATAATATATGTTATATATCAGCCTTGGCACCTCGCAGCTATCATGACGTAACTCGACGACATGCAATTTGACTCAATAAATGTTGAGTATATCTTAATGAACCGGGTCGATCGAGGTCGAAGACGTTCTCATTTGTCAATTTAACAAACCGGCGCCATCTGTCGCTGACATTCTAGACTTGTTCAATTCGTGAATGGAAATCGTTAATTGAGAAGTCGTATAATAATTAGTGCGGGATACGTGTACTTGTCAGATCAGTTGAATCGTATTGAATACCAAATTTCAAAACGTTCTAAAGTTGAATTTTTCAAAATTAAAATAAAATGACTATACTAAGCGCAGGTTTTCTACTACCTTGAAAATAATTTCGTGAAAGGTTGAAGGGGCCCGAGAAATCGGTATAGGTACCTACCGCAACGAGGCTGCACATTGCAGGGCGCACGCATCATTTTAATTATGGTTTTCCGATGAAAGATGAGTGCGTTGGCAAGTGACAAGCTAATGATGAATCGCACTATCGATTTATCGTCTAGGTAATAGGCACCAGACTCGCACCGCGTACGTACATACGAATCACGTATGTACCTACGTATGCATACCTACAGCCGATGTATGACTCAAGGCAAAAAATTCTCTCGCATATTAGAACCGCGATTTAAATTCCCGAATATTTGTAGTTAAAGAATCGATTAATTTGTTAATAATAATTGAAACAAAAAGGCCCAATTCCAACGAAACTCTGACTGTTCAAAATAGGCGGAAAATCTACGTCACACACGTATACGACATCCATAAATGGCAGGAAAAAAAAATTCCTCAACGTTTATGTGACGATTGTATGAATGTAAAAAAATGCAAATAAGCGTTAAGATCGCAAAACCGAGTCGATTATTCGTATAGACACAGATACGAGGTATAGTACCTTCATATTGGAAGTTTACGTGAACAAAGAACGTCGGATATAGCATATGAGCAAATACGTCTTCGCGTTCTTTGGATCGTTTATGAATCGCGTATATATATATATATATATATATACGTATAGGATAGATACTATACTACATAGGTATACTATATCGCATAGCCTACAGTCGTGATAACATCGGTGTTGTGTTATTCCAAGAGCCGAGGGCAAGCATCGTTTGAATAACAATTTCATACCAATTCTAGCCAATGAATCCTGTTATAGACCTGTTATCCGGTTAACAATCCTGTAACGATCTTACGTAACTTTATGCTAAGCGCGCAACGCTGAATCGAGGAGTCGAGTCGAGTCGAGTCGAGACGAGACGAGACGACTTTCCTTTGAGATCTGACAACCGTTCACGTTGTCTGTCTTATAGCCTTGGCACTTGACTACTTCTTGCCGAATATGTGACCGACTATGTATTATGTACAAATTCAAACATTTTTTAAGCGATAAATCTGAAAATGAAATTTATCCAATAAATCGAATCGGTTTCGATTTTTGACGAGAAATTCATTTTTTTTTCTTCTGTTTTTCTTTACGATGTATAATTTTTACGACGCCGCAGGCTTCTGGCGGACTAAAAATGACTTGATTTCATTGATTTGTATCAATTTTTTATTAAGACCGTTAAACAATCCGTGGATTACGTCACGATCTGATGGGTCTCGTAAGAGCGGGATATTCCACGGTTAGATACCGAATAAGAGAATTAGGTATGTGTATACGAACATATTGAACCGCCTTGACCTCTCGTATACCTAGGCTACCGAAAACGTCGGTCTCTCAGGACTTATAGGTATATATACATATGCAGGGATAAGAAACTAACGAAACATGTTAACGTTCTTTTCCTGCGTGATATTTTTATCGCGATTTTAATCGCAGAGTTTAATTAAAGGAAGGCGACGCGGTGAGACACCTTAGTGCCTGTATCTCTCTCTTTCGATTGCAATCATCAAGACCGTCATATCGATGGCCATGACTACGACGTCTACGACGCTCGCCGCCACTTGTTGAAGCGACGGTTACGCTCTATATAGGTATACAGGAGACGTCGAGTCAAGTTCTTCTTATATACTCGTATATGTATACATAGGTAGCTGGGATACCGCCGGAATCGAAAGTTACGTTTTTGTTTTTCAATTTTTTTTTTTTTTTTTTTTGTTTCTTTTTTTTCTTCAATCATTTCATTCTCGTGTCTCGGATGAATCTGAACGATCATGACAGAGACTTGAATAATTTATTCAAATTTAAAAACGAGAATAAAATATTTCGCTATACGTTACGTCACACGTATAGATCGAAGCTGCGGTTTATATACATCGGGTGTTATTAACCCCTATAATTAAGTAAAAATGACGTGGCAATTGACCTCAGTAATTCCGAGTTAATTGACCAAACCACAACGTGCGGTTGCCACGATCTTTCAATTCTTAGTATATATAAAAGAATGACTACTGAAAATTCTCTTGAAGTGACGAAGAAGTAAATTTTTATTTTATATAATTTATTTTTCATTTTTCGATCGATTTTTCTTCCAATTTTTCGTTTTATAAAAACGTAACAGGTCGGGAGTATGAGATTTGTCAATGCGGATGGGAGAATTTTTCATTTCTTTTTACGGAGAATGTGTTTTTTCTTTCGTTTTTTAATTTTTTTTAATTTCACGTCGTGACGTGAAACGATTCATTTTATCTCGTCGTGGATTCAACCAGCGCTTCTTGGCTCGCGTTCTTAACGACGACTACGACTTGGCCGACCGGAAATGCGGTTAATTGTGGGTAATATCTAAGACAGTCACGTAAGGGACGACACGGGGTCTAGTCCGAGAGAAGGTTGAAATGAAAAGTCGCACGATATGCATTCCGCGTAGCACCGTAGCCACGGTGAGCTTAGAAATTCACACAGGCCATACCGAGCTGATGATTTCATCGAGGGATTTTTAATTTTTAAACAGCGAAGTGTTAGTAATAATTCTTCGAAACTTGGTGATCCGTGTTCGCTGATTTCCCTCTTAATATTTATCCATACACCTAGTTGAAAGAAAAAAGACAACAAACTGAAAACATTTGTTTTCTTTTCCCCAACTCTTCGTGACTTTTGTTAAAAATAAGAAATTGGTATTCCAACATCGATTTGGCAATTCTAAATCCGGAACGAAAACACGAAGAAAAAGAAATACGCGAAGTGAGGTAGGGGAGTAGGGCGACGTACGTGTGGCAGAGGCGGCGGAAAAACCATCGCACGTTCAATTCGCGAGGCAGTAATGCGTTTCCTCAAATTGGACGCTTCGACCAAGCTAAAAGAGAGCCTCACAGCCTCCTCCGAGACAAAGGCTCGCCAGTTGCCAGTTCCGGACTAAACCTAATATCTCAAGAGGCGTCGGACGCTTCACTGCTCGAAACAAACCCGGGCTTTACGACCCCCGCGGTCAAACTTCTCATTCGTACATATATATAGGGACCCAATTACTTAGACCAACACCAGACTGCCATTCACTCATGTTTCTAAACTGACAATGAGTACCTACATGTCCCTATATCTACGTACCGATAAGTCCAACTAAAGTAAACGATTTCTTTCCATCTTCACACGATCATGATCGATTGATTCCTGATCTTTTCAGACGTATTTCATATTTTTTTTATCAAAACTTCGTCAAATTTCTAAGGAATATTCTACATTGATGTAATTTTGGAAAATTTTAAGCGAAATTACTGTTGAAAAAAAGAGCAAAAAAAAAAAGAAAAATGAAAAGAACGACGGGTATAAATAGAAAGAAGACAACACCAGATCAGATAAGACCCTTTTCTCCATTCGCTCGCTAGTAGTTCTTCGGTTCGCCCTCCGCCGCTGCATGTCCCGATGCCATTGACCACCGCAGCGAGGGTCACGGCCGGCGTTCTAGCCGCTCGCTGGCTGCTGCCTGCTGGACTGCAAACATTTATTAACCGACCAACCAGCCAACGAACCAACGAACCAACGAACTAGAGGATAAAATACACCATAGTCGATAGTGTGGGGTACAGTATAGTCTAACGTCCGTAGGTTTATACCTGTACGGGTATAATATATGATCGGAACAGAGAGGCACACCCACGCATTTCATGCGTACCTCGAGGCTGAAGACCTGAGACTTGGAAGCTGGAAACTGGAGGCTGGAGGCTGAAAATTGGAGGCCACCGCGCCGCAGGGACAAGACAAACTTGTCGTGGAACTGGTTCACGGCAAGGTTTAAGCCGGTCACTAACCGGGCGCAGCCAACGATGCGTTTTATACCTTTACGTGGGTAGGGTATGGAGAGAAACATCATCGGAATTCAATACCGAGAGATTTGGTAAGAGAGTTAAACAACGTGATATTTGACGAACTACGACTCATCGGAACGAGATGAGAAGAAGAAGAAGAAGAAGACGATTGTTTTTGCCAATTTTCAATCCCATTCAAACTCCATTCACCATTTATCATCATCAAATGAAAAATGGATGAATAAGCTTGAACACAAGATCGTAAGCAGCAAAAATACGGTATTACCAAACGCTCGTACAATCATGCCACTAATACGATCGCGATGTAATAACGATCTATCCCGTGCAGAAATTCAATCTTGGCGCTGCCCAGGCCCTGGCTAGTTATCCACGAAACTAGACTGGCTATGGCCAGGAGGGCTGTCCAGCGCCAACCCTGGCGTGTAACATATTTCTACTCAGCACCTAGCCAGACAAACTGATCAGGGTCTAGCCAGTAAACAGACCAGGCTCTAGCCAGCAATCTTATGAGTGCCCAGGAAAAAAAAATTTTGAGAAAAAAAAAACTGGTTCCGGCCGGGGATCGATCCGTGAACCGTGCGCTCGCCAACTCTGTCCGCTACCGACTCACCCAAGATCTGTTATTGAAATTATGAGCTTAAACGAATATCAAATATACAAATTTCATATATTCCAATTCTTATGGAACAAAATTTTACATCTGACTTATTAATGATCAATTTTATGGTAATTAAATGCAACAAACACGCAGTTATCATTAAATGATATTCTGTGTGAAATATAAATTGAGTTAGCGAAATTAAATTTATTAAATAAGCATTTAAGTAATTTGATGAATTCAGAGTTAATTTACATAAATGCTAACTATCAATTATGTTAATAAAAAAAACAAACATGACAAAAAATGCACCAGTAATTTGTTTAATCTCCTGGAAGTGCATTTCTTCAAAGAAAAATTTTCTGTAACAATTATCAATTAAAACAATGTCAAAATTATTCAATATTTGGTAACTTCGATTTCCTTCATTAGAATCTGGAAATTAATCAAGTAATAAAAACAATCATGGAGAAACGTTCTTCTATGATTTAATTTTCAAATTATATATTTACTTTTTCTATGATAATACATATAAAGTATACCTTCAATGATCAACGCGTGACTTTTCATTTTGTTAGAAATTTTGTAAAAATGTATAAAAGTTAAGTTTTAAAATCGATCAAGTTTACTTAATATTTCCGAATTGTAATATTTATTGAATACATTTATTTACAAAGTGCACATTTTTGCGTCAAAATTAGAGAAAGAATATACACTTAAGTAAAAGATGACTTAACAATCATCGATTATCTGTCACCATTCACGTTTATATACTATAAATATTTATATGTAATGACAAAATATCATGTGAGTATATGACATTAATCATTATATATTTTTATGTATAACAATATATAGTTTTATACAGTATAATATAAAGCCTTGCGATACGCTATTATATAAAATTTTATATAGTTTTATATAATTGTATCGAACATATAATTCAAATTCAAATCCGAATTCAAATTTTACTTATCCGTTTCAAATCTGGCTAACCATTCTAAATATCCGATTCAAATTCGAGTTTAATCGAAAAAGTTGACTACATTCGAATTTGAATCAGATATATCAAATATTTAGAAAAATTCAAAACCTATAAGTAAAAATTGAATTTGGATGTGATTGAAGTCGAATTGCAATAACGAAAAATTAAATGCAATTAGTGTATTGTCTGACAATCCTGATCATTGCTGACCAGTTCCTGGAGAGTTTTGCCAGGAATTATGCTGTTATACGAGGCATCTTGTCAGTCTGGCCAGTGCCAAGCCAGAGCCTGTCTAGGCAACGCTAGCCAGTAAAATCCTATCAGGCTCTGGACAGTAGCCTGGCATGGCAGTACAAATTTCTGCACGGGATATGCCTTCGTCATCTACACCTGCGAAATGTCTTGACTCTTCTTTCACTTAATTCCTTTTTTTTTCTTTTATTTCACCGGAAGTACGTTCTGACGAGCGGAACTTCGTATACGTACATGTACCTTCCTTTCGGTTAGCCACGCGAGACGACGACGCCTATTATGTGCCCCCGTACCTACTAGCACGGCATATAGCCACTCTCTTGGTCAATGCCCCGAGACAGGAGTCGGTGTCTCATAGTCAGGCACCAAGTCAGACGTATACGTTCACGTGTGACGCGATGAACTGACTAGCATATAAGTTGGGCAGAGAATCGCAGAGAGTTATGTTAGATGCGATTGAATATCTCATTCGAAGAATAAGAAGTAAAGGAGAGGGAGAAGTATAGTAAAAGGGGTTTCGATCAAAAGTCAGACGCAAGTATCGAGTATGAGATTGGAAATAATTGAGGGACAGAAGACCCAGATTAACGATTTAACGCAGGAATAAGAGATCTCCTTCCCGCGTTTAGCGAACCTTGCGAGTCAAGGCTTGTGCAGACTTATACAAGCGCAAGAGGATCACTCTGTGAGATATTTCCAAGTCTTTCGCAGCCCGTGAGAACGGGAATGAAAAAGGGAAGAAAGGCTTTGAATTCATAATCGGACTTGAAACTTTATTTCAAGTTAAATAAATGAATTTTTTATTCTTCGGTTTAGAGACGAGTCGTACGCACCTATAGCTGCTTTAGATATTCGAATTTAGCTACTTATTGTCTTTTTTTTCTTCTTCTTTTTTTATTAAAAAGTAAAGAAAATAAAATTCCGAGTGAGAGTGAGAAATTTATTGATGTGATATTTTATTCAAAACTTGCCGATTCTTGAATGAAAAATCTCCGCCAACCAGCAAACAACAATATGAGAGAAATTGAATCGAAAATCCTTCGACATTGTCAACCCTTAGGCCTCAATTCCCCGAAGAGAATTCCCCCGACCACAATGAGAGGAGGAAATCGTGAATAACTTGAATCTCGATTACCCAGGGCCAATAAGTCCCTCGCCGTTTTTTTGCCCCCTAGAATATCGAGTCGGGGTGGACGAGGGCCGAGCCAGACCATAACCGCGTAGGATAACAATATTTTTGTCTGTTATTTCAGAAACGGACGGAAAGAAATCATGTCAGTAAAAAAGTTTTCACAAATACGCCTCATTCAGGAGATGAAAAGATTATTCAAGATTCGAAAGGTTGATCAGCATATTTTTTCTCTCCTATTTATTTTTGGTCAGAAAATTGCTGACAATTTTCAAATTCAAACAAACCAGAGAGAAAAAAAAAAGAAGAAACTTTTTTTATTTCTTCAACTGAAATTTTTATTTTCAGACTTTTCGATATTCCATTTTTTTTTTTTAACTTTTTTTTTCTTTCTTTTTTTGCTGATAAAATGTTTAATTTGCTTGTTAGGTGTTCGTTAATGAGTAAGAAATTCATCCAAGGTGAAGAAAAAAAAGAATTTTTGTGGTAAACAATTAATTTATTTTTCTTCTTCTTTTTTTTCTTTTTCATACTTACAGAGTCCGGTTATTTTCACCTTTAGAAATCCCGCGGGGTAGCTACACCCTGCCTTGCCTTGCCTTGCCTTACCTACCCCCTCGAAGCATTAAGAACCAAGAATGAGCCGGAACGAGTGAGAAATGACGGTTAACGATGAATTTCTTGGTCTCGGACTAGCGGGAACAGTAGTTAACAATCCGGTCGAGACTCAAGACTCGACCCAACCCCTAAAACTCGCCCTACTCGAGGCTGAGTAAAAAGTAACTTTCTTTTCAGCTCGTTAAAAGTATAACAGCACGAAGAAACGCTAAGATCCGATCTCAATATTACACGCTGTACAATTCTAAACCTTCAGACTTCAAAGAAGATCAAAAATTGTACGAAAGATGAAAAGAAAAAAGAAGGAAAATTACATCTACACGATTATACCGCGTGTCTAATGGCATAATGTCGTAAGCGCCATTAGGTATACGACCATTATTGACATTTTTTCATTATCAAAAAGTCGTATCGTTCGTTCCATATGTATTACGAAAAAAAAACCTCAAAATACGGTCAATAACGTTAAAATGAAAAATTTGGTCAAGTGAAAGCAGAACGTCGTAAGTCCCGGCGCATACGACCTTTCGAACCTAAGTGAACGTGAAATAATCACGTGGACTAATTCCAAAATGTCGTAAGCGACGTTATGCGATTTTCTGTCATTTGTAAAAGTCAAAACATAGAAATTTTGGAAAACATTTAAAAAATGACTGATTTAAGACTTGAAAGCACAAGGTCGTATGTTAGGTCGATACGTCTGTTGAACATTGATTTTCTGCTGTCGTAAAAACCTAGAAGCAGAAAGTCGTATCCGCCCACATACGACCTACTGCGTTTATAGGTTTTCAAATTCTTAATTTCGAATAATATTTCCGCGTTTTTGTAATTTTCATAGAAAATTACGGCATAAGAAAAGAAAAGTTCTACGACCTTATGTCACGAAAATCGTCGTTCACGCAATGATAATTTAAGGACATAGGTCGAAAATTGACCTCAAGATACGTGAGCAATATTTTTCCACAATCCAGCAGAATAAATGACTTGTCCCCCGAGCTTTATCATTATCGTTCTTGTCTCTCGCCGTTGTTGTATCGCTTATGTTACAACTCTGCGATTTATTGTCCCTGGTATTACTTCGGTTTTTCCATCTAGAATGATCCAGGACTCCCCCTGGCTCGGCATGATTACATGCCTCCGGAGATTCATCGGGTAAGTTATTCTCATAGTAAATCCAGCAGACTTTTTTTCTATAAACGTTAAATCCCTACTCCTTCACTAACGTAAGAGGTTGATACAGGTTTGAGGGGACCAGTACAGCGACTTTTCGAGAAATTGTCATAGTCCGAAATCAATTTATTTCATACCCAAAGTTCATTTCACATCAAAATATTTTTCTTTTTCCAAATCATGTGTCGTAAGGATTTTGGCACACCGTTGGTCCGATTCAATCTCTTGACGTCTCATTTTCTCCGGTGAACCATTCCTCATCTTGTGAATGTAGGGATTTTAAAATAATAAATTATGTCATAAGTTATGATCAATTTACCGAATTTGCAAAAATTATTATCACTCATTTCTCAAATAACTTGGCCAAAACGAAAAATTTTCAAAATTCCTACATTCACATGATGAGGATTTGTTTTCTGAAGAAAATAAATCCAAGATGACCTGAATCGGCCCAACGGTGCTCTAAAATCCTTACGACACATGATTTGGAAAAAGAAAAATATTTTGATGTGAAATGAACTTTGGTGATGAAATAAATTGATTTCGGACTACGATAATTTCTCGAAAAGTCGCTGTACTGGTCCCCTTAACACAACCTAGCGCAGCTATATAAGTAAACGTCGAATAAGTATTAGAAAAAATAAGAAAATTAAAAAAATTCTATCAATCATTCGTAGCATCGAAGTTATCGATTGAAGTAGATGAAAGTGGTTTCCGTAAATAGGGTCTCGATTAGAGGGAACTATTTTTTGTCTTCTTCACATGATGAGAAATAGAGTGAAATTTTTGGATTTTTGGGCTCAGGGGTGTCTGAACTTCCGGAGTTTTGAACCACACATCTGCAATCCGATCTTTCGGAATGTTAATGTTCTAAGCTTGAACGCTTCTGAAAATTTCTTAATAATCTTCCCAAACGAATTCGGAATTGTTACAATTCGGAACTTCCCTCCGGTCTCATCGTGAGGAATTTTCTACTGGGACTAAACGACGCGTTCCTCGTCGAGGTTTCACTTTGTCGCGTTATAGAATCTCGGCTTATGGATCGAGGTAGGTTTTCGTGGACTGAGTAAATCTGGCGAACATTGAAAAGCTACTTATCACAGCGGGTAATACAAAGGCGAGTGACGTGACTCGGTCGGAATCCGTATACAGACTTACCCAGGGGTATATAAGGGAAGTCTGACGTCTTTTAATTAACTCGAATAGAATTTACAACGAAAATCCCCGTCTACATGACGCACTTGCGCAAAGAGACAATCGCGAAAGAAACACAACTACCTCATTTATAATTCGCGTATTAAACTACACTAGCCTTACGTTAATTAATATAAAAATAGAAATTACTATAAATTTCAATCATAATACGGTATCACCACCATCTGCTCCAACGGCGATTTCATTTCCTCTATAAATCCTTACACAACTTATTTCTAATATATATGTATAATATATGCGGAATCTATATACACTGTAAAAAATTTATGCATTAAAATCAATGAAAAGTGCATGAAGCAAAAGTTATGAACGCACATGAAATCAAATTAATGTTCATCTTCAAAATTTTGTAAAATGTATATTAATTTCAATGTCTGATCGTTAAATTTCATGCATTCTTTTTTTTCGATATTTCAGATATTATACATTAAAATCAATACATACTGATGAAATTATGATGCACGTTAATTGATTTTAATGCGCGCATGTGAGTGCATAGTTTCATGTGTTGTATCACTGTTCAGGTTTTCCCGTTCAATAAATACTAATTGCATCTAAAAAGATTTCTTAGAAAAACTATCAAATTGGAATCATTTAGTGAATCCACCAAATTTTGATAAAAGAACGTTTACTATAGGGAGGCCGAGCCCTCCCCGATAGCTGCTTACTTAGAACTCTCAGCAGAGATATGTCTGCTTTTACTGTGGCGCTTGGCGTGGACCTAAAGACGTAACCGTTTTACTTTACTTGCGAGAAAGGTTTTTAGGCAAGCCCGTGCGCCGCCGCTGCGCCCACAGATGGCGCAGATAACGACATTGAAAATTGTGCATGAATTTCAATAACATTATGACGGAAGTAATGTAAGAGTAAATTGTATTCAATGTGCATATACATCAAGTACCATTGCAAGCACTGTACTGAATTTTAGTTACCATATGTATTATTTTTCGTGCACAAGATCATGAAAATAAATGAATACCTACGATTTTTAATGTAAATGCACATTAATTGATAATTTCTGAACGTGTTCTTTAAAATTAGTGTGCAATGTGCATTAAAACTGCATTAAAATTAATAAAATTTTTTACAGTGTACGTACTATTTAGGTATATAATATTAAAAACCAGCCCGCGTATACCTACCTCTCATTGTTCCGAAAATAATTTCTCGCACCTTTTCGGCTCAACTATACAAACGGAAGTGTGTCCACGACGAGTTTGTCTCTATCTAAAAAATATTCGTTTTCACGTATACTCGTACCGTGTGGCACGATTTTCGAATTCTACGAAAACCACTAAAGTCCGACTTTTGTAAGTATGCGTCTATATGCACTTGGATCGAACACCTTACAGTCGTGAGCAGCAGCAGCAGCAGCTATACGGTAGGTAGATATAAGATAGAGAAGAGTCTCTCTCGACTCTCAAGGCCTCGCCACTACAGTTCAAGTAAAACGTGCCTGTTCAGTCAGCGGCAGCAGCGGAGGTCCGCGCGTGCTTATACGACCAAATCGAATAATTATCCTCTAAAAGTGTACGTCGAAACGGCGAGAGAACTACGAATCTACAATAAGCGTCGTTTTGAATTCATAATTCGACACCAAACACTCCTCGACTTCAAAGCCCGAGTGCGAAACGTTCCTCAAACTTCGGATGAGAGAAATTCCGATTGAATCAAGATTCACACATACCAATCATCGCGCCATTGTCTCCAATAATCTCAACGTTGAAATTTTCCCAAAAAATTAAACGAACTAAAACGATCGAATTTTCTTCCCCTTTCCTGCTTTCGATCATTTTTTTTTTTCTTTTTTTTTTCTTTTTTGTCGAAGGGTGTCATCTTTCGAGGTAGCAGTCTGCCTGCCTTTACCTACCTACCTACCTACTACGTTGAATAAAAAGTGAAAGTATGTCGGTAGGTCAAGTGTGCGGAAAGATCGGGGCGAGTGAAGCCGCGCGCCGTTTGAGAATATAAGTAGGTAGGTAGGTACATGGTAGAATGGGTAAAAGAGAAGAAAAAGAAAGGGTATATATTGTATTATCTCCTCGATCTCGGTATCGACAGCGAAGTGGCATAATGCTCTGCTGCACAATTTACGCAATAAAGTTTTCTTTTCGTTGATGGGTATAGGGTGGTCCTCAATTCAGTCATGATCGAATTCCAAAGCCCTCATGGGTCAGATCGTCTACAAATACATAGAAAAAAATGTATTCGAAACCACAGGTTCCTATCTCAATTCTAAGTACTGCCCCAAAGCCTTCGAACTTTCCCGTTCAAATAACACAAGATTTTTAGTACTTCGGGGTCATTTTTTACTTCCTATCCCGTTATCGCTTCGAATAGTCTGAGACTTCGCTCACTTTTTACCTATATAGTAGTTCGTATCCTCGAGAATGATCAAATTAAGGACCACCCTAATGGGCGTAATGCAGATAAAGGTACGATGATCGGGTAGATCTTAATGCCGTTTCGTCAGCGATCTACCATATCCGGTTCGTTACGTTGCGTTGAATACGATAATTACCAACTACCTATCCCCCTGCACCTATACTATTATTTTATTAACTTGACACCAATATTTCACTGGTTATCACGTTACGTGAACAACACATGGTATCATTATTAGACCCGTAATTTTAGTGCCGTATTTTATTACGATAAATTTTAAAACGTAATTACTCATTGACTTTCACTATACGTCTTTCACTTCTTACATCAAACTGCGTGGGAAGAAGACCATTTCTTAAGAGTGGACGGGTGGAGTAACAGGTTGAAAAAAACAATCGAATTTTTTCCTATTTTATTCTGAATAAAAAGTAAAACGTTCGAAGAATTTTCTCCCTAAGTTTCATTTCAAATTCCCAAAATTGACGAGGTTACAGCCCCTTATTAGAGAGACGGTTACAAGAAGGTCGCGGTCACCGGCCAAGCCTCCAGGTAAAAGATGATCCAACAAGAATTCTTTGAAGAAGATTTAGGGCTTCTGTATGCGGGCCTAGAATAGCGGACCGAGCGATTATCAACCGTGAAAAAATTAGTTTTCCAACTTTAATCATCGTGGAAACGTCAGAAACTTGAAGCGCGTTTCCCCCCGAACTATACATACATTTTACAAATTGGGACGGAGGATAACTCAAAGAGTAATCAATCGATTATCGAATGACCGATGCACCGTCGACGTGCTATATGACAAAGTTCTACGCCAACGTCACAAAAATGAAAAAATTGGAGAAAAAAAAAACCGAAATTCCAAGAGATCCCTTTTTTCGCCCGGTTACACACTAGACTCCGATCCTAGAAATTTATTTTGTTCATATTTCTTTGTCTTTTGTTATGTTATGCGGAAATTTCGGAAGTTTAAACCATCAAACTTCGTGCATTTAGGTATATAATGGAACGAGCTTGAGTTACGCCAGTATCCCGAGGTAAAAGAGGCGGAGAAAATGAGGGAGAAATAATTTTGGAAACGCGGTACTGCAGCCGAAATTCTTGAGAAAATTAGGAAGATTTGTCTATAGAGAGATTAAAAGGAGCCATCGTACCTGTAATTATATACTATATACATTATACGTATATACACGTTGAATTTGTCGTTTGGTACGGATTTCTCCTCAGCGAGAAGATAAGCGGGTTTTAAACGCGTTGAACAACGAATAAGAAGAAAACGAGAAAGACGAAGGAGTATGGCAGAAGCAGCGGGAGAAGACGAAAACAAGAACAAGAATAAGACGAATAAGAATAAGATGACGAAGAAGAGAAAATGAGCCAAAATTAACGCGTATTCGACGTACCGGCGCGTGTTACGACGGTGGAAACGATTTAATTAGACAGCACTTGCGCGGGGACCCCCGGAAATTAGATTAGCCACCGCTCTTTAACGAATTTCTTACGCTCGTCTTTTGTTTTGGATTTATACAGGGGTGGAAAGCCTTGATGGTATATACCTCGAAAATAACACAACTACATTATTCTCTTTCATCGCTTGGATTTTCTCTCGTTTTCATACACCTACCTATATATCACCGTTTGAACAAAAATCAAAAGAATTTTCTCTCTCAAGACTAAGTATACCATATATATTATATGTGTTCATCTCTATGTTCATCTCTTCAAGGGAATTTTTTCTCATTACCCTTACCGAACTAAAATTATGTTGAAAAAATGTTGCGAAAAACAAAGAGAAAAATATAACAAAGCTCAACGTGATTGAAAAAGTTTTTCTGAATTTGTGGGTCCCACACCTAAATATGAGCATAGACACGATATAGAAGCCTACAGTCATTTTTTAAGATTTTTATTTTTTTCAATTTTTTTTTCTCCTCCCTCGCCCTTCTTTTCACCCTTCTCTCGGCGATACACTACTTGAAAACAACAAAGACAAGAGAAGAGGGTTTCTGCCTCGCTGTTATAAAAGAGGGGCGACCCCATCGCACAGTTCGTTCGTTCATTCGTTCGTTCTGACCGTGAGAAGGCTTCGGCTGTGACCTAGAGTTGCTAGACTCTTACTTTCAGCCTATAGCTTATGCCTTGACTCGACATACTATACTCGGCTGTATATTATTCCCGATAAACTTCGATGTTTGGATATTTATCGATCGATATAACAAATTAAACCTTAGTCAAAGATGAAGAAATCAATTCGTTTTTTTTCCCTTTTTTTCTTCTATCCGTAAGATCCGTCAAAATTCTGAATTTTCAAGAGTTGTTCTTTTTTATTATATTTTTATTTTATTTTTTCTCTCGGGAATAAAAAAAAAAGACATAATTTTGTCAATTCAGTTCTCAACGTCGTATTAAATCTCGTTTAAATCTTTCCGGATCAACAAATCCGGGTATATAAATATATATATAAATATATGTATGTATGTACTATGTAACGTATATAACGTTTAAACTGTGAGAACCTTTGAGGTATAATTGTCGTCTCTATCGTTCGATCTTGACGGAAGAACAAGGCTCCGTTCTGTGTGGAGTTAAAACCACCGAGGACTGGGCTGCAGAGTCTGCCATCGTCAGTATACGAAATGAATATAACGAACGAGAGATGGGATACGACGAGTTGAAAATTTAGAAAGAGACGAAGAGAGCGAGGGATAAGTAGCATCGTAAGGAAATAGAAAAAGACGGAATAAATTTCGCGGTGGTTAATAGACACCGGGGTCAGATCTCTTCCCATCGTTTCAGCGTTTCATCGTTTCAGCGTTTCATCGTTTGATCTCCAGCCTGCAGCACCCACGCGCCATGTAATTGTTCGGATGGATACACGCGCGTTCGACAAACAGACGTGGCAGCTGTTTCGGATCTGGATCCCGGAGCCCCTCCTCCCCCCGGTTCCTCCGAAAGATTCCGACTATAAGAATTTACTTACTTTACACGCATACGATAAACGTCCAAAAAGCCAGACGGACGGGATCCCCTACGTCGCGGACAAATCGACATCAGTTTTACCTGCGGTCGCGGTAATCCCCCATCGTCGCGTCCAAAAATATAAACTGATATATACGTAATAAAGATCGAGAGGCAATCGCGGAGTCTAGACAGAATTTTCCCGCGCTGCAATGTATATAGCTCCAGAAAATGAATGATCTTAGTTTTTTTTTTTCGTTTTTGTTTTTTTTTTTGCCTCTTCCTCTATTTCGACACGTGACTTTCTCTACTCGTCGAGAAACGCCCGACTATACTTTAAGTACATAAGATTCGTCAAACGAAACGGACAATGGCGTACCTCGTAACTTCCGCTCGAATTATAAACCCTGCAGATGCACAGCGTAGAGCGAACCTCTTTTTTATTATGATTATGATTATTATTGTTATTATTATTATTATCGAATAGAAAAATGAAAAATAAAAGAAATTCTAATAAATGTAGTTTGATCAAATGAAATAAATAATTAAAATAACCGGATCCGCTATATATATGCAGTATATACATATATAATGCCACGTTGCACAGGGTGCCATATCGATTGACGACGAAATAATTACACCCCTCGCACAGTTCACCCTTGAATTCTGCAGCCAGGTTGACTCGACAAAAGAGAAAAACTCAAGCACTCGCGCGGTGAGTCCGACTCACACCCGAGGGTTCGCCTTTCGTTGCTGCTGCTGCTGCTGCTGCTGCTGCTGTACGGTGCTAAAGGAATAAAAAAAAAACGAAAAAAAAAAAAATATTCTTACTTCCAACGAGGATCACCAAAATTACGATACGCGTGGGGCCATTTCTCGCCGCGAAACAAATTTTTTTTTTTTCTTTGTTTTTTCTTCAGCCTTAAAAATAGAACTTCGTAATTTTTTTTGTTCTAAAAATAAAGAAGCTAAAAGGTAAATTTACATATTCGTTAATTGATTTTTATTTCATATTAAATATTGTTTTTGTGTCGTTCTATTTTTTCGTTTTTTTCTTCTATCATTTTGTTTTTTATTTAAAGTTTTAAGTTTTAATTAACTTCATAGTTAATTATCGCGGACCACAGAGAAAAAAAATAAAAAACATGAAAAAAAAAAAAAAACGGGGGGCTTCAGACTGCGTGAATATACCGAGCGCAATGAATAGATTCGTGTAACATGTATACATACATATATATATATGTACATACAAATATATGTATATATAAAATATATATATGCATACAGGTAGAGATTGGAGTTTGATTCCAAGGTCGTCACGCTAGCTATAGGAATGATTTCTACACGCGCGTTGAATTAGGCGAGTTTAACGTCCTATACGGATCCGTATAAACGCGCGAACAAACGCGATTAAAATTTACAACTAACGTATTTCTGTTTAATAAAATTTTCTAATATGTAATATATAGAAACTATATAGAATAGAAGAAAAATTCAACGTATTACATATTATTCGAATTAAAACGAATGAATAAATAAATGAAATTCATTGATAATAATTACTTGCAAGAAACAATTATTATTCATTCGCAAATATTCTATCGACAAAAATATTTTCACAGCTGATGATCACTATGATGTATTTTATAAGAAAAACATAATTGAAAATTATTAAAGCAAAGAAACTAAGAATAAAAATTTCTTTCCAAGAAAGTATTATGCCCCATCGATACGTGTAAGGTATAAGATAATACTACGACGAAGGAACGTGGTAAGAAAAACTTGGGCAGATGTCGTCGCAACAAAAGGTAGGTAAAGGTGGTGGGTCTGAGGTCAGGTTACGATAGTTTGTAGGAACTTGTAGGTAGGCCTTCTAGGTAGGTATAAGAAGACGACGAAGGAAGGACAGGTGCGTCCCATTCCTCAGGGATAAGAGGGGAAAAAGGGGAGTTGGGGAGAGGAGAGGAGAGGAGAGGAGAGGAGAGAAAAGTGAAAAGTAAAAAGGAGAAAGAGAGACGAATCAGGTAGAAAAAGTGACGATCTACGCTCACGCCCTTTTCTAGACAGAACATTCTCCACGCATTCTTCGTAGCTTTTATTCTATATTTTTATTTTTTTTTTCTTCTATTAGTAAGTTCATCTCGGAAAGTATAAATCGAAAAAAAGGAAGAGAAGAGAGACAGAAAAATGAAAATAAAAATTTATCAACTTTTTTCATTTTTGTTTTTATGATTAATGAAGAGAAAAGAGAAAACAAAAATTTCGAACAAAATTAACGTAGGAGGGTTAAAACTTCTTTCCATTGATAATAATTGTGGAAATTAATTACACTGTGTGTGTGTGTGTGTATTACTCCAATTTGTAAAATCATGATTTTTAATATAGTAGTACGTTTCGTCTGAATCTCACTAGCCGAGAAACACGCGAAATACAATAATTGTAAATATTTGGCTGTGTGTGATCAAGGAAGGACACAGAATTCTCACGCACATCAATCAGTGCAGGTGAAAAGTAAATGGGATTATAGGAAGAGCGACACATCTCACTATAATTTTTGTTTATTTTCTTTCTTTCTAACTTTTCTTTTTTACTTTTTTTTTCTTCTTTTTCTTGGAGGGGGGGGGGGGGGTTAATTTCGCTTAAAATTAAAATTGGGTGACTACTTATTCAGGGAATGAAGTAAAATGGAGAAAATGAAGAAGGCAGCAGGCGCGAGATTCCCAGGAGAAATTTATCAATTTCGAGTTAGCGAACCCCCGTAGGTAGGTTTATATATATAGGTCGGTATATACGTCGAAGAAAAGATCATCTCAGTTTTGATGAGAAAGAAAGAAAAGAAGAAACGGGCGTGAATAAAAAATCAATCAATATGTAAGAAAAGAGGGGCGTAAAAAAAAAAAAAAAAAAAAAAAAAAGAAACAAAAAAAAAACAACAAGAAGGGAAGGAAAAGAATCGAAAAAATAAAATAAGGGAAAAAAAACGAAGAAGTAAAAATATTGTCGTTATCCCATTGATCACGTGAGAAACGGAAAGATAATAATAAAAAAATAAAAGTTAAAAAAAAAAAAAAAAAAAAAAAAAAAACAGAAGAAAAAAGGAAATGTTATCGATGACATGATCGGACAATAAAACTTGTTTGCAACGACTCGATAATGCCCTTCCCATACCACGCCACACCTTATCTGAAACTTTTATCAAAGAACGAACCCAACTCTGGCACGGCGGTTTATTTTATTTCATATTATGTATTTTATATTATTTGCCATATCAAAGCTTACACAGTCTCATATATTAATAGTCTAGATGATTTTGAGATAACCTGTACCATGTGTAAGTTACACGATATACGCAAGGGTTCGATCTAATACGAATGGCATAAATACGTAAACTTTGAAAATGATAATATTACAGGCGTGTTAAAGTTGTGGGGAATGTAAAAAAAAAACAATATATGTATATACCGTGACAATCAGGTGAAACCGAATGGTCCGATTCCCCGGCCGGCGGATATTACGTATTTTTATGGGGTTAGCCACTCGTTGCGCTGAAAAATTTCTAAGGTGATTTGGCCGCGAGGTCGATGCAACAAAACACCCTGAGGATTTTCAGTGCAACGAGTGGCTATCCCCATAAAAATACGAATCATCCGCCGGGTGGAGGATCGGTCCATTCGGTTTCACCTGATTATCACGGTATAGTAGAGTATAGTATAACCTGGAATGAATATCTAACCGAATAAAACTTCTCGCGTAGTATTTCAATCTATCGCGATTTACACGCAGCCCATCAGAGCTTGCAGCGCAATTACCATATACAAAACCATTAACTAGATTTTCATACTGAAAAAAGGCGTGACTACTATTTCAGTATAAAGTAATTAATTTTTGTCAGGGTATAAAGCTACGTGGTTTTTAAATTTTTAGAAAAAGGATTATGCGAGTTCATTCGATTTCAGGGTTGAAAAAAAAAAGAAAAAGAAAATTAAAAGGAAAGAGAAAATTCAATATATCAACAAAGTTATTGTCCTTAGTATAAGAGTGATTAACGTATACGTAAGTAAGTAAGTGATATGTAGATTGTAGATAGCCAGGGAACGCGTCAAGTTACGGGTTTCGTTGGGTAGGTTGTTTAACCTTGAGGATGCGCAACTAGTGCGAGATCCCCACGTGGACTGGATGAAAAGGTGTTGAGGGAGAGGAGAAGGTAGAGAATCTTGAAAGCGAGTGAGATAGTGGGTACAGCGCAAGAGAGAACGAAGGATAGAGAGCGAGAGAGGAAAGTATAAAGGAAGAGAGAAGTTCGGCCTTTCTCGGCGCGTCTACGATCGTTCTTTCGTGTCCTCGTTCGTTCCTCTCGTCCTGAAGGGGCCGCGAGACCGAGACCGAGACCGAGACCGAGACCGAAACCAAAACCAACCACCCTTCTTCGACGCCGTCTGCACATCTTCCCTCTTACTCATATACATTTATATATATACCCGCGCATGCCCGTCCCGTCCGTATTTCTCGCTCCCTGCCTACTAACGGAGTTAAAAACATTCGTCGAGTATCTTTATATCCCTTCGTCTCTTCGTCCTCTCGAGCAGCAGGCAGAGCAGCACGTGGAGAGGCAGCAGCAGCAGCAGCAGCAGCAGGACAACGTGAAGCGAACGGAGCGGCGCCTAAGGCTACTACGTCTACTCGAGCTTCAGAGCTGGTTCGTCGTCATCCTCATTCTCTACATCGTCGTAGGTTGCCCGAAGGTTGGTCGATAATCGCAGCGCCAAGGTATTGCTCTTGGTATTCAGCGTCGTGAGGTATACACGCGCGCAACGCAACACAGAGATCCGGTAAAGACGCGGCGAAGAAGAAGAAGAAGAAGAAGAAGAAGAAGAAGAAGAAGAAGAAGACGAAGGCGAAGGCGATGAGGAGAAAAACCTTTGTAGAATTTTACGATCCTGAGACGAACTATAACGGTAGAGGAGGAGAGACACGGTGCTAAAGCAGTGTGTTGTGTGTATATATTCACCGTGCCCCCTGTGTCGTCGTATAGGTATATGTGAGACTCGGATTCCGAAGGGAAACGCGCTTAGTATATGAAGAATTCTAAAGAACCGCGAGGGAAGAAGAATAAGAAGAGGAGAAGATCCTTCGTTGTATATCTCGCTAGCGAAGAAACGCAAGACGCGAGAGACGCTGCGACGAGGCTAAACAATATTATTCCCGATCTCCCCCCCTCGCCGTCCTACGACGCGTAGCTAGCATCTCATTCTTCCTCCTCGACATCGAACGGTTAAAATAACTCCGATTGTATAAACAACGGAGATGATATTCACGTCGAAAACTTAATCCATATACACATACTACTACTTCGAGACTTTTGGCTGTATATTAAATAACTCGAATCGTTTGTATCAATTGATTCAATAAATCTCTACTTTATACGGTTCACATTATATCTAGTATGTATGAACGCCAGGTATACCTTATACTATGTATAGATATATATATATATATATATATATATATATCTGTTTATCAGCTACCGGTTGCTTCGAACGCATTGCATTGCGTCTGTCCCAACGATCAGATCGGTCAGCTGTTTGTCAAACATACGTATACAACATACAACATGACAATCTTACGATGAAACAAGTCGATCCCCCCGCAGACACAGACTATAGAGAGTATTATATCGGAGTATAGCTAATTCGAGGAATTAATCTTGTGTAAATTTTTTACCTGTCTATACAGTCTGACTTAGCTAGGTAGTCGTCGTCATCAGAGACACACCGTGGTTATTTTTTATTCGGAGAAATTAATTACTTTGCGGTAGGGAAGGTGAGGGGGGATGGGGGAGGGGAGGGGGGGGGGGGGAGGGGTATGAAGTCATGGAGGACAGCGGGAAAACAAAATGAATCAAATACATACCGAAGGTGATAGATCCGTGGAAAGGAGATGCGCGCGTATCCAAAAACAGATGAAATAATAGTCACAAACAAAACACAGTCTCACTACACTTTTATTTAATAGATAGAATGAAGGGTGTCTTTTTTTTTTTTTTTTTTTTTTTTTGCACGTGTAAAAAATGAAGAATAATAATCACTTATTTCACTGGTTAGTACACTCGCATAAAGAGTTTCGATTACGGCGTTTATTTGTTATTGTTATTTTCTTTCTTTTTTTATACCGTCTCTCTTCTTCTTCTTCTTCTTCTTCTTCTTCTACTTCTTCTTTACTTCTTTCTATTGAGGACGCCGTTTGTAAATTGTAAATTAATATAACGAATATGAAATTTATACTAACGAAGCGTACGACTGGAACGTTCGGAGTGATATCACCGTGTCTCGTCCTGTCGGAGGCCACGAGTATTCAACAAACAAACGTAGGACGTGAACGTCAGCTGAAAACGCCACGGCGAGCGCGGGGCACGCACGACGTACAGTAGAAATTCGGTTGTCAAGCACTGCCGCTACCACTGCCACCACCGCCGTTGGTTCTGCTTCTGCTGCTTCTTCTTCTTCTTTCTACTCTTGCTGGTGCTTGTGCTTGTGCTTCTGCTGTCGTCGCTCCCGTTGTTGTATAGGTTATGAAAATACGCGGCTGACGATGATTATATATCGAATTATACAAAGCGGATGTAAACAACAGTGGATAACACGCGTATACATTCATCGATGTAATAAAAAACGGCTTAAATTAATTATCAATCACAAAATACACCTCAAATATCGCTTATAATTCACGAGAAAAGTACGTAATAGATCCGACTAAGTTGTAGGCACGCCACGAGTAGTGACGCTAAAACTTCACCACGAGTCTCTGCCACGATGGTGGGGAGAGAGAACGAAGCGGGAGGGGATACCGCCCGCGGTGGGGTGGGGGGGAGTAAGGCGTCATGGCGGATCGAGGAGCGAGGGGTGAACGGAGGAAGTGGAGTAAGGGGCGAGAACCATTGAGGGGAGCGTGAAGGGCAAGGGGGGAGAAACCGAGACAGCTGGATGGCGCGTTCGGCTCACGGTCGACTCGGCTCGCGCGGCCAGCCGGCTGCTCCTGCCTGCCTGCCTGCCTGCTTGCCTGCTTCATAGTTGTTGCGGCTCAACCGCCTTAGTTAGAGCTGCACATACTATGCCTGAAGTTTCTGCCCTGAGGCAGGTCTGGACTCTTGGAAACGTCCTGAAGGAACCACGATCTTACGGAGCGACTTTTAGAACGTGTATTATACTGTACAGTATATACTATACGTTTTATAAACATGGGTCACTGGTTTACAAGCGAGTATATGGAACGCGCAGAGGCGTATGAAGTGGAAATCTTTTATACTATATTTTAGTGGTTTTATTTTGTTTTCTATTTTTTTAATTGAATTATTAATATTATCTGAAATTTGTGAATGGCTAACGATGGATGTTTATAGATTACTTTTTACATAAACAGAGACTTTTGTTCTAATTATATATGTGTACGTATACTAATTTTAGTTGTAAAAATACTGCAATAAACTGTTTACATTTTCGGACCCAGATTAATTTTACCCTCTCAAAAAATTTAATACAAGTAAAAGACGAATATATTCGTATATCTATACACTTGGGATGATTTTTTGAATTTGTCCCAAAATTGTCGATGTATACATACGTAACATCTCGACTCGGTTGTGGTGGGATGTTAACAACCTTATGCTCTCGTTACTCGTTGACGACGACGAGTAGATGTGTATTAGAATAAAATAGAATAGATAGAATGGAATAGAATAAAATAAAATAAACGGGGACCGAGGGAGCACGGCCAATTAAGGACATACGTATATAACCGAAACAGCGTGCAGTTTCCCCAGAGTAAAATCACTCAGACGCACCCCTCAAACACGCCCTATACTTCTCATATATAACTCGCGAGTTTTCCCGCTCGTAAGAAGACAAACACATACCCATACATATGCGTATATATATTTATACATGTATATTGTATATACGTTACGTTCACGAATCATCATTCCACTATATATGTATATATGTTATATACTTTGTCGCATGTATGCCTTATACATATATATTTATACACATGCCATCACCGCGGTATACCAACGTCTATTATACCATGTTTAAGGCAATACATGCGAATATGATGTGTGTACAAGCGGTGCACGAGTGCACGCGGATCCCTGCAGACACGCACCCTCGCGGCGTCAACGAGTCTCAAAAGTGCGTCAAATCACGCGCGCATATACTATACATATATGTACGTAGCGCGACACAACGCAACGTAACGTCGTAACGTAACGCAAGGCGAGGCGAGGCGAAGCGAGGAAACGCTATGTCGTTGAACGTGCTCGTCCAAGCCGCAGTAATTCGACATCCCCTTTCGAAAGTCGCGCCCGTGACTCTTAAGCGTAGCGAGTACGTACCTATACCTACCCCGCGCGTAGTTTAAGAGTACCGCGCGGGAGCAGCCGGCCATTATTTTCGTCTTACCACTAGAATTAAAGTGCTCGGTAATCACTCTTTCGAAAGGCATTTTCGCTACGACGTTGTTAGCTATATTATATTGTATAGTATTAGATACCGTCAATAAGTTTTTCACTTATTTTCATCGCGTTATACTACCTATACCTATATCTTGTATTGTTGGAGAAATCGTTATATTGACCATCCTCGTAATTCCGTCTCTCTGCTGATACAACAACAACTTCTATATACACTGTATATACCATATAATCTAACATCAGATACCTTAGATATTTTGATCAGATATGAAATAAATGATTTAATTATGGTAGCATTATTTTCCGCCTAAGGATTTCAGCCTCTTATATTATATACTATATATATATATTATGCACAAAGGTATCAAAGATGATGATGATGATGATGATGATAATAATAATGATAATAATAATAAGGATAATTCAAACAACAGGGAAAACAGCAAGTGAACAACTCTTCTATTTGGAGAGACGAAAATACTTTGAGCTGTTAAACAGGCCTGCATTTAATTCCTTTAATTTAACTTAAAAGTCTACCGAATATGTAAGAGTCAGTCGACTATGTCCTTAATTTCCTCGTTCCGCTAATACACCCGTTCGTTTACAACTTTCACCCCTACGAATTTCCACCTAGGTATAGATATCTGTGTTATTAGTACGTACAGTGCGTATGGGTAGTTCTATACGCCCGCAGTTTGAAATACTTGAATATCGCGTCTAGGAGGCTTTTAGTGCTCAACTCTCCCTCTCTCTCTCTTTCCTGAGTGAGTGAGTGCGTGAGGATTAGATTTTTATTTTACCCCCTTTGAAGACGATCGTCAGATGCTTATGTGCGTCCATGCATGCGGTGAGCGTTAAATTAGGGTATATTTAAAACAACCGAACGTATTATAAATACTGTCTGCGATGATCATCTTGCATACATGTATACGTTAATTTAGTATATACTTATACACATGAAGATATACCGGGAGATTATGTGGAAATGAAAGGCTCCAAGCGCGCAGGCGCTGATTTATTCGAATATTTCGAGGGTCACCAATTTCAGACTCGCCACGAATATCCCTAGAGTCCGTCTGCTATTTGTTTCTGATTGTTGTCAAATACAAATGGCGGCAGACCGTTGCAGGAATAGGTTATGTTTGTGTGAATCTAGCAGACGACAGAACTAGGGATATTACTGAGAAGTGAGTGGAGTCCCTAGCGCTATTCTGCTGGCCAATGAGATTTAGGTAAATCAAAGTTCGCGCGCTTGGAGCCTTTCATTTCCACATAATCTCCCGGTATGATATGAAACATAGATGCGCAAGTGAGCGTATCCAACGTCATATAAAATTACAACGCCTAGCTTCGTCGGTCATTCTAGTCGATGCATTCGGTTCGAGGCAATTCGGATTAAGATTTATTAGTCTCCGCCTACCAACTCCCGTACTACGACACAGAGTACGACTGTACGACTGTATACGCTATACAGCAACGCGTCTCGCCCAACGAGAGAGAAAGAGAGAGAAAGAGAGTCCAGTTCCGCGAAGCGATTCAACTCTTCGTATTAGCGCTGAGATGCCAGTAACTACTCCATACCTACCATAACGTGTAGCGTATAAGCGAAGCGAGTATGAGTATGAGAGGCTGCGTTGTTATCTCGACGCCGATGTGTAGTCTATAGAGTGTCGCGGGAAACGTGCCGATTGAAATAATCGCCGAAAGAGAAGAAGAGTAAAATGAAAGAAGAATGAACAAGAAATCTTTAGTTTTTTTCTCTTTTTTGTTATGTTGTTTGATTTTGTGTTGTTTTGTTTTTTTTTTGTTTTTTGTTTTTTTTTTTCATGTCGCGCGAAAAGATAGAAAGTGGAACAAAGTTTCCGGTGCTATTATTTCGAGTAACTTTTATTTACGAATCTTTTCATCTCGTTAAAGTCTCGATATTCAGGTCTCAGGAGGTAAAGAGCAATTTCAAGTCGGGGGTTGCGTTGGCGCTTTTATCGAAACGTGACTTATAAGCTTTTCGAATATTGTTATTAAATATAAAGGCAGCAGAGACAATTACGTTTTATACGCCTTTTACACGTATATATAGATATATGCTCATCGACGTCTCGACTTTAAACGTTTTTCTGTATGCAGTATACACTATGACTAGAAGTAAAAACAAAAATATATAAAAGCGGAATTTGGTGCTTCCTGCGGACATACAGAGATGAATAAAAAATACCATTTCATACAAATTTATTTTTCAAACTTTGGACAGAAATGAAAACCAAACAAACAAAAAGAAAAAACACACACACACACACACACACACACACACACACACACACACACACAGAACTGTGCATCGGATAATTTTTATTATAACTTCGTCGGACTTTATTATTGAATGAAACAAAAGTTAGTTTATTTATTATTTACACTGGCAGGCATGAAGGTATCGAATGATCACCGTGAAAATACTGTTTCAAAACCTGAATAAATGTCTTGAAACTTTTCATAGCTTTTCCCCGATTCAAATATTGATACATATTTAAAACATAACGATACGAAAAATGAAAAAGAAAAAAAGAAAAAAAAAAAAAACATCAAAACTGGGGAGAAAAAAAAGTTCGGAACAAAATATCCCCAGAATATGTATACATATGTAACGCGAATACACACACAACTTTCAACTCGAGAATTCTCCGCGCCGCATTTTATTTAGCGTACATCTATGTGTGACAAGTAATTATAAATAAATAAATGAATAAATGAATAAATAAATAATGAACCACTCGATATCGCCGCAGCAAATGCAAGTGGCATGTTTTTCATGCGCTTTATAGATCGCTCTTTCTCTCTCTTTCGCTCGTTTTCGAAAATTTAGATCGGGCCTGTTGCCGGGTCAAGTCTGCGAGAAGTTAATATTAGATTATTTATCAACTGAACCGATCAATCCGTTATAAACGGCCGGTAGCCATTATATACGAATGCGAATATAATTCCGTTCGTATCCTTTATTGTCGATATTAAAGAACCGCTCGATCACCTGCGCGGTTAAATATGGCAAAAAAATAGATTCGAATCGATGTACGTACGCATATCCAGAACATATTCTATCTAGAGGCATAGAAATATCGCGGGTATATACGTCGCGTATAGTGGAGGAAACGGAACCCCAAAGGCGAATTTTTCTCTTTCGAATTCGCGTCTGGCTTCGCCGAGTTCCAAAGAATATATTCTCAAATGGTTTGGAAGATGACGTTGCTATATTTGAACCGACGCTGACCGTCGTTCAAACAACGATTCCTCAACCCGTTTTATCAGATTTAATAATTCCATAGATTTCTTTAGATTTCCATCGGCCCCGTCACGCACCACTTTGCGAGATGACTGTCGAACCTGAAATAGGTTCCCATACCTATTTTTATTTTTCCTTCATTCGTTTTATTTGTTTTTAGTTTTTTACTTTCTTGTTTTCTATTGAAATTTGGACAATAATTTCCTCGCACGTTAAAGACCTTCGAAACTCTGATCGTAAGCTAGTATAAACCATAAGCTGTAGGTACAAACTACAAACTAAGCGTAACTCGTAGTGACGACGCCTACGCAAACGCCGATGCCAGGCGCCCAATTGGAAACGTTTATTAATTGGACTCTGGCTCCAAGTATAGATATACCCATCAGAATCTCTCGTCAACATACATACATCCAATACTCTCGGCTAACCAGGCGTCGCGACGACGCGTTGCCACGAGATATATAGGTATATTATATGTATACAATTCTATATCCCGAGCTAAAGCGGGACTCGAGTAAATGAAAAACGACCGAGATGCGAGAGGCGAGAGAAGAAGCCAGAAGAGGAAACTTGCCCTCAAAGATACTTCCTTCCGGAATGATATTCCTCTTTAATTAATAGCATGTAGATTTTTGAAATTCTGCTGAAATTTCGCAAATTTATTTAAGTGCACTAAGGTAATTAATTTGCTCTTTTTTGAATCGGTTCAAAAAAATGTATCCGTATAAAAAATAATCCCGAGGTAGTAAAATTCGTGGTGTTATTTAAATGGGAAAGTTGAAAGACTTTGGGGCATGAGTACTTAGAATTTCGATAGGAAGCTGGGATAGGGTATAAGTATCGAAACTTACGCGAGAATATTTTTGCTATTCGAAATTGAAACAGTGCGAAACATAAGCGAGCTCATGAAAGTTGGCTAGAAGCCGAGAGCCGTTCACCCGCGATTTACTAATCGCGACGACTTCCACACGCCGGTTAATTAACTATAGAATCAAGTGGGCAGATGAGGTGAGACAACGATTAACGATCTGTATGCAGTGTTGACCTCTGCGTTATTTTACACGATTAATTCGCTTCAAAGTTTAGAAAAATGAGACATAAAATACGGAGTTAGAAATTTTATTCCAATAATTTTTCTCCTCTTTCGTATCTTTCGAGTCGCTTTTTGACAATTCATTTTCCACGGTATTCATATTATGCATTTATGCATCCACCGCGCGACGTAACACGTTGCAGTATCAAAGCTGCCCTCATTCTATAACCCGCGACGCGTTTCTAGGTATAGCAAGGCGTCGGTGTTCACCTATTTTCTTATACCCAGCACAGGGATTACGCGGCTAGAAAAACTTTACTTCCACGTATTCGCCCATAAGCTCAAACTTACAGACTTGAAGATTCATTCACGCTCCGTCGAGCGTGTGATCTTACGACGGCACAGAATCTCGGCTGCATGTTATCAACGAGTTTAGTTGCCCTGATGCATCGTTGCAGATGGTCTCCACCTCCCGTAGATCTCTCTACTGTTATAACGTCGTGAGCCACGATACCATATGCGATCTTGATACACAAATAAAATTCACGGTGTACATGAGTAGGTATACCGATTGTACTGAATGTAGTGAATGCGGTACACAATAGGCAGCTAAGATAGTAAATCGAAGGGCCTGAAATTTACTCCACAATCTCTGGTTCACCGCGGAAATCTATATAGGGAAAGGATCAAAGCGAATATCGACAGACGTCAAGGATGATAAGGAACTTCTAAAGCGACACGGTTTCGCGAAATGTATTTCGCTACATTTTTGTTTCATCTTTACATGGCTTACCCTAAAAGATAATGTTCTTTGTTCTGCGTTAAATTTGTATAACGTAACGAGTGCGGAAATCAAACAGAATGACGGAAATATGATTAAATTGGTTGAAACGTCTATCCGTTAATATATCGGTTAATTACCTAATAGATATTTGGCGAAAAACCAGCGAGTTATACAGAATAGATTTACACCGTGTAAATGAGATTTTCATAGATCATAGATCATAGGTCATAGATCAACGTTGAAGAGTTCATACAAGCTACGGTAAACAGTAGGTAATGTTCAATATGTAGTACATCCATTGTCCTCGTACATAGTTGTTGTCTTCGAGAAGTGAAACCAACCGAGTTAAGCAAAGGATTCGGTAACAAGGCCGCGTGTTCGATACGGTAACCGTAAACTGGTTCGAGTTCAATGACAACATTCGCGATATTTGATATCAACAGTTTCGTAGGTGCTGCTATCAATCACGGGTCTAACACACGCTCGGTTATAATCGCAGAGGATAACGAACAACGAAGAAAAACCGAAAAAAGTAAAGGATGCGGAAATAATTAGCGGTGATATATGATTAGAAAAATATAGTTCGCGGTGATTTCATACTTCTTTTTCTTCTCCTTCTTCTTCTTCTTCTTGTTTTCCATCATTTTCGGCTCTCCTTTTTCCCAATGGCTCGATCCTAACGCGTGAAATAATTAGCAAATTCTTTTAGCTCGTCAAGAGCTGGTGCGAAGAATTAGCTAGCAGTATACGAAGCCGAGAGACGCTCGAGGAACGAGGTACGAGGAAAGAGGTGACAGAGGGGAAGGGCCGTCTGGCGATTAAACTTATCGGATAAATATACAGGCCGGCATATCGTGCCACTCCCGGGGCCATATGGCGGTTGTTGGTCGTTGTCACCTTTCCGCGATATATCTATGACCACGTCGACTGCCATGTCTCTGTGTTAGAAACACATTTTAACGGTCTGTTGCTAGAGGCGTTGGTTACAGGCTGACGCAAGGATTGATGTCAGAAGAATATAAAATTTCATTCTTACTTCCATCGAACTGTTTGATGCAAATTTTTATTTATTTTTTTCTTTCCCCACTTAACTCGTCGCCGTTCAACCATGTCGCAGAATTTTCTTATCGAAATGGCGAAAAATCGTCATCATTTTTTCGACATCAGATTTGAACACCTAATCGATGTATATAATATATTAGCTCATTAATTCAGTTTCAGTTATAGTATTGAGTCATTCGACTCTTCTACCCGTGATAAATGATGAAATCATTTTATCCACGGACCACATGCCTATTCGACAGACATGCGAATGAAAAAAAAAATTTCATGAATCGTACGTTGATATATTTCTATAGCTAGACAAATAGGAAATTCTGCATACCTATATACCATTGTTACAACAGATTTATGACATAAACTTTTTTGCATCCACCTGTACAAGCTGTTCACATGTATTAAGTACCTGCCCAGTATGTATGCATGTGTGTGTGCATATATACATACCTACGTGTCCCCGGATTACACGTTTCGTCCGAAACAATACCCTCTTTCCGTTCACCGGGAGTTCGCTATCGGCGCGTGACGATAGAGCTTTTATTTCGAGAAGCAGTCGTCACTCGTTTTTCTTTTTTCTTTTTTTTTTGTTCTCCGCCTTTTTTTCTTCTTATGTTTCTCTCTCTCTCTCTTTCTTCGAAACTCTTTCCTTTTCTAATCTTTTTTTTTCTTTCTTTTTTCTTTTTTCGTCAGGCTGCACGATACCCCGTGTCAAATCTCAAGTCTGGACTATAGGCACGACATAAACACTCCTAAATCCGATTCTATGTAAACAAAGTTTTCCTAAACATTGACGTAACTCCCAGTTTTATGAACTTTTCATAGTCAAAGACGCCGAACGGAAAACCAAGTCAATACACACGAAATCAGGTCTTCTGATGAAAAAAAAAATGAATAATTGTGTGAATCGAGTGAAACGAATCTTATTTTTGTTTCAGAATTACAACAAATCTTGTCATTTTTGTCATTTTTTTTTTTTTTTCATTCTACCTGCATCTTTGCACAGGACTATAACAGCCTGGATCGAGAGTTTGACACCAGATAATCCCAGACAAGCAAACTAAACTAAAACAAACTAAGCCATGCCTCTAGTTCTCGACGGATTTGGTTACCGTTCGCTCGCAAACAGAAAACTATACATTATACTATCTATGCGCGGCGGTGAATCTGTTTTCTCATTCTTAGAAATCGTTGGCTAATTAGTTCCAGCTATTATTTTTGTTTTTTGCACGTGAACCAAGAAACGAACAACCATATAGACTTGAAAGAGACGCGTGAGCATTGAATAAGGCGTTTGAACAACGAGACGTGTGCGTATGTATGTACTACACTATGAGCTACGTGTCAATTTTAATTATATTGATCAATCATCGTATTGCAGCTGCATGGTTTAGCTATAGAAGTGGTTAACTATCGCTAGACTAAGCACAGTGTATGTACCACGTATATTAACGGTTGAACGAGCAAAGCTAGCTTGTATCTGCGGGTTAATTTAACCGGAAGAAATTCTGACGCGTGATTAAAGGGAACCGCGGATTATTACGTTCGGAAGAATCGGCGATTGAGCCAAAGCGAAGCTATGAAGAAACGAGAATATTTCAAACTATGATAAAAGAAGAAAGAGGAGTAGGTATACGCAGGATACAGAGAACGGAAGAGTTTGCGAACCGCGGAAATGTTAGAACAAATTTTTTTTTATTTTTATTCCATCATTTTTTTTTTTTTCTTTCGAGGTAAAAAATTCCGCGTACCACGTCATAAAGTTGGCTTGAAAAGCCGGTATAATCGTAAGCCTAGAACACTTGTAAGTCGTTAGTCGATATTACCAGAAAGAAGAAAAAGTGAAAAGAAAAAGGGGCAGCGAAAGAAAGCGAAAAGAAAAAAAAAAAAGGAAATAGGGCAGAGAGCTTTCGCCCTCCCTTTTCTCCCTTTTCTCCGCACGATACTGCGCGTCCTCTAGCATTCTGACGGGGTATCCATTGACTAAGGGAGCAGACGCGAGAGCTTTTAATATTGAACGAACGCCCGTAATTAATTAACGCGTCAGGTAATAACGCGAGACTCTGGCGCGCCTCCGCCTGCCAGCGGGCATCCCGACTCACATCCATGCGTCCCTGTCAACTGTACGCGTGGGTTTGACGCTCGCTCACTACATGCGTGAATCTGTATACACATAAATGTGAGCTTTTATCGTTAGGAGGGCGAGCTTCTGTCTACAGAGTCTCCTGCTTTTTCTAATACCAAAAATCAATTATTCTAATCATTCGAGGATGCTGCTATTACACTTTACGACGAATAACGACGCATGTTCAATGTTGTGAATTTTAAGTATGGAGCTAGGTGTAGTACCTATACTTGCAACGATATGTGTTCGAAAAATCTTAGACTTATTCTCTTCAAATCTCACAAATTCTGATTAATTTCTTTCACAAACGTAACTAACACATTTCCAAGCAAAACTTGTTCGCACCATTATTATAATCTATCGAGTTTAATGAATTATACTAATCGCTAATGATCGAGATATAATTAAAATGAATTCTCTTAAAACGCGAAACGAGAGACTATGTATTTTTTAATGATGAGAAATTCTTCTATTCTATAGCAGCTGGAAACGAATTAGATATTCATTTAAAATTGACTAACGCGAATATATGTAGTGATTAACTGAAAGTTGTATACGAAATAATGAATGTGATATAAACAATCTTCAGGTGTTAATTAACTGTTAAGTAATTGAGTATACGTAATAGTATTTAAAACTGATAAGTTAACGGGATGCATTCGGGTTGTTAGAAGTGTAAGTACCGTTGCGAAACATAACTCTGCTAGAAATCCGGTAGAGTATATTACGTAGGGTGTATGTATGTCGTATACCTATATGTTACAGTATCTCTCTATACGGGTGTATAACTTAATAACGAGGAAACAGATGGGTGGGATTGATATTACGTAATAATCACAACTCTTGAAGGGGTGGAGTAGAGAGAAGAGAGAAGAGAGAAGAGAGAAGAGGAAGATGAGGGCGCGTGAAATTCAATAAACGAATCCATTCAGGAGCTATCTGAAGCAAAGTTGCAGATACGCGTTACTCGAGCACAATGCGATCCCCTGTCCTGGAGTAACAGTGAATATAAACCGACCAAGACCTAGTGTGCATATCGAAGTCGCCCTCCTCATGTTTGTGTGCGCTATTTGTTCACTGCGTCGTCTAGGCAGACGTATAAACGTATACTAAGTGCAGAACATGTGCGAGTAAGAGGGAGAAAGATAAAGAGAAATAGAAAGAGAAAGAGAGGAGAGACGGAGAAAGCCCTTTATTATTATTAATGTCTGTACGGATGGTTTCTGTGTACGTTTCATCCGGCGAACTTGGTTATCAATCATCGTTGAGACCACGACGCGTACTTACCACGAACGAACGAACGAACGAACGAACGAACAAACCAACCAACCCGCAACCATGGAGCGAACGAACCGTCACAAATTTTGTACACTTAATAATACAGGTGAAAAAAAAAAAAAAAATAAAAATAAAACGAATCCAGAGTCTAGAATTCAGCCTCTTTTCTCTTTTGATCTCGTCCATACTCTGATCCCTCTGGTGTATTTCTGCGCTTTTCCAAACCTCATTAAATTCTAATTAACATATAAACCCTGTCCGTAGCACAGAGTTTCGCCACGTTATCAAATCATAAGTACACAACAAGAATGCCTTGACAACGTTAAGCTTACCTGCGTGAATTAGGTATCGTTAGACTAAAGGAAGAGGGGGCATTATTTCGATGATTCGTATATCATTTTTTCTATTCTTCGAACTGCAACGAGAATTCAGGAATTAACCGACTCCGAAGCACGCGAGGGTAGGTCGGTGGCTAACGGAGCGTGGATAGGTGATTAGCGTTATCATACAGTTCGGTGGTTCACTTTAGCGGTGGTGGACGGATAGGATAGTCATTTCAGGTTGTGGGAGGGAGAGTAAAGAGAGAGAGAGGGAGGGGGAGGGAGAGAGAGAAAGGGGGGAGGGGGTGGAGGGGTAGACTGACTCGCCCTCATTGGCAAACGGACGGGCAGACAGACGGGCGAACAGAGGCACCCGCATATCAAATAGCGCGTGTTACGGAATACAAGCAATTCCCATCAACCAATATTGTCATGTGGGTAATGAATGGCATTGAATAAACATGCGCCACTTCATATTGAAATGATAATTATTACGATAGAAGAGGAAATCTTTTTTTTTTTCTTTTTCTTTTTTTCTCCTTTTTTTCTGTTAGTTTTTACTTCATCGTATAATACGATCGTATCGTACCCATATAGATCTACGTCACAAAGTATGTATACGTATGTATGTATGTATGTGTATGTATATATACTAGCTACCCTCGTTTCATCTTCAGCGAAAAAAAGATGAAAAAAAAGCAAAAAAAAAACAGTAAGGAAGGAAGGACGGAAGGATCGAGTTTTTCCCGCGCTTTTACACACCTCATTGTCAACCCTAGCTCAACAATCTCTTCTCGTTTCTACCTCGTCGTCGTTATCCACCCTAAAAAATACGCAGTTTGTCGTCGGTCAAATTGGGGTATCGATATAACGGGTTTTTCTCCTTAATAAGCACGGGGATAACTTTGGGGGTTTCGATAAAAGCGTAACCACCTCCTGGCAGGCACAGGTAGGTAGATCGGTAGGTGGGTGGGTAGGTAGATATAAAGGTTTGTATAAAGGGTCTCGAAGCTAGGCGATGCTGAATTAAAGATGTGATGATATAAATTTACTCGGGCACGTGGGTAGTAGTGCCAGGCCATTTGTAAGGTCAGAAGGTTATAAGCTTTTGTACAACGTAGTACGTGTTGCAACCGGAGTATCAAGGTGTTGCAATCTAGATGTTTGAGCCACACTTTGGCAATACTATGGAATGTGCGAATACAAAGCCTTAGCGCAACCAACAACAAGTGCAGACGCAGCACGACCTCCTTAATGTAATAAATAAGCGATCACCGTAATACTCATGGTCAGAACATCGCGACCAGAAGCAAGACACGTTATATAGAGATTAGTACGATATTAGCAAAGCCTTTGTAAAAACTTCATATATTAAATAAACTTGAATTACTTTGTACGACTGAGTTCCAACTCTTAATTCGACAACGAACCTTCAAATAAATTAAAGTTGTATGAAAGATCTCAGGATCCCGATTACAACAACTGGTGGCAGCGGCGAAGATCGTCGAATCGTGCAAATAAATCAAGTGTCAAGTTTCGAGCAAGTGAATTAAAAGAATAGTGATAGTGGCACCGGAAGTCACCGTGAAATCACATGTCAAAGAAAAGAATAGAACGTTCAGCATCCGTAGACTCTCCGACTAAACCTGAGTTACAAGGAGAAGTAAGCTTTGGGGATAATTCACCTTTGTTTGGCGTACTACCTCCCAGCCAGAGGCACGCCTTGCATTTATCACTGGCTGCAGCAGCACAAGAATCTTCGGAAAAGGAGCGAATGCCATTGAACAAAGACTTGGTGGAAAGACGCATTGCAGAAGGTAAAACCGCGTGGATTCAAGAATTACGAAGAGATCATCTTCTCCAAACCTGTGAGCATCTTGGCATAAACGTAAGCGAAGCAAATACAGTTGACGAACTTCGTGCGGCATTACGCGAATTTGTTAAAAGTAAGACTCGGGAGCAAGTACCACCACAACAGAATCAGAACACAGCAGCGAATCAACCTCCAATCGATATGACCGAAGACACCCCCACCGTGAGACAAGTGCTGAAGGACATCGAGATCTTCGATAGCAGTGACCGAGGAAAGGTTTGTGATTTTATTCGCTCTTGCAAGTATGCACGTGAGATAATACGACCTGTAGATACGGGAAATCTATTGAAAGCTGTTCTGAGCACCCGAATCAAAGGTGCTCCGGCACGAGCTTTAGAATACAAATCAATTGACACCTGGAATGCACTGGAGGAAGAGCTGAAGTCGATGAGCATCGATACACGGACATTAGCTTCGTTACAAGTGGAATTCAGCAGCTGTAGACAACGTCACAACGAGGACGCGAAGTCATATGGAGCACGAGTCGAGAAACTAACTGCACAGGTAATCGAAGTAACGATGAAGGAAGCCGCGGAAGAGGATTCGAAATCGACGCTGGAACGCCAGGTCAGAAAACAAGCTGTCAATATCTTCATCAGAGGCTTGAACGACAAGCTGAGGATATTGGTCAAGAGCCGACGGTGTGAAAATCTTAGAGAAGCCATATCACTCGCGATAGAAGAAGAACGAGATTTAGGCCCCATTCGTGGATCGGATCGGGAACATAATCAACCGCGCAACAGCAGAGAAGGTAACAGAGGAAATAATTGCTACAACTGTGGGAAGACAGGACACCTAGCACGAGACTGTCGCTCAGCGAAGACAGGATCCAGTTATCCACAACGATTGCCGACACCAAGTAACTACGTAAGAAAAATTCAGGTAATTTGCCATTTCTGTAGGAAACCAGGGCACGTCATACGAGACTGCAGAACTAGAATAGCAGAAGAAAATCGGCAAAGATACGAAAGGAATCGGGGACCTCCTAGAAGGGAAGAACGGGTCCAGCCAGGTCCTTTCAGAGACGCCAGCAAGCAAAACGAAGAGACTCCGGGAAACGAGGAGCAGGCGCGGCGGACAGGCAACCGTATCGCGTCGTACCAGTAAATTGCCTAATAAATGGATCAAGACAGAAGAATCACGCAACGATCGAGGCAGATGAATTCAAGACGAGACACGGAACTATGCTATTAGATTCAGGAGCTGAGGTAAGCCTAGTAAAAGTCGGAAAAATTGACGGAGAAGTGATGGCTGAAGACGGTGTGATCACGCTCAGAGGAATAGGCGGAACACCGGTTGCGACCTTATGTAAGGTCAGGTTAAATATAAGGGTTGGTGATAGGCACATATCGCACCTTTTTCACGCTGTTAAAGACGATTTTCCACTAGAAGCAGACGGTCTCTTAGGAGGCGACTTCCTCGAGAAGCACGACGTCGAGCTCAGATCTGGAAAATACGCAAGATTGTACGGAACGACATGGAATTTAGGAGCCACAGGAGCTCACATATCGCTTGAACGAAGAAGCGAGAAGATAATCCGTGCAAAGACACGCGATGACGCGGAAGGCATCGTCGAAGGAATCGAGTTACAGCCAGGAGTATACCTAGGGAGTTGCATCACCAACGCAGTCGACGGTGAGTGCAAAGTCAGCATTTTGAATACGAACGATTATAATGTAGAACTGGAACAGCCGTGTGTACAAATAGTAGCACTAGGCCAAGAGCACACAGATATGACGCAAGTGTATGCATGCCGGACGATGACACCGAGTAACGCGAGCCGAATGCAACAGCTGAGAGACAACCTACGTACGAGTCATCTGAATCGAGAAGAAAAAGAGAGCTTACTGGATATTTGTGAAGAATTTCATGATGTATTTCACTTAGAAGGAGACTATCTGGGTTACACGAACGCAGCTAGTCACAGAATTACAACGAATCCAGATATCGCACCTATAAATTTAAGACCTTATAGACTTCCAGAGAAGCATAAGCAGGAGATAAACGAGCAGGTAGATAAAATGCTTGCCGACGGAATAGTCAGACAAAGCAAAAGTCAATGGAACGCACCACTGCTAGTGGTACCAAAGAAGGCGGACGCATCAGGAAAAACAAAGATGAGAGTCGTAGTTGACTTCCGTAAGGTGAACGAGGTTACTGTAGGAGACTCCTTTCCACTGCCTAATATCACGGAAATATTGGACCAGTTGGGTAAGGCAAAATATTTCTCTACACTAGATCTAGCATCAGGATTTCACCAAATTCCAATGGAAGAGGAGGATAAGTGCAAGACGGCATTTTCCACTTCACATGGTCACTACGAATATAATCGCATGCCTTTTGGACTGAAGAATGCACCTGCTACGTTTCAACGGTTAATGAATACTGTACTTTCAGGAATACAAGGCCTTAGATGTTATGTCTATCTCGATGATATTGTCATACATGCTCCTAGTTTGCAGGAACATAACAAACGACTGGAAGAGGTACTGGAACGCTTACGACAGAATTCATTGAAGCTACAACCTGACAAGTGTGAGTTTCTGAGGAAAGAGGTTAACTTCTTGGGACACGTCATCACTAGAGACGGGATAAAAGCAGATCCAGAGAAGATCCGAGCAGTAGAGGAATTTCCAATTCCAAAGACTGTAAAAGATGTTCAAGGATTTCTGGGTTTGGCCGGATACTACAGACGATTCATACAGAATTTCTCAAGTTTAGCAAAACCGCTAACACATTTGCTGAAGAAAGAGGTAAAATTTAGATGGACTTCGAGGGAACAAGAGGCTTTTGAAAATTTGAAGAAGACGTTGACGACAGCACCAATTCTACAATATCCAGATTTCGAACAACCGTTCATCGTGACGACAGACGCATCCGACAAAGCCATCGGAGCAGTCCTGTCGCAAGGCATAATAGGAAGTGACTTGCCAGTAGCATACGCAAGTAGAACTCTAAATTCAGCAGAAGGAAATTACAGCACCACGGAAAAAGAATTATTGGCCATAGTCTGGGCAGTTAATCATTTCAGACCGTATGTATATGGTACCAGATTTAAGATTGTTACAGATCACAAACCACTCACATGGTTATTCGGAGTCAAAGATCCAGGATCACGACTCATGAGATGGCGACTGAAGCTGGAAGAATATGACTACGAGATCGAGTACAAAGCAGGCAAGGCTAACACCAACGCAGATGCCTTGAGTCGCATATACGCAGTGACCAGAAGTCAACAGAAAGAAGAAGATGAATCGAACAACCGAGAACAAGAATATTCGGAGGAAGATCGGAACAGGATCATCTATGAGTATCACGACACACCATTAGGAGCACATCAAGGAGTTAATCGAACGATCGAAAGAATTCGGTTAAAACACGATTGGCCAGGATTACGGAAGGACGTCGAAGAACACATCTCGAGATGCGAGAATTGCCAGAAGAACAAACTTAGCAAGAAGACGAAGGCACCAATGGTCATCACCGACACTCCAAATCAACCGTTTGAGAAATGTGCATTGGATATCGTAGGACCACTGACAGAAACGGAACAAGGAAATAAATATATCCTCACGTTTCAAGATTGTCTAACCAAATTCAGTAAGGCAATACCCATTCCGAACCAAGAAGCTAACACTGTAGCCAAGGAATTTGCGACCAGGATCGTATGCGAACACGGAATACCACAGAGAATACTCACCGATCAAGGTACGAACTTTTTGAGTAACGTTTTTAAAAATACCTGTAAACTGTTAAAGATCGACAAGATTCAAACGACGGCCTATCATCCTGAATCCAATGGAGCCTTGGAACGTTCACATAGGACGTTAGCTGAATATCTGAGACACTACATCAACGAGGAACAGAGCAACTGGGACGAATGGTTACCATATGCTATGTTTGCATATAACACGACGCCCCACACTGCAACGAGATTTACGCCATTCGAGCTGGTGTATGGGCACCCAGCTGAACTACCAACATCGCTGAAGAAGGATCCAGAAACGACGTACACCTATGACGACTACGCACGAGAACTACGAGAGAGATTGCGAGCCAGCAATCTCATAGCCAAAGAAAATCTGCAACAAGCCAAAGAGAGGTCAAAAATCGAGTACGACCGACGAACCAAAGAAAAAGGGTTCAAGGTTGGCGATAAGGTACTCCTGTACGACGAAACTATACGCAGAGGACGATCGAAGAAGCTATTATCTCAATGGATCGGTCCTTACACAATTTTAGAGGTAAATTCAGAAGTAAACTGTACCATAAAGGTAAAGAAGAAAACTCTTAGAGTACATGTAAATCGATTGAAACCTTTTATTGAATAATATAACTTGAGTATGAAATTTGAAACAACTCAGCTGATAGAAAAATGATATAGTAAATTAATTATACTAACCTAGCCTAAGAAACGATTATATAAAAAATATGTTAACGGGATACACTATGTAAACTACTAACCTAGATATAGCATAATAGGCAAGCGTACGCACAACGACGCAAGCCAGCAGATTTGTCTGATTTCAGAAGAAAATCCTAAGGGCTTTTCTCTCTAAGGGGGGAGGGATGTTGCAACCGGAGTATCAAGGTGTTGCAATCTAGATGTTTGAGCCACACTTTGGCAATACTATGGAATGTGCGAATACAAAGCCTTAGCGCAACCAACAACAAGTGCAGACGCAGCACGACCTCCTTAATGTAATAAATAAGCGATCACCGTAATACTCATGGTCAGAACATCGCGACCAGAAGCAAGACACGTTATATAGAGATTAGTACGATATTAGCAAAGCCTTTGTAAAAACTTCATATATTAAATAAACTTGAATTACTTTGTACGACTGAGTTCCAACTCTTAATTCGACAACGAACCTTCAAATAAATTAAAGTTGTATGAAAGATCTCAGGATCCCGATTACAACATACGTATGGTACATGACAGTTAAAACTGTTGCTTCAACGGTTGCTCTTCTTCGGGGATGTTTTTATCTTTTTATCGGTTGATTATTATTCTTGCTGTTTTTGTTTTCCTTTTTTCTCTCTTTCTCTACCTAGGATCTTTATTCTAAACCAAAATGAACGTCGAGAGTAAAAAAAATAATATATACTCAAACCGCCCCTTTCATCCCTTACCTTTCTCCCTTCCTCCCACACAGACCAATTAAGGAGGAACATCAGCTTCGCGCGTGAGGGGAAATTCATAGGGAGGGTCAATTGTGTCTACGGCTGCTACCATCTCTTACAACGTAAAAATTGAGTTTATAATTTATACATTTCCGAAAATTATTTCAGTACAAACGAAGTGATTTTGATATACAAGTAATATATCACCGATACAAACATATTATATCGTGATTTATTATTTATTATAATTAATTATAATATCTACATTGAGACTGCAAGGTTTCACAACACCGCATTTTTCGTTTCTGGGTTGGTAGTATTGAGCTATGAGAAAAAAAACGACTCGCGACTCGATATTCACGTAAATTGACGTTTTGACGTTATGTTGATGGCTGTGTACGAGTAAACAATAATTTCTCACTGCAAGTGCGAATATCTTTACGTGTGTCATGCCAAACTTTTCCAATGCTGGTGTCTTTTACTGGAAGGGCAAAAGAGTATCGGAAGCTATCCACAATCAAAGAATCGCTCAGCAAAAAGCTGGAGAGAGTAGGAAAAAGCACAAGTTTGATGATAACAGTGCAGACTCGAAGAAGGTTAAAACCGAAGAAGATACCGCTGCCGAAGATAACAGGAATGAAAAAGAAGCTCCATACGTTGTGCAAGGATATCGTATGATTCACGTAGAGACAGTTAAGAATGGACTGAGATGCAAAAGTTGTCAGGAAGCATTGAGCTTAGACAACATAACCAATGAAACGTTCAATGGATTTGCATCTACTTGGCATATCAAATGTGATGAATGTCTTTTGGAAAATTTTGTACATACAAGTCCAAAAATACGTAATGCTGAATCGAAACGTATGCTTTTTGAGGTTAACTTCAAGGCTGTGATTGGTAAATATATATATGAACTTTTAATACGGATGATTCCTCGCACATCAGGTGATACTGATTGAGTAACACATCATTTTTTTCTTCAAGGCGTTCTACATTCTGGCAGTGGATTAAAAATGTTACAAAAGTTTTGTGCATGTTTGAACATGCATTCCATTGTAACAGGCACATTCAAGTTTTACGAGCGGCTAGTTGGACGAGAAATAGAAAAAGTAGCCAAGGAGAGTTGTCACGAAGCTGCAAAAATTGAACGATCACTAACTTTGGAGAACAGAGATGAAATCGAAAAAATGTTGTAAGATGTTTCATGATTGGCGTTATAAATTGTAAAACATATGGCGATTTACGGCAATTTCATAAAATAATTTACTTTACTCAATGTGATAATTTTCACACCTTATAAAGTAAAATTTTGTACAATACTCGACGGAAAAACTTCTCCTAATCTCGTGTGATTGCAACATTCGCATTCGGCTCGTACTGCAGCCTTACACTCGTCAAGAAAAGCTTTACTGTACCTATATCGGAATTCAATATTCGTTAGCCTTTCAATTTCCTTCAATGAAATTGTGACACTGACACGTCTGCATATTGCGCTTGATAAATCAGGGTGAATTATCAAACATATACATAATCTCTTATCTATACATAGCATTCCACATATTACATAATATTACACCTGTATATCACGAAATGTGTACAATTCATGGAATTTGTATGAATAAAAATATGTATGACGTAATTCACTTGATTTATACCTTTTGACCCATACCTTTGCAGGCCCCCAGACCTTAGAAAAGGTTTTATTGTCCCCCATTTAGTCACGACGCAATCAAAAAATACTGAGCAAAATGATAGTGTGCCACCAAATAATAATCCACAAAAAAGTGATTCAAGCAATAACAGTGAGTCATACGACGTTCAGTCCTTTTCGAATTCAACGACCGACGAGACAGAAGTGATGAGTGGAGAAAAAGACAGAAAAAGTGCAACTGTAGGTTTGTTCTTTTTGTATAACAATCTGCTGATGAAAATTCGTGTCCAGGATCAGCATAACTAATATTTATTGGGAATTGCAATGAAGTGAGTATATTATATATTTTATTATGTATAGGTCGACAGTCGAAGGATCTTCTCACTGCCATGGGTATAGTCAGATTGATGCTATCATTTGATATGGCTTGGTCCAAACGTGGTTCGGGTCGCAATTACGACAGCTTGAATGGTTATGGAGCAATGTTTGGTACACAAAGTGGACTTATCATTGACTATGGCACGAGGAATCGACTTTGCAAAAGGTGTTTATTGAGTCACCCTAAGAGTGACCACGATTGTCGCCAAAATTTCACCGGAAGCGCTAAGGCCATGGAAGCTAATTTAGCAGCCGATATAGCGGCAAATAGTAAAATTTTAAGTGAGAACAACTTGCAATTGGGAATTTTATGTGGCGATGAGGACAGCTGTGCGATCGCAGCTATTCGAGCTAATAGTTCTCATCCCATTGTTAAATTATCGGACAGAAATCATTTAAACAAAGGGCTGAAAAAAATTTTATACCAACTGTTGAAGACCAGAAATTTTGATAAAGAGCTGAATGGCAGAACCATCGACTATTTGTTCACTTGCTTCACATATGCAACAGCTCAGCATCACGGTGATAGTGTGGCGCTAGCTACTGCCGTTAGAAATATTCCTGAGCACGCATTCAATAATCATGACGGTTGTGTGACGAATTCTTGGTGTGGATACAAACATGACCCAGAGAATTATACCCACAAAACGATTGGCGAAGGATTGGCAAACCCGCAATTATATTTTGAACTCACTAAAATCTTTAACGACCTAGCAACGAACTCAGATAAGTTCGCCTTCTCTGTTTCGAGCCAGGCAAATGAAAGCTTAAATTCGGCAATATCTCGAAAGGCACCGAAACCTATTTGTTATAGTCAAAGTGAATCAATGGACTTCCGAGTTGCATCTGCCGTTGCTGAAAAGAATCTGGGTGAAAAATACATTCAACTTGTTTGTGAAAAGTTGCGATTGAATGCTGGCGAATTAACGACAAATTACATCAATTTCATAGAAGTAATTAAAGCACGTAAAAGAACCATGGCTAAAACTGTTGAATTCAAACGGAAGAGGATTGAGCTGAAAAAAGAACGGACAGAGCTTCGCCACAAAAATGAGTCAAAAGAAGGAGTGACATATCAATCAAACGTTGGATTACTCAGCACACCTGCCGTCAACCTCTGCAATAATGAAAATGCTGATGGTCATGGAGAGCATACATTTCTAAACGATTATTCTTTCTCTACAGAGTATACATCAGAGAAACATGAAATCGTATTTTTCGATCTAGAGACTTCAAGTCTCTGTTCAACTTGTGACATCTTGCAAATCGCGGCTGGGAAAGGTTCTCTTCGATTCAATTGCTACGTCAATCCTATTCAACCAGTTCATCCAAGAGCGGCTGAAGTTAATGGCTTAACGAACAACCGCGGAGAACTCTACTTACACGGAGTTAGAGTAACAACGTATCCATTGAGAGTAGTTTTAGGAAAATTATTGACTTTTTTAGCGCAATTCCAAAAGCCTTGCATCTTAGTAGCACATAATTGTGCATTCGATTCTTCTCGTTTGTTGCGGGATTTGAAGAAGTTATCATTAATGGACGATTTCAAATCAGTTGTTGCTGGCTTTGTATGCTCTCTCATCAGCTACAAAGATAAATTTCCAGGACGAAAATTTAAAAAAGGCGACTGCAAACTTGTAACATTAGTCTCACCACTTGTTGAAGACGCAGCGAAAAAAGCTCATGATGCAGCGTTTGATATTTACTTATTAGAAACGTTTGTAAGGCACGAGTTTTCAGTTGAGTACTTAATATCCAAGAGTCATACTGTTGACGAATGTATTAATGAAAAAGAAAAAGAGGTCAGTCTCACGGCAATTAAAATGACTCTTCGCCCTTTGGTGAAAGTGATATCAGTTCCTTTGCGCGAAAAACTAGCTGGAGAGAATGTGACAATGGCCAAATTGAAAGAAATATTTGCCACTGAGGGCGAAGATGGAATCGTCACATTATTTTCTGAGAAAGTTAACAACAAACCTCGTATCAGCAAAAGTAAGAATGTCCTTCAGAAAGTCATCAGTTATCTTGAAAGTCACAAATAATTTCATAATATACGTTTAATTGTTTATAAGAATGTAATTCGTTTCACAGTAAATATAATATAAATGCGATTCGAACAACAAATATAATGAGATAATAAAAATATTCAAAATATCATCTACAACATTTTCGATTTCAACACTATGTACACAAAGTACAGCACCGTACCTTCACAACGAGTGTGCCATGATTTTGAGTTATACGAGCGCTCTGCGATCAGCTGATGAACCCGTGTTGCCGCGTTTTCCATGCTTCGGCATAAAAAACGTCAAAATATCGCATTTCTTGGAGAGTTTCTGTTAATTATAGAAAAATGGCAGAATGAAAACACCTCTAACTTTGCATACAGGTCCTTGATTGTTTGAGCTGTTCAGTGGTAGTTTTTTTCTAAGCTATCACCATTTTTCATTTCACTATGAATATGTAAAGATGTGGCCGACGAGTTATTCCCTATGACCACGTGTAAAACATTCAAAGTTTGCAAATTATTTATTAAAAAATGGCTGAATGAAACTGTTCAAAAATTTGAGAGGCCATCGAATGTATATTCAAGAATATATTCTGAAAGTTTCATTTAGTTGTCACCATTTTCATGAAGCTGATGTTCCTCCTTAAGAATAGAATTTACATTTCCACGATATCCGTAAAATGAATTAACCGTTATTTATAATACCGTTGATAATAACGTTATTTTTATTTTTCATTAATTATTGATTTCGGTATCGGCTATAAAATTTACGATAGTATATAACAATCATTCAAATACATATTATACGCTGATATATTGTCACACGGTAATGAATAAATTACACCCTTAGGATATTTATCGTGACAAATATATCGCGTCCCTAATGCCATAAAGGCATATCGCCGTTATAGGCCTTTATGGCAGCATACTAATGCCAAAAAGGCATACAGTTTTTTCAAACTTTGTCTATCGCTTTGAAAACATGAGAATCGCATAGAAAGTCAAAAAAAAAAAAATTCGTTTTCCTAAAACCAAAAAGGCCTATGGCCAAAAGATATGCTCTTTTGGCATTAGTTTTTTTTTTTTTTTTTTTAACCTAATGCCAAAAAGGCATATCTTTTGGGACATAGGCCCTTTTGGTTTTAGGAAAATTGATTTTTTTTTTTTGACTTTTTATGCGTTTTTCATGTTTCCAAAGCGATAGGCAAAGTTTGAAAAAACTATATGCCTTTTTGGCATTAGTATGCCATAAAGGCCTATAACGACGATATGCCTTTATGGCATTAGTGACGCAAAATATAATCATTCACAATAAAATAAGTGAAATCATTACACCGTACCGAACCAAGACATTGCACGATTTGCAAAACAACTTAGAAAAGGCATAAATATGTGTTTGAATTTGAATTTGCGTGTTGTATTTTATTGTGATTTATTTTTGTTTATATGCCTTTTTGGCATTAGTTATCATTTCGCCTAAAACCAAAAAGGCATATGCATAATTATAGGCCTTTTTTGGTCTTAGTTTTGTTTTTTCTCAGAATATCCATTTCAAGTTATTCTGAAGCGATTGGGCGAAAAAAAAAATGTATATGCCTTTATGGCTCTTACGGTAGATCTATATACAGCGTATGCCTTTATGGCATTAGGGACGCGATATCTTCCTTAAACAATCTGCATAGAAAGGTGAGTGTAGGTACGCAGTTTTTCTTTCCGGCGTAAGTTTTGTTTTGTATCTTTTTTTTCTACCCTATACTCGGCCACGTCAACTTCCCAGGTTATACATATTTATTTATAACAGATTGGCAACGATTGGTCATGATCATCTATTCCCATAATTCATCCCTAACGCGTTAACTCGCGCGCGTCTCTGCGTCGTTCAATGCAAATTTGCTTATGCAAAACACAGTCGGTGCGTGTGTCAATCGGATAGAAACGTTACATATACTACCTACCCACATGCTTATGTACACACACGCCATGCCATGGCTCAAAGGTACACTATACAACTCGGCCACACTATGAATATATATGTTATATGGCTCTATCCAACATAATAATATCAAACAGGGTGTTCATAGATTGCAAGGGTGTCTGTTTCTCGGATAACTATAATGCGCACGATCAGAATAGCGAGTTGGAAAGTGATTTAAGGGGACCAGTACAGCGACTTTTCGAGAAATTGTCATAGTCCGAAATCAATTTATTTCATACCCAAAGTTCATTTCAGATCAAGATATTTTTCTTTTTCCAAATCATGTGTCGTAAGGATTTTGGCACACCGTTGGTCCAATTCAATCTCTTGACGTCTCATTTTCTCCGGTGAACCATTCCTCATCTTGTGAATGTAGGGATTTTAAAATAAAAAATTATGTCATAAGTTATGATCAATTTACCAAATTTGCAAAAATTATTATCACTCATTTCTTAAATAACTTGGCCAAAACGGAGAATTTTCAAAATTCCTTCATTCACATGATGAGGATTTGTTTTCTGAAGAAAATGAATCCAAGATGACCTGAATCGGTCCAACGGTGCTCTAAAATCCTTACGACACATGATTTGGAAAAAGAAAAATATTTTGATGTGAAATGAACTTTGGTGATGAAATAAATTGATTTCGGACTATGATAATTTCTTGAAAAGTCGCTGTACTGGTCCCCTTAATGGAAAGAAATGATGATATTAAAAACAATTGTGTAATTATATCATCGATATTTTAACACAGTATAATATTCATCCCTAAATAGAGCGAGGTGAAAAGTATATGGTAGATGTTAGATTCTGAGGGGTAATATAGCGCAACTGGGTATTTCTCATAAGTATTATAAAACATAACCGGGTTCAGTACTAGTACGGGTATATGATGATGAGTTAGGTACCCACTACAACAACGACGGTGAATTTATGCTTTGTGAATACGACAGCTGTCATCAAGTTCTAAATTCAAACGAGATTAAAACGATAACGTTAATGTTGCGAGGGTGAAAATGATTGGAGTAGATATAGGCGTCGATTTGTTTTGTCAGATAAATTAAGGGACGAAACTGAATGTATGTTTAGAATTGAATACCGCTGAACGAAAAATTTTAGAAAAAAAAAATTTCACCTGTCAATCGATTAAAATCGCTTCTAAATTTATATTATAATTAATTGATGTACTACAAAGTGCGCAAGTGGAGATATCAGATCTCTGATGTTACGTTTATAATACATTATCATCGCGAGTCCAACAACCGAGGATAAATTTGGCAGCATCTCTCTCTGTTCGCGGTTTATACAATTATTTTTGCGGGGATTGATTCGCTTGTTAAGTTACAAGTCGACGACTGCACGAAGACACTGAGTGTATCTTAACTTGCGAATAAACCTAGTGCCAGCTGTAGCCAAGCCAATATCACGAATCCGGTGACAGCTGCTCGTATAAATTCACGGTCTTAATCCAACCGGAGTGAACTAGATGAGCCCCACCATTGTTTGTCCCCGGCCAGCTCTATTTTCTGTTTCCTATCATATTTTTCACTTTTTTCGTACTACAAGTTATTCTCGCCTTTTGTCTTATTCAGGGCTCGGACGAATTTTTTATGCGGATCTTACTTGCATATTACCATTCGAAATAGTCTCTTTCAGCTACATTCTAATTAACACAATTTTATTGTGGGAGTAATAATTTTCAAAACAAAAAATTCGAAGATTGGTTCTATTGAGGGGAGAAAAATGATTTTCATATTCAGATACTATATTTTGTTGAATTGGAGAAAAAAAGTCAGATTCCAGAGGGTGTGCAATATTCGTCTGGAATGCTTGTATCAAAAATTTGTATAGAGTTAAGAAATTTTTTCTAATCGTAATGAATTTCTCATCAATGCGGTGGAATTAATTTAACGCTAATTTCTAATCAACATCGGAATCGTTGCTATTCAAATGACTGATGGTTGTCTGAAAACAAGAAAATTCAGTTCACTTGAATCGTGACGTAATCGTGATTAAAATTAGCTCAGCACTACGCCCGCGGTTAGCACGATACGGCTATGTGTTTATACGTAGGTATGTGTTTGTACCTATGTATGTACGTACTCTCAGCTCACTCAACCGTACATTACCAGGATTACGTCCTTTGTGTAATCCTGACCCGGGGTACGAGGACCCAAACAACCCTCCCGAGCACCACGTCGTAATCTGGGCTAGCTTCAATCGGAGCGAGACTAATTGTAAGACGCAACCAGTGCTTACCACCCCATAAGCCAAGTAACGGACTAGGGCTGAAAAGTGTGATCAGATTTGAAGAAAAATAGGTATATGAAAATTTGATCAGCCCGTACGTTTTTCATACGCAATTGATCTTTTCGTAGATTTCTTAGAATGCTGAGATAAGAGAGGTCAGATTCCGCAACCATTGCGAAAAAGGTAATGGAGTGAAAATGTGCGAAGATGAATCTTGTCAAGTTTCGAAAATTATTCTCTGGTCTTTCCCATCTCCAAAATGCAACATCAGCCGATGAAAGTTCTTCGTGTCGTTATCCCTCTTGTAAAAAAACTTGTACTTTAGCATTGAACATATTTTTACCAACGAATTTTATGGGGTAGTCTTACTTTTGGGTGTTTCTCTAGATGGACACGTCATCTTCTAATTGAAATTTAAAAGCTTGTTGAATTCAAAAAGTGCTGTGACAACTTTGGTCTAAAACTTCGGAACTGGACTTAAAGTTTTTTCCAGCTATGAAATGCCACCAAATGTGTAACAAAAAATTTCTCAACTTTTGGAATTGCTCCATCTTTGCGGGCTTTGCTTGAGATATTTTCGAGAAGTTCTGTCCATGCGAGTTATTTGGAGAGGTCATTTTTCAAGGCGAAGGTAGGTAGGTAGGTAGGTCTATGTATATCGTGAGCGTAAAGACATGCGTAATAGGTTTTTAAGTAGAAATTATTTCGCACAAAATTCGTGGAGGGTATGTACGAGTTAAATCAGCCAAGTTTGGCCAAGGTTAAGTGTTATTTATCCGCGGCTAAAGAGTAAGAAAAAGTAAGATAAAGAAATAAGAAAAGCAAAAAAAAAGAAACAGGAAAAGAAGAAAAATAACGCCGTGGGCACCGACGCCCACCTTTTCGTCTACAATACATGAAAAAAAAAGAATTTACAAATGGGGCGTCCTGACGACGAGGAAGCGAGAAAGAGAGAACGGCGTTCATCCAGCTTCGAGAAATTCGACAAAGCCAAGCTATAATCCCACCATCGTACATAAGACCCGGAACTGTGTAGGAGAATTTAATTCGTTGTCCCCTAGCCCTACGTGTATACCTACAGTGTAATTCCATTTCCAACATGCACCCAGACCACCGCGTAGGTATAGGGGTATGGCGAGGGCCGCAATTAGCAGGACTTGCAGCCGGGTGGCAGCGTGCGATGAAAGTGATCGAGAGGTTGAGAAGCAGAAAATGAAACAACCTCGGCGAAAAGCTAATGATGTAATCATTATTATTACGGCAGGCCATTTCTCCTCGTAACAAACTGTTTATACACCGCATTAATCTCCGGTGGTAATGCATCAGTGGGTTCAACCACCAGCATCGCTAATATGTACCAGGAATAGAGGGTAACGTGAAGTTTTCTTGCCCGTAAATTTTCAAACCATTTTGCAGTTGATTTAAAGTTAAAAATATTAAAACGCGTTCATAGATTTAGTTAGACATTTTGTGCGGTTTTATTTTTATTTTATTTTTTTCTACTTTTCTGGCTTTCTCTGAATTTTTGACAAGGAAAGAGTTTCCTCCGGGAGGCGCGAACAGCCTTTAAAATATGCCTTGGCCAACTCGGGGTATAAAACGCGTGCGATACCAGTCCCACGCGGTTACTTTTGTCAAATATTAGGGTATCCCAGCGAGTCCCGAACGCATTAGACCATTCAAGGATAAAATATCTGACGCGTAACGGTGAATAATAGATCGCGTTACCGTTGTGAGGAAAAGAAAAAAAAAAAATGAAAAATGAAAAATGAAAAATAAAAAATAAGAAATAAAAAGTAAAAACTATGGATACACGTCAACGCCTACCCCCATCCCCCGTTGCCACTATAAAGTAGAAAATTTCGTTGGCATAACTATGATGTATTATTTTCAACGCCTAGTAACTCACTCTGAACTCCAATCTCCGAGAACCGCATACGTACGAGACGACGACCATTTCTGTCCTTTTACATATGTGACAAGAAACACCAGCATATAAGGTCAAAAGCGCCGTTATACGACCGTTTGACATTTTTTTTAATCAAAAGGTCGTATAATTTTTTCCCTCTGTTACCTACTATTACGCGAAAAACTTCAAAATATGTTTAGAAACATTGAAATTAAAAATTGGCCAAGTAGAAGCAGAACGCGAGTCGCATTCGTCCATGTGTCCGATCTTTTGCTTTCGGGTTTTTGAATTCTTGATTTTGAATTATTTATGCGTTTTCATCATTTTTACGGTGAGTTATGGCATGAGTAAAAAAAATTCTACGACCTAACGTCACAAAAATCGTATTTTGTATGCTTATACGACCTTATGCCATTAGACACACGATATCTAGGTATCATATGTATAGTTTACACCTCCCGATTCACACGGGTTAATTAATTCACGGTTCACTCCGTGTTCTCTCGTGTATAACCGAAGTGCGTCTTTGCATAAGATCAGAGAAGAGCACACCGAAGCCAGTAGGTATAAGTGAAGTACGTATGAACTACACACCAAAGCACACGCGTGGTGTCGTTAAGTGCGATAAAGCGATCCAGGAAAGCAGTAACTCACCGATGGTGGCAGAAGTGGGAAGTCACGGTTGATGCATGGCTCAGGCAGCCACGAGGCCACCCTGGTGGCACCGAGAGTACCATGAACACCCAGTGAAGCACGCAAACCAATTAGCCTGGACGAATAGCCAACAAAGCCAGCATGCACCAAAGCTTGCTTCGAATGGTGAAGACGAAGAAGTAACGAAGAATTTCCGGTCAGAAATTGTTTCCCACTATATTTCGACGGTGGTAATTGTAGGTAGTGGCCGGTTAAAACGCAAGGCGATATGGAGATACGCCGAGGAAGACATTTAGGGCCGAAACTGGTGAATTGCCAGCAGGCCATGACTCCATGCTTCTAAATCATCGCCGAGGTTCACGGACTAATATCTACTAGGGTGGCTTATTTACGTCCGAATTTATGGACTACGCTCAGCTATGCAGTCTAGTCTCGTAGGTCACTGGCTCCCCCAAGTTCATACCATCTTAATAGAAAGATGTGGTTAACTGATGAGCGACAGGTATTTTCAACTTCTCTGATCGATTATCTGCAGCTATTTAAACGGAATATTGATGAGTGAATGAGAAGCGGAAATGGGGTGGGATTCTGCTTCAATTTCGTCGAATCTCGTCTTGAATAAGTCCGAGTGAGTAATCCTTGAAACAATAAGCGGTTTGGGAAACGAAGCGCGTAGCTATAACGCAGCCAACCGATCCCCAGGCTACATTTGAAATTCTGACGTTCCGTGCACGCATATACCAAAGTTCATGTACAGCCTTGAGCAGTACATACATACGGCTCATACAACACCATTGCGTTTTCGGTTCCGGCGGGAGTCGGCTCTGAGGTGCGTCTGAGAGTCCTTCGGCAGGAAATTGTTAGGGTCGCCGGAAACGGAAAGGTAAGAAGTAGGGATGAGGGAAAACGTGAAGGGGCAATTAAGATTTGCTTCATTCTTCAGTAAATAAGAAATGCCGTCTTTCAAAAAGCTTCTTTTTCTTTTATTATATTACTGGGAAACTATCGTTAGCAAATTACCGGAATCACGGAAAGCTTAATGAAATAACATCTGGTGAAGAGAAGTTATTCGTCTACAGTTTGATACATAACACATTCAGAAAAAGTCAATCGAAGTAGGTACGTAAGTAGACTTTTTTGGGGTACCATAAAGGCTAGTTTGTATCCAAGTGCAGATCGAACTGTGTGAATGTAATTGATTGATAATCTGTTTTTGGTAGCTGAAGATGATTGCAATAACTGCTTTGACAATTGATCTTGAATCGACAACAACCGTGATTAATTATCCGACGAGAGGGCACGCCGTGGATGAGAGACCAAATCAACAGAAATGGAACTTGATTACAAGAGAAGCAGGGCGGATCGCTATTCGCTAGTCACAAGTGGACAACGTCCAACTGTTCATCTCGACCTACTACCTGACTACTACTACCACCGCATAGACCCATGTATCACCGACGGGTTTGCTTTGTCCAATATTCCAAGGCATTTCGATGTGTTATTCAATATTCCATAATAGATTGTTGAAATCAGTCGATCGTGTAACGGAATACAAATGATGCGAACTCCAATATGGCTGTATTGCATACTGCAAAATGAGTGCTGAAGCTCTATAGCATTCATTATCTATGATAAGTTTCAGCAGCTGCAATGTTTTCGTATAACTTCAGCAATGAAGAGCAATGTAAACCATCCAGTTGCATTTGAACGATATGCTACGTGCTGATAGTGCCAAGAACACGATTATTCAGTAGAGCAAAAGAACTGTGTCATTATTTTAAATTCTTAACGAATTCCACTGTAAAAATTCATGCGTATGGCACAACGTGTGCTCGACTCGAAAGCCATATTGCTGGAAATGAAAGAATTGCTCTAATTTTGAGGATTAGATTCGTGAAAATTCAAAACATGACGATGTCTTCAAAATCAACAGACTTCAAAAATACCCTAATGAATTGATATATGTGCCCGGAAAGCTTCTCCATCGAATGCTGAATAATCTATTAAAGCTGTAAAAGCAGAGCTCAGAAAGTGAACTTGACTGATTTTTTTTCTGTTCAATTCTTTGGGAAATGGGAATGCGATATGTGGTTTGAAGATTCGAGAAGAGCTTCCAGGCTGACTCGTTTCGCGAATTCCCATGTAAATGCCAAGCTAACGAATCATGATTTCAACGGTAATATAATTTATATGATGTGTTTTTGACATTGAATAAAATTCATACTGTATCCGTTGGCTGGGAAGCCTCCTTGTTGTTCGTTATTGTATAAATTAAGTAAATAAATACGATCCGGTAGGTCATAAAAATTATTCCATTGAAACGACAATTTCGCACCGAGATGTCACCATAGGACTCAATTAAACTTCGAGTTTGTATGCGTGGCTACGATATCAGTTCATATACACATTTTCATAATTGCTCAAAACGCTTCGCACTGTCCATGCATGCTTGTGTTTCACCTACCACGATATATCCCGTTTTAGTAAACATTTTAATCGTTACGTAAATCGCACTGCTACATTTCACACTCGTTGTCCAGTACCACAATTTTCTCATTGTCACAAATGACCAGTAGGCCACGAGCTATGCTGGAGTAAAGTTGCTGTTTTTTTCGTCCTTCTGTGATGCTGAATAAGTGTCTTTGAGCATCGAGTGAAGAACAAGTGCTTAGTGAAGGAGGATACACTTGAAGAATAAAAATAAAAATGTGGCCTTTGATATTAGTGATTTTAATATCACTGGGCACGGTGTGCAGCGAAAACCCTGGTGATCCTAAGGTGAAAACGGAGTTTGGTATGCACAAAGGAATCTGGAGCGAAACTGTGAGAAGACAACGCGTGGCCAGTTTCCTCGGAATCCCTTACGCCAAGCCGCCAGTAGGCAACCTGCGACTTAAGGTTGAAAATTTGTCATAGAGATGAACCTGAGATTTCACAAGTGGCATGGTTTAATTTAGGTCGCATAATGTCCGGGAGCAACCCTTGAAATTGTTCGCAACTTTTGACGCCCCAAGGTCAAGCGTGTTAGAGTCAAATTAAACTGTGGTTAACCCCAAAACCATAAAGTGGGGTCATATGGTATACCACAGGCGCTGTTATACGCCGTATTGTCCCCACGTACTCAGAATAGGGGTTTAAATGGAATGAAAACCAGATTGTGATGAAAAATGCTGAACAATTTGCTGAGCAAAGCTTCACGGAAATCATTCGAATAGTTTCTATTTTGCTTCAGTTTTGCATGTAACACATTAATTTTTGCTTGCCCAAGTACAGTTAGCTGCATGGACAACGTATCTTTAATGACATAATGCACGTTCCAAATTATTTGCAAAAATTGAAAAGAGAATAATGCAGGCGTTGCTTCATCAATCTTTTGGTGATTGATCCTGATTAGGATTTAGAACGGTTGAGAAATACCGCGAATAATATTGAAGAAATCATTTTCCAAAATCAGAAACCAGAACCGTGGACTAAAAAGTGGCAGAGACTACGGGATTCCACAAAATATCCCTTGCCGTGTTTATCTACTGTGGGAGCAAACTATCCTAACTTTGCAGGAAAAGAGGATTGCTTGTACCTCAACATATTTACGCGACAAGTAAGAATTTTTATGAAACAAAAATGTTGGAGGGGACAAGGTTTGACTTCAACAAGCACATAAGTATGAAGAAAAATAAATAAATTGTACGATTTTAGATCAAGCAAAACTCTGTGCGAAGAAAAACGGAAGAAGGCCGCGCTGTGCTTGTCTTTCTGATCGGTAGTGAATTTTTACCGAGCAATAACGCTCTCTACGACCCATACTATCTTCTCGATCAAGACATAGTCTTGGTAACCGTAAATTATCGCCATGGATTGCTTGGTAAGCGATTTGTACATCATACAAATCTTCCTGCACACAATATTCCCAATTCAGAAATACCCTTTATTGAATGGTCGAATATCTGAGTTGTGATTGAATACAAGTGAAAAAAAAAAAAATTCTCAGGCTTTTTTGCGACCGGTGACGAAGCTTTTCCGGGTAATTATGGGCTTAAGGACGTCCTGGAGGCGCTCAAGTGGATGCAAAGAAACATAGCAGCGTTTGGTGGTGACCCGAACTGCGTTACCCTGATGGGTCAGGGTACAGGAGCCGGGATTGTTCACCTCCTAGCCCTCTCGGCTAAATCTGAGGGATTATTTCACAGATATGTGACCCAAAGTGGCGTAGCTCAGTCGTATCCTCGGACCTACCGTCCGTTGGGGACCATCGAGCCAATGTCCGTGCATTTCATATCTGAAGTCAACTGTAACCAAAGCACATCCGAGGAAGTAGTCGGATGCTTGCGGGAGACTATTCCCGTTCTATTAACGGACAAAAAGGGGAAAAATCCAGATGTGGTGAGCTGCTTTCAAGATTTATTTTTACTCCTCTCAGTTTTCGAATCCCTTATTTTTTTTAATTGTTTTTTTTCCCCCCTCTTTTCGACGCGAGATTTAAAGAACCGCCAAACGACGTGGATATCCGTTTACACCTACTGTACAGGAACATCACTTTTAAATGTTGTTTTAAATTCGCCTGATGGGTAAATTAATTAACAGGAACTCGAATCCGAGGTCGAGTTTAGTTCGCAACGCCATTATCGTGACGTCATAATGCGGTCATAACTTTTATGAATGATACGTTCAAATATAAAGGATATATTATACGGGTGGATAGGTGAGCTTACGTAAGCAGATACAATGTGAAGAGCTACGGGAATTAAACAGATAAAATGATGTGAACCTCGTTGAACAGCCGACTGGCACGTTGAGCGAGAGAATTTTCAACTTATCGAACACGTGGCCGCTCGGTTAACGCGCGAAATTTTCTTTAATTAGTAAACTTTCGCCTGCGTCAGATTGAGCCAGTAATTAAGTCAGCGTTAGTTAAGAGCCGAAATAAGAGCCGGGAGTCTTTCAGTTACGCAGATACTGGGATTATTTCGGCCCAACAGATGAGCCGGAATCTGAAGAGGCAGTCATCAGTGAGGACCCGCAGCAATTGATAAAGGACGGAAAAATGCGCGATATTCCATGGCTGACCGGCGTCGTTGCCGATGAAACTATCCTAATGGCTGCAGGTGAGACATACGTCCCGTGATTTACACTATCTGTTTCGATCTCTGTCGGAAGATAAATGGTAATCGTTTACCATTCATCCGGGTATCTTCGGACCTTGGGTACAATCTAATCGTCATAGCTCAATTTTATAAACCGTCAGAACATCCGATTTTTAATGCTCCATACTCAAATCGCTCAATTTTTAACCCTGCGGGAAGTATGTACATCTATTTTTTCCCTCGTCCTCTTTTTGCCATATGAGCAGTTTCTCTTTAGCATAGGAATCGGCGGATTAATGCACTGGAAAATTTTCGCAAAAGCCCGTTGAACAATATATTTTTTTCGGAATGTCAGGGACGAATTCCTCGATCTGCGATGCACTATGTGGACATTTCGAAGAGTTTGTCGACGATTTGACAAAAGACCAATCAGAGATCAGCGACTTTCCTGCCTACGTACAGGATCTGGCAATGTTCTATTTCGACGGTAACATCACAGACGATTGTATGGACAGCGTTGTTGAGGTAAGACGATTCGCAAAATTGATTAAGGGAGAAGGAATAAAGAACAATTGAAAAATTATCACCGCTTTTATTAGAGAATTAGGAATTCTATACTGAGTTTGTATTCGAAATTTCAAAATTTTTGGTTCTTTTTACCAATTATAATCTCGGTGATATTGTCAACGTCGTTCGAATGAAGGATTTGCAAACTAGGGGCATCGAAAGCTAATTATCGTTTTGATCATAGATGGCCGCAGACATAATGGTCAATCAGCCAGTCTACAAAACAGTAGCTAGTCAAGCGAGCCAGATGAAGTCTGGTGTTTATTTCTACAATTTTGCTTACCAGGGTACTTTCACAATGACCTTTAAAGTAGACGATTCGAAACGATACGGTAAGTGCATTGTATCGCATTTCTGACTTTTCTTATTCCCCATAAAGACAATCCACTCAGAGGCTGTCATTGATAAATTTCTTACAGGTGTCTCTCATGGGGACGATATCAATTACTTTTTTCCCATCCTGAACAACATATTCGAGGATTGGCAGCTGAGAAATACGGGGAACGATGAGGTCATAATTAACATCGTTACTGAAATGTGGGCAAACTTCGCGAAAACTGGGTACGTAGAAATTTGACATACGGTAAACGAGCGGGCGTCGGTTAACCGCTCTTTCATCTGCTAGAATGCCGAAAGAACGAACCTTGCGGAAAACTCGAAAACACGAACATGTTATATTTCTTGTTTTTTTTTTTTTTTTTTTTTTTCCCAATCACTTACCCGCGCTGTTTCGCGGATATCCCGTACGTACACGCATGGCACGCTATTACGCAGATAGGAAAAGCACACCCGCATTACCAGCTGTAGACATGTACTTACACATGAAAGTACACGTGTACCAGCCAACCTAACGGCCCTCATATCACGCCAACCAGCGATTCACGCGAATTTTTCGGCAAGGGGCGAATCATATGTATTAATGCAAGTTTTTTTGTGGATTAAAAGAAAAATAATGAACGACATTCAGAGGATGCCCGACGTGATTGTATTTGAATAACGCATGAAAAAGAGGAAAAGTCCGATCCGAGGAGGAGAACTTCTGTTAGAAACGAACCTGCAGAAGAAAATCGCGTTAATAAACTAGAAGCAATTAAAGATCCGGAGGTTAACGCTTGTTCTAGAATTTCAACATTTCGCTTCGAGTCGAGTCAAGATTGAAATTAGCGTTTTAAAGCGCGGAAATTTTCCTCTTCACATTTCATTTCCCGCAGAGTTCCAAGTGCGAAATGGACCCCGGACTGGGAGCCCTTCCAGAAAGAAGAAGGCTACATGGAGTTCGGTGAGAAGGCACAGGTTTCAATGAAAACAAATTTTCTCCACGATAGAATGGTATTCTGGCATAATCTCACGGAGAAACAAGCCCCGCAAGACTTAAGAGCTCCGGATGATGCAGCACGGGGTGAAGCTACGTCCGCATGGTCCGCGGATACGGGACATTTTCATGTTTTCCAAAATCTCTTTAGCCTTTTAGCGATGCTATTTATTTCGGCGATTCTTGCGCGTTGATTATTGGAAATAATTCTTTCAGTTAAATGAGGATTAAATTTTAAGAAAATCATAAATGTAGAAGAAGCAGAATTTGTGAACACTAAAGAAAGTTGATTTAGGTAAAGTACTACTATAAAGTAAATGTAAGATTTTCTTTTGTTGTTAATAAATCATATATGTATATTTTGTATTCATGTCTTGTTGGCATAACTTACGGCCTCGTTGCTTTAAAAACAGTTTCCCAGCGGGGCTGCAGGGCTAAGTTACGACGACACGGAATTAGCTACAGAAACGACCTACCTACGTCCCTGTTATATTATAGGTACCTACATATAGGGGGTCTCAGAGGGTGCTGTGAAAACGAACGACTCGACTCAACGCGACGTTCCGACACAGGGCGAATAAAGATGGAAGGGTTGCTGATTAATTTCCACAAGCGGCAGGGTGGCAATAGGTATAGCATGAGTAGAAAGGAAGAGGTCTGAGGCGCCACAGCAGGGTGCATATTTTATATGAAACGCCGGAGCCCGGAGGATGAGGAAGTTTGTCATGTGGGAGACTTGATTTTACTACGGACTTGTAATCAACTTGGATTATACGTACGCGCGTTATATGCCCATACTAGCTACTCGTACATATAGAATAATCCTGGTACTTAACCGTCTACGTACAAATACACCTATGCATACTGGGTGGACCCTTTCGGATTCAAATACAGACGAGAAGAACCGGTTCCATATATTTTATTCGATGTGAGAAGGGATCGACAGAAGTATAGATGTAGGTAATCATCGAAAGATGATAAATGAGTCGTTGACATTGATGTTGTGAAACAATCATACTTATTATTTCGTGAATCTGTACCAATGTATAGGGCAAAACGAGAGGGTGTGGATGAAAGGATGTGTAAGCTGTCTTTTGAAGCAGTGAACACGATGCGGGAGTTCTGAAGTGAAGTGAAATTGCGCGAATAAGAGAGCCGATTTAAGTGATGAACCGCGCAGGTGGATCTTTTTTTCGAAAGACCCCGCGATATGTGGAATCGTGGGACGTACGTCGTTGCATCCTCGTGGTGTCTGAATAGTGAAAATTGGCTCTGAATTTCAAGGGAACACTTGTTGGTCGTTGGATTACCCTGACAATGGGCGCGATTCGCGTACTTTATGCACCGCAGAGCGCCTCCTCATCCTCCTCTTCCTCTTCCTCTTCCTATTCCTCCTCCTCTTCATCCTCTTACTCCAGCTTCGGGTTCGGCTCTTATTCCTCCACGTCATGTAGTCACCACGTCACCGTCTGATCTTCAACGTCGGTTTAGCGAGAACCGTGTAAAGGAAGTAGGCACCACTACATATCTGGTGCTAAAAGCACTAGATCGAAATTTCCCACCGCTATTGTCACCTATACGATCTATACACACGTCACATATATATCTACGAGGATATTTCAACCACGATGTTATCGGCTCTTCCATTTTTATCGCACCCGTTCAGAACCCCACTTCATAGAAAATGTAAAATTCATACCCTGCACAGAAATTTGGATTGAAGTTTGAAGTGAAAAAAGTAATTCTTCGATCGTTATACTTTCTCTTCTCGGATTTACATTCCGCAATAAACAGATCCATTATAACTCTCCGCGATAATTTTTCAAGGGAATTTTTGTCTTTTCATTTTTCTTTCTTTATTCTTATTTTTTCATCCTTCTCAATTTATTATTCCCGTCCACGTGTCGTCCGAGCCACTTAGTCGTACTTAGCTCTTTTCTTTCCTGTCCCCGTTCACGTGACATCGTAAACGCGGTAATGGCTTCCGGCAAACGTGCAATCGTCGGTTTGTCTATATGGATTCTATCTAACAGTCGTCGTTCTCTCCTCGATACAAAATCGCTGAACAAATAGGAAACATCGAAAGCGAACGTTCGGCCGATATACAGTTGATTAGGTAGATACATAAAAGCCAAGCTATACTTAGAGAGTAAAAAGCGAATCAAAAAAGGTCCTAAATATGCCGAAGAATTTATTCCTCATATTCTTTTTATAATGCATACGATTTCAAACGAAATCCATTTAGAACGAACGCCGCTAAGTTTTTGCGTCTAAAAACCGCAGCAGGTAAAAATCTGCATATCTACATATACAGATATACTTTTTCATACTTTTTCCATACCTTGTTCCTACCACGGTAAAGATCTAATGAATTATACGTTCGGACTTGGCGGTAGTGGAAGCAACCAGCGAGCCAACCGGACTGGAGTGTCCACTCAACCATTGAGTTAGCTAATTAATTTGCTTCGGATGCGAATCTTCCTTTTTATGAACGTTTTCAGAATCTCTTATTTTTTTTTGTTTTTGTTTTTCTTGTGTTCTTATTTTCCGCCATGAAGTTTCACTGAAACTATATATATAATATAGTTGCGCAGAAAACATATTTTCATGTTTGCGAATCTATATCGCTATATACGAGTAGCTGGAAGTAGATTTGCGTCGGTAAAATTAATGTCGCATATATGTATACCTATATATATGAAGTCGTAGTATAGGTACACCTTTCCCTTAATGAGAATATATTTCATTAGCTCATTCATCTGCTACGGGGGAAAGAAAAAAAAAAGAAAAATTTAATATGAATTAATACCGTAAGTAAGCACGTGAAAGGAAATGATGCAGTGCAGTCCACGGTACCGAAACCGCAACGAAATAGAACTAATCTAGTAGTGGCATTCAATGACCCTTTTCACTCTACCTACATACGTGGCTTTGCCAGAAAGTTATGAAAAAGGCAGTAGTAGATACGTACACCTACTCGTCGAGGCTGGAGGGAGAATGGGAATTTGAGCGGAAACAAACGCGTTTCCTCGCTCTCCATTGTCCCTGACGGTCAGACCGGAGGTATAACAAACCTATTAAACGACGGGCGTGCGTCGATAAAATGAAAACAAAACAGGAAAAAAAATACCTGAATAAAAATAAAAAAAATGAAAAAGTAGCAAGAACTTTGTTTGTCGGAGGCATGTGGGCAGTTCGGTCGCCCTATGTCGTTACAGAATCGACTGAACGCTCACCATTGATGGTCGGTGGCTGTTAAACCGTGGGTAGGTTGGTAGGTAGGTAGGTACCTACCAAACTGAATCGAACGAAACAGCAACACGACGATTGATTGAAAATTTGCATAGATAAATAAGTTGACTCTGATGAGGCAAGGATGTATTTGCAAAGCAGTTGAATAATTGTTTTCGGCTCACCGGGTAGGTGGGCTTTCGAAAGCTCCTGTATATCTACTCATGCACACACACCCCCTAACGGATACGTAGAAATACATATATGCATGTATGGGGTATTTCGACAATCATCAATACAAGATAGAATTTTTGAACACAGACCATTTTCATACAATTTTGATAACCCGTCGACCGTTCCATGATCATCGGTGAAATTCCCCATACACCACCATATAGGTAGTCATATACCAGCGCGAGATGAGAAATGTAAGAATGCGTATCGATCAGCATACGTCTCTGTTTGCCGATAGGATTGAAAATATTCAAGATGGCGAGTTTCGAGGTATCGTATTTGTATATTTTGACTTGTCATCCTCGTTGGAAGAGGAGGCTCGAGGTTCTCTCTCTTCTTCCCTCGTTCTTCTCTTTTCTTCTCCTTCTTCCTTTTCATCCAACTAATTTCCATCAGGTTCAATTCTCCGATACACCTATGTGCGTCACTGTCAATCGAACATAAATACAAACCGAAAGTAAGAAACGAATTCGTCTTTGTACGAGTATATCATAAGCAAAATCTCCTCAGCTCCTTTCGACTCTCGAGCGATCTTAGGTGTTAATTAAACCTGCGGGGGAAGCAGCGAACAGTAATTGATTAATGGCGGCGACCTGGCGGGTCGGTCACTCTGTACGTTATGGATTGGCACCGGTTAGCAAAAGGGTGTTGGGTGGTTTATCCGCGGATGGCACTTAGGGCGTCTAGAAAGAGGTCGCAGGGGTGAAAAGGCTAGGTGGAAACAGAGAAAGGAAGCTTTGCAAATGGGCAGAGAATGGACTGCCTGAGGCGCTGATAAAATGAACGATTCTGCAGCCATCCGGACATACCTAACAGAATATATATTCGTTGAAGCTCGCGGGTGGGCATACGGCAGGGTAGGTATGTTATGGGAGATTCGCAGGTGGTTCGACGAGACTTGTCGTTATAAGCGCTGCAGGGATAAAGACGGTAGGTCGAAAAGGGCGACATGTAAAAACGAGGCATTCATATTCTTATTTGAAACGCAGAGTTTGGTATTAGGTAAACATCTTACATCACGAATGAGCGTCGATGGGAAGTGAAAATAAAAATAAAAAAATAACATAATGGTGATAATAAGAGAGTAGGGATATAGCCAATAGTTATGGGAGCTGAAGATTCGAGATGGTTCAGTTTATGATGTAAAAATATCCCGAGGACATTGCGAGATTACGAATCATCGCAGAATGGCACTTCCTTAAAAAAATAACCAGAGTCGTGAGGCAAATATTTTTTGAACATGATTTAGAATTTCAATTTGCAGAAGATAAACTGCTAAGACGACCGCGACGACGCTTCGGATGTACTCTAATCGAATGGAATGACTCTACTTTGAAGAATTTATACGTAACTTGCGTGGATTTTGTTATCAGCTGTATAATTCAATAGAGAAAATAATCGTTTAAGGATTTATTTATTCCATCTAGAAGTCATAATCCCCCGCGCATGTGTAATCCGTGGCAAGACTTATGAAAATTCATAAAAATGTTGGTGAAGAATAGAGGTAAAAAATGAAAGAAAGAAAGAAAGAAAGAAAGAAAGAAAGAAGCGTAATTTTGCCTATGTGAATGAAAAATGAATACGAAAATGTATGAGTAATAAGGATTAACCGTCAGTTTTCCCCGTTCCTTCATTTCACTTTAAGGTTGGTCCTCTTCCATGAAAATCTTAAATCGTAGAATTAGTATCGCAAGGCAGAGAGATTAGATGTCGCAAAAATTTCGCGGTCCGTTAAATACTTCGCATGTTCAAATGTTAATTTTCCACTATCTGAGCTTTACTGCATTATAATAACCTGCAGCTTTAATCGAGAAGAATTTCTTCTTGCATCACTTAACCGTGAGACATCATTATATAGTTGTGAAAGTAAATTTCGAAACTACCATCTTCTACTTTCGTATAATATAATGAACATCAAAATGAATAATTACTACTATTTTGAGACATCATTAAAAATAATTTCCAAATTTTCTAATCAAAATTTTTTGATTCCAACTCATGTTATTTGTAAACGATGAAAAGAAAGATAATGTGATTTACGGAATTGAACATTAGATTTCCTCGGAATGACATCATGTGAAAATATTTCCACCAAATTTCAAAAAGTTTCGATCAGCGATACACTCGAAAATCTATATATAGTAGGCGAACTCTATAAAATCTCAAATAATTTCTAATCACGTCTGGAAATTCATGTAGTCAGGTGTGAGAAGGCTGGATGAATAGACTATTTCTTCAAAGCGTACCAGTGATATGAAGAAAAGAAAAAAAAATTAAGTTCTTTTTTATTTTTTTTCATCGAGCTAGTTCTCAAGTTTTTCACCAGTTAGCGCCACCTCGTAAAGTGACTTCGCCACGCGAATTCAGGCTGGAAAAATATTTGTTTCGCGCCAAAAAAAAAAGGAAAAAAAAAGGAGAATTTCATGCGTAGGTATAATGGAATGCTTAATATATTTTTCTGCTTTTTCTAAATTCAATTTTATTTTTCTTCTTCTTATTTCCTCCTTTTTCTGCGTGGGTACCTACACACGTACACTGTAAAAAATGTTTGTTGTAAATTTACTAAGATTGTATTGGAAGTTTTATGCATATACGGTGTTGTAAATTTACTACATATTTGTGAAGGTATTTTAAATACTTGCATCTCAAATTTACTGTACTTTTACAGCGAAGTTACTGAGCAATAGTGTAGTAATTTTAGCAAACCTGAGTATTATAAATCCACTCATGATTTGCAAATTTAAAATGTATTAGTCTATCAATTTTGATGTGCATGTATTTTGAATATGTCACACTGATCACGCAATTTTACGAGGCATGTGTACATTAAATTTAATTACTCTCGGAGTCAAGTTACTGAACATTGCGACGCCTCAACGTAGAATTATGGTATCTCAAATTGTGGTAGAATATCATGATAGTTGAAAAAAAAAAAAAAAATCATGATATTTCAAATTCTGGCTGAAAAACTTAATATCTCCAATTCACGTTGCAAAACATGATATCTCTAATTCTGGTTGAAGATATATGCCGCAGTCATCAAGTCGGTCAAAAGAAACACATTCGGTAAAGAATGTGGTCTGACTCGGGAGCTGAGAGTGTCAGAGTAAATTGGCGATGCATACTTCTAGTCAACGGGGCATAGATTTACTTGCGAGAGACAGGCAGGCTTTGAAGCATCTATCGGTATAAAGCAGTACTAATCACTGGGGCACTGACGTACAAAATGTTCCTCGGCAAACGTTGACGAATCGTTGAGAGTAAAATTCATAAACGTTTTGGTGATTCTGCTGTCCAGTTTTGTAAAATCGAAAACTTGGTTATTAAATTGAAATAAATGCTTATCGAATTTACTTTACTAGCCATATTTGTAATTTCAATATACTTGAGCCCAATTTTCTTTAACCTGTCTGTAGTGAATTCAGCAAACTGCTCAGTAAATTTCTAGTAATGTGTAGTGAATTTACGAAACAAATGAGATTACTATACACGTTTAGTGTATTTAGGATGACGTTACGTATTTCTCGTACTGAGTATAGTAAAATTAATTTTTTTTGTTGTGAATGTAATAAATATGCATAGTAATTGACTTCCCTACGTGAAATTAGTGATTTCCCAAGATTTTTGTACAGTAAATGTATTGTAAATTCACAATCATTTTTTACAGTGTACAGCAAATCCCGAACAGTGTATAGCAAATTCACAAATACGATGCAATTACTATACAAATAATTACATTTATGATACACTTTTGTATTTCTCCTATCAAGTTCAGCGAAATTGAAAATTTATTTGCAAAGTTAGAAAAACGGCTTGGTAATAGACATTGCTAAGGTGAAGTTTTGATATCAAAAATATGTATAAGAATATTCGCATGCACTTGTCTAGTAAATTTAGAAGTACGTCCAGCAAATTCTAAACAGTGTACATTAAATTCACAAATACAATGCATTTACTATACACATTAGTAAATTTATGATACACTTTTGGGTTTCTCTTATCAAGTTTGGTGAAATTGAGAATTTGATTGCAAATTTCAAAGAAATCCATAGTAATTCACATTGCTTCGCCGAATTTGTAAAATTAGGAGTATTTTGTATAGTAAATGTGTAGTAAATTCACGAACATTTTTAACAGTGCATATATTACCTACTATACACACCTAAATTTCTTTGCTTTGTAGATGGATATTTATCCAGCGATATTTTTCCTCGTTTTAAAGGCGCCTATGTATCCCCCGGTATTTCTTTAACCCATAAGCCTAACGTTACTTTCACAAACCGTGCCGGACATGCGCGTTATATATTAGGTATCCACGACTGGTCGACTATCCATACAAAAACTTAAGCCTCGATTAATGAAGTTCCTCTTTCAGCCTGTAATAAAAGCATTCCTTCGGCCTAAAAACACAGATGAATATTGAAGGCGCCTCCGGGGGTAGCAGCTCTTCCTACCCCACCTACCCTACCCCTTTCGTTTCTCACCCTCTCTTTCTGCTCCCCAGAGTAGCAAAAAATACAATTAACCGCTATCCGCCCGTGTCGTTAAGCAGCCTTCTACCCCAACCTCGCCGCACTCGGCCCGTACCAAACACGTCGTCGTTTTTAAATACGTAATTCACTTTTCCATTGTACCTATACATCGCGTCTGTATAGATTTTTGGGTACTTGGACCTCAGGTGCGCGAGACAAAAGGATTTTCTTTTTTTTCTTCCTTCTCTCCTTTTATGTATGTATGTACCTATATACCTATATAGAATTTCTCAACTCTCTCCCTTATTCTCCTCGCTCAACCCTTTTCCGGTCCGAAACCTCGACAAAGACGTACCTACCCTTATTTGTGGCAAAGTGCTCAACGTTGTCCACCGAAAAATTGCGACGAAATTTTTCATCGTTATTCAGTTTTCATTAGCGTTTTGAGAAAATTTACAGAAACTTATGCGAAAAATAAATGTCGCATAGATTAAAGTTTCTAAATTACGTTGGTGGGGAATTGAGAATTATAAATCGAGGTAGTACATATACTGCATAGGTACCTATATATATACATATATATATGCAGCTGCACCTGCACGGTGTTAAAACGTAATCAACTACGATGTAGGAAGTTTCAGTCGCGCGAGAGGACTTCTAGGCCGGGTTTTCACGGAATGTAAATCGGTCATTGATTACAGGCTTCGCTTTGCACAGGCTACGCTACGTACGGTCGCCGTGTCGACGGACAATTCGCTTAATGCGTCATATTGTTCGGTTGACTCGGAGTCAAAAATTGCTGCTCGTTATTCCTTACAATGGAAGTCACTGCGCACTGTAAATGGATCGCCGTTTCACCTGATAATACCAATTGCACTATACCTACGTCTATTCGAATTGATGTTCACATAATAAGAGAGACGAGAACCTTAGACGTAATATCTCGTCAGATTATAGATCGGATCAATGATCATCTATACTCAGGATTTTCTCCAATTCTGAAAAAATGGAAAAATAGTGAAGAAAGGAAGGATTCCGTCAACCTCTAATTCATCACGCAATGCCAAAAGGTAAATTCGGGTATTAGAAAGATCTGGGTATTCGGTTGAAACGCTATTGCCTAGGGAGTCGGAGTTCGCACTTGTCGGATAGTGCAGCAATTTAGCAAGAGTTTTACGAGGCACTCGACGAACCGTGACGAAATAGAGCTTTTCAGGTGGGGGAGCTTGGGAGAGCAAAGTACAGTAGCAAGCGGTGACGAGGTGACGGTGGATGCTGCGGATCGTGCGGTATTCGCGAATCACGTCTTGCGCATGCTAAACAAATCCGTAGGAAATCCGTAGGATTTGCCAGAGGTAATCCGGGATTAAGAAATAAGCGTGGTGTCCGTTAGGAGGGAAGAATCGGGAAGACACGACGAAGAGCCAAAGCGCGACACGCTACAACCTTGCCGAAAATTATTGCCAAATTTGCATACATATTCGCAACAGATCATTCATTGATACCTACTATAATCAAAGAGAAACGGTCCTCTCGGTTGATCAGGACAGACCAACTATACCCATGCAAAGACGCGGTTTCAGAGGAATTGAAAGTGAGGGTAAAGGGAGTGGGATCGAGGTTTAAGCTTATGATATTAAACGCTCGTAAAACTCATGGAAGATGCATGCTGCGGTGTGTAGTGCGGGTTGTTACGAGGAGGCAGAAAACCGAGGGTATAGGGGCGCGAGGACGAGCCACTTTCCGCCCACCGGAAAGCAGATTACGCGAGTATCTGTACCTACTACGGATGTCCCAAACCGGCAGCAGGGGCTGGTTGCTTGGTCGGAGAAGACCCTTGGGGTTGCCAAGCCATAGTTTCATTTATTCAACGCGTAAAAATAAATTCACCATAGAGCAGTAGGTTGCGAATTTAGCGAACGATAACACGTTATACGTTATTCACTTTTCCCGCTGCACTCTCCGATGAACAAATATTTTTAAATTTCCCGCTCCAGATCCACGACTTCCGTCTTCCATAAGACGCGATGAAACAAAGACACGTTCATATACCTCTGCAGTATAGTTTATCTCGAGCTGTTTTTCACCGGAAATTACTTACAATTAGAGAGAAATTCCTACTCTGTGGGGAAACAGAGCACTATACCAGTTTTCTAGGGATGACGATTTCTACCTTAAGAGAGGAAGTAGATGTACAGGGTGATATTCCAGGGACATCTCAGTACTGCAAGTCTCGGACCGTCAGGCGGCTGATAAATATGTGCGCGAAATTATCAGGTTCGCCGCTCGACTATTAGGCAGCTATAGTATAGTCGAAATTCGATCAACGCGATCGTAGCCACAGATCGTGGCCGTGGATTTTTCTTTCCTTTTATTTCTCATCTACGATCGGTGGCTACGATCGCGTTGATCGAATTTCGACTATACTATAGCTACCTAATAGTCGGGCGGCGAGCCTGATAATTTCGCGCACATATTTATCAGCCGCCTGACGGTCCGAGATTTGCAGTACTGAGATGTCCCTGGAACATCACCCTGTATAGAGGCAGAAATAGCGGGGAGCGAATAGACGCATTTTGAAGAAAATGTACTTCTTACAAGAGAGCTAGAGGAGATGTACAGGGATCGGAGTTTGCAGGTAGGGCAGCAAAAAGGTTCGAGGTTCTGGAATACGTGAGTGAGGGAACGACTCTACAACAGCTAAAATTGCCCGGTAGGAGGAGGAAGGAGCTGCACGACGTTCTTTGTGCGGGTACCGCGGCAAGGTGCTTTAGCCACGAAGAAATATGGCCACTCCTAATTATTAGAATAATGGAGAAACTTGTATCGCTCTGAGTTATTACAACCTGCAGTCTGCCTCATTGTTCGTCACGGTACCTCTGCGAACCGGGAATAGTGCAGGTAGCGCGCTGCTGTCCTCGTTCGAATTTATATAAGAAAACGTAGTGGTTCAGCTGTAAAACGTTTTACCTACACCAGCTACTACCTACCGGCTTTGAAATTCATATTCGTTAAATACTCCTTTCATTTTTTAATAAAAGGTTGTAAAAAAATATTTCAGAAGTTGAACTATACCATTGTCGGTGGAAAATGTTTTACACCAAACTTACAAGAATGGACCCAGTCCTCTTTTTTTCTTCTTCTCTTCTAAGCCGCAGCTTTGAAAAATTATACATATTTCCTATAGCGATTCGATAAAGCCTGGAATTTTTACTCATACTCTCCCATCGAATTGGATAGGTAATATTTCGTTTTCATTTTGGCTTTTCGAAAATTTATTGGTCGCCCGCTCTTCGTTTATCCAAATAAAAATTGGTCCTTATTAGAAAATATTCTTCACGTCACATGATTCAGAAATTCTATATGGAAGATCACGAGTAAGTAGCATCGCCTCGCGAGAAACCAAACCGCGAACCACTCCACTCTTGACATCCACGAATTCTTTGTATTCCTGCAATCTGGGTTGAAAACAAAGTGGCAAAGTACCCGAAGCGTGAAGAGATTTTCGTTAGCGTAAAAGACTCGGTTAAATACCACAGTTTGTTCCAAGTCCCGGTAACACGGATATACCCACCTGGTAAGGTATGTGTACAATGAGCTGAGAACCAAGAATCGGAACGGCTGCGGCGTGCGGAAAGTGGAGAAGCGAGAAAAGCCACAATCCGTTTAAAGTCCGTCACCACCGTTGATACGAAGTATAATTCGTTTCCATTTGTTAATGCAATGACAAAAAAATAGGAAAAAAAAAGACAGGAACAAAAAACAAAGTACCAACAGTGGAATGACAAAATGTAATCATTTGGAACAAAGCAGCTTCGAAATGGTCCGCGCGGCGAAGCTCGCTTGTCGAACTGTGAGAAACTCAGTTGGGGTATGTTTTTGCCTTACGAAATCGACAGGGGCCACCGCAAGCTAAGCGGGTCAGTCAAAGCTGACTGAGAACCGCAAGCTCGGGTACCAACTAACCTTCTATACAACCTTCCCCAACCTCTTCCGATTTCATCCCTCACGAACCGCACTGAGGTACGAGGGTAGAGACCGGGTCGAACTATAATACTAATAATCTGTAGGCTCGAGTTTTGGTGTCGGCAAAACAACCGGCTTCGGTATAAGCAACGAAACCAACAACGAAGCTTTCGCGAAAATAAACTCGCAACTTTTCGACGAATTACGAACAAACCGGAGATAGCTGACTACACCGCGAAAATATATTGTTTTTTCAAAATTTAATCTAAGCTTTTTAACGTCGCACTGTTTTACAAATTTTTCGCATATTGTCTGTGGAGAACCTTCCAAAAAGTTTGATATTTTTGAACTAAATTTGATACACCGATAGCTAGAAACAAGTTTTGTATTCGGTATACCGAATTTGAGAGAATTTGGTCAAGGGGTTTGGAAACGGGAAGCAAAAATGGGTTCTCCGGTGTTTGGGTATACCGTGACAATCTCAGGATGCGAAACGCCAGGGATACCAACCCAAAACTCGTTAGCAGCAGTTTAGTAACTAGTAATCTAGTGATTTCTAGTGATTTTACTAGGAAGGTCTAGTGAGTTACTAAATTGCTGCCAACGAGTTTTGGATTGGTATCCCTGGCGTTCCGCACCCCGAGATTCTCACGGTATATCGGAAACTATTCGCAAGATTTTTATGCAATTTGTCTGATCGGTACTTATTCGGACACTCAACTTTTTCGACAAATTTTTGGAAATCGAGTATGGAAGGGGTAGTAGTTTGGAATTTCATTACAGCATAGCTCCATAACTGTTGGACCGATTTTAGTGAAATTTACCGTAAAATTGTGGTTGCAAAATTTTCATCTGCGAGTGATATAAGCTCTCTCTATTTAATTCCGGTTCGCGTCCATTCCTCTCCGATAAAATAAAGCAGTAAATCTTTAACGAAGGAAGCTAGATGACGGACTAGCATCAGTGTAAACGATACCTGCGTATTTCCATTCTACGCATTATGATGTTCGCGAAGATACGAAACGACCTGGAGGCAGAGCGCAAAAATTGTTTATTCATTTTTCATTCGATGTTATATTTCATATTTTTTTTCCGATATAATTAGTCCCTCAACACAGTTGTTATGGGCAGAGGAACATTTCAGCTTCTCGAAAAGAAAAGACGAAAAAAATATGTATTATATTATGAGATATATCTTATCGTAAAAGCGCAACGAGGATTAACAAGGTACCTACGTATACAGACGAACTATGGTATAGAATGTAGGGAAAATTATGTCCGAGTAGGGTACGTTACGTGTAGCCCGCAGGGAGAACTGACGAGCGAAAAATTATTCGCTTCTGCGTAATTTTAGTTTTACGTTTATTTATAAGACAGATTCTGGGCCATGGAATAAAAACGAGCTCAGCTTAATTCCGAGTTTAACGAGGATTCGCGTACTTGCTTTTTTTTCTTATTTTTTTTTATTTTTTTTTCATTTTTTTTGTTCTTTCTTTTTTCTTTTTTTCACCATACTATAGCCTGACGTGGGGGCATATTACGACGAAATTTACGACGATGCGATAAAATATAATTATTCATAACGTTCCGACTATTGTCGGACTTTCATCAAATAGGTGAGAGAGAAAGAAGAGAAAGAAAATAAAAAAAAAAAAAACGACCAACGCCTGAAATCTGTCAATAATTCCTAAGCTGCAATTCAATAGATATTGAATCGTCATCAATTTATTGATGTTCCAGCTCGTCGACGTAATAGCTATAGGCTAGCCTGCACGGTAGCCGCACAAAAATTATGGTAAACCTCGACAACAGGTAGATATATAATAAAATAAATATTCATGTATAGGAGAGCGAAAATCTCTTTTAATCCTGATCCTGATCATCTGTATTAAAACTAATAAAATATATTTGTGAAATTTAAATGCATCAAATTTTATTTTATAGATGTATAAATGAGTTCAATTATTCACTTAGGGGCCGTCCATAAATGACGTCACCACTCAATGGGGGGGGGGGGGGGGGGGGGGAACATTCAAATGTGATGTCTCATTGGAAAATTTCAAGTTTTCACTTAAATATGTGCAGTAAGATTATTTGGAATATTAAGAAAGCATTTTTTGAGATAATGAAAGGTTTCAATATTTTTTTTTTTATCATTAAAGGAGGGGTTAGATGGAAATTTGTGACGTCACCTTTAGGGGAGGGGGGGGGGGGGTCTGAGCTTTGTGACTTAGTGTGACAAGGGGGGGTAGAGGGGTCAAAAAAGTGAAATTCATGGTGACGTCATTTATGGACGGCCCCTTATCCATCTTCGTAGATTTTATTTGAAACATCCTGTACCTATGCATAAAATTGCACAGGTGGCTAGCTACTCCGCTCTGGAGATTATAAGATTTTTATGCCTCGCTGTTTCATTTTTTTTTCTTTTTCTTCCTTCTCTCGCAGCTCTCTCTCTCTCTTTCTGTTTTCCAATTTTTTTTTTCTTTTCTCTTTTTTTACCTGCCGGTGCTTCGGAACGGACAATTTTCCCCGTCGTTACTATCGAGCTAGCTGTTGCACTCGCTACTGTAGGTATAGCAAAGGGTAGGAAATAGATGAAAGATAATTAACCAGCTTATTAAATGCCTGGCAGGTAGGTATATTATAAACGCGTATAGGTAGTATAGGTGTATATATAAATAGTTAATTTAATTATAAACTGCAGTTGACTGTACAACAGGTTGAAAAAGAGGACTCACTTTTTTTTTTAATAAAATTTCTTTTTCATGATTCGCAATGTAATTTCTAGTACATGGGGTATAGCCGCCGAAATTTCAAGCCCAATAAATAACCCGTGATATTATACATCGTACCTACCTACTACTATATACTGACAGAAATAGCAACAATGATGTAAATAATAAATATAATATATATAAACTAAAGCGCAAAGTGCACGGGGAAAGTGTGGGTTGTGGATTGCACGTGATTGCGTCTCTAATTAAACGAATACATAATTTAATATAATATGTTTGTTAGCCCCGGGTGAAAACACGGGCTCGTTACCACGACTAAATTCAAATTTAAACAAAAGCTATTTCCAATGACCCGCCTGCAGCAGTGCACTGCGCGTGTACCTATAATGGTAGAGAATTATTAAAAATTTTATTATTATTCACCAATTGAGTCTAGTAACTGTTTCTGTTTATTTGTATTCATTTATTTATTCATTGATTCATGTGTTTTTTTTTTTTTTTTTTTTTTTTTTTTTTTTTTCATACAAACAGAAATTGATTCAATAAAACAAATAACAAAAATGAATGAATTGTGAAATTTCCGTGAACGAGAAATTTTTTCGTAAAACTAAATAAATGGAAAAAACAAATCATGATCCTCTTCAACGCGCGGTTAGGAAAGTGGGCCAATATTTTTTTCATTTTTTTTCATTTCTTTTTTTTTTCTTCGTTTTTGTTTTTGTTTAAATAAAATTTCTCCCTGGTACAGACAGTCGCGCGGTTTTCAACGAGGTAGAAGGAGGATTTTGATTCTCGTTCTGTCAGAATGTTACCTCGTGCACGGACGTTTGTATATGTATAGTATATAGATAGATATATATATATATATATTCGAACGTGAAACCGCTTTGTTCAGTAATATTTAATATCATTTTAAACAACAATTCTCTCTCGTTTTTCCGCTATTCTGAACACACATCGTAACCCCAGATATACACGCGTATACATATATAGGTATATAGATACCTATATGTACACTTGCAAACATGTACCGATACAGGGAACGCCGGCTATACATTAAATATAGACATATCTGCGATGTTATTTACTACACCCAGTATACCAGCAATAACACCGCACGCCAAAGTGGGAATATGTACTAACTAGTTATGAATAACATAAAACGCCTCTAGAGGTTGAAAAAAACAAACATGGAAAACAAAAATGAAAAACAAAGTAGAGAATACTACATATCGATGTTGTACTGCGCTCCATTTTTTTTTCGTTCAATTTTTGTCCAATTATATCGATACGTAGACATATAGTGGTCGTTGTTTAGGTCGTTTCGGATGTTCTTGAAATTTTCCGCGCAACAGGGCTAAAAAAGTTTGCAAATAAATTTGAAAATAAAGTACGTGAAACTTCGAGCCTGTAGGACCAACAGTGTAGGTCAACTCAAAGTACAGCTTCCAAGGCAGCTAATTTTCCCATTTCATTTAAATGGAAATTCGGGCTCACTGGCTTTTCCCCGCCCCCCGCCCTAATAGTGCGCCATTTTTTTTGTAAAATGCCTGTATGACTATAGGGAAGATATTCTATGCCAAATTTCACTGTCTTGGAGGCTGTACTCTGAGTGAATCTACAGGCTCCAAGTTTCGCGTACTTTTTTTTTCAATTTGTTCGCAAACTTTTCTCCGCCATGTCCGCGGGAAATGTTGAAATCTAGATTCGAGAATCTAGAGGATTGAAGGAAATGAACCTGGAGCTTAAATAAATCGGAAATAAAAAATGTCGCGGTATAGTTTCGCGTAGCTGCAGGCAGTCCTTAATTAATCGTATATGTATTTCGGAGACGTGAATCAAGTGAATCAAGTTCTGAGAATCGGGGTGCATATATAGGTACGGAGGAAATATTACCTCTAGTCGCATTTCGTGCCCGTGTATAAGTTAACAAACGGGCTTATTTCCCCGGAACAATCTTCATAATTACCGTAATGCGTTGGTTCGTTTATTCGGCTGACGTCACACGCGATACCAAACCGACCGGCGCGGTTGGTATAATCCCAACGACCAAACGCCGGTCGAAAAGCTACCCCCGATTTGCCTATATACCTGTATATCTATATAATCTACGTAGATATTAGCTAAAGCGCGATTTCTGTACAGTATAGTGAATTCAGGGGCCATCATTACAGGCCGTTTCATTCACTGCAAAACAAAAATAAAACAAAATAGAACAAGAACAAAAGATCGGAAACGCTTTCTATTGAATTTGACCATTTTACAATTTGTACCTATTGCATGAAATAAAGCAGTTGAAAGAAAAACAAAAATCACAAAACAATTCCAACTATGGGAATAGACGTACAGTTTATAAATTGAAAAAAGCTATACGCCTAAAAATCGGTCAGAAAAGTTGGAATACAAAAGCTCAATCGCATATCTCTGAATCGCAGGGGGTATTTTGATTACATTTTTAATATCAAGGTTTCGAAAAGTTGGCCTTGTTTTTGTTTTTTTTTTTTAAAAAAGGTGATTTGGTGAAGTCATTTGTGTAATAGGCCCCCACTGAACTTTGAAAGTGAGATTTTATTTTTGAAGAAAGAAGGAAAAGAAACAAACAAATTCACGACTTAAGACTGCAGAAGAAAATTCTTTACCATTTTTAATGTCGTGGACAACCTGGTGAAGACCCCTCAATCCAGTAGCATACAATACCTACTTATGCTCGAACAATCTGGAACTAGCATGGCATGCAAGTTACCGTGTAATATGTGTAGCCACCTGCTCACAAACGGTACACGGACTAGGCCATCGCCTATAATTAATTACCTAATGAACTAAACGTGTTACACACCGTCTAACGAGGATACAATGGCTCGTAGCGTAGCTACACGCGATTTTGAAATCCAGCGTTGAAACAAAGGATATGGACTAGCCCAAAAGTTCGTCTACGGGTCAGTAGGAAGCAACGTGATGAAAGCAGCGACGGTCGGTTCCTAAAATCCTGAAAGCTTGGTGATCGATGTGATTTCTAGAATGGGGACGTGTGTGTGAAATTCTGCCGAATGATTTACGCTCGCACGTGAATCGGTCAGTTTTTGTACCAGAGTACATAGCTGATCTACCTTAGGGTCAGATTAAAAATCGAAATATTGAAAGTTCCGGACGGTCGAAATTCCGAATCTTCAAAAATGTTGAAGTTTAGAATATTGAAATTTAGAAAGGTCGAAATGCAGAAAGCTCGAAATTCTGAAAGTCCAAACACCACCGAGGACTCAAAAATGCGAAAATTTCGATCTTTTCCTTCAGGATGCGAAGACAATAATAGTTCATGCGAATCGAGAACCGATCGTTGCGAGAACCCCTTTCATCTACTTTAATCGATAACTTCGATATCATAAATAGCTGCAGTTAGGATTATGAAACTTTTTATTCCACAAGGTAAATCTCAGGACGATTATTTTGACCGCTTATTGGTTTCGATACGATCAATACAGCCCGAGTTATTACACACTGAATGAATACATCTTTCGGAGGTTTGGCTTTTCGGAACTTCGAACCTCCGGTGTTCTTCGATTCGGAGTCTTTCACCTTCGGGAAAATACCCAGTCGAAGAACTGTGAGTCGGTAATATTGAAATTGTGAATTTTGGCCGTTCGGGGCTTTTGAAATTCGCGAGTTCAACCCGTGCCCTGCACCTTCATCTATATATTCCGATATATTTCCGCAGCACGCAGACGCGTGCAAAAGCTCCCATCTCTCTCAGTTTCAGAGACAGTGCAGGAACCGCAGCGTATGATCCCGTGGCTTTAGCTTCGGCTTTGGCCCGAGCATATTCAACGCGCGAAACGCAGCGAACCAAGCGTAGGTTTAAACCTCCCTCAACCCTGTTTTAACCCCCAATGAACCCCTCAGCTAGCTGCTAGCCCCGGCCAACATTCGCTATCGTGCTCACACTCGCGTTTCAGCCTCTGTCTAAAGCTCGAATGTACGTAGTGTATACCTACCTACCTACGTTTCACTGGCCCCTACTGTTACCCCCTGGGGCAGTATTCACTAAACCGAACTCCCCCACCTAATTACCTGATTCATTAACAACGCACGTACTTCATCCTGGGACCATTATTACGTAACGAAACCAACTCACAGTGTTTCTCATGCCACACTATATGCCTTGAGTTTATTCACACCGTAGGATCAGGGATGGTCCTCGTTTTTCGCGTTATTTCAAAAGTTCTAAAAAAAAAAAACGCCGAGCGGAGCCTAGCAACTCGTACATTCGCCATTTGGGGGCAATAGAATTATTCTGATGGTTTCGTGAGTGCAGGAGATGATCGCAGAAATGGTTTTAGTATTCGAATAAAATAGGGACACTCGTCATATATTCCGAAGAAATTTTCCTCCACGGATAGTTGGAACGAATCATCGACACGGGACTGAATGCGTGCCAAATTCGTCTAGGGTTTTGCGAACTTGAGAGGAGACGAGAGGGAAATGCCTTTTTAAAACAGAAATAATATCTCGGTAACCGGTCTTGCGATTTAGATGAAATTTGTCTAGTTGGTACCTCTCGAGGTAACGAGCCGTTTGGCCGAATATAGCACAATTTGAAAGCCAAATCTAGGAAGGGTCGCTGTTTGAAATCTCATTACGGCATTCCTCGATAACTATTGGATCAATTTCACCGAAATTTACTGTGGAATTGCGTTTCATCATAAGCAGGGTATTTAATTAGACCATTTTCGGTTAGTTGTAAACTATACCCGCTTACTTGCGGAACGCATTTATGAATTAGGTATTTAAAGAAAAAAAGTCCAGAGGGTATCCAACCTGAGAAAATGATCTTCTATCGGTTCTTTGTCGTGATCATATTGCTGCATGATCTGTAACCTTCATCTTGTTTATAATTTCCCCGAAATTTGTAAAATTGATGAAGTTGTACAGGTTTACAGATAAGGGAAAAAAAATTGCTGTCTGAAAAATGTTCCCACTTTTCTCATTGCAAGCTGCACGTCTTCATCTGTCTGCAATCACCTGCAATGATTTATTATTTCGATTATTAGAAATCACTTCTTTGATAACTGTGATCACGATTCTTCAGTGACCATTAATCTGATTTGTTTCAAATTTTAGACACCACTTGCATACCATTTTGCAGATTTTTCGAAATTTCTAATTTGCAGAGTCCCTAGTCTGACGACATGATAGAAAGACATGGCGCTTTGGACGAAGTGCACACTGAACGTTGACAGTAAAGTTCAGGATGGATATATGTGCTGGATTTAAATCCTTTGGAGGGTGGCTTTGTATGCAAGTTTACATACGTGCACTGTCAGGGGTTAACTTTGTCAGGTCAGTAATATCGGCCACAATCAAACAACTGTCGCAACAATCCGTGGAAAATCAAGGCAGGATGCGACCGGAGCGAGGGTACAAACGTCGTCCGTAATTTCGATCGGATATCAAACCTGACCGGTAGATCCGAGGCTTGAGAGACGCCAGGAACTGTAACACCCTGATTGACCATTCCCTTTGTCGTGTTGCTGTTCGACTAGTCGGAATATTACGTTTGCTCCGAGGTAATCACGCGTTAGAATCCAAGATCTATTCGCCAGCATCAAACGTCCATTTGACCGTACGAAAACGTAATCCCGTTTCATCACCCTGCACCTGAATCATAGGCGATTTCTATAATCCTTATTCCATATTCATTGAAAAATCTCTGACCACCCCTGAAGAAGGGGAAACAACCATTTTTATGTGACTATGTTATAAGATGCCGAAGTAGTTTCGTTCTCGAAATTATAACTCCCTAACGATCATGGGCAACGAAATTCGTTATAAATAAAAAAAATGGTGAAATTTGGGTTAACCCTCTTCGGCTTAGATCGTTGTGGACTTCTTACACCGGTACATGCATAAATCCATGTACACATCCAAGTTGGTCATAATATAGGTATACGGTTTCCGTTCCATTAGGCTTTGCTTTCAGTCAGGCGAAGACGAGGGTGTTGACTGGGCGAAGGTACACCTCCTATATAACTGTACCTTGTACATTAAGATCCTAGGCATTGTGAATAAACAGGCTCTATTAGTTCACCTATAGAATGAGAATGGACCCGTTCTGTTCATCGCTCGTTGTTGTTGCTGGTACAAAGCGAACGCCTTTACCTTTACCCGATAGAGAAGAAGAGCATGTCTCGAGGCTGCAGACTCGTCGCTTAGGATGAGCGAAGTTATTGCTTGGAAAATTCGCTGCAAGTTTTTCCGCAAAAAGAATAAGGAGGAAAAAAAGAATATCTCGAAAAATGGAAACAGTCAGAAGAAACACACATAGGTAGGTGTATCATATGTGTACGTGGATGCTAATTTGGTAAAAGGTTTCCGATGTATCAGTGGCTTTACCCACCTTTTTGGCCAGTCAAACGTTACGAAGCGAAGAGAGAAGAAGATAGGAAGGAGCGACCGTGGTACACCCGGGCTCTGGACAACGAGGTAAAACCACTGAGATTTTGGGACACGGCTTTATTCATAGAGAATGTTACTTGGAGCTTTGATCTGGACGGAGCCTGGGATTATGCAGGCAACGCCACGCGAGTCGCCGCACTTACCTTGCTCTCTCTCTCTTCGGCCTTTGGATGGAATATACACACATGATACTGGATACAGGCTTGTAGTACGATGTAGGTACACGTATGTTAACCAATGCGTATATTAAATTTTAAGGGAGACCAAACCGAGGCAAGGTTTAGCCAATATTTTGTGAAAAGTGTATGTATACCTATATGTATATGTATATGATATATATGTATGTATGAGACTGAGATTGAGCTTGATTAAAAGAGTTCATGAGTCTGGTTTAGAATGTGAATGAATAGCCTATATGAAAATTTCAATCCATCGGTTATCAATTGTTAACGGAACCAATACCTCAGAGCTCTTTTATTCTGCCCGAATGCTGATTTCCTCCCTGTAAAACCTCCTTACAGTCGAGGTTGCGTTACGGCGAAAGCTGAGCTGATTGAATTTCAGTTCACCGTTGTAGGTACTCGAGAGTACCTTTACCTACGTGGGCGTTGTTATGTACCTTTACCTGCCCTAACTTCGTGGCTCTGATTTCTTATCGTTGGGTTCGTTTCGGTTGGCTTAAGTTAAGTGAACTTTATGCTGCGCCTTCGTACAACGCTAAGTGCAGATCTGACAAATGAAACTCTTCTCTGTGTAAACATTGAGGTAATTACTTGGTTTGATGTTAAGGAGGAACATCAGCTTCGCGCGTGAGGGGAAATTCATAGGGAGGGTCAATTGTGTCTACGGCTGCTACCATCTCTTACAACGTAAAAATTGAGTTTATAATTTATACATTTCCGAAAATTATTTCAGTACAAACGAAGTGATTTTGATATACAAGTAATATATCACCGATACAAACATATTATATCGTGATTTATTATTTATTATAATTAATTATAATATCTACATTGAGACTGCAAGGTTTCACAACACCGCATTTTTCGTTTCTGGGTTGGTAGTATTGAGCTATGAGAAAAAAAACGACTCGCGACTCGATATTCACGTAAATTGACGTTTTGACGTTATGTTGATGGCTGTGTACGAGTAAACAATAATTTCTCACTGCAAGTGCGAATATCTTTACGTGTGTCATGCCAAACTTTTCCAATGCTGGTGTCTTTTACTGGAAGGGCAAAAGAGTATCGGAAGCTATCCACAATCAAAGAATCGCTCAGCAAAAAGCTGGAGAGAGTAGGAAAAAGCACAAGTTTGATGATAACAGTGCAGACTCGAAGAAGGTTAAAACCGAAGAAGATACCGCTGCCGAAGATAACAGGAATGAAAAAGAAGCTCCATACGTTGTGCAAGGATATCGTATGATTCACGTAGAGACAGTTAAGAATGGACTGAGATGCAAAAGTTGTCAGGAAGCATTGAGCTTAGACAACATAACCAATGAAACGTTCAATGGATTTGCATCTACTTGGCATATCAAATGTGATGAATGTCTTTTGGAAAATTTTGTACATACAAGTCCAAAAATACGTAATGCTGAATCGAAACGTATGCTTTTTGAGGTTAACTTCAAGGCTGTGATTGGTAAATATATATATGAACTTTTAATACGGATGATTCCTCGCACATCAGGTGATACTGATTGAGTAACACATCATTTTTTTCTTCAAGGCGTTCTACATTCTGGCAGTGGATTAAAAATGTTACAAAAGTTTTGTGCATGTTTGAACATGCATTCCATTGTAACAGGCACATTCAAGTTTTACGAGCGGCTAGTTGGACGAGAAATAGAAAAAGTAGCCAAGGAGAGTTGTCACGAAGCTGCAAAAATTGAACGATCACTAACTTTGGAGAACAGAGATGAAATCGAAAAAATGTTGTAAGATGTTTCATGATTGGCGTTATAAATTGTAAAACATATGGCGATTTACGGCAATTTCATAAAATAATTTACTTTACTCAATGTGATAATTTTCACACCTTATAAAGTAAAATTTTGTACAATACTCGACGGAAAAACTTCTCCTAATCTCGTGTGATTGCAACATTCGCATTCGGCTCGTACTGCAGCCTTACACTCGTCAAGAAAAGCTTTACTGTACCTATATCGGAATTCAATATTCGTTAGCCTTTCAATTTCCTTCAATGAAATTGTGACACTGACACGTCTGCATATTGCGCTTGATAAATCAGGGTGAATTATCAAACATATACATAATCTCTTATCTATACATAGCATTCCACATATTACATAATATTACACCTGTATATCACGAAATGTGTACAATTCATGGAATTTGTATGAATAAAAATATGTATGACGTAATTCACTTGATTTATACCTTTTGACCCATACCTTTGCAGGCCCCCAGACCTTAGAAAAGGTTTTATTGTCCCCCATTTAGTCACGACGCAATCAAAAAATACTGAGCAAAATGATAGTGTGCCACCAAATAATAATCCACAAAAAAGTGATTCAAGCAATAACAGTGAGTCATACGACGTTCAGTCCTTTTCGAATTCAACGACCGACGAGACAGAAGTGATGAGTGGAGAAAAAGACAGAAAAAGTGCAACTGTAGGTTTGTTCTTTTTGTATAACAATCTGCTGATGAAAATTCGTGTCCAGGATCAGCATAACTAATATTTATTGGGAATTGCAATGAAGTGAGTATATTATATATTTTATTATGTATAGGTCGACAGTCGAAGGATCTTCTCACTGCCATGGGTATAGTCAGATTGATGCTATCATTTGATATGGCTTGGTCCAAACGTGGTTCGGGTCGCAATTACGACAGCTTGAATGGTTATGGAGCAATGTTTGGTACACAAAGTGGACTTATCATTGACTATGGCACGAGGAATCGACTTTGCAAAAGGTGTTTATTGAGTCACCCTAAGAGTGACCACGATTGTCGCCAAAATTTCACCGGAAGCGCTAAGGCCATGGAAGCTAATTTAGCAGCCGATATAGCGGCAAATAGTAAAATTTTAAGTGAGAACAACTTGCAATTGGGAATTTTATGTGGCGATGAGGACAGCTGTGCGATCGCAGCTATTCGAGCTAATAGTTCTCATCCCATTGTTAAATTATCGGACAGAAATCATTTAAACAAAGGGCTGAAAAAAATTTTATACCAACTGTTGAAGACCAGAAATTTTGATAAAGAGCTGAATGGCAGAACCATCGACTATTTGTTCACTTGCTTCACATATGCAACAGCTCAGCATCACGGTGATAGTGTGGCGCTAGCTACTGCCGTTAGAAATATTCCTGAGCACGCATTCAATAATCATGACGGTTGTGTGACGAATTCTTGGTGTGGATACAAACATGACCCAGAGAATTATACCCACAAAACGATTGGCGAAGGATTGGCAAACCCGCAATTATATTTTGAACTCACTAAAATCTTTAACGACCTAGCAACGAACTCAGATAAGTTCGCCTTCTCTGTTTCGAGCCAGGCAAATGAAAGCTTAAATTCGGCAATATCTCGAAAGGCACCGAAACCTATTTGTTATAGTCAAAGTGAATCAATGGACTTCCGAGTTGCATCTGCCGTTGCTGAAAAGAATCTGGGTGAAAAATACATTCAACTTGTTTGTGAAAAGTTGCGATTGAATGCTGGCGAATTAACGACAAATTACATCAATTTCATAGAAGTAATTAAAGCACGTAAAAGAACCATGGCTAAAACTGTTGAATTCAAACGGAAGAGGATTGAGCTGAAAAAAGAACGGACAGAGCTTCGCCACAAAAATGAGTCAAAAGAAGGAGTGACATATCAATCAAACGTTGGATTACTCAGCACACCTGCCGTCAACCTCTGCAATAATGAAAATGCTGATGGTCATGGAGAGCATACATTTCTAAACGATTATTCTTTCTCTACAGAGTATACATCAGAGAAACATGAAATCGTATTTTTCGATCTAGAGACTTCAAGTCTCTGTTCAACTTGTGACATCTTGCAAATCGCGGCTGGGAAAGGTTCTCTTCGATTCAATTGCTACGTCAATCCTATTCAACCAGTTCATCCAAGAGCGGCTGAAGTTAATGGCTTAACGAACAACCGCGGAGAACTCTACTTACACGGAGTTAGAGTAACAACGTATCCATTGAGAGTAGTTTTAGGAAAATTATTGACTTTTTTAGCGCAATTCCAAAAGCCTTGCATCTTAGTAGCACATAATTGTGCATTCGATTCTTCTCGTTTGTTGCGGGATTTGAAGAAGTTATCATTAATGGACGATTTCAAATCAGTTGTTGCTGGCTTTGTATGCTCTCTCATCAGCTACAAAGATAAATTTCCAGGACGAAAATTTAAAAAAGGCGACTGCAAACTTGTAACATTAGTCTCACCACTTGTTGAAGACGCAGCGAAAAAAGCTCATGATGCAGCGTTTGATATTTACTTATTAGAAACGTTTGTAAGGCACGAGTTTTCAGTTGAGTACTTAATATCCAAGAGTCATACTGTTGACGAATGTATTAATGAAAAAGAAAAAGAGGTCAGTCTCACGGCAATTAAAATGACTCTTCGCCCTTTGGTGAAAGTGATATCAGTTCCTTTGCGCGAAAAACTAGCTGGAGAGAATGTGACAATGGCCAAATTGAAAGAAATATTTGCCACTGAGGGCGAAGATGGAATCGTCACATTATTTTCTGAGAAAGTTAACAACAAACCTCGTATCAGCAAAAGTAAGAATGTCCTTCAGAAAGTCATCAGTTATCTTGAAAGTCACAAATAATTTCATAATATACGTTTAATTGTTTATAAGAATGTAATTCGTTTCACAGTAAATATAATATAAATGCGATTCGAACAACAAATATAATGAGATAATAAAAATATTCAAAATATCATCTACAACATTTTCGATTTCAACACTATGTACACAAAGTACAGCACCGTACCTTCACAACGAGTGTGCCATGATTTTGAGTTATACGAGCGCTCTGCGATCAGCTGATGAACCCGTGTTGCCGCGTTTTCCATGCTTCGGCATAAAAAACGTCAAAATATCGCATTTCTTGGAGAGTTTCTGTTAATTATAGAAAAATGGCAGAATGAAAACACCTCTAACTTTGCATACAGGTCCTTGATTGTTTGAGCTGTTCAGTGGTAGTTTTTTTCTAAGCTATCACCATTTTTCATTTCACTATGAATATGTAAAGATGTGGCCGACGAGTTATTCCCTATGACCACGTGTAAAACATTCAAAGTTTGCAAATTATTTATTAAAAAATGGCTGAATGAAACTGTTCAAAAATTTGAGAGGCCATCGAATGTATATTCAAGAATATATTCTGAAAGTTTCATTTAGTTGTCACCATTTTCATGAAGCTGATGTTCCTCCTTAACAAAAAAACAACAAAAAGAAAAAATGAAAAATAAATGAAATGGTAAAAAAATTTGGCCTCAACGACTTACTTCAAGTATTTTACCTCTGGCGTACCTACCTCATAGTCACATTGTACAATGCAGATGGTCCATTTCGCACGTAATTCTGTCAAGCAATCTGCTAGACCCAGACGAGCCACACTTTGCCAAGGTAATTATTTAACGCAAAGTGCAGCGAAGCAACCGCAACGCTTTAATATCCACTACCTTCTACCTATTATACCTTCAACCTTCTACCTCAGCCACGATGGGGTGGATACAACATCTACCTACATTTATATCTATTAGGTGACGGACAGACGTGGTTGTTGCCGTAACAATACATCCAGTCTTAGACCGGGTATTAATCATCCTAGGGATGCAGAGGACACCCTGACGAGCGAAGAGGGTCGACATTATACTCGAGTGTAGAACGTATTTTGGCATTTCTTTGTTTTTTCTTCTTTCTTCATATCATTTTTCTGCAAAATCTACAATGATCGCTATTCTGAATAGAACAAGAGTGAACTAATACATTGCATGTTAACTCGCGAGAATCGTTGCAAAAAAGTTTGTTATTTAGGTGTTAACGTAACGGTGAGGGGAATACGCAGCTTACACGACCGCTCTCTTCTTCGTTAACATATTAATTAGCTTTCGCAAGTTCGTTTGCTGATACCAAAGCAATAAAGAGATCGTTGCGAAGCTCACTTCCTGCAGGACGATCTAGGTGAAACGTACGGCACGTGTCTTGTTGTGCCTATTCAGTGGTTCGGAGTAATTAATTACGTATTCATAGCAGACGGAAGAGGTTCTTGATGCCATGAAGGTTGACCGGTCCGCGAACTTTAAAGGCGATGCTGAAGAGTCAGAAATTTCTTGTCCATTCAGCGCGAGATCTAGAGACTCCGAACTCGTAGTTTTGAACTCCATAAACCATGAGTTGAATGCGTCAAAGGATGAGCCCGTATTACGTCTATCCTAACATCGTAAAACAAACCAATATCTCGGCGTAGGGACGAGGTTATATCTCATTATAATGGAAAGGTGGGTTGAACGTAACGGGCAGTCCACGTACCCATTGGACATTACGAAATTTGCTTGTAACTTGCAGACGTAAGCGTAAAGTGATGCAAAACTGATGAGGAAATTGAAGAAAATATTGAGACATGATGATTTTTTTCATGGAATATGCGATTCTGATCGACATTTACGGCGAATATCATTTCGGATTATGCGCAGATTTCTGGACTCCCTGTATAGTATCCGGGGATTTATCTCTATATATAGAATAAGAGACGGGTCGAAAACTTCCAAAGTTCATAGTGGCGTCAAAATCTCGTGGAATTACCCCTATGTCACGTTCACCGTGGATCTCGTATCGTGAAGAGCAACATCTCCCATTCCTATACCTACCGTCGGTTTTTCGTATATGTTGACGGTGGTCGGATGGAAAATTAAGCCCTAGCTGTAGTAACCCACCATGTGTTGATTTTGTTACAGAGAAATCTGAGTTAAAAAAAGTTACAATTTTATCGCCTGGAGAAAAGGTAGTGTGCGCGTATAACCCCTTAAATTCCTTTGAGGTTGAAAATTAGCAAAGATTTTGCCGAATTTCGTATGAAAGGTAAAGCTTGAAGGATGTCTGAGAAGTCTTGAGAAGATGATGGGTAGGGATCGGGGTTGGAGTCACGGGACGAGATTTCGAAATATTAAAAACTCGCGTTGTTTGTTCCGAGGATATGATACGGTGCTCGTTACGAACGGTAAATATGCGACAAAAGACTTTAAGAGGTATTTTAATAATGCAAAATATTATAATTGTATACAAAGAAGTATGGAAGCGCGGAGGAACTGAGGCACAGAAATGGCGATGTATATATTACATAAGCACCGATATCGCATAATGGGAACGTAAGGAATGACGAGTCCCAATGTCTGCTAAGCCCACAGGGAGATAAGGCTGGTGTACGTCCTGTCCTTTCTTGCAATATTTAGACATGAAAATTGTGCGCTGTACAAAGGGATAAGGAGTTACATCGAGTTCTGCCAGAGAGAGAGTTCGTATACCTGTCCAATTTGCGATATTAGGTCGCTAAAATATGACGAAGCGTATAAACCTGACCCTCCATCTTTCGTCGGCGACCCCTCGCCTTCGCTTCGTCGCCCTTATAATCCTCAAGGTTTCTTTTGAGTCGAAGAGAAGTCGTTTAATTCATAGAAGGTGAAAATTTAATAACGATAACATTTTGCCTCGTCAAAACGATCGAATTAATGACATTTTTACAGATCTATAAGGTTTGCACCGATTTGCATAGAATTTTTCAGACGGTATGTATTACATACGTCCAGTAGAGCTATATAGTACGTACGTATCGATATCCCAAGGGATGTATAATACGAGATCGAAAACTCGCCTTGGTCTTTGAATCTTTCATGAATTTATCCGATACGTTTTAATGTTCGCCCGTTACTGAGCCACCACCCCATATGTCTACTAGCTTACCCTCATACATGCGAAATAAATTCAGTAAATAACCAGCTGTGTTACCTATACAGATATATCATGTCGCTGATCTTCTTTTCGCCTAATCCCTTTCATCGACCGATATCGAGGTACTTATTAAACATCGCGTTATCGGGGCTTAGATAGTGAGAAAGCCAAACAAAGTCTATCGATCAAGTTTTAAGCGAAGAGAAATGATCTGAACAAGGAGACTGAAGTTTAAGACAAAAGATCGCGTTCGATCTCGCAATAGGGTGCAAAGGCACGAAATACTGTCTGATTGATCCGTGAGGATCGATTTTCAATCAGCTAATTGTATTATTTCGGCATATTACGATCATATTTCGTGTGTGACAATAGCTCAAGCCCTCCATCTCCTGGATTGGACATTCTATGCTACAATCAAAACGACTTAGAGCGTGACGCAGTCGGATATATGTAACCCATACTTGTCACTCAACGAATTAACAGGTCGTTTTCCTGCATCAAATTCAAATTGCAATTGTTAATATTGCAGGATATAACCACTCACAATCAGACGTTACGGATTTATATCTTATGCTTGTCACTGTACGGATTAGCAGCTACTTTCTCTACATCAATTTCAAATTGTAATTATCAATCTTGGATGAGATATAACCGCTCGATCGTCTTGCATTAATATTTCAACGGGGGCGTCGCCGAATTATTCAATAACACAATTTTATTGAAGGAGTTCCTTGCTCTTTTCAAACTATAATATCGAGTAAAAGTTACGATCTGTACAGCCATCGCATCTGAAGAGTTGGACGCTGTCGAAGTAAAGACACTCTTCAAGGGTTTAGATCAACTATCTTCAATTCTTAATTCCTTGTTATCTAACTGTTCAGTAAACAGAGTTATTTGCCAGATGAACCAGCAACTTCACATTGCAAAGTCAATCAGTTTGTCTTTTGCCAATTAAAAAATTTCCGATGACACATAATAAACGTGTGAAAAGGCGATTGATTCAGGTCGTTGTCCACGGATCCTAACTTTGAAGCGATTATTCTTCAATCGGGTAGAAGATTTCTGGAAGAAATCGAGTTATTGAACAATCGGTGCACGACTTCCTTCCAAAGTATCCTTTTTCAAGGTCTGCATACTCCCTCAAGGTATTCGAGAGTGAAGGAGCTGGGGCAACGAACTAGGACGAAAAAGTCTAAGGGAAGGGAAGAAAGGTAGTCAGGTGAACTCACGGGGCGGTAAAAGCGAGCCGATGCATTTTGCAAGTCACCCTCCATTCTAGAGCATCGAGGCCCTAAAGGCCCTCTCTTTTCTCCCTTTCTCTTCCCTTCTCGTTCACCCTTCATCTCTCTTTCGATCTCGCTTGCCTTATTTAGAGGCTGTATCGACGTGTGGTTTGATGGATCGACGGACAGACGAAGGTAGACCCTGGGCAACCCCTACCAACCACCCGTTTGCAGGCCTCCGCCGTTTTCCACCATATACCGGGTTTTCGTTGGAATACCAAAAGCTGCGGATAACCATAGAATATCCACTCAGATTTAACATTCAAATTTGAACAGGTAGCCGGAGGCAATGTATTCTCGCGGTACCGTGTATCCGCCGTTAAAGATCTCCCTCTGTGTGCACGTCAGTGTTACATAAGGCGATATGAAATGTGTGCGTGAGTTTGAGGGCCCGTTCCTTATACCGCCACTCGCGTCATTCAAATTTACAAAAAGAAAAAAAAGGAGAAATGATTTTCGTCAAACTATACATCGAGATTTCATGTTCGTTCGTAATACATACGTGGAATTAAATATGTGACTATAAACTGTATGGATACGTGCGAAATATTGTTCTTGGCTATTATGGTATGAATATTCTATTCGCGAATTCTAAACTACCGTAGAAATGTTTTTCGACATAAGTTGTAAGTCTAGTTTTGAACTATAGTAGGTATATGAGCAAAGTTTAAATACTGGAACCACACGTTCGTGCAGTATTTCGTTTTCGTTGTTCGCATTGAATCAGTTCATTCGAATAGCGTTGGTAGGTACCGAGAGGTAAAAATAAAATAAATGTGTTGCGAATCGGTCGAAATCCAATGATACCTAACCAAGTTCCATTTCGATAACCCAATCGTGAATTATTACCATTTCAAAGCACTCGCGAACGACGAGACTCAAACGAAGGATTCAACGCCAAACTGCGGCAGGTACGAGGGGAAATGTTTTTCAACTTTTATTGTAAGCCTCAAGTATTAAGCTGAACAACACGAAATGGCATTTCAATTTTGAAAAATCGGAAGGCTAATGCAAGTGAGTGGCTGTCTTCAAGGGTTTGGAAATATTTTCTGGTATACTCTGAGGAATAATTATAACCACTGAGTGTAAGTTCTTTCACCGCTAATTTCCTTCAAATTTTAAAAAGTTTCGATGAACGATACGAGCAGCTACACCATGCGAAAACCAATTTGTCTTCGGTAAACTGAATCTATGTAAGACAAAGACAAGAAAATCTGAAATAATTCCGAATCAGGTATCGAAGTAGTAGGAATTTGCTGTGAAATAGTACTTTTCGACACTAGTGCGAAAGTGTTGATTCTCGGATAAGTGTGAAGTTTTTCGCCCGAGCGAAGCGAGGGTGATAATCACACGAGTCAAGAATCATCTTTCGCACTAGTATCGAACTTTATTTTTTAACACAACGCGCGTTAAGTTCTATTTTATGCACGCGAAGCATGCGCAAAGCTGAACTTTGCGCACGCAGTGTGAAAAAAAATTGAGCCGATAGAATATTCGTGCAAAGCGTATCGGTGATTCAATGATTTTTCTGTTAGAATGAACAAAAAGTCGAATATGTTATTAAGAAAAAATGAAATGATAAAATGAATAAAATGACGAAAAGAGAGCAAGCCAAAGACTTTATTCTATTTGGATGTTAATTCGCTCCTCTTAAACTCGTGAAAAATGAATCGGCTATTCCATAATGCATAATAGAAATAAATTGGCTCAAAGCCTGGGAACGCAGCGTGGGATGTAAATTCGAGTGGGGCGTGTGATTTTTTAAACAGGTTGAAGAAAATACGTTTTCAAAGTCGACTAGATGATCCGACTTAGGTAAGCTTATAGAAGGAATAGCGAAACAAACGGTTCTCTCATAAACGATTCCCTTTGGGCTTTAGGAAAATTTCAGAAGGGCTCTGCCACCTCTTTGCGAGCCGTCAGACGCGTTAACCCTTTTAATGCGAAACTCGGAAGCGACCGTTCCCCGTTGTATGATAATAAATAAAAAGCGAAAAAGCCTACCTCTTAGAAATTTAAAACCATCAAAATTTAAACTCTAACAATTTTTTTATTTTATTTTTTATCCATTATTTTCACCTCCCTTTTACCACCGTGATCTGAAAGTGTAAAACATTGATTTTTGTTGATAAAGAGTAAAAAAAAAAAAAAATAAAAGTCGTAAAACTATAATAATTCGCCAGAGTTCATGTTTTTTATTTTTTTTTGTTTTTCCATTTTGTCTTCTTTTTTTTACTTCTTTTTTTCGGAAATAGCAAAGGCAGAGGGCAGCTTCCAGATTGCGTTTAAATAATGTACGAGACGTGAAGTGGGTTCTTTAGAGAGTCGTCGGTGTAGAGAGAGGCAGCAGAGCAGCAGCAGTCGTTGGGAGGCTGTGGGGTTTCTATCTTTATGTATGATATTGTAATGGCGTTGAGTGGCGTCACTCCGCTGACTTTCGTTCGGTTCTTCGCTTCGCTCCGATCTCACATATAGAGTGAATTTGTATATACGTGCGTGAGTGCGTGAGTGCGTGCGTGCGTGCGTGCGTGCGAGCGAGCGAGCGAGCGACTGCCGTCTATGATCATATATGATCTGGTATGATCAAATATGATTAAATACGATCAAACGTGACCTACGAATACCTGAATAAATCCATACCTAATTTAATTTCAGATGCCGTACGTGAGTGCTACTCCCACCTCGCGATTCCCCCGTACGATACTCCCTTGCTTCTGCACAGCCCTATCGTATCCCTATTTCCTTCGCTCTTACCCATCATACGTCGTCAGTCGTCAGTCGCGAGGTTCTTTCACTATCTGAGGTAGAATGGTTACAGGAAATCAATCTGATTGGGAGTTTGATTTTTATTTTCTTCTTCGTATTTCTTCAAAGTCGCGAGAAGAAAGATGCACGTTTGCTCGAAATAATATAGTCGATGAAAGGAGCAAGCAGGACATCGTTCTTAAATTCGTGTCTTTTTCACTTGGTTCAATCACTTCGATTTGGAATGACGAATCGATGAATTAGAATCGATCGAAAAAAAGCGTAGAAAAAGAAAGAGATTAGGCAATCGGAGCTGCGTTGAAGTTCCGAAAATTTAAAAGTTGGGCTTCCAGGGGTCTCGATTTTCGAAATTCTATAATTCTAAACTCGAACATATCTCAAAATTCGATATCGTTTCAAACGAATTCGGAATTGTTACTTTTCGGAGCTTTTAAAATTCGGAACGTCACCCTGGCTCGAGGCTGCAATCACACCTGTCTTCCCCAATAATTTAAATAAAATCGAAATAGTTTTGGATGTACTTACTTATTTGTCAAGAGATCTGAAGATAACAAAGGTGTTGAAGGGATGATATATAACGCAGCGTTTCAGACACAGTAGATACAATCATGCAGGTGTAGGTGCACGTGCAGGTGGAAATATATGGAGAGTTCCATGCCAACCTGGACAGCCTGTGACCCTGAACCCTCTCGATTCTTCTTATTTTTCATATTTCTTTCAGATATTTGGCGAGCTGAAAGAAGTGCTCATCAAAATGCGGGAGCACTTTTTTCAGTCTGCCGAACATCAGAAATAAATATGAAAAAATCTAGGGGCTTGAGAGTCAAATGGTGTCCAGGTTCAAGGGAATATTATTAGTCTACGATTAGATAGGCGGGTGGGTATACCTACCATCATTCTATAGGATAGAAGAAGAGAGAAATTTGAGGTGAAACATGTCAGGGGCAAATTAGAAAATCAATATCTACACACGCCTTTATCAACGCAACTATCGCCGTACAGGCATATCGTAAAGATAGGTGATGGGCTGCACTGAATTATTCAACTTGGACGAGACAAGCTAAGTGATTCCGCGAACAAATTTTCCCTCTATGCTATTAAAGCTATATTTACACACGCAACAGATATTACCTGGCACCTATTACTACAGTCCGACAAAATTTTCCCCGATATCTACCCCGTGGTTTTTTATTTTTTTTATTTTTTGTGGTACTGAAATAACAAATTTACTCCTTGTCAAATTAAAGCTGAGTAAAAATCACTCTTCACTATAAAAATAAAAACGAGAACTATGGTTTTTCCAACGGTGCTTTTTCGAGCTTATAACGAAATGCGATAAGCTCGGAGCTTTTTTTACGGTTAAACTTTACGGAAATGTTAAATTTAATAGGACACTTCCGTGTTAGATGTATAAGTGCTATAGATGCAGAGCGAAGAACGCGTAACTCGGAATAGCTATCCTCACCGTTAAAATGATATAGAGTTTACACTACGGGGGTTAATCATACAGAAAGATAAAGAGAGAATGAGAGAGAGAGAGAGAGAGAGAAAGAAGAGGGAAGGATTAGGTAAAAATAAAAGAAAGTTTAAAAAGGAGGTCGTACCTTATGCCCACTGTGCAGAGTATCTCTGTAAAGTAAACAGAAAAGAGAAGAGTTAGAAAAATGCTGACATGTAACAGGTAACGAGATATATAAGAGATAAAATATCTAATTAATTAACGAATTAAACAAACGAGAGAATTACGAAATTATAATTTAATACCACATAAGTATGTACATACAGAACGGGGCTGGTAGAGAATACACACACATTGTCGTGCGAAAGGGAGCATGTATTAGACAATTAGAAAGAGTATAAAATTTTTGAAGAAAGAAGGAAGAATCAATCTTTCTTCTTCCCCTCGTTTTAACACACACCCACATCTATAATCGCACATGGTAGGTATAGTAGGTATTAGAGTATAAGAAACAGGATGGGGTTACTCAAAACACAATTTCAGAGCATTAATTTAATATCGCAAAGTCAGTGGCGTATAACTTATCGATTCCCATTAAATTTTCACGTCTATATCTATGTACTATGGAGGTAAACTACGAGCATAAAAATACTCCCGCAATCACTCCTGTTGAAACAAGGTATAAAAATTACTCTAATAGAGTTATAATATTGACTTGACCTGGTTCTCCTAGTTAATATCGATTCACAAATCGCACAATCATTCATTCACCTATTACATACAGGATATAGACGTATAGGCGAGCGTATAGGTACACATATTGTCGCAAAGTGGGCATGAAATTTTCCCCCTCACTTTAGTGATTCATATGTTCCGGATAAATTATCATCGGAATACGTTCGATGGAAAGGACTGGACAATATGGGCGATACACGATGATAAAAGTAGGCGATTAATGTATACGGCCGAGATTGATCATGCGAGTCCTAAAATATATTTCATACGAAAAAGAGTCACTCAATTAGTATTTTTTACCTTTTTTTATTACCCTTTCTTTTTACCATTTATACTCATTTTTACTTCCTATCGTTTCCGACGTCCTTGCCCTACAATAATGTACAAAAGTAGAGAATCGAGAAAGTTTAGAACAATTTTTCCTTAATGACTACGTGGCGTGTTATAGGTAAGAAAATGAGCGACGAGGGACGTGTAACTTTGCCAAATATTATATTGTTACGGAGGTGTGTGTGAGGCCACAGGCTATGGAAATAGTAAAATCACTATCAAGGTGTGATACGACTAGCAGTCCACGATTGAGTTCAATATTTTTTTCAACTATCACGATGTGTCCAAACCGACCGAGAAATCGCTTTTTCTATTCTTTTTCTTATTCGTCTCTTCTTGCTCGGGTACTTTTTTTGTTCCCCCGCTGTAATTTACCTGCGCGATTTATACCTCTTATAGGTATACGTGTACCGAAGGAACTTTCAGAAAACTGACATCGATAACGAGGTTCAACTCGTTCTGGCTACTGTATTTAAGCTGTGCTCGTCAATTATTCACATAAATTCCATTGGGAGAAATAATTTCTTGATTGTCCGCAGGAAAGATGGCTAAGGTACATCGATTAGTGAACACATGTGTCTGAGTACGTTTTATATTTGTTTCATTCATTTTTCAACAAGTCGCGTTACTTACTTTTCTCTCCGATTGTAGAGAACTATTATTTTTTTTAACTTTTTTATTTCTTCTTCTTCTTCTTCTTCTTCTTCTTCTTCAACCACAGAATGAAATCGAATGTGAAAAATGAACAGCTTGATCGTGAAATAGGTATTACAGTAGGTAGAGACGTACGTGAGGATATATATTTTCTTAGTTCAAACCTACAAGGCGATTTATCGGTTCCTGATTGCGGGCTAAGGGATGTTTGTCAAAGGTTGAGTGGATTTGTCATTTCGTAGGAGTGCTGGTACAGTTCCTAGTTTACTTTAGGCTTTGACGAGACAATCAATATAGGACCCGGACGATGCAGCTAGAACCTCGAGCTGAACCCACACATTTTCCACAATCCAAAAGTCCATATAATATAAACGACTATAAAAAGTTCAATACGTGAATTGGAAACAAAAATGTCAACCATCTACGACAAAAGTGTAAGACGCTGCTGAAGATTTCCCTAGCTTTTGAATTTTCCTCGAAATTTTTCTTCAATGCACATCCCACCATGCTCCAGCAGTTGTTGCACGCGTTCTTTGATTGGACCTTTTTTTAGTAATTTGGATAATGAAGAAAACTACTCTTTTCTCTTCGAACTCCGTAACTTATCCATTTTTATATAACATTTTTTCATATTTTAGCAAGCATGTAATTTAATGAAATTGCGGTTATACTATGTCACGCGTTATTCCTCGCGCTATTCCATTATGATCCAAGTTTAATGCAAACTGAATCAACCAGACGTCTCGAACAGGCTTCGGTATCTGAGATATACGGATGGATTCGAACCCTGCCGTAGAGTTGAGTTCTGAAGGTATTAAGCCAATTAATTCAAAATTTCGGTACACCTCCTCAGCTCATTCCACACGCTAGTTTCTGCGCACACACTGATAATACAGGTATACCGCTCTACATGTCGTTGGTACATGTTGTGTACCTCTTTCTCTCTCTCTCTCTCTCACAACTTGCAAGTACATACTTAAGTACATATGTGCATGGGTACCAATGTAGACTAATGCCATGACGACAGCGTTGCCGCACCAGTGTGGTTACCATGTTGACGAGAGATGAGATACGAGAGACGCAGAGTAGAACGGAGATAACTAACTCACTTTTGCCCGAGTGCTGTTGTGACTGCGACCGCTAATAACGTATGTTACACACAGACACACACACATTGAAGTATTTTTATCAATGGCATTAACATTTTTTACACCAAAGCAGAATTTACAACGTGAATGAGAATCACCACATCACAGTCCATGCATGAGTGGATTCCTTGTGGTGATCCGAGACTGAATGTCCTTCACCAAAAAATTTAGGGATCGATATATGCCGAGTGACGAAAGGTCTTGGGTGACTAATCGCAGATCTTGTACGCGATCATTATAGGGATGGCACAAATGCGTAAATTTATCAGTGCCCGTAACAAATCGAATTATTAACATTTAATTCTTCTCCTAGCTAATAGTACAGAGTCGCATCTGACTCGGCAGCAGCTTCCAGGTGCAGTCCAGGTCTTTCGCTCATGATGCCTGATGATTTGGTCTCAGATTTCCATCTAGGTAATCCATCCGGTAATTCTGAATCATCCTGCGTGCATCGATAAAATTTGAATATCCTTGATAATTAATCTTCTTCAGTTTTCGTGATATGGTGGTGAATGATGATATCTTCGATATGGTTGAACCTGTTAGTTGGAGGTAGAAGAAGGTATACAAAACATATTGTACATAGTATGTGTGCATAGGTACGACCCGGTTCATTCCTAGTAGGGTAAGTAGGTATATGTATGTACACAGAAGCAAACACTCTACGGAAGGACATAGATAATCACAGACGTTGCGGTATGCCAAAGTGTATGCAGTGCAGAGTAGGCTGGTATACCTACTACAGAGCCCATGCTAGGATAACATTGTCAAGTATGTCCTGGTCCGGGGCTACGACATTGAGCAGGATTGGCACTCGAAGGGCTCTTGCCCGGAGTACCAGGGGGTAGAAAATAGGGAGAGAAGAGGGAACGGGCGGGTTCGATACGAATGGGAATATAGTGGCGCACACACGTGCCCTGTGACGGGCAAGGCACAGAGGGAAACAGCTACAGGTAAATGTAATTAGGGGTTGATTGAATGGTAAGCACAGGGGTGTGTAATCGCCCAGTCCTATCGGCTAGTTCCTACCTACCCTATATACCTCGTCCATTCTACATCCTACGCTCGGTTTTAGATATAGGATGCCGCTACGTACCCTTCGCTAAATTATAATCAAGGCCACATGGTCGCCACTTCGATCCACCAATATTGGAGTTTAGTTTTATTTTTATTTTTTCGCAGAAAATTTTTTAGACCGTGCGTTAATACGCGGTTCAATTCGAGGGGTCAGTGTTCGATCGTGGTTCCCGGCATGGTCAGTCAATATTTATTAATAAAATAATTCGATAACGATGAAATTCAATTAGCTTAGTATTTCCCAGGGTGGGTATAAGTTTTGACGCCAGTTTTAGGTGATTGATGGAACCCCGTGACCGCTCGATTATATAGTTATATACGTAGGTATACCCACATCGATTCTACACGACTTAATTTACCTTGCCGATGTCCATTAGCACCGAGATAAGAGACTAACTAAAAATACGTTGTGTGTACACGGACGAGCTTAAAGCCGTTAAAGTAATTAGTCCAAATTAACGTTTTTACAGATCGATTGTAATTAGGGTTGGGTTATTATTATCCTGAAACGATTAAAATCATGATTAATTTTCTTTTCCATTTATTAACTTATTTATTTTTTTCAAAATCGATAAACAATATCGCTGCAAGTCTCTTGCTTATATATAGCAGTCATTTATTTATTTTTATTTTTTCGAACAGATTTGAATCAGCTAATAACGACGATGGGATAAGTTAATACATGGATTTAGACGCGGATATAGATATAGTAATTAATTCTATATACCTATCTACTAATAATTGTAATAATAAATCATTAATCAGCATACGTAATACCCGCGATATTCACGTGCGACCTCGTCATCAGTCTACCTGTATGTACCGTACTGGTGCTTAATAACCACCTAATTGAACTGCCTGAGATATTGCTCGGGTACAATGCAATGTCCATCCCTGTTAAATGGACATGCATCGGTGTGCATTGACAACCGAATTTGAAACTAGGACCGTGAACGTCAAGTAACCACGCAATATTACAATATTCTACCATATATCAAGCTTCAACGAAGCTTAGTATCAGTTATTGCGTCTGCAAGAATCAAGGTGGGGTGAAATTCTTCATCAATTATCAAACGCTCGAAATTAAGGCAAAAAGAAAAAATTACAAAAAATTGAGAGATAGTAACAGATTGCAGATTTGAAGCGGTGTGTATATGAGGCAAAACACGTCAAACGTTCCCACCAAAAATTTTGTTCCTCCCACTTTCCACTTGGTGTCATTCTGAAGGGTAAGGAACAAGGAATTTTTTAAGACATATTTGAGCAAAAACGATAATGTCGCATTTTGAGAAAAACTTGAAAATATGTTTATATTCGAAAAAAAACTATCTAAATTTTCTTTCATCGAAAAATCCTTTCGATAGACCGAAAGATTGCGAAAACCCATTTCCAAAACCGTCCTTACAACGTAGAATCCGCCTATCAGGAGAAAAGATACAATACATCAAAGAACGGCCTGCAGACTGCAATGACGAAATACGTGTACCTGTACCGGGACAACGGGTGGGTATCCAAGCTTCCGTTTCAGGGGGTTAGAAGGGGACCACTAGTACCGCAAATTGTCAGAGTTTCAATAAGATCAGGCACAACAAAATTTTTGGTGGGAACGTTTGACGTGTTTTGCCTCATATGTATCAATTATTTCAAATTATGTATAATTAAAATGCTGTTAAGGAAACTGATTGTGAGTCGATGAAATATGTCTTCTCAGTGCTTGAAGCTTGATTGAATTAACGATGACCTATTATTGTATAGGTATAACTCAAAATGTTGAAGAATGATAATAAGAGTCTACAGTGAAACGAAAAATTGATATCAGTTTAAGGCATAACTGGATGGACAGTCAGGTGAACTGGTTAGTCCAAAATGGGCAAATCTTGTATTTACAGGTCTCGATCGTATAGTGGATGTTTGGCCTCACAAATAGCTGAATTAGTTATGAATAAACACTTATAAGTGTTAATTTGCAATTTTTTAGTATCAATTGAAGCGAAATCTTACGAAATTAGGGTTAAATTCGTAGATTTCAAAAATCCATAACTACTGGATCATTTAGTGTAAAATTCTGAAATAATTAATGTATCATTATTCTATCAAGAAGTATCATTCACGGAATTTTAAAGAATTTTGGCGATTTATGATTGTCCATCCAGTTATACCTTAAATTACGAGTAACAATGAATGGGAAAACTTGCTTCGAATTCTTATAATTGCACTTCTTTCCCCTTATCTCAAGTACCGAGTTATAACCGAGCAAACATCACAATCCGTGGTATTAAAAACCCGTGCATATATGTATATAATATATATGTATAGAGAGGGATAGCTAGTATATAGAGAGTGAAAAATAAAATGTGAAACGAAAAATTATAGGAAGTATACTACCCACAGGAAAAAAGGAGGAGAAAGCGAGACAGGAATTATGGTCGAATGCTCCGTAAAAGTCCCTTTAAAAATATATATATACTATATAAAAGCCCTTTTAATTTCCGTAAGTCGTCAATCCATTCGAATCGAACTGATCCGTGGGGTTCCTATGCAAATAGAACACAGCGATTCGCTGTTCGGCGCTAAATCCTCTCGCTAGGCGATGCGATGATGGTGTAGAGTAAATTGTACCCTCAACGGTTATCTCGATGTTCGAAATCTGTACCTACTATATATCTGTGTTAACCGCCTTTTTTGCACCCCAACAAATAATTGGGTAAAAAAATTTGCAAATCGACGTCTAAAAAAAAGTTCCAAAATATAAGGGTGCTGCAATAAGCTGCAGCAATGATATTTTTAGCTTACACTTTTTTCGTTTTTTAACTTTTTTTCTTAAATTATACGTTCTCGATTACGAAAGGTACAGGGGTGGCGGGGAGGGGGGAGGAGGGAGAGGGGATAAAAATATGGTATAAATAGCTCGCGAAAAGGTAACGAGAGAAGAAAAGAAAAAAAGAAAAAAGAGGTGTAGGGTGAAAAAGGGAAGGAAATGTAAGGCACGATTCCATGCGACACATTGCCCGCGAGCCACCCAGTTATACAATATATATATAAGAGGAGAGGGCCCCTGGGTTTACAATACATTTGCATTGGTAATAGAAAACTTTTATCCAACTCGTTAATGTCGTAACCATTCAATCTACTTCCTCCTCTCTACTCCTTGGGCCATGCCATATATATATATATATACATATGTATAGCTAGTATATATATTATATACTATACAGCTGCGAGCTCGGGCCATTCAATTTATAACTTAAAAATTGACAAATCGAATTACATTTAATAAAGTTATAATTGCACCGCTCGATTTATAATACTGCGCCTTATTCGCTCGAAACCCTTGTACAGACGGTTGTACACGTGGTAGAACTTTTCTGATCGTTTTCTTTGTAATAAATTCGCGATACGTCAAGTATATATGTGCCTATATAGGTATACCCTTATACACTCTGCGCACCATGCAGTGTGGTTTATCGTCAATGTTTTTTTAACGATCGAACTGGAAGCAAATACTGTTTTCCCCTTTGGCTGTGTTCGACTCTGCAGTCGAATAAGAAAAGACAGACGCGGTTTTAAAAATTGAAGAAATAGCAAGGTTCATAGCTGGGAAAGCGAAGAAGTGGAAGGCTGATAAGAAGGAAAAAAAACCTGCGTCTTGCTCGCTCTTCACCCTAAAGGCATATTTTTTCAATTACATTTCTGTCCCCGACACACTGTCGTCATCATACGTGCAGAGAAACAGTTGGATTTCATTTATTTTTTTCGTCATTTTCCATTCCGAGGAAAACCCCGGTCGTCTGTCTATCGCTGTATCTTTTGTATTATACATATGTATATGTACAGGTATATGTGTGTACATACCTATACACTTTTCTATAGAGTAAGTGAATGACGTCGAGGTATACGCGGGGCACATACCTGTATACTATATATTATCATACCTGCGTGTGTCTGCGTAAGAGAAAACCCTACCTTTGACGTTCCCTTTGTAAAAAAGTCGCCGTTGACGCCCACGGGAGTTTTCCGAAATAGGAGGGAGCGAAAGAAGACGAAGACGAAGACGAAGACGAAGACGAAGACAAAGATGAAGAAGAAGAAGAAAACACCCGGTTCTTCTCCTTTCTTCAACATTTTTTCCCCTCCCTTTCTTATCCATTTTTACTCGCCCGAAACAATTCCCCACGTGATTCTTTTTCCACGTAGTATAAAACGCCTGAAGGAGTTTATAATTTAAATTTGAAATGGAACCCGACCCTACTTGTACCTGTACCTGTACCTGTACCTGTACCTGTACCTTCCCGTATTCTATCCCGATACATATTCCCATATACCTATCCAGGTGAAATAAAAATTTGAAAATTAAGAATTAAAAATTAAAAATCAAATTATATGCGAGTGAACAACCGCGATTTTTCACAAAAAAAAAATGAAAAAAAATGAAAAAGAAAATAACCTACCGAAACGAAAAAATACACCTACTTATACATTCTACGTCCACGTGTTCGTTATATTTTAATAACATACACATACGTATGTAGATACATATAGGTATACGTCAGAGGGTTTGAAGCGACCGTCAAGCGCAACGCGCGCGGCGCCTGAGGCTTGCGTCATTTCGGATTTTCCCACCGTTGCGTTACAGCAAGAAATAATAACGCGATGTATAGAGGGTGATTCAGTTTAAGCGAGCCATATTTTGAGGGTAAAATTCCTTGCGAAATTCTGAGGCTAAATTTTCTATGCCAAAAATTTGAGGGAAGTTTACCGATCACACAACAACTTATAGGTGACACATACGTGGCTGGGCATGACCGGAAGTTGCGCGGTGCCCTGGCTGTGTGACCTATATCTACGCTATGCGATTGGTCTGCTAAGATCTTTCATAGTTCGCTAAGTATTGGTCTTTCGAATTTTCGGCAAAGGAAATTCACAATGTCAGTCTTCGGATTACCAGGGGGAATCTACTCTCAAAATATGGCTCGTTTATACTGGATCACCCTGTAAAGCATAGATGTGCGAAACTGGGTGGGCAGACATAAGGAGAGAAATATAAGGGATGAGGCTTAGGGAAGCGAACGTTCAAGTTGAATTCGCGGTAGCATCATATAGGTATAACATCGCTCATTAAAAAGTTAGTTTCCTCTAGCTAGCGCTGCGTGCGAGGAACGTATATGTATATATATATTCCAGTTCGCGTTTAGATTACATAAATATTATACACGTACGTAGTTTTATACGTGTATTATATATAGATGCACATGTTTACTTATATAAGCGAAGAAGGTTTTGATGATATTTTGAATTTTCATATACGATATAGGTGAATATGAAGGTATATATCGAGGGCTAAGGATCAGAAGGGCGTAACCCGCAAAAAACTGCGAATTCTGCCAGAATGGCTCACGTGTTAAATTTTTCGATATACGCCCTTATAGCAGCAAAATCAACAAAGTCAAAAAAATGTGGGTTGCGCCCTTCTGGCCTTAGCCCTCGATGTATACATATACGATTATCAGAAATGAGAAACGCGATTCTACGGCTATACCTAGCAGACGATAATTTCAAGGGATCAAGGAGATCTGGCTAACAAAAAGAGAGAAAGTTTAACAAAAAATAAAAATAATTAAATGAAACGTAAAAAAAAATGTTAATTGCTCTCTTCTGATCTTCACCTCTCTCCATTTCCCTCTCTTTTTCTCTTTCTCTCTCTCTCTCTCTCCATCTTCTTGCTCTTTCATATTCTTTTTTTATACCGAAGCTCGTTGCGGTCAAAACGTTTCGAGGTCGAGTCCGCGAGGCTGAGAGCTGGCAAGGCGAGGGTATCCACTCGAATTAAGACTTGACCGTCTAATTCGAGGGGATTTAAACTTTTTTTTTTTATACCTATTACTTCTTTCATCCCTTTCATTTAGCTCTCTGGTACCTATTTTACTTCATTCTTTTTTTTTTTCCTGTTTCATAAATTTCACAAATTCCCACGAGATAATTCTCGAAACTCGCATTCCAAAGTATCGGCAAAGTGTCCGTCGACGAACAAATATGTATAGTGTATACGACGCATATATATACGTATGCATAGAATCGCTCGCTGTTCTCGAATTCGCACGACTGACACGCATTCGTATGTATCTACGTATATCTATACATGAGGAATTCCACGTGAATTCGACCAATAATTTTCCCTCACCATTTTCGATTAGCTTCACGATTTTTTATACTATTCTACGATATCAAAAATGCACTGCTGAATTTTTTCAAATTTTTCCCTCCAACCGTTAATTTTCAATGATTAGTCAAAGCCATCTCAAAATTGGCGATTTTTTAGAAATCGCCGAAAATTCTCAAAAATCTTATTTTTCATTCCGATCATTTTGACACCCCTCCTATGATGGGACGATCGTTCCTTCCATTTTTTTTTACCACTTTCAACATTTTGAACAAACAAAACACCATTTTTCCGAAAATTCTCAAAAATTGACCAAAAATTCGGTGTTCAATTCTGAATCTTTCCACAAACATCTATAAGGGGGCACATATGCCCAGAATGTGGTCGTGCGACCCCAGGAGGTCTTGCGTCAAAAGATTCAGAATTGAACACAGAATTTTCGGTAATTTTTTGAGAATTTTCGAAACGTTGAAACATAACGTTTTGTTTGTTCAAAATGTTGAGAGTGCCAAAGAAAATGGAAGGAAGAATCGTCCCATCATGGGAGGGGTGTCAAAATGATCGGAATGAAAATATAAGATTGTCGAGAATTTTTCGAGATTTTTAAAAAATGCCAATTCTGAGATGGGTTTGAATAATCATTGTAAATTAACGGCTTGAGGGAAAAATCTGAAAAAATTCAGTAGTGCTTTTTTGAGATCGTAGTATCGTATAAAAAATCGTGAAGCGAATCGAAAACGGTGAGGGAAAATCATTGGTCGAGTTTAGAGACAGAAAGTGAGTGCAAAAATTTGATGAAAAAAAAAAGAACGAGGTAAAACGTCTGCATGCAGTTCGATGCGGACGAAGTGAAGAGAATGAATAAATGAAAGAAAAAAAAAAAAAAAAAATAGATAAATCAACGCGCTTTTGCATTTGTACAAAAGTATAGAGAATAGCCATTCTCTGAATAAAAGAAAAAGAAACAGAAAAAAAAGGATACGCATTTCAATGCGAAACGTTTCGAACGGAAATCATCGACAATTTGTGAAGAATAGACTCCCTCCAATCTCCGACCTAACTCCTACAGCACTCTCGCTCGATCTCTCTATTACCCGGCACGCGTATAGCCTGCAGTCTGCGGCACCCCATTTAGAAAAAAAAAAAAAAAATCTTTTTTTTTTTGATTTTTTTTTTGTTACAAGGGGTGGAAAAAAAAACCGGATAGATCTAAAATATCTGTGTATGTACTATATGTATACATATATATATATAAATATACCTATATATACGCACCCTCGCACGAAATCCATGGAAAAATATTCAAAGCGCTGTACTATACATATGTGTACAGGATGATTCAAGTTTAGCGAGACATATATTATATTTTGATGGATAGATTCCCCGTGGAAATCTAATGCTAAATTTTTTTCTATCGAAAATTCGAGAAATTAATACTTTCCGAGCTACGGAAGATCTCGGTTGACCAATCGCAGAGCGTACATACAGGTCACATTAGGGTGGTCCTTATTCGGGGTGTTTTTGAAATTTTCTGCGGACAAGGCGGAAAAAGTTTGTAAATGAATTTTAAAAAAAGGACGCAAAAGTTGGAGTCTGTAGGTCAACTCAAAGTACTGCCCACAGGGCAGTGAATTTGCCCATTTAATTTACATAGGAATTCGGGCTCGATGCATCATTTTTTTTTCTCTGCCTCAATAGTGCTTCGAAAAATCTGAAATTTTTCATATGTCTACCCTATAATCATAGGTATTCCACAAAAAATTGGGCGATTTTTAGAGCCAAAAGTTTCGAAGTTCCAGAACGTGAAACTTCTGTTCCGAAGGCAAAAAATCACCATTTTTACGTTCTGGAACTTTGAAACTTTTATCGTTGAAAATCGCCCAATTTTTTCTGGAATACCTATGATTATAGGGTAGATATATGCCGAATTTCAGATTTTTCGAAGCACTATTGAGGCAGAGAAAAAAAAAATAATGCATTGAGCCCGAGTTCCTATGTAAATTAAATGGGCAAATTCACTGCCCTGTGGGCAGTACTTTCAGTTGACCTACAGACTTCGACTTTTGCGCACTTTTTATTAAATTTATTTCCAAACTTTTTCCGCCCTGTCCGCAGATAATTTCGAAATCACCCCAAATAAGGAACACCCTAAGGTCACATATAGCCAGGGCACCGCTCAACTTCCGCTCATGTTCCCTCGAATTTTCGGTGATGGAAATTAAGTTGTAGAATTCTGCACGAGGAATCTATATACCCTCAAAATATGGTACGCTCAATCTGAATGAACCGGTAGGTATATACCTATATACATGAAGAAATATATTCGCGGATGTAGAAGTTTTTCTGTCCCCTTTTATCATCGTTTTTTTTTTTTTTTTTGTTTTTTTTTTACCTTCAATTTTTATTTCTATTTCTATTTTATTTTATTCACACTACCCCTCACCTGTAGCCCTTGAGCCCGGAGGGTCACGGGCGATTCGCCATCTTCTGATTGCTGTCGTCCCCCTATATAGCTTCTATATTCCCTATGGATGGTAAGATGTGTGACTTGACTGGGGAGGAAGGAAGGAAGGAAGGATGGAAGGATGCGGGAGCACGCGTCCCACTTTGCCGACTGTTGGCGCGTTTATAAATACATACATATATATACATAAATTTGGTTATAGTATGTATATATGTATGTATAATATAACAAACACTTTTTCCGCCCCGTCCGCAGGAAATTTCAAGAACACCCCAAATAAGGACCACCCCAATATATATAAATAGATATTATGTAATGTAGGTATGTACGTATCTATATCCCGTGTAGAAATTTATATCGGGATCTGGTCGGTTCCCGACCAGTCAGCCCCGTTTCAAGTCGGGCGCTGGTCAGGATAACTAGCCAGAATCCAGCTAGTAGTGTCACGGTAATTCATTAAGTTCCTAGCCAGTCACACCGATTTGTCCCTAGCCGGGAACTGGTCAGGCACTAGTATCGCGCCGGTATGAAGATTTTCTTCCAAAAATTCTCTGGGATTGATAATAGTACATTACAATACGAGTCCGGTAAAACTTTTTCTGACGAGTGTGGGGTTGCAGCACGAGCCGAAGGCGAGTTTTGCAATCACACGAGATCAGAAGAAGTTTTTCCGTCAAGTATTGTACAAAATTTTACTTCAGGAGGTGTGAAAATGGGGGTTTTAGCCACGCAAAGCGTGGGTAAAACATCGAAAATCACACTGAGTGAAGTGAAAGGATTTATAAGTGTAAACTATTGACGATTTTGAATAATTTTTATTTCACGTACATTTATTATTATTATGTACATGAATATCAAATAATATACCTCACATATTAGTTAGGAACTTTGGTAATATAAATGCAGCTGAACTTTGATACATTATCTTAAAACATATATATTTTTTTTTCTCATTTATGAAAAAGTGACCGAAATTAAGCTGCGGTCAAAGATAGTCCGGCCAGAGTCTGACTAGTATCCGCCAAGGTGATAGGAAAAAATACCCCAGTGAACCCCCGTTTAATACCCAGTGAGGTTTTTTAGTACATTAAAACTATCCCGACCAGTACCCGATCAGTACCCGATCAGGAATCTTGATAGAAAATAGCCTGACCAGCACACGACTAGCGCCCCACTTCTGATCGGGCTAAATGGGGCTATTTCTACACGGGATAGTGTACGTACGACAACAAATATACAGAGAACGTTGAAATTTGAAAAGACAAAAAAAAGAAAGGAGGAAAGAAAATTTTACGTTGTTGTTTGATGCTCGTACTATAAAACCCGAGGGGTAAATCACGAGGCAGAAACACGTACACCACATCTCCCATCTCCCAACATCTCCTCCTAAATTTTCCCAACATTTCTTCAATTTTTCAAGATTTTTCAAGATTTTCCATGATTTTCCAAGATTCTTGGTCATTTTCGAGCATCTCCCAGCACTTATCTCCATTTATTTTTCAATATTTACTAAACATCTCCTCCGTGATTTACCGATAAAACCTATCGAGGTCGGGAAAGCCTGCATCAGCGCGTATTACCGGGAGGAAATCACCCCCCGCAGTATATGCATGTTCATGAACGCGTATTCCCGTTATTGCATTGACAGGAAAATTGGAATTGCCTTCAGGTTTTTAAATCGTTTGGTTTTCTGGACCATCCGGTCCGGTCCGATCCGATCCAGTCCAGTCCACTTCCATACGTCGCTCACGGTGTTTACCGGTGTAAATTCTATTCAATCATTTCACAAACTAGATAATGCTGTGAATACACTTCGCTCTGGTAATAGGGCCGGCTATGGGCAGTTAGGGCGTATTTTTCCTGAAACTCGGGTACCCCCACTACTGACGCGCGTTCACATCGTCGAAATTCACTTTGCACTCCGGTAATAGCGCCGCCGCGAAATTATATTCTATTTCATTGAGTGAACGTTCGGCCCTATTGACGGAGACAAATATGAAATCCGAGGTCAGTCAGTAGTGGGGGTTGAGCTCGAGCGAGAACCTGGGGAAGCGGCCCTATTGATAGTGGCCCTATTATCGGAGCGGACTGTATATTTTTCGTTAATTAATAATTTTCGTAAACCCTGGTAGAGAATTGAATTTATCGCATTCTCAGACCGTTCTGAATTATTTATTTTTCTTCATTACTGATCCTAGTTTGATGAAGATAATAGAATAGTACTTTTCGATACTAGTGCGAAAATGTTGATTCTCGGACGAGTGTGAAGTTTTTCGCCCGAGCGAAGCGAGGGTGATAATCACACGAGTCGAGAATCATCTTTCGCACTAGTATCGAACTTTGTTTTTTAACACAACGCGCGTTAAGTTGAAGTTTAGGCACGTGAAGCGTGCGCACAATTGAACTTTGCGCACGCAGTGTGGAAAATGTTTTTTTTTTCTTCAGCTAAGACCCATAAAAATTGAAACGTAACGTCGAATTGAATCTATATACCTGTTAAGTGATATTTGAAGAGATTATCAAATAAATGTGAATTATAATTGATACTTTTTAATCGCTGACCGAGTTTGGATTGACGATACGGTGAGAATAATAATTCATCGCTCAAAGGATTGACCGTCGTTGACGCCGCCATAGGGGTGTCCTTTTTAACGTTCAATGGTGTAATATGCCCAACGCGTTGAATTTGGCTGACAACACCCTCGCATTGACCGTAATAACCATTAAAGGTTCAGGCCTATACGCGTTATATCACCGAAAAGCAAAACAGTGTTTTTCACTCAAATAATAATATATGTACCGCAATAAGTCGCTCGACATATGATGACAATCATTTTTCACTTGTTTATAATCCGATGATTAATATATAAACGCGAGGTATTTTCCATCGTGAATCAAGGCGAGGCATTATGGGTATTATCCGGTAGAAGAATGTAATTGTATCATCATTTTATAATACGCATAATATAGTCATTTTATAATTACACCTATTATCATTATTATTATCATTTATAAATAACTTATTCAGTTTCTTCATAGTTAATGAAAATTTGACGTTGATTATACCTACGCGGAAATTCCCGCACGTCTCATAACGCAGTCTTTTGGATTCTAGCTAGGCATTAACGCTTTAGCGAGTTAATTAGGCACACGTCGCGTCGTCGGCAAGGAAAGTGCTAATTCAAGACTGGATTTTAGAGAAGTGAAAAAGATTAAGGAAGGAAGGAAGAACGAAAAAATATACAGATTTAGTTAATAATTGACTGAAACAATCTTCAAAGCGTTCGGTACCTTATCTCGGTTAATATCCACTCCGCAGAATCTTATAATTAAATATAAATGTGTAAAATATAAGTTCATTTAATTAATACTAAAATTAGTGAAAATTAAAACGAATAAAAAGGCACCGAGTTGAATTTCCGAATTTTTCAAGTTATCCGAATTCGTTTGCGACGATTTCGAATTTTGAGAAACGTTCACGTTATTTAGAGCATTGAAATTGGGATGCAGGGGTGTTTCGAAGTTTTTTTACTTTCGGGAAAGGACCCTATCGACCCCTAGAATTCGGAACTTCAATCCGGCCCCAATAAAAGAATATCAAAATATACCTAGTGAAGCAAAGGCTCTCAATTAGAGGACTTTTCCTCTCAGCTCGACATAAGATCTTTTGATAGTTTTTCCCATCAAATTGAGTAGCCCATAACGATTGAAACGGCTCTAAAATCATCAAGCCATTAATCGAGTAAGTTATTTGTGCTCTTTTTTTTCACCATTTTACGAAGCCAGCGCCGGTTCTGATTTATTGCAATAAAAAAGAGGCAGAAAATCAAAACGAAAATATAAAAACTAAAAAATATATATAATCAACGACCGGTCGTCAGGGACAGGAAAGCGGCAGGTGCGCAGACTATTCCCTGCACTAACACGTGGACAAGGTAATGTGCGTGTAACATGTGTACCTACTCCGCTGTACCAGGATATCTGTTAGTGCATATCTAGGTATGCGTAGGTGTATTCCTGTCTATCTATACATACGTAGGTACACCCATAATATACATGTGCAGATGATGCATAGGAGGACATTTGAAACGGTGGTTGCAATTCGCGCGTAACCCCCTCTCTCTCTCTCTCTTTTTCTCTTTCCGTCTCTCTCTCTATCACCTATAACCCCCCCAAACAACGGATCGCAGATGTTGCACAGGATCACGTTACCAGCTCCATCGCTATCAACGGTTGACAGGTAGGTACCTAGATAGGTATCGCTGGTGCAGTTGCTGTCCGAATTCGCACTGACTGGATGCAATGGTTGGACGTTGTGGACTATAGCTCTCTTGGCAGATTCATTATTGAACATTACACAAATATCGGTAACTTGTCAGAGGAGATCGTTAATGGGAAAGGAGCGGAAGAGGATCGGAGAGAAACTTATAGTAAAGGGAATTGATTTTGAAAGGAAACTTTGAATTCGTATAGAAATTTTATACATGCGGACGCTCGATGATGTGCCTGAAGTTGGAGCCAGGTTGAAGTTCCAAATTTTCAAAGTTCCGAATGGTCAAAGTTCCGAATTCGTTTCAGAAGATTTCGAATTTTCAAAAACAATGAAATTTATAAAATTAAAATTAAATTTCAGTCTTTTTCTCGCGATGTGAAGACGAAAAATAGTTCATTCTTTGACTTGTCCAGGTTTGTCAGATTTCCGGTATTTAAGGGGATCAGTACAGCGACTTTTCGAGAAATTATCATAGTCCGAAATCAATTTATTTCATACCCAAAGTTCATTTCACATCAAAATATTTTTCTTTTTCCAAATCATGTGTCGTAAGGATTTTGGAACACCATTGGTCCAATTCAATCTCTTGACGTCTCATTTTCTCCGGTGAACCATTCCTCATCTTGTGAATGTAGGGATTTTAAAATAAAAAATTATGTCATAAGTTATGATCAATTTACCAAATTTGCAAAAATTATTATCACTCATTTCTTAAATAACTTGGCCAAAACGAAAAATTTTCAAAATTCCTACATTCACATGATGAGGATTTGTTTTCTGAAGAAAATGAATCCAAGATGACCTGAATCGGTCCAACAGTGCTCTAAAATCCTTACGACACGTGATTTGGAAAAAGAAAAATATTTTGATGTGAAATGAACTTTGGTGATGAAATAAATTGATTTCGGACTATGATAATTTCTCGAAAATTCGCTGTACTGGTTCCCTTAAGGAAAGACTAGACTGAAGTTGCAAAGTAGTTGAAAAGAAATCGGTATTTTTGGCCGAAAACGTAGTTTTACCTCAAAAATCGTCCATGATCTATAAATTTAATTGAACAATGACCAAATTTGTTTGCTACTGTCATCAGTTCATTCGCCTGGAAAAAATGAGTATCGGCCTCAAGATTGTTGACGTAGGGTGACTGATCCAGTAGATGGACACCGTCCTAAAGATGGACGGTCGACTTTTGGATAGGAAATTACGAAAAGGAAGACTAAAATGCGACTGCTGATTTGAATTTTCAATAACTATTGGTATTTTCAATCCCCTGATGACAGTTTTTCTTTGATCGAGTTTTTATTTCAATTGCTAAAAAAGAAACGTCCATCTACTAGGCAGTTTTCTTAGGCGTCCATCTATTGGTCGGTTCACCCTAGTAGATATATCGTTTAAAAATAATTTTCATTTTCATCGATGCACGTATAAAAATCATCAGTTTTTTTTATGTAGGTAAGCTTGCCGAGGTTGATTCTAGCCCGGAAGTGATCAGGTTAGCGTGTTAAATCATATACCAAACAGTCACTTCCGGGCCAGATTCAACCTCGCCATGTGTACGTAGAGGAGCTTCGAATGAAAAATTGAATATTGGAAAAAAAAAAAGAACAACGTTTTTGCATCTACTTCAATGTCGAATTTTCTGTACCTTTAACATCGGCTGCGTAGTAATATTCGATTTGGCTTCTATAATGGAGTTTATCTCGAAAAGAAAAAGGAATATATTGTTTGAAATTGCCGATTTAGTACTCAATTTATTTTCATGCCCCGATATAAAAGATGTGAGTATGTATTTGATAAAAAATAAATAAAATATTGAAATAAAAAAGAAAAAACACTCGGGATTTTTGTCCCCTAAAAACACTGTGGACTGTATTTCCACTTTACAAAACATCCAGAATCCTCGTCCCATTTCGAGGTCGAAAAAGAAGCAAACTAATTCGTGAAAATGTTCGTCCTCAAAACAGAGAAAAACAGAAATTCACAATCTATAAAATTGTAACGTGAATTAATCGGCGTTTTACTGGTGGCAGCGGTGGGATACAAGCCCACGCCTCCGATAACAGAATAGAAAATTTGAAAATCCATCACTCTCAAAAAAACTGTCCTGAATCAATCGTCTATCAGATATTTCACACATAATCAAAATATGTCCTCCTCTAAGAAAAGAAGAAGAAAAAGAAATATGCACCCCCTGTTCAGATATGAAATAGGTATTTCACAACTTTGGAATAAGAAAGCGAGAAAAAAAAATCAGTATCACGGAGGGAGAAAAATCGCATTCCTCTAACGGAGGCGCATGTCGTTCGATTTATACCAGACGAATTTTCTCCAAAACTGTCCACGTAATTGACGGAGTGGATGGATTATCATCCCCCTGCAGCGTGGCTACTGCAACCTTTATGTGCACAGAAGAAACTCTTGCTATGCACTCGGCGCCAGTTATCTGAAGACTTTTCATTTCTTGTCTTTCTTTCTTTTTCTATAGCAAAACTTATGCGTTTAGTTTTCAAAAATACGTTCAAAAGGCATTAAAATGCGATAAATCTTGTTATTTTTACGACGTAGATCGTCTGAAGGTCTTTTCCACGGTCCACACGTTTCCCAATGAACCGACGCGACGCTCGAATTATCCACTCGGATCCGCACGAACGAACGAATGAAAAGAGGGATGAAGGGATGAAAGAAGAACGCGTAATATTATAATCCCTCGGCAGCGGCGGGCCGCGTCGCTCTTTGCGAGACAAACAGAATTAAAACTGAGCGCGAGCGGTTGGTCTATCTGTCTCTCTGTTTCTCTGTTTCTCTGTCTGTCTGTCTGTCTGTCGTTCTGTCGGTCGGTTGCTTGCGTTAAACGCGATTAAATATCAAAGCCGTTGTCTCTCTCATTACAAGGTTAATTAGGAATGGTTAGGGGCGAGGCCGCGGAGGGTAAGGCGCGTGGTAGAACAAGGGGTAAATTTATTGTCCATATTTCCATCTAGAATCCCATTTATACATTCACAAAGAGTAGGACAGTGAAAAAACAGTTTATATAAACAAAAATGAGCGTTTAAAATTCTCTTACAAATTTTCCACCCTAAACCTTTAACGGATTTTGAAGTTTTATTTTTTATTACCTAACTTGGTTATACATTAGTTGATCGTTTCTTCATAGATATACCGTGACAATCAGGTGAAACCGAATGGTCCGATTCCCCGGCCGGCGGATATTACGTATTTTTATGGGGTTAGCCACTCGTTGCGCTGAAAAATTTCTAAGGTGATTTGGCCGCGAGGTCGATGCAACAAAACACCCTGAGGATTTTCAGTGCAACGAGTGGCTATCCCCATAAAAATACGAATCATCCGCCGGGTGGAGGATCGGTCCATTCGGTTTCACCTGATTATCACGGTATATTCCGCTGCAAAACTGCAGCTCCTTTTTTTTTCACCTAGACATAAAAATACGTTGGGTCGTTTTATAGTTGGATATATATTTTTCGATATAGTATGCGTAAAATTTCATTTTTCATTTTACGCATACTATGTCGAAAAATATCGTATGAAACTCGTGCGTTAGATTTTACGCTTTCGATGCATAATATACTATTTTGTAACACTGTATGGAAAGTTCTTACTTTGTGTACCGATAATTGTACGCAAAATAGCAGATTCCTGATGATCTTACAAAGCGTGCGGGAATCAACATTCCCGCACGATATATCCATGCGAGAATGTTGATTCCCGCACACTTTGTCGATTCATCCATGCCGAGTGTACAAAAAGTGCGAACTTTCATACAGTGTTAAAAAAAATGGTATATGAACCAGTGCGGGTTGGTTATTTCCGCACTAGTATCATAATATACTATTCTAATATGTACATGTATTTCTTTATATAGAATATGATATTTATAACTACTCAGACCTGTAAGAGGATTTAATGGTAGGACGGGTCAAGGGGCTCAGAGACGACATTTACGATTTCTATACGATGCGGGGTAGGTATAGTATCCCGCTGCAGGCATCCCTTGTAGTCTCGATTCTAATGGATTAGCGGTACAATTTCGTTATCCCAGAGATAATTTTAAACGAGTTAACAGACTAATTAACGATTATCGTTGTTTCGTACCGATTATCCACTCCACGCCAATCAGCTATTATAAGTTAGCTCGACTAACCCGCGCTCGCGCTCTGTAGTTGTATTGTGTGGCGAAGAAGATGAAATGAATGTAATTCCAACCACTCGAATTACACGGAAAAGGAAGAGAGAGAAAAACAAAAAAAAAACATTAAAAAAATCAAATAAAAAACGACAGGAATTTTTCCTGGTTGTTTTATTCCGTAAACACGTGAGGCGCATAGGTAGACGTGCAAACGAGTATATATAGGAGGCATTACCAAATTGGGAATAAATATTTGAGTAGGGTTGGATTTCCGCGGTTGTACTATGTGAATCGCGTAGAGGAATTTCAATCGAAGTGATTTTCGATCGGTTGATTGCAAACCACCGGCTGATCACTGCGAGCTAGATTCTTCAATTTCCATTTATTTCGCTATAGAAATACCAACACAAATACAACTTCTGACTAGATTCAAATTTTACCACAACCTATAGAGGCGAAGTACTACTATTTCGCAGTAAATATATTACGGAAAATAATTAGGTATACCTATACATGTGTGAGAATCCGAGGATCAACTACGAAGTAGGTACCTACGCGAAAGGCCCGAGGTTTGGGATGAAAAAATAAAAGAAAAATTAAAAAACGAAGAAGAGGAATACAATAAATGTCAAAGATCTAGAAAAGGCTCGTGAAATGTTTCTCTGCAACGTAAAACTGCACACGCAAGTTCTATTTATATGCAATATATAGCAGAGTCTGTGAGGAGAGTAGAAAGTTTTATCCAGCTGCAGGTACGTAAGTAAGTAAGTAAGTAAGTAAGTAAGTATAAGTAGCTATAAGGTCTGGAGGAAACTTCCCGAAGAGCAACTGGAGCAAGAAGACTCGATGTATTGCGATATGCGTTTAATTCGTCAATTCATTGATTTCAGATATGCAGAGATTTCGTGCATATGATCAAGTCGTAAAAATAAATGTGATTAAATATAAAATTGATGCAACTACTTGTTGCAAGATTAACATATACCTACACATCGCATAGCTCATATCATCTATATTATTAAATATTCAATCACAACTGGAGTTGCTCGACCAGTGGAATCCAGGACGTAATTTAATCGCTAAATGCATAATATTGTTAACTAATTGTCACCGTTCATTAAAATTGTCAAAATATTATTAATACCCTACGCACTGATTGCCGCATCGAATTTTACACGTAATTTGCAATTACTTTTATCGCCTCTATTAGAATGGTCGAGGTTCGAATTTAACTTGTCAATTTTCAAATTTAACATTTTCGCGTGAATACCTACGTAGGGAAATCATGATACGACCTTTTGATTTGAAAAATGCCAAACTGTCGTATATAATGGTGCTTATATACGACCAGCTCATGCCATAATGGCAGGTAATTTAGTAAAGTCTAGATTCGTAGAACACAGAAATGGTGCCTCTGCACAATTCAGGTCTGAAATTTAGTTGGTCATATAGTCGCAGGTAGTCGCAGCTATATCTGCAGATTTACCCTCTGATAATTTGGCGTTGGGGTGTGCGTGCGATATGGGTAGAGCCATGCATTCACAAGTATGGTTATCTGCATACGAGATGGACCCTAGTCCTGTTTTATTCATATTTCGTATCTTATTGACGGAAGGAGGAGTGGCTCCTGCAGCCAGTGGTCGCGATCCTAAAAGCGATATCAATTCATACATACGTACAGAATAATAATGATCTCGGAAACTTTTGTCGCCTAAATCTCGTCGATTGTATTACTATACACCAAGTCATTTCATCAAAGAGCTATACTATACTTTTGACATTTTTTTTTCTTCAAATTCTTCAAAAATCTATTTGATAGAAAAAAAAAATGTGAGTCTCGCGATTAACACGTCTTTCAATTAGCTGTGTGATGAATGAAGCACCCAGCTCCCGCATAATATAAGACCAGCCATGGTCGATGTCCATGCTGAAAAATTAGTCATCCATAAATTTTCGCCTCTATAGCAAACCGCCGCTATATATAGTTCATACAAGTGATTCATATACGCATACTTGAGATCGGACATCGATCGATCAAGCTCTCTTAGAATCCTTGATAAAAATTTTAACGATGGAGAAAATAGAAGATGAAAAAGTTAAATACGGACGTGAAGAAAACCTTCTCGAAAACGAACTGAAATCTTTCGAAACGCATATTGAGGCCGATTATGTTGCGACACGATTTTCCATCGGGAAGACTGACGAGAAATCGCGGGAGAAGATCGCCGGAGGAAATCATGAGAGATAAGCGATCAGCAACGACGATATAGGAATATATATGTATGGTATGCATGTGTATGTGTATGTAATCGAAGATCAGTTAATCCGTAGTACCTATACTAATAATTAACAATTCCGAGTGAGTTTCCTAATTATTCTACCATCCCTTACTACCCTTTGCGAAACCCTTTGCAGGAGTCATCAGCCTCAGGGCTGCAAAGACGATGATCACTGTGTGTAAACGAATTATTATTATGTTATTGCAATCGAAATGGAAATCCGATTATTGTAAAGGTCCTCCGCTACAGGAAGCTACGGAAATACGATGGGAATGGACATTTGGTTTAAGGACTAGGCGCGAGGGTCGGCATTCGACCGAGGATCCTCGTCAGTCGGTCTCCCGCGCATTCAATTATACCAACGAAGATTTACGGCCCTTATAGCTCCGATGAGATATCGAAGAAACTTTCGACTGTCTATACAACCACGACGAGAAAGTCAAAAATTATAGCCGCAATGCTGCGATTCGCGAACTTGATCATTTATTAAAATCCGATTTTCTTGTCGCATATGCGATTCGTCGGTTCAAAATAATTCCGCGGAATATCGAGACGCCGGAATATGAAAAACGTAATTTCTGACATTCGAGAGTAAATCAGAAATTTCTTTTTTTTTTTTTTTTCTTCTCCTTTCGGCGTCGACAAGTGCCTGAAATAGGATGCCATTGTCTTCGACTAGGGACTTGGTGGGTCCAGATGGCACCGCAAGGTTGAAGCGAGTCGCCGAGGTTCTAACTGGCAAACTGTTGATCCGCTGCTGCAATTTCGCGCGCGATCGACTTCGCGCCCGCGCCCGTTTCCAACCAGTTTAGAGAATTCCCTTTCCAGGGTAGGTACAGCTCGTCCCGAAGCATCGTGCGATAAGCCGGGGCGGCTATATGATTTCGATTTAAATTTCACTTGTTGCCGCACACCGGCACTAGGCTTTCCACCAACTCTATCCTCATAGTTAGATTTACATTTTAGAGATATAAATTCTGAGCCGACCCGTGTAGAAATTCTGCCCAGGCGTAAGTCGGGGCCAAGTTATTTGTCCAAAGTTCAATCGTGGCCCCTTCTAGAATTGTCACACATTTTAATCTAGGGCCTATATTATCTTGCTAATGTTGGAAATCAATCTTGGGCCAATGTTGGATATCCAATTCAGGCCATAATATTATAATATTATCTTGGCGTCCAAGGCAATGCCAATCTGGGGCCTGGATTGGCTACTTCTAGGCAAGCCCGGATGATATTGTTTTGGCGTTCAAGGCAATTCCAAACTGGGGCCTGCATTGGCTGTCTTCGGGAAGCCTGTGATTTGGATGCCACCATTACGCCCGTATAGGGCCTTGATTCAATATAGGATGCCAGGACAAATTTCCACACGGGGAGTCACCCTAGTTGAGCATATCTTCTTCTGATGGGTCAATTCCGCACACTTATGTCATTTGAAATACCCAATCAGCGACAATTTTTATCATTTCATTAATAAATTAGTTCAATTGGTAGCGACTTTGCGTTTTTCGTTCTCTCTCTAATTACGCAGTATACATAGATTGATGATGAGATCGGTGGTGTCTAGGTTGCTGTAGAGGCGCCAGAAGTATCTACGAGAGTACGAACTGGGGAAGAGCTGGCTGCACCGGCGGCGCGGGACTCGTACCTATAGTCTCTTCGAGAATAAACGATTAAAATGCAAATTTTGTCGGCGAAATTTAACCCCTGCCTTAACGTCGCTAGCCATGCCAACCCTTGACTCACTTTGCCCCTGCAGCAGACGATAGATAGATATATAGCTAGATAGATAGATAGATATACATACCTACACAGAAAAAAAGGTTTACTTGAGCCAAGAAATTTGTTTTGAAGAAACCGAAAATTCCCGAGCGAAGATAAAAACTTTCTTGAACCATGAAAATTTTCTTGTTTCCAGAGAATTTGTACGTTGCCCGGGAAATTTTCGGTTTCTTCAAATCAAATTTCTTGGCGCAAGTTATCCTTTTTTTCTGTGTATGTAGATATGTACGCGAACAGAAGGGAAACGGGAGGAGATTCGGAAGCGTTTCTGCCCGCTCTAGGAAAACCGATTAGCAGAAGGTATAGATTCCGTAGAAATCGAATAATTTTTAAACGAAACTGCAGCAGCATTCAGGAATTTTTTTTTTTTTCGAAAATTCGTTGCTAATTAAAACATTAGCTGACGTATGGCGTATCGTTGTCAATGAAAAAGTTACCGCTATGCAAATTTTTTTTTCTTCTTTCTTTTTTCTTAAAAGATGGAAAGAATTTTCTGGGATAAAAGAAATATTCGAATTATGGTGGAGCGATTCGTCGGCGCTTAGTATGCATTAGCGATACTCCGATCTAGCATCAGCTTGGGGCCGGGTGTGTATTCCCTGAAGAAATACTTCTATTTTTCTATCTTCTCGTATATATGGCGTTAAACGTCACGGTCAAGCTACGGTCTGAGATTTCATGGAAAACCCCATAGAGATCGAGGTGATAACTTTCTTCTGATAACGAATTTAGTCGAGAATTACAAAAGTGAGCGTTATATTAATTCCCGCAGAATTGGATGTAAATGTAAATACGTAAAAATTTTCGGATCCCTGATTTTTTGCTTCCGTATTATATTCTGTTTTTTGAATATATGCAGTGCATGCAGTACTAATTGAGATCGAAAGAAAAAAGAAAGTAAAAAAATTAATTATTTTTTTTGTTTCACAATTCATTAATTTGAAAAATATCGCATGCCCCGCGCATTCTGCAACGGGAAAAATTTTCCAAATAATTAGACTCGTCAAATACTGCGGAAATTTGAGGCAAGCATTTTTCCGTTGCTAATGACCATGGCAGCTCTACGTGTTCCATATAGTACCCATATAGGAAACACGCGAGACTTATTCGCTGCGGTAAAAACTTTTGGCTTCAGGCATGAGAACGTTGTTCTTTTTTCTTTTTTTTCTATTCTTTTATCTCTTCCTCTTTTCTTTCCGAACATAACAAATTCATTTTACCAATATTTCGAAGTTTGGTAATAATTATCGATAAGTATAATACTTAACGATACCGTTTCGTATTATTATTTTATTTTTTTTCTCTTTTGCTCTTTGCGTGATCAAATTAAGCAGCCTGTTTATCGTGGCTTGATTTTTTTTCATAAAATTTTCTCATCCGATCGTTAAATTTCACCATTTTCAAACAAAAAAAAGAAAACAAAAAAAGAAAGAAGTCATCTACATATTGTTACGTGAAAAATGTTCTGCTTTATTTTTCAACGCTTTCTCAACGTACGTGTACAGGGTGTCTGAAAATTCTCGTACAATCTACATAGCGGTGGATTCCTTGCGAAAAATTAAGACGAAAGTTACCCATGCAAAAAAATCCACAAGGGCTTAGTTCTTCTGTAAAAGAAGTTAGTATAACAAACCAATCGGCGTTCGGCTTTAGACAATACTGGCTTGAACTCTGCGCATAGCCGTTCGCTCCACTATACCGAGAACACAGCACTCTTTCCTAAAGCCCAACGCTGATTGGTTTGGTATTAAGTGCTTTTACACGAAAACTAAGCCCTCGCGGACTTTTTTGCACATGTAACTTTCGTATCAATTTTTCGCAAGTGATCCGCTGGTATGTAGATGATGCGCTAATTTTCATACACCCTGTATATATATGTATGTATTCAGGCATTTAATATTCTTCGTTCCTATTAAATGGCATTACGGAGCACAACGGCAGCAAACGAGAATAAAATTGTTAAAACAAAATGAAAAGTATAAAAAGAGAGAGAAAAAAAAAAGAAAAATATGAAAAAAAAAAGGGAAAAACCCGCTCGGCGGAATATGTTGAATCAACAATATTTCAGGGAAACTCGACTTGGTTTTAGCCACGGCGTTCTACACGTACAGTCATCGCCGGAAGTGAATATAAAATATTTGTCTTTATTTTTTATTGTTTTTTTCAAATCTGCAATATGCAGCGAAAAAGCCGATTTTTTTTTCGTCTTTTTTTTCAAAGAACGTCTTATTCTTTTCTTGATGAAATAAAGATGATTTGAAACATATCGACTGAACAATCGAATCGAGAATCTTTTTTTTTTTTATTATTATTATCATTTTTCCACTGCGAAAAACTCCAGCGCCAATATTTGATAACGAAATGTATAACGAAAGAATGAAAGCTGACTGTACCACCACCCCGCGGCGGTGCAGAACGACGTGGGATAACGCAGACTTGGTGATTTATTTTATTTTCAATTTTTTTTTTTTTTTTTTTTCAATTCAGTCGGAAGCTGAATATTTACATTACAAATTAGTAGCGGGCGTCTCTCTATTTCCCACAGCCGCAAAATGACTGCATATCAATCGCAACCAGATTATCCGGTCTCCCAGTCCCAGTCGTGTCTCTCTTTGACCATAAATATGCATGTATATGCATTGGCGATGACGTGTACTACCTACATGTGTCAAGGTGTAAAAGTGTATGGTTTTGAACCGACACTTGTACTCCCACATCTTTAGGATCCCATTTTATCATAATATCCCATTTTTACCACAGAAATGATATTTTCTTGAAAGCAACTTTATCTGGAGATTATTAATTCTCTTACCTAATTCGGTCGGAAAAAAATTCCTCAAGAGAAAGGAAGAAATAAAGAGGGATTGTAACTTTTTATCGCTAAAATTAGTAAGGTAAGTTGTTGCTGCAGGCTGGATCATTTGAAGAAAAGTAGGTAAACAGTATTTTTATCATAATATTACATACTTTTCTCATTTCTCGCTCCAGACGGTTTTTTTTCTTTCTTATTCTCTCTCTTTCTCTCTTTCTTTCTATATCTTTCCTTTTTATATATTATGGTGTAATTAAAGTTGAAGATAATTTAAATGTAGCCAAAGTTAAAAGACTTTTGAATTTCTCAAATGCAGCTGACAAATTGGAACTTTGTAGGTATTACGCAAGATTCTAGTTAAAAATAAAATTAACATTTTCTCTTTTTTCTCCACTTTATTAAATTTATAATATCATCTACCCAATATAACACGACACAAACATTTCGAAAATATAACTAATCAAACTTTTACTTTATCATCTAATCCTGCAGGCAAATTATAAGAACAAATTATCAAATTATATAATCCTCGCGATTGCTGTAACTTTTCCATTCTTCCACATATATATTAGGGTGGTTTTTATTTAGGGCTCGGACGATTTTTTTTTAGCGGGCACCGCCGAAATCGGCCCCAAATAATTCAAAAATAATTCTCCATTTTTTTTCAGATTTTTATCTCAACTCTAACCCCTCCCACCAAAAGAGTGGATTTCTTCATTTGAAACACACGTGTTTCGGCAACAATCTCAGTGTATTTTTTTTTTTTTTTATATCAGTATCAATTTCCAAAAAGTCTGTAACTGCGAGATTGTAGTGGGCATTGATGCTAGACAAAGTTCTACGCCAACGTTAGAAAAAAAATGAAGAAATTGAAAAAAGAAACGACACATCTTTTTTTTCCTTATAGAGATGCCTCTTTATATCCCAAAAATAAAAAAATCAATACCATATCAGTCAGTTTTATTTTCTTTGTTTCAGCGCAAAAATTCGGAAAGTAGTTCTTTCCCTCCGTCTAGATCGAAATCGTCGTTACAACGCTACGATACGCACGTATCCTTATACGCAGGCAGACACGGAGGAGTTAATTCGAGATCAAAGCTGGTTTTCCCACCTTGTTCTTTTCGTAGCTGTAGAATAATTACAGCTTATACATCCGTGAGTCAAAGTGACACAAAAAGTTAGGTACGAAGGTGGATTATCACGTCGGTTTGTATCGCTCTATATACTCGAGGGTCTCGGACCCCAATCCAAAGAGAAAAAAAAGGTGAATTTTTGGGGTAATTTTGTGGATTTAGAAAATTGTTTTCTTTCTTCCATTCCTTTACGTCCAAAGTTCTCATTCATCAAAGAATTTCCAATGCAGAGAACAATTTTTTTGGAGATACGTCTGTCTGAGCTCGAAAAAGGCCATTTTTGGCGCTTACGTCACTATGTTATTAAGCTGTCGATATAGAGATGAGGTAAGTTTTATACTGTTTTAAACACTTATAGATTATGGAAGGAGGAAAATAAAAATGACTTCAAATCGAAGATTTTTTTTATCAAAAAATAAAATTCATCGAATACTTATACCTATATCATTGATTTGCCGCGAAATTACATTAATGCCTGAAATTTTCTCTAGAAATTTCAATAAGTTTATAGCGATCAACGATCCGATAACCTGTAGGTATACCCTACGCCAAACACTTATCTTTCGGTGTAATCCACCAAATTTCAAATAGTCTTGAATGATGTTTTGAAATACTACAGTAATCATTTCTTCACAGCGTACAGCAGTAACATGTTACTAATGCGTTTATAAATCTATAATAATTTCAAAATAATAAAGTACAAAATTCGACCGTATATACGTGTTTCATTAATTTTCGAATATTTTCGCAATATCCTCAACTTTTAGAATATGTATTTTCAAATTTTTTCGAAAAACTTTCCACCGCTCATCGACAGGCCCTTGTGTACAATGTTCGTTTGGATATATTATACGAATATAAAATGTTTAATTACGATTATGATTATTATTTCTAGACTGGCCACCTCACCCGAGGCGCAATTTCATCTCTAACGTACCTATAGTATACGAGGTTTCTAAATTAAATGAAACGATAACATTGTTTTATAATAGTTTTCTTAAATTAAAACCAGCTGCAGTACCATACGAAAGGGACAAAGAGTATATACCTACATATGTATATGAACACGGTTATACATAGATAAAAGCCTTACCTACCTGTATACTTCAGGTATACATAGGTAGGTATAACATTAGCACCTGTGACTTACTCATACATGAATAAATCTATATATATATGGGGCTTTCCCCGTCAAATTAGCAGCCCATTATCCTAACCCCCGTCGATTTTGATTATTTTTTAGTATGATGCTGCTGCCGACCGAAAAGAGTCGAGGCATTTTTTTTCAGATTTTTCTGACGACCAGTGAAACTTTAAAAAAAATCTAAGAACCAATTTCGAAAACGCAGTTTTCTAAAATCTGAAAAAATTCACACTAATTCTATGATTCAAAATATGATTTGAATATATTTTTTTCGATCGTTCATAACTTCCTCACATATCAATTAAAAAAATATATACAAATCCATTAATATTTGAGGAAGAATTATGACCGATCAAAAAAATAAAAATAAAAACTCAAATTCTGACATGAAAAAAATTAAAAACTTGGGATCGAAGGGGGTGAGGGAAATTGGCTGCTTATTTGACGTGGAATGCCCCATATATGTATATATATTTGTATATATACAAATATCTTATATATAAAGGTTTACACGTGAACAATTACATACGTAGATAAATACATCCCTGGTAGAAATTGCGACCGGGCGGTAGCCGGGCGCTCGCCAGTATTCCCGATTTTCATCGAGGCACTAGTTAGGAAAACTGTCTAGTACCCTGTCTAGTAACCGGCCGGGGTGGTAACGCTCGCCCCGCCTAGTCACTAGTCATGTTAAACCGACCGGGCCCTAGTCAGTTTTCCGTACCAGAACCCCGAATTGAATAGCTGGGCATGGTCAATATATGGGGACCGAATTAGGCGATTATAACGGTAGTTTTGACGATAGGATGTATGGGCCAATGAGATAGAAAAATCGAAACAATTATACATAAATCATAAGTTTATATATTCAGTTTATAAAAAATATAAAATACACAGATCACTGATACTGACACAAGATATTTGCACTAATTTTGCATAAATTTTCACTATTGCACACTCAAATCGCGCGATAAATCGTTAGCGACGAGATTAAAACGTATTACGAACGTATCAACATAACCTGCCCAGTACATGGCGGGGTCCTAGACTGGTAGTGCTAGCGAGTGACGTAATGAAATAAGGTAAAGGACCCAGTACCGGAACGAGACCCAATATCGGAACGATTTGACACTCAATAATTTATATTTAATCTCGTACGCGATGGAATTTTTCGAATCTTGATTCATTTGTTACCTTAAGGGGGGGGGGATACCGGATGTGTTACCGACACCGCCTATATCTCCGAAACGGGGCTATCAATCGACTTGTCCTTGCGGCAGTCGATGTTTGACGAGTAATGGGTTCGAACTGGTACGTTTGATCGGATGAAATCGGATTTTTTTTTTTTTTTTTTATCGAAAAGCGTGGTCGTGCCATTTATTTCGACTTATATCAAAGCCTACGGATCGAAAATGCAAAATCGGCTTCCTGAGCCCGATTCTGTATGGCATTCCGAACACAACCATCCAAAAACATCTTTGGTTTCGACAACGATGAAGAAACCAGATCTAATCTACGTTTTTGTAGTAATTTTCGCGATTGTCAAGGGCCGTGAGCGAAAATGGCCGCTCACGGCTGTTGATATGATGTGGTGGTTCGCAGAACGCCCGTGAGATGTCACCGCACGCTCATTTAAGCTTCTCCTTTTACCTTTCACACGGTGTACCAACGTAACAGCGGTGGTAAAAGGAGAAGCTTAAATGGGCGTGCGGCGACATCTCACGGGCGTTCTGCGAACCACCACATCATATCAACAGCCGTGAGCGGCCATTTTCGCTCACGGCCCTTGACAATCGCGAAAATTACCACAAAAACGTAGATTAGATGTGGTTTCTTCATCGTTGTCGAAACCAAAGATGTTTTTGGATGGTTGTGTTCGGAATGCCATACAGAATCGGGCTCAGGAAGCCGATTTTGCATTTTCGATCCGTAGGCTTTGATATAAGTCGAAATAAATGGCACGACCACGCTTTTCGATAAAAAAAAAAAAAAAAAATCCGATTTCATCCGATCAAACGTACCAGTTTGAACCCATTACTCGTCAAACATCGACTGCCGCAAGGACAAGTCGATTGATAGCCCCGTTTCGGAGATATAGGCGGTGTCGGTAACACATCCGGTATCCCCCCCCCTTAATCTTTTATTTATATAACATATATAAATGTGAATTGAAAGTATATTCGAAGTATGAAATAAAAATTGTCAAATATAGCAGTAGTCTCAGATGTACGACTTTTCCAAGTTCCTTAATGGTTTTGTTAAGAAATCAGTCGATGATCTTAAGCTTGTAGAAAGTGCATAAAAAAACTTTTCAGATATTTTTTTTTTTTATGTGTTTGTAGAAGTATTTTGAAATCAGAATAATTTATTTATAATATGAGCAAAATTCCCTTTTCATTTAAATTCTACCGTTCCTTTATTGGTCCCCTAAAAATGAGCTGTACCCAGTGTCGGAACAGCCATCCATGTTGCTTTTATCGCATGACACATGCAGGGCATTTTATTTAGTGTACAGATCGAGTGGGGCCAAAAAATTAATTTGTGATTGAATATTTAATGCAGTAAGTACGTTTGTTATAAAAAATACATGAAATATACATTAAATTTAATTTAGATGGTAAAAATTAATCTCTGTGTCAAATGGTTTATTCGGAAACTATTTAATTCTAGTATAACCTCAAAATCATTCATTTCTATTTCATTATTATTTACTTGATAAAATGTTTGTTTATTTTTTTTCTTATAAAATATTAAATCATTCAAAAATATAAAATGCATTTCATATTTGTACATATTAAATAATTATTGAAACTCACTATAATGGAGTACATGGCATTTATTTTATATATCAATTATTTACTTATTCACAGGTTGTAAATAAAAAGAAAAAAAAAAGAAAAGAAAAATTAATTTATTATAAAAGAATAATAAAACCCTTTTATAATAGAATTTTTCGATGTTAAATGCTTCTATCACTAATTATTATTGCCTCAACTCATTTATCATTAATTATTTCTTCTAATTAACTGCTATATTATTGAATCACTTTAAGGTAAGCATAATCCTTTCATTGAAATAAACTCATTTTATTGACCATTCCGGTACTGGGTTAACTATGTTCCGATACTGGGTCTGGGCTTTTTAGGTGTTCCGATACTGGGTCTTTTAGACTCATTCGTAAAACAAAATTTTAATATATTAAATTTTAGTAAAACTAATCAATGTAATTACGCCTGAATAGCTAAATGTGTATTCCATCCGGTGAATTAATTCATTTTTGTCCATCAGCTACTTAAGTATTTTGCAAATAAGAAAAATCAGTCATATACCCTTCGTCGTTCCGGTACTGGGTCCTTTACCTTACGAGAGCGCGCCACGTTCGGTCCGCGCTAGGGCCTTGTCGTACGTGGAAAGTAGCATTACAGTATTTTTGCGTATCCGTACGCGCCCAGCTACACTGAAAGAAAAGTATGAGTCCTACAGCGATACATTTCGTTACTATAGCAATACTCGTATATGCTATACACTAAAACGACGTTTTTAGTTCTATGCCTATATTTTTCGCTACCACAACGATACTGGTATGCGCTATACACTAAAACTGAGTTTTAGTCCCACCACAATACTCTTATTAACTCCACAGTAAAACAGATTTGAAAAGTAAAAGGTTATCACAGAAGACATTATAAATGTCATTATAAAAAAAATAATAATATAACCTCTTTCGTGTTATTACTATTTGTTGTTAAAAATATTAGAATTTACTCCTAATTACGATTGAATTAGATGCAATCCTTTATAAAAAAATTCTTTGTATATTTTTATAAATTAGGAATTTAATTTTGAATTTTTAAATACATATGAATTACAACGTGAACATATGAGTAGAAGGTAGAGATACGCGCGAACTTTTTTACGATACTCACTGGTGGCTTGCTATAGTATCGTACAGAAAATATAAGTCCTACAGCGATAATGAGTATTGTGATTATCCACATACTATTATATTAGTACCACAGCGATACGTATTTTTATAGTAGTGAAACCAGCGCGTTAAAATAGAGTATGCGTACAGGACTTATACTTTTCTTTCAGTGTAGGTACTAGCTAGGCTTTCCTTACCGGGCACGCCTCGACTCAGCCCGGTCGGGGCCTTTCTATTATCGAGGAAACAACCAGGAAATTTCTACCAGGGATGTACATATGAGGTATTCGATGCCAATTCGTGGGATGATTTTCCCTCACAATTTTTTTTCTTTCAAATCAAAACTGTCTTTCTTTTTCAAGTTTCGAAAATGTATGAATAAATAACGTTTCGGAAGAAAAATTTGAAAAAATTCATGAGTGGGTATTAGAGTTGGGATTACCGTATAAAAAATTATGAATCAAATGAAAAATGATGAGGGAAAATTATTGGTCGAGTTGGCATGGAATACCTCATATATACATACACATGCATAGATATTATATATATAATATACATATACATACATATATATATATATATATATATATATATATATATATATGTACATATCTATACCCCCTTCCACTTTAGCTAAAGCTTATACACGAGCGCGTCGTCATGTTATACGTGGCGCTTTAGCTCGAGGCTTGGCCCGCGCGTCACCACCAAGCCATGGTAAACCAGATTAAAAAGCAGTTTCGAGTTTTGTTTCACCATTTCGACGACAGACGAACCGGGGGCTGGCCTCGAATCAGCAGGCATCACCCTGAGGGCAGGCAGTGGCAGGGAGAGGCAGGCAGGCAGGCAGGCAGGCAGGCATGCAGACGCGGGGGGAATTCTTGTTGTTTTTTTTCTTTCTTCTTCTTTTTTTTTTCTCGTTACGCTTCAGTGACCACGACTCTTTTGTTTCAATCCGTCGCACAATCTTTTGTCGCGTGTTTGAATATCAAAGGAAAGTACCTCGCGGATATAATACACTATAACTATACACCCTCTCAACTATCGTAGGTATATCACACTACATAGGAAATTCCATTTTTTATTCAGATAATTGAAAAACCTAAAAAAACTAGAAAATTTTCTTTTTTATGTATAGGGTCGTGGTCGGGGGGGGGGGGGGGGGGGGGAGGGGGAGGATAAACCGCGGGGCAAAATGGACCACCGAAAAAAGAAAAGAAACCGATTGACGATGAAAAAACTGGAGTATGAATATGAACTTTTTTCCCCAAGGGGTCCATTTTGCCCCATCCTCCCTTATATATATATATGTTTTTTTTTTTTGAGCTCTCACACGATATGTTTAATAATTTTAGCTCGCATGCCTATGGGTAGCGAGTTTTAAATAACTCAGTTGCAATTGTTAAAATAGTATATTGTGTACCAAGGGCGTAAAGTGGGCTTTTTTTAGACCGAGTGTGGAGTTTGCAGGTCGAGTCAGAGGCGAGCTAGCACGAGTCGAAGACGAGTGCGTTGCGAGCCGAAGACGAGTACTGCAACCACACAAGGTCAAAAAGCCCACTTAGCCTTGGTACACATCATATTTTATATAACAAAGCCATGTTTAGCGACTTTTTGATGTTTCTGTATAGGATCTAAAGTAGTACTTTTAAGTCCTAGGACTTAAATGTGGCACATTTAAGTCCCGTATAGGACCTAAAGTAGTACTTTTAAGTCCTAGGACCTAAATGTGGCACGAAAAGTCCTAGGACTTAAAAGTACTACTTTAGGTCCCATACAGAGGCATCAAAAAGCGAGGAAAACATGCTTTCGTTATATAAAGATTCTTTATACACGCATTATATATTCAGGTCTAGAAAAAAAGGGAAAAGAATAGATATAGTACACGTTATGGGGTTGAACAAACCGTGAGATATTTGAAAACGTAGAATAGGTAATAAAAACGGAAAAACAAGAAGAGAAAAAAGAAAAACGAATTTCTGAATCCACTTGGCTTGCGGTATTATACCTATTGTATTATACCTATACACATTCAACGGCAAGGTAAAGCGCAGTGCTTTCAGTGTTTACGGGTATCGTGCAAATACTGGTTCAACTACAATGGGCTTAGTTACGATGTACAGGCTGGATTAGAGATCGATAACAAATAATAATCAATTGATTGGAAGTTGTTGACCCATTCGTTGAACATGTTGGTGTACCTGAACCACCGACACAGGTATGGTCCCCGTCCGTATATAGTAGTATAAAGTACTTATACCGATCGTAAACCGAGTGAAGCAGCAGGCATTACACGATATCTATACCGGATAAAATCACGAGCTCTATACTATAGGTACATATATATAATATCTATGGTACAAAGCATACATACATATACATATACGTACTTACGCACAGGCAATAAACGATTAAACAAATTAACCAATTTTCGGCCAATCGACTGTTTACCAATAATGAAAAATAAATTATTCATATCAAGTATGTGGAAAAGTGAAAATATATATATATATATATATATATATATTTACACAGCAATGATAAATAAATTCAATCAAATGTCAAAATTATACCAATGCAAAACCAAAAATTCCGAAAAAAATCTGTACTTAGCGATTTTTGAGTCCATCCTCCTGCTACCAATTGCTATCAATTGAGACAAAATTATTATTTTTAAACTTGGTGCTCGTTTTGCCCCCATCTCCCTTATTTATGATTATGTCCTGTGACGGAGACATTATAAGGGTCGTGAATTGGAAGGGGTGAGAATAAACAGGACATGTCGGTTTTAATTAGAGCATCGATGCTAGACCGTCGTCAAATAGCGCCTGGCCTTATAACCGCGTATCTGTTAGATAGTTATATACATACCTACCTGCCCCCGACCCCGCGTAATGATTATAATGAGCATCTATAACGGAAACCTTCATAGTCACCATGTTCAACCCTGTATAGGGCGCACCTCCTCGTCACTGTAGACAACCTTCGATCCTCTTCTCCTCATCAGTAATTGGTTTGACGAAATTGACACCCTCAGGTATATAATTACACAGTATATATAAACATACGTACCTACATTATATACCTATATGGATATTCAGTATGCGGATATAAAACAAGGAGGAACAATTTTTTCAGACAATGCAAGGGAAATTTCTCTCCTTCTACAAATAATAATCGGGCAAAATTTCAGGAATATTCACATCGTTTTCATTCGTATATATTTGTGCGGGTTTTTTGTATCGAATTCGAAAGTCGTACCACGGGGAGAACATTCTGAGGAACAAACTTATAGGACCATTATGCCATCGGACAGGCGAAATACAATAATGTTTTCCTGAGGTAACATTTGTTCCCACGAAAGATGCAACTTATCGGCTTATACCTATGTGTGTAGGTACCTATATCTGCAATATTTCACCCCGTATATATATATATGTATACACCTCTCGGCGCATTCACTGATTAATGATAATAACGAGATATGCGCCTATATCTACCCTACGAAGTTAGATGCGCGTTGGATCAAGGATTCATTAAACATACTTTGTGAATTGAGATACTAGATAAGGGCAAGCTGAGTGACGCTAAAAGCTTACAGATGAAAATCGCGTAAATTACCAGACAATGTGCTGTACACACATATTATTATATACCTGTATGTCCTTTAGTCCCGACGAAATACCCGTAACACTTTCTCGTTACCGCGACGAGAAGTGCACGATGATAAAGTTTTCGCGTTCTGTCTTTCATGTATAATCTTCATTTTTCATCTTCGCATTATGATGTAGGTATAGATAATAATTAATTACCCGACAAAAAGGGGCTTAAGCTTACACCTTGCATTTCATTTTTTGAACATTTCTCTTTATTTTTTTTATTCTTTTATTTATTTTTTATTGCTTTTCCGTTGGCCCGTTACTTTCTGAACATTATTACAAAAGAATAAACTTGTTTCACTGCACTTCGGGCGCAAGGATTAGCTGTACATTAGAATTATAACACCTCAAGAGTTTCTGGATTTTTTGGTATTACTTATTCAGTAAACATCTCCGCGCCGAGTTATAGATGTGCAAAAATAAGATACCTGCGTGGTAATCGTAATAATTATTGAAAATAGAGTAAAGCCTTTAGGAAGGAAATAGTGCGGATGAACGTAACGCGATTTCCGAGGGGTGAATCACGGGGGAGATTTGGTGTACAAAACGCAGGAGATGTTTAGGAAATATTGAGAAATAAAGGGAGATAAGTGCTGGGAGATGTTCGGAAATGACCAAAAATCTTGGAAAATCATGGAAAATCTTGAAAAATCTTGAAAAATCAAAGAAATGTTAGGAAAATGTAGAAGGAGATGTTGGGAGATGGGAGATGTGGTGTACGTGTTTCTACCTCGTGATTTACCCCTCGGCGATTTCCGTAGTTCACACGGTCTAAAATCAATTAATTATGGGTTTGTCTATGACAGGTATAGAAGCTCTGTAATGAAACTATTCCATTGGGTATAAATGGCGTGATTAGATAGAAAAATAATCAACGAAAAACCTAACTCAAAGTCAAATCGATATACCAGCCTTAATCCATTCCACTGCTGGGGTTCGAAAATTTCAAGTCCGAGGCTTTCGGTCCCTGCATGGCTGTTAATCCGACGAAGTATAAAGGGCTAATTGTTATCATTGAATTGACGTAATTCGGGGATGTAATCGCGACGGGGGGGGGGGGGGGGGGGGGTGTAAAGCGAAAAAGTTTAATAATCTAGGCGGACGGGTGCGGCGGTGGTCCTGCAGGATCGGTAATACTCCGAGCACGAAGGGTAATTTGAACCGGCAACCGTTTGCACCGGTCACTACCCTGGCCTCTGGCCTCTATATCCTGTCGTACTCGTCATGCCCTGGCTACACCGTCGGCAATCACCGGGTATTCATGCAACGGACGGTGTCCGCCCCCTACTCCACCGTCAAATCCATCCCTCGGGTGCAACCAGGTACCTACGCGCGCGCATTCCTCAAATTATATTCATAGCGTGTTCACCGTGCAGTTCAGGTACCCGATAGGGGAATACCCGCCTGTTGTCTATGCCCAACTGTGTGTGTGTGTGCAAAAAGCATTTACACAGCTTCATCAAGCTCTGGGCTGCAGTCAATGATATATTAAAATTATTATTACGCGACCATTATGATGTGCTATTTCATTTGGTTTTTTCTTTTTTTTTCCTTTTTTCTTTTTTTTTTTTTACTCGTTTTCGTTTTCGTTTTTTATTGAGAATAGATTCTCGCTGTTTTATATGTACAATATTATTATACGCGTGATTAAATTGCAACAATCGGAGCGGATTCTCGGGCTTTTTATTTTTACCTAATAATCGCCAAGTAATAGAAATTCTAAATTCCTGTGTAAAACTCATGCGTGTGAAAGGAACGCCTTCACGCTTTGTCCGGGTTATAATTTCATTTTATTGTCACACAGATATATCATGACGTTTGAATATAGTAAAGTAATCCTGTGTGTGCGATGCGAGATCTTGTGTTAAAATTTGAGAAATGCTACTATACATCGTTGCAGTATGAATATGATCAACAGCTAAGCTGGTTTGAAAAGGAGTCATGGCACATTGCCACAGTGTCTATTATCGTCAAAACGACATCGTAAATATACGAGAACACAATTTTAGAACATCGAAGAGAGACATGTCTGACTATAGAATGAACAATTATTATAACGAGTTTTGTTAATCAACTTTTAAAAGAACTGCCTTGGTATAACTATAGAGCGGCGTAAGACGATGTTAATATACATATCTCACGCTCGTACTACTTACTATCTGTCGCTCTATATTGCAGGAATACGCGTGTAATGGCATAAGGTCGTAGGCACCAAAAATACGATTTCGGTGAAGTAAGGTCGTATCGTTTTATTTTTTATGCCACGATTTGCCATAAAAATTATGGAAACGCATAAATAATTCGAAATTAAGAACCCGAAAACGTCAAAGCAAAAGGTCGTATCTGGGCGGATACGACTTTCGAGTTTTAGGTTCTTACGACAACAAGAGATCAATGCTCAAAAGACGTTTCTACCCAACATACGCCCTTCTGCTTTCAATTGTTAAATAAGTCATTTTCCAAAAAATTTCCAATATTTGTATGCTTTCACTTTTAGAAAAGATAGAAGGTCGTATAATGTCGCTTACGACCTTCTGGAATTAGTCGACGTGATTATTCTCCGTTCAGTTAGGTCGAAGAGGTGGTCGTATGCGTCCTGACTTACGACGTTCTGACTTTTACTTGGCCAATTTTTGATGTTGTTGAACATATTTTCATATTGTTCGCGTGAATACATAAAGGACAAAAGCGATACGACCTACTGATTTAAAAAATGCGAAACAGTCGTACAATATCGCTTATACGACCTTATGCCATTAGACACGCTACAAATTTGCCAAATTGCCCAATTGTAAATTACTATTCAAATTACACTCGGCCAAAGCTCGCTAAAACTAATTAGCGACACGTAGTAGAATTAAGTAAAAGAAAATGAAATAACTGAACAATAATTCCACACATATAACTTTGCTCGTAAACAACGCGGACTGGTATCAGCAGCGAATGCATCAGCAGGCGGTCTCACAGTTAGTAAACGTAACTCTCTGCCAGATAAGAACCGTCCAATCCAATAATTTACCAGGACTTTCTGAGATAATAAGTCGGAATTTTTCACTCTGATTTCTTATCGTTTAAAGTCTAACTAGCCAATGGCTAGTTAGAAGTAAGTAGCGAGTGGCTGAAAGCTAATTGTAAAAGCCACGCCTCGCATCTCATGCCGATGAATGATAACGCATGTAAGTAGAAATAACCGTATGTGTTCGGACAGCGCGGTCCGCTTATATACGGATGTATCAAACCGCACGATTATTACACCGTGAACTACGTTGGACAGTGCAATTAATTCTGAAGACAATTATTGTTTTTGTTTCTGTTTTTGTTTCTGTTTTTGTTTTTTCAATTGACAATTAGCTTCGAGTCCGGCTAACTGATCGATCGAGTCAATTAATATTAAAGTTCAAAAGCTCGCATTAGGTATAAAAGTTATAAAACGGACTACTGCTTCGGTGTAACAATAGTCAATAGCTACTTCCGGCTCAGAATCCGTTACTGTAATGGTATGGTTATAGAATGGGTCTACGTAATCGATGAATTTGTTTTGGTAACTGGTTGTGAATTTCGTTCGTAGATCGTTAAATTCTTTATACATAGTATAAGAGTTTAGTATCGCCTCGATCGAGGATGTCCTTTTTATAGATATATTTATTCAAATGTTCGACTGCCTAGTTTGTTTAGATTTTATACGACACGAAACGCGGCGTGTTATTTATTGACCGTTACATTTACGCGACGACTTCATACTATATATATATAACAATATTAGGGGTGGTCCTTGGTTCGGTCATATTCGAATTTCAATGCTCTCATGGGCCAGAACATCTCCAAATATACACAAAAAAATGTATTCGAAAGCCCAGCTTTCTATCTCGATTCTAATCACTGCCCCAAAGCCTTTGAATTTTCCCGTTCAAATAACACACGATTTTTAGTACTTAGGGATTATTTTTTACTTCCTATCGCATCATCGTTTCGAATGATCTGAAACGCAGCACACTTATTGCCTATAGTAGTAGGTATCCGTGAAAAATTTTATTCATCATATTTGGAGTTAAGAATTTTTTGTAGCTCCGACAATTTGAAAATCTGTTGAATTTTTATGAAATACCTACTACTGCAGGTAATGAGTGTATCAAGTTTGAAATTTTTCGTAGCTATACTGCACTAGGAGGAAATAAAATAAACCGCAAAGTATCGCAAATCGTGTTTTATCCGAATGGGAAAATGGGAACCTGGGGTTTTGGCTACATTTTCTTGTATTATATATTTGGAGTTTGGAGACGTCGTGGCACGTGAAAGCATTGAAATTCGAAAATGATTAAATTAAGGACCACCCGGCTTGTGTAGGTAAATCTCTTCATCTTTTCGTGCAACGAACCGTTGAACATTATTTCATAAGCCAAAATTATAATTCGCACGTACAAGATATATATAATATTCGCATTCCATTACTCGACCTCAAAACTCAGCGTCTTTCAAATGTTATAATCATTATTAATAAGAGCAATACCTAATTCCATAAGAATTTTGAACAACGATTGAGGAACGAGGATGCCAAAGATATAAATAACTTCATACTAAATTTTATAATCGCGGAGTATAACTATAGAATTCGATCGATATTGTAATACGATTGTCACATGGCTCGATATCAAACACTACGAAAATATGTATATTGTGTTGTCAAGCATAAACATCAATCCAAATACATTTGCATTTACATTCACAGTCACATTTACACCGTGAAAACAATAAATATATTTTACGATATTATGTTGTCTACACTTACTTGGAGGCAGATCTAACGGGTGGGGGGGGGGGGGGGGGGGGGGGGAACAACAATTTGAAATAAATATTCCCACGGGCTATCTTTGCGTTGTTCTATAAATATTATTTTTTCCCACGCAGTAGTAGTAAGAAAAGGTCGACTACTTACACCTATATATATATATATATATATATATATATATATATATATATATATATATATATACACATACGACTATACCATGAAGCTTACACGATTCGCTGTGAAATTCTCATGGATTATAATAAAATGGTGAGAAGATATGTGAATGAAAGAAAAACCAACACTTGGTTTTTTTTCTCTCGAATGGTAAAAACGTCATACAATATATATGTTTGAACAGTATCGAATTCTCTGTGTTGAACTTTTTCAAAAAAATATCTGAATATAACGGCGATAAATATTTGACAAATTAATTTGCATGGCGCAACACCTACGGTAGGTATTAGGTATACGATGCGGGATTCATAGGAATAGTCGTTTGTACGCAGAAGCAGAGTAAGTTGTAGAAAAACTATTAGCTACACGTGGATACCGCCTTCTTCTCTTTTCGTATAGGTTATGTATGTAGATGTTTATCTGATTATTGACTCACCCGTTCATCCTGGAGGATGATGATTGAAATCCGGTTCTCCTTTGAGGTCCGGTAATCAGGCACTCTCGCACTCACTCCGCCACGCTTTCAAAACAACAGGTTGCATGTGACGAAAATATGGCTGCCACGCGAAAAAATTTTCTCCCTGACCCGTCAAACCGAGTAATAAATTTAATAAAATATGGGTATATACGCCGCGCACGACACTCTGGACAGCGCGAAGTTACCGCTTTACTACCAACTTGATAAAACTAGTTTTAATCAACGCTTAAAAAGCCACGGTATTTCTTATATTCAACGATATTATAGACAACGAGTTACACGACGACGTCGCCGAACACGATATTGTCAGCGGCTACCTACCACGTTATCGTATTCCACCGATTAACAACGCTGGCGACATCTAGTGATAACGTCACTAACTAGCAAACGTACGACTGCTATGGACGCCGCCGCCGCCGCCGCCGCCAGAAACACACGGCCCGCGAGAGGCAGACTGGGTCGCGAATATGCGCGGCTTTCGATAATACAGGTATCGACCACCTGCGAGACTCCGTGGATATGTACGCGCCTTTATATCAATCGTTAAGACGTTGATAACATTTTAAGCCAAAGGATAAGAGTATAAGACGAAGAAGAATCGCTAATACCATCCAGAGGTTATTTCGAAGAAATTGAAGCAAGCATGCGACATGCGAATAGAATTTTCGGCTTTTGTCATGTTCAGCACTTTGTTGATACACCGAGAAAAAAAATCGTTTGAATTAACCAAATATATTTAGTCAGTGTGAAAATAATTGCATCAATCATTTGACACTTGAGTCAAGTGAATATTGATTGAAACAAAAATTTCGGTTTTTTTCACTGGAGCAATCCATTTTGTTGAAAGACTTGGTAAATTCAACTACATTAAATGTTATATGAAGTAATGTCTAGTAACATGTACAAAATATAAAGTTCAATGTACAATCTTCTTTTCTTGGGTAAACGTATTGCATTGAATGAATATTCTGTTGCTTGAAACGTGTGAAACAGCTATATATTAACAAAATTGTGACGTTGACTTTACATGTGAGCGAATTTATTCTATCAACATGATATGTTGTCCATCTAACAATATCATCGGATTCATCGAATTATTTTGCCTATGATTATGGGAACTATTTCTTTGTTACTTATGTTCACGGTTGAACTAATTAAATGTCAGGGTTGTTTGGAATAATTTCAGTATTTCAAATTGTGTACACGAAAACGTAGCTAAGTCTGAGCTGAATTTTATTCTTGAGAACTTTCGAAACTCAAGAAAAGAAATTGAATTAAGAAAATATTTGGAATTCGCATGTTCAGTTAAGATATCTTAGCAACATTGAAATGATATGATATCATCGAGACAGATGCCAAATTCCAAATAAATACGAAAAAGTGATAACTTAATCCAATAAATAGTTTAGCGTAGTCAGTAGAGCGTGCGACTAGAAATGCGAGCGAATGCGTGCGTCCCGGATCGAATCCCAGCCAAAACAATGCCATGTTTTTCTAATATAAAAATCTTTAATATGTAATTTCACGCTCATAATATCGCGTCACTGAGGCCATAAGGTCGTAAGCGCCAGAAAAAATAGTTTTTTTGGTGGTGAAATCTTTTTCATGCCATGTAACATATCATTTGGGCATAGGCGCAAAAAAAAAAAAAAAATTCGGAGTCAATTAATGATTGGATTGAGGTAATGATTTATGCCATAAAATCAACATAGTGATACATTTGAATCAACCAAATCTGGCCGTTCCGACAATTGAAAATTCATGTCCAGCAACATTTTGATATTTGAGTCAAATACTGCGTGTAGTCGTCACAACCATTTTTTCAGTTTTGATTTCACTGCATAATTTTGTTCATTCAATCAACATTTCACTTCGCCGCCCGCGATCGCCGTTTTCGTTTCACCGAATTGAAATTCATTTGATCCAAACGATTTTTTTTCTCGGTGTAAGTAAAGCACGATGCTTGGTAGAAAAGTTAATTCTTGATCAATTGAACGAGACGGAAATTTCACTGTATCTCAAAAAGTTGCCACATCTCGTTCAATTTGATATTTCTTTCATCGATTTTCGAAATTAATCATTTTAAGTTTGCCGAACGATTTCGAAAACGGCTGGATAACAGAATTTGAAATTCGTAAAGTTTTCAAATATAGATGATGGGCATCTCGTTTGATTTCAACGTTTTATGCCTATTTTTAGTAATAATTATAATCTACATGGCTGTCGTTATTTTTTTCTATTTTTTTAAGCTTGATGATAAATTAAAAGGGTCAGCAGTGCTGCAGGGAAGTGAATAACAAAAAGATAATTCGTTGCTATTATCGTGATATAATTTCTTATAAAATACATAGTTCCTCTTCTGCATCGTTAAATATCTTATGTACCTATATAATATTGATACATATACAGTATACATATATATAGCGTCTCGTGATATATTTGAATTATTATACAATGGTGTAAAATCGAGACGCTCAGAAATCTACACACGTACACGTACATAGGCATGCGTAATAAACTAAATTTGCATTTACATGTTTTGTCGCAACGTGATTCTCTAACGGATTCGCGGTCACATTGATATATTTTATTTTCGGTAAATACTTAACTACCAAAATTAAAATTAACTCCAAATGGACATTTAGAATTAATATTCTATAGCGTAAAACTTAATTTATGCAGTTAAAAAAATATTTATTATATCTATTCGTAGGTATACCTATAATATAATATAGCGATAGAGAAATATTACCGCAATTATTATATAGATATATATAATATCGAAATTTAGCGTGTTCGTATACTTAAAATCTATATACAGAGATATGAGTATTATTTATTTTATGTTTTTCTTATATGAATAACACAGTTTAATCATACACGGTATACAATAGGAAATAATGATATTCCACAATATATGTATGTATATTCGATGGAAGAAAAAATTACCTAATTTATTTACCCATAAAATAAACACATATACATATACATATGTATATGGTTATCATGGTTGTTAGTGAAAAGAAAATCTCTGTACATCTCTTGCCTAAGTGCAGCATTTCAGTTGGTCTTACAGTTGAGCAATACATATATATAGGAGCGACTTCTTTTTTACCTTATTTAATTAGCTACTTTTATCTAATTAACCTATTGACCAATGATTACATCATAGGTTATTGTATTTAGTTTAATGTTTGTTTTTCTTCTTTTTTTACATTTTTATAATAACTTTACACAATATATTGATCCCATGAGGAGTGCATATATGTAACCACCTTCTCTTATACGTAACAATCATGAGAAGGTATATGTATGTTCATTCCTCATAATATATATTATTGTTCAGATAGTAACGTTCGATATTTCGATTATTGGGTCAAGTTTTGTTTCTTACCGCATAATATACTCGAAAGTTACTTTCGTTACAATGAATATTACTAAATTGGAATTATGCAACGTGTAGGTATTACACAGCGTATTATAAAATCCGGAAAAGATCGTTGCGACAAAACTGCAGAGCTTATCATAATTATATTATAGTTTAGTTTTTTACAAATCTAGCTTAGTACGAGAGAGCTTTCTATCAAAATTAAATAGTCCCCTTCCCAAATTTCGATTTCAAAAAAGATATCTTAGCACTATTATAATACTGTATAATATCTTCATCGAAATCGAAACGTTTAATTAATTTTAATAAGTGTGAATCCATACGTCGCAGATACAAAGTGTTATGGCAATTAATTGAGAATAGTCTTCTAAATCTTATATAAATATTCTAAAAGCTTTGAGGATTCACGAATCACCAAAATCAATATCGGACGGTAAAGTTTAATCGAAATATTAAATACTAAATAGTTATTCCACCCAACTGAACGATGGAAAGAATTTATTACGGGACATATTTTCAACGTCCCTGTATACCCTAAACTCGATTAACTTAGCCGTGCGCTGAAAAACGTCACCATAATAAAACGGATTCAAAAAAAAAAAATTATCCCAATCTCGACATTTAAGAACGAAAAAAATTGTTGAAATTCACAAATTCCAATACTAGGAATAAATTTTTCGGAATAAATCATCCTGCGAGAATTTCATTCGTGGATATGGTGCATCGCGTCGAACGAGACGGCATAGGCCTTGTTCACCATTGTCTATTGGCACATTCCAAGTTTTCGAGATCGTATCGACAGCTTTGTGACTCCTGGTCAAACGTGGTTGTGTCTTCGCAAACGAACCTGAAGTCGAGCATCTGCTTAGCTGTAAATCCTGGCGAACAGTAATGGAACAATCGGCAATCCCTTGGATCACCGTAAAAACGATACGGCTCTTTGTCAATGCAGCTAAAGGGGACCTTGGAAAATCTCGTAGCTTCTTCTCCGTGGTCTCTATCGATTTTTAGTGACTTTTTAGCAGCCACAGAATCCACGATAGGTCCTTCGGTCGTAGAACTCGAACTTGCCGAAAATTCTGACAAGCCTTCGACCTGGGTCACGTTCGGTGTCTCTATCGTTGGCTCGTCAGCTGTAGCGACTTTCGTGTCTGAAATTTTTTTGTCCTCAGTCTCTCCCACGACTAAACTTCCGCTCCTCGTTGCCTTCAGCAAAGGATAAGGTGTCGATAAATATGCAGAATTGATACTGAGGATTTTTTCAGTGCCAGAGCTAGTATCGCTGTTGTTCTGGGTTGTTGAGTCGTTCGGAAGAGCTTCCTTATTAACAATGGGTACATCTGTCTTTTCCTCATTTCCTGAAGATTCGTTTGTCTTGTTGAAAGAGACGTCGTTCGCTGCCCGAGTTAGCTTACTGTCTCGAGGTGCTTCGTCCTCGTCGATATACTCCGTTGAGGTCCACATAGTTGAGTCTTCGAAGTCGTCGATTCGTCGCTGTGGCATCGTCAATTTTTCCGTTGTGCTTTCAGTCCCATAAGGTTTTCTGAATGACAAAGGACTCTTACGGATTACCGGCTTCGGAGCGAGATCGTTGTAACTTTTTATGGGCTTAGCAGGCCGCGGATTCAAAAGCCCAAATCTGTGCTTGATTACCACTGAGTTTGGGGTGGTCGTTGGAGGAATGTAGTTGTAGTTCTTCCTGACAGAAAATGGTCTAAAAAGACTCGGTGGCGTGGGTCGAGCAGTCGTAGTCGTCGTAGTCGTTGTAGTCGTCGTGGTCGTCGATGTAGTATTGTCGACAGCTTCGTCATTGAGTTTTCCTTCGCTAGATGACTCGTAGCTGACTTTGTCTTCTTTCTCGTCGCTGGATTCAACCAGGGTTTGATTTTTTTCCGCTGAATTTTCCTTGTAGTGTTCAGGCTCGTAATTATCGTCGACGTAGTCCTCAGAGCTGACCTTTGCTCTGGTAGCTGCCCTGTTTTTTTGCTTCAACTGTTTTCTCATTGGCTCGGGTATCTCGTCGGTAAATTTCAAGACACCCTCCGTGCTGTAGTCTTCGTATGACATCGTAGACTTGGAATCTTCAGTCGAATACGGCTCGCCGCTTACCGGTACGTCATCTTCTCCCGAGGTGGAGTACTCGTCTCCGGAATTGTAACCCTCTGTGCTGTAGTCTTCGTTTGACACCGTCGGCTTGGAATCTTCCATGGAATACGGCTCGCCACTGACTGGCACGTAATCTTCTCCTGAGGTGGAATACTCGTCTCCGGAAATGTAACCGGAGTCATTATACTCGGACGTCGTTTCCTGTGATCCAGCCTCGATACTCCGTTTTTGATCGGGCTCCGACTCTCTTGATTCAGAAATGTACTCTTCAGAGGCATAGTCGTCATATTCATCCCTATAGTTTTCGTAGCTAGATTTTCTGTGCTTTTCCAAAGAGTCGCTGCAGTCCAACAGGTCGGATGTTATCTTGTTTGGAGACTCTGATGACTTTACCGCAAAAACGTCATCCCCGGCTTCATGCAGTGAGGAATTATCTGGCTCGCCATTAGTCGAAGATTCTTTTTTTCCTGAATGGTTCTCTTCTTTTTTAACCTTTGACTGAGGAAGCTGGGCATTGTTCGAGTACTCATCCTCGGCAGTACTTTCTATCAAAGATTTTGCACGTTCTCTCACGCTTAGAAGTTTCGGTTTAGTTCCTGCCCCATTTCCAGATAAAAATTTTGATAATCTCGAACCGTTGTCTGCCTCGACCCTGGTCCTTCGGTCAATTTTCTTCAATGATGAATGTGATGGTGATTCAGTGCAGGCATAGTTGTTGTTTGGCCCTCTATTCTCCGTTTTAGGAAAACGTGAGATGGAAGTCCTCGCCTTGCTCGGTTTCCAGCCTGAGGCGATTGTAGGTTTTGAGTCTTCTGAATCTTGCTGCGGTAACTTTGATTCCTTTTCTTCTTCAGGCTTTATTGACGTCTCCGACTTTTCTTCGAGCGTCGAGTCTTTTATCTCTACTACAGATTCAACTTTCTCAACTAGAGAGTCTGGTTTTTTGCCCATTGCATGATCCGTCAACTTCTCTTTCACTTCGGGCTTCTGGTCTACTACAGATTGGCGCAAATTCAGATCGTCAGGCATAACGGATTCCTCAGCTTCTTGCGGTACTTCAGAAATCACGTCGGATCGTTCAGGTTGGGCTTCGTCGTGTTCTCTGACATCAGAATCCTTCGAACTGACGTCAGCGTCGCTTTTCTTAGGAATCTCTTCGGGCTCAAGATCGATAGATTCAACTTTATCGTTCTCATCAGCTCCTGATTCTTGCGGTTTCATTGACGGCTTGGGCTTCTCCACTTCCTCACGATCAGTCAAAGCATCGGTCTTCTCCGCCTTGGGCTCTGAGATTTCTTTCTCTCTCAACTCCCCAACGTCTAGGGTCATTCCCACTTTCATACTATCTTCTTCGTTGTTTGACGTATTTATCGATTCTTGATTTACCGCTTGCTCGTTTTCATCTACCTTTGCCTCGGGCTCGAATTCCGCTTTCCCACCAGTAGTTTCAGTGGTTGTCTTCTGCTCAGAGGTTGGTCTCTCATTTTCACCTGTGGGCTCTGTTTCTAAAGTGATTTTAGCGACTGCCTCATCGCTGGGGATTAGCTCAGCCGTATTTTCCTCGTGTTTCTCGGCACCTGAGTCCACGGAGACTTCGTGATCAGAAGGCTTTTGAGTATTTGGAATAGGAGTAGATTGGCCAGAGTCAGCTTCAGGAACATCTAGCTTCTCGGTGTTTACTGGAGCCTTGAGTTTAACATATTCTTTGGGGTCTGATTCTTTGGCGTTTATTTTAGGTTCAACAGATTCCTCGACTTCAGCTTCTTCGGTAGGTGAAGTGAACTCAGATCCAACGTACTCTTCAACGTCTGACTGTTTCGTCTTCACCATAGTTTCAGGCTCGATGTATTCCTCAGCATCAGATTCTCTGGTATTTGCAGCAGACTCTTCATTCGATGTTTTTCGGGATTTGATCTCTCCTTCAGCACGTAACGACTTCGCATCTCTCGAAGATCCCATAGTTTTCCCATTTTCCGTGTTTTCGGAATCTCTCATCTCCATGACAGGCTGGTTAACAGATTCTTTCTCATCCGCAACAGGTTCAGATCCATATGATTCTTTCACGTCCGACTCTACGGTACTTGTATCTGGCTGATCATCGGTCTCATGAATATCTGTCAGAGATCCTGTATCAATTTTTTTCTCCACCTCCGTTTCTTTCGCAACTACGATAGGCTTAACGTCATCTGTTTTATCCACTTCCGAAGTATTCGTCATTCGCATCAATTCACTATCCAAATTATCGCCGGAGTTCAAATCTCCGGGATTTTCATCGCCATTAGAATTCTGATCGCCAGTATTTTCAATATCTTCCGGCTCAGTCTGCATCATCATTTTCATCTCGCGATGAAGAGAGCTGTCATCTTCATCAATGCCATCGTCACTAATTTCGTCGATCCCATCGTGAGCCGGTTTCGACTTGACGCCACTCGAGTGTTCCTTGGAAGTTTTTTGCTCGCTCGAAATTTCCCCGGACACTCGACGTCCGAGCAAAAGTGCTTTAAATTTTTTGAAATTCGCTTTTATCGTTGCAATGTCCATGGTCTCCTCAGAGTCGGTGAATAACGGCCGAGTATCTTCATCTTCCAACGAATCGTCACTTTCCGGATACTCATAGTCTACAACTGCCTCCTGATCGTCTTCGTAGTCAGTTTGATCCTCCAAAACAGCTCTCTTCATTCTTCGTAGAACCTGCCTGCGGTGATTCATAACATGAACTCTATCCGCTTTCCCGAGCAGTTTCTTAACCGAAGGTTCGCTGCGTGAACGCCTGATTTTCGGCACATCCCTATAAAACGGGTCAAAAGACTCGTCGCCTTCCTTGTAGTCGTCATAACTAGCCGGTATCGTTGGCAAAGGAAGGACCACCAGCTCCGAGGTGTTCAGTGGTCGTCCTGACTCGTCGCTAACGCTGGCCTTCGCGGTGACGATAACCCGTGACTGTGACGGGAGAAGAGGCGAAGGGTTCTGAACGATTCGCTGGATATCTGGTGGCGGTAGATTGATTGTTATCTGCTGCGGTTTTAGGTGCGGAATGGGCGCTGATGGTGACAAGTGGATGTGCCGAATGATTTGCGTCGGGCCAGAATCCGGCTTTGGTGAAGTTCTGGGCGTGGGATAGAACGACCTGGCCGTTGGCTCGGGGGTAGTTGGCGTGGGAAGAAAACTCGTCGATATATTCGAGCTATAAGACGATGGCGTGCGCTCTTCGGCGGAATCGTCTGGATCTTCATCGTCGATAGATTCTGTGGGTATCGGGGAAATAGATAGCTTGGAGATCTTGCCCTGGTTCGTCGATTGGACAGCCTGTAAAGGTCTGCGACCGCGGTCTTCGGACTGTTCCCCATCTTCATGGTACTCCTGAGTTTCACGAGGGTTGCTGCTGTGGACCGTGAAGTGCTCAGTGGTGCTGGGAATCCCGTGGTTATGGAAAAGCGGGTTTATGTAAGACGGATTGTTCCCGTTACTGTTCAGCAGCGTTTGTATCGTTGAAGAAACTCCATGGTAAAGTGGCTCCACCGTTGACGGACCGTTCAGAATAATCTGAGGACTCGATGTCGTTCCGTATCTCGCCTGGTGTATTTGAGGCTGATTCGTCGTCGAGCTAACTCCCTGATTGCTAAAGAGTTGAAAAGACGTGGCCTGGTTGTTTGCCTGTTCGCCATTGTGGAATATATACTGATGATGGTACCCGGAATTTTTGTCATCATAAAGCGATTTCGATTGGCTAGACTGCGGCGTGGAGTACAAAGGCTGATTCTGATAGTGCTGCGAATACCCCGTGTTCTGTTGATGATATATAGTCGTCGTAGCAGTCACTGGAGGGTTTGTTGGTCGTTGGGTCGTCGTGGTTGTTGTACTTGTGGTCGGACGCAGTGTAGTCGAATGTTGATCGTCTATGGACTCCGTAGGCTCACCTTCATCGTCGGGCACCTCGTGGAGGCTGGAAAGTGACAAGCCAAGCACATCGTTACGTAACAAATGGGTCATAGTTTTACGTGGTTCTTATACTACAGTATAGCAGCTTTCGGTACTTTCACTAGCTCGATAATAGTTTGCTTGGGTCAGGACCGATTTATGATGGGGAACACCCTTCGATTTTCCATAAACAGGCTAGGTCTATCATTCCGAGTGAAGGCTAAAACTATGAAATTCATTTGGTTTATGAAAAACCACAAAAAATTACAAAATCAAAATGCATCGTTCATTTTGCCGTGCTGTGCCGCGTCCGTCTAATCAATCAAATAAAGGATGTAGAAGATTTCATGCCGCGTCAATATTGTCTGCGGACGATAAGTAGGTAGGTATACATAGTATAATAGATCCATTGATGGCTGAAGAATGAACCGTCAAATATCCCAGCATGAAGAACCGAAAGTTACATTTCATCGTAGCCGCACGCTCAATCATTTCAAACAGTTGTCCGCATGGATATAAACGAATCGACGAGTTAATAAACCGATAATCAGCGCGAAAGCATCATTTCAAAATGATGTGTTACTTAGATAAGAAGATCATGCTTGGAGTCGAACTTTTGCTCAGCTACTGCAGACAAGCTGAATTTCACCTCGCGGCAAGTTCATATTACTTCATCAAAACCCGAATAAACGTAATTGCGAGCTACCAGAGAAACGCTACTTGAACATGATTCCCTAATCGTTATTCGTGGCTAACAACGAGAATAGCAATGAGTACGAGTTACCCTTGTCGATAGTATGTATACACGCCTATTTCGTGTCCGTACAACTTAGCGGAGTAATACAAGAATGGAAGGTATTATCTATACAAGAGAAAATGTCAGCTCACCTGAGAGTGACGGCGTTATTTCCATAGAGCTCTAGATTCAGATTGTAGAAGCGCTCGCTCTTGCTGCAATCGACCTCATCGACTCGCTCGCAAACTCGAGTCTCCTGGTCGAACACCGTCCCATTCAGGCATAAGAACTTTATGTCCATTATCTCATCTGAAAGCAGGTCTCATGGTGAAAATGAAAATTTAATTGAGGGGGTAACTCAGGGGCGTAAGGTCCTATGCATCATATACCAGCTGCGGCACAAGAGGAATTTAAAACTAGTAACACTTGCGAATTCGCGTTTCTTCACTTTTATACGATTACCTATTTTCTATATCGAGACATTTTTATTTTAGACTAGGGATCTAGCATGTGTGGGATGGCCAGAATTTATGCAAAACAGACGAATGTTCGAAAGCCTTTCATCGGAACCATCTCATGTGCAATATGCGGAATCTGTGTTACACATTGTTCAGGATATAGTGGTCGGAGCAAAAGGAGCGTAACGGATAGCCAAACGATTCCACCTTTTTCATCACGGTCAGGCATCATACCGATTTACGTCACCGATTGAGTTGATGGTTTTCAGACCTCGATCAATTAGATTTTCATAAAAAGTACTACAGCCCCGCGGTGGCTGGTGCCATCGATACACTCTAAAGAGTATAATTCAATCCTGTCAGTGGTGACTATCTGGCTGACAGACAAACGGACAACAAGCAAAACATCTTCGGTGACGAGCTATCTAAGCAATCTAGTTACGCATGAAAAGTGTCCATTGACAATCGGCCCGTGTATTTGAAGTTTTTACTCAAATCTCTAAAGTAGTTTATTACGTAATCACCCCGCTGTCTGAATCTTTTTATTACTGCATTAGATCGTTTGTATTTCGTTAGATTTATGAAAAAAAAACCTGTCGTCTCTCATGAAACTGGACGCTCGAATCACGCGATACATATGCAACGGCATCAACGGTATCAACGGATACTCTCCTTACCCGCGTCGTTGCATTGAGCGGAAACAGTATCCAGCACGGAACAATCTTGGCAAGATGCAAATTAGCTGGAAGTTCTATAGATTAAATCTGACATCGTCACCACCGCAGCAGCAACCACGCGGGCTAGATTCCGCGTAGGTTTACAATACCCATACAGATATAGAGAAACGGAGGTATAAGTAGGTCCGTACTGCATAGGTGTACAGTGTACACCATGATGAAAGTATGACGTGCATACGTGCATTATAAAAAGTAATACCACGCGGTGCAATATGGCGAGCACGTTTTATGTAACCGTTACGTTATGCAAGGCGTTTATATATGTCACCGTAGTCTCGGCATCCCGGGTTTCCTGACGTTCATGTGGCGCCTAAGCTGCGATCAAATTTGTATTCAATCTATGATATGTGTCTAGTCTTTTTTTCCTGGCTTCACTGCCGCCAGTAATCCTGCGCGATGGATCTGATCCATCACGGATTATCTCAAAAGGCGATAAAACGAATCTGTTTAAACGATTAATAGACCTTGTAGCGCCGATATTGGCTACGCTTAGTACATAAAGATAGGCAAATTCCGTGAAGACTGTCTCGATAATTAACTTCGTATGTTAATTGGTTAACATTTGTCTCTCCCATCAATTGAACCCGGAATTTCATGGTCTTCGACAGCGTGACGAATGTTACTGACCTATGACTTCAAAGTAACGTGTCTACAATCCGCGAATATATTAGAATTAAGGTGTCCGCGAAACCGATACCTAAAATTTGCATCACATTTTTGGTTTTAACTTTCACATTTTTAACGGTTCTATGAACGGTTACAGATTTTCGAAAAGTAAATGTTGAACGAGTTACTTTTGCGGTAAGAAAAAACGAAAAAAACAAAATAAAAAGACGTGTCGGTTCATTTCGCGGCGCGAAATTGTAGTTCGAAAAAACAAAAAACATGCATTGTTGAAAAGTAATAAGACCCGTTTGTTACGCGTTTCTACTGGTTCCAATACGAGTTTACAGCCAAGTCGTTTCAGTTCACTGATCCTGGCCGGGTTTGGTGCGTTAAAAAAATCCGAAACCCCCGCACTGCCGCAGTGCAGACGGTAAGGAGAGAAAAATATATCTTTGCGAAGTAAACGCTGTAAAATCACTGTTGTAAAACGTGACAAGCTACTGACAACATCCCGCAGTGATTCTCAGTTATGAAAAAGAAAATGTGAGATTTTATAATATTAATAGAATAAAAAATCTGTATCGTTTACTTTTTATTTAGAAACTGTAGGTATACCTCGACCCGATAAGACTTTGAGGTAATGCCAGGCCTGATTTCAAACGAAAGTTAAAGTAAAAGCTAAGAATTCTGAATTCTACGCAATGGGAGTAAATGTCAGGAGATATCCAGGTGGCACGTCGTTAACGCAGGCAGAATTTAAAAATCTCGATTGCCAAACGAGATAATCAAATTGTCACAATTCGGTGTATAAGAGTGTAGGCGGGTATAAAACGAGGAAGAATAATGCTCTATGTAGGTACGTATAAGTTAGGCAGCGGTGATTTACCTTTCTGTCCGATGGTACAGACGTGGAACATCTGGCATCCAGTCTCCACGTCGGCGTAATAGCCACCGATGACTTTACCCAGACATGAAAAGTTCGTCTCGGGTAGATTGTCAAAGTCCAAATACTGTGGATGAAATAAAATATCAGTTTAAGCGTGACCTGCAATTATGCCTTTTTAATTAACTTCTCACCATCGATAAAGAATTTTCCACACGGCGTGCGCAAAGTTTGATTTTGCACACGCTTCGCGTGCATAACATTCAACTTAACGCGCGCTGTGTTGAAAAATGAAGTTCGATACACGTGCGAAAGATGATTCTCGACTCGCGTGATTGTCGCCCTCGCTTCACTCGGGCGAAAAACTTCACTTTCGCACTAGTATCGAAAAGTACTATTTCCTAATTGATTCCGGCTAGGGGAATACGAGAGTTTCTCGGATTATTCGTTAAACGCACATATAGTGTGTCTACATATACAGGTATGAATACAAATATGAGTTATACTGATGTATTGAATGCGTAAACGGTATTATACTCGCGAGGTATTTAACACAGTAAGTATAATTCCCATTACGAGTAATTAATATATCTGATTGACAAATTATTATTTCTTATGTATATTTCCATTGTACGTACCGTACAAATAATGAAATTTAATGCCCCTCCGATAATGGGCTTCGAATTATTGCTCAATTTTTCATTACCGATTTACCATCGTCTTATTACTACGTCAATTACCACGATGTCTATACTGTAATAACATTTATGATTTATATATTCATCTGATTTATGCCTCTCCATCAATTACACATGAAAAAATATTATACCACACGAGCTTTATTTTTCTTATTATTTTCACTCACGTTAACTTTTAACAGATTTTTCATTTTTTTTATTTTTATTTTCAACGTCATAGACGGGTATATAGGCATATAGAAATTACCTTCGAAGGCCAAGAAGTATGTGAAATAAGTTTTTTTTATTCTTTTTTTTTCCCCTCTTCAATCTCATTCAGAATTGAATTTCTAGCAATGAAATTTTGATTGTTCAAATACGCTTGACATATATTTATTTAGAGATACATACACACAATTGATATAGCCAATTTGAGTACTCGTAAAGTATTTATAGTTCATATATATAGGAATGTGTAGTACTACATACCCGCCTATAACAAATCGCCACTTTTAATTATCAATATTGATAATTTTACAACTTTTACAAATAGTTTGTCACACTGGTGTTACGTGAATCTGTATTCATGTGCCTATACCTATATATCTACATTATACTTTTTAAGAGTAGCGGTATATGTTGCACAACGCTGTACGTAACGAGTGATATTTTCTTGGCCAATTTTGCCCAATGATCAAATTCTGATCTTTTATTCGTCAGCGTGAGCTACACTCCGAAGCAATAAAAATAAAAATAAAAATAGAAATAAAAATCGAAATTTTACTTTCACTCTAACGGACTTTGGTATTTCCAGTTGCGGGTGGCACCTCGTCATTTTGTAAACAAGTAGATTTACTAATCTCATACGTAAACTTCAAATTTCATAACGAATTCTGACTTTAATTAAAAATGTTTAATTCACTAATTATCACCTAGCTCGATATCGATCGGATTTATTCAACTGGCTTTCACTCACCCCAGGTTCACCTCCGCTGCACAATCTGAAGCCATGCTGGAAATTAATGAGCCACACGGTAACTGGAACAAAAGAAAAAAAGAAAAGTCACGCTTTATACACACATGGGTATAATTTTTTGGCCATAATAATTTATTCACCTAAATCACGATCTAGGAACTCTCTGATATACCTAGAATATATTTCTATAAATATCGGGTATTTTAAAAGAGGTATGAGCCCAGGGAACATCATACGGTTATTACATTCACATAATTCTTACCGAAGAAGCTATTATAACTTTCACCACGCTTATCTAACTCAACAGGCGTCGCTGGTGTTAATTATTTCTCAGTTCTGACAGATTAAATAATTTTCGTAACATTACTACGAGTGGTCATTGTGTACGAGAATAAATATTACATACATACGATTCCATCATGTTTATTGCCAATGTTTCAATACCCCATATTCTCGCTTGAAGAAAAAGAAAATGCACAAATCTTGTCTTAGGACTTAGGGGATGAATGGGCGCCAAAAAATTTCTAAACTCCGCGCGTAACCCCCGGGACATTATGGGGTCAGACAGCCCTCAAATTTTGAAACAAAATCCAATTTCTATTCCCGTTCGCATCTTCGAATTCCTTTCCATCTTTTTCGCTTATCTCGAAACTAATTCTATCGATCTGGTAGCAATCGCGATATTCGGACACGATGTTCTTAGATATCTATCTACTATCTACAATGTGGCGTAAAATTTTCGCGATAAGTTAATCGGTTTTTTAATTAGCCATTTTTTAGAGTTGAAAGTCGAATGCAAGTCGCGTAATAATTAATGAAATTCTAGTTTCTACGAATAGAAGTATAATTCTGTGCTGATTCTGACGCTTCCTTACCCTGTCGTACAGCTCTGACGTTGACAGAGTCTTATCAAAGTATAATCTCGTTAATTTATTCTAACGTTAATTAATCCCGTAGAAAATTCGCCAAGTTGTTAGATATCTCGTTCCCGTGAACCCTCGCGAAGGTTATTCGGCTGTTAAATGGCTGACGAAATGATCAGATGACTCGAAAGACTCGAGGCTATGATTCGTGCAGAAAACTAGGCAACCATCGCATCGGCTACTATAAGAGACAACGCGACCTCAATTCGTTGCACCTGTACCTACCGCTTGTTCGCATATGTATATAATAATGGTTATAAATATATGTGTGCAGGGTAATTACGAGTATCACGAACGAACCTGGGCTGCTGCAGGGTCCTACAGTCGACAATACGTAATGTAATATCAGCTGTAACTTAACTGCAGTAACTTAGCGTTAAAACTCGGCTAGAATATTATAAAATTAATGTGGGTATACGTAGGATACGCAAAGTGTATCCTATTTCGGAATCCACGCAAATGCGAATTGCTTTACCTATACTTGGGTATAAATTCTAGAACTCGGAGAAATTCTTACCGCATGAATATTCGCAGGCATATAAAGTATATGAATATGTATACATATAGGTATACATAGATCAGAACGACATTACCTCATCCGCGAAATATTGTAAATCCGGTGTCAATTAAATCCGCTTAATCCCAAGTTATCGCCACTATAAAATAGCAACCGATCTCAGTATAATTCGACACTGTTGCGAAAAATAATTTTCATGAATTTGGAGAAAAAAAAATTCATTTCTTTCTTTTTTTTTTGGTTTTTCAATAAACCATTTGGTATATGTATATTGTATAGGCACGTACATATATATAGGTACTATATGCCTGTGTATTTAGATAAGTAGTAAAATGCCCGAGGGCTGGTTTCTCGGGTAAAATAATTCCGTTCAACTTGAACACTCCTTATTTCAAAGTTATTAAGTCAAATAGTAAGTATAGAGTGCCATATACGTGTGTATTATATGTTGAAACATCCTGCCGATTAGTGGCTGGGTAATTAAGGAACACGTTGTTAGATCCTAAGTAGGCTTATAACGCGCTCATCTATCGGATAAATAATTCAAAAAGAATTTGGAACGGATTTAACCGACCAAGGATCATTATCAATTACTATAAGTGCAACGATCTCTTTCCAATCTTATATATACATACAGCCGCGTGTCGAAGTTGCGTTTCCCCTTTACGACGTTGTTAACCTATATATAGTATATACAGGTGTGCATATATTATACCTATTTATTCTTTCATTTATTTATTTTTTATTTATTTATTTATTTATTTATTATGACCAACCTTCAGGTCTATTAGATTCAAATACCTTAAGAAATAACAAAACGACAAATCATATAACTCGATATAGTATAAGACAGATTTAATCGCCTTTTAAGATTTATGTATCCTGATCATCTTCTATATATAAATGCAACATAGTCTTCTCCGCGTGGTCCCCGAGGTCAACGAGTACCGTGAGGCTGCTGCAGAATATAACCGAGCATATTACACCAGAGGAGAAATGGTCAACACCGCGAAGATGCTCGTTGGTAATATGCCGAGTACCTATACCTATCCTAAATGTCACGGAATTCACACAGCTGTTATACGCCAGGGTTATATCACCTCTCATCGCGACCGTGCCTACGGATGTTAGCGAAAAAGGTAAGTAGGTAGATATAGGTACTAAAGTATAATATATCTACCTTATTATAGGTAATCGACTACCAAGATGTAAATTCGACACGGAGGTAGGTACGTATGTAACACATTTGTTTGTTAAAAACTAACTTAAATATTTTTTTGATAATCGTTGTATGCTATATATGTATTATGTTCGTTGTAACACTCATCTCTGTTTAGTAACAGATTACATCGATCATCTGCATCGTTTCCAAAATTGGGATATAATGACTCGCGGTTCAAGCTGTACACTTAACTTTTCACCCATAACTATCTGAATCGGCGATGGTTTGATCTCTTTTTTTTTTCATGGGTAGTATCACTACGAAACTGATTGACGAGAAATTTTCTTGTGGAAGACTTCATGAGACTCTGAGTTATCAGAATCGGCGAACTTTATAGACGAAATCTAATCATACGAATTGCGGTTTTATAGTTGCGGTGCAAGACATGATGAAGAGGTTGACTGTTGATTAACCCGTAGCCACGAACGCGAGGACCTAGACAACCCCAAAACCCTGAAGAACCTCCGATAGGTACTACGCAGGTAAGTTTCGTTGCTGAATCTCAAGGCTCGATTTCTTGACGGTGATGAAAAGTTATACGCACGCGGTTGACAGGCGGAAAGTATAATCGAAAGTGAATTCTCAGTTTAATTAAGCACGGCGTACCTACGTGACTTTCATGAGTCTCCTTATTATATCAGAAGTCATTTCACCGCTGGCACACAAGCTGCGGCTATTGAGGCACGTCTTTTGACCCGTGAGTCAATCTATAAGTCGAGAAGGTCATTAGCGCCAATTAGCCGAGCCGTGTACTCAGCTTAGACTGATTTGAAGGCTTGATTACGGCGTTATCTAATCAGTTAGCAATCGAGTACGAATGGTAAAGGTGTCTGTAAGGTGTACGACCTCTCCGACGAGATGAATTTCAAAATATCCGATCAGACGTTGGATTTTTTTTATTTAATTTTTTCCACGTTTCATGAACGATGACATATATGTATGTATGTAATCGCGATACAGTTATTTCGCGATTTCTTTTACCAGGTAAGAACGCGCGCGTTCCGGTTCGATATTATACTTATAATGCGGTGAAACTAAACCTAAATACGCGGGGCTGATCCTTATGCAATAAATAACCAGCCTGCACGGGTATACCTATGTACATTGTGTAGTGAAAAGTTTAAGTTCTTTAACGAGGTAAAACCTTACCACGTCTTACACTTTTCGATCGCGATAAAAATATCCGAGAATTATAAGAACCGAATATTTCTCACTGAAAATATCTCAGGCTTCTTCATAAAACAATTATATTACTTCCTCTGTTAAGTCAGATACGATTTACGACTAAACACGTAGGTACACCTAGATGTAAGCAATAGAGAAAGAGCGAATTTTGTGCACCCGCATCTTCCCACTGTGCGAACAAAAATCAGCTCCAATGTTCGGGTATCCAGTAACAAATCAAAATTTCTATAGTATAAAGTCGGGAGAGATGCCTCAGTGGGAGAGATGGCCGATATTCGATATTTAATAAATTAATAGTCAGATACCGCCACTGAATTTTTTTCACTGTTCCTTGTACCTAAAATGACAGAAGGCACGCACGAACGCTCAAAAAAAACCGATCATTTTCATGAAAATTGTAGTTTACTGGTAAGTACTCGGTCCATTTTCGTTGCTGTAACTTTGTATATTATTTATGCGGTAGATCTGACTATTTAACAATAACTAAAAGGTACTATGGGCATGGGTAGACTCAGATAGGTACTTGAAGGTCATGTAGTGTCAACCTTAACTTCAGAACGCCTACTACGACGGAGGTGACTACGAAAAGGCCATCTCTCCCCAATCGGGAGAGATGCCCCAAATAATTGCGGGATAGTTGCCGCACCAAACAAATGTTCATGTGTTGCCACTGAATTACGCAGTTATTATTCGTACCCGAAATACAAAAGAGAAAGCACAAGCGCGTAATTAAAAAAGTTTTTTTTTCACGAAATAAGGACTTTGCAGGTAAGCACTCAAAATATTCTTCTCGCTGTAATTTCGTTTTTTATTTAATAGTGTATTATGAGAATAGGCATGCATATAGTTAGATACTTGGAGGTTATGTACGGTTAACATTGCATTCGTAATCTCGACGAAGACGAAACTAACCATAGAAAAGGCATCTGACCCTGAACGGGAGGGATAAATGTAGCACTTGTTAGAAGGCCAAATGTATTTCCAGGTATGCCCAGGAAGTATATCAGAAAAAATACCCAAATCTCCTCTAAGCGAGGGCAGTGGTCTGCGGATAATTTACGAGAGGCTATACGAAGAATAAATGCCAATGAGATAGGTATTAACGAGGCCTCAAGATACTATAGTATACCGCAACGAACCCTATGCCGTCGAAGGAGTTCCGGCAATTTTGAAAAGCTACCCCTCGGACCACAAGGTTTATTTGGTCTCGAAAATGAGAAACGTCTCGTAAAACACATACAGAGACTTGAGTCTTCTGGGTTCGCGCCTGACCGAATGACCGTACGATGCCTTGCGTATCAGTTTGCCGAGAAACTTGGACTGAAACATAAATTCAATGAAGAAACGAAGCGTGCAGGGCGAGACTGGCTTGTTTCGTTTCTTGAACGTAATAAAGAATTAAGTATTAGACAAGCCGAGGGATTGTCTTTGGCACGTGGTCAGGGAATGTCCAGAGATGAAGTGAACCAGTTTTTCAACTTGCTGTCAGAAGTCTTCATCAAGTATGATTTTTTCAATAAACCGGGGAACATTTATAATATGGATGAATCTGGTATGCAACTAAATAACAAACCTGGAAAAGTAGTCGCAACCAAAGGAGCGAAAGTCGTACATGTACTAACATCAACTGAAAGAGGAGAAAATGTAACGGTTATTGCATGCTGTAACGCAGAAGGCACTTTCCTTCCTCCGGTGTTAGTCATGAAGGGCAAACGCCAAAAGCCCGAATTCTCAGATGGACTACCACCAGGATCGCAAGTTTACATGAACGAAAAATCGTCGTATATTAACTCAGAACTATTCACGAAAGTAATCGCGGCGCAAACATGCGCAAACGAAACGCAAACGATCGCAAAAAAATGACCGGGAAATTCTAATTTTGGGGGGCTCGCCCGAAATTTTCTTCGCAACTTAACTGAAGAAGGGTAAGGGTGTGAACGAAAGTAATCGCGGCGCAAACATGCGCAAACGAAACGCAAACGATCGCAAAAAAATGACCGGGAAATTCTAATTTTGGGGGGCTAGCCCAAAATTTTCTTCGCAACATAACTGAAGAAGGGTGAGGGTGTGAACGAAAGTAATCGCGGCGCAAGCATGCGCAAACGAAACGCAAACGATCGCAAAAAAAATGACCGGGAAATTCTAATTTTGGGGGGTTAGCCCAAAATTTTCTTCGCAACATAACTGAAGAAGGGTAAGGGTGTGAACGAAAGTAATCGCGGCGCAAACATGCGCAAACGAAACGCAAACGATCGCAAAAAAAATGACCGGGAAATTCTAATTTTGGGGGGCTCGCCCAAAATTTTCTTCGCAACATAACTGAAGAAGGGTAAGGGTGTGAACGAAAGTAATCACGGCGCAAACATGCGAAGCTTGCTGAGAAGGAAAATAAGAATAGCGACAATAAGCCCGCCAAAGAAAAAACGGTACTAAAAATGAAAATAAAGAAGGAAATGAAAATAAAGAAGGAAACTAACAAAAAAAAAAGCAAACGTAGCACTTCTGATGAAGAATCGTCGGATTATATCAGTGACTATGAAGATCACTGCGTCGAATGCTCAGAAAATTATCCGGACACAAAGAAAAAGGTCGACTGGATGCAATGTATTGATTGCGAAAAGTGGATGCATGAAACCTGTACCATGTATGCTGCCAAGTGCAATGCGTGCGGAAGAAAGGAAAAGCGTGTTGAAAAATCTAAAGCGCGTAAATGAAACATTTCCATATATTAACTTACCAGCAGGGGCCATCTCTCCCGCCTGGGGCATCTCACCCACATAGGTGAGGCATCTCACCCATACCCCTGGGGTGAGATGGCCGAATCACTTTATTTATATATCGTACTTTTCAATAACATCAAGATGAAAATTATTTTTCTTTTTCGTGATAAATGATTACCAAAGCTTTATGTAGTAACCTCGTGCAATAAAAATATTTTTTCATCAAAAACGTGATTTTTTAAAATACATTTTGCTTAGGTGGGGCATCTCTCCCGACTTTACCCTATGGAAAACAATGGACCAAGTTCTCTCCGAATTCGTGGGACTCTACAGTGATGCGCCATCGAATCTACACCTCGTATTAATCGGATTAGGTCATATTATATGACCGCGGGTTGGGTAATAAATCACTTAGTTAATTGTGGGGCGAGGCCACACAGTGGACAAACGAACGGTTAATCCAACTGCAAAACATCACCTTACCACCAAATATGAATATTAATATGAGTTGGGTATGCGGGCCACGGGATCCAGATATCGCACGAGATCCTCTGCGTGTTAATACACACTACTGTGTGTAACGATCCAGAAAATTCTGAGTGGCAGAAATCGGGGATCGTTGCATAAGACAAAGCGGCAGAGCCGAAGGATCAATAATATATGAGAGGCGTATAATATGGACAAAGAAGATCGGGCAATCCCCTTGACCCGCAAACAATTTGACGTCACCTCAAATCCATTGATATTGCGAGAACAAAGTTCGTATATCAATTTTTGGGTCTTTATTTTTGTTCCCACTACGACGTCGTTTTTTTACTCTAATATGCGGGACGTTCCACTTGGGAAAGCCTGAATGACGAATGCATATTTAATCGGTCCATAATTGAAGGCACAATTAATGTCCGTAGGATTAACTGCGTGGCGTAATCAAAGCTTCGTAATATTTTCTCTGCGCACATACCTACACCCACTCGTGTGTGTATGACTACCGATGTGCAGAACCACGGCGTGGCAGCTGGGTCCAGTTTAAAAAGTAATTAATTGCATGTCTGGTCGATACACATAAATTTAAACCATTAGTAGAACTAAGACCCAGATAACCGCACTGCTTGCGCTATATGCTCTTGGCATAAGTAAAGTTAGGAAACATCCTTCTGCGAGGGCCAAAGGCAGCAGCAGCAGCAGCAAAAGCAGCAGCGCATCGATTCAGATGAGATTGCTAAACGCGGAGAGACCGAGACTCGAGTCGTGAAATACCTTCCCACAGATAGGGACGCGTAGAGATGCGCGGTTTCTCATTTTTCTTTTTTTCTTTTTGCGCTACTTTTTGCTCCATCTAAACTATAGACGTAGTAGAGTAAAGCTACCTGAATTATACCTGACTGCGAGTGAACGTTGCTCCTGGTTAGAGCGCAGTCCTTTGGTATTGTATACGTATCTATACCCCAGCTCGTTGCGCATCTATGGGATTGAAAGCACTATATGTTATATTGGTATAGACACGATACGATCACACTGCATTATATTATTCTTTTATTTTTTTCTATCCGTTATCTCATCGAGGTCTGTCCGTCCAAATGATTCATATACCAATTCCTTCGTCTCAATTCACACGATTAGGTTGTGGGTGCTTTTCAGCTATATGCATTATTTCCTTATAACATTTCGCTTCACTAGACTGTGCGTGCGAAAATTTGGGAGTCATACGCGCACGTGGTTTATCCACTTTTACAAATAAATTAAAACCGTTTGGTGAAGTCACGAGATTTTTTAGACGTAAGAAGTTGAGTGACGCAATACCTTTGACGGAGATTATTGTCAAGCACGTTTCGAAGTGTGATTTCCGAGTAAAACCGAGTTAAATGTCAAATAGATCTTCTTGTATGTGACGTAGACCTGTACGTTAAGCCGGAATTATCCTACCAGTGAAAATAAAATCGCCGATCGTTAGCTCGCATGCAAATTCGCATATGGGTAAGCGTGCAAGCAGCAAGTCGCGAAGAAAGTAGTGAGGTGTGGCTATATAACTGCGAAAGAGCGAGAAAGATGCAGAGATCGAAAGAGCTGGATTACCATAAAAGCAACGTGAAGAACTGAGAAAGACGATCGCCGAAGCACTCGCAATCGCACAGACTAGCTGGCGTTAAGCAACCGCTTCTTTAGGTTTCAGGAAAGCGAATCAATTTCGTTTCTGATTTCGCTTTCCGTACGCAACTCTACATCACGCGCTGTTATACAGGGTGGTCAGAGTCTCGTGCAATATAAATTCTCAGACCTCATATAATTTGATCCGTTATTTCTTAAACTGAAGGAAAATAATCGCAATCTTACAACATATGCAAGAAATAACAGCTGTCAAACGCCAAGACTGATCGTTCCATATAGGTACTCGTAAGAGATTTTATTTCTGAATCTGAATTTACGAGATAATAGTCTGTATGATAGGTTCGATTCGGGTCAGAGATCAAGTAATCGTGAATTTCATGCATTGCAACATCTCAGAGTAGAGGAATGATCGATTTTTTCAATGAAATCGAGCTTTTATTAAATTGTTCCAAGACGCATGCCATATTACTTAGAAGGTCTTCCATTCATGAAATTCATGAAATGCGATAGACGTGTGTAAATGAAAGTGTTGGAATTGGTTTTACGTGTAATAATTGCCGACTAGGAATTCCCATAAAACGCAAAGTATAGTCTAGTCGATGAATTAACGGGGACCTGAGTGAGCCGTTCGAAAAGGATAAGGAAGTCTGTTAGGACGTTTATCAAAGTTCAAAGGGTACCAGGGCGAAAAGAGGGGGACGTAGGTACGTTACACCTTTCTCCTGGTCTGAAGGAGTACCATCCTCGTTGGTTTGCTTCCTCGCTCAGGTAACTCGAGGTAATTACATCTGCTGGTGCAGCCCAAGAGTGGCGTGCGAAAATGTACCGAGCGCAACTATCGCGGAGGACCTTACGTCACGGAATTCTCCGTGTGTTTTTTTTTCTTTCTTTCATTTAGAGTCATACATTCGAAAGTATGATTCGATTCCTGAGAAAAAACATTGATAATATAAAGAAAAAGAGTATTTTCGATATGGTGTGCGTAAAATTTCATTTTGCGCACACTGTGTCGAAAAATACCGTGTGAAACTCGTGCGTAAAATTTTTACGCACTTGTTGCATAATATACTATTATTCTTATACCGATCGGAAATTTTCTCCATAAAAATGAAAAATTCATCAAATTCCTAGCAGGTGATTGAGCTCAAGTTCGTATTCTCGAGGGTCGTGTATCGGTCATCGGACACCTTAAAAACTATCATATATCAGGGAAGGATCAAAGGAGTTCTGGTAACCCTAAACTCCCGAATAAACGTCGAGGAACAATCGACTTTTATACAAAGTGATCGTTACACGACTAACTCATAACCGTCTATTCATTGTACTATTACTATTATTACCAATAATCAGACGCATCGAAGCGCATCAAGAGACAATCGGTTATATCTTAGCAAAGGTCAAAGACGTATACCTGTATAAATATAATATAAAGTGAAAAAAAAAGGGGAAAAAGAAAAAACTATACATTCCCTACGGAATGGAATCTCCGCAATGTCATATATTCCGGCCGCTTTCGCTTTTCTTGTGAGAATAAAAATAAAAAAAAATAAATAAAATGAACTCCCATGTACGCCCACGCGAGATCCGACCTCATCTCAGCGCTCAGATCACGTACGTGTGTATTTTTCTGTGTATAAGGTATGTGAAAGAAAAAAAAAAGTAATACGGGTCGAGATGAACCACGCATAAATCTGTTGGGCAGGACGCGAGCGGCTGCTGCCCAGGATAGGTTCAGTTGAATCTGAGGAATCCGGAATTGACGCGCGGGCGTCCTAGACAAAGGCAGTTATTCACTTCTCGCAATCACTAGTATATGGCCAGTTGTAATCCGTTAGTACCTATATACGTATAAATACAGAGTTGGCTGTCTCGCCAACTGGCTTCACGGGGTAAAGAGACCTTAGGATTACGCGCGGTTGAGCGGATGCTGACGGATTACAACGGGCGCCGGCGACGCGACGAGACGTACGGGACGGAACGGGACACAGCCCACGACGCGACGTCTTCGTCGAGGCAATTAGCGCCCGCGCCCCTGCCTCCTGCAGCTACAACTCAGAAATTGAACTAAACTAAAGGAGTCAATGAATTCTTGAATTACTCATTTATTTATTTCGATTTTCACTTTTTCTGACAAATTAAACCGTCTTCTATTTCGGGAGGAATCGAAGGGCGCTCATTAATCTTGTTAATCCCGGGATTACGCCGAGTGAATGTATAAACGCGCGTATTTATCGAGTTTGGAATTTTAGCGACCGACCGATCCTGCGAGATAAATGCAGAGCGAAAATTTCTATAACCATCGAGAGTAAAGTAGTGCTACGTTTGAATGTCGAGTAGTGTGCAAGTCCTGAGATCAGTTATCTCGTATAAAATACTTCGAAGCACGTGCCGGTCTGATCGAGTCGACCTCTGCTCCTAAAGTGGGCGTCCAGCAATGATCAGGATCATGCCGGAATAGAAATAACATTGGCGAAGGGGCGAACTGTGTCTGACAAGCGAGCTTAATTCATGATTACACGTAAAGCTGCGCTATTGGAGACGAATTATTTCTAAAACCAATATAGTATGTGAAATATTTCATTAACTGCTCACAGCTATATTACACACAGGGTCGTTATAATTAATTGGATTTATCAAGCTACACAGTTTGTTAGTCGAATCATAAATTCCGACCGAGAAATCGATTGGGAAATAGATATATATCCACTATGCGTCCTGGTTTATCCGATTTGTCAATGTCGTAAAATCAGGCGAAATTCCGGCTGCAGTAGGTATCACGTTGTGTAGACATCAGAAAAATAAATTGAATTTACTTTATTTATTTTATTCTGTTGCGGTTTCGTTCTTTCCCTGCTGCAGTCGCGATTTCTCGGTATTCCGTTATAAAAATTGGTTACTTAAATTGTTCGTATAGATTCACTACCTATAGGAGTCAAAGTCAAACCGCAAATAATTTTATAGAATCTTTGGGTGGAAAAAATTTGAATATTTAATACGCAAAAATATGCTAACCAGCTTCTGCAGCTGAACCAAACTACGGTGGTATCGACCTGTTAATTAATCAAACCCAAACGACTACTCCGGATATTAAAATAAAACAACTTTCATCGGTCCGCGATATCGCTTTTACATATTGAGGATGGTACCTATACTTTAGGTAATTTATAACCATGGCGTATGTGTATGATATTTTTTTTCACCCCTGCATCCGGGGTTCGCGTGCTGGGCTGAGTTTTCCTAAATAAATAAATAAATGAATAAATAAATAAATAAGTACACTTGGTGTCGGTTACACGTATGAAATCATATGGCGCACCCCGAGTAAATGAGGAGAGAAAAAAAAAGAAATAAAAATGAAGAATCATTCGACACGATTATTCGATGCATATTCCGAGACGAGACCTCGGTGAAAGAGATGAGGAGAAAGATACACGGTCAACGAGACGCGAAGTAAAAAAATACAAAGACTTGGAGTATAAGAATTGCACAAACGCCTTTATGAGGCATGTACCTATATTATTATATATTTTACGCTCATATTTATAAGTTTCTTCGAAGTTTAGTCATAATTTTGTTTGGTTCAGTGCACATTCCTTAACGCTAGAACCAGCGGGTGTAATGGTTATAATGACTGCGATATTTCTTAACAATAATGCTTGGAAATTCGAGAACGAAAGTTGGCATAATAGTTTGAAGAAAATTTTGTCGTCTTCTGAGTATCGTTTTTTGTCTTGTCTGCATGGGTATGTACCTCGAGACGATCGCAGAACTCTGTTTCCGGGTTCAGAAATTTCAAGGCTATGATCTCCGCGTAGTCGTAAGAGAATTTTACGAATCGTAAATAAATTTGAATAAAAATAGCCACGGAATTTGATTCTTGTCTAAAACCCACTGGTTTCCGAAACTAAGACGCGCAGCATGGGTTAAGACGTTAAGTCGTTAGTTCGTTAAAAATAATGAGGCAGAAAGATTTCGCTTGTCTCTGAGGCGTGACCGTGCCCAAAGTATCGTATGTTCATTTAACAATTAGTTTAGCGCAGCTAGCTAAGAGAGGTTTAACCTTGACTTATAGTTTCGCTATTCAGAAATCAGCGGTATTGTTCTTTGTCAAATTAACGAGGAAGTTTCGAACCGCAGAAATTGGTTCCAACGAAAGTACGACAGAATGACGAGGCCGGAATCCCAGCTATAAAACTAACACAAAGGGACACGCGATTCGTTTTACTCTTTTTTATACGTGCAGCGAATTTTCTTCCAATACTAAAATTCAAAAGCTATACGGGTGGCGGTACGAAAAATCTGCATAAAGTATAACACTATGAGCTTACAGGTATAGCTATTAGAGTGGTCCTCATTTTTATCGTGTTTCATTCAAGTCGGAAAGTTCGAAGACATTGGGGCAGCACTTAGAATTGAGATAAAAACCTGGGGTTTTTACTACGTTTCTTCTGTATAAATTTGGAGACGTTCTGGCCCATGGGAGCATTGAAATTCGAATATGACCGAATAGGGACCACCCTAACAGCTATGCATGTTGTACACTCGTATTTCTTTTGTTGCATCGTCCAAAGCGCGCATTTAAAGAAGCGTGTAGGTCCTTTCAAGTGACGCACATCGGATTGCCACTGTTCAAAATTATCTGCAGGGAGTGGCATGATGGATTTTTACCAGAACGAGACGCGATATGAATTCATATCTTTCAACCCACGTCTTCAGCAGCTATTGTATGTTGAATTGGTTCTCCTCAGAGTTTCGAGTGCCTGCGCACCCCCGAGGCAGATATAATTTTGAAATATAAATTGAAAAGTAATAACTAACGGTGTAACGAGCAAAAAGTAAGAATAAATTATTCCATACTGCATTTGTTGTCGTTGCAAGAGCCGGTTAACGTACCATACCCACATTTCGCAAGGTGCGGCAAGCAATTCATCTTCAAGCTGCTTATTTCCGCGAGGCAAGATGCAGATATATATATTATATATATATGCATGCATTTCTTTCCTTGTGAGTACCAGCGTCAAAGGTGAAACCGAAAGCATTTTTTTTCTTTTTCCTTAAAATTTGATGCGTCAGTGAATCTGATCCCTTCAATTTCATGCCCACATAAATATACGAGGAGTTACTCAAGTTATGCGCTCGTAGCATTTGCATTTGCTTATACATACATCGGGCTGATCAATCAGACTGGTATTCCGTACGCGAGTGCAATACATCTAGTTGTGGGTTGGCAACTGTACGAAAGCTGTTACCATCAGGGTAACGATGGCTAAGAATCCTGTAAGAATACTAAAGCTCTACATACAACTACGAAATTCATTTGCATGTAGATGCACAAGAGGTAGTAACAAATTGCCGGAATGATTTTCAGGGCAGAGTTTGCCTGGCCATGAGCCAATACCTACATGACATGCGTACAAAACGACATCATCTAGGGCCGAAACAAATACGAATAGGTGCAGGTTGAACCTTGGCTTTTTCTCATGCCATTACGTTGTCGTTAGATGATTGAGAAAGAGGAAAGTCGACTGCAAAGGTCGGTCGAATTTAGTGTAGGTACTACAAATGAGCTCTGCAGAAATTTAATCATCGAAAATCTAACGTTGATTATCTTGACAATGATGACCGGCCTCTAGACCACAAATGCCTCATACCAACTCCTACAACTCGCCACTTTCTATTTGCTCCATCCCTTCGTCGCCTACGAATTCTAACAGTGATGTAATAATTCCCATCCCATACCGAGCGCCGCGATGTTCCACCTTCCACGTTTGGCTGTCAGCCCCAACAGACATTGTGCAAATATCCTGCGGCTTTTGTCGTGTTGTGAAACACCAACGAATGCTGATTGTGAGCTGCCGTTCGAACGTTAAATATACCTGTTATTCCCTCGATGCGATGGAGGTACTTAAGACTTGCAGTTATTTCACCTGGCATTTTGAGCGCGAACATTTTTCAATATGGTAATACTAATAATACTAATGACACAGAAAACTGATTCCGATTAAAGCAATTCTATCTACCTGTCAGTTAATGTGTTCAAGACATGTGTGCAACTTAACATGAGAATACACAAATGTACGTGTCTAGAAACAACAGCAAATGAAACACGCGAAGTTCTCAACTCTTGGTTCTCTTCCTGACGACGCGGACGTGATCATTGAATATTTATTGGCATCGAACACGCGACTGAATACGACAACCGCAGGAAATCTTTCGTTGGACAAGGCTGACACGGTTCAGCAATAAGATATATGCCTGGATCTTCATTGACAGTTTGACAAACTAGGAGAGAATCGATGTGTAGCTACGATTTTTCGGCACACGAATATGACTGTGCGCTTTCCACGCTACAGCTGCGTCATACTGCAAAGTTACGCAGGACTTATTGCCTTAATTGAAAATCAAAGTCGTATAAGGAAACGCTTCCGGTCCCGTTTTTATTTGACATTCATGGTCTGATCGCAGAACTGCACCTGTACCCTAGTACCCACTGTGCAGATGCTAGTATGCGTATTTACGTTTCCGAATGCACGCACGTGCAAGTATGAACAATCGACAAGAATTGAAAGAGAATATAGGTACGTTCATTATTTGCCAATCTCAAACTGTGCGGAACCTTACGTAACGGTGGATAGATATAGATATAGATGTAAAACGAAGAGTGCGAAAAAACACGTGGGTTTGCTAAAAAGGTCCCCAAAAGCGGAGAAAGACACTATATAGTGTAGGAGTTACGCCCGAGGCAGCTTGAACTCATCAAAGCTTATAGAAACCGAAGGCGATAAAGGTTGAATCAATTATTCCGAGATGTAGTTTTGACACGGTGTTTGTTTGATTGATTATCACTTAAGTAGTCGATTTCATTACGCGGACTAAAATAACATGACTGATTTAATCAGAATTGACTGTCTTGGTTAGACGCTAGACGCTCCGAGGCCAGAAACCGTAGGAATGTCCTGCAATCTTCGAGACGACCAGTAATGGAGGGTTTCCGTTTCCGGCGAAAGGGCTTGAATAATAATGAGTCCGCCTCGCGTCGAGAGGTGCACCGGACCGGAAGTCAGATGAGGAAAGCTCCACCGAGCTAATTACGTTCTCTCATTCACCAAGCGCCAACTGTCTACCGGGTTAATAGATGACCAGAGATGGATGCATAGATTCCTACATATAATACATTAAGGTGTTCCTTAATTTGATTATTTTAGAATTTCAATGCTCCCATGGGCCAGGACGTCTTGAAATATATAAAAAAAAAATTTTAGCCAAAATCTGTAAATTTTTCAAAGTTCATTTAAGGGGACCAGTACAGCGACTTTTCGACAAATTATCATAGTCCGAAATCAATTTATTTCATCACCAAAGTTCATTTCACATCAAAATAGTTTTCTTTTTCCAAATCATGTGTCGTAAGGATTTTAGAGCACCGTTGGACCGATTCAGGTCATCTTGGATTCATTTTCTTCAGAAAACAAATCCTCATCATGTGAATGTAGGAATTTTGAAAATTCTCCGTTTTGGCCAAGTTATTTAAGAAATGAGTGATAATAATTTTTGCAAATTTGGTAAATTGATCATAACTTATGACATAATTCTTTATTTTAAAATCCCTACATTCACAAGATGAGGAATGGTTCACCGGAGAAAATGAGACGTCAAGAGATTGAATTGGACCAACGGTGTGCCAAAATCCTTACGACACATGATTTGGAAAAAGAAAAATATTTTGATGTGAAATGAACTTTGGGTATGAAATAAATTGATTCCGGACTATGACAATTTCTCGAAAAGTCGCTGTACTGGTCCCCTTAAGTTGAAAAATTTTTCGACTACATTTTTTCAGAATGTATTTGGAGACGTTCTGACCTATGGGAGTATATTGAAATTCGAATGTGACCGAATTGAGGACCACGCTAATGATACATGCATCGATTCGCAGTGTCCAAACAGAAATTAGAATTTTTTATGACAATTAATTCTCAACAATTTACTTGCTATTTCTTTCTAACGAACTTATCTCAGTCTAAAGACTTGTCATGGGCTTGGCATATGGCAGTAGGTACCGGCCTGTCGTAGTAGTCCATTCACGACTCTGAACATTAGATTTACCTTTAAATCTGATCTGAGAATTCACGAGGTAGATTTTTTTTTTCGTCTTAATGAGATGTCCAAATCGTGGGCTTCAGCATTCATGTGACAGAGTACTACCACGCAAAACAGCGTATTTCTATTAATAAAATATCCACGTATACCATGTATAGTACCTACGTCATACGTGGGCAATAAATATACTTTTTTCTTATTGAAACAAGATTTCAGAAACGTATTTTACGCTCTTGGAGTATTATGATTGAAGGCGACATGCATTAGAGATTCAAGAATGAATTTAATAAATTCGTATTTATCTAGTCAAAAAAATCCAGCTTTTATTTCCCTGCTAGTTGGTCTCGCACAAGTCGCGTGTCCACCGCAAAGTCCTTGTCAAAATGGCCCAATTACGTAATACAACCTAACGAGGGACGGTGTACATCGCACTTCGCACTTCCTTGTCGTGTCTGTTAGAATTTAGATCGTCAACATCGATAGGACCCGATAAGAAATCATGAAGCTTTTTTTATACGAGGCTGTTTATCTCCAGCTACCCATCATTTGTTATATATATAAATTATTATTTCTGGAGCTAGCAGTATTCTATTTTGCCTTATATTTCTATCAATAGTTGGAGTTTGAGTCCGAGATGTGGAAAAAATTGTAGAATCTATCCTTATTTGATGCAGCATAAATTGCGGTAAAAGAAAGATACATTTTTAAATAAAAACCTGAATCTTCAGATTTGGTTTTATAGTGAAAGTTAATGGCAATACTTGTGAATACACCTATACTCGCAGTTTAGCACGGTGAACCCAGCTGAGTTGCAGTCATTGACACCTGTCACGTCAAAAAAAAAAAAAAAAAAAATCCAGCATCGTATTACGTCTATACCTACGAGTCGGTGAGAAGATTATTATGTTTTCAATTACTCACTCGCATCTATTTCGTGCTAACGTTATGCTGCTATAATGATTCTCGAGTACTTCTCTACCGTCGACATAATATTAAACTTCGTGACCTGATTAGAAGGCGAAAAAATATTCACACGAGCGATTCACTCGCTCCTATCGCTTCTCGCTTTGAAATCTGAATTAAATCTTCTCCTCGCTCCATTACGCGACTTGGTTATTCCGCGTCAACTCATTGTTAGCTCCAAATCAACCGGAGTAGTTAAGTAAAAAAATTAGTTTTCGAATAACACGGCTTCTTCGAAGCGCGGTTCACTAAACTCATAAACTTTGATCTCGTGAAAGTTGAGATTCGTAAGCCATCGCCTCTCATAGTTAACCGTAGAACGCTAGACTGGGGTGAAGATCTAATCGAGACGACGAACGAAGAAACGCGCGTTTTCTGCTCACTTTCATAATTTCATGAGTTTTGAATGGGTTTTTCACCAACCAAACTTCAGGGAAATTGAATATGAAAAATCGAAGAGATTCGTGTACTAGAGAGTCTCTTTACTGCTGATGGGAACGATTGTGCGTACTGCAATAGTCAGTCCTTTCTGCATGGTAAATTTTGCATTGGAAGATCCTTTAGTTCCTTCGGTTCTTTCCTAAGATATCGAAAACCTGTATCACATAGTATATCATTATTCGTGGGGGAAATCGTGTCACCGACGTTGTGCACCTAAATTTTTTTTAGAATCCATGGTAGTATTTCATCTGCTAGGTATATCTGAAATGATGAACATAAATCTTGTTATCTTAATTCTTCAGCGTGTGTAACTCACCCTGCAACAATATTCCGTGCGGCACCAGGTTCATGGCTAACGCGTCAATGGCACCAGCCCACCTCTTCGTCGCTCTGCCACTTCAGCAGCCTAAAAAGAGACGAGGTTAACGATTATTAAAAGTCATCGTTTCCCGGAATAGTATAACACTGCTTTAGTCCTGAGAGGAAAAACACCTCTTATGTTCTGAACACGGATGAAAAGGATCAAGGAAACCTCGGACGTTGGCCTCGTGTTTGAGTCACGGCCCAGGATGTCAATATTTAAATGTACAGAGCGGTAGCAACAAGGTGTACCCGTATACATGTCTGACCGACACGTTATTGCTACACATGTGCATACCTGTCGCCACACACCTGTCTGTTCCCACATTCGCCTAGCTTGTTTTAGTCCCATTTTCTATCCAGCCGAGAATTCGAGCGTACAGAACCCTCGGTGTTGAAAAAAAAAAAAACACACATCTCATATGTACATTAACTGATATGGTATGAGTTCCCATGTACATACCTAGATGTACTTTCGCCTAGGTACTAAAAAGAGGTGCAAATCTCAGGGTCGCGACATTCCACCTGTTATTATTATCCGCTTATTAAACTATGATTACTATCATCATGAGTTGATTCTTTTGCCTGGAGCTGTTCTATGAAATGGGTCGGATATGCCGACCAAAAATAGAACGTATCTATTTTATTTATTCAAACATAACCATACAAGGCACGGATGTATAATCAAGCCTTTCTGTTGTCTGAAGTCAAGAAGAAGAAAAAGAAGAAGAAGAAGAAGAAATTCCACTGATGCACATTCTGGTGTTAATTATTTGTCGAATTATTTTAGACGACTCGAGCAAGGCGTGTGAAGCAGAATTTGCTTCATATATTTGCCTGAAAAAATTTGAAAAAAAAATCTTCTTTTGATACTGACTTGAAAACATTTTTAAACTTTACGTAAATCGAGGGACCACTTTCCCTGATCCATTTATATCAACAATTCGACAAGTGGAAGCACATCACCGACAGCATTCGTGGGAAAATACTGAAAGATCTAGTATTGTTGAGGAAAAACAGATGCAGACAGTAAAATCTTTTCGTCTGTTCGTTAATGGTATTGTAACCGATTCAAATTTGCATCGCTTGATAGCCATCGGTTATAACAAAGAACTGATAACTTTCCAATCCCGCAGAAAAAAAGTACTAAATTGATTAATCTTCTTTTCATTCTGCAGATTGTATACCTATGACAAAATAAAATTCTCTACCACGGATTAAATCGGTTCTTCTATCGTCTCCAATAATTTTTCTTCTTTTTTCTTTTCAAATTCGATCAATTACCAATTACTCATCTACACCCTTCTATTATTCTACTTAAAAATAATATGAAAATGGTTGTAAATTTCATCAGCTTAAGAAAATGGTAACTGCGTAACAATAGGAGGAAAAAATCTGACCAAATTCTATTGTCTCCAAAAGTTTGGACAATAACGAAATAATGAGAAACATTTATCAGGTAAAAAGTGTTCAGGGTCAACGTTGCTCGAGTTGGCATCAAGTCCCCCATGCACTGAAATCGAAATGGCGCAATATGTCGCGTCTGCGAAAATCGAAGCTCGGTCTTTAGTTCGATCGGCAATTTACATAAGTAAATTCGATTATTAACGGATGCTAAACAGGTGAAGGAATACAAGAAGGCGTTGGGTTAGGCAGGTGACTGTGTTGTTCAATCGGAAGTTTTAGAAAGCTAGGGATACCCGGTGCACGCTCCTCTGGTTAGCGTGAAAATACATTACATGTATAGACACTGACGATAAGAATGTTGGCCCCTTGTGCCCACTGCCTTCTGCCTTCTGCCTTGTGCCTTGTGCCTTGTGCCCACTGCCTCCTCCTTTCCTCGACGGGCTTTCGACTGGCAGAGGTCAACGATAGAGGTCATTGCCAAGTGCCGATCTCGCCGTGTCCAGCGCGTGATTCTCGAGAAAGCAAACCCATGAATATCCAAAGAACGAAGAACAGTTTAGATGAACCCCACGCTAATCCCCCGGGGGCGAATTTAAACATGAGGGGACTCGCCCACTGGCTTTAACTTACATTCACAATTAGTATACGAAATAAAAATTATGAAGTACTACGTGTACTATATTATTGATATATGTATACCTACTGCACGCGTGAACTGAAATAGTGATCTTAATTTCTAACAAGAGCGTCACAACCGCATATACATATATAAGTATGTGTATACTTATAATTCTGTACGAGTCGAGTCACACCGACGCAACTGATGAAATTAACCGAAGACTGATGACTGCCAAAACTTTCTTTCGCGTGTCCAAGAGTTTAAAATGACGATGATGGTTGCTCGAGATTATTAGCTATTGCAATTATGATTATTTGAACGAAATAAATGGACGAGGAAATGTAGTTTTACTTTCTCCAAAAGAGCCGACTCGCTCAGCTATACCCCTACTCCTACATTTTTTATTCTACACTTACGCGTATTTTTTACAATCCACCAGACGTGTTAGTGATATTGTTTTATTGTTTCTGTCCCGAGCTTTATTTGCGCTACATAAATTACGGATTTGGTATGCGGTCGTAGCTGGTAGTATACAATGCCTTAATCCAAATGATAAGAAATCATACCCGCGCTTATGCAATTTCCGGCTTTTTATACCCGCCGTATACCTCATAGTCGTCTAGCTTTCTCGCTGTACGAACAAAAAGGGATTTTCGAATTCTCGATATTCGTTAGTCGTTGAATCCACCACGTTCACTACGTGCCTCCGCCTCTTCAACGCGGTTACACTCGTCAATTCCTATATCTATAACAACTTTCACGCACCGATGATGCACCCTGTAGATATGTATCATTCGAGAGTCGGATAAACGCGGGGCAAATAAATTGTACGAAAAATTCTAAATGACTATTATAATAATGCGGGAATAAAACGCCGGTAGAATCTCAGGGATGTCATGCCCTCGGGCACGACCCAGATGCGATCTATAGACGAGGCGAAAGTAATCCAACGATCTACAAGATCCAGACCAAAATACGAAGCACTTATGGGACGTACGGCCGCGACGTCGACTGATGTATTAAATTACATCGTTGGGAATTAGAGCCAAGATCATTGCCCCGTTCGGAAAGTGTACAGATCTCTGTAATAATTTCACTTTGAATAATGCAATGGAAAAAAATCATACACCGATCAATGATATACCCATATACTTATGCGTGGAGGATATATACTTTATTTTATCAAATGCAATTACATTTTGTAAAAAAAAAAAAATAAAGTTTTACATAACATTGCTAAAACCAAAGCTACATATATATAATACCGGCTTTCAAACGTCAGTAACATATAAGCATAATCGAGGAGACGGATTAAGCCTTTCCAAATATCTTGTACAAATGTCTTATAAACCTACGCAGATCATATAGGTACGAGGTACTATGTATTACATACGTACACGCTACGCACTAGGTATATGATACTCCAGAGTCGATATCCTTCGAGGTATTTCAAGATGGCGACATTGAAGTATTCAAAGGATCGTCGGTGGCGGAGGAGGAAGAGGAGAAGATGATTTTATGCATGCTTAAACTTAGACTCCCTAGTATGCACACAATATAGTATACATGCAAGCATCACTGCAATATGGCCATGTGATTCAACAAGATAGGTAAATTGCGCATATATAGGTACATATATGTATATATATATGTGATCCCTCCCTCCATCTGGTATATTACGCATGCATCTTTCGCGAAGTTTACCAAATCCGATAAGCTAATACGGCCAAAAATAGTTATATTAGTAAATAGAAAGTGAATACAGTCACATTCACACCGCATGTTACATAGCTGTACATAATACTACATCGTGAGTATTAAAGGACGTAAGCATTGCGCACATCAGAGCCTAGTAGGTATAGGTACATACGTACGTAGTATAATGTGCATAAAAGAAACTTGAATCCAGATGCTAATTCTCATCCGTCATTGTAAATGTCAGGAATAAACAGCGGAGTTATTTGAATTAACAAGTTGATCAAAATAGGAAATCGAGAAGCCGTGATCCGATCTTTTGGAGATGACGAAATTATTAAGTATCGAGCAAACGAAAGAAGGAAGAAAAAGAAAAACTGGCGAAAAATCTCGTGTAATAAAACGGACGAAGCACGTCCTGAGGATCGGGATCGCAAAAACAATTACGACCGGGTTCAGTCTAGAGCTCAGCCATGCTCGTAGGCAAAATAATTATGCTTCGGTTACAATATAGAAATACAACGCCTTGCCAACAGATTTAAATACATAGATGGCTGTGGCTTCAAGGCTGCCACAGACTGGCAGCAAGGTCGCGTAGCGGTTCTGAGATGCTTCTCTTTACTTTTTTGGGCTGTGAACTAGCCGGGACTTTGGCGTTATACAGTTATTTTAAAAATCACACGTATTGTGCACGTAACCCGCGCGAGAAAAAAAAAAATTTCTTCATATCTTCGATAATGATATAAAAATTCATCACTAATGAAAAACAACCCTCTTCCTTATTGTCAAACGGAAATAATTTTCGATTTTTCATTCAAGATAATTTCCGAAGTTTTATCACTTTTTCAGATTCCATCTATATCGTGAAACTAGAAAATCAGGTATATCTTCAATGCATGACGCATAACGTCTATAAATCGGTGCATTAGATGAAGCCAGTCCTTTGGTTGGTATTGACTTGGAAAAAGTAATAGCGCAGTTGTTGTAGGCGAATTTCTCTCTCGCTCGATCGCGTTATGTAAATTATTCTGTGTGTAAGGTGGCTAGATAACACTAACAAGCTGGGTAAACGGGGTTTTGTAACAAACGGTTCCTTTCCTCGATCGCTCTCGTTATCTCGAATATTCTGAAATGGTCATTCGAATGGTGCGGGTATAGGTAGTATGAATAAGGAACTGAGAATGAGTTACGATCGGTAAAGATTAGCAAGAAATCTCGCTCGCTCGTCATTTGTCGCAACAAATTTCACGGCTAATTAAACAAATCCCCTAGTTTCTTGCACAAACTGTATAATTATTATGCAAATAATTATTCACGTAATCCGTAACAAAACGTGGTAGCAACAGCTGGTCCGCAAAAATAAATCTATATACCTCCATGTATATGCATTACACACCTGGGGAAATAACAGGTGGTCTAGTTTTCTCTGTAACAATTTCTCTTATCAAACTTTTTGCGATCTGTACAAATAGTTCGATAAAGAAAGAAAAAAAAAACATTTAGAGCGACTAGATAGCTGCAAAAGAGAGAAAAAGGCCAACTCCTTAAAACTATTACATCGTGAGAGACACGCGAATGTAATACACCTGAAAAATATCACTACTGAGGTTTAGAATTAGATTCGAATACTAAAGCGACCGTTTCGTGGTAATCAAAAACGGGATTTATCGAAAAAGAAATAACGCGACAGTAAGGACATACACGATCTGCAACCAGTTGCCGAGTGAATGCAACTTGATCGATACACGCAGTCAGAAACGATACTTAAGTTGGCAAACAGCTATGCCTGTACCTATCGGTGTGTGTAGTAGTATATAGGCACTTGGAACAATTCGCTATTCCAGTTCCGTACCTAAACTGCTTCAGACTGACTGCAGTTAATAAAATCGAATAATTACAGCTAATCATAAAACGTGTTTAATAACATCCCGCCCGGACCGGCTAGCCTGGCTGCACGTACCCATGTCCATGATGGATCGAGCCTCTCGAGTATTTAATATGTATAAGGTAATCTACGAGACTAAAATAGCTCCGGACTGCCCGATGTAAAAAATGAATAGGTACAAACCGAGAGAAATGGATGTTAGAGAGAGCGGAGTTAAGGGCCTGGCGCCAACTGATTTCAACAGAAAATACTGACTTTGATGATGCACCAGGTCGCTGGACCAACTTCTCCGGTGCCTAGCGCCCGCGCCGGAGCATCAAAGATCGCAGATACCGCTACGTCACATCAATGCTTGCCTTGTATGCCAGTGTGCGTACGGATACGACTTTCCCTTGTAGCATAGCCAGCTGACATATGAGAGACTCGTCTTCGGTCGATTATTACTTCTAATATCTTCTCGAGACTGGTGTATTCATACGTCTGGTATAAAGGAGCACGAGGTGCTTATACGTCAGATGGAATTGTGATGTGAGAGATTTTAAAATCCGAATGTTGTTTACAAATTGGTATAAAGCGTGGGACGAAAGGCCAGACTTAATGATATTATCTGGTCCAGATTAAGAAGAGCGAGAATCCTTAGGACGCACGATTTGTCCGACCCTGACGGGGTACACCTACTTAAAGATTATGATACGCCAGACCAAGTAGCGAAATCGCTACCTCGCTCGAAGCTACCGATGATTTAGGTCCACGGACTGGTTCTTTAAATCGGAGTTTTATTCGTCAATGAAATGACGATTATATGATTGGTATGAGAATGTTACGTCAGGGTTCGAGTTCGCCGAGTCATAAATCAGGAACGACGAATTTCACCTAACTGATAAATGTCGGCTTGAGGTATCGATTTTAATTAATCAATGCCTTCTTTTTTCTCTCATCGTTTTTTTTTTTTTTTTTCTTCCTTCGGAATTAAATTTTTGACTTTTTTCTTCGGATTTTGGCTTTTCGCTGACGATTGAACGCTGACCGACGTTAATCTACGCCTCTTGCCGCGCTGATCGATATAAAAAGGTAAGAACTGCAGAGCGTGTATATAGGTATAGGTAGGTATATAACTATACCTACGCTACGCTTCGCTTTCATTTTCGATACGGAACAGCGCGTTTCACCTCGATTACCCGTATAACCGGCAACCCGGTGGCAGTACGGCTTAGAAATTACTCGCGGGTCTCCTGTCTGGTATAGGTATACGTGCAGTCTTGATACGGCTAGTGGGATTTTGACAAATAAGTCTGACGAAGGTGAGTCAAAATTAAGTTTTCATCGTTTATTGACATTAAAAAAAAAGGAGTTGATCACCTTCGTGGTCCGGTGTTCCTTATACTACTCGTTCATAATTTGTCAGAATAGCAAAGTCGATTTTTATAAATGAGTGACATGAGTAGGTATACGTAATGAATTGGCAAATCTATCGGTTGATTTGTTACGTGATTATTCTCGCACAGCGTTTTTGTTTAAGGGTTACGCAGCGGCGTGTCAAACCTGATGATAAAGTGTTAAAATAATTGGAAAAAAGAAGAATAACCAGAGTCTTCCTTCTAGACCCATAATTAAGGGAGTCGCGGAAAATAAGTCTTTAATTAACGTTCCCCAAGATGGCGAGTATAATCAGCTTCAGTTTTCCTGTTTTCTTTTTTCCTGTTCTATAACGCCAAGTGTTGGTTTGTTTACGGTCTAAACATGAATCGGATCACGCATATTTACGAGTCTTACTTCCTGCTGGTTATAGGCATAAGGAAATTATTCCCGCCGCTGCAATCTCTCAAGAATAAGATACTCGTAAACATACGGGAAATATAAACCCTTCACTCACGAAGGACGATCGTTATAATACAATAAAATAATTAATTCCATAACTAGGTGAGCTGTGCAACAGGTTTAAATTAAGACCAAGTGTGAAATAGAAGATAAAAATCGAAGTCCAGAACACGGAGGAAGCATTGGTTTATCTCGTTTCACCACCTGCAGTATCCATATGTCGGATAGAATTCCGGCCTTATGTCTCCGAGAATCTATAAAACGAGATCATTCCTTTTTCAAATCCTTTTCACCCCCACTGAGCATTGCTGGAGGTGTGAAATTAGACCGTTGAAGTTTGAACCGATCGAATCAGTGGCCATTGTGTAACGGGAAATGGAAAAACCAAACGTGCAAGTCAGACCAAAGACTCGCGCTTACATAACGGACAGGTATGCGAGTGCATGGACAGGTACACGTATGTAGGCACCTATGATATACGAGTTCAAAATATAGGTCTTTAGCACGTGGGTCTAGTCACCTACATCAGCACATCACAAGCTGACAAAGTTACCTCTGAAAATTGAACCTATTACACGAAAGAAGATATAGCAGACTTACCTTATGGTAGATTGACCTTTTCTTGTCGCCTGTCGATCGTAGGTGTGGGTAGTCGTCTTGGCTTATAATTATCATGCGATACTAATTCTCTTCTCTATATCCGATCTTCTATGTATCAACACACTTTGAACTGTGTACAATGAGTGTATATTTTATTTCCAATTATTTATTGTTTATTGATTATTATCGACTGTCCATTATCGATTGGACTGATGGACAGAGACATGATTAATCCTCTCGCCTTAAGCGGATGGGTTCGTCAGTAATTCACAAACATTTTATAATCCAGATTTCAGGTCACTCGCTGTAACGAGAATAATTAATTGTGCTTCGCGGTCAATGGTGCATCGCCTACAGACGATTCTGTACCCCGCGACGTCTACTTGACTGCAACACTCCTTCAATGAGCCTTGGGACACTCAACGAGCTGCCAAACGCTTTCAGCTATACTTTGGAGCAAATAGAACCGGTTGGGAAATATATTTTTTTGAATTTTGTCTTACGGTAATCGGAATGTCATTTCTTCACCATTCGCCGTCTCCTTCGGGGCAGAACGAACTTACACGATATCTAGTCACTATTTCGATTCCAAAAAATGATCAGCTCCAACCACTGCGCCTCTTCTCTCTTTAAATGATCATCAAACGTGGGTTCCCAATTTTCGACTAGTACGTCAATCGATTTACGTTCAATTATAAAACGATTAACGGTGATTTCAGGACGGAGAGTTCCGTACGCGTTCCGTATGCATACCGTGTGGGTGTAACGTGCGTCACTTTGTTTGTCACAGGTGGTTTGGGGTCCCAGTTACGAAAGAATGTTGAAAAAACGGTAAAAAAAATTTACAAAAATAGATACGGATCCTTTTCACTTTTTCTAATCACCTCTCGACCTATTAAGTCTGTCTCTTGACTTTGAACTTTGAACTTTTTTTTTTTTTTTTTTTCTGCTCCACCGTCAAGCGCCTCTTCCTCTCTCTTTCTGCCTCCTGCTGTGAGCGACTACAGACTACAACTGCAGCTTCCGCGAATGATACCGAAGAGTATTTCCTTTCATACGTTTTTCGCTTTTCGGAATTCGGACGCGACTCACGTACCGGGTGTTTTGTAGTAATATTTCATAGTGAAAGAATCCCTCGATTCCCTATGCATGAAAATTTTCAAATATCTATATCGGAGACCCGATACACTGGAGGAAATTGGCAATCGTATATCGCCCTTTTCTTATGAAGCATACATACCATCGACCAGCACTTTATCTCTGACTTATCGTCTCGGTGCCACAAACTGAATTCGCGAATGACGATCAATCTTTGCTAAAACGATTAGAAGTAGTCGATCCAACGTATAGAATCGGGTTTCTTTCCAACTTTTGAATGCAATGAAAAAATGAGTGCAAAATAAATATGAAAATCACTTTTGTTTAAATTAACCGTTTGGTATTACCGCGAGGTAGCTACTCGCACACGGGGAACACTGTCGGCAGCCGCAGCCACACCGGGAGGAGGCAATTGTAAGACTAAGTCAAGTCGCTGAAGCAAGGTTCGTGGTGGTGAGAGTGAATGGTTCGTTGGGTTACCTCCTTACCGCCTCTTTGCCTGCTTGCATGCGAGAGCTGCTGATCGTGAGCCAAAGACACTGGTGGTGGACAGTGGACAGTGGACAGTGGACACCAGACATCAGACACTTTACTTGGCATCAGTGCTGCAGGGCAGTGGGGAGTGGAGAGATTCAACCGTGAGTCCAAGCTGGATGGACACTCTCATTAGAACCGATCATCGATTGCTGTTAATCGTCAGCGCCGATTTTAACATCAGATTTTAACGACACCGAAAGGGATTGTTGAGGAGGATCGAGACGCTCAGGGTCAGCGAAACTCATTTTTTTATATCAATTTTGCAATTCTTTCGATCAAGGATATGTCAAGGCTGCGCATTGTGGCCAGGTAAGTCGTGTCCTGTTTGATAAGGGTCACCAGGCTGACCTCTCGCTTTGTTTCAACAAAAAAATAAAAAATGTGGTATTTTTATACACCGTGATTCGCAATGTCTAAAATGTTTTTATCCTCCTTTGAATAATGTCGGAAAACAGAGTCTGTTTGTTAAGGTAAAACACCTACTACATGATTTGGAAAGAATCCATTCAGGTTCTGCAGCGATTGTCTTCCGGAACTTCAGGATCTCACGAAACGTTATAGGACCCACAGTCCAATCTATTCCCTGCAAAAGGGTATCTCACTCTCGATATCAGGCAACGATTTATCGTGAACCCTGATCTCCTAGAAGAAATGTAATAAACCGTCGCGATGCACACTCTGTTGGAATTTGCATTTCCGAACATGAAGGTCCAGATCTTGTTCCTAAGATTGACAAAATTTGAGTTGAATTGAGGTGGTTTTTTCTTTATTTTAATCTAATTAACAGCCTGGTTAACCGTAATTAAAATTAGCTGTATACACTGTGGAAGTATACAGACCGGGATTACGCTTATGCATGTCGCGTGAAATTGAGCCGAGTTAAAGCGTAATCGTAGTTAATTAATACGGAGGAATTAATACGTGAAAAGTGTTAACTGGTGTGATAAATGAGGTCGTGTTGAGTTCGCGGAGTAAAATTATAGAACGTGTGATAGATATACATGCATGTATGTATAATACACATGGGAGATTGAGCTGTGTAATGATCACGGTAAGAAATTGGCTTGCACAATACGGTAGAACCGTAACTCGATCCTTCAAGAGAAGTTCGCGTTATGTTATTGCGTTAAAAGAAATGATAATTCATGGTATACGAAGCTTAAGGACTTATTCACCGTGAGGAGATACGCTTTGCGTAGAGAAAGGTAAGATAATTCCGTGACAAATCGTCCGGACGCGCTCTGGCCTTTGCCTGCACTAGTCAAGGCGGAGGTGGCGAAATGTCGTGGTCTTTGGAAAAGATTCATCTCCCTAACTCCAGTCCATCTTTATCATGTATCCACCAAATGGTGGCATTAAATAAACAAAAAGCACGTTTCGTACCCATACGACGTTAGACACGGTAGCCTTTACATTCAAATGAGAGAGACTACCGTAACTCGAGGAATGGTCCATCTTCACTAATTTATACAGAAGCTGGTTATTTGAACGATAGGAAGAAGAAAAAATAGAAAGGAAACGTTCGGTCTGAACCGTTAAGTGGCAGTTAGAATACCTATTTGACTTTAAAAGCTATTGCAGTATCGGATTAAAAATGATTCCTTACCGAGCGAAAGTCATCTCCGTCAATTAGTCTGTAACACGTCATGCGACAGGTCACGTACTAGGCGTTAGTGTTGATTTCTTGCACCGAGGTACGAAATCGTGAGATAAGTTTTTCACACAAGTATTACGACATTAGGTACATGTATAACGAGGGCGTAAAAACGATCGACAGCTTTTGATATGCAGTGCGGAAGATTGCATCACACAACTATGTCGATTGTTCTTGCATAAATATTCCCGTTCATATGTGTGATATACCTGCTGCACATATGTATAAGGCGCTTATTACTAATTGCGTACAATCTACCAAGAGCAACATCGCTTCGTCTTATGACAGTAATAATTATACACGACCTGCCTCACTCGATCCCACGCAAATGGCTCGATTTTAAACACACGTATGTAATAGTGTTTTTAAAAAATCATATGCATATTTCATTCACCTTATGCCTTTCTACCTTTCGGATACAACGTGTGTTTAATTACTTGACCATTTTCTTTCGCAGAACAAATTGGCTCGGTTCGATGTATCAATTACAGCATATTGTCCTGGCAGAGCAATCAATTCCTGGACCATAGAATTGGTTAATTAATTAAACCCCAGTGTAAGGATCCGATTCCAAAATCCTTACTCAACATTTCTGTTCAATACGTATGGCGCGGCGTGGGTGCGGTAACCAATGCCTCAAGCATAACCGATCGTTGGGTATACAATACCACCGAAAATCGGTAGCCTTGTATGTACCTACATACAATAGATACCCCACCTATGACAACCAATAACCAATACCCACTGATCTTATCGGGTGTTTTAGGATATCGAAGCCAATGAATCAGAGCTAAGCGTGCCGAGGTACGGTTAACAGCTACCTTTATGCTAGTCGCATGCTGAAGGTGCGATGTCTATATACATAGATATAGGTATATAGATATATAGGTTATGGATATATGATTGCACGCGCGTGATCCGTTTGGATATGAGAATAAGATTTTTCTTCGGAATCGCGGTCATCTTCTTGTCATTACGGCATAAGAAATCGTTTTCTCATAACCGTGCGAATCCAATCGTTCATGAGCTTGTATCAACGACCCTTTCTATACCGAAACGGATGTTGGTAAGATACTTATGTAAAATATTTTCTCTAAAATATATAATCGCATACATAATGACTATGAGATATATACGTAGGAGTTTATTGAGCATATAACATGGCCGTTATCTATAATCCGTTGAATATGAGGGAAATATCAAAACCGAAACTTTCAACGATCTTTTTTCTCCTCTCCTATTTTACGGCGTTGTCGAACTGTCCATTTTTTCAAGCTTGACTACGATTGCGAGGGTACACATGATTTGGGTTCTTCTTGGTTTCAAAGACACTTAATTTAGGAGCCAAAGTCTTATCGATTCTATAGAAAAACTGTTACACGGTTGTATTAGGTACGAGTACGAGCGTACTTTGCGCCAACGCAGAATATATACTCACCTGCAATAAGTTACTCGATACGTTAGTGATAAGAGGGAACAGGACAACCAAAGACTGACGACAGAGTTCGACGGAGACAAGAACCTGGGAACGGAGGAAAAGTGAGCCGGTCTGTAGGCCGGCTGGCCTTCAAGACATATTCAATTCATTTCGTTGGTTATATCGGGGTCGTTCGCTCACTCCAGTGGCAATAGTGCCGTAACATCGCTCCATTTTTTAACGCAATGCAAACCCGAAGAAAGGAGCCAGGGTACATTCTCCCAGATTTCATCATCACGGTGGTTCAGAATTTTCCAACTGACATTCACTGCTCCAGAGATCCGCCCGCCAAGTCAAACGATTCGCCTCACATATCGAACAATCGAAGATGTTGGTCTTCGGATGAAGAGCTAAAACTTGAATTAGATTTGAAACTACGCGCTCGAAACTTCGGTTACGGTATAAATTACACGTACGAGATACGCTGGTATGTAAGACTAAAAACTCGCGTGTTCATAACTAGAGCAAAGCCGTTGTGTAAGCGGGTGTATAAGTGGGTGGACGCCTTTCTCTGACCGGCTGGCTTCAGGGTGACTCCTGGTTGCCTTCGGGGTGACGTTGTGCGGCGAATCGTTCCCGTAGATTTTGACTATCGACAGGAACCTTCGCATCCGGGAAAGAAACGAACTGCGCATTGTAGCTGCTTTGAATCGAGCAGCAGTCGATAGACAGAACTTGGTATAATGATGATTGCGGCAAACTTGTTGAAAAGTAGAAACTTGTTTGAAATAATTATAAGTTGGTTCTAATTGCATCGCGTTAACGTAACGTGACTTAAAGTTTCCCGCGAGTATGTACCTGCGTCGAGCGTGAAGTAAAATAGTGCAGGAACTAACGGTATGAATTTTACAATTTGTGTTATGAATCAACATCGCAATATGCACACATATGTGTAACCCATCCTGCAAGACATGCCTAAACCATGCGTGCACAGCACATTGTCCCATTGGACGTACAGGGCGAGGCGCGTGAAATCATGATACAGATAAATTAAAATAACTTTGCCACTTATGTCATTGTACCGGAAAATTCTCGACAAATGAGTCGCACGGATTCGAGAACAATATCACAATTCAATTAACAATTATTGTTACATTCATGCCTCATGGACCGAAAATTTTTGGGCTGGCAGTGGTGTTTCCACAATATTAACATTGTTCTAAACATCCCTTCGAATACCCCATAACGCTATCGGTATAAACTCTGGTTCGCTATCGAAACTCTTTTGGACAATTTTCCAAGCAAACAAAGATTGAGGAAATACTCCATCATGCAATTAATTTTTTTGTTCGCTACCTTCTATGGGTGTATATATATATATATATATATATATATATATATATATATATATATATATGTTTATGTATAACTAATATGATTGATATCCGGCTAATAATAATGATGATAATAACTTTGAACACGTAGCTCCGTGCCTAGATTACAGACAAAACGTTATAACGTTTGTTGCACAGCTTGATCAATTGATCGATTGAGTACAGGCCAACGACGGATATAAAGGAGAGCTTGTCGCCTCCAAATCACGATTACTTTTACTTACATGAACACGACGCGGGTGACTTGTGTGGATCGATAAGCCGAATCTATAATATAGATCGATGTATAATTGCCCAATGGGGTGATCACCTTTTCGACCACTTAACAAAGATTTACTCAATAGATATTCTTGGGCGGGATAGGCGAAGAGAAAGAGATAAAGAAATTACATCGTGAGAAATGATTTATGGATGACTGTCGTTATATTTCACATTTTTTTATCTCGCTTTTGACTTCTATTTTAGTCTGCACGAGTTTTACTTTGGCAAACTCTTTGACCAAATGGGTATATATGTATCCGTTACATTTCATCACCGAAAGGTTGTCCACTTTCTCAGACCAGGCAACGAGCCGCAATGATGATCTGTTGAGGGTGCAGCTGGGGAGGACTGTCTTAAAGCTTGTGAAATGGCATGATGAGAAACTACGATTACTGAACTATCCTAAATTTCACTCTGATGAAAGTGCATGAAACTTGTAACAACGTTGAAAAACGTGATAGGTGAATGATTATCGTTAATCGATGGTGAAAATTTTTGCCAAACAATTTACGGCATGTTCGTTAGTTGAATAGTGAAACACAGCCCAAGGATTAGAAACTTTAGTTTTGAAAAAAAAGGCAAATCAATCGTTTCCTTTTTCATACAAACTTTTTGCATTAAGTGAGTATATAGCACGGCCGCGGATCCGTTTAATAAGAAAAAAATGTTACGCCATTAAAGTTGAGGGAATAATGGACACTGATAGGGATAACTTTACGCCCGTGCAACTAACGCGGATCAGTAAGTGACATAAAAACCTCTGATAAAATCGATTATCAAGACCGGTAAATCCATATCGGCCAATGCAAAGAACGGTTGGCAACCACGTCTAATCGACGTTGTGTCGATTCCTGCATGCTGGTATGCCAATGTGACTACTGCATCGCTCGGTGCATCATAGTCCACCAAGCTTAAATTGTGGGGTTCGATATCTACATGTGGCTTTCATCGACTGATGTGTCCCTGTTTTTTTCTACTGTGAAGGGGATGTTAGGACTTTGTAAGAAAAAATGATTATTTTAAGTTTTGGTAATGTGAAATATTCTACTCTCTTACTTATACACGGAGAAGTGTACAGGTATGTATCCGGAGGTAATGTTACATAGAACTACAACGTTAAAGTGTCAAGTCTATCGACCGCGACGGCTGATCGGTTTGCCAGTAATTGTACCGTTGTATGTGTACCCTATGGTAACAATATACGTATTTTTCATACGTGTATGTAAATCCTTGTATAAGGGGATACCGATTTGAATTGCAAGGTACAGAGAGACCTTCTCTCTCTCCTTCGGTAGCAGACGTCGGCAGTCGGATCAGAAAACCACGCGACCTTGTAGCCACCCGGGCTTAATTTACCAAAACCTCCGTGCCCCGTGGGTGTGTTTGACATTTATCGCTTATCTTTTCCCTGTTGCTAACCAACCAAGGAAGGAGTAATCTGAATGAATAGAGAATTGTCGAAAAATTGCCTATAGTTCGATGAATCTCATCTGGCGCCGAATAAGTGAAATGTCCGAGAAAAGCCTGCGGACTTTTCGGTTCGTCACGCTTTGTTACACAATTTAATTTTCGTTCGCGGTTTAGTTTCGAGCATGCCGCAACCGCAGTTATACAATCCGTAAATTGCTCGTCATTCGATAATGTATACACGTGTAGATAGAGCGATATACTTCGATGCTTAAATCCTGTTAATCAGCCCAATGAAACGTATAGCGAAATAACATTAATAATCGCAGACGTCTAGCAACGCAATGGGCCCAGTGATTAATCCCACTAATTTCATCAATTCCGCTATTACAATCGGCAGTAATACTCCTACGTACTACCGTAATTTGTCGGTACTTCATATCGTACCAATAACGTCCAACGAGTCACGAGCTGCGGTCGACTCAAGCTTCAGTAGCAGTTCTTTAATCTGAACTGCAAGGTTGTAGAATCGGTGAAAGTGTGGGCGTTCTGTTATCGAATACAACCTATCTTATTATATAGGTCTATGTACACTAGTTGCGCTGCAGTATACTTCAAGTATCGACTCATTTACACATTGAAATTTCATCAGAAAATCATAAAGTATGTTAAACTCTCAATGAGAAGCAGCGATAGGATGGAAAATCTGTACACGACTCGTCGTTAAAAAAAAAATTATTAATTAATTAGTGGTATGATCATTCGACTGATCTGCATGTCGATCATATAACCATTTGATTTATTTTCTCTTTGATTTACATTTAGCAAGTAACAACGTAGGTATTATAATTATTGTTTGTTTATATTAATATAGTATATCGACGTGTGGACTGTCTTATTTTCTCGATCAATCAATCTTGAATTAATTAATCCTACGATTATTGCATTACATTTCTTCCTTGACGATATTTGGCGGCCGTTTGGTCTTTGTGTCATAGCATATAACTATAGCAACGAATTGCTGACAGATCTACGACTCACATGACCCAAAAACGTTATCGAACGTCAACATGAACTATAATGTCACGTTTTGCGGCTTACGATTAGCAAATCGGACGGAAAGACGATATTGTCTTCGATCTGACATTATGAGCTCAAGAATTTGTTGCGAAATATCGATGTGAATTTCTTGTTCAATAAGAAGATTTTATATTCTTGTTTTGCGGTCGGGTAAAACGGCTCGTCGAACTTTAGTATATATCGCATTCCTAAATTCAGCGAAATCAAGATTAAATCTATAGTGTCAAGCATAACTCGATTACCTTCACCAATCGACAATTAAAAAAACACTTCAACAACGCCCGAAGTCTAGAGTCTAGACGGAATTTACGATCCGAAGACTAATTTTAGAAATCCTGAAAATTCCTTTCGTGTATTTGAAGTTCGTGCATTCCTGACCTCTACGATTCCTAAAAGTTCAATTTCAACACGGGTTCATTGGTTCCGGGTAATTGTACAGCTATAGGCGATTTTTGGCGACCCTCTGGTATAGGTTTGGTATAGGTACCAAAGACTACCAATATATAGTTCGAGTGACACACACTATTATTCTGGTACACTTTGGTACCTATACCAGAGCTCGCGAAAAAAAGCCTTATGTATATTGATTACGACAATAATTTTTAGAGTTATTTCCGCATTGCTTAATTATTTAATCCGCAGATCTGGGCGCCGCAATTTCTGCATTTACGTTCGCAGACGATTTAGCTCAGCCTAGCAATCACGGAAACCGTTACTTTGCTAATCAAATTGCTGCTCCTTTTCTTTTTTACAAATTATAATGCAGATTCTAGACAAACAAAGACTGTCCCAGTTCAAGTAAAAAGTTACAGTCTTCGACTTTTATGTGAAAGAAGAAGAAGAAGAAGAAGAAGAAAAAAGAGTAATCCGAAAACGACCAAACCGGTAAGAAAGCATTAAAAATACCCTGTCAAGGATAGTCTTTAAAGGCTAAAAATTATTTACTATTACCGAGGATTTCAACAACAAATCCTTGAGGGATATTATTAAGTGGTTCGCGGTGTGGCAATAGGTACCGTGCTAATTAGCAGCTTAAAACTCTTCATCAAAAGATTTGGCAAGTCAGAATTGTCTACGAGATTGGTGTACTTCGACTACATATAAGCTCTCAACAGTAACTAATAAGTAGCTCCATAAAGCGATCATTTGCCTTTAGGTTGAAAAAAACGAAGCTCGTGAGCGAACATTTGAATTTAATAAATGTTAGGTACAGTCATTTATTCAGCTCAAAGCGACAGGTTACAGGTATGTCGTTCAATAATACGCGACGAAGGCCGTGTGTGGAACGCATCCGGTTCGTCAAAGTCGCGGCAAGTGTTCTACGCCCCTGGCCATTAGAAGCTCTGCGAAATGACGCGTTTTTAAGAGGTCGGAATGCTTGAACTATACGCGGTAATAAATAGAAACTAAAAAAAAAGTAGTGATAGCAAAAAATATCAAACTCCGACAAACGCCCTGACCTGGCGCCATGCATAAGGCAAATATCACCTTCGTAACTCATCGTATGCAATTGCAGCAGGAATTGCAGTCTGACGAGAGAGAAAAAAGGAAATAAATTGTCCAAACGCGGGTCTGAATGGAAAAAAGACGGCAAAGACGTTCAGAGATTTTGTATCTGATTACCTAAACACCTAATTTAGGTTCTAGGACGTATTGAGAGATAAGCAAAAACTACGTATCGATCTATCAATATTCACGGTGTATCGTGAGTGAGAAAACCAGTTTCTCCCGTATTTTAAATTGTAACTCTCTCGATATATAATGCGCATAGTGCCCAATATCGTTAAGTATCGGTAATACCACTGTCTAGATACGACTGAAGCGGTACAAAAACCTGCACCACGCCCATGCCCACGGGGTTTAACGTCCTTGATACTGCGGAATAACGTACGAACAAAAGTTGCTATACGTATTGATAATATTATGTTGTTACCTACGTGTGTTTTATTATATTACGTGGATAAATACGCGTGCACGTAACATATACCTACGCACGTAATAAACAACGGTTTAAGACTATGTAGTTATACCCGCGAATATGATACTGATAGAGCCTTTTTATTTATTTGCAGCTAGGCGTGTGCCACGGATAACGATTTTGCAACAGAGTTATACCTTACGGCTTACGGTTTAGGCGTGTCAGCGGCAACGTGGATATACAGCAAACGCACATTAATTTATATCCCATAATGTTGTTTTGTCGTTCGTTCGTTCGTTCGTTCAGGTCACGACCAACAACGACCGGCACGCAATAATTACGATACGGAATAACCACCCACAACCATCGCCCATGGCTCAGTAATTTCTTACGACATTTATCCGTTAGTACTATTGGTGGGTCAGAATCTGAACGTTCGTGTATTTCGCGAACTCAAACACAGCGCCGATATTAATCCGATCTTTGAATTACGAGCATCAAAATTTGGTGTAGGTATTGTTTGCCGCTGATCATCCATCAGTCGTAGTTATATTGAACGAGGGTAATAAAATGGAAAAGGTATCAACTGACCAGGCAATGAGTCACACGCCAATTGGGGCCGGGTTTGAAAAGATCCGAATTTGTTTGAGACGATTCTGAATTTTCAGAAAAGTTGAAGTTTGGAACATTATAACATTCCGAAAGGTCAGAATGCAGACAGCTCCAAGCTCCGAATGTCCAGGCCCACGAACGTTCAAAAATCCAAAAATTTCGATCTATTTCGCAGGATGCAGTGAAGACAAAAGATAACAATTCAGTCTAATCGAGACCCTATTTACGGGAACCCATGTTATCTACTTCAATCGATAACCTCGATGTCATGACTGATGAACACTGCATTAATACATTCGTGAATTCCAAGTTTCTGAGGTCTGGCCTTTCGGATCCTCATATAGCTTTCGGAATGTTTAACCTTCGGTGTTCTTCGTATCAAAGTTTTTGAAATCGGCCATTTAGCCTTTCGGAGAAATACCCTTTTCAAAAATTTTGAGCTGCGGTAATACTCAAATTCGGGATTTTTGAAATTCGGAACATCAACTCGGACTCATATTTGTAAATCAACAGATTCGGATCTGTACGAACCGGTGCAGTTAATGCATTCAACGGATTCATGACGCTGACATTTTTCTCAGCAAGTTAAAACTATCGGTTTTATTTCGTAATAATAAATCCTGTTTATCCGCAAACTTGGCTTCGTCGGTCCCCAAAAAAGAGCAGAAGTAGGTATATACCCTTACCTTGAATTTCGGTCCGTAGTAGAAGAGCCTTCGTGTCCTCTCTTTTTTTTTCAATCATCTCTGACCATCCGCGTGAGTTATTTACGTAATAACTAATCAGACTATACGCTACGCTGAAGGCGCAACTACTAAGGTGTCTAATGATTATTTGGCATGGGAAAATCAGTGATACATATACGGTATGTATATAACATATATGTGTATTGTATACTTACGTTAGTCATGACGCAAAGTTTTAAAAGTAGTAGAAGCAGCAGCAGCAGCAACAGCTTCATTCATTATTTCCTCACTTTGCTCCAGTTTATATATGAAATCCATTGGTTATTAGGCAATCGCTAATTACCCACTGCCAATAGGCAAGAGTAACGTCAAACTAACGTTAACCTTCCTTTTGTAATTTTCATAATAGTTCTATTCCGAAATATCTATATAGTATGTATACTGCACTAATTGAGCACACCAGTGATATAGCACTTATTATAAGATAAGTACATATAGAGTACAATAAAATCACTCTATTCATTACTTACCTGTAATTTCCACAGTGTAGAAATTTTACAACTTCATATAATATAATATATATATATATATATATATATATATATATATATATATATATATATACATATATATCATATATTACGAAATAATATTCAAACGTTCAAAGTAGGTAGGATAAATCTTTTTATTAACCTTATAGTACAATATATCTATGATATAAATTATGTTACAATTTATTATACACTTCGGGCAAATTTTGTAACATAGTAATTTCGGTGAAAATATATCATGAAATATTCTTAGTATTCATGTAGGTATGTGATTAATTCGTTATTCGATGTAATACACATAACGGTCGCGGTGGGTGATTTCGGCCCTGTTATTATTAGTATTATTAAAGCTTTTTTTATCATTCAAACTATAATTGAAGATCAAGTATATACCTACAATTGAAAGACTTACGCGAATGTAGGAGAATCATTTTATGCATTGAATGGCCGAAAATTATATACGTAAGTAGGTATAAGAATAAACGTCGAGCAACTGTAACGACGTAACTGCAGCAATAAGGTTGGGTGTAGGTAATTTATATCGTTATACAAATAGATCACGAACTAGAGTTATAGTTGCAACGGAAAGAAACACGATCTATTACTTGATTAACGAATCGTTTTTTATTCAGGAAAAAATAATTCCTTAAAACTTGACGACCGTGAGAAGAGAGGCTCTCATTTCTCAGTGACTTTGCGAATTTTTTGCTTCCCTTTTTTGCTTTTCGATATTTAAATCAACGGTATACGTAATGTTCAATGAACTGCTATTCGATTTATTTGTCCTTTCGATCAATTGGTATTCCGGAATTATGTATACGAAATAGTTGACCAATTAAATTGCATGGATTGGCGTATGGTTTTATGAAAATATGTTTTATTTTTTATTTTCACTTGTATGGACATAATACAAGATTTAGGTACTAGTCGAACTTTTCCGTAAACACTTCTTTGTTCTTCAGATCTATGACGACCTGTGGAATTTTTATTAAATGAGATTCAAAATTTCTTCTGAAATTATTACCGCATTGCGCCGAATATAAGGCGATCCTCAATCCTCAGATCAGATTCATGAGCGTTCTTTTTTTTTAATTTCATTTGAAAGTTAATAATTTAAATAATAATTTGTAATATTGTTGGAATTGAACCACTTGAAGGTGACACAAAATTTGCATCAACGAAATGATCCGAAATAGCTTAAAATTATCCTTAAATCTTTTCAAATTACCTTGAAATCGGTTGAAATTATGTGAAATCATCGAATCGCTACCATACCAAAAAATCGGAGTGAATAGCCCCTCGTGACTCATGCAATTAAATTATTATTCCGCAAAAATATACAAGTATAGATAAATAATATTAAACTATTTCATGGTCGGGCATGACCGTGTTTTTTTTTTCCTTTATTTTATATCGAAAGAATGTGATTTTTTAGAATCATAACAAAATTGTTCTTTTCGTTCAGAGTATTAACAAACGGGATTCATCTTATGATTTAATACTTGTACCGTGTTACGCTAAAGCCCGCTAAGTGATAGAAACAAAAATTTTCAAAAGAGCAAGAAGACTGTGCCATTCTTGAAATTCTCAAAAAATTCTATAATAAAAATTCACGAGTACAGCACAACGTATGCTCAGTTAAAAGCCGTATGAGCTTCAAGTTTGAAAATGTGATTTGTGATGAACACAAAAATATTATTTTATTGATCAAAACCAGCACGAAGATGCGATTTTTTTCGAAGATAGATTTAATTCCCAATTAGCTTTGAATTGTGCTGATTAGATAAGATGCCCAGTATCAAGAACCGTGATTAATATTCGATACAATACGATAATAAATAATAATTCTAAATACGAGAAACTAATTTTGTGATGTAGATAAATTACAATTACAAATAAAAACACTTACCTTTCCAGACGATTTCATCTCAGAAATAAACTGTATAGCACTGTTTATCTTGTAAAGTCCAGCGACTAACGAATGAGACGGTGAAATTAATCCTTCTTCAAAAAACTCCAGCACCTCATCTCCAGCTGAACTGTTTACAAAGAAAAAAGAATCCATTCCAAACATACTGGATATAAAATCGAAATTATTAACGCTGAGCACAGAAAACAAATATTATAAACTCTATGAGTAGAAAAAAGTCTGGTTTTTCTAATACACGTCGGATACCAACTTACCGATAAAGTTCATGGTCCTTTTTTCTGTATTCTTGAAGACTGACCCCAGTGACGCTGAAGGATCCACTCTTTGCCGCATCGCTTGAATCATCCTTGGGGACTGCTGCTAGCCCAGCGACAATGACTCGCCCTTGGTGATACAGACTATAATTGAATTGATGATCGTTTGGCATTGGAGAGGTATTAGACTAGACTAAGATATACCTTCTCGAGACAAGTGTTGTATAACAACAGAAAACTCGTTGTCGTTTAGCAAATCTTTAACCGAACCGGACTTGTAGACGTTGGTGAAACTGCGGATAAAAACATCTGAATTCGATCTGAGTTACCAAAAATTGTTCCTTGTAATAAATCTTGAACTTCAGAAGAAGAGAAGAGACTGTCTCACCAGGATAATACTTTCTTGAAATTATCACCGGCTACACCCTCGAAAATTGCTTTGATGTCTTTTTCCGCAGCGACATTTGCTAATTGCTTCATTAATGTCTTGTCGTGAAATTTGAGGGATGCGAACGCTCCCTTTTCCCTGACAAGAGTAGTTCTGTCTTCGGAGGCACAAACCCCAATTACCTATCGATGAAACATGTGGTTATCATTTTTCCAATCTAAGTATGGATTTCTTGAGTTATATGAACCTGAGATCTGAAGACATTTGCAGCCAGGTCAACAGCCGCCAGACCAACTCCACCAATACCAACGTTCACCAATACCATGTCATTCTCTTCTATACAAGCTCTCTTCTCAAGACCAATAAGCGCCGTCCCATAACAATCTAACAAACACACTGCATCTAGCAGTTTCACAGAGTTTGGAACCTTCCAAATATCCTGTGAATTTATCATTACTGAACATGTTCCTTACCGAATGAGCAATGAACACAGTGAATTGAAAAGGAAGAAGTACAGATAACTGCAGGAACTGTTTGAATTCTAACTATGGGGAAAGATTCATGTTCGTTGTGTTTCTGGCTACTATTTTTCAATGATCTGCAACATCTTATCAGGCTTTTAAACCTAGGACCATTTCTGGATCTATGACTAAAAAAAATCCTTCTTCTCTCTACTGCATGTAATATGAAGTTTGGATAATCGTTTATTTCCATCATAGGCTGTCCTATTATACCATGAGTTGGATCGATGCGAACAAACTTAAGATGTAAACAAGATATGTATGACCTTTCAGATAAAGTATTCCTGAAATATCACGGATGGAAGACTATTTCCAGGACTTCAATACCCTCAAAAATTCTGAGGATGCTATAAAAAATGTTAATGAATTCAATCGCTCACGCCAATTTCTGCTGTACAAGTCTCTGCAAATCCACCAAAACGTTCTTTGTTAAGAGCGATAACTTTGTCGCCAATTTTGTACCCAGACTTTACTGCGTCTTCTCCAACCCCAAGCAATTCTCCGACTATTTCGTAGCCCAGAATTTGAGGCAATTTTGGTTCATAGGTGTAAGAATTATCGGTTAACAACATGTCTGGGCCATTCAAGGCACAGTAATGTACATCGATTAAAACCTGACGAAAATACGGCGAGAATTCATAGTCTGATTCGTAAGTTGTTTCTGTATTGTTTAACTTGTATTAGAAAATATTTCAAACGTACCTCTTTGGGTTCTAGTATCTTTGGTATCTCGATGTTTTCGATTTGAAGAGGTCCGTTGAAATTTTTTAATATTGCTGCCTGAATTCTGCCGGCTACTGGCGCCGGTATGATAATTTTTTCGTTTTTATTTACGGCTGTTGTATTTTCTTCGGTAGCTACAGCGCTCCACCATCTCGCAGCAGGTAATTGAAGACGTAAACTTTTGCTGGTTTTAAATATGAATTTAGTCAGAACGCGGCGGCCTAACACAACTGACATTTTTTCCCTTCTTTTTTTACAATGACTTTACACTACGGGTATAAATAATATGTTTACTTATTTTGGCACATAACCTAACGACGTAACATAACCATAACCCTAATCATCTCGATCGAACGGGAACGTCAGTGTGTGTCAGTGAACGAATGTCACGTGGTTTCGTGTTTTATGTAACGTGGCGCCATCTTACAGCTTCAGAGATAAATAGAGAGCCAGAGAAACCGGATTGTACATTGTGCTGCCAACTACAGGATGCGCATATAACTAACTTCCCCGCTGACGTCACAATACCAATACCCCAGGTAGCAAAATTCAATAAGTCATCCAAAAGCTATCTAAAAGATGCCTAATGTCCGTCTGAAAGTTAACTATAAGTTAGCAAGTGTCTGAAAGTTATCTTTTAGGAGGGTTGTTAGCTTTAAGGCAACTTCCAGACGGACATTAGGCATCCTTTAGATAGCTTTTAGATGACTTATTGAATTTTGCTACCTGGGACGCTACCTTGCGCTGATATCACGAGCTCGGAATTCAGGTTGAAATACTCAAACGAAGAGCTCACTCTGATAATAATTGAAGAATTCATACGAAACACTGAATCTGGAATAGTGAGAATACTTTTATTACTGAACTACCAACACTTCGAGTTTACACTATTGCCGCTCCTGTGAATTCATTGAACCTTGAGGATTGAGAATTGGTAGCTATGGCAGAGAAGGTCCTTTTCTGGGACCCCTTTTCCTTTTTTTAACAATATAACTTATAACTTATAAGAGAAGACCTTGTAGAGGAATGAGAGTAATTCATGCATCTATCAAGGCAGGATAGTGGGAGGTATGATGTCGAACCTGAAGATTTAAATTCATGACATAAATTCTAATCAACTATCAAGTATCAACTTGTAACGAGTCACGATAAAGAGAGTGGAAAAACTAATGTGCTAATGAAATAAAGGATTTCTCAGTATCACAATGATTCAATAATTACACTTCTTTTGAATATATACAGGGTGATATTCCAGGGACATCTCAGTACTGCAAGTCTCGGACCGTCAGGCGGCTGATAAATATGTGCGCGAAATTATCAGGTTCCGCCGCTCGACTATTAGGTAGCTATAGTATAGTCGAAATTCGATCAACGCGATAGTAGCCACCGATCGTAGATGAGAAATAAAAGGAAAGAAAAATCCACGGCTACGATCTGTGGCTACGATCGCGTTGATCGAATTTCGACTATACTATAGCTACCTAATAGTCGAGCGACGAACCTGATAATTTCGCGCACATATTTATCATCCGCCTGACGGTCCGAGACTCGCAGTACTGAGATGTCCCTGGAATATCACCCTGTATATAGCGATCGGAGCTCTTCAGGATTGGAGCTCTATAGGAATGGAGACACATGATTCTGTCGTACTCTAGATTAAAATAATCTCGAAGCATCTGAATTGTATCTTCTTGACAACAGACTATTCGTAGAAAAAGTAAAAGTATGAAAGTATCGACCAAATAGAAACGACAAAGACCTGTATAAGATGAAAGAACAAACCTATTAGGAATACCGCCGATGATAACTACCTCGTGGTGAAAGGTGATATTACTATCGAAAGACGGTTACACCTGCTTATTAAGATGTTCTTATTCTGGGATCAAGCGAAGAGAGAATGAAATTCTGATAGCTGATAACGGTAAAACATCTGCTATGGAACTCATGTGGGTCAGGTAAAGCAGTAAATAATACCCCTATACTCGGGCAGAGTATTCAAAGCAGGATATCATTATTTTGCGACACCAATACGACCTTTAGAGGCGTTTGTGCAAAATGAACGAACCATTCGAGATCGTGGATAAAATCCGACCCGCCCACCACATCTACGATCACGCGCACCACGTCCCTTCGTATGATCCTCGTCAGTTTCTTGTAGGCAAATGCGGATAATATCTACAGTTCTGTATTCTCCGAAGAGCTTCCTTGAGGGTCGCGGCAAATGCCAATCATGCGAGGAGAGACCAGCTATTATTGCATCGCTTTTTTCGTGATTGAACAAAGTATTCGAGAGCTTTCTGTCCTCTTAAATCCTGACCTGTTTACGGAATCCTTTTTATCTTAACGACAAAGAATCACGAGCGCAGCTCAACAACGAGCAGTGCTAATCACAAAGCGAAAGTGTTGACGAGAATGAACTCCCCAGACCAAAGCCACACCCGGCAATTTACGCCAGGAATATTGCAGCATAGTCGTCGAGGATTGCCACAGCTTGTTTCATGCTGATCAGTCACCTTGAATGCACGGCTTGTTCTATTGAAGCGCGAATTAGGTCTTCGTCATTTTTCAAAATCATTTATGAAAGTCTCCTCAGCATTCTCGGTATCTTCTAGGAGTTATTCATGCATGGGCTGGTTGAACCTTTTGCCACCTGGGATGTGGTACATATTCTGAATCAACGAAGTTGTGGTGATCAGAATACCATTGACAATGGTCAACGACTGTATACGTAATCAAATCTACAGAATTCCATAGCTTGATGACGCTTGTGGACTTTCTCTGTCCTTTCGTTCGTTAGGAAATACTTGAACCAGAGCCAACCCCTTCACTGAAGAGTGAAAGAGGAGTAACCTTAGACGAAGAGTGCCAGAGCGCATGGGCCATCAAATGGGAGGGTGATCCATGAGGGCAAATATCAAGAAACGTGAAAAAGAGTCGGCTTCTCTTCGAGGGACTTGTGGGATCCCACGTGTCAGATATATGATCACGAAGAATCAACTTGATTGAATCGTACATTCAACAGCGAAAATATATGACATTGTGGATACTTACTACGTGTAATTGTGTAATTAATGCCATTCGTTCAAGAATGATCCGCTGAGGTCGCGATTTGTGGACTTTGAGATGTCGATAAACTCGGGATTAATTTTGATCCCAATGAACTTCGATCTAAACTTCGTGTAATTAAAACATTATTTGTACAATTATTGATAAATTAGTCATGAGTTTAAAAACACGTTTGGCCGCTCGCCCGGAAACTGCTTATCGAATATATCTGCGTACGTATGTTTTAAGAGCTCGTTTTTTCGGTTACTATTTCCAATAAAATAGTAAAAATATCAATGACAAACAAAGGAGAAGCTCTAAGGTTCGTGTCTTGCCTCGAAAACGAGAGATTAGAGATACAGCGTATCATGAGTCTCGCCACGTGCAATTGACAGTGAGATAAACGGAGTACGAGATACGCCTGTCCAAAGTACAATTAAATAAATTGCGCTAAAATATTTCATTGACCCGAAGACCGCCCCGTTCTAATTCAAAATATTTGTCACGATTGACGTATTCACCACGCCTTTATTACTGCCTATCTCATGTGATCTATGACTTTTCGTTTCCAGGATTTGAGCAATGTACGAAATAATAAACTGTTCTTCTTCTCGCTACTTGCTCAATTTACTGTAAATGTTCAGTCTAGAAAAGGAATTCAAGGGATGTAAAGCCAAATACCAAGCAAGCACTGCAGCAGCCGATCGAAGACTCGAGAGCCAAGGAGGGTGCGTCCCCATCACCTTCCTCCAGCATCCTGATATCCGCTTTAAGTTGTTTATCCATTGGTTGCTTTTCGCCTCGCTCTGGTCGTTTGTCCTTGGACATGATAGTCTACGGAATATCCCTTCGGAGGTGGTTATGCTTCGAGTGTGCTTGTACCTTTGTTACGAATAATACAGGAGGAACTCGATCCCGGAGAACTACTTTCAGGCTGAAATTCTCGACAGATGTTACTCCATAGTAGGGCATAGCCTTCATGGTGTTTTATGGTGCAGCGTCTCGTCCTGTTCTCCTAGTCATATGGGACCGAAAATTTCCAGAATCGCCCAACCAGAACTAAGTTATTGTCCGCCTTGGAGGCAGGCGGCATTTGATTCCATAGCTTTTTCTTATACTACCCTAATTCGGCGAGGCTTCGCTTCTATTCATTTTCTATCGAGCGTGACTAATTCAACGTCATAGGGTACAGGTTTCCCAGAGCACGTTCTCGCCTCACAGCCCTGACAACTACAATGACACACTCATTGTCAGGGGTCTTCCTCGTACCTCGGTATGTTCTCCTAGTTACGTTGGGTCAAAATTTTTAAGAATCATCCAGCCAGAACTAATCCAATCACAGAAAAATAACGTCAGTTAATTTCCTTCACCATTTTTATACAACTTTCCGACCAGACGGATCGCCGAACTCATATTATTCTATTGTGAAGGAAAATCCTGGCCGTATAAAAGGTGGTGCTATGTCAAAGAAGGACATCGAATGCAGGTGCAGCTATCGGTTCGTCATAGGAGCACCTGCTACAGGTCTTCTCCTAGTTCTCATAATTCCCTCGTAGAACGGCTCACAACCTTTTCAAATTTGTTCAAGCTTAACCAATTGATTGTCAATCCAGTCAAACTTCGAGACTATATCTATATGCGGACCACTGCAAGCTTCATGGAGACTCGACAGGCACATATTCTCCTAGTAGAAGTGATATTTAAATTTTTGTACAGAACTCTGCGCTGCCTTGCCTGTAAAAACTACGTGAATTTCTCGCAGCCAATTTTCATAGCTCACAATGCGAACTCGATCTGTAATTTTTTTTCCGTGCATAAATATGAGAGACATGAGAACACGAATGATGAATACCTAGCCTGTTGCTTTGGTCCCTTTTTAACTTTCAAATGCCAAAGTATCATGAGGTGTAGGAACCTCAAATTTTTTGGGGCAGATTTCTCAAGCTTTCCAGCTCGCCCAGCATATTCCCCTAGTCACTTGGCTGTTGCAGTATCATTGAGAGTTACTCGGTGACGATGAATACGCGTGAGTGTTTGTAGAAACGGTGTTAAAAGATCTCCTTTCATCCGTGTTCAAAAGAGGGGTGTCTTCCGGAGGGTTTACCCTCTAGAGACCCTCCAGGGGATTAACGAAGGGCGGATTATTAGGCATTTATAAGGGATCTTTCGTCTCGAGCCTAAACACACCGCATCGTTCCAAAACCGAGAGAAGAAAAAAGTCTTGTCACGTGATACTCTAGTAGACAAGAAAGTATCAGAAAGGTGAAAGTAATTCTGATCTTTCGTAACGTGGCTTTAATCGTGTCTTGGCCAACTCTGGAATGACGCCATTGTCTCACGCATTCTTAACCACAAGTTGAATCAAAAGAAGTTGACCATTTATCCGTATTCAAGTAGTTTATGACAAACACGCAATACGGTGTATAAAAAATTCCAAATTAGAGAACAGGAAATAAAAATACTGTTTTCTTGTTTTGGCAATGGCATAGCAAATATTGACATTGAAGATTAGATGGATATCAGCAAAACTTGTTTTCATATTTGTAGAGAATTAAGTCCTGCGTTGTGTTGACAGTTTCATATCCCATTTAGTGGGACACGGTGCTGACGTTAGTTGCTCTTGCGTATAGTAGATCCTATGGTTTCCTGGTCTGCGGAGTATCGTATTACACGTGACAACGCATAATGTAGAAAACCACTGAGAAACAGATTCCCGAAGCATGGCTGTCCCGCAAATGGCTTGATGCGATCATCGTCGAGGGTGTGGGATCACAGTGGCTACACGTGCGATTGATAAATGTTAGAGGCACTGAAAATTAGCATATTAATAAGTAGGCTGGTGACAAGTGTCAGGATAGCAGAAGAAGTCCTTAAAGGTTGAACTCCTACTGGGGGGTTCCGCTTCAAGGATATTTTGACCCTCCTCAAGGTCCCTAAAGCCCTGATGACGGGACTCTCCGCATTTAGAACTCGCCCAAGGGACACTAATTGCATCGGAAATATCGGATCCCACATCTCGCAAAAGTATCATGAACTTTATACCCTCCCTTTCTTAGGTACTACAATTTTGTTAGTATTGGTAAATGCATTAAACCCATAGTAGCGCATGCTGCGAGGCAATGATCATCGTCAGAAGCTGTTAAGAAGAACAATAACAACTGGATAAAGGAAAGGCATGTGTATGCATACTATAATACTGTGATAATAAATTGAAAATAGATAATATGGACAGACATTGATATTATTATTTTACAGACACGCCTGCCGGACTAGCGAAGTAAATTGATGCTACAAGCCGTAGTGTGGGAACCTTCAACCTCGAGATAGGAAGAATCTTATCAATACTAATTGACCTCCGTTACTTTGCCCATTTTTTAGTGCACGTATACGTTTCGTCTACTTATTTTCAGATGAGTAGTGCATGCTGTCGTTCCCTCAAGCCTCAGTCAGTGCTGATCAGTTCAACTTTGAACGCTTATCATCGAGATATGAAAGAAGACTTTGTCCTCAAGTGTATATAATAAAATATATATATATATATAGCAATCACGCGCCATTTAAGCGGCAGATTGAAATTTACCGAGTATGTTCTGGTTCCCTGCTAAGTCTTGCGTCGTAAGGCGCATCTTCGTGACATCGGAACGCATTTTAGAGCTCATATTGTCGTTTCCTAATTCGGCTATACGTGTGTAACATAACACACAGGGTTACCGGTGTATGGGGGTCCGGCTTTCCGTACAGAGAAACGTCTGCAGGCGAATTCATTTCAGGTATACGGTTAGAACAGGGCAGAACGAAAGCGTATTACATATTAATAAGGAGCCGCTTATCTCGTAACAGGACTGTAGAAATAGCTCAGATTTCTATGGAAAACTCGGGTGATTTTCATTTTCCCGTTTTCCAAGATGAGTACCACTCCTGCGCGGCATGCTGTCTCGTTACTTTTGTTTATCAGGTTTTCGTCATCTCCCTTGAAGAGCTGTGACGGATGCACGATTTCGTTCGATTGGTCAATAAACTCGACAGTCCCATTGGACCAATTCAACGCATCCAATTCTCCCCGCAGATTCTCTGGCTAACAAAGCCGACCGAATCTCAGTCCTTGTTCACTCCTGTTTTCCGGATGTCCTTGTTTACGTGTTGTACCCTACGAACAGTACCAGCGCCGGTACGACAAGGCATATATCCATACCAGAGGACGAAAGGGAGGAGAGAGATGCAGAAATTGAGCAGCGAGTCAAACTGTGCTCCTTAAAATGCTGAATATCTTCAAATTTTGGCAATCGGGACTGACGTAATTATCGTTTGCAAAATGCATACAACATATATTGTATATATGTCCCTGAGCGTTCCCTAAGTAGAGGAATCGCCGCTTGCAGGAACTTGCCTGGGGCTTTGTCAGGCTCTGGTTGGCACCAACGCCAGTCTGAACTCCGAAGAGTGAACAGCCTTTGTCAGGGAATGATTCGTCCCATCGTGGGCAGGAATTTCACGGAGAAAGGTGACTCCCGGCCGGAGGTTTCCCTCTCTGTCGTGAGTTGGTCATGACTCCGTTGCAAAGATGATCTCCTGTTCGCGCAGATATCACCTTTCATTTTTTTCATATCTACTCTCAAGATAAAGCCCGTGATTTATGAGGCCCGGTCGGGACGAAGGATAAGCTGATGGTTCAAGCTACGCCTTCGTCGAGATTCGCTTCCTTCTCGGTCCACTACCATGGCCCACCATCCAACCACGCGCAATCCGAAGAGAGAAGAAAAAAGCTACTTACTTCAAAGAAAACGATATACATACACATATGGTGCATATGCATATAGCATGTATGACCAACTCCACGCGGAAGCAACCCGTGAATAGCATGTACACATTGTGGTGGAAGTCATCTCACGAAGAACCCCAGGTTTATCATAGAGTTATGAAACGAGTGGAGGTTGTCAGGAGTGCTGTAAAAATTCCGCGCTTGTTGTGCAGCGCGTTGATCGATCATCCTACGTGTTCATTGTTCACCCTCGAGTAAATCAGGCGAACGTTTCTCTCGCCACACCCATTCCGCAGGAGAAAGTCTCGCCAAGAATGCAGCCCTAATAAAATTAAGCCGCTGGTTGGCCGGAGAAAACTTTACAAGTTGCCATTTGCCATAGTTCCCGAGACATCCCGAAGAGGCTGCGAATAGTCACGGCCGACTATCGATGTAAAATTTGCAGGGCGAAAAGGGCGGGTCTCGGAGGAACCGCGCCAGGTATATATATGTACATGTACATATACGCGTGTATACGCGATGTCCCAGGGGTAAAACCGAGGTGCCCTGTGACTTGGAGCCCTTTTTTCCCTGATGAATCCCTGGTTTAAGTTGTATCGCGGAACACTTGACCCTTCCTTACTCGGCGCTATTGACCCGGGTGACTCGCCACTTCCTGGCCCTGCGTACTTTCTTACTACGGTTGTTTACCCTTGTCTTGTCTTCGGGGCTGAACCGGACGGTTCTTTATTCCACAAATACGCGACCAAAAAAGCAACACGTTACGAAACACCCTTGCAGATCGTCATGCGTTCCTGCTGTTACGTTGTAATTATTGTAATTTATGTCATTTCGCAGACACCACCCAACCTACTGCTATCCTGGTCTTTCCTGATTAAATCGATAGGCTGCAAAGCTCTGCAAGACCAAAAATTCTTGCGGTTTAGTTGACGAAATATTGACTCAACCAATTCCCCAATATCCAATGTACATTCATCGCATTACACCGTGTTCAACAAGTAATCATTCTGTTATCTCTGCGCCCTAATACTATTATACACAATGCAGACGATCTTTAGATATCGATTTTGAGAGATTGGATTCCAACCGATCTTCAACCATCTGATTTTGCAATCTTTCCCATACCTTTCTCACAAACCTCTACTATTATTACTGACAATGAACACGCCTCAACTCCTCTAGATGCCAGACGCGTTAAACCTGACGATGTCGTGTCTCTTATCAAACACTGTGATCCATTATTGTGCTGACTTGATTGTTGATTATAAGTTGCTAACTTACGTGTGTGGTAAAGAACCGGCGACCAATCGTATATGGTACTAGACCGAGAATGATGCCTTACATGCGCGGCGTAAACAACTCCGTTACATCCCCGTAACAGGAGAACAATCTTTGGAGGAGGTGTCAGCGCGGGAAACTTTACGAATCAGAGCCGCATATTGCTAACGGAGGAGGTATAACTTTTTGCACAAACCGTCTAGCCACGTGGTTCGCGATCTACTTTCAACCGGTCTTACGGTAACCACGTGTCTCGTCTATCTTTAAAGTGCTATGTCTGTATAATGGACAGACTACTCCAAAGCAACACATCCAGTCACTGGCTCACTATCTGAAAGCAGTGTATAACTTGGTAGATCCATGTAGCAGAGGAAATTAGTCTTCTCCACATCCTATTTTTGACTGTTTGAATTTCACCCACGTTCATTGCAATTGGCATATCAGACTCACCCCAACTTACCCCCCCGTCTAAAAGTCTTGGGAGTTTGAATCTGGGCGTGAGATAGTGTGCCAGGAAGCGTGGCATCTGAGGGGGATGTTGCCGAAATAAACGTAGACAATTCCGTTGGGAAGGTGGACGCGGTTTCTGCCACGTGGCTCGGGGTAGGCAGGGCGACGACACCCGCCCGATATCGCGGGCGTTCTGTTAGTTGATCGAATGCCGTTGGAGTGCGCATTGCGCAGGGACGTGGTGCGGGGGGCGTTGGTCTTCCGGGGATGGCATGGCGCGGTGGTCCACGACGACGCCTCGCCCGAAGGGCCGTCGCTCGGGTATAATACCGCGGTACGGTTACGCTAATGAGGGTCGTCCCGGTGGCAGGAGGCAGGAGGCAGGAAGAAGAACTAGGTGGATAGACACACACGTATCCCGTGGTTGGCCAAAGGGCGCGTGCTTTTGGTGCCAAAGTACGGCCCTCGGGAGACCGCGCCCACGCAATCTGAACAGGAACGTAGGACCGGTCAGGAACCGTTCGATGGCCTTGGCCGCGAGGAGCCCAAACCTTCGAAGGGCCAGACCCCCTCCCAACGTTAGACCTTGCGACCCTAGGGCCGTCGACAAAGTCGAGAGGCGGAGAGAACAAGTTTTTATTACTCAAGGCGTTCCCTGTCCCCTGGACCAACTCGTTGTTATAGGTCCTCGTATGCACTGCACAAATAGTATTTACCACCATCTGGTCCCGCACACCATGTGCAGTAAACATGTAAATGCGTCAGTGTGCAGCACGCGTTGCGTAGCGATCGTAAAATTTAAACGAAGGGCGTCCCTTCCCGTTTTCTATAGAAGGGATCGTCGAACCCGGTCGAACCCCTACCTGCAGGGACTTGGTCCAGGCTTGCACCCCCATGATGTGATATAATTAGGAACTGGGAGTGGAGGGTCGACGGCCTCATCGCAGTGGCCAATGAGATTTGTGGCATAATTGTTCGGCGAAGGTTTTAGAATCGTTGTATTATTTCTTGAGGTTGAATTTCTGATCGTGAAACTGACACGTGTCGAGCCAACTTGACCCCTGCATGAAACTCACCCACGCATTTCGAACAGGGATTCAGGACGAGTCGAAACGTACGCAAAGGGCTCGACTCGGTGTGGGGGGGAGGGGGGGGGAGCCCTTAAATCCTAACTCAGATATATCTATACAACTTTGGGTGTTCGTTCAAAATCGACTGTGCGCATGCACCGGGAAATGTTTTGATCAATTTCTGGTCTGGATACTTGTGAGTGAGTGGGTCGCGGATACACCTGACATTATTGATAAATTTTGTTCAATAACTGGCCAAAATGATATCAGGATTTCAGAAAGCGTATTTTTTACCTCGTTTCATCTGTTCACGTTAATATTTGACACTCGGTTAATGTTTCATTGGATAAAAATAACTCCAAGTGCAAAGGTCACTTTTATTGATGCAATACTACAAGAACAAAGTTTCATACTAATTGAAGCGAAATATTAACACGTATGATAACAATAGAGACGTTTCTTCTGTTTGGTTTCTTTCCTGCAAGTTACTATACGTAATGTCACTGCAGCAGCGTTTATTGATCGTTGAGTCCTCGGCAAAACCACCCCTATTTCAAACTTGCCTGTATTTGTAACCCCGTGGGATAAGGGGAGGAGTCAAGTGTCCTGTCAGCTATATTATACCGTCACGTTCGTCATCATCACATCCCTCCGCTGTGATGCGGGAGTGTAGACTCCCTGAAGAGGGTTGGCGATGTGAATTGGAAAGTAGTGAGGCATGAGGGGGTTGCCTTGGCGCCATAAAGATGAAATATTTATCATAACGCGCATACCTTGACCTCTTCGAATCTCTGTAATCCTAATTCGCAGCGCGCCCAAGATATGAATCGTCATCGTAATTTAATGTCTTCATATCTTGGCGCGAGTGGCTAACTCCACGCCCTCGATCTGAGTACAGCCCTTAACACGACCCCTGCTCTTTATCTTAGGGCCGATCGTTACCGGGTGTATTTTAGTTGGGCGAGGTTCCCACCGCTTTATCCTATCGCAACAGGGCCTGGGAAAAGCTTAAGCGCCTGCTTCCTGTCTTCCAAAGATATTAGAGGGTGGAGCAGGGGGTGGAGCAGGAGGTAGGAGCCACGAGAGATAAACTCGCTAACCTTCGTCCCTCGAAATCGAATGCTAAACGCGTCAGTTACGGTCAGTTGACTTTCTTCGCACGCTCTCTTTGTCCGACAGGAAAGCATAGAGCGGAGAAGCGAGAAGCACAGGGAGCCTTGTTCGGTACGTCTCCCTCGTGATCCTCGCATTAGACATATCCCGACAGAGAAACAAGAATTTTTCAAAAGCTTATAACTCCGGATCACGTATCTCTAAGAAGCTCGTTGTGCTCTCTTTTCGAAGTAATTGAAGCAAGCTTCAAAACTACGTATTCGCAATGCCTATATGTTGAGCACGAACTGAGATATTGAGCGTTGAAGCTGGAAATTGAAATACAATCGCTGTTTGACGCAAGGAAAGAACGAAAATATAAATAATCTCGACGTGTTATACTTCTATTTAAAACTTGAACGATTCTACGTTAGGCATGTTTTAAAAGATTTAACAACGGAGCCACAGCCGTCGAGATATTCAATTGAGAACTGCGCTAGCGACTGTCTGACCATTACGGGCGTTGACTACCTACCTGCGTGCCGTTTGCCTCACGGTTCTCGCTACTTGCAGCTCATCGGTCTGACGAACAACGCCTGCGCCGGGCCGCTACTATCAGCCTCCGGTCTGCCTAGTCACGACTTTTGCTACTTGAGTCGTTCCGCTGGCGAGCACGCAGACGGTAGCTGCCAGACTTGCACGGGCATTCACTACCTGCAGGCTGCTGCCCGTAGGCTTTCAGCCACTGCTTTTTTCACTAGTCTATCGCAGGCGCGGTAGAAGCGTAATATCAGATTATCCAATTTGGATAATTTTTTTTTTAATTTCTCCGATTGAATATGAATCCTAGAAAATGACTTAGTGACTCAATTTCGTAAACAACAAAACAAAAACAGGAAAAACGATTCCCTTTTTTCAATGAATAGCTTTCTTCAATTAGCAGCTGGACACGTTTTCGTATCAATTATTTCGCTCACAGGGGTATCCAGAATTTGCGCCAAAATCGGTACACGAATCTGAACTCACATCGCTGTTATCAGAAGCTGCCTCGAATATATATAGAAAATTTCAGATCATAGTGGAAAAATCTCTCGCATGCTATAGTATGGCTATAATATCTACATGCATACGCCGCGCCATATGATCAGAATCCCAGGCTAAAGCGGGCTCCTGACTTTAGTCCTGTTACTAAAATTCGAAGGGATAGTTGCACCAGGATGCATCGATTCTACCAAGGCACGTAAATCTGATTCAACTTTCTTTATCTTCCTGTGTTCCTGTTCGAAGAGCGGGGGCGGCTCCCGCGGAGGGCAGGCCGTCAAACCCGCGGGGCGGAACCAGGAGGCGGTGCAGTCTGCGACCGCGGTCCGTGGACCAGGTTACTTGCTGGAAGTAGTTTTCACTTTCAGTCTTACATAAAGTGAGCTTTGCCTAGAGTCAACGGTAAACATTATACAGACGTTAGAAACTGCGCAAACGATATAGCTATCGCAGTACTGCACACGCAACCTACCGATTTACCATGTAGGTATATATAATATAGACATAACGCCGATACGCGTAGAACCCATAATATATCTGAATGTACGCAGATCACGTAAGTATCTAGCTAGACCTACCTGGACAAATGCCGTCGAGATAGGTACTCGGGGGAACGTATTGTGATATTGACTTATACGAGAACTGAGAATGGTGAGAATGATGCCGTGCATGCGGCTTGCGTCAGAGTCGTGAAAACCAAGAGAAGACTTCGCTGGCTGTGAAGGACCGGTATTATAATTACCTGGATTCTTCTTAAAACCTGGTGGGTAGGTAAGTCTGGTGAGTAAAGGGGAGTGGTAGGTAGGAAGATGGACAACCTCCCAATTTCAAACTGTTGGTAGCGAAAACGAAACGCCCCAACGCCCCCTGGAGTGACTCCATTCCCCGGGTGGTCCGCGAGCTTTTGGTCCACCCCTATTTTCGCAACCCTGATTCAGGGTGAAAAGCTCCGAGCACATTATGCCCCCCTGTTACCGTTGTTTACTCTTGTATTGTACGATAGACCGCAGGATCCCGTGTGTAGCTAACAATTTGGGATAGGTATTGGTCCGTTATTTTATAACACATATGTTATGCAATAAATTAAAGATATTCAGGGACAGGTCGAGGGCGTTTCATCGCATGTCACGCCTTGGACTATATACTATCTATCAGTGTTTTAGCCGAAGGGGTGGTTTGTATCCTTGACAGATTTATGCTTCCCTACCACCTTTGTGTGTCACCCAATAATCGTCCTCGTACCGGTCCTGCACTCCTGATACCTCCGTGCCCTATCTGGGTTGAAAGGGTTCCAAAACCGAGCTCGACTGATGGGTTTGACCCTATTTTCGTATGCTTAACATACCTTGGACCCAACATATATTCGTACGCAAATAATGCACAGTGTGCATACTAGGTAGAATAACACTCGCTACATCCACGAGTACATAGCCGCACCCTGGTAGATCATACGCATATATGAATATTAATTACTCGGTGGGTGACAATGCGCAGGGATGCATCAACGCCAAGGAGGTTCGCAGGCTCGGCATGAATAAGTAAGTGCCCTTAATCCCTTCCCTCTTCTCGCTTCGTCGAAGACGACCCCTGGGTTAAATAAATGCCTCCTTTCTGAATGGAAAATATTACATCTATCTTGCTGCTCGGAAAAAAAAAAGATTTTTTTTTTTATCGCCACGGCTCTAAGTGCAGTGTACACGTCTGCAGCAGCATGATGACGTCAATGAGTTGCCCAATTCCAGGATAGAAAATACTAACTATAGTTACTTCAATTGCAATTCACTGCGCTTCAGCATTGCAATCATTTTTACATACACAACAATAAATAAACACTTCTGCGCAGTTAGTTACGCTCACGATTGTTGACATGTACTTCGACGAGATCAAACTGCTCACTCACTTGTTGTAATAATCATTTAAGAATAATTTCACACTGTACAGAGCGAGATAAAAGCCATCTTATGCGAAAATACATACCTACTGCCTGAAGTCTCTTAAAACATACAACCATGCAAATTCACTATCAATATGTTTATATGAAATAGGATTACGAAACTTGAGTGAAAAGTTCGTTTTCAACTTGTGTTAAGGACGGTGTCCAGCCCGAAATAACTCCGAAAGGAGAAATAAAAGTGTTCGAATATTTTGGACAGATGAACAAGCATTGATTATTCGAAGTCCCTCAGCGGCCAAAACCTACAGATCCAAAGGAATACGTATGCATCATATACATATACCTATACTTGTTTCTGACCTGCGCCAGGCCCTCAGAATTCTCGAGGAAAGGTTACGCGGTCGTTCTTCGCCAGGATGTTTTCCTGGTAAAAAAGCGTGGGTGGATTCCCGCCGAGTAAACCCTTTCTCTCAACCCTTTCTTTTCTTTGAAAAATCATACGCCCCAGTCGACTATAACGTTTGGTGAATTCCTACGAAAAGGTTTATTAGTTATATAGCCAGGCTACTTTTGGAAACCACAAATCCAACATTCACAATACCGTTAGCGGAACCTCGCTCGTGAACACTGCCCGGAGAAAAATACCTTCTTGGTCATAATGCGTTCCTGATTCGAATATGTGAATATATTTTATTCAACCCTTCTGAGGAGTCCGTGGATTAAATTATTCAAGAAACGGGGTGCATACTTATTAGTAGAGCTAACTCAGACTGGGATCTCCTCGCGTCAATACCGTACAAATCCTATACATATATTCGATGCATAACTGTTTTATACACGTGGTATCATCTCGCTATTGAGGCGGCTATTTCGAAACGAAAATAGAAATACGATATCTTACGAAATTTTGTCAGCGTTTGATACTTGCAAGTATTTTGAAAACGTAATCAAAGTGAAACTGGGACGTTGGTTTGCCCACTAACACAGGGAAAGGTACGAATTTCGGCTACCACTTGTCCTCTTCTGCTAGCCTGGCATCGGGGGATCAAACCGATAGACTGCCGATAGCCCTCCCAATTATCGGGCTGATTGGAATTTGAAGCTCATCGCTCCGGGCTTACCTCTACCCGATCTTACTCTCCTGATCCAAAGCCGTGTTATGACGCCGTCAATCTGACATGTGGCTAGACAGCTGACAACTACGCGCTATTCAAATTGCCGTCTGGGTCCATCCTTCGTCTGGTAGAAGCTTTCGAAAATTTCTTTACCCGAAACAATTTTCTCCTACAAGTTGAAAGCAAATATTTAACAATGTAGATGTTGAACGAGACCGATTCACGAGCCCGCGCGAAGGATTATGGCTTTCGACGAATATCCATGCAGCCAAATATTAGAATGGCTCCTACCGCCTTATACTATCCTGGTAGTAATGTGTGGCCCGGAGCACTTGAGCGCATAACCCTTTCCTTAGACGTCACACGTCTGGCACGCACCACACAACCTGACCGTCATACGTGAAAGACAAATGCGTTCAACTCCGTTATCGGATGATAGATCGATCAGCTTCGTCACGCATTTGCTTACATATACATATATATTATACGTATACGTAGCACTTACCTATGTGTATACATATATGTATAAGTGACGTACACGTACGTGCAGCGGTGATAGCAGCAAGAGCTTTCAAATCGATATTCGCTATACTACTGCTCCGTTTTCATTTTACCCAACCAGCAAATGTATCGAACGAACCGAAGGAACGCCTAGCCTGGCGCCGTGATACCATTGAGTATTGGTTTTCCAAAAATACCCGGGAACGTACGCGACAGAACCGTTCGGTTTTCCCAGGCCAGTCATGCTGCTCTGGTAGAAGCGGAAGGAGCCGATTGATTGGAAACAGCCATCCAAGAATTTCGCGTCATCGGTAACGGGGAAAAAAATTTCAGAATCCAATAACATTACGGGAAGTAAAGCTATGATTTCCTGGTAGCAAAAAGGTCAATGGAAGGTCGGAGGAACTTCCGCCAATATCAGAGGAAGTCAACCGAGTATTGAAACTCGCTCAAACCCATCGAAGGTTGATACCTTCTCATCGATCCCATATATCTTTCACCGTGTCAACAACTTGGGGAAATTTGTCAACATCTTAAATAATAATCTGCACTGTATATCATACCTCGACGTTACTCAGATCTCAACACGGAAGTGACAATTGCCCTAAACGCAATACCCTGCATTTCATTTCTGGGACATAATTCCTCTGGCAAAAGCTAGTCCGCGTAGAGCCGAATCTTACATCGATGTTCCAAGGGTGGAAGATCATTCCCTCTGTCAGAATTAACGGATAGCTTTGGGTAAACGCCCACGCAATCTGACCAAGTGAACATGAAACCATAGGGGTGAATGCGAAAACCGTCAACTGTAGAGAATAACTTAGGGGCGCCATTGTACTATCATGCGAACGTGTCGGATGTTCATACACATACCTATGTGCATGTATATGTATATGCATATGGGGGATTCCACGTCAAATCGAACGGTCGATTTCCCTCACCCCTTCCGATCTGTTTGCCCTTTGACACAATCAAAGTACATGTTGTAAAGATGAACTGTGAATTTATTGAGATTTTTTTGAGCTACCATTTTCCCACGACAGCTCATCGAATAAACCGATTTTTTGATTTTTCCGATTTTTCGCACCTACGTAGCTCAAAACCTGGGAGACATATGAAAAAAGTTGTTTCACGAAAATTGAAGGTTTTCTTGTGAACCTTTCGAAAGTATTTTTTTCGCATTTTTCATACCCCGTTTAAGTATAGTTTTGATGGAAAATCTTCGAAAATCTTCTCTAACAAAAAAGTGCCCTAATCGAATTGGCTGAAATTTATACACAGCGTGCGTTTTTCAATGTCTCAGACGGTCTAAAAATTGCATAGTGGGCAGGGTAGTGGTTCAGAAGATATATCAACAAATATCCGCGCAATGCCAAGAATTCGCCGATTATTCGATTCAAACTTCGCGGTGCAGCAAGCTATTTGCTTACCCTGCGCGTGGCACTGCTGCAAGCTCGAGCGCGATGTTCAATTCTAACTTCTAACATTCATACCGCCATATTGTAGTATGTATGGCTGAAAAATTCTACAGTTCCATCTGAACTATTACTTGTAACTTGTCAACTACTGTTCGGCCCATCATGAAACTCACAGACAATCTTTGGTATTGAAGAAGACATGCTGTGTAAAAATTTCAGCCAAATCGATAAGGGCACTTTTTTGTTACAGAAGATTTTCGAAGATTTTTCATTAAAACTACACTTTAACGGGGCTTAAAGAATCACAAACAATTATTTTCAGAAATTTCATAGAAAGATGTGAAACATTTGTGTTACAAGTTTTTTCATATGACATCTGGATTTCAAGCTATGTTAACTTGAAAAATCGCAAGATCGTTAAAAGCTGATTATTCGACCAGCTGTGGTGAAAGAACGTTTGGTCAGAAAAATCTGAAAAAATTCAGAGTTGATGCTTTCAATACAAACTTCAATCGGGTAAAAGGGCGAAAACATCAAAAGTGGTCAGGGAAATAATCTCATTTTTCCGTTCGATTTGACGTGGAATCCCCCATATACAATACCTCCATAGAGTTGTTGGTACCTACTGGTTCTATGGTTGTTTCGGGGCGTTATTGCACCTGCTTTCTTCTGCTCTCCTAGGGCTTGTTTACTCCCTAGTAGATCTTCCCTTGCTTAGTTCGTATGGAGAACATACATATAATAAAGGAACAAAAAGCGAGAAAATTAAACGGAGTACAACGGTTGTTTCATAACGAATCACCGGGCGGAAAACTATGCGATAATCATAAATCAGGTAAACCACGAGAACAAAGGAAACGTCAGAAACGCGCTAGGATTGTATAGGCAGTAAGGTGGTTGATCGAAAATTTCGTTCAGGATTGAGCGCTTGTTCGCAAAGGGTTTATGAATCGAAAACAGCTCGATGAGTTTAGTATTCAGAGTAATACCTCAGTATGAGTAATGACTACTCTAACAATTTTAACACAATTACTGAAACCATCCAGTTATGACGTAATGATTATTACAACCGCCTGAAAAACTGCATGAAAAAAGAAGGACATCTCTGAACCCTTGGATTTTGTCACGGTTATTGATCGCGGGAACAAAAGAAATGAGATTCTGAAGAAGAGTAGGTTCGTGTTCGCAGAAATTCCTCCGAAATATATCAAGGGACCATTCGGGGTTTCGACCCGAATGGTTCGGTTTTGCGGAGGGTTGCTAAGCTGGTGGTCGATAACAACCATACTGAGTGGAGTAGGATGAGCAGTCGCATCGAGGGAGTAAATGCCGATTGACCTCCTCGAAGGGCTGGATTCCTGGTCGAGTTTCTATGAATGTTCCGTTACCGCCCACAACCCTTTCTCGCTCTCGTTCCAAGTCCAATTCGTGAACTGTAGAGTGGTTCTCGGGACTCTATTATGTACTTCAGTTTCTCATCCGTCCCTTTCGCCTCCGGCTTCCATCGATTAAATCCCGCAACAAATATCCTGCACGAACCTGCGGCTAGATGAAATTACCAAGGGCTGTGGACCTCGAGCCGAATTCTCTCCGTCTTCTTATAACTTCCTGATTAGTGTCACCGCATTCTTTTTATCCTGAACTGTTCACGCGTTAATGCGATTATCAGTTGTGAAGACTACAGAAACAGCAAAAATCGGTATAAAACTGATCGGAATGAGCAGCAATCACCTTCCGATCCTCGATTATTTAATCGCGAATAGTGAACACCGTGAAAATTTCTAATAATCCCATTCCGTCTTCAAAATTTGTTCTTGGGTTCAGGAAAATCATGGTAAGAACCACCGACGGTGTTTGACTCGAACCGAATGATCCGGTTCGTTCACCTCGTCGGCTGAGGCATAATGAGTAGACGAAGAAACAAATCTAACAATAAGATCAGCCGCGTAGTACCCTGGTACTGCACCCCACAGTTCTTTTGTTCCGAGTAAATTAGGGCCAATAACCGTTGGTCCGCGCCCACTCCGTCCTGATTCCGAGCTAACCGTACCATGGCATTGTTAGGTATTCCATCTCCTTTTACGCCGCGAGGGTCAGGTATATATAACACGTCTCCTCTTCGGTAGTCGAAAGAGAAGGGGTGCATTTTCCTCGAGAGTTTCATAACGCTCATATTTTCCTGTGACGCGGAGGAGTTACTCCATTGTCCTCCACTTTCTTGGGGCTACTCTTTGGCCCTAAGATGCACCGTTACCCGGGTCTTCATTCCACTCTTCGTCTCTCAGCACGACCACGACGCCCTCGTAGGTACCGTCTGGCCCTACTTCAACTACGACTACTGATTTTCAGCGGGGAACATTTCACCGATATTAGTATCCGCAAATCCGTTGACAAAGTGACGTTCCCAAACCTCGAGAAGGGGCCGGTCACGGCTTTAGCGATTCTCTGAGAGAAAGATCTTTCATTCAACATCACCGCACCAACTCCACCGCTGTCATTCGATCCTTGCACTTAGTATCCGCAAATTACTTCTCCCTTATGACATCCTAATCGCTACTTTAAGCTCCGGTGGAATATGCAACGCGTTAGGTACTACTACCGCTTTTCGTCGTTGGAGGTAACGACTTCACGATCAATTCTTGCACTCGAGTTTCCTGCAAATAGAATTTGAATACTGCTAAGGAATAAGGGATAGGTAGAAGAGACTCAACGATTGTCGCTATACCTGCCGTACGCCATATTGCTCCGAGACCCTAGACGAACGGTTTCTGCAACCGCATACTATCCTAGTATTGTTGACATCTGCGCTATTTATCTTTCTCGAAGCACGACAAATTGAATTTATATTCACCGTTTACAGCCTGCCCTAAATTCTACCGGCTGTCTTCAGACGCCACCCATCCGAATGACCCTTTGACCGTTGGTTTTAAACGGTCAGTTTCCCTCGCCACTGAACTTCGTCGAGCCTATGAGTTCCTGGTCAGAAGCGTCACCGGATTAAAAAAAAAGAAGAGAAAAAAACTAAAACGGGAAATTGTCCGTGCTCTGCGAAGCAGGGGAATAATAAACATCCAGCTTTCGCCGACGCGTCTTTGTATCATTCAATTCAAGAGACGCGGCAGGCTCAGGAAGCTAGGAAACCGAGGGTCAGGTTAGCGGAGTAATTCTGCCCCTCGAGGAAATCAATATCTTTTATACTCCGATGAAACTTTTCCCATATTCACACGGCGTGCGGATCGGTACGCCACCGAAAACTCTGCCGTTTGATGATCGCCTAGTGGACGCCAGTCCGATGTTAATTAATATTCATAACGTTGGTCGTAACGCGTTATCAAAGCACACTGTGTGCCTCGTGAAAGTATCTAATTACTTTTGCATAAAATAAATCGGTAAACACACCGGCCGCGACCGCGAGTTAAAGATAAACAACCAAAACAGGAATCCATGAACCACGAGGGAGCAGTGCTCACACCATACCCATACAACACGTACCCGTTTACTTTCGTATACATATACATATATAGCGATAACCACTCTCCTCGAGTTTTGATGGTGGAGTTTCGAATGCCTAACCCTTAAGGGCATACGCCTACGCACTTTTACTAGGAAACCATGAGATGGTAGAAACGGTTCTACACTAAGAGATCCCTTCAAGGGACTCCGAATATGCGCGTATACCATGGGCTTATGCGAGGTCATTGATCACAAGATGACCAAGTAAATTTATGACCAATCTGTCCAACCCGAAGCGACCTTCTCCGAGTATGAAATCTGCGTTTAAACGAGGCTTGTATAAATTGATTGGGCTTATGAGTGTGGGAAAAGATTCTGCTGAGGTAAGTAAGCTGAAGTAAGGAAAAAATTCTACTCGTTGATGGCATAGTGAAGTGAAAGTGAAATGAGTGACAATTTTCAACAGGAAATTATGAAATGGACTATTAGTTTTCACCGAAAATTTATGGGAACTTATCACAGTTTTACGGTAGACTTGGGCAGCGGTTTCCATGCAGAGTAGGTGAAGTTAACAACCGCGTTACGAACACACCCCTATTGTTGAACCATTAATTTTCTAATGACAGTGAAACACAATGAAGTAAAACTGTTACGAGAATTCTGGTTACGGTCGATGCGGTGGTCTAGGTAGTGCGTATTTTCTATACTACGTAACAGAACTGCTGCATATTGAAAGTAGACGGGGATTAAGCCCAGCTACTTTCTCATTCTCGTTTAATTTAGGGCGCGCAGTTTCCTCCGGTCTAGACGTATCGCTCTATCATCTTTAACGTTTTGTCCGTTTCCAGGTTTCGTTTATATTAGGTGCGTTAGGTAACCGCGTTCACTGCCCTCTTCGACCATTCTACTTCCCCGTTGGTTCACCTACTTTGACGGTTTTTTTTTCTCCCATTTTTCTTTGTGTATGTATATATAGCGCCGGAAATCGGGTGAAGGTCCCTTGCCCATAATTTAGTTATCGGCCTACTGACTGGCTATGACCAACAACACGGCATAATCTCCTAGTCCCCGTCACCGCGCCATTTCCCTTTTATAAAACATTCGATCCCTAATGCTCGACGAACCGCTTTACAGACCGTGATTGAATTGATTAATGGGTTCTTCGAAGACGCATTTCGTTAGCCGATTGTCCCCAGGGATTTCGGTTGAAGGGCCTCAGTCGCAGGGACGTAGAAACGTTCGTAAGTATTTTAGGGACTATTCATAGTAAGGCGTGTTGCATCAGTCGCTGTTTGTCGCGGCCCTATCGAGGCCAATGGCGCAACTCGGTTTCACTAGCACCTGAACATGTATACAAGAATCAGTCACTTAATTATGCACATATTTCTTATATTAACCAGCATATAAACAGATAAAGGCTATACAACTTCAGCTTATGGTCGTTGATGCGACTTTTTTCTCAAATCAATTACAGGGATTTTCGAATTTGACAACTTTTCTAGTTTCATGCAAAAGGCAATTCTGATTATAACAGCTGCGGTAACATCGAACAAACTACAAAAGCTCTGCCAAGATCTAGTTCGAAATCCAATTTTCAGACTCGCATCGGGCCCCAAAACGGAGGGGTTACAAATTAGAAGCTTTATGATAATTAGCTTGATGGATGCAAAAGGAGGCAATCGGGGCCGGGAGATAATGCAACAACTTGCCACAGAGGGGCCCTATTATGGCTAAAGGGATATTTCTCGTCCCTCAATGATCGTTGAAAAAAAAGAGAAACTATAACTAAAAATCATGTTGTTTTCAATTTTTCATTCAGAGAAGAAGCGCGTTAGACATTCTTACAATGTTCTATGAAAACGATAGAAGTTCGTAATTTAGGCTTAGATTAACTGAGATCTAAATGTAATCGATTGCAATAATTAAGAAATACGGTGATTACAACGCGCGTCTTGAATTACAAAAATTTCATTCGCGCCACGTCTGCGCTTAGGTCTACCTGCAGCCGACTGAGTCAACGATCGGCGAGCCAAGCAGCCAGCCAGCAAACCAGCCGATGGAAATAACTGTACTTCAGAGTCTTGTTCAGCTCTGCGTTCATAATCTCCTGTTAAAAAAGTTGAGTTTCCTTTGTACAAGAGATTTTGTGTAACTTTAACGTAACGTCGTATTGGGCGGGGACTCTAAAGCAAACCTATCACTTACCCGCTCGACGCCAATCCCGGCTTACAATAAGGTACATGGTAAACGCTGTTCCAAAACCATTTAACCACGATGCAACGAAAGAGTTAAGGTCAGACAGGCACGTGTCAGCTTATAAACCAGGAACCCATAACCATGCGGGGGATGATAAGACCTTTGGCGCCGCCCACGTCTTATACTCAATACCTCCACTCACCCGTGCAGTAAATTCTCTCAACGAATATAGCAACACGATTTGAAAGGATGAAACCCTTAAGAATATGACACAAAAATCATTATTCAAGCGTCGAAACAACCTGGCGATTTTTTCTAATTCATCGTCAGATAAATTCATCGTTCAAATAATTTGACATATAAGATGAGATCAGACATTATTGATTTGGAATAATGGCGTCTGTAGTCTTTATGGAGAAAGCATAAGACCGATTTTGTAGTGGGAACAACTATTGGGGTGAATTGTTGGGGGGTGTATTTTATAAATGGTTCATTCGATCGTTGCAACCCCAAAAGTCGCATGGAATGGTGGAAGTTATTTGATGATACGGGAAGTAACGAATGAAAATTTTTCACCCTGCTGTATATCTATGCGTTTGCACCATTCACCGAAAGATTGGAGGGGAGACATCCTTGCTGCCATAGCAACGAACAACTCATGTGGAGCGATCGAAGTACATTTTCCCCCACGAATTTAGTCGTTCTCACCCTCTGCGCAAGGGGAGTTTTGGGCGTCACTTACACACAGGGTTGAATTTCTCGTACGCACCTCGGACACGCATGTAAATGAATGGGGTTTTGATAGGGCTGCGTAGCAGGAGATCAAGGATGCTGAAGAGGAGGCAAAGGGCCCTAAAAACCCTTTGTTCGTTCATCCTCGCCCGCCCATGGCCCATCCTCTCTTCGCAGTGCGTACATTGATGTTCGCAGCTATTCCACGCAACCATTTGCAGAATTTTAAGCTCGGATACAGGTGTGGATCTGGAATGTAGATGTGGATATAAATGCATGGCCACATGCGTACGCGACTAACGTGCTCGCACACTCGTCAAAAACTCGTGTCTAACGTTACTTCTGACCACAAAACAACACATCTACAACTGGAGCACCAAGCCGGCAGGATATCTTAGGAGTTGTTAAAACCATCCCCCGTACGCACCCCACGCAGTTTCGGGCGAACCCTCGGGGGAACGCCCCTCGCTAAATTCGCAAACATCCCTTGGCGAATTTTAGAAAGATCATAGGGGTTGCAAACTACTGGGAGAATATAATCGGCACAGAGGAAATCTCGCACGAGGGTTCCCTATCGTCAATTCGGTCCAGGGATGCTGGGGGCTGAGAGTTGAGGGGATGATGGAGAGCAAACTCCATTCAGAAATCTCTCCTGTACGAAACTCAACGATCGATACTCTCCCATTCTGACACCCGTGCGTGTCTGCTCAATGAACTTCCATAGGTCGACCCCGCATGAGGGTTATCCACCCTTCTCTTAGGAAACCTGATTCTGCGAACAGGATCGAAGGATAGAAAATGATGCCCCATTATTCATTATAAAGATTATCATCCACGGCCTTGACTGCATTTTGGAATGGGGTAGATCAACAGGTGCTACAATGATCACAGATTCATTTCTATACTAGGTACTGCGCATGAATCCTATACTGAGTCTATGGAAATTATAGACATTTTCTGGTTCGAATAACCATGGAAAGTTTATTAAATCATGTAACTTAAATTAATCAGTAATATTGGAATCATCACGATATAATCATTATAGGATCAGGTCCCAAGAGATCTTTGTTCACGGCCCTGAATAGAACACTCAGAGGGCATGAGAGCGAGCATTCACTGTCTCAAATTTCGTGTAGCCAGCATCTGGCGTCATGCATCACGCGATGTCCCACGTGGGTTCTGGGCTGCTTTGCAGCTTGGCATTCGTCCCAATGTGTTCCGAAGAATTTAAAACTTTTCGGAGTATTATTTTTGACAAACACAAAATCGTTGGTCCTTTTTCCCCATTCTCATATTGTTTCACTCAGTGAATGTTTTCCCATATATGTTGATTGTGAATCAACAGTGACACAAATCAGTCTCCCGGGTATTTCTGCGTTTCGAGTAATTCCCCTGAGCTAGAAGACGCTTCTGACTCCGGCTTATAGTCATTTTTCAACTACTGGATGTATAATTCTTCTGATTTTTAATTTGCTTCGTTTCTATGACTCAAAACTTATTGGCTAGACACAATGATCTTACGGAATGCCTATAAATCCGACGCTGTACCTACTCAAGTCATGGAACGTAACGTGGTAACCCTTTTCGAGGAAAGAACCATTTCTTTGGCAATGGTTTTTCTGTGTTGATATTCGACTACTCTGCGCTCGGTAAATTCTCAGCAGAGTCACATTTTTTTTTTTTTTTGTTTGTCAAAGAAGCGGTGCCTTTGGCGGCATTTAGTTTAACGACGTCTTTGAGTTGCGTGTTGCACATCTGCTGTTGCTTTCCAATGAAACTAATAAATTATTTACGATCCAACACATCGGCATCTGCCATCGGGTCGTCAGCTGCATCTCATCTTATCTATTCCCAGCGGGGTTCCAGTTCAAATTGAAGGGTCGACCGCTACCCATTGAACCGAAAGATCGACCGACACATTGACAGACCAGTCTGACCGCGTAAGTATCGGTTATTCAGAAGCACATTGTTTTCCTTTCCGAAATCTTCGGCGCAGAACTCTATTTACATAAACATAAGACTACAAGTAATTCATTGGTTGTAACTTATTCACATCCAATCAACGTCTATAAAATGATCAATAAATTACGCAGTCTTCGTATAGAAACAAACAGCGAATTGCGTAAGATATGTAAGCAGTGCAGAGTGAAACCAATTGAAGGACTGAATTTCAATCGTCTCGATGCTGGGGAGAATGACACTGATCAATCGTGCTTATTTACATAAAAAATTGACCGAAGTATGAATTCAACAAATTGATGAACGAATATCGTCATTGATTATTATAAGTCGAAGATGAAATAAGATCTAGCATTGTAAAATACCATTAAAAAAAAACACCACGGTTGCAATGCTTGTTTACATTATTAATTGGCGATTGGCAATTGGCAATTGGCAATTGGCAATTCATACCAAAGCCATTAGAGTACATACTACGTTATCTGTCGTGCGTCAACAAGTTTTTAAAATTGAAAGAAAACGAAGAGAGTAGGCATAGTGGGGGTGGGGAACTTGAGAAGAGGAGGATGACGGACCAGTAGACAAACGGATGGATCAGTCACTAAAAAGCTCTTCGAAAACTCGGTCGTGTTCCGTATATTAATTTATAAAACTGCGAATCTTGGAATTTTTATTATTCTTTAAATGCAACGATTTTCTGAATCTTCAGAAGAATATTAATCGTGATATAAAAATGTAAACTGAAGCAGTGGACGTTTTTTTTTGGTAATTATTTATTAAAAAACAATTACACAGTTTACATAATTTTGCACCAATTTTTTAAACTACATCACGGTGACTATATAACTTTAACAATTTCTTCAGAAAATAAAAACCACATACATATAGTAACAACAAGTTGGGAAATTCTAAACTCGTTATTCCCGCATTTAATTTAATTTCCAAATCACAAATTTGACGGCAATACCGCGAAGCTACTTAAACCATAACGGCAAGTGCGAATACACAATTGTTTAATTTTTTTCTAAATCTGTAGAAATAATAATAAAAAAGAAAAACAATCATAAAAAAAAAAAAACAGCAAACATGTTTCTAAACGACACAATACTTATGATGATGTACACCGTCAACATGATGGCTACACTTCCTAATGAGACAGACACGCAGAATTCGGTCAAGTTACGTGGAAACGATGTTACAACGACGACACTATCTCCCGAGGAAAGGGACAATCGATTTGAATTGGCCGACAGTGAGTTCGTTTTTGTTTTTCTTCTTTTTCAAAAATCTATGTGAAAATAGTAAAACTCTAATTCTGAAAAATGTTTTCAACGATGAAATGAATTTTGATCAAAGATTTTCATGTTCCATTCTTGCTTCGATTTTATTTTTTGTTTACATTGTTTAACTGCCGGGTTTTATGATCAGAATTGATATCCGAAAGTGTATGCAAATAAAATAAAATCGGAAGCGAGGAATATACGAGCGAAAGCTCATTCCTATCCTGCAGCACTCCAGGCATAAGGCATATTGGTATCCAGTTTCAGTACATGTTATCTTCAGTGGAAGACACAACACTGCATCGCTTAGATATACATGAACAGCTATGCTGCGAAGCGGCGTTATCGCTTTGATAACCTTTAAGAAATCCCGCACACTAATAGCCTTCGACAAAACTTTTAAACTAACACGTCGTTTCAATTCCAGGAAACAACGATAAACTACGTGCGTTATTATACATAGCTTATGCTTCTCTCGGGAAATTCAACTCTTGGTATAACATACCTATACTTGATGAAATGTTGATTCATATTGAACAACAGCTCAATAAGGACAATTGTTCGTCGAATCAAATGAAGCGCAAATATTTTCATGCGGCGGCTTCGGCGGTGTTGTCGTATTAAGTTGATTGTTTTATACAGAAAGTTCTCATGCTGCACCGAGATAATTATCAATCAAAGTTCTTACATACACCGTATGAGAACGCAATATCTGCTTCTATATTCTCATAAGTCATGGTGCTTCTACTAATTTCGAACATCTGGGAATTTATAAAATCCAAATCTCTTCTATAACAATTTTTTTCAATCTTTAGCTTCGTTAGTTATTGCGACATTTTTACTGATCTGATACGCGGAGCAGATCACAATGCGTTCGCATGTCCGCTTGAAGGCTGATTGAGGCGTTATGTGTTTATATTATACTCCCAGATCTTTTTAACTACAAAACCCCCAAAACGAAATCTACAACAAGACCAAGTGAACGTAAATGAATTATTTCCTTTTCAAACAGAGTGGTACATGTGGCGATGTTATCAGCCCTTCGGTTGTTTCTACATCGGTGCACCATGGTACGGAGAGAACAGGCCAGTAGTACTATTCCCAATGAGACCTGACACGATTAACCCCAGGTATCAACTGTACACACGCAACACGATCAATGAACCCGACGATCTAAAGATCGACGAAGAAGACACGATCAGACACTCACATCTTCGGGCTAATGGGTCCGTCTACTTTATCATTCACGGATATCTAGAAAACGGAGACAAAACCTGGGTCCTGGTGAGCCACTGTTTTAATTCTTAGCTATTGGATCTCCTCTCAAATTCCTATAGGCATGAATTCAGTTAATCGTCCATGAGGTACAGTTTGCATAGGGTCGCTATAGTGGGAACCCAAAACTTGCTTTCAAGGATTGAGTAGCTTCAGGTTGAGGCCAGAATGACGAGACCTCTCTGAATTCTGGTTGACGCCTAAATTTTCTAAAAACTGAGATAACTCTGACTTTATGTGTGAATCAGATTTCATTTTGCACCTCCAAGTCTTCGATGAAAACTTGCAAAGCAAATCTAGAATTTCGATTCCGAGTCAACGACGTGTCCCCAACTTTTCTGTCAAGCAAAATTTAGTAGTTGAACAGCTCTAGCTCAAACACTGAAGTTCTTTTCTGCTGAATGATTTGGAAATTTTTCTACCATAAAAAATCAGCTATACCTAAAAGCATTTCTGCATCAATAATTCAAAACCACGTCTCTCTCATCCAGAGAATTACGGAAGAGCTGCTCCAACGAGAGGACTGCAACGTAGTCGTTGTGAATTGGATAACAGGAGCAGGTCCACCGTACACCCAAGCGGTCGCTAATACGCGACTTGTTGGAGCTATGACAGCTCGGCTTGCAGCCCAGCTGATAAGGATCGGCAATTTTGACATATCGGAAGTACACGTCATCGGACACAGTCTCGGTGCTCATACCGCCGGCTACGTCGGTTATAACCTCCGGGTTCATTACAACCTTAAACTTGGCAGAATAACTGGTAAGTTGGGTCGATTCGATTGATTGATCGTTACGGCTCGAATTCTCGAAGGCAATTGAATGCAAACTTAATTTATACACACGCGTTTGGCTGAATTGATTTATCGGTTTGAATATGGGGTGAATTCGATATCGAAAATTGATTTTTCGGCTTCTCTTTGACCTCTCGAGTGAGTGCGTCAGGTCATGACGTCGCAGAGTTTGTTCATCTCTGACGTAGCAGTCTCGCAGTCTATCGATTGGATCGGGAAAGACCAGGGTAGCAGCTCGTGACAGAAAGGTTTGTCGGCTTTCATCTCGGCCTGGAGTTGCAGAGCCTAGGGATCTAATGCAATTACAAAGGCGGGAAGGAAGGGTCGGCTAGCGTTTATCGGACCCTCCAATATGAATGTCAGAGATGCTTCTGACTCCGTTGAAGGCGTCGAGGGCGTCGAGGGCGGGACGAGCTCCGCCCGAAGACGAGACAACGGTAAACAAGTGGAGTAAGGAACCACGTCGCACCAGGAAGTGGCAACAGACAGGTTTTTCCCCCCTCAAGGACAAGAGGGTCGAAGAACCCTCACTAAACAAGTTCGCTCTCTGGCTCGCTACGCCAAGAATCAGGAGGACATCGAGGACCACACCAGCGCATACATAATATACATATATGTTGACATGATGTACTTTCATGCGAGTAATTTATTCGCTTTCGACGCCTTTCGATCGTAAACGAAAACGATTATCGATTTTCATTTCATCCCCCTAAACCTCGATACATTTCCGAGAAACGGATCATCGCGACTATGATCTGACGCAATTGGATATAGTTGTAGTATGTATAAAGTGAGGAGAGAGAGTAGGAAGTGGAATAATGTAGTTTTGCAATCCGCATGATCTCATGCAATCGAAATTATTCTATAAAGTATACACATATACGACGAATTCGAACGATTACATAAGCTCAGCTAAATCGGGGAGACAAATTGGGGAAGCCGCGAAAGCTTCCGGTGAATAATTACGAAATGCGAGGAAAAAATGAAACTCGGATATGGTTACGGGAAAGTCCGGAGTATAATAGAATGTGTGTTGTACCTGGCTTGGCGTTCGTATGTAGGTCGATGTATGTAGTTTGTGTTGAACTTGTTTCGATGTTGGTATATGTAAGTATATTTTGGCGCGATTCCATCGTATAGGTATAACACGAGCTGCGCGATCCTTTAGCCGCGATCGCGCGCAGCTTGTTATTGTAACTTGTAACGGTGTCAGTAATCGTGACTCTTTCTCGGAAGTGTAAACACCCGCGGTATATAGTGAGTGTATAGAACTTTCGTGACCGCGAAGCGAGTCAGCTTTGCAGGTCCTTGCGTAACCGTAAAAACATCGAAATTATACCCATACACGCCTTCAGGCGAAAGAAATTCGTAGCGATGTTTGTCACGTAATTCAAAGACAAAGTTACGCGCCAAGCAACATTCTCCGAGTTAATTGGACCAGCATACATATTATAATCATTATTATTAAAATCATTATCATTATCGTTATCATTGTCATTATCATTATTCAAAAAGACTAGTTTCACCAACATACGTCTTAATGCCCCAGGTCTGGATCCTGCCGAACCACATTTCAGCAACACATCGCCGATGGTACGTCTCGACCCAACCGACGCCACGTTTGTAACAGCTATACACACAGATTGCAATCCGTTTATCAGCGGTGGTCTTGGGATCAGGCATCCGGTTGGTCATATTGATTTTTACCCAAATGGTGGCAGAAATCAACCAGGATGCAATGAAGGTGTACTCGACTCGATCACCATTGAACATGGCAGCATAGTACGCGGTAAGAAGATTTATGCTCTGCAGCAACGTGAACAATGTTGCAGGATGATGGTATGCTCCTGATTACTTCCTCGTAAACAACAAAATACGTTTACTTTAAATGTGCCAGGTATCAGAAGATTTCTTGGTTGCAACCACATCAGAAGTTACGAGTACTTCATTGAGAGCATTAACACGGTCTGCCCATACGTAGCAGTTCCTTGTTCCTCCTGGGACCGCTTTCAGGAAGGAAAATGTTTCGATTGCGTTAATCAATACTGTCCAAGATTGGGGATTGACGCACAGCCAGGAAACTATCGCGTATCAACCTTCCTAATGACCGGACCTGATCGACCCTTTTGCAGTAAGTTATATACCTACACGATACGCCACCAATAGCAGGAAGCTGTGGCTTGGTATTATCACCATTCGAAGCACACCATGTTATAACTATAACTTAATTCTATAGGGGGACACTACCGGGTCACGATAAACATTTCAAAAACCGCTGAAAGTATGAGGCACGGTGGTGAAGTGGGAATATTCGCGTTGCGAATTATCGGGGTTGACGGGAAACGAACTGAGATAATGCAGTTCAGTGATACTTCGAAATATTACGAGCCCGGAAGTATGCACACAATTGTACTCCCAGGGGAAGTTGTCGGTGAACCTACAGCCGTTGAAATAACATGGGAATATCAAACCACCCTTAATCCTCTCACATGGCGTCTGATCACCAAACCCAGGGTCTACGTCGACTCTGTAGTCGTAAAAAGCCTGGAATCTGATCACGGGTATTACACCTCGATAATAATTCATCACAAGTTCATTAACAGAGTTTCATAAGTGAAACTCTATTCGTTAATATCTATTATTTTTATTACTATTTACTACTTTGGTGTATACATTCATCTTACGAGTCAGACTAATCAGGTTTTTAACATTATTCAGGATAACGGTATGCACAGACGAGACCAAGGCACTGATCGCTAACGAGCCGAAAGTCCTCGACAAGTACAGCTGCAGTGAACCAACACTGGGAAATATGGTTACCACATAGAGACAGTGATGAAGCCCCCAAAGATGTCGGTAACGGGAAAATATCGGTTCACTCATCATATCGTGTGACCTTGACTATTTTTTTTTTTTTTTTTTTTTTATCGTGATAATCCTGCGGATTAAGATATTGTGTAGGGATGGTCTTTCACCCCTTAAGAAAGAAAGAAAATATTGTCAATTACAAGAAATACACAAGCTGTGAGTCATATCAAGTCTTTGATTCAGTGCAACCTTGAAATCAACGGTTTGCAGTCCAACTTCAAATATGTCGTGCAGCTCTCTCATTTTCATTTATGTAGTACGTACACTACACATACCTACGTGATCGGAGGGTGAACGGAGAACTTTTTTTAGAGGTGATCTTAGGCCTGGAGAGTAAGTATTTGCCACGAGATGAAAAGGCGAAATGTGAAATAAGAAAGATGAAAGATGAAAGACTTATACTCTGTAGCATCGCAGGAACCTTTCACTCCCGTTACACACCTGTAAGCGGGTGCTTTTCTCGTTCGCCACAACGTATGCGTCAGTCATCGCCCAGAACTTTCATATAGTACCCAATTCAATCAATTATTGGTTTACAATAACCGTTTAATTTCACACTCTTCTTGCACAGAATTTATCCTGAAGAAAGGCCAATTCACTATTGTCAATCACTATTGGCAAGGTTTTGCCGCGAAAAAACACCTCCGATCGTACTGCTACTGTGTTTGGGTACAGGCTGAGGACGCTATGGGCTCCCTACTCCTCGGCTGCGTTAGAAATCGCCCAATATTTGCGCCAAAAACCGGTAGTTCAATGCTTCAGATCGGTCGTGATTACTCCCCAGTCATTTATCCGATTGTATCGATCATGATCTTGATTCGAAGATGAAGGATGTAGCTATAGAATGGCTTTTGCCGAATATTAGAAAAAAAAATCACTACTCGTTGTACATCATCGTAAAGATGGCTTACTCTCGAGATTATTTTTCGCAAAGCTGAAAGTGAAATTGCCAATTCGGCCAAAGAGGCGACACGGATAGATCCTTTATCTCTGAGAATGTTCATCAAAAACTTCCCACACAGCATTGAATATTTCAGAAATATTTCAGAAATATTTCAGTGAAAGATTGAAATATTTTAGAAATATTACAAGGAAATATTTCTGAAATGTTCCTATGTCCGTTATCCCATGTATTTATAATATTTCATGAAGTATTTTTGAAAGATTTCTGAAACATTTTCCGAAATATTCCTTGAAAAAATTAAAAAATTAATCTTCAAAAAGTCTTTGGAATATTTCTGGCAAGTATCTTACATATATATAATATTTCCAAAAGTTGAGTTAAACGTAAAATATTTTTGAAACGTCCTTTTGAAATATTTCTGAAACTTTTTGCGAAATATTCCATGGAATAATCCTGGGATGTTTATGAGACATTTCTTGAAATATTGGTGAACATTGCATTGCATTATTTCATGTTATATTCGTGAAATATTTCACAAATATTTCGCGGAAACAATTCACAAAATGTTAAGAAAATATTTGAGTGGATATTTCTGAAATATTTCCGAAATGTTTCCATGTAATAATTCAATTTGAATATTACATGAAATATTCAGTGCTGTGTGGGTTAATTATCTTGAAAAATGAGGAAATGAGAAGAAGAATAGTTCAACGCCCTTATAGAATATATTGGTATTGATAAGTTCTCTTTCTCTTTTGTTTTTCATCAATGGTTAAGTATAGACGAGGTGCGTTTCGAATCGTTAATAAATGAATGTTAGGTAAAATTGAAGGTAGTCTCACCTTGTCTAGTTTCATAATATCTCAATTCCGTGCACTTCCTATAATTTCCGACATAAACTTTCTTCCATTTCCGTTGAAAATTCAAGATATAATCACGATTAACTACTTAATTGTTACATGGATACGTGAAAAAAAACATATCGCGTGATGTACAGAATTGCGTAATACCGCGATTCACCCGTTATGTGGTAAAATACTTAATCTTGTAAATTTTGACGACATTACATGTTAGATAACGAGATTGTTGATCAACTTGCGGAAACTTGAATATGCGATTGAATGAAAATCGCAGAGTAAACGTTTTCGGGCTTCAAATATTTTGGCAATCGTCACAAAATACGTACGAAGATATCGTGTTCACATGCAGGATAACCCTGTGGAGCTTTCTTCGATGTGATCTTGGTCACGCGACGACGTTGAGTTAATACATACCGCAGAATAGAAAGCAGATGAATTGTTGTTATTTTATCACTGCTTCGCGTAACTTCGTTAATATAAAGTTGAGAAAACTCGGACGTAAAACCTGCGGTGACATCAGTTTAAAATGAAATAGAGAAGAGAAGACCTGTGACCCTCCTCATATTACCAGAAAAAAAAACAAGAAGAAAACATATAAGAAGAAGAAAAAAATGAAGAAAAAAACAAAATTAGAAAATACAACGAAAAAACGTCCCTATTCAACAAAGTTGATAATGTGACGACCACGTGGTAACCCAACAACGACGGAAAAGTATCTATTTACTACTCTCTCCCGGAAGTAAGTGAAAAAAATAAAAAATAAAAAAAATAAAACTAAAACTAAAACTTATGCCGAACATTAACTGCCATTAGATTAAATCTTCAATGGTTAGACAAAAAAATAATATTTTCAATATTATTTTTAAATATAGACTATCTTAATGTTGAAATATTACTAGTCTGTCCACCAGCACTCTGTCTGCATATTAGTACATAGGTATATACTATATGTACAGATATAGTATACATATCATACTTATACTGCAGTTTGTCGACTATGCATAGACGTTTAATTACAAACATTATACTCTGAGGCGAATAATTAATCAAAATATCTCGCTTGAAGCATTGAACAGGTACATAAATTATATGTATACATTAGCAAAAAAAAAGAGGAAGAAAGGTGAAAATAAAGAAAGAAGTATGCATGTGTACATTTGACATCAAGAGTTAATTTCCCCCGAGGAAATGGTCAAATGATTGTGGTGGAATTGGAATTGGAATTGGAATTGGAATTGGAATTGGAAGTGGAAGTGGAAGTGGAGGTGGAAGTAAACGCAAAGGCCAGGTGAATCCGAGATAGAACAGCAAACTACTTCCCGTCCCAGGCGCCGTCACTTCTGCATGTTATCCCCCCTTTCACCTGATGGCAGGCGAACGCCAGGTAACCGAGTGCTCGAATCCCATATACGAAAGCAGTTCGCTGTCTCGCGTCTCTACGTTCAGTCACGAACAGTATCAAACAGTATTTCGAATCTATGACAACGGTGTTCTGTCAATCCTAATTAACAGTGGTGACATAATTGTTTTAATTTTACCCTATTTTTTTTTTTTTGCTTCTTCTTCTTCTAATTGTTATCAAATCTTTCAACGGGACAATCGCACTTCGTAAAGTGAATCTTCATATCATTATATCTAGTTTAAAATAAATTGGGCGACGTTTGTAGCCGAGGGATGAAGCCTTGACTGTAGTGCAAAGTGAGTCTGTCGAACTTATCCTTCTCATTCTACTACTTGCAGGCCCGTATAGGTGAACGGACTCACCGCATGCAATTTTCATTCACCATTAATTCAACTTCACATTTTCATATTTCATGCTCTATGAAATCCTGCGTATGTAAATTACCTATGAATGTTAATAATTTAGTGTCACGTGCCACACATTGCCACGCGACAACAAACGTCGAATCTATATTAACGCCATATAATTACTAGACCATTTTGCTATGCGGTTATTAAAAATGACTCTCGACACGCATATAGGTATAAAATTTCTATGTACATTAATACGAACTTATCGTAAGACACTAATGTATAGAAATTGATAATTTCACACACATGCACTTTGTATGTATCTTTTAAATACATAAGTATACCTAGTTAAGCCGCGCAGGATTACAGGTAGGTACCTGCACCACGAATGACTAGACTTTCTCCGCAAGCGAGGCTACGGAATCGCTATATATACTATATTTATACATACATACATATATATATATACACACATGTTACTTATATACCCTTATATCAATACATCTGGACTCTACGTACTTACGTTACAGTTAGTCATAATCAGACATAAATGCGAATTAACTGCGAATTAATCTGGTGAGTGGTGAGTGGATATCATTGAGTACACCTAGCCGAGGCGAGGTGTAGCTGTATTGAAAATAAGAAAATTGTAAGAAACTAAACAACGAAAAGCTATTTCGTTAAGCTTAATTCTATGATGATAGGCTTATCTGACGAATAGAGAAAACTGAAAGCGTTTAATCGTAAGACATTAATTTGTGCGGAAGTTGCTGATTGCTTGCGTTCATTTCTCATGCTGCTGTCGTCGGAGATGATCCTTTGAGAAATTGAATCTCAGCATACGTAGACCTACGTAGAAATATATCAAAGATAGTTGAGACAATGAAGAAACTGTAAACGAGGTGTGAAAATCTTTCGCAGAAAACTAATACATATAATCATAATCAAAGAAATTGAAGTTTGTTGATGGATATTTTCTTCCTTTATTCAATTTATTGAGCATTCGTTGCCTGATTGGTGTCTTTGAATTTTTTCAACTCTTTAATCTTGAATCGAATCATACATTATTATTATCATTATTATACAAATACAAGTATACGTAATAAATATTCCCACATATATAGATATATACACGCATTAGATATATGCTTATGTCTAGCGTGATAGCAACACGGGATGCGGTGATGCTCTTCCGCGTCCGGCTCTCGAAGCAATTATTCACACGTTAGCATTAAGTGTATCCATAAAGCCCCTGCCGAGGTATATTCAGTTAATCAATATAAATAATAAGTAACTGATCAGCTAGTCATCTAAAACTACGTATACTGACATGTTTTGACATTTTCCCTCCCACATACCTAACTACCAAATATAGCAGCAGCATTTCAGAATTATCAATAATATTCCAATTTAGCTGAAACAAAATATTAAATTATATTAAATTAAACTAAGAACATATTATTTTGAATTAAGAACATATTTCCTTGATTCAATCAAAAAACATTCAAGAAACTACAGTTTCTTGAAACAAGAAATCTTTTTTTTGAAACAAGGAATCTTTTTCTTGAAACGAGGATTTTTTTTCATCTGTGTAGCTGAAATTATTACAACCATCATTTACTCACTGACATTAGAATATTCATTAAAACTTGCAATTATTAAGGTATACATACATAATTGGGTTCGCAAACCTTTCAAGATGATATTACGAAACTGTTACAACTATACCAAAAGTACAAAAACAGCTTAAAAAAAGTTACTATAAAGTATAAGATATGACCAAATTTTTTCAATTGTATCATGATTCATGAATGACATCTTCTTGCATAGGACTTGTGCTTGAGGATTCTTCGGTGAGAATTTGATGGTCTTAAAAATTCCAGTAATTATTTGAATCTAATATTTTATGGGGGGGACGGGTCTATCAATCATCCATGGCCACTACAGCCATTATACATACTTCGGTTCAATCATTAGTCTCTATATACTCTCTGAAGATATTCAGGTATCTAAACAATTTACGTGTGCCAGCTGCACTTACCTTATACTTATACCTTATATAGAACCACGTGGAGAGACCCGGCTAGCCACACCACACTGAGTAAGTTTGAATAGCTTCGAGAATGTAGGTCAGTGTAAAGGCCGATGGAAAGCTAACTAAGGCCCCTGTGATGCAGGCAGACGAATCGTCGTCGTTAAACATTAACTGCGATGACCAGAAGAACTGGATTCAGGAAAAACGTTATAAAGTAACGTTCTAACGATGAGAGTTCTTACGAAACATTTCAAGTTTAGAATGTGCGTAACATTGGTATACTACCTACTAAAGCTGCGTTTCGTCTCGTTTCTATTTCTCATGAGACAAATTTTCACTCCATCATATTCAGACGTCACACTTCAATCTTCATACATACGAAGGAAATGAACGAAGCCATAATAGTGATTAACGATTATTATCTCTCCACGTTCGTTTAGTTTAATTACCAAGGAAATCTTTCCTCCATATACATTGTAAAAAGTGCATGCCTTTGGCAATTATAAAATTATTGTAATCACGAACGTGGGCGTGAAAGTTTCGCGTCATAATACCATGGTGTATACCTTCTAGTTTGAGACGCTAATAGGCCTGCCGGGTAACATACTAGCGTTTCTGTTCCTCGTGCACGTATATACAGCCGTCAGCGCCACCTAATTGGGTTCCAGGCGTAACTGAGGTCACACTAGTATACGTGTAATGGAAAAGCGTACAGATAACAGAACCGGCATGAAAATTATTGAATGCAGTTCGGAAATAGCTGGAAACATTCATAGCCAGCCTCGGAAAGGAAATGCAATATTTTCCATTGATTAGATTATGTTTGTTGATTGATTATGATATACTACTACGTTGGAAAGATATTACTTTCGCCGTGGTCACAGATCAGCGAATTAATGAAGTCGATTTACGACTCTATAATAGCCTAACGACTGCGCTTGTTGTTTCGTTAGTTTAATTCATGTACGTAGATTTAAAGTTGAAATATGAAATCCTAAGAGGAGGAAGTCTGCCTCAGCTGCACTGTACCGCGAGTTAGTGAAAATTAACTCTCGCACGAACACATCGATTCAACAATGCGTACAGGTATAGTACTTGGACTAGACTCTTGGAAACTGGAAATTCAGTCCAATTACTAAGAGCTGCAGCTATACAAGCTTGGAAACCAGATGGTTCCCCGGAAATGCGTTGTGTTGTATTGCACGCTTTACTCGCACGGGTACAACATCTAGCTACATTGTAGTCGCGTGTTTTACACTTAGTTACAAAGTGCAGATTACTATTTAAGTAATTTCATTTCCACGTACGTATAATTAATGAATAATTCTTCTCTGCCGTATTGTTCATACCTACAATCGAGTAAGCAATCTTAGAGCGATACTTTTGGCATGTAGAGGAAGAAAGTACCAAGTCATAAACGCGGGAAAACTTTTCTAGTATGTACAATAGTGCAGCAAGCTCGACTTTGCGCATGCAGTTATAGAAAAACCGCCCCTTGGTATGTGTATTAGAGTTCGAATCCCTTTGTGCAGAAAAACTGATGCAGTCAAAGTTCGGACATTCAGTTAGGTGGGAGAAACTGTCCTAATGCTATAGTACTACTCTGCGAATGAGAATAGAGGGGAAATTTTCGCGAGTTGACTATAATAGAGAGGTTTTGACTAGCTCAGATTATTACAGTGATCGAATCATCGGGCCTAGTAAGATCGTGTTCAAAGAAAATAATAAAACGTGGATAAGAATATAAATCCGAGTACCTAATTGAAACGGAAATGAGAATGACCGCCTCGCCCTGATCACTATCTTTTAAGGTAAGTTAAAGGGAACATAAGTCAGGATCCGTATCGCTTTACAAATCGGTATAATATAGTAATAAAGTCATTCTTATCTTACGACTTTTTGTACCGCTTTGGTTCGGTACACGCGAATCCAACGCTTTGTTCATAGTGAGTTTGAATCGCAGGATTATTTATTAGCTGTTCGCGTGAAGGCGGGATAGAATTACAACAAAATTAATCGGCTCGTTTTTGAGCTGTGATGATGAGCGTGCAGAGAAATGTGATCGTTTAATAAGAGAAAAAAAATTGTTAAAAAACGAACAAACAAAAAAAAAAACAGAAAATCAAACTGCATATATGTATTAGGCAAGATCGTACTATACGTGAACAGTTTTTCAAACCCATATTCTACGTAGATAAATACGTGAGCAGAAGTCGTATTGCGAAAGATTGATCGTTAAAATTTTGTACATAGGATGTATTTACATCTCGTACTTATATAGGTATATCTACGAATCGAAAGGATTTGAGTCACAATGAAACCGCAGATCGTTGATCGTCAAACCATTTTCCATCCTAAATCGTACAAACCGAAAAAAAAATGAGCTGTAAGTCTTTACGTAATCTTGCGGTAATTCAAACGTGAAAACAAGTTGACCGCGGTCAGTTTACAGTTTTTAAAAATCATTCAGAAATTACAGATTACAGACTAGAATATATCACGAGCGAGAACAAGTGTAGGTATAACTTTACCGATTTACTTTTCTCGCAAATATTACGATAGAGTTCATAAATATTGGAACAGCACTCATCGATTTTTTTAGAAACCATTTGGAAACTTATATACATACCTACATTTCTTTGAACGGAGTAACAAGACTAGTGCTTTCGTACCCCGTTGCAATTGTGAGGAACTTTACACATACATGCGTGATGGTGAATTCACGGTCCTATATATTACACAACGAATGATCTCCGAAGAAAACAGAGGAGAAAGGTCTACCATTACGCAATGAAAAGAGAGAGAATAAAAATATATTAAATAGAAAAAAAAATGAAAATAAAGATCGAGATGACTTTGCGGATTATGGCGAAGCATTTCTCTTCTTCAAATTGAAACTTTTACATGTATATATATATGTATATATACTGTATCCATTTATATGTATATAAATGTTATACAATATATAAATGTATGTATAATAATACATGGATACGTTTCTACGTGACTTGAAGATCATCCTACATGCCGAGGTGTAGAAAGTCAACTTTGACCATCGGTGGTTAGAATATAAGTTTCACAACTTATTATAGCTGTGTATTTCACCGATCAAAGTTGAATTTCTTCGGATAATTGCGTGTGAGTGTAGATCTACGTAGGCATAGATCACGCTTCCGATACGTAATTATACCCGGCAGCGTCTTACCGCTGACTATCAATCGGCGCGCGGATAGGAAGTATCAGTAGGTACCTGACGTACGCGTCGATCCACGTGCAAGTATACGTCTATCTCTTTCCCTGTTTCCGATTTTCTATATTTATTAAAAAATATCTATTTTCGATCTACATATCGCAAAGAGGTGCAAACTCATCGAGGCTATAGCTCACCTTACATATCAGTCGCTTTTAACGAACTGATCGTTGTATAAAAACGCGAACGAAATTCTGAAAAATAGATATAATATATTTTCACGGATGTGTTCGAAACGATTTCATATAACATAACGAACTAAATAATATCCAGAGTAAAAATACTCGAAACTAAAATACCCATTTGGAGTAATTTGGTTTTTACCCTGACGTACGCGATAGCCAAATGTAGTATTTTTTTTCTCCACATTCCGAAGATCTTTTTTGCAAATAGTTTGTTCGATTTTAAGAAAAGTACACGGCGAACCGATTCTAGGTTCATTGATTACATAATCTTAGCATATGTCAATGTTCTATACGAATATGTTGCGTGTTTGTATGTATATACACTATATACGCACGAAGGTATATCGGTATATATGGCATACAGGAAGCGAAACAGCATTGCCGGCGGGAAGGACGTCGGATCTGGGACAATCCTTAATTCTCGAGATCGGCCGAGAATGTGTAGATACGTATTGCACACGATTTCACTCTCCCTTTTAAAATAATAATTATTTAATAGCGACTGGCACATTATCGGTGAAATGGCTGGGTCTGATCTGCGATCCCCCTCCGGGTCAGCCCAGACTGGTCACTTTCGATCAAAACGTATGGCGCCAGAGTGAAATAACAAACTATGAATATAACTGCGTCCGTGAAATGAAATTGGTTTACATATTATATCTTGGCCTGAGGAAATTTGTACGGAATTTAATACCCATACAGAAATTATTACCTATATAGATACACACCGATACCCACATTTGAACACCTCAATAATTACCGATACTTGAACACTACTTCGTCTCGACTGTTGAAGATTTTCTAAACAATACTATTTACCGATCAACTCATACCTCTCGCGGCAGAATCCAATACGGAGATTATAAAACTGATAGTTGATAGAAAAATAGTTATACAATTACCCCTCGGGGTAGCTAGACTCTCACATGTATTTATCTAGGATAGATAGGTATATACCAGCAGACTGTACAGTTGCCCACATAGTTTCCCTAATTTCGAGCCAAGAATTTCTTCGAGTGAATGGCAGAGATATCGTGCATTGATGGATGATTGGAAAGGTAGAGATTAGGAGTTGCTAAAAAGGCAGGAAAGTAGTTGAAGAAAGGATAGATCGAGTACATATTCCTGCCTATATAGGCTTGTAAAAAAGTAATGCATATACGATTCGTGTGATCGAATTTACACATGATTAACGAGAGATCGCGTGCAATTTTGCAACCATCATAAGTCTGATCGCGAAAGTGTGACAAAAAAATTAAGATCAAATTAATTACTGTCCAAAGCAGAGTCCAAAGGTTTGTTCTAGCCCGAGGCAAAACGAGTATCTGCAAACGCATTCACATTTTTTTTCTGCAAGTTTGGATTGATTTAAGAATAAGGGAGAGTAATTAAGCTCGTGCTAAATACAGTAGCGGTGCTTCGCAAGTGGCAACCCCTATCCCAGACCACTGCAGACTAAGAACGTTGTGTATATGATGTGCGCGGTTTCCTTAGAATTCAGGACGAAGAAAACTAGGGCATAATATCAATTGGTCTGGAGTTATCTTGGTTCTGGATTTGTTAATCAGCGTATTCAACGCACAGCAGTTAATTAAAATTCCGATGTCTTTATAACCACAGCATAAGATATCGTGTAACGCAGTAAGCTGTCCTACAGCACGAGCGTGTAAGACTCTGCAGACAATATTACGACAGTGATCACCGTTGTGGCGTTATGTCACAAATTCCTTCCACTTCTCGCGGTCAATTTCTCGCTCTGGATCTCTCTCCGAACCATTACACCCCACCATGGTCCATATGGACCGCATAGACAACGAAGAGAAGCCTTCGGTGAAAGCAGACGACGACGACTCTCTTTTCGTTCACTTCTCTGCAGTCGATGGCTTAATATACATACCTATAGTACATACCCATATCCAGCGGCAATATACATATAGGTAGACATACCCAGGTTGTATTTTTCTTCGATCGATTGACATTCCACATCATCGCTGTGCCCGATCATCGCCACTCAAATTCACAAGAGAATCTCAACATCTGTAATACGCACACCTGTATAAGTGGAGTAGAAGACTTTAAGCAGAATAGCATAATGCGCGCACTACTGTTCCAATTTCCAAGTTTTTACCGATGACATATCTCAGCATCGTGGAGAGAGATCTCTCCTGGTCGTTTTGCTTAATGTTGAATCAGCGCAGTTCGGTGTTAGGTAATCCGCAGATCGAAGAAAAAGATAAATTTCTTTCGAGAGCTCGACGATCTGCGCAGGATCAGTGAAACACGTAGCTTCTTTCCTTTCGTAGAACCAGACGCGTTTACAGTTTTACTGAATATCATGGGTTTATGTATGGGAACCCTACTAGGTCTGCTCTTATCCGATGAATGCAATGCAATGCGCGAGTCTCGCAAAAGATTCTAATTCCTTTCGCACCTACTCAGTGCTAGATGATTAAGAATTTAAACAAACATAGCATATAGTTGCGGTTTAGTGCGATGGGCAAAATATTACGTGATACTTATCCCACGTGGTTATTAGCATTCATGTGACATAACAGCTGCTATGTTTATACTCAATAGTTGCATAAGTAGGTATCGAATCGGTTAATCGGCAGACTTGTTCACGCAACCGCGTGCGCTACATGTGTATGATACCATGCAAGTTGAAATGAAACAATGATCGCGAAAGACAGCTGCTCTTTCGGCCGGCTGCTGCGTTTGGCAAATGTCATTGTCCTAATTGTTATTGTTAAAATGTCGCAAGTCGTAACCGCGAACACGATTACGTTAGCGAAATATTTCTGCGATATATCACCGTCCTTGAACCTGGCCTATATATATGAGTTACATTATATTTTGCGTTGTAACGCGCTGTGACGCATAAGGTTTAGGTTCAACTTGCGATGATATGTAATTTTTTTCATTATCTACGTCTTAATTTAGACAAAGTTTGTTAATTATATTCTTTAATATTTAATCTTCTATGCCAAGGATTAGAAATCTTCACGCCATTAATATACTGTACCAACGTCTGGCTTATATGTATTTGGCTCCAACGACTGTAGGCTGTAGTAATCAAACACAATATCGCTTGAGTATGGATTATATTATGTAGGTATAGCGTTACTAGAATTGTCAAATTGTTTGCAAAAAATACTCGAAGAATTGCATCACGCGCATAGGTACCGTTGATATCCTGAAATGGCAGAAATTCTGCCATAGCTAGCTAGATCTACTCGGTAATTACACGGTTATTATAAATTATAATTGTCACTTTGTACAGGTACAGAGAGAATTGCAGCATTGTAGGTACAATGCAGCAATGCGGTCTCGTGACAAACGGCATGTAGTACTAATTATTTTTGTTCTTTTTATTTCATTCTCTAATCCGCTTCTACGTTTCTCATTTTGCCATATCGAATTATCGTCACCAAAAGCGTATATGATTCCACAGGCCCTAGAGACTTCCGTAACACGTGACATTCTGCAATTTTTTATTTTTTTTTTTCGCAAGCGTATAGGCATTACCTGGTTGTTCTTCGCAATCTAACGGCACAGATGTAACCGGCTTGCGAAGTTAAACTTCCTGCACTGAGAAAAAAGTATAGTATTCGTAACCATATTTTTACTATATAATCGAGTGGAATAAGGCCTCGAACATGTTTTTAATGTCAAAACAACTTATTAATTTATAGTGTGAACAACAATAATTATCGTTGTGTCAATGAACATACTATACAATACGTATATCGTAGTCTGAACAATACAGGGCTTACTATATTTCAAGACAACTACCACACATAGCTTAGCGTAAGAATAACTTTACGTTATTGTCATCAAACTTAGCAGGTACAGTATTCATCACTATGCAATACTTGTGTCCCACAATATTAAAAAGTCCTCACAATAATCTTGGCGGATGACGTTGACTATGCAAGATAGATGTGTGTGAAAATGAAATTGTGAGCCCCACAATGTTAAATAGTCCTAACAACAATGTATTTGAATGACATTCGCAATGTTTAATAGTCTCAACAAAAATCTTTGGAGATGACATTGGAGGTGCAAGACAGTACCATGAACAATGTTCGAGAAATAGAATCGCATGCCCGACAATATTGAATGTTCCCAACAACAATCTTCTATGGGACATTCACGATACAAGATAGTACCATGAACGATGTTTTTTGGGAATGGAATCGAGAACCACCTCTAGAAACAATAGAAACATGAGCAATATTGGGAAGGGGGATGAACATATATCGACAACATACATATTAATAACACATTTTCAATACAAGAATTGAGCGACGCTTATAGGTGAGATCTTCCGCCTCTATATATACTCACCAACTTCTATAAGTGGCACTCGCGAGAATATCGAAAGCGGTGGTCGCCGCCTAACGAGAGAATATTGAAGTCATGTACATGACCATACACATATAGTTGCAGTTTCTAGCAGCATAGTTCAATATACGATACAGAAGCTGGTAATACTACTTGAGAAGACAAGTCCACAGTATCATCGCGATAAAACAGAGTTCAAACGTCGATTCAACTATGTTTTGCGTTGTGTCCATGATCAGTGTATATATAGTGAAGACAACCCCAGTTTAGTAACAATGTCGCGTAGTTCGGAGAAATAGAGTGAAAGTTAATAACAAACAGAATCAGATTGTACCAAAAATATTGTTGCGTTAAATATGAATCGAGAGTATACTATACGATAAATTACAGTACGGCAATTTAATACATATCGTTGATATTTTTTACCAAAAATATGGTTGCAGTTGCTGTATTTATTGTTGGATTGAGAATTGGTAACAATAACTATATCTATATAGTACGGGATACAACAATATCGTCACGTCTACTATAAATATCGTTCTCATACCGATAAAAATTGTACAATGCGGTATAGTTGTCTCGACTAGCACGTTTTTTCTCAATGTAGTAATAATGTAAGCATCAGTCGATGGTCATCATGACGATTTGCGTATTGTCAATTTATTCACTATAAATATTGTGACCCGCACTAAGAATATAGTACGTTTTGGCAACAGTTGCAATGACAATACCAGCATAGTACGTGCGACAGTAATATCATTCGAAACACCATAATTATGTTCAAAGTGACCATACTTGTTTTTACAATGCAATATTGTCAAGATTACCGATCACTTTTTTCTCAGTGTGAACAAAGTCGTCGGTGTCGTATCCACCTGTACGTATGTCACAGGTCTTAGCTTTACCGTAAAGTCTCTATTACTGCAGCGGTAGATTATCCGCACTGGTAAACGCGATCGACGTACAAACCGTTTAATTATGATAATATCAAACATTATCTTCGTATACGTGCGAGTCGCATGCAGCTACAGCTATAATACCTACGTGTGTAGTACGTTTGCCTCAATGTGGCACAGAAATAAATACTTTTCATAGCCCCAGGTGGATTTCTACACGTTTTCCTATTTAAACCGCTGCAGCGTATGTACAAAAACCTAATGACGACCTTGCGTCGGAAAATATATCGAATTGTTAAGTATGTATTTCCCATTCTCATCGTTGATAATTATTTCGGCCCCTGAAGCTAACGATTGTATTTGTTATTAGACGAAATGAGGCAAGTCATGACAACTCTATACGCCGAAAGAAAATGAACGGTGTGATACAGAAAATAGTAACTAGTCACCGTTTCACTTTCATATAGGTATCTTCTATCTTCTATGTACATATATGTATATAATTTCTGCGATGTTACTACTGTAAACCGTGCGGTTACAAGGCATGAGTAATTTTGCTCAACATTGTATGAGAATTAAACTAGTTACCAGCTGCACAGATGCTCATCTGTGTGTACATAGACGCGATATTAGACGTGCAGTATATAGGCATGCTACGTGAGTATTAATCCGCGGTAAATATAAATGAAATAACCGCAAGCCCGCAGGTACAAATAACAGACATTATACATGATTATACTCAGGATGAGACGAGATTATGGTGAGTTACGCACCGGTGAAACACATCAGGAAATCACATTTATCTGCAATCCACGGACTGGACTGCACGCTTGATTACCAATTGTCCATTTGTGACTATGATATAGCGGTTAAATGGTTATATGTACGATAAAAGCACTTCTGCACGCGAGGAATATCGAGTGAATCATATGTTACGTATACGGTATAGGTGTATACCTAGATACGTTAATTTGTTAATAATGGAAGTTGGGATGATGCTGTATTTATAACCGTTATTACTATTTCCGATTTGATGCCAACTTTTGAAACAACTGCAATTAGCTAAACTCCGATTAGCTCTGGTCCACAAATTCGCCAGCTATCTCTCGGTCATAGTGCCTGTTGCAATTTTGGAAAGTCGCAAGTCGAGTCGTGTTCGCAATCTCTTAGACATTCTCCGACGAAATTAAATACAGAATCGAGTTGCGTTTAAGGAAATAAAATTAAAGAAATTGGGGTCGAATGAAAAGTAGTTGGTTTTTTTTTTTTTTTTTTTTCTTACAAAACAGGGCAAACGCGAAGTTCAATTCGCTACTATACGTGACGAATCTAAGTTGAATGTCCGAAAGAAATAAATCGCGTATCGTAGGTCGGGGATCAACTTACATCGCAAGAGATGAAAATAATAGTGACAACCTGTTCGCCTTGATGCACAGGAGTCAGAACAAAGCTTGTTCATCTCAACGGACGTATCTCGAGGTCAACGGAAATTACGATCACCTCCGATAAAAGATGTACACGGAGAGAAAAGAATAGTAAAAATTACGGTTCCACATAGTAAACTTGTTGTATTCTGGTGCTTGGCGAATTTTACGGTTCTGACCGATATTTTTTCACGTATTTAACGTGAAAAAATAACATTCAACGTGAAAAAATAACATTCAGAACCGTAAAATTCTCCATAGTACAAGTTTCACTGTTAAAAATTTCTGTGTGAAACTTCCTACACTGTTTGGAAGTGGGGATGCATACACATGGTAGTGAATTTACAAGACATTTCCAGTAAAATTAATTCACAAAGACTTCAAATTTACTAAACAATTTAGCGAATTCAAATACAATTTTGTGTTTTTCCTATGAAAGTTTAGTAAGATCAAGAATTTATTTGTAAATTTATAAAACAAGCTTAGCAATTTACTTTTGCTACGCCACATTTGTAATTTTGCAAAACTTTTATTTACTAAACATATCGTGAATTCACAAGCATTTTTAACAGTGTTACTGTGTGGAACCGTAATTTTTACTATTCATATCCGTAATTTTTACTATTCTTTTCTCTTCGTGTATGACAATATCAAATTTTTTTTTAATTTCCGGTTTACCTTTGGCCAAAAATCAACGTTCGAATTCAACAGAGCGAGAATATTACAATAGATAAACAATCGAATTAGCTAAATGCTTTTGCAGTCAAACCGCGATGGATGAAACGTTGCATTATCTAGGCTGTAGCGACGTGGATCGAAACAATGCATATTCATGACCCAACGTTTGTCATGCAATACCTAGGTACATTTGTGTGTACCTACTTCACTTACATGTATACACGCAATGAAGACTCTTTGAAAGAGCATACATTGCCTGGCTGGCTTCAAGAATTATCTGGAAGAGTAGAAAAATTTTGACCATATAATATTGACCGAGGGGGTATTGACTCCCACTATTAGGGTACAAATTACTCCAGTTGTAATCGATTTCATGTGATTTCAAATGGTTTTATTCACTTCGTTCGCGACTTCATTGACTCAATTTATGATTTCTTGAGAAAATATAGCTCCTCGATATTGACAGTGAACTTTCTAGACTTGATCCCCGCAGTCCAGAGACCCTTGAACCAGCATGAGGTGAAATTTCAAACATCGTTACGTTATTACGGTACACATTCATATTGTCTGATCAATATAATATGGAACGGAAAATCCTTTCTCTATTGTCAACGATACGTAAATCTGGGGTAGTGAAATTCACGCCTCGAGATAGTGACTAATATGTATTGTAATATAATCGAGGTAAACCAGAACGAACAGTTCGTAATAAATACCTACCTATTCAATTTCTGTGACGAAAAATGACCCACTAACCTTTAGCCGTTGATAATAGTCCGAAGGTTGATCGCCGCGACGATTCTGACCTTAAAAACTAAATTCTAGTCACTGTTGTTGTTTATTAAATGGGACCAGTCTCATGAGAGGTCTGGGATCAGAATTTTTTGGTTCTGTTTTTTTCCTCACAAATCGTCCGATGTGATGCTAAATGGTGAAATTTCGGTTGATTCCGATCTGATTTCATAGAATTACTTAAGATTTTGTCCCTCAAACCTGTCGATCGATTTATAGTCAATTTCGTTTAACCCGAATTAAGTTTGCGGAAAAGCACAATACTATGACGATAAATTCTTAGAAGTTGAGTTTATCCTATGTACCAGCGGCCAATTGACATGCAAAGATGTAAAAAGTGACGTGATTTTAGATAACATGATATACGAGGAAGAGGTCAACGAAATGGAGAATTCGAAATTACGAAATAGAGTAGTGACGTCAACGAAAGCACCAACTTATTCCTGCTATGTGATATAACACAGATCGTATATTCCTAAAACGTATTTATAACTTAGTATGCAACTGAACAAATACGAAAACTTGAGGAAAATTCTGAGAAGAATCTTGGATAAAAATTTCTTTTACCCACTTCATTACATGGTCATACGTGTGTCGGATGACTTTCCTCAACCAGCAGAGGAAAATGATGATTGCATTCGGTGATTTTGAACACCCGATGTTACAGATAGATTTAAAAATATACATATATCCGTATCAGATTCGAAGTCATTGATCGAATTCAAGGCTGCGTCCTTAAGATCACTCGTTCACAGCCTCCGGATTCAAAAGTAAATTTACACAAGAGATTTCGAGGCCCTATATACTATCGTGGTAGCTTGCTGATGGAGGTCAACTTAATTCCCCCGTTCGATAACATATTATACTGTAACGCAATCCCTTCTCCTGTACTCGTATACGTACACGTATGCCATAAAGTGCTGAAATGTTTAAATTCTTTGGCAATAATAATTCAGTTGCCATTCTATCCCGAAGTGCTTAACATCCACGATCACAAAGTTAGCGCGCATCTCACCTCATTCTAATCGCCCAAAAAATCTATAAAGTACATTGAGGATCATTTTATATACATGTCGAGGGCTAAGGACCAGAAGGGCGTAACCCACATTTTTTCGACTTTGTTGAATTTGTTGCCATGAGCAGCATTCGCAGTTTTCTGTGGGTTACGCCCTTCTGATCCTCAGCCCTCGATATAGTAACGTTAAACTAAAAAATTGACATGACTTAATCATTTGACTTATATTGACATGGCAAATGACAGAATTTGAATTTTGTTTTAACTTCGCGGTTGCAGTATGCGGAGGATCGTTGCTAGTCAGAAACAAATTGATAAGGATTCAATGGGGTTGACGTCGGCGTTGGCGTTAACACTAATCTTGACACCCGCAATTTGCTACGCTGGAATCCTGGACCCATGGCAATGGGCCCGTAGCGATCGCCTCGAAGTCAACATCCCTTGGCTACCTTGTAAGTGATACATAGATTTAGAGTTTTGAAAATTTGTAACCGCATGTTAGAGGCGCCTTAAAGTTTTTTGAATTGGAAACTATGATTTTTCTCTTTATCCGCAATGCCCAAATTACAGTTGAGAACGAAACACGGTGTTACGAGGAATTGGGATGTGTGAATATCACCAGGAGCTGGTATCACCTAATTCATCGACCCTTCAACGTCTTTCCACTACCCAGGGAAGTTATCAACACCAGATTCATTCTCTACACTAAATCGAATCCTACAGAAGTAAGAATGATTCTCTTTTTCTTTTTTCTTGTTCTTTGATGATTCATTCGAATACCCGTACACATGAATGTGGATATTCGATGATCTATGTTCATGTAATAATTCAAATTGTAATCATCAACGTAACATCTCGTAACACCTTCGCTAACTCGATGTATAATCATTAGATTTCCATCTCTTTTTTTCCCAGGGACAAGTTTTAATAGTAGCTAAGGAGAAGTCAATTAAACGTTCGAACTTTGACCCGAAACGCAAGACTAAGTTCATTATCCACGGTTTCATAGACACGCCACTAAGTAACTGGGTGAAGGTGAGTAAAGAACTATCATTTTAATAAATATAGCAATCTAGTCGGGATGTAGAAAGTGACCAAGTAATATAACATATTATAATAATAGCGACGATAATGACCTCAAACTTTAAACTATATTACACCATCAGCTCAACGTTTTCAAAGATTAGATAATTCAGCATCTAGATCATGTGTGATAAAAGTCTTTTGTCTCCAATATATAATCAAGAAAATTCCTGCTCCAAATTTACCCAATTCAAATAGTTTTCGATGATTTTTTACATATTATATATTGCATATGATGATCACAGTTAGTATTATATAGTATATAAGCATAGACACACCTTCTTTCACTTTACGAATATTGCGTGCTAATAATAATCATCTTACCGAACAAACATATCAAGGGTATTAGAAATCGGCATAGTAGCTTATGAAAAATGTTAATTATTCGCAAACAATTAGAGGCTGAATTCCGGTTCCGAGTAATTCCTGCATGATGAATAATACTAAGATAATATATAGTTAGACCATGACCCTGCGATGTAAACTTTGAATAACTTTCGATTATGATCTTCAAACACCCGCATGATCATACAGAATTGAGAAATCTCTGTACTCTCTAAATTTTTGGGAGTGAAAAAGTCACTCTTTTTACTTGGAGTTGCACGATTTTCACTCAAAGGGAGTGAAAATTCACTTCTTTTGAGTGAAAATCGTGCAACTCCAAGTAAAAAGAGTGACTTTTTCACTCCCAAAAATTTAGAGAGTACTTAATCGTCTATTGCCTAACGAACGAAGAGGTCACTGATTTCAGTTCAAATCGTAGATTTTATTCTGACGAATTCTACCCTGACTCAAAACCTCGCGATTTATAAAAACTTATTAAAAGTATGTCAATTTGATGACAACAGGAGATGCGAAACGAGCTACTGAAGCACTCGGACTACAACGTGATCATAGTAGATTGGGCAGGGGGCAGTCTTCCCTTGTATACCCAGGCAACAGCCAACACTCGAATCGTTGGTCTTGAAATAGCGTATCTAGTCACTCATCTCCAGGTGAGTAAACGTCCGTAAGATCAATCCTAAAATCGGCTCAAATTCTTGAAAATTGCATACGACAAGCCGTAAGTACCCATTGACTCTGAATTACCATTTTTTTAAAATGATTAATCATTCCAGTCAAATTACGGCCTGGATCTAAACGACGTTCATATAATCGGACATAGTCTCGGTGCTCATACAGCCGGATATGCAGGCGAAAAATTAGCCGGAAAGATTAGCCGTATCACCGGCCTAGATCCGGCTGAACCGTATTTTCAAGGCATGCCAAACCACCTTCGACTGGATCCAACCGACGCCCAACTCGTCGACGTCATCCACACGGACGGAAAGAACATATTTTTCCTAGGTGAATATACCTGAGGCATGGTATATCGTCTCCTCTGGCTTTTGCGATGAACACAAGAGTTTCAATTTTATTTTTCTGTTTTTCCCATCATTTTCACTAGGTATTCCAGGCTATGGAATGAGCCAACCTTGTGGGCACCTAGACTTTTATCCAAACAATGGAAAGGAGCAGCCAGGGTGTACCGATCTTAGCGAAACGACTCCCTCTCTACCTCTGACATTAATTCGCGAAGGATTAGAGGAAGCATCGAGAGTACTAGTCGCATGTAACCACGTGCGTGCGATAAAGCTCTTCACGGAGAGCATCAACTCAAGATGCCAATACGTTGCTCACGAGTGCGGAAGCTTCTCAAGCTTCATGCGGGGCGAGTGCTTTTCCTGTAAAAGTAACAGCAGCGTAAGCTGCGCTGTGATGGGATATCACGCTGACAATAGTCCGGCACTACAAAGACAGCAGAGCCAAGATCAGGACGATATGGCCCCACTTCTTGGGTCACGATTCTTCTTTACCACTGGCAAGGAGGAACCGTACTGCAGTAAGTCCCGCGAGTTATCGTATATTTGGTTCAATTCTCTCCATTTTTTCAATAATCTTTTCATAAACCGTAGGAAAACACTACAGAATTACTATCGACCTGGCGAGACCTCCAACAGCCGAAAGCTGGGTCCAAGGTTTCATGAAGGCAACTCTTCACGCCGATAACGGCGTCATTAGAAACATGGATCTCACCCCTAGGTATAACGTCTTGTGTAACACACGTAGCCACACACACGAGTTGGATTGTATCAAAAATGACGTTTGATGCAATTAAATTTCCAGGCGCATACCTGTATCTCATTTTTCACGATTCAATTAAAAACTTTCGTAGCGGATACATGAAGCTCGAGCATGGTACATCTGCGAGGATGGTTGTCTCTCATTCCGGAGGTGCGAGTGGAGATCTTGGAAAAATAAGACGAGTTGAACTCTCGTGGGAATATGATATGGACGTACTCCAGCCACGATCTCTTTGCTTTTTTTGGTGCAACGATAGGCTCTACGTTAATAGCGTGGTGGTTGATATCATGGAGCTTCCTGGCCGAGGGTAGGTGGACAAAAAATATCGATTTTAGTGGAGCAAATTTCACGAAAATTTAAATTTCAGATAGAAAAATGTGTTTATGTGATTTACGAAATGAGCATTTACGATAAATATTAATCATTCCTTTGGTGTATTTGTTCAGGAAAAGGGAAGCTGACTTTTCTAGTAAGCTATGCTCGGCAAGCAGACAAGAATACGCTGAAATAGCAAGCAGATCTAGTGCTTCGTTCGTTGATAATTGTTAGCTCAAGCTCTGCAGTGTGAAAAAAAAAATAAAGTGAAGAGTAATTAATCCAAATCAAGACAAGTGCAAATGATCGATAAAATTAATTGGACTGATTAAAGTTATCTCGCAGCCAATTATACATTACCTAACATATTTTTCATTATTATTATTATTTTTTTTTTTCTACTTACAATAAGGTACTATACACATTCTCAGTCTAAGAAATCCTGCGCAGAAAAGTACGAAAAACACTTACGCTAACTCAGCTTATTAGAATTAGCGCTCGTCTTCGCACCAGTATTAATGTGATCATGTTGTAGATAAAATTCTAGTTATTGTAACTGTATAAAGATTGTCGAATATAGTTTATCGTAAGCTGCTGCATTTTTTTTTTTTTTTTTTACTTTTGTTTTCGGTTTCACCGACAGTGAGTATAAACTGAATCGCGATATAGGTATAATAACGCATAGATACTTATTGCTGATTTTAAGGATTGCTGATATGTGTAACGAATGTAAATAACTATGATATATGATGGTATGTATATCGCTTAACAATAGTATTGCTCATGTGTATCTTGACTGTATGTTTATTAGGTTGATTCAAAAAAAAAAAAAAAAATTTCCATTTTTCTTACTAACAGGCTCAAAAGTTTCATTTGGCCATAAAATGATGCCTGTTAAAATATGAGCTCTCAATATCAATATTGAGATGGAGCGCATCGCACTTTTCGATTTTCCATAAGGATAACATGTGATAAATTATTTTTGCTTCTTCTGATTTTTATAACTAGCGAATGATACGTCGCACAGAGAATCCACAAACACAGTTTTGTAGAGAATTAAACGTTGTTCAAAAAAGCTCGGAGTGATTGTCTAATACGTCCACTCGTTCAAAAGTTATTCAAGGTCAAAGTTTAATGTAATTAATCAATTAATTAATTAATTATTCTTTAATAATTGTTCTTCATTCAATTCTCTACACAAATATGTCTGTAGATTCTCTGTGTGACGTATCATTTGCTAGTTATGAAAATTAGAAGAAGCAGAAATAATTTATTACATGTTATTCTTATGGAAAATCGAAAAGTGCGATGCGCTCCATCTTAATATTAATATTAAGAGCTCATATTTTAACAGGCATCATTTTATGGCCAAATGAAACTTTTGAGCCTGTTAGTGAGAAAAATGAAATTTTTTTTTTTTTTTTTTTTTGAATCACCCCAATGTTTATATATAATTTTGTATCAATACATCGAGATACTATATAAGCGTTTTATATTTTAGAGAGATAGATGTTATTACCTATAGCGTAAGTGCAACACTTTCAAAATGAATTGCCTAATAGTTAATATTTGTGATATTGTGCTGTAATAATTTAAGATATATAAGCCGCTAATAGAAGGCGACGAAATCCCAGAATTAACCATTTTTTCAGTAATTCTATTGATAATATATGTGACTTGCCCAATATGTAAATATTATTTTTAAATACGTGAAAAGATAGTTTTAAACAGCAAGAATGAATACTATAGAACATATTTTTTCAAAACAGCTGCAGACTGATGCAACGAAAATTTTAGCAGCGTATTATTAATACGATATGCTACACTTCTCGATTGCTGAATGCACCTAAGCTGTCTGAAAAGTAACTAAATGTCCAATTTAATGTAAAATAATAAAGCGTTGTTTCATTATTTCGGTAATATTATTCTAGTTCTCTCATATCTAATACTTCAATTTCATCAGGAAATTATAGAATCAAGACATCATCGATTTTGAAGAAGAGCCAGCTGTTTTAAAATCAAATAAACGATACATAGATCGGTGGCTGTTGCGATCAGTTGCAGATCAATGCATCAGTAAGTTATGAAGTCTTCTTGGAGAAACAGCAACAACTGCATAGCACTGAGCAGTTGACTGTAGAGATATATTCCTCAGAGTGAACTTTGATTCGGTTAGGGGCCATTCAACAAATACGTTCGCTTTTTTGGACGATTTTAGACACCCCCCCCCCCCCCCCAAATGTAACAATGGTTCGTTTGACTAGACCCCCTCAAAATAATACGTCTCAAATCTATTAAATCGAAATTCTCGTGCCAGAACCCGAATTCTATAGATAAAAACCGAACGTCACATTTTGCCGCCCCCCCCCCCCCCCCCCCGTGACTTGTAACGTCACGTCAACCACGCCCCGCCCCCCTAAAAGCGAACGTATTTGTTGAATGGCCCCTTAGCATATTTGAATTTGATGCTCCAATTTATTTTTAGGCGCTACTTAAAATTGAGATAGGAACCTGCGGGGTCTTTGCTACATTTTTTTTTGTTTTTTTGTATATATCGCACCCCTAGAACAATGTTGTAACATCTCAAAAAATATATTTTTAGGGGATTTTCGTTCAAATGAATGTAAATGCTATTACATGAAGTCTTATAGCGATTTTGAAGAAACAAGATTTTTTTGAGATGTTACAGTGTGGTTTTAGGGGTACGATATATTTGAAGACATCCTAGCCAATGGGCATTGAAATTCGAAAATGATCAACTTAAGGACGATCCTATAATATTCCTTACCATATCACCTATTGTTCTTCTTAATTCCTATCGAATACTATAACGTGTTTAATCTCAACGATAGTTAAGAAAATTTCGCGGTCTTTAAATACGGCGAAATAATGTTTTTCTTTATTTTTTTTTTCAATAGATTTATTTGTAAGCAATCATAAAATACGTTTCATGATCAAATATATATATAATAATGTTTATATACTGCGACGAAGTTGATTCCCTTGCCCTCTATCGACGAGGTAAATAAAAGTATATAAAAAAAGAAGAAACAAAAAAACAAGACTGATTTATTAAAAAAAAAAAAATTTAAATCAATTCACTTCTTATCCCGTACAGAATATCCTATTCTCCAAACTATTAAAAACAAGATTGATATACATTGCAAATGATAATAATTATGATGAGTTATTTTCATAGAATTTCTTTTGAATACGATCCCCAACACTTTTTCAGAGTTTCAATATTCTTTGATATTTATATATAATATATAATGTATGTATATATATATACTTTTTGAAATGAAAATTTTAATAACATAAAATACCACTGCGTAATATCAACTTTAATTTGCCTAACGATAATTAAGAATCGTTGTATTATATGTTGATATTATTATAAATAAATATAAGCTGCAGTTATATTACATATATTAATTTTTGTTTTTTCCAATTTTTTTATCACATATCATAATTCCCGAAGCAGTTTATCAAAAACAAAATAAAATGAAAATAATAATATTCAATAATAATAATAATAATAATAATAATAAATTGATATGTTGTATGTATGTATAATGTATCTTGTTAATTTATATTTTAAAATAAATACACAAATAAATGCTAATCCTTCGGAAGTATTTTTACTTCATAATAAATCTTGTATATACGCTCATTTTTTTTTTTTTTTCTTTCTCTCTCTCTCTCTCGTTATACAAAAAAGACCTCGCTGTGACGATTATTATCACGGTGGGGAGTAGGGTCAGGAGGGAAGTAGGAAAGGTGGATGGATGGGAGGATGGGAGGAGATATACACGGTAACGCATCATTTTTTTTTTATATTACATGGGATTCAACAATGATCGAGTAAAAAAGCCATCGCAATAATAGCGCGGTAACAAGAATCGGTAAAATATCATATAGCGATATAATATTATAATTATAATAATAATTATAATAATAATAATAATAATAATAATAAAAATAATGATAATAATAATAATAATAATATTTAGTAATATACTAATATATGTTTATAAATAATAAATAGGAAATGAGTTGCTCAGCTTTGTAGACGTTTACATTAGACAATTAGTGGTAAAACTAGAAATAATTAGTCATGTAACGAAAATAATAATAATAATAATAATAATAATAATAAAAGTACTAATACAATAATGATAAAATTAATAATAGTGAATATACAGTTGTCGTTTTGGCATAGTAGTTGTTTTTTTTTTAGTTTTTTTTTTAAGTTTTTTTTTTGTTTTTTTGTTTTTAAATCTTATTTTTTTTTTCTGTCATCTAATCTAAGTAATCTAATAGTCAGTGAAGACCCTCGACCCACGCGGTCTCTAGAGATTGAATTAGGGTGCGAACAAAGGCCATCTCCTTCCTTGCATTTTCTAAGATAACTCTTGGATCCTGAGACGTACAACGTAACACATTCGGAGCCATCACCATTGCCAAATTACTAGCATCCATTTTTGTTCGAATAACAACTTCTGGCCTTGCGAATATCTGATTGAAGAAGAAAATAATGTAAATATTAGTCGAGATTTATCAAACTATATTATATGTATACCTATGATTAATAATAAAATAGCATAAGAGTTAAAAAAAATTTTGTACACATTTGAAAGATTGATGAATCTTTGAAACTTTGAGCAATCCTCATGATATAATTTATCACTGATCATTATCTACCTGCAAAAATCTTATGAGATGACACAGAACTCGACGGTTTAGGTCAGGAAGTCTTTCGACCAAAGCAGTAGCTGCTGCAGCAGCGGCTCGAGCGTCGTCGTGCCTCATAGAAACGCATTCTGTATATAGTGCGTCGGGGATAAGAGGCTCGTACAGTTCTCTAACCCAAAGTTTTAAAAGTGAAGCTGAAGCGTGAGCGTCTTGGGCAGCATTCGCCACTCCGCTATCTTCAAACCGATCCAGAGATGCTTTTAGAACGCTGACTTCATCAGCGTCTGCAGATACTCTGAAGATTCCCTCAGTCGTAGTACCGCCACGTAGCAGAACTTGGCGTGCAAGAGTTGTCTGCACCCATGGAAGCTCTCTTTGAGGATATCTGTCTCGTTGTAAAGCCATAACTTCCGCAAGCGTCGCTCCAAACATCGATGCTCGAAAGATTTGAATCTGGAAAATGGAATGGATGCATTAATTTCACTCGCAAATATCAGAGAAAGTGATTCTTCGCATGTAAAAGACGAACTAATCCGGAGACTAAATTCATTAGCATCGTCATCATTACCCTGGCTTGGTCAATATCTTCGAGAGTCGCCTTCCGAGGTTGGCGTTTGCCGTGTGCTCCGATACGTTGCAAACGACGGCAGGCCACAGTGGCGTAGTGACTGACTTGGACGTGTATCGGCCACTTTGGAACTTCGAGAAACTGAAAATCCGGGTCTCTATGCCTGTTCATGTAGCCTTCAAGGTACGGCTCGAAAGTAGCACTAGCAGGAACAAACGCAAGGCAAATAGCCATCAGCTCCCATCCTCTGCGGAGGCTTTCTTTGCGAGGATTTTCAGTCGTTTGACGACATATTTGAACGTAAAGTTCGTCGCGTAGCGGCGGTTTAGCAAACGTTGTATTCACTATATCCATAGCAACTCCGTCCAGGGTCATACCTACATTGGCTTTTCTATCTCCCATGTAGACCTGTACTAGTCTAAACAAATTGCAAGCTTCTCTTTTCAGAGGCTTTTCCCCGTCTCTCCCAGTTATGGCTAACATTGGTTGAGGAATTGGGTCTTTGGACCAGCTCAGCATGTCACGGACGCTAAATTTCTTGCGAAATAGAAGTCTGAGACCCTTAGGTCTTCCGCAGTTCAGGTTCAAATTGTCTTGCGCGTATTTTTCTATGTCACCACCGCCTCCGTCTCGTCTCACTTCGTCAAAGTCCGTTGATCCTATCCCTGATTCGTTACCAATACTCGGTGTTGTTCCTATCCCAATTATCCCGGTCGATGGTGGTAGAGAAATCGGCCTCACAGCACCCGCAACTATACTCTGTGGGAGTTCAAGAATAGTTTGTTAAAACAATACGGTTGTCGCAGTCTAAAGGGTGCATACACCTCGAAAAGAATTTTTTCTTCCAAGATTTGTACGCCCCCTGAAACCAAGACTCACCTCTGTGTGAGAAACGATAGTAGGGGGCGGAGGGGTCGCCGGTGGCCTCGTCAGAGTGTCTGCGGTATTGTAGTAAGTAGCCAAACCTGCCGTATCATAGTTGCCCAAATCTGTAATTGGATGGAATTGTAAATATTGAAAATTGCATAGAAAAATTGAAATGTGATTAAAATTCTAGTCGACTACTCGCCTGCGTAGTGATCTTCGAGATATTCCTGGCTCGAAGAATCACCCTGATTACTAGCTGCTTCGTCATCTGCGAATTGATCATCAGAATCATCGTCAACTCTTCCTCCAGCTCCTCCGCCCCTGCCACCTTCCTCGTCTAAGGAATCGTCTCCCTCCTCGACCAGCAAAGGATCCCCGAACCTGTAGCAACCTGGGATTCCAAATGCAACAATATTATAATAGATGGAGTATTTTAGAAATTCGTTTACGTTTGATGTAGGGTATTTTCGGCTGTGATAAAGGAACAACGATTTGTTACTGTCCAACGCCACTAATTATACGCATAATTTGAAACTGACGTAAGTGGTCAAGATTTCATAATACCAGAGAGCTTTGCCTGCTGAAGAATGTAATGTTGAAGAGGCAACAGATGGTCTGCATCTACTAATAGATTTCCATAATATGGTGATGGCGGAGGACTAGGATTTCCATTGCTCTTCTTTTTCTTTCCATTCTCGCTTTCGTCCGCTCCAACAACTTCTTCGCATCCCATACTGTTGCTGCTACTATTTGTGCTACTAGTATCATTGCTGTTACTATTACTGCTGTCTCGTGGCTGTGGCTGAGGTTGACCAACCAGATATCTTTCATGCATAGAATCGTCGTCTCTATCTCGCCTCCTGTTCTGCTGTTTTTGCTGCTGCTTTTGCTGCTGCACAAAACTATAGCTTCGCGCTATCGGCTGCGGTGTACCTGGAAGTAAAGTAAAGCAACGATTTTTGATGAGGATAAGAAATTCTTCAACTATTTTTTGTTCAAATAATTGGGAAAACTAAGCTTCGACGCTTACGGTCGATAGAATTGTTGCAGGTAGTCCGCCTGAGGTCTCTTTCTCTTTCGCTGACCTCCAGACTTCTCTGTTTTGAAACATTAGCGAGAATTCCTCCTGCTCCTCTGATTAAACTTTTATTAGTCTCTGCCCTCTCCGGTGGCACTGCGCCATACTTTTCTCTGACATTAGCTTCCGACAGAGATACGGAGCCGTGATGAAGTCTGCTGACGCTACCGGTGCCTGCTTCCGGCTGCCTGTTACGATGATGAATAGAACTGGGGTAAAACGATGTTGCGTTTGTTTTGTCTAGACTGTTTACTCTCTCCCTGTGATGCAGATCCCGTTCTCTGTGGTAACGATTCCCCGTTGTCTCTACCAAGGATCCATATTTGTCAACTTGGGGCTTGTAAACTTGACCAACTTGTACCTCGGGTGGACGGTAGGGTGGCATTTCTTGTCTAAAGCCTCGTGATTCCATCAACGACTCTCTGTACGGTGACGTACTTGGCTCAGGGCCATACGACCCACGGTTGTTGTCTTTGCCTAAAAATAAATATCTCATGAACATGGGTACATCGTACTAAGAAAGTAACCAGTGGTAAACGAGTTGAGACACAGAGAAAATTGGCTTGACATCAGAAACAGAGAATTCTTTAATTCTTCAATTCTTTCAAGTTAAACTTTGTCTTAGATTCTTGTTCGTTAAATTCTTACCATTCTTACTTCTATCAGATTCGAGATTAGCCCCCCTTACTTCCCTCTGTGGTTCGGCAAAGGTCTTCTTCTTGAATAAAGGAGTGCTAGTTGAAAGGGACAAGCCGAGCGGCGGAGAGTCGGTTTTTGGTTGAGATTTTTGGTTTTTAACACTCTCCAGAGTGCCGCTTTTGTGGGTTCGATTTTCTAGGGTACCAGATTGCTGCCTGAGATGAGATGACGGCGGAGGTATCGGCTGTGTTTGTCCAACTGAACGATGATGGTGACGATGAGGTGAATCCAGCAATCGATAGCCAGATTCCAGGGAAGTACGACTGTGCGATACCGAACTATCACTCGAACGTCCAGAATCCTGAAGTTGAATGAAACAATTTAGTCAGAAATTTCCCTAGAAATTATATAACAAAGAATTTTAAAAACTTATGGGTCTCAAACCTGGGAGTGATTATGCTGCCGCCTAGCTGCCGGTTGTTCATGATGTCTATGATGATGCCGATTGTTATGGTGATGATGGTGGTGATGGTGGTGCCGTCTAGACGAAGGTGAAAGTGAAGGAGGTGAGGTTTGAGCATCGACTCCGACCCCAGAACCTCGAGGTCTACAAGCGCTTCCGACCTGCTGCAATGTTACGTAATTTTTTTCGTATTTGATCAGTTGGATTGTAACGGAGAAAAGAGCCAGTGTTTTATAATAAAAAACGTAATGTCTGAGATGCAAAATTTTAGGATCACTGACTCACTAGTGTCGCAGCTAGATTTGGACTCTCCTGAAAGGGGAAACGTGCAACTCTACCAACTGATGAAGTTGGAGTCTGGGTTGATACGGACTCTTTTTTCTTTGGCTCGTTTCCCCTCTGTGTATCGCCACCAGGTCCAACAGGCTCCGTGTTCTGTTTCAAAGTCTGTAAATCCCATGACGTTATTTCAAGCTACGTCATTCATCGACCATTCGATGCTTGCAGAAAAATAAAACTTTTTCAGACTAATTGATAATTATGAACGTCCCATTCCTGAGTAGCATTCAAGTGATAATAAAAATAGAAAAACAAACTCAACATGGCTAATAATAATTAACTACAAAATAAATTATTCAAACAGTTTTGACTAATCTTTGAATTATTTTCTACCGATATAGTTCTACTTTTTATAATAGGTCAACGCATACATGTATGTACAGTGATAAGTGAACTGATAAATTTATGACAGTGGATAACTAGAGAGACATCATTCTTCTCTGTATTTTTCCCACGAGCGTTGAAGCCGATAGATAAGAAAATTGATAAATATAAATACAAAAATTGGGTATAAGAATTTATGATTAAATTTATTCTATCCCTACTGGTTTAGGCGATGCGATTTTTCCATCCTGTTAATTTTTATACAAAAAATTGACATTGGGAGTGAGAAAAAATTTATTCTAGAAAGTGAAACAAGACTTTATGAGAAATTATTTTAAATAAATGATAAACGACTGCATGTACGTATACTATAGAGTTATTATTACAGATAAATTTACGAGTAAACTTTAGCGTGATATGATAACAAGGGGCAGGGGGGATAAAAAAATTTCATCGCATAAACACAATGGTTTGATATTTAAGTATCAGAATTTTCCCAAGAATGTAAGTTAGTGAGAGTGTTAAGATGTGGTGGTGGGTTGATGTATCATACGTGGGATGGTATAATATAAACCAGAGTTTTTTCTGCCAGCTACCATCATCTATTTATAGTTCACAGCATAGCAGAGGAGTATAACATAGCTACTTATCCTACCTCAGTTAAGTATAGGTGAGCCGGAATGTTAATTTATGTAATATGTATAACAGGTATGTAATTACATTACATATTACATATAATACATATATTTCAAAACACAAAAAAATAAATAAAAATCCAAACTATAAAAAAAAATAACTTTACACAAATCGTATCATCAGTTTATTTTTTGTTTACCTGCAACTTGGCTAGTGGTATGATGTCACAATCGGTAGGACGGTGCCAAACTGTTTTCTGAGACGTTGCATTATAGTAGTAAAATCTTGATGTGTTTTGATCGAACAATTCCCACCACTGGTTATTGTCTGTCTTCTTACTGTAATTATTGATAGAAATAAATTTTTGCTCTTTGTTAAGTTTTGCGTAGTCACGATCGAAAAAAAAAAAAAATATATATATTTGAAAATAATTTCTAGGAAAAATACCTATTGTATTGAATTTTAGTTATTTTGAAATAGGAAAATATTCTCTCCTCTTAATAAATTGGCTAAAATAAAAACCGCCGCCTAATTTGAGAATAGAAACTCGTCCAACTACCTGGAAAGCAGCTTGGAATTGAAAGTTTTTAATTATATAGAACACGTGTCTTGTCTTGTCTTACACAGGAACTCCGGGCGGGGGATCCCACACACATTCCCCCGTGGTCAGGTTGGCATACATGTGCTCCTTGGTACGGGGTTCGATGATTTCCACCCATTCCATCCTGCTGTAATTGTTTTTGTATTTTCAAATAAACGGAGTCACGTTAATAAAAATTTCAGATATGACGTTGTAGTATGTATACATAGTGGTAGATTATTTCTAAGAAAAAAAAAAAAAAAATTCGTGACCTAATTAAAGTAACTTTTTTTCTACAGTTCACATAGGCTATTGCTAACGTGTGTTTTCGAAGTATTACGAAGTTTTTAATTGGCTAAATACAAAAATATGAAAAGTGCAAAATTTTGAGACCAAGTTTAGCGTGCATAAATATGATAAATGTTTAATTAAAGTTAGCGTGTAAAATTATTTAATAATTTATTTGGTATGTGTGTTAAAAGGCGAGTTAAAGGGACATTAGACGTAGGGGGAACCCCCACCCCATTCTCGCGCCCATAATAAATAAGAAGGTTTGGATAGGAGGCTGATGTCATGCAAGCAATTTAATTGGTTAAATTGAGGGGTATTCGAGAGTTAAAACATCGAGAAATTCTATTAAATAATGAGGTGTGTCGTATTACACTAATCCTGAATGAACAATGTATAATATAGTTCGTATCAATGTGTGATAAAGCGATCAGTACGAACGAGAAGAGACACAGCAGGGAGGGCTGTGGTCCACCCTATAGGCACTATCCACTATTCAACTATTGATTTACACTGACACTGTGAACTCACTCAACAATTTTCGGTGTTAATACGATTTATGAAAATTGATATCCTCGTACCTGTCGGATGCCATCTCGAACGCGATAAATCACCACTTCACTCCACTGATAAACGACACTTTATTTTCCCATTCCATCACAATGGTCTCCGGCTCCGGAGCCGCAGAGTCCCACGAATATGTCCAGCGGCCATGAGCCACCATCTCCGGGTTGATACTGCTCTACCATTTGACCTACTCATTATTTCATTACGATTATTCGACTACAGGCGTGTTTAGAGCTGCGGATATCACGCCGTTATTTTAATTTCGAAAAATTTTTCGTTAAATTTTCACTACGGTCTCACGCTCGCTTGTTTATCCACATTTTAAATACTTCAAAGTGCGATATTTGACTAGTTTTCTATCCGTATCATTTGACATTTGACACCGGACCATTGTATTTGAACGTTGTGTTCAAATTTTTTGTAAATAAACAGTAAGGAGATTTTTTAATATAGATAAAATGTACGCAAGACCCGCCGGGCTATCAGACGATGATTCTGACGATGAGGGTTTCTCGTTTTACGACGAGGTTAAGGTAACATAACCTTGTCTTATATGTACCGCGGAATAAATTCTATGTGATTACACGTGCTGCTGTCAAAGTTTGGTTAAAAACTATCATACATACGACGAAAAATTATTCGATACGTCATAGTAAACGTGTAGATTAGTGCTTATGAAATTTTTAGCACTTGATAAAAAAAAAAAAATAAAAGAAATACGTTGTGGCTATTCGCAAGGTAGAGTGACTCTGATAGAGTCGCGCAAGAGTCACGCAAAAATTTTCGGAGAATTGGAGTGACCGAATTATTAATTTTTTTTTCATAATATAAAACGAGACTAGGGCCCTTACAAACAAAATGTATGAATTCCGTCCGAGAATCCGCCCACTAGGTGGTATGGGGGCGAGAGGGATGATTGCCCTTAATTGTGAGCCTGGGTCACGACGCGAAGCGGCGTGACCCATGCGAGCCACTCACCCGGTGGTTCAGCAGTCCAAAAAAAGCAGTACAAAATTTTTTCGTGACTCTTGCGTGACTCTATTAGAGTCACTCTACCTTACGAATAGCCACAGCGAAAGAAATAAGAAAAACCCCTTTCTAGGCTTCACATCGCAAAAGAGGACAAATTAAAACGTCAACAAAAGTTGACACTCAAGAAAGTCAAATACACAAATCATGCGTCAAAGAAGAAGAAGAAGAAAAACGAGATTTTCAATTCCAAGTAATGCATGCGTGCATGACCGGGCATCTGGATACTATAAAGGAATACGTTAATCGTGAGTATATTTCGCAAAAAGTTCCACGCCTTGGGGAAAAAAAAGAATGTATATGTGTTCAGGATTTTTGATTCATCCCAAAAATTCCAAAAATTGTCCATCGGTTCTCACGGTCAAGTCCTGACATCGTTAGACTAGCCAAGCCGCCTTTCTGTCCTAGTTTTCTACGATAGTTAAGCGTCAGCTAGCTGTGTCGAGATAAAAGCCTTGATGAGATCGACTAGAAGTTTGAGAAATTTGGGATACCTATGATTAAAAAAAACCCTGAACATATTTAATTCGTGTCATGATTCACAGTTGGTTTTATATCTGACGATAACACAGAAGCGATATCTAAATTATTCTGGTTTTGAACGTATGTGAATATATCCACATGAAAGAAACGTGGAAGTGAATTTTTTTGGCCTTTCTTGATAAGATCTTGAAAACTAGTCTAATAATTGATACATGTTATATTCTATTGTGCTAATACACTAACTTTTCATTTAATTATAATCAGTGGGTCACAGCGCCAATGATTTTTTGGACAGTGGATGGACGCCGCTGCTGTACGCTGCCTCGTCAGTTCATCCGGAAGTAGTAGAATGTCTATTAGCTTTAGGAGCCGATCCTAACAGACACAAAGGTCAGACATAGAGATTAGAGTTTATTATAACTGAAAATGGATTCTGGATGTGAGAGTGAAGTAAATTGTTGTATTTTCATTACATCTCAATTCTGCTTTTATTAGATGGATTCACTGCTTTGATGGCGTTGTGCAACTCGAACACTGGGACAACGGACGGATACCTCAAATGTTTAGAACTGTTGATCACAGCGAAGGCGGACATCAATGCAGTTAATAAACACAAGTAATTTAAACCACATGGATACGGTGATTGCATCCGTTAGACTAACACAAATTTTTCATTTAATTACTAATTGGTGTTGAATTGATGAAATGAAAATCAGAATCGTTTGCTAATAGCGAGATTTCTATTGATGGCATATTAATTCTCATTAGCGAAACTGCTTTAATGCTAGCCTGCAAAGGGAACAAGCCTGAGCTAGTCAAGGAGCTCGTAAAATATGTGGATAACATCGATCTCACTAACAGCGAAGGGCAAACGGTGAGCGAATTAGATCCCCACCAAGCAAAGAGAAGCTTTGATCTTTTTTTGGCGTATCAATTAGTCTATGGATAGTTATCAATCAAAATACAACGCTTAGTAGTCGCTAAACATTCTCATTGTGTACATAGACTCTAATTACACCCTCCGTTGTATTGTTACAGGCATTATTCTACACAGTGATAGCCGATAGGCCCGAAATATTAAAGGTTTTATTGGAAAATGAGGCGGACATAACAATCAAAGATAGAAATAATTGTACAGCGAGAGATATAGCAATCACTAAGGGCTACGAAAAGGTAATTAGGGAATTGAGAAATTATTTTAAGTAGTGAATAGATTATTCTGTATTATCTGATTGGTATAACAATCGATCATCGCAAAGCACGTATTACATCGCCGAATACTGAATAATTGATCACTTTCAGATAGCTTTATTGCTGAGCACAGAAAGCGATGATATTTTAGAAGCGTCTGAAATATCTGAGTCGGTACAGCCTTACAGCTGGCGAGATATGTTTCCTATGCTATCTACAAAGACGGAGAAATATGTGAACTTTGATATAAGTACAATTTTATACGGCATGGGTATGGAAAGATACAAATGCCTATTTGAAGGAGTAGATTTGAAAGTTTTTTTGAAACTGACCGAAGAGGATCTTGTTAAGCTGGGAATCGATATGCCATTTCAAAGAAAACAGTTTCTAGAAGGGCTACATAAGTTTCACGTAAAGAGTTGGAGCACCCAGAGCATTGGTGCTATCAAAAAGAGCTTGCCTTACACGTGAGTTCTAAAAGACATTCCAAGTCATTAGATGAAGAAAAAAAGAATAAATTTCTCTCCCAAAGGTCTGATTTCATTTAATTACCTTCCAGACTTTACGACGGAGTTTTATCTCTGGGAAATGCAGCTAAACAAATTGGAGTCATCGGTTCGAGCATCAGATTTATAAAGAATAGTCTTGTCGGAGCGAGAGAAAATAATCTCAAACTAACTGATCAAGACAAGCTGAAGTATAGTAGAGAGTTGATAAAAACTCAAGAGTCCTTACTCTCACTTGAGAAAGAATTAAAAAACATGAAAACTCTTGCCAAGAAGGTACTACGATGCCATGAATCTAGAATTTGATTATCTACCTAATTCATTGAAAAATAATTTGTTGGTATTTTTTCAGATTAATAAAGACACGCATTTAGAACCTCCCGCTGACTATATAGGGCCAAAAAAAAGGAAGTCTAACTGGACAATAATTTTGAGTATAACATTGATAGTAGGAATCTATCTTTCGAGAACTACTTATGTTCGAAGAATATGGAATGAGTAAAACAATTTATCGGTGTTAAATATGTATGTGATTATGATGTCGAGGACTGCAGGTCACACAATCTACCTTTACGTTTGTATTAAGACACTTTAACGTTACCTGTAATTATTGTGATTTATATAGTATTGATTAGCTTTATGATGTTTTATGTGCCATCGTACTTATAATGTTGATAATAAGAATTCTTGAATGCGTTTTTGTCCGCGCAGTCATTTATCAAAACTTCATTTCACGCTATGTCTTAACGCTAGACGTTCAACATTAGCAATATAATTTAGTCTTAGCTTTCTTACTTCCATCATTGTATTGTCTTCTATTTCCCATAGTAGAAATATCCTGACAATAAACTATTTCCATAATTTTCTGTTCAAAAAGATCAGGTCTTCTAACTGTTTTCTAAAAAATAAAAAAAAAAATAAACAATTCAACTATCGTTAGTAAATTTTATTGATTATCAATAGATACTATAGTACAGGAAAAAAATCAAAAAAATCCTAAATCACTTAAAAGATAAAATCTTAGAAATTTATCTAACTAAGACTAGCTAACTTGGCCATAAGGGGAAAAAGTTGATGGAATGTGGGCTGATTTCGTTGGCGAACAGCCAACTGGTAACGTTGAAGAGGACCGCTGCTCAATGCCAATCTCTCTCTCTCTCCGGGATTGGCATCCAGCCATTGAGATAGCCGGCCTACCGACCAGCCCGCACTCTGAAAATATTTTTCAATCAAATTAGTATTCTGTTTCAATTTCTGTTTAGCAATATTGAACAACGTGTGTTTTTGCTCATTCACAGCGTCCTTAAAAAATGTAATTAAAAAATATACTTGATGAGGAGAGGGAAGGTCGTTCGGAGCACCAGAGAATAAATGCAAAAGAACTAGAGACGAAGGTACGCTGCCTTCACCCTCCAACACCCGCTGTACCATTTCCTCTGGCGGAAGCGGTAGTAGTGCTCTCAAAGCTCTGAGAACTCTGTACTGCTGTTGTTCAGCCAAACCAAGTTGACCGCCTCGACACAGTGGCATAACAGCAACTTCCATCTAGAGAGAAGAATATTCATGTTATTGCTATTGTTTAGCTGAATTGATTGAATTGATAACAGAATGCAGTAAGATTATTGAACGAGGATCTCCACCTGATTAAAATCGGCAATTAGTTTAGCTCTGCCATATTCGCTCAACGGCCTAAGAAGGCAGGCGTGTCTAACGAACAGCTCGATGCATCTGGAGGCCACACTCTTGCAACTGTAAATGAAAATAGGGTTTTATTGAATGTGTTTTGATAAAAACAGTTAGCGACTGAATTCATCTAAAATACTTCAACATACCATTCAGCAACGATTGTTTGATTTTTGTACGGAACTAAGAACGTGTTAACAGACCGGAGTATGAAACCTTGTAGCTCGCGCATGTACAATGAACTTCCAATATCTTTTCCTAAAGGACTGCCTGGTCTAACGAAGATAAAATAATAACAAGATATTAGAATTACAAAGAAATGAGAGACGAGTCAATAGCCAACAATATTTTAAACAAACTCATAGCTCACTCTCTGAACTCTGTATCGTCGTGCATTGTCAGGAGAATACTTTCAACCGCGTCGTTGATTGAGGCTAGCAGTGGTGCTAATATTCCTCTAGTTAATGTGTCTGTGTGTTCTAGAGCCGAGGCTATAACTGCTGCCCCACCAACGGGTAGACTGCCAGCCATGTTAGCTATGACTCGTCCCATTTGGCTCGAGAGATAATGCAGCAAATTGGCGAGAGTGACGTTTAGCTGTTGGCCAACAGTTGGTGTGTCGATAACTTGACTCGCCTCTCCTCCAGTCACCAAACCTTGTTCACATTTTAGGCAAAATAGTCGCACTGCTTTTCCTACATTACGTGCAACGACCATTGACAATCCTTCGTCTACCAGCGATACACTCAGTTCGCTGAAAGATAAGGATTAGTTTTAGTACTGAATTATGGACATTGGACAGAGCACATATATGATGTTATCAATGAATAAGAACCTGGTTACAGTACGAATCAGGCTATCGATTTCATCTGGACTGGGAGCTCCGTCTCCAGAAAACATCGTGTGTACAGGATCGAGAAGTCTGGATACCGATCGTGATAGATAGGCATTTTCAAATGGCGACAATACGTCTCGGCTGCAAAGTTTTTAGTCAATCTATAAAATGAATTGCAAATGTTTGTCGATAGTTAGTTTTTTTTAGAGATTCGAGGAAAGCCTCACTTTATTGCGTATAAACCGATGGCTTGCGATCGATCTTTCAAACGTTTGCTAAGATCCAGATATATTCTGAGGAATTTTGGATACTCTCCTTCTAAAGCCTGCTTGATAAATGACGATCCTGTAAATAAGGCTTATCAATATTTGTTATAACAGTTCCTACGAACTACCCGAAGACCGATTATACCTTGAGAACGTTCGATGAGAATCTTTGCTAGAAGACCGGTAACATCGAGCCAAAATTTCTCCGACAAATTGTCAAATCCTTTAGAATGATGTTCCAGTAAAATTCTTTGCAGCAATTCGATCTGCGCAAATAACGCATTATTACAAAAACTGATACATATACCCAAATATCGCGCTTCTTAAAACTTCCAAACGAAAAATAATCTCAGACCTGTATACATTGCGTATGAACTGAATCTTGGAAAAGCCTTTCCAAATTAGCCCAAAGTCTTGTACGAAGATTACCAGACGATCCAGGAGAAGGGAGAGCCGCTCTACCTGGCCCACCTCTCTTACCAACGTCTTGATTAGTCGGCACAGATATGTCCAGAGCTTCTCTAGCCATTTTCTCAACCTCGGAATAAGCTTGAGTAGAAATGGTCTCTACCGCGCTGCTCAGTATTCCCAAATTCGAGAATACCTGAACAGCAGTACCGACCTGAGCAAAGATACAATGTCTCAGAAAACGTTTACTGATTGGCAGCGATCGGGGGGTCGATTATTCTACCTGTGATCGATCGTTGGACTGTAAACCTTGGGATAAAGTATGAGTAGCTATTCTCTGCACAGTTGCTCTGTGGACTTTAACGGCTCTCTGATCTTCCGCGACTACATCTAGTCCGCTCAAATCCGTATCTGCCATCAGTTGCTCTGCGCAATACATTTAAAAATGTTAAACGTGGCCTTGGAAAAAACTGCGGCGATTCCTCCACACCTAATTTACTAGACTACCTAATTCGTGCAAGCTATTAGCTGCCTTGACAAAATCCGGGCTAGCCGTTCCGCTGCTCATCTGCGACTGCAAACGTCTGGAGAGGTGCTGCATCCTCGTTACTCTTCTGAGAAGGTCTGAGGTTTCGTGAAGCCGAGATAGGACCAAAGTTTGAGTCTCAATTCTGTTAAACGGCTCAACTATCTTACCACGTAGTCGTTCGACCGCTGATAACAAACTCTGAGACGATAGGGGGAGAAAAAAGACAATGATTTAGGGTCTGAATATACTTTCTGGTTTTTTTTTCCTAATGTTACAAGAAGCTGAAATACAGCCTGCAGACTCACTTGGACATGCGCTTGCATGGTGGAAAGTACTCCTTCCAATTTTTCAACCCAAGTTGCCTGCGAAAGAAGATCTTCATGATTGGCGAGTACCTGGTTCTGCAATTCGGCATCTAAGACTGCTATGGCTAAAAAAAAAATCACGTACCTATGTTTATAATGAAAAATTAAGGAACGAGAAAACTTTAAACGTTAATTCTTACCTTGGCCGAGTTTGTTGAGCTGTTGAGCGACCGATAGTACTTGGTTAAAATTAGTCGCTTTTGTTTCACCTTCGATAAATTGTTTGAAAAATTCTATGGGATTGAATAATAATATGTAAATGAATCTTCATCGTTTAGTATGTTATCTTATAAGATATTCATTTTTATTTACGATTTTATTATTCTTTACCGTCATTTTCAATCGTCTGCCAGTTTGACACGTCGCTCATTTTTTTTTTTAGGTTAGAATATTATACTAGGTTAGGTTTAAGGTCAAAATAAAGTAAAGAAGAACAACGCATTTATATCATTATATTAACATAGCAGAGAAATTGGGGAACAATTTTTTCGCATTTTCTCAAATTTATTTAACGATTATTATCAGCATTTGAATTTTGATTATACATCAATATCAAAACACTCCTACTTCTATCCTTAAGCTGGATTTTCATCTGCAGAAAATTAGTGCTGCTGCTGAAAAATTTTGCTGTAACGCTATTCGTTGTTGATCACGTGGTTGCATGATCAACGAATAGCGTTAGAGTCGCTTTTCATGCGCAGCAAAGTGCTGCCTCTGCAAAATTTCAACAACGAATAGCGTTACAGCAGAATTTTGTAGCATCAGCGATTTAGTATTTACTGCGCATGAAAATCCAGCCTTCGGGTGTGCCTTAATTTGAAATTGGAATAAGACGATTTTCAAAAGGGTAATTTGGCTTCCGATAGAATATAGGAATTTTTGAAAGGAAAAATAAAACACAACAGACACAGGTTTTGATAGACGAAAAAATATAGGTATACATATGTATATTTTGAGTAAGCGATATTCGAAATTAAGAATCAGTATGTATTACAATAAAATTATTCGGTCACTTATATGTTTGAACATAACATAGAGATAAAATAATCTTCATCTAACAAATCGTATTAATTTATACTTTTATATAGGTATACTTAGACGCTAATAATGTGGTAATTAGAGACATGATAAGTAGGAAAGAAATTTGAAGAAGAAAAAGTAAAAACTATATCTGCAGTTTGCGTCTATATAAAATTGTTAATTTTGATAATATTAAATTTTAAAACAAAAAATGGACGTTAATCAATGAAAACTGTTTTATTTGGACAGTTTTCATCACTGTAATCACAATCACTTGATACAGTTCTTACCCTGCGATTAACACCGGATTTCAAACTCATTTGCACATTTTTCCTTGGGCTAGATAAAAATTCGAGAACTTTTTTATAAAATCAATATATCTGTGCCACCAGGTTTTCAGAGATTTAGTTTCTGAATTTCCCTCTACCCTTTGGCTTGAAAACTATGAAGTCGTCATCATCGTCGTCGCGTTTTCGAGATGATCCAGGTCCATCTTGATTCCACGCGACACCCGAAGGTGGATTAGGTGGTCTGATCAAAGCGGCGCTCTCGCGACGTCCGTTATTCCAAACTCCAGTAGCTCCTCGTAATTTTGATGGAGATTCAACCGGCTCGGATTTTACAGATGCAAAAGAACGATTCAGCGATGCAAACCGGTCTGAATCATCCGGAAATGTTGCCGGACGTGTAGTCGGCTGACGCAACGGCTGATCGTCATTGGGTATCGGTTTTTCGTCAGCAATCTGTTCGATTAAAAATTAGTTGATTATTTGTTATGTATCAAACATTGGCGGAGATTTTAGAAACACGTTATATCAGGGTGGTCATTGATTCAGTCATATTCGAATTTCAATGCTCCCAATTGAATCCCATGGGGAACATCTTCGAGTATTAATATACACAAAAAAATGTAGTCAAAACCCCGAGAGTTCCTATTTTAATTCTAAGTATTGTCCCAAAAAAAAAAACATCAATTTACAATTTTACGAATTAATACGAAGATGGAGTAATAAAACAATGTTATACACCTTCGGTTCCTTCTTGATTGATGGAACCCCCTCGTCAAGCGCACGGAATTTTTGACGTTGTTGTACCCTTTCTTTCTTTCTTTCGCTTCGTGTACCGCCAATGAAACTGTGTATAATCGGTGCCTCTGCAATTCTTGATATTGGTTCATAAGTTCCGCAATAATCCTGTATAATAATTTCAATGAACAAATATTACTGTTTAATTATTATCAAAGAATACTAAATGATGATTTATTACCATTATTATCAATAATTTACAATAATACATAAAAAAAAAGGAAAAAAAAGACTTGAGCTTATATCGAAAAGGCATAAAGCAACGTTGTTCCAATCTTTTGATAATGAATATCTTAATAATATGAATTATGCTAACATCGTCCCAGTTTTCTTCATGCGGTGGAAGAACAGGTTCAGGTGGCAGTTCAATAACGTGATTTTCATTAGGCGTAACGTATTTAAAATTGTCGATGATCCCTTTGCTGGGACAGTCTTCCAAATGAAATTGAAATTCCTGTACGTTTATCATGTGTGTAGCGTTGTAAGGACATACTTCTTTCTTTGCATTTGGATGTCCTTTACGACACTTGGTAACATGAAACTGTATACGCTTACGCGATACTCTGTGAGACTCATTGTACGGACATGTTACCAGTAGCTCAGGGTCAGGCTCACCTACTAGAGGATGAGAGGTAGGCATTTTTTGTGCCTCTAACTACTCAGAACCTGTGATAAAAAAAAGGAACATAAAAAAAAAAAAAAAAAAAAAAAACAATACAGAACAATACAATACACTTTCAAGCATATATCATATAAAGTCACGAAAAATCACATTTCTTGAATATATAATATGCAAATTTTATATATAGAATTGTGGAATTGCATGACTTAGGACACGAATCAAGATAATTACGTCAAATACGTGTCAGTTGAATTAATTTATTAAAAGAGAGAAAAAGAGTCAGTGAGAGAGAGAGAGGGAGAAAGATGAGCGGAACAGTGTTTTAATGCAAGACAGTGATGACACGACTCTGTTTATTAGCAAATATAATAAAAACTAATTTTCAAAGAACATGACGTTATCAGAGTTAGCATAGGCCAGGTTTGACCGAATTTTCATACCGCGATGATAAATTAGTTGTTAAATACTCACCCTGCGTATATGTAATTTCGCAATCTTAATAAATGGCGAAGTTGATGGATGGCTCGAAATAGAAGTGGTAAGTGTAGTGTGTAATAAGTTAGTAACTTAGGTTGGTAATACGTCGAACCGGAAAGGGGGCAATGTTTGTATGTTCCATGATGCTGATTGGCTTGTTTGAATCGTGTTGTTCTCCGTCATATCGAAAGTAGCGCTTCTGATTGGCCGGCCAAAGTCAATGCCACACGAAGCAGGTAAGCAAAGTTGACAAATGACAGAGCGCGCTTACATTCAACCCATTCAACATTGAATGGTATGATTTACAAACCTAACCTCAAACAGATCTACAACTAGTAGCTAGATATTATAACTTGTATTGAAATTTTTTTTTTAAGATAAATAGTGTATTGTATTGTGTGTGTGTGTGTGTGTGGAGATTTGCGGAGATACAAAATGAGCCGTAAACCACCGTTAAAAACGTATCAAAAAAAGAAGACTGGACAATCGACGTTTAGTTATTCACAACCTAATTTTTGGGAACCGCGATCGTTCAGTAAGAGAATATCGACTAATGGGAAGAAAAACAAGCCTCTAACATCTCAGGATAGTGAAGATATCGAGGATATGAGTTTCGGCTGTTTGGAAACCACTTTTGACAAACTTGCCAAAAATGTTAGGTGAGAACTAAAGTAACCCAAGTTTTTAAAGTTAGTTTTTGCGTTGATAATCTTTGGGAGTTTAATTTTTTTCATTATTTTATAATTCAAAAACAAAGTCGATTTTTGTGTTTTTTTTTTCAAAATATAATTAATTCCAGACTTCCACCTCCTCCGCTGCAAGAATCACGCAATAGTTTGATAAACATCAGTAGCGACGTACCTTGCGACGAACTATCACCCATCAAAATTAACCCCTATGAATTTCCATGGGCTAGAGAAACGACAAAATCGAAACCTAGATGTAGGGGGAAAAGAAAGCCTGTTCAAACTCGTACGGGATACATGGAGCCAGAAGTAGTTGTAAAAAAGAGACTGAAACATGATTTAATAAATACAAGTACGAAGAAGGATAAGGCGGTCAGAAGTACGAGGAGAAAAGTAGCTGGAAAAGCGGGTGAAAGTTTAAACAATGATAAAGATAAACAGGAAATTCATGGTCATGGTTTAACTGTGAATAATTCTGAAGAGTGGTTCGTTGAGAAACGAAGGGAAAAAAAGAACGATTATCCTCTGAGAAAGAAAGAAAATTTTCTAGAGGCCTCAAGCTCTTCTTCCGACGTTAGCGATAGCGGAAAAAATCGTGATATTGATATCAATAAGGCGAAGACTAAAACAAAGAAAAAGAATATTGTTGGTAGACGTAGAGCCGGTAGAGGGAAATTGACGATTATCGAATCGGCTGATACGTCGTTAAAAGAATTTATCGAATCTACCATATTTTTGGAGAATAATGAACACAGAGAAGATAAAGACTGCCTAGAATCAATTAGTAAGATAAATTCTTCAGCAGACTTTGGCTATTCTGTAAATAATAGTAAGAATAGCAGTCTCTCATATAAAACAAGAAGCAGAGCTGCAAACATAAACTTTTCTGGTTCAGATTACGTTAGAAACTTTCAGAGATATTCAGCATCTAAATTGGGAGAAAATAATTACCTGGAACCTCCGGGTTTCAAGAAATCTAATAGAATTTTGAGTAGAAAACAATTTACCAGTAAAATACAGTCGAAGTTAACGGAACAGAACAATGCTCAAAGGCCTACAGATGCATTGGATGATTCGAGTGATTCAAAGATAAATGATTTGGCCATAAAACCTTGCTCTGTTGTTCTTTCGAAATGTACCGAAAATGACAATCCTGTATTGAGCGGAATGAAATCTAACATAGCGTCAGATAATTATGACTTGCATAGCTCTGAGGATCTTTTCCAAACAAGTATCTCAAACTTAGGATCAAATATTAAGCCGGAGTCTGCAAGGGCTGAAGAAGCTCAATCAGATTTTGTTCAAAATTTAGATCTGGATGTAAAACCTAGCGAGGTAAAGCTCGCCGAAGAAAGTATCGATATAAAAGAACTAGGCGATAAAAAACGTTCATTGGATTATTTGAAATGTAGCACACCTATATGTGCGGTAATAGAGATTGATAAAACGATAAATTTCTTATCACCTATTACTGCCAGTGATTTCTCATTCCAAGAGAATAAAAAATCAGTAGACGAAGAAGAAGTTCCAAAATCTTCAGCCGCGAATTGTCGGGTCAGTAAAGAATCTTCAGATTTACCACAAGCCATTACGCGCCGAAGAAGCATTAGGAAAAAGCTTAGCGTTTCATACGAGGAGGATGAGTCGAGCAATGAATGCTGGAGAGAAAGTGAAATTGAGAAAATTGATAGCAATGCAGAAAAGATGCCCTCTCCAACTTCACAGATCCAAGAATCTCTAGAGGTTTTGCAACTAAACTTAGAAAATTCGGCTAGTAAATATAACGCAGATAGAAGCAGATCCCAAAAAGAAATTTTTGCAACGGACAGTAATGCATCTGTTCAAATGTTGGAATCTACAAATGAATTCACAGGCCAATCTAAGGACAGTTGTTCGCAACTAACACCCGTTGGTATTATAACTACACGCAGCGGAAGACAACTTAAATTAAGTATGACTACACAGAAGAAATTTTTCAATGATTCAAACGATTCGGAAATCAATCCCGATACTGATGATGAAATTATAGACAATTCTAATACTGAGAAAAATATAAACCTAAGAAGTCGGATTACCAAACATCGTGGGAGCCGATTAACACTTCCTAATCCTCAATCTAAACGCAGCACCTCCAATAATGGGAAAAATTCTGATTCAAATAATTCCATGTCTTACGAGTCGACATATCTAAATTCTCCAAAGAATTTGAACTCGATACCCATACAAGATTATGAAAAAGAATCTAAAATAAATCGCAGTACTTTGGTTCCTAGTGATGAATGGACTGATACAAGCACTTCGGATGTCGCCGATCCGCTGAGCGATTATGCAAGAGTGTCTAATCAGGAAATTTTACAAGGCGTAATGGAATCTACTAAGAATTTCAATTCTTTGAATATAAATTCACACGTTGAAGTTAAGGCTGAAGATCCATCACACTCTGTAAGCAATGATTACGACAGTGAGTCAGAATGGAGCACAATATCAAGCAGTGAAAATGTGAAATCGATTATAAGTAATCTGGAAGAAGAGATAAAAAGAGAATCAAACGAAGAGAATGAATTAACTAATTCATTATCGGGTCCAAGTAATGACGATGATCCGTCGACCACACAGTCAGACAAATCCAAATCTGCTCTCTATCGATCTCCAAAATATACTGACCTAGCATTGACCGATAGATTGAAATTACTGTCTAGTAGGATCAACACTCGTAGGAAGAGAAGAACGGTCTTGAAACCTGTAGCAATGAATATGTCACAGACTTTTGAAGAACAGACCTCCGATCATTCAAAATCAACGAATTCATCTGACGTATGTTCGAATCATGGATTTGATGGGAATGAAGATGAAGTCAAGAATCTTGAGGAACCGAAAAATTCTGAGATGTTTATACCACCCTTATATGTGAATCTAAACAGAAACTTTCAGCCACTAGTGATGATTGAAAAGCTGGAAGATCCTCTGAGAATCACAACGGAGAAAAGCCTCGATTGGCACGTACCACTAACTGCAATTCATGAAACATCCAATGAAACGTTAAGACCGTTTAGCGAGGAGGCTAATGACTCATTAACATCAAATGATAGCAATGTGAACGAAGATCACGAGCGGTTCTTAAAATCTGATCCGTTGTATTGTCCGCCTGAATTATACGACGCAGATAATTCATCGGTCAAACCGAATATAACAACACAACAAAAGCTAGAGAGACAGTCTCTGTTCAAATCTCTCCGTCAGTGTCTACTCAGAAGATCTGAGCAGACCGATGAATTGATAAAAGCGAATCAGTCTCCACCCAAAAGATCAAGGAAGACTAGGTCATTGCACAGAAAAAGTATAAGCGAGCAAGAAGTAGCATGTAGAAGTACTGTATTCTTAAAACCAGGAAAGGACTACGCCAGATCTCTTTCCATACTCCATAATATTCAAGAGGGATCTGACTTGGAGGTATTAGGTAACGGCAAAGGAAGAAAGTGGCGAAAGAGTGTACAGACGATTCTCGCTCTGCAGGATATAGCCCTAGATTATAGACTAAGGAGTCTACCAGACTCGGAGCAAACTGATAAAAAAAGACGAAAGTACTTGCGAAAAAGTGTCGAGAAGATTATCGCTATACATGAAGACAGTAAGTATGAAAAACTCTAGTGAAATAAGTCCACTGTCCTTTTTTTTATTTTTTGAAACAAAACTCAATCACATGTAAGCTCTGAGCGATAAGAAACTGAATTTTATTATTTTATTCTATACAATTTTACATTTATTTAGAAAAATTTTTATATATTTTTTAAGAAAAATGGAGAAACAAAAATACCCTAATTACTATTGACAATATCATTAGAATTTCTGGTAAATGGGTGAGCTTAGTTCATTTTTGATTAGCGGAAAATTTATATTCTGTATAATCATCGATTGGACGATCATTTAACTTATTTATTCTATCCACCCTTCTCTGGAAATATAATATTCAATAGAAATATAATATATAGGAGTGGTCGAAAGCTGTTTGGGAAAAAATCAGGATGGCAAGACTAGGCGGTCGCGTTATAGAAAAACGCTTAATCGTACTCCACTCCCGACTACGCCATGCTTGGGAGAACAAAGCATCGGATCTGCTAGCCCTGGCAGATTCATTAAGCGTATGTCCATCCGCGTAGTTCCTGACAAGAAAAAATTAAGCCAGATCGGGGATGTCTCCTTTCTTGAAGCTTATGGTATTGCAACTAGTAAAAGTCGGAAGACTTTGTCTGGAACTACAGAATTTGAATGTAAGACCTCGTCGTAGCTATTCATCGTTTATCGATTATCTTCAATTCTTAGGTAAATACTGGTATAATAATTCAATGAAATTTCAACAGCGAGTAAACAGGTGCAAATAGACGATCTGCAATCTCAAGACGCAGCAAACGAAACTGTTAAAACTGAGCAGATAGCAACGGCAAGGGATGTGGTCCTGCAGAGATGCAATCAAAACGATTATTTACTTTTCTCTGAATGTTTTCCTGCAGAGTTAGTAACGATTTCTTAATAATCAATGATATCTTTAAGGAATCTAAACTTATTGATATAAGTTAATAACTTTGAATAACAGATACGTGGATAACTGTAGAAAAATTGGTGAGGGTGTATATGGAGAGGTATTCCTGTACGAAAGTGGAGAGCATAAATCAGTTATTAAGATAATACCAATCGAGGGAGATGCGATTGTTAATGGTGAGCCGCAAAAAAAGTTTGATGAAATCTTATCAGAAATAGTAATTGCCAAGTAAGTATAATTGATGTGTCACCAATGGTTCTTCAAGTGGTTCTCTAAAGTTTGATATAATGAAATGATGAAAATAACAATTTTCAGAGAACTGCATAATCTCAGATATGGTGATGAGCATCAGACGCGCGGCTTTGTTGAAGTTAAGAATATAAGATGTATCAAGGGAAAATATCCTGAGAAGTTAATAGATTTGTGGAAAACTTATGACTATGATAAAGGGTCTGAAAACGACTGTCCATCAATGTTTGATCAAGATCAATTGTATATTGTGTTAGAACTTAGTCATGGAGGTGAGGACCTCGAAGCATTTGTATTTCCATGCGCGACCGAAGCATATGGATTGTTTGTACAGGTAGAGATTGATCAGAACTCCATAATTAGATATTGATTTGAAATTTCAGATCACACTGCAAAACTATGAATTCTATTAACCAGTTCTTACAATATTGAAGATCCTAATGAACGTTATGTAATGTGATGTTTATTTATAGATTGCAGCCGCACTAGCAGTTGCCGAACAATCTCTGGAATTTGAACACAGGGATCTACATTGGGGTAACGTCTTGATTTCGGAGACCAAGGATACAGAAGTTTCTTACAAATTGAATAACAACGAATACACGTACCAGACCAGAGGATTGCAGGTCATTAATTGTGTTACCGAATCTAAATTACTATGCATTGTTCAAAAGAACTCTGAAATATCTTTCAACTAAATCAAATGAAAATGAAGACAGGTTTTTCACCGATATCTAAAGTTGATGTTAAACTGATCGGTATATTTTTTGTTTCAGGTTGCGATCATAGATTTCACATTATCGAGAATGTCTTACGACGGTTGTTGTATATTCAACGATTTAGCGCAGGACCCCGCGCTGTTTATAGCCCAGGGAGAGTACCAGTTTGAGATATACAGATTGATGCGAGACAAAATTGGGTGAATATTTGTTCTATTGATGAAAGAAACAAACCAACAATTGAACTTGTACCTTGAACTATCATTGAATGCATTTTTCTTTATGTTTCAGAGACGATTGGCAAAAGTTTGAACCTTACACAAATATATTGTGGCTTCATTACACAATTGATAAAATGATGTCCTCGTTAAGGTACAAACGAAAATTCTTTAGAGAACATAGGGAAGCAATGTACTTGTTTCATGAATTGAAAGAAGTTGTTCTAAATTATGAAAGTGCATTCGATTTTGTAACTAACTGTGAGAAAATCACAAGCCTACAATGCAATAATCCCAGTGAGACGACCGTAGAGCCAATCAAAGTAGAGTCTCATGATCTAAAATGATCTTGTTTTATGTACTATATCAATTTCACAACTTTTCTATACTTATAAGAGATGATATATGCAAATCCATAACGGAAACTAAATAGAAACTCGTTTAAACAGAATGTATGATAATAAATTTTTATAAATATAGCATATCGACAAAGTATGTATTCATTTTCATCATGCCCTTAAAAAAACCACATCAAATCTTACTGGATTTTGTTTTTAATGAGTCGAATTTCAAATCATAAAACCAAAACCGCCATTTTTACCCTTCTAAATGAATGATTTACATTAGATTCAAAATTTTCTATATTCTTGGGAGATAGAGCTAATCTTTGATAAGATTTTGTCTCATCTAATATTTCTCTGTATGTATGCCAATACATAAATCTTGTTTCTGTTTTGCATTCCCAGTCTTGATATCATTCGAATAATTGCCACATTCTTGAATTTCATCGGATCTTTGATGAGATGCAATCATTATAACAGAATCATTATCAAGGCTATTAAGAGATGCAACTTCAACGGCTGGTTCTTGTTTATCGCAATAATAATTGATGTAACAATTCTCAGAACAAATCGACTCCGGGACAAGCATTTCCAATGATACGGGTACCGTAACTGGGCTCTGATCACACACAGATGGTTCCTTTCGTTCTTCTTTATCCATTTCGGTCCTCTTAGAATCTGGGTGTTTCGTAATAACGATCGTATCAATGAGCAGTGCACATTTTGAAGCATTTTTAAAAAATTAATACATACTCAACATAGCTAAATCCAAATTTAGAGTATCTTCGCTTGTATTGACCCATCTTAGCATTTGGTGCTGCATTTCGCCATCAACTCTATCCAAAATCAATGCTATTTTCTGTAACTGAGCAACGCCATCTGAATAATCATGCAACTCATCAGATTCAGTTATAGATGACAAGGAATATTCTGCTTCCTGAGCACCACACTCGCAGCAATAACAATCAATTGGGTGTTCGTTGCGTTCTAACAACGTCAGGTCTACGTTTTGGCCTATAAAATGCACAAATTTGTCTCACAAATATTGAATCGCTTACAAATCCAGGATAGTACCTTTGCACGGCATGCAATAGCAACATGCACAATCGTCAGAGTGACATGCGCATGATGGGCTTGGGACTAAGGTGATATCAGACTGGAATGTACTCGGTTTCCTCAGTTCAGCTTCATGTGTACACACCCTACATACACAAGGTTCAGGGATAACATCTGTACTAGACGGGGCTAAGGAATTGATCACTTGGTCATCTCTGCATTCGCAGCATACACAATCGAGCGGATGGTTCTTACGTATCTGTTACATTATCATCTATCAACGTAAAGTTATGCTGTGCATTTTGTCAATGCAAGCACCGACTAGGAAAATACAGAATGATGTTGAAATTGTAGTGAATGGGCTAATAGATGTTCTTCTTTATTAATATTCAAGTAACGTGTACTGGATATCTTCTGTCCTCTATTGGGACCGGGTCAACGTATTTAAAGTGAACTTTTGGCGCAGATTTCCCTGACATTTTGTTTTTTATATACGGTATCTCCAGGGGTTGCGGGAAGGCATAACGTGGGACATTATAATAGCGCTGTTTATAATGATCACTTGGGTAGTGTGCGAGATTCCATTTGTGATCAACCCTGTAAGGTTTAATATCGATATTTTCTTGAACCAAAACACCAGAAACTAGCATTCTTTCTACAATCTGAAATTATAGGATCTGTGAATTTGGCCATAATAAATATACATCGGAGATGATTCGATAATCCCAAATTCATACCTTCGCCGTACAATGGCCTATGCAATTTCCAAAAATTCTGAGATACCGTAGGAGCGTACTTTTCTTTATGGAATTGAGTACATCCATTGCACCAGAATCTGTTATTTTGTTGTATGAAATATCGAGCATTCTTATCCTCGAGAATGGTAGGCCAAAACTTAGAGCCCTGATTAGAATTTATTGAACAAGTTGCATGATGGTTCAAATTTAGAAATATAGAGACTATAATGTAGATACAGATAATTTACCGAGCACCGTGACTAGTCATTATGTTATGAGCAAGTAATAGAGCATTGAGTACGGGTCTTGTTTTAAGCCAGTTAGCAAGATGCTCCATTCCATGATCTCCGATATTATTGTTGCACAAATCAAGCAAGTGCAATGTGTTGTTGTATTTCAAGTCCTCCAACATTATCTCAATATCATGGCAGGAGAAATTGTATTTTTGTAAATGTAATTCGACCAACGATCTGTTGAACTGCATATGAATTGATCATTACCGCAATATAATAATTATCGAATATTGAATATACTGAAATTTTGATAAAACATATTATCTTTGGGTCAGGGATTCTTCATATTGATTATCAAACAGCTAATGAATATTAATCAAAGTTAGATGCAGGGTGAAGTCTCAAACTCTGATGAAATCAATAATATTATTATCAACTGATTATTTTTATTAACTGATCTTCATATTGATGGTATCCAAATTCTGAAGTCTGAATATTCTTTGAACTAGAAACTTAGGTGATTCAAAGCCATGCATACCCGCAACATGCATCCGATAACACTGGCAAAGTGAGTACTATCGAAAATGTACATGCAGCCAGGATTTGGTCTACTAAGATCTAAGATTCTTAGTGTTTGATTGCATTTTTCCTGGTCCCATCGCATAACGGTGGTAAAATAAACTAAACTTGAAGCAGTCTGATCAACTTCGGCAACATCTAAATGTCTCAGATGTGGATTCTTGAGTAATAATAAAGCTACTTTTTTCGCACTCTGAAAATATTCAGTAATTTGAAGTTAACATATGAACTAAACAAAGTAGGAATGAATACTGACTACCAAGGATTCTATTACCTCGACTCCAAATTTATTCCCATTAAGTCTCAGAGTCTTAAGTATAATCTTCTCTGCACTGTCTTGGCATAAATGGTTGATACCTGGCGCACGGATATTATTATTTTGCACATTCAATTCCAATATGTGCTTGTAAGCCTACAGAGTACGTATGATGTTCCGCATAAGTAAATATTACTGCGAATGCTTTGTGTTAAATTAGGAGAAAATTCTTATATTTACAATAATGTAATCAACCAGATTGATGAAACCGGCACAATGAATGTTATTATACGCCAAATTGAGGGAGACAACATCCTTATTGGCACGCAAAAATACCATGAGATAAGGTACATCCCAGTCTTGAAAGCGTCTCCTGAATTTGCGTTGATATTGTATTAATTTTTCTATCGCAAACTAGAGTCTGAATTTACTGAACTATCTACGTCAAATGATTCGATGTTTGTATAGCATAACATATTATGCAGCGATAGCAATGAACCTGTAGCTAATAGTATTACCCAATTCTGGGAACTAAGTCATCTCCTTGTAGAATCAATCGCCTTGTACCGTCGTACCATTTTTCACAAAAGCATGAGAAAAACAAACTGTTCAATAACACTTCTGCTCTTCTAGTCTTAAAACGCCTTGGAATATCTGGTAATGTGGTATAATCGTGGTTGTTGTATAGATATGGGCAATGCTCAGGATTCCATTGAATAGTAAAATCAGTTTTTATCTCATCTGGACAAAATGTCTTAGCATCTCCTCCTTCATGCTTCTCTTTGATGCAATCTATAATCGGAATTTTCTAAACTGAGGCAAAATGTTCTCCGAGAACTTAGACTCACTCTTGCATTCAGAATCCGCACAAGGCGCATCATGCTTGCGCTCATTCACTATTTCCACTGATTTCTTATCTGCGATTCCATATCTTGTATATACTGTAGTGTTATCGTTAACACGTTGTTCCGAGCATGGATTTTTCATCCTTTCATAATACGCGTCGAGTAATACATGTTCCGACATCATAGATAAAATGACTCTTCAAAGCATGAATGCGGGTTTTATATTCAGAGCTAAATCGCAGTCCGATTGTTTCTTTCTCAATTTTTGTTTAATTTAATTCTTACTTCAGGTAACATTACCGTCAATGCTCAAGAAGATCAATAATGTTTTTGAGTAAAATCTTCAATCTGAGATAACAGAAAAATGCAAGAACTTAAAATCAGTGAAGAAATAGAAGAAGTTCCCTTGGATATGATGTTCGCAGGTATAGAGAATAGAAAATTTATAATCTTATTAACGCATCGAGCAACAGTCTAATTTGAAAGTGATGTTTTCAGCGTACTGTCGAATGGATCCCCTTTCCGATTCTATGGGTTTAAAATTGCTGCCGTTATCACAAAGCGATAAGTGGCTATCGTCAGCTAAAATTCTCGATACTTATAAAGTAACGACAACAGACACAGGGCTGTGCTTCTTCAAGTTTCGCAAACGTGCAATTAATTTCGAAGAATATCTCGTATATTTGGAAGATCTAGCTCAGACCAAAGGCTTGAACATTGAAGATATGAAATTTGCAATGCAGAGATCTGGGAGACCCGTTCACCCAAGAGACGTTCAAAAGAAAAAATGATTATTGACTTATTCAATAGAATATAAACTACCATGTAAGTGCAATTGTACATTTTTTAGTCTGTAAACGTTGGACAACGTAGCCTCAGATCAGTATCGTTGCATTATTTTGGTACGTTGTTAGTAATAGATCATAATAGATCATTTTATAATTAGGAAAACTAAAATGATTAAACAGATTTTTAAGAGCACTTTCTGTATACACTATTTATTTTCAATTCAGCTCAATCTTAAACCAATATTTACATCTCATATACATATCTGTTTTTATAAATAGGATGATATAATAACAGCCAATTAAAAATAATTTCTTTTAACTTTGAAACCTATACTACGAGTGAAACAGTTTTGATAATAATTTATATATTTATATCCAGAAATGTACTCTGTATTAAATGACGACTAGTGTTTATTCGGGATGCCAATAATCAAGCTCTAATTAATAACGTTATCAAATCCGTAACGAGGAACTTGATATCACTACAGACTCTCCTACTTTCAACGATACCCATAACATGTATCGTGAAGTAGTTTCGTTTTCAGTGTTTTTAAACACTCGTTAAAATCCTTCAATCTACCAAAATATTCAGTGCTCTATTTCATGATTAATTGTTTATTTAATCAAGCTCAATCTTATATTCTTATTCATACTCAGCATACTTTTTTGATGATTGATAATATGTATAACAAAGCGAATAATGTTTCAAAAAGAAGCAAATATTTTCAAAAATAAAGATTATAATAACATTTCATTCGATCTGAAGGCACTTGAATCACAAGAGGGACCAAATTTGTTTTAATCATTACATGTAATGATGTTTGTCATACATGATGTACGATACGGTCCCTTTCGTGCTTCGTTGAATTACAGAAAAAGTAGAATCAAGAAAATTTATGTACCATAAGATAAGGCATGATATTAATTAAGTGGAACCCTTTTCGTTCAACAGATATTGAATCAAATTGTAAAAGCGAATAGCAACAGTTTAAGTATAGTAGCAATTTTTTATTTTTCCCGAGTTATCCTTTCGCACAGTTTCTCACCACTATTGGATAAATAATGAAAATTTAACGGATCTCAAAAGATAATAATGAATCATGTATCTATACTGAATCCTGTATGTTAGCTGACATCAATTTGTGCATCATTTTTATCGTCAACTCTAACGATGATCAATTTCTAGCTTTTTTTTAACTAGTTTCTCATTAAAGTTTCAGTATTTATACATTATAATTATATCTTGATATATTTCAATACTATATCAGCTTAAGTATTGTTGTGAATCCATTTCAACGACTCTCTAACATTGCTAAGCGATACTCTACTCAAGAAACTGGCTATCAGCTGATACTCGGGCATTGTGCGACGTCCACATGACCGTGTAGACATGGTTCGAGTATATTCAGGACTAGGAACAGTACCCGCTTTCGTTTTCTCTGAGACTTTGTTCAAAGTCGAATCGGTGACTTTGCGTCCCTCGCAAAGAACTTTCGTTGTAAGACACAACAGCCACTGAAGAATCTTCAAACACATTACAGAATACATTAGCTTCCAGGATCCAAGAAAAGTACCATCAAACTATTATTTGATAGTAAAAGAAGAGTTAATTAGGTGAGAAAATCATCATCTCGAAATTATTCTCACCTCGTTACTTGATGGTAGTTTACTATCGATTCGCAACCAGGAATTTGGCGCCCATAAATGAAGTTCTATGATAGTCGCAGCCATCTCAGGACTATTCCTCTGCGGAAAAGATACGAATTTTATTTTCAAATCCATTCATCTGAATGGAATATCAGAAAAGTCGAATACTATAGGTACATACCTGGTACATGCTTCTGTTAAGCATGTTTTTAATCAAAGCTACAACAACGGTGGGTATATTTTCTGGAAGCGGTGGTAAATCCGATTCTACATAGCTATGATTCATCAGTAAAGGTTTTTTCCCTTTTTCTCCATAGAATGGATTCTTTTGGCCGAATATTTCGTAGGCAATAGCTCCCGCAGCCCATAAATCAGCTTTTGTATAATTTAAACTGGTGAAAGGTCCCGGTTCAGCGTTCACAATCTCTGGAGCCATCAGTGCGGTGTTTCCACCTTTGTCTATATCGTGGGAATTGTATGGGAGGTAAAGACCGTGAGTTTTATCTGCTAAACAGCATCCAAAATCTGTGATGACCAAAGATGGGCAATTATCGCGCTCTTCAGAAAGGTCCAAAAGAATATTATCACTCTTAAGGTCTCTGTGAATTCAAAAAATGTATCATTTTCACTATAAACTTCTAGCAGTCAGTATCGATGCTTCAAACATCTACATTTTTAGACAAGTGAAAATGAATAACAAGCATTACCTGTGTGCAATGCCTCGTGAATTCATGTGAACAATTCCTTCCAGTAGTTGTGCTAGTAATAATATAGATTTTCGAACGTTTATTTCTCTCTCGACCATGTACTGTTTCAAGCTAACATCGTACCTGAAATATGATATCGATATCGTTATTCTATGTAAATCAATACTCCCAGGTGATATCTAATTATACTGTAACATAATAGGTATCATAAAATACGATTCACAACGAAAATATCAACATTATCCTTGCATTCACCTTCAAACAATGTACAAAATTTCTCACAAAGAAAAATATTTTTAAAATATTTAAAATCACCTTTTCATGAGCAGAAAAAGACTCATGTTTCTTCCCGAACCATCGGGATTAATTCTAGCAGGCAAAGCGTCGGGATACATTTTCGAAGAGCCTGGTAGGTCCGGCACTCTATCAGCAAATACGCAATACATGGCTACGATGTTAGGATGGGGAGGCAGTACTCTTTTGTTATCGGACATTTTTTGTTCCCATACGGCGAGCTCTTCATTTTGACAATGTTTTCTCGCTGGTACAGTTTCTCTGTACATGGATCGCAGAATAGCAGTTGCGTTAGATTCAGTATCATAATTAAACATCATTTTAATAGCCAAGGGAAAGCTGGACAAATCTTTATTCTTCATGTCGACTACGATCCGCGATTCCTCCTTCTGCTCATGCTCAATTGGACGTACAGCATACACGACGGCAGAACATCCCTTCGCTATCGCAGGACCGATTACAAAATCCTTTAAATCAACGGGCTTATCTTCGATCGTCGTTGCTTCGTAATTTTGATCATTTTTTGGCGTGTTCCATTGCACCTTAGACACTGCTTCCTGCCGATTGGGTGAATCAGAAAATTGAATAAACGTTGTTATAGCATGGGAGACTATCTAGCTAGGCTTTCAAAGCCGCCTAATAATTCCAAACGAACTCTATGCGGACCGAAAAATTATATTTCAGATAAAATTTGACTTTCGTATAATTCATTAGAGTCTAAGCCGATATTTCTAAGATAGATAAATGCCGAAATCCAAGACTTGGCAAGTCGGATGTATTTACAAACAACATAAAACTAAAATAACAATAATGATGAATGAGGCGGGAGTTGGACGCCAGCCATATTCTAGTGATGTCGTCATCCACGTTAGTTGTCATTGTCAAAATTACAATTGCACACGTTATTTTCTACTCGAAAGAAACGCGTGGAAGATATTAGAACGTAAAAATCCAAATCATACCCTGATTTCCCAGCAAACTCCTTCAAGCTCATCATCCTTGGTTAATATTCCTGTACCAGAAGCCAATGAGACACCAACGAGCGCAAAAAATGGCGCCGAATCCCCGAACAACAAACGCTTAGCTGCGCGTCGTCGTAAATCTGCTGCTAGAGTGTTTGTCACTCGTTTTAAGACGTTGTCAACGAATATACGTCGTGCGTGAAGCCCCAGGAATCCGAGGTGTCTCCCTGCTACGGAGACATTACCACCCTCGGGCAGTTGGCCCTGGGTCTTACCTGGTCATAAAATTTCAAATAAATTTTCATCAACGATCTAAACTCGTTGTTGAATCAGTTGTAAGAGAGCGAATAAAATAACCTATAAAACGATTCAGTAATTCATAACCACTATCTCATTACCTCTGACCGTCTTGAAGTTGGGTGAAATATTTTCGAAAAATATTGTTTGAACAGTGACGTATTATGGATTTATATATGTGTGTGTGTGTGTATGTTTGTGTGTGTAGGGGTGTGGGTTAAGTGCGTCTTACGTCAGTGATGTGAGATATCTTTGTTGTTTATGATTGACATTGAATAATTTAGATCGATAATGGCTCGTGTTAATATAGTTGCTTTATTTATTGTGGGATATTGCCGCTTACCTACTTCCACAACGTGTATTTTGTTGCCTTGGGAATAATATTGTGGATTGCGTATCGAACGTAGAAGTACACGACCATTTTGCAGGATACGATGCGCTGCCGTACGTAACGACATTTCTTCGCACTCGTGGGCCGCGAGAGCCCGCGCGGGCCCTAACCCGAACGAGAAAACTTTGAACGGTAAAATTTTGACAACACTATTATATAGCGTTACTCTAATTTCTAAAATTTCACGATTTATATACCTACGTGAGCTCTAAGCCCGTTTAAAGTACACTTCGAATATCACCATCTGTATTTGATAACTTCGTCGTTGTCGATTGTCGAGCTCGCTTACTGGTTGAACCGAGGCGCCCCACCCCCGCCTATACGACAAGGGCGGGAAATTTGAAAAAATTTTAATCGATACCTTCGGTTTCGTATTTATACAGACTAGGTATTCGGTATTATGTTGTTTAGATAATATATAACGTCGAGAGGATTTTTAAAGAATATATAATAATAAAACTGAATGAGTTAGAGGCAGTATTGCTCCGTTTATTTTTATTCAAATAAATATTTAATCTAGAAATGAACGCAGCCATAGAACGTTACTGCGCAGAATCTTGAAAACCGGCTGGTACGGATCACGCGTTAGATTTTTTAATTTCTTCTGCATCTTCCTTTACTGAAAATATATAATATTACATAACGCAGATGAAATTTAACCGCTACATTTGAAAATCAGTATGATTTGCAATTCTTAAGAATTTTTTAGAATTCGCAGAGCTGCGAGATTTCGAGAAAACTTTTTCGCCCCTTATATCGTTTCTCAGATCTCGCGCTAGAATGAATTTGCATATAAAATGATATGAAAATTTCAAAGGCGGACTTATTCGACTCAACATCCATACTACATGTATACGTTGACAAAAATAAATTCGATCACGAGATTTGCATACGTATCGTATATATTTAAATCAAAGTACTACATAATATATATTATGGTTAGACAGATCTAATTCTAGTGCGTCGCAAAGCGCATCGTCGAATGCGCAGTGGTGTATCATTGTTTCATTTCCGGTTGACGGTGTCTTCCATCATATGTTTTGTGTCGTGAAAAACTGTTGGTTGTCAAAAATCATTCAACGCATATTAAGTATAATCCGTGTGATATACCCCGCAATTTCTATAAACTGTGTTTAAAATATAGGTGTGTCAATATCCCGAGCGTATTAACTAACCTGAAATAGTCATAATAATAATAAACGAGCGAACGAACGAATAAATAAACCGCAGTATAGTATTTTGTTTACGCGTTAAGAGTTGCAGTGCATATCTAACCTTTCTAATTTTGACGTGGTTTTATCCATCAGGGTTATTTATCGTTAGAGAAAAGAAAAAAAAAAAAAATTACCAGATCGCGTTTTATTCTCATTGAAAATCACACACACATCCTTATTCGTATATATTAATTACTTGAAATGAATAATTAATATCGGGGGTTATGTGATGTACGGAATAAACTAATCCTTGATGTGAGCTGTGTAACAATTACATATTTATTTATTATTATTATTATTATTGGTGACACACACACACACACACACACACACACACAAAGTGCATCGTGAATAAATCAGTTCAATTATAATTTACACACCATCTAGTATTAATCAACTTTGCTTACATCATATTATATGGTCATAATGAATAGAAAGCCAAATACCGCTACCGCTAGATTAAAGCAAGACTATCTACGCTTGAAAAAGGACCCGGTACCCTACGTCCTCGCTGAACCTGTACCTTCCAATATCTTAGAATGGTAATAATAACAATAACAATAATGATAATAATAATGATAATAATTCCGATAATATTGTTCATTATCAACGTATCAAAAAACATGTAATTTATTTTTTTTTTTTCATCGAAGAATTATAAGAAACACACTTATGTTAATTTGAAGATGTAAAATAACAAAAATATATTCATGTATGTTGATACGTCGATTAGTTTCTGTTTGTGGTATGAAAACAATGAGTGAATTGTGCTCTTTACAAGGTCATATATATAGTCCTTGTTGTTTTTAATTTTTAGATCTTCGTCGTCGACGCGTGTTTATTAAAATAGAATTTATTCATTTGTCTATTTTTGTTTTTGTTTTTTTGTTTGTTTTTCTTTTCACAGGCACTATGTGGTCAACGGTCCTGAAAACACGCCTTATGAAGGCGGATTTTATCACGGTAAACTGGTCTTTCCGAGAGAATTTCCTTTCAAACCACCTAGTATATACATGACGACACCAAACGGACGATTTAAGGTCAACACACGGCTCTGTTTATCCATATCTGATTTTCATCCTGATACATGGAACCCGGCTTGGAGTGTTTCCACGATTTTAACTGGTCTTCTCAGCTTCATGGTAAGCCACGTTAAGGCGTTAACTACTTTGCATATGAGGTAAATAATCTGCGCACATCAGACGAATAAGGGAAATTTTTAATTGGCCCAGAAACAGCCGGAAAATTTATAGAAATTGAAAATTGTGCATGAGAATTGCAACCCTGGAATTTAATTCTTGTGTAAAATACCTGAAATCGTGTAAACGAGTTTATATTTTTTTTAAATCTATCATAAAAATTGTTTAACTTTGTTAAATAGATTGAAAAAAGTCCGACTTTGGGAAGTATAGAGACACCGGACTATGAGAAAAGGCTGTTGGCGTCACAAAGCCTTGAGTATAATCTTAAGGATACGGTATTTTGCGAATTGTTTCCGGAGACAGTATTGGTGAGTGAACAATCCTCTTAATTATTCAAATATGTAAATATTTCAAACTATGCATTGTGTGAGATGTGCGACTTTGAGTCTCAAGCGGTTTTTCTTGATTTTTTGATGATATAATATTGGTGTTTTTTTTTTCTAGGCAATTGAAGCGGAGTTGGAACGCCGTAAGGAATTGGAAAAACAGGCAAGGCATCAGTCAACAGCTGCCGAAGTCTCTTCTTTGATTAGAGATCAATTCCAGAGAGAACAGAGTCCGCTTCACAGCGCCCTTACCAACCTAGTTGTTATCATAGGTTTTGCCGCATTTGCCTATACTGTGAAGTATGTTTTGAGAAGCATCGCTACTGAGTAGAATTATCATAGTTCTATAATAGAAGCTATATTCTACTAGAAATTTATGAACAACGTTCACATTGCGGTTACACAAATACACTAGGAGCTTCAAAAGATCTGATATTACGTGCGGCTGGTCGAGCAGACTTTTATGATACTTGTTTTGAACGAAACTTATCTAAAAAGAGAAACAAACAAAAAACAAGGATTACACGATGAATCGGTTTCGCACGGCTCTTCTTTTTTCTAACCACCGTGGCTTTTGTATAAATAGATTCTATACCGAGACAATATTCTTTTTGGATTAGTTATACCCAAATTTTTTATTCACCTCTTTGAACTGCGCATTCAAATTATTGGATAAATTTATCTGGTTGTTTTTTTCTTTCTTTTACTTTACTTTTTTTTCGACAATTATTAACGCAGTTGACTTTAGTATTTGAGTATTATCAAATGTTTGGAGTATAATTATCGTAAAACTTTCTATTCTTCAGTCAAAAAGCATTACTAGTGTAAAATATTGTTTGTCACTATTTTGATCAAAACAGAATTAGGCCCTGACTAGATTGAATGAACATTTCTATTTTAATCTTCATGTTTTTTGTGCGTGGAAAAAAATTATCAGCGCTATCAGTTACATACTTAGATAGCGTATTTAATTGGCTAAAAACGTTACATGTTCACTAACCGAGGTAATGGATAATCTCCGTAATTCAATAATCGTGTATCTTGCTCGGCCAATTAGCCATATGCAAATCATCTGCACGTCGATTTGTAATATATGTATAATCCCGAATTAATGGTAGTTTATGTTATATATAAACGAAGTTCAGCTCTTATTCGAACATCATTATCATTTTTTTTTCGCGCGTTTGAACATTCTTAATAAAAAAAGAAAAGAAAATTTGTTAATTATTGTACTGGGACTTTAGAGAAAGATTTTTTTTTTGTCTCGTATTGTAATTTTACTAAATAAGAGATTTGGTATGTAAATTCAATCGGTTTCTGTGATTAAGAAGAACTGTATATTATTTCGCTTTGAAAAAAGAAGAAAAAAATAACACAAAAATTTAAAACAAAGATTTTTTTTTTAATTTCTTTTTTTTTTATAATTATAGGAACGAAATACCAATAATTACTATATAAGCATAAATAAGCAATGTGATTTTTTCGGCACGATCGAAAATCTTGAGAATAATATACACTATCTATTTATCGAACATTTATCAACTGCTTATTTTCTCATAAAGCATATTTTTCGATTTATTTTCTAACGTTGTAGTCTCACAAAATAATTCAAATCCGCTAATAAATAAATACTTAGGTATATTTCTGAATATAGTAGATAGCCATATTCGTATCAATAACTAAGAGCACGAATTTGGCATAGGGTTTTATAAAAAATAGTAGAATAGTTACATTGCACAATCGTTATATTATCGAATTTCTTTCTGTAACGAAAAGAAAAAAGGGAAAAATGAAAAAACGGTGTTTATTAATTGCAAATGAATGTGTTTGAGCTTGATATATTATGTATACGTAGAAATTTATGTAAATCATTATCAGAAAACGTCTCTGTCGCGAAAAAGAAAAGAAGAAAAAGAAGAAAAAATCTAATAACGATCGTGCCAGGAAATGCATGTATAATGATTCCTAAAAACAATATATTATATAAATTTTAGTGTAACCGTGGTAAATGGAAGATAATATCCGCTTTGCCGTCATTTCATCAACGGTGTACAGATAACTTTGGTTTAATATATTGATGCATCAATACATATCGCATGTAGTAGTGTGAAGTGATATTTTTCGAAAAATACATATCTTCAACTAAGAATGTTATTGAATTGATGCATAGATATATATTATTGAGAAAAATTTGTACAGCTGGAATGTTGAAATACGGATATAGGATAAAAAGCGTTGAACGTTTTAATGTAAATATTAAATACTTAGTGATTAATCAAAGTTCATTGAACTTAAAAACAAAACAAAAAAACAACAAACAAACAAACAAAGAAACAAACAACAACAAAAGTGGATAAGTACGGAATGTCGAAATGACGGTTCTCGGTACTTTGATTTTTTTAAATTTAAAGGGAAAGAAATACCTTGCAAGACACCTTACCTCTTAATTTTTTATCATATATTTATTTACCATCGGGATTGTTGAGCGTAAAAAAAAAAAAAAATCATTTATTTTCATATGATTAATCGCCTCTAACTCGTTGTACGATACGTATTTTAGGTAAACGCGTATTACGTTTGAAAATAATGTTTACTTTTTTTCTTTTACTGTTATTGACGTCATGTCATCAATTATCAATCCCGTGACAAGTAAATATCTGAAAAATTCACACATACTACTACATACTACATACCATGAACGAAACAATAATTTCTAACTCTTCCCTTTTTCGTTAGCGATCTCCAAACGCTAATATATTATTTACGGTCATATATACATACCTATATACCTATTACATATTATATACCCGTTGGTGTATAATTCTTACAATTATTTAGACTTTATTTGTAAATGGGGAAATATTTTAACTACTATGTATGTAATAACTAACTAATACCGATAACGTTAGAGGTCAGATTTATCTTTCCTCGCGTTACTTTGGCCACCCTAAAAGTTTTACTGGTACCAATGTACTTCAATAAAATAAAATAAAAAATTATCCCACTGTGCGGTCTTGTAAAATAAAATTTTGTTTCATTTTTTAGTCATATTTCCTAGGTAAGACCGGAAAATTCCAATACGAAACTAACCGAACGATCGATGGACGCTCATTTTTATTTCAATCAAAAACGGCCGATTATTAGTTTGGGGGAATTATTTTGAAAAATTGATTTACATATATCGATAATAGCAGCGAAAGGAATTGAATACAGTAGGTAGTTGATAATATCACATATTATGTGGGTACTCTGCGCCTGTATGTCCATATTAAGATATACAGCAATGTAATGCTTGAAGTATCAGTGCAGGCGCACGCCTTGCCTAAGCGCAACGTGGAGAATAATTTGAAACCCAGACGGTAGCGTCGTTAGTGAGGATTTCGTGAACTACTTTTGCCGCAAAAGGCGGGCCGAGTTAATTCATATGAATCTGCTGTATTGTTGTATTTGTTGCTTATTGCTGTAGAATGATTATCCTAGCTGCTAGCTTCAAATTGGATTATCTTATAACTCCGGGACTTACAGTAATTCGTTATTTGTTTAAAATGACGTTGTGTGAAATCTTTTGAGAAGATTCATGATATTTCATATTAATTAAGAATCGTGAGGAGTCCTAGAAATTTTTCCAAGCCAAACTATGGTGTAATTATTATAAAGCTGGATCGATTCATTCATAAAACTCCGTAATAAAATAAATTTGTATCTATCCAATTCTGAACCTTCGTTAGCGCATCAATATTGAGCAAGTAGGTATACCTAACTAGAATTGTGAGTTTATTAACGGACTACAAGTGCTTTGTGATTATTTCTGTAGACGCAGCAAGATTTACAAGCCACGGTAAATGCTAGATTTAATTTCAATGCGGCATTGTCCGAAAGCGCCCGCGAGGAAGGATGCGTCGAGTAAACTCACGAGTTTATAAAGTCAAAACTATACCTACGCTAAAACATAACATCTCACCAATACCAAGCCGAATTGTCCTTGGAATCGCAGAGGAAAGACAAAGACAAGCTTTTTTCAGATCTTTATTTTAGACTGGTCCAATAATCTGATATAGGTACTATAAGGATCTACTTAATCGCTAGATCCTTGTAGCCTTCACATATATGTTTCTTTAAATTATTTAGTGAAGATTTTATAAGTCTGGAACAACGACGATCGACGAAATTATTTTAGAATTGACGTACCGATGAATCGATTCTTCTAAATCTTTCCAAAAGCTTCATAAACTTTGATCGCATGCAATTGATGTGACTATTTTATGCTGAAAACCGTCTTGCAGATATTTAGATAATTTTATAAAAATTAGTTACTTACCTTATGCCGTTCACGCCCATTTTTTTTTATTCAATACATCATACTCGGTAATATTAACATTCTGAGTAGGATTGTGAAAATTGTTAACTTAACGCGTGCAGTGTGGGTGTATAATAACGTGCAAACTTCATGATGATTTATTCACGCCCGGCACAGCCTGCGCGATCGAGTTTTCCACAGTTCCTTCGTAAACTAACGAAGTCTAACTAAACATCCTCTCCAGGAGATGAATCCAACTGTAATTAAGAAAACCTCGCAATAACAAGGAAGTGGGTCGCCTTCAGGAACGAGCCACCAAAGATGTTCTAGATTTCGGGGATTAACTTACGTCCATTTAATATACGAAGAGTTCGTTCATTATTATATGTTGCAGCTAAAATCTTAAAATTGTACCTATACCTAACTTTGCAGTAGTTCTTCGTGTATTTTTTCTTCATTTGAATAATAAAAATATTCACATATCTAAATTTTTTCTGAATTTCTACAAGTGTGTAAGAGCGTCCTCAGGACCATGTTCCTTAATTTCATAATCCAGGATCAGAAGACCCGCAAAAGAAGCCAAACACTAATTTATCCATGCGAGAAATAACAAGGAAGTGGGTTCTGAGGGGAGAAATCTCGCCACCTTCCTCTACGACCTAACCCACCACGCCCCTCATATTCATCATCTACAAGGCGCCAGGACATCAGGGGGAGATGGAGATCCCATCCCGTCCTGTCCCGTTTCGGCTCAGATCCTGCGCAAATAAGATGCACGTGTCCTGAAAACTATCTCAAATTCTAAGCTATACCTACTCCTTCAGGGTCTTAGTCGCATGATTGAAACTTTCTTTCATTCATTCTATCATGCGATAGGATTTAATTGAATCACTGCATATTTTTTCCCAAAGTTCTGCATGCATCGTGCTCTTCATTAAGAAATCATAAAAATCGTCACTATACCTATAGAGACCTGAATTTTCGTTTAATTATTTTACCTATAAAAGCGATTATAGGTATATATTGTACACTGCTATATGTCGACCAGATTTTTTTCGGTCCGGATATGATCTGCCGCGGCGACTTCGAGAAACCAATTTAAAAAGCCATCAGTAGTTTCGAATAGTTCGAGGAATCGGTTTACATCTCGCTTCCTGGTGCGGTCTTCCGCTTCCACTTTGGGTATAGGTAGGTATATCACGTATCGTATAAGACATATACGTACGTAAATGTACATATGTACGTATGTGCATATGTGTATGTATCATATACATACCTACCTACTTATACACGTACATCTTTATGCAGGAGGGACGTGTGCCGCCTCCGTCCTTGCCAGCCAAACTTCGAGATAATTAACCGAGGGGAGGACCTCATTACGCGACTTAACGAGCTGCCTGTCTCGACCCCGAAGGCCCTTCCGAGTCCTTCTGAGTTTCAGGCAACGGCCAGAACTCCGTTTTCAATAAATACCATTTCTCATTTACTCACTTCCTATAGCCTGCAGGAACGAACAATCTAACAAAGATATATTCTATTGAAGGAACATGATGATTCTGAAATATATGATATTCCATAAAAGTGGAACCATTATCTTGTTCCGAGCCTCTCTCGCCGTTTATATCATGAAAAACAACAGTTTTCAATATTATTTCAAAACGGCACCTACATAAGTAGTTCGATCTTGTGATTTTATTTCCGAAATATGGAACCCGATTTTTTGAGAATCTAATACCTCCGTCCGATTTTCAATACAGTTAAATGTCTCGAGAATTATTCCCAAAGTATTTTCCCACCAAATGTTTTCTCCTAAATTTTTTAAAAATTGCTTCGAAATGTTACGTGGGTGTAATCCCTTTCTGGAATAATAATTGCTGTTCGTAATATGTAACATAGAGATATATATTATGTATGCAACTTTAGCCTAGGTTGAAATTTGGTCCCTCGCATAAACCGATAGAGGAAAAAAAAAAACGAAATTCAGTCGCCGTATCTATTTCTATCGTACTGGTATAAGTGGAACCTCATGTGCAACGCGGGTCGTAGCGAAGCTATAGCAACGGGTGGTGAGACGCGGTGTACCGTTCAGGATGCCGAGAGGCGCGAGTAGGTTGAGAGTTTAGGTGAACGGGCGGCGGGCGCAAGACCGTTTTCTTACACCCGCGTAACTCAGGATGGTTTACGGCACGTAACAGTCGCTATATTCCAGGGATAAATATCATTGAATTGGCTCTAAATATGACGGGCGTCTCTCGGTACGCCGCGCGCCCGTGGTCGAATAGTCAAAACATCGTACCCCGCACGTTTAATATTCTCTCTCACCCTCTCCCTTTGTTTTTTCTCTACTTTTTCTCTATTTGTTCTCTCTTTCTCTCTCTCTCTCTCACACCCTTCTGCGCAGATAAAGAAGGATAAAAGAGAGGGTTGAACCTTCTCAGGGTCTGACGGCCGGAATCGCGATGATTTACTCCCCCGGTAAGAAGCAGATGTACTACTGCAGTGCGAAGAATCTTTCGTCGAAGATATAAAAACGGGATAAATCCTCGACAAATAGTATATTCTGTGTGTCTATATCTATATCCATCTTCATATGTATTCCGTCTCTGCAGATCACTGCAGTGTAGTTGACACTTGTTTATTGCCTCGTTCGTCTCATTTTCGTTATATCTACCATATCTGTACCCGTATATACTATACTAATACTGCAGCGAACACTCTACATACTTTCATACACACATATACGCCCTGTCATCGTCGCTAAATAACTCCACGATTTTATGATCTCGTCTTTAGAACAACCGTCATAAGACGTTGAAATAACAACAAAACAACATATGCGTACATACAACGTTTAGACACCGAGTTTCACTCCAACATTCATTTCAACAACCTATTTGTTTGCGATTCTTTGGATTCTTGAGATTCTATCGGTCCATTCACCTTTTACTACTTATGTCGACTAAAATCAGACACAAATCTGTTTGTTTTTTGTTTTTTGTTTTTTTAATATCGAAATGCGATTCTACTCATCTCAGATAAATTTACTTCAATGAGCTTTCCGCTTTATGGAATTATGACCGGATTCATGGGGGCCATAGGCGGCTCGAAGCCGTTACGTTACGAGAACCCAAATCGCTGTAAAGAACTATAGAGAAACACGGGGGCTTCGCAGGAGTTGTTCCCGAGGCAAGACGCGATCGTAAAACGCAGTTGAAACGTATATACTCTCTGGGCACAGAGATCGGTCCGTTCGTCTTGTCGGTGGCAGTTACGGGAATCTGAGAAACCGGCTAATCTAAACATAGACGGATCGCGCGCGCTTCGCCCCGCGCGCGGACGGAACCGGGTGACAGACGACTCAAGGATTCTTTCGTTTACGAATTAAAACCAAAAGGATCTACACACGCATTGCTAGAGACTTATTACCACCGAACGCATTACGATCTGTAACAATTAGAATTTTAAATCTCGCCAGATTTTTGGCAAGATACATTAGGGCAGCAATTTTATTATTGCCGATTGTTTATTTTAGGGTAAAATCGATGAATTTTGTGTTTCATTAGTTCCTGCGTCGATAAGAACCCGTGAGAATATTCTCTACGCTAATTATTCATGATGAAAAAAATATGTGCAATTAAAAAAAAATTTGTTATCTCGTAGCTTTTTCGCATTTATAAAAGTATAATTGACTGGTTTAACACTTTTTTAAGTGCTGCAGGGACACCGATCTTTTAGTTACATAAAACGGGTAGAATGGAGTGATATTCTGACACTAGGCCAACATTAACGAATAGGCAGTCATTATACCGAACAAATATGAGTTATTGACTTCCGGAACGTAAGTAGTCAGAATTAAGGCACGCTGCCAAGTGCGATTCTTAGCGCCTATAGCTATTGAGGAGCGACAGTGTTTTTATACTTCGACAATCGTGATTAGCTGAAACATTTATACATAAGTGATTGATTCACACTTTCGACGATAAGAAAAATGGTTAAAAATTTGAAGAAATACATACGTAAATAAATGTATAAATCACTCTGCGAAATAAAAGGTATTTAAATCCGTTAGTTGATTACCTCAATGAAACGATCTTCGTGTATAGGTATATATGTACGTCAAGATCAACCGTGTCTTCCACGCTCCTTTGTGCATACTCGCGTTCCTTTGAAAGATTCGTATAAAATAAGAGCAATAAGAAAGCTGCACGAAGAAGCTCGCTGAGTCCTCAAAGAAGCTTGAAGTATAAAGGCATACGTGTTTTCGACCGTATAAAAACTGACGTTTCACGACTTTTAGCTGAAGACCAAAGTCGTACTCATTATTCTGCAACTTATTATCATTATTATGGATCTAGATGAACTTTTGAGGCCTGATTTTTTCCTCGCTATATGTATTTCGCTGCACGAAAGCTTTACGGATCTCCTAAAGCTTGCGAGGGACAAATATCTGACTCGCATGATTGGTCGATAAAATTTTTAATGACGTAAGACTTCTCGAATGGAAATATTCGTGACTCGCGAGGCGGGGCCTCTAATGTTCGCTTGCGATAATATTTGCACTAGCACGAACGATCCATTACGCGAGGGCGGAGGATAAAGGCGTTCACCGAGCTATTTCGTTTTATTGAACCAATGAAAGCCAGGCCTTTTGGTATTTTAGATGACTTGAAGGTTTTTTCGCCTTTAGAATTCTCGTATTCTATAAAACTATGAGTGATATAGGTGGTATAATAATTGGAGTGATTGCAGCGGGTAATTAGTAGATATATAATATTTTATCATTTATCATTTATTATATAATGATGACTTTGAAAATATAAAAATACTGTACAATATAAACATATTATAGATTATTATTAATACATATATAGTAAAGTGCTAACAAACTGCAGCATAGCGCGCAATAACAGAGGAATGAAAAGCTAATATTATCCTAAACTTAATCCTTAAATCGTAAAAATGATCTACATAGGTAGAGCTAAGGCACTGCATGTATCCGCATGAATCTATATTTACAGGCTTTGAGAAAAGAAGCTTTCGTGCTTTTCTCGTTCGATTACTTAACGGATAAAAAAAAAAAAAAAACAAAAAAAAAAATCGAGAAAACAGAAAGAAAAAAATCGAAAGAAATTTACTATAACGCTGTCGTAATTATATCCCAAAATCAACGAAGCCAGAGTCGTTAACGAAAATTTATGCGATAGAAAAACACGATTTTTAATTTACACCATAAGTTTTGTGGTAATATTTAAGTATATATTTTTCAGTAGACTATATTTCTAGCTATAAGTCAGAACAGCGTAAGTATAATTTTCACCAATCCCTGATTGTTCTGCGTTCTCTTCTTTCTTGTTTGTTATAATATATGTTAATAAATTATTGCATAATCCGGCCTCTGCATAGTAAGACATTTTTTTTCATATGACATTCTATTTAGTTTAAAATATTTACAAGATATTAGATTCTAAAATTTATTAGTACAATATATACAGAAACAACGCGGTATAGGTATGTTTTAACAAATATTTGCAATTCGCTATATATCTAAACTTATTTATCGATGTATATAAATCTGTAGGTATATATGTACAAACATTTGGCGTTTCAGCTGTATGACCAAGGCTTAAAAAAAAGGCACGTATAAAGTTTTCGTTTCTTTACCCTGCCGGTTTTCAGACGCTTGAACTTTTCCTTATATTCTAAATTATACATCTAGGTATCTATGGATATGCATATGGATCGTAAGACTTACGACTAGGAGACGCATTTATATGAATCTCAATATAAATCCTATCTATTTATGGATGCACCATATATATATACATAAAAATGTATATAAATATAAAATATGTAAATTATGATATATGTATATGTATACTATACACGAAAACCTCAGACCTGTGAAAAATAAAAGAACTCGACCAAAACTAGATATACAAGAATTTACAAATGCATTGCGGTAAACTTAAACTCGTATACGAATATGACGAGATATATATAAGGCTCGGAAGTCACACTAGACAACTAGTCTATGATATCGTTAGCTATACAGTAAAGTCACGTAACTACAAAAACAGAAACAAAAAGAAAAAAAATGGAGATATGTGATTGTCGCTCGAAATTTTCGAATTTCCTAGAAATGTCGGTTATAGTTACGTGAATTTTCTATTTAGCTAATGATATACATGTAATCAACGCAGGATAAAACTACGGGCACTTTTCAAATGCTAAACTATTAGGGATGTTTTAAGATCAAAAACTCCTATACGTTCTATGAGCTAATTATGTGCTTAGACATCTTTGTTCTTGTTTTTTTTTTTTTTTTTTTGGCGCATTCAGGCACGTTATAACTTTGGCAAATTGACAAGATATACTGTTTTACTATTATAGATATCCACGCTGAATTATATTATTACAATATCACTGACTCATTAAAACTTTATGTATAATATGTATACTACAAGATAAGTGCATTTGGTTTCATGTCAGCCACCTCAATGTTGTAAATTAAATTTGACGGTTTTGGCACGCGAAATTTCATCACGGAATATGCTTCCGCATACACTTTCATATGTGACAGTAAAATTTGATGTGCAGATTTGTTATAGTACCACACTTACGTACATACATACCTATATTCACTTATAGAATGCGTGAAACTATATCTGCGTTTATAGACTCGAAAATCGTATATAAAATGTAAAATATATACAACTAGTTTGGTATAGGTGTGTATATGTACATACACATATATATGACACATTTAAACGATAGCAAATGGTACCTACATTTGTAGTAAACGTTCGTTATTACCGCGACGTCTCGGCGTCCCTGCAGGAGCATCCCCCACGACGCGACAGCTGTCCCAGTATTTTCGAATTTTTTTATTTTTTCATTTCTTCCAAACCATACCGTGTGTATGTATTACATACAGGGTGTCTGTCAAATGCGCATTACTATTCTTCTCAATGTGAGACGAAGAAGAAGAAGAAGAAGAAGAAGAAGAAGAAGAAGAAGAAGAAGAAGAAGAAGAAGAAGAATAAAGAAAAAAGGAGACAAAAAGATCGAATTTCATATGAAAATAAAAAACAAAAAAAACGTTGCATCGATTCATTCACATGTATGATGATATAGCTGAACGCCATTACAGATGGTAAATTTTGGCTTAGGGATTCACTGAACGAAATTTTATATCGCTTTATGTCGTTTGTTTTTACATCACCACACCGTTAAAAGAAGTCAGCCATCGAAGTTACGCCGAAAAGCATCGAGAGCTGCTTATGTGTATATAGGTATATGCAGTATAACGATATAAGTTAGAGATGTTAGAGGAGGACGTAGAGAGACCGAAGTTTCTCTTCTAATTGAATGCAAAGAGATTTATAGCAGCTATTACGTTACTGAGCATAGAGAGCGTCGAAAATGAATATAAGAAAAAACTAGATGAAGAAATTTCCGACGAACCTAGATGTAAAACTGTATTTATCACGTCTTGTGAAACGACCGTAAGAATAGCTAACGTAAAATTGTCAAACGCTAAGGTCGGTCATTACAGTTGATAAATTTTCACCATTTATACATGCAGTACGCAGTATTTGGATGAAATTATATGATCGTTAATGATTTCCTTTGCAAATTGAGCTTCAAAGGGTCAAACGAAGAGCATATCTTTTTTGAAAGAACATCTAGGTACACATTATATTGTATACTATAATATGTACATAGGTGCCGGTGAAATCCATTAGAGTAAAAATCATTAACTCGTCGAAAGGACAGAATGCGCGGGAAAGTTTGCTTTGGTTAGCTTAAAATAACTAACTCCGTATAGAAGAAATATTCACACGGTTATGGTTACCACGTAGCTCCTGGTTTCGTATATAAGATGAGCTATGTGCTACGATTACCCAAACATATCGCGGACCTACACAACCCGTAATATATATACTATATGCTATATGCTATATGGTTTGGGATTCTTCGCCGTTAGCTCTTCTTTACTGAGAAAGATGCTTTTAAAAGCACTACATACATACACGCCGTCAGCTTGGGAAAATATAATATTGTGCCCCAAATGTGTCTCCCGTTCCCCGTCTATATGCAGGGCGCCGAGATACTCGTTAGCATTTTTTTACGTTGTTTTGTTCGGGTCAGGTTGAGGTACCAAAATCTCGTAGATTTTGTAACGTTGAACGATTATTTTTTCTTTTCTTTTCTTTTCTTCTCTTTTCGTCATTGGGACCGTATAGCCGTCATAAAAGAAGTTTTAGAATTTTCAACTCGAAATCACAAGGATGATTAGTATACTTGGAGTAAAAATGATAGTAAATTTTCAAAACTAGATAAAATTAATCGGAAAAAGAATGGGATGAAATCATTCGCTTGATTTCAGAGTGAATAGCTTCTTGGGGTAGCCGAGTGGCTAGTATATCTTAGAAAAGAAGATAAATTTGTTGTGAAAATAACGAGGAACTCGGGTTTGTTTTGACCTCGTTAAGTGCCGCGCTTCTTTCGAGTGTTGAGAAAAAATAAAAAGTTGAATTATTATAAGTCTAACAATGAAAAGTTGCTAAGGAAACAGTCTTTGATACTCTAAAAATAATGAATTGTATCTCGGAATCGGTCTGAGCTGTTTTTAGTCTGAATAACCCTTAGTTTGAATTAATGAATTCGTAGATTTGACCCTATCTAGGGAAATTTTCTGCGGTCATTGGAAATCCCGGGGACGTTGAGTTGGGTTTATATAAATTTAACCAGGTCGAAGCTTTGGGCGATATGATTTAGTTTAATAAACACGAGGATAGGTAGTGTCTTTGCTGCGGTATCGTCGTGGTGTTAGCCGGTGACGGACACTTTGCTAATAACCAGATTTAAGCCAAAGTTTATGCAACCCGGGGCTTTTATGTATATCGCGTGTTAGTCTACGAAATTACGACAATTTCTGGACGCCAAAGTATCTAATAGACCGAGCCGGGAGCAGGAAACATAAATTATTTACGGTTCAAGCTTAACGCAGTTTAAAGTCTGGTCTTAGCAGTTTTATTCGCTACTGCAGCATGATGCTGCAGGAGAGAAGCGGATATCGTTGAATCCTCTGCATCTTGTCTTAGCGTCATCTCTTTCGATCCAACCTTATATTGTAGAAAGCGTTTTATAGAAATATGTATATTGCGTCAAAAATAATCATGAAATAATGTAATCATCCGCAGATTATACAGATTAGTCGGATATTCCGAATGAGAAAGAGATCGGAAAACTAGACGCGGTATAAATTCTACCTAGACGTTACCATACACGCAGGTATATCACCTTATTTTCCGATTTTCGATCCTGCGAAAGTGGGAAATAAACTGTTTGTATATACGTGCATCGAACTATACAAATATGTACATAAACTTCAATTTTCTATCCAAAAAGCAAAAAAAAAAAAAATTAAAAAAAATTAAAAAAAAAACAGAAGAACGTCATTATAAATTACCTATAACTATAATATGGCTGATTCTGCCACCTGTGACGTAATAAGGCACTTCACGACCCTCGAAACCAAAAAGAAGAAAAAAAAAATTCTTAAATTTACATTAAACTTATTATACAGATAATTTTTGTTTTTTTACCGGAGAGTTCTCTTCATCTTGCGATACAGAAACGCCTCCTAGACATCACAATAATTGCCTTTCGCATATCGTCGGTTATTTTACTATAAATCGGAGTTCCATTCGCCTTGTATGTTCCATACGCCGAAGACGTACTTCACTCTATCGCTCGGTCTGTCGTTGCTAGGAGTTGACAATATATCTCGAGCCGCGAGCAATGCGCTTCTAACGTTGTTGTGTTCGCCTGTAAAATAAATAGAAAATACATAAGTATATTGTCATTATTGTTATTAATATGAACTGGGGTGAGAGAAAATATACCCGATCGGATTGTCGTACAAGTCGAAAATTTATTGCACATATTCTTATATGTAAGAATATATTTTTGGTCTCGAAGATAGGACGCGCCCGGATCCAGGTGTAACTCGCAATTTTATACGATCCATTAAAACAGTCATCGGCCGCTTAAAGTCCGAATGTCATTAGTCACGTCAAGTTATGTCCCTGTTTTCTTGCTCGCAGTGTTGGGTGTCGAGTGTGCAGCTTCTGTTTGGCGGTCGTTTGGATATGTCGTGCGTCAACCGTTGAGTGAGATAGCTACTGTTTCGTCCATTGGATGATTGACTAAGATGTGCAGTTTAACTGGAGCGAGATAGTCGATAGCAACTTCCTTTCGATAGTTAATAAGTCAAACTGAGACCTGCACCATAGATATATATATGCGTGTATACACGTACGATGGAGAATATACGAAAATATACGCGGTGATTTTTAGCCCATCGAATTCCGTGCGGGAATAGTACTTTTCGATACTAGTGCGAAAGAGTTGATTCTCGGACGAGTGTGAAGTCGAGAATCATCTTTCGCACGTGTATCGAACTTCATTTTTCAACACAGCGCGCGTTAAGATGAATTTTATGCACGCGAAGCGTGCGCAAAATCGAACTTTGCGCACGCCGTGCGGGTAATTCACATACAGTATATATATATATACCTATGTACTATATACCTTTACATACCCTACATGTACTAAGCGCGGGAGTAAGTCGTCGCGCCTACCTAATATATCTTTCATTTCAATTAATTATATGCTGCGTTGATGACGCGCTAATTTATCACCATGCATACATGACAATCAGGTGAAGATAATGAGTGTCTTATTAGGAATAATTTTTATCAAATTTTAGATGATCGATATTCGACGAAGGATCCTCTATACACTCCTTGATATACATGGAAAGCTGTGCTTAAAAAACGAAAGACTCGTCACGGGGGTCTGTTTAATTACTTTATACTGTAAACAAACAGTAGGCAGACCTCGTGTAAATATAATGTCTACTTCTTCTCGGCGTTAGATGCTATGTATCTGATGTGTATATATATATGTATGTAATTCTGTGATCCAGGTTGTAAGTACAGTGGTGACAGACCGCATCTAGTCTTCTTAGCTATTAGACCGCTCTCTTTTCAGAGCTTGTAAGATTCTTGAAAGTATATGGATCGCGATAGCTAGGTAGAGTTACTGAGGCGTCAATGATAAGCTCTTATCTCCCGTGGCATTAAAACTGAATAAATTTGACTCACCTTCGTCTTCAATACCCGCAGGGTCTTCAGCATCACAGTTTAGCACTTGATAGAGAAATTCGATGTACCTAGCAGCGCGTTTTAGGATTTGTATTTTGCTCATTTTATCTGCGGCAAAATTAGGGATGAATGTCTTCAGCGCTGTGAAAGCCTCGTTAAGGTTTAGGGTCCTCTTTCTCTCCCGCACGTTAGCTATTCTTCTCTGACTTTGGATTTCCTCATAAGTAGCACCGCTCTTACGACGCACCTTCAATTTTTCACCCGTACTAGACGACTGGGATTCACAGTCAGACTCGTTCTTTATTTCAACGCTACATTTCCGCTTCCTCTTAGCACTGGCCGGTCGTGATTCTGCGAAGTTTTTACCCTGCGCCGAGGGTGCCTCCGCCAAAGCTGTAAGCTCCGGTTTGTACTCTACGACATCTGTCTTATACTCAGAGTTGTGATACGCGGTTGATGATGGTGCCGATGTCATTTCTTCCCCTGAAGAATACATCTGCGGTGATGGTGTCAGGTAAAAACTTTGCTCATGATCTCTGCTCGCGTGGCTATGGTCTGACAAAAAACCCGGCGAATGATCATTGATGCGTCTCTCATACTCCCCCTGTATGTGGTGTTCCCTCTCGTACATTATCTTCTGTTGTTCATGGAACCGTTTCTCTTCCATCGTCTCATAGACGAGATAAGCCGGCTGTTGATACAGTTGAGGATGATGGTGATGGTGATGATGAGACGAGTGGAACCCCGGGAGGCTACGGTGATCCGACGCATTACTCAAATCCATCAGATGTGTAGGTGGTGAAAATCTTTCGTAATGATTCGGCGAGTTACTTGCACTGCTTCCGGCACTGTGTGGAATACCGGAACCATCACCGAGCGGATACATACCCTGAGGGCGTAATTGGGACTGAATAGTAACCGGCTGAGCCTGCATTTTTCAGTTTATTTTACGTAGCAGATATCAGCGCATGGAGTCGTTGGACGTCGTGTTTATTCGCACTTTATTATACTCGTTCGCACTGATTCAGTCTAGTTTGATAAGAGGAACGTCTCGACTCCGCGGATTCCTGGATTGCGGATTTCGGTGCAATTCCGAAAGAAATATCGCAGCGATGAAAGCAGCGTAGAAGATGAGGAAAAAAAAAAGTAAAAACGTCAAAAACACGTGTGTCTAACCAGTGCAGGGTCTGATTATAGAGGACTGCGGTGCGGTAGAACCTTTTCACAAATTTGCGAACACGAGTTCGCGATGTACACTACACGGGGGATGACTTCTGTCTGAGTATAACTGAATGTCCGTTGTAGCCCCAGGGCCCAGGATGTCAGTAAAGCCAACCCCGCCTCTTCCCTGCCCCTCATTTTCTCCCACTCTATGGTTTTCCCTCTTTCCTCTTTCCTCTTTCCTCTTTCCTCTTTCCTCTTTCCTCGTTCCTCTTTCCTCTTTCCTAGCGTTCAGCCTGCTGCACGCCGAAGACCAGCGGAGGGTTTCTTTTATCCAAAGCTGTCAGTTGTCCCCACCCACTATACCGTCTTTCCATCCCAGGATACCCCCACGGTGCTGTAGACTCTGGAGGAACCAGTAGGGCGGCCAGGGAAAAGGACGCTGCCATTTGAATTCAACGTCGAATAAGAGAGACGGTTATAACGAAGCTAGGCGGGAGGCAGCGCGGGAGAAAGAGAAACCCATCTTGAATATTTATATCGCGTATATATACCGCGTCGTTTTCCGACGCTGGATATATGCTGCGCGGATCTTTGTGTTTTCTCGGTTTTTATATTTCATTACGTACCTACATTGGTACCCCCCCCTTTTTTTTTTCCTTTTTTTCTGTCTTTACGCGCAGGAATAAAAATATCGAGAAAAAAATTTATCGCCTTTGCGCGGTTTTCCACATCTGACAGTATAAACCTTTCTTTCTTTCTTTTTTCTTTCTTTCTCCGAAAGTTAAAAGCTTCTTGCGCAGCATGAGCTTCTTTTCGAGAATGGTATTATACACCGCGCACAATATAATACACGCGAATATATTGCGATTGTTGATTTTTGCGATATTTTTAAGTCGCGCTGCATAAAAGACGAAAATAATTTGAAAAAAAAATGAAATAAAATAAAAACAATCCGGTAAAACTTGACGAGGAATTTATAGGTGAGAGTGGCTTAGATCTGTCACAACAAACACGTCTCTACAATCCGGTTTGTTATCAATCACGGTTAATATATGGAGTTATATCTTCTTCTTCTTCTTCTTCCTGCAGCACCGTTTCGATTGAAGCCTGCAGCCGACAGCTTTTGCAGACTTATACTGTACAGAAGAATAAGAATAACGCGTCGTTAGACACTCCAGCCTTTCAGACTGTGCACCGCACTACTATGCCGCGAATATATTTTTTAAGTAATACGACTTGGCTTATTTTTAAACCCCGACGCACCATCACTCACGCTAATTTCATTCTATTGCTCTTTTTCGACCTCCTTTTTAACGCAGTTAAGATATATCCGCCTCGCAGCTCGACTCTACGTTAAACGTAATATTTTTACGAGACTATCTATCCTCGCGGTTTGCAGTGAATACTATAAATTACCCTGAATATACATCTGGCTAATCTGTATGGTAATCGATTGATAGATAACAACAAGATCTAATAATTATTAAGGCCAATTATTACGGATCTAATAAGTTTGTATCTATATTTGTAAAATATTGTATATTATATCAAAGGCTGAGTATTAAACGAGGAAATTCCACCTCTAATTGGCACTCGGTGAATTCTTGAGTTTCAATTCTATTTTCAACCTTGACTGCAAGGAGTGGAGTATTTTAAATCCGCACAATGAAGCCTCGATGTCAAACTATCTTAGAATGAGAATTTGGAAAAACTAATTTCACCGTATATGAACTAGCTCTGAATGACTGAATCCAATAGCTCATCCATGATGCGCATATTGGACTCAATTGATATCAGATGTCAGTCATTATCGCGAATCAGTCGAAACTTCCGATTTCAATTAGCTGTAATAAATTGATTTTAATTGACATCAGATGTCAGTTGATATTATAATCGCGAATCATTTGGAATCGTCATTATCATCGCATGGATGTTTTTTATTTTATTTTTAATATATTTCTTTCCTTGTCGCCAGGGCATAAAAGACGGGCTACAGATACGATGGAAAACATGTGTATAACTTCAGGGTAATAAATACGAAAAAGTTAAACATACGTGTAATTGGGTAAGATATGAGCAAAAACAAGATCATATAGAATGAAATAAATATTGAAGTTCACAAAATGGTGAAAAAAAGGTGAAGAGATATAAATGTTGTTACTGTAACAAATGATCCAGTTGAAGGAACTGATATCCTCATGCAGTCCACAGCTCCTTTAGGGGATGAGCGTATTATTTCGCTCGATCACTTCATTCCTTTGATCATCGGGGAGTACGACTACCGCAAGTTCTCCCGCCTGCGGGAGCTTCGAGAATTATTTTAGCCCGGGTTTCGGTTATTTATTAGTCCCTGTATTGGCGATCTAATATTCAATTGGAATCGTGCCAAATCAGGCATACTTTGTGTATTCATAGGTATATGCAACCGTCACGCATACACGCATATATCACCATCGCGGGTGCATATATCGATCTATTAATACCCGCTTCATTGCAGCAGGGACATAATGCGTATTAATTGAAAGATTCCAAAAATGTTCAAGAAAATTGATCAATTGCTATGGCTATTTCAGTGTCAAAATGATCCACAGATTTCAGTCGAATTACTTGGGTGACATTTGAATTGTTTAAAAATTACTTAAACAAGTTAAGAATAGATATCTTGATGTCATTTGATCGAGACTCTGTTACTGATGTATCGAAATACAAGTGGAGACGTATTTCCGGTGAAACGGTACATGGCGATTGAACTCTGTCAAAGTACCGGACGCTATACGATCCGATAAAACGACCATATCCAAGTATATCCAAGTATCCGTGTAAGTGAGTGTGCCACGCCACGATTAAACGTACTCACTACGGACAATTAAATTCACGTTAATATAGTTAAACGGTGCGTGGACTACTGACTACACACGTGGGTAGCTGAGATCCAAGCTCTGGAAATATAGCGTGAAAACGCGTTTAAATTGTTGCCGAGATATGTGCCAACACCGAGGAGAATTGTTTTGAGTAACTCTTTACACTTACCACGACGTATTTTCAACAACAAACGTTTCTCTTTTTCTTTTTTGTAAATCTCACTCAGAGGAATAAAATTCAAATTATTACTTGAAAATGTATGTCTGGCTCGAGTTTCGGACCATCTTTATTCTTTGTCAAATTTGGGATCGATTTTGCCAGGGAAATGATGGTAGACGTGATTTGATGTGCTGCAATGTTGCGCAAGACCGTAGATCACTTGATTTTCAATCCGGGATTTCGAGTTTCGAAATCGAGGGTACATTAAGCCGGAATCGGAAAACGCCGAGGGTGGTATTTCCCAAAATGTACCCCCCAGCGAGGAAGACAAACGTGAGGGTGGAGCACGATTAACCCAATCGTAAATATACCAGCTAAGACAGGGGCTGCCTGCAGAAGTGCAGGGGAAAAGCGTGGAAATGGCTTTTGGGTATTCCCAAAAATATATTTCCATAGAGTTTTCGTCGAGGTATAATAATACCATAAAACAGTGAATTAATATGGCTTATCGAGCGGTGAATAATAACCGTACAAACAACATTCGACAAATACATGGTTTCTGTCAGGAGAAATGATTACACTTCCTGTTTGGTCCACCGAGCTATTACTCAACCGTATTAATAATGCCACAGAGATTTTTCTCTCGGTTCAGAAAACAAAAAAAAAAATAAAAACAAAAAAAATCGTTTCAACCCAGTTCAGCAGATCAACGGCCTGCAACTTTTGAATTAATATATACCAAAGCTCAAAGGATGAAACGGTATTCGTCTGCGATTTTATAATCTCCTTGAAGTATTCTCCATCATTCGCGCAGTTTTTCCATCCTATAGCTATATTATAAGCAAAACTCTTTATACTTCGCAGAAAATATTTGTCAAAAAGTTGAAATAAAGTTTTAAATTTAGTATAAACAATACTCGAGACTTTCCTTCCCAGTGGGAGCTTATTTTGGGAATATTACTCAGAGCCGCGGACCTGCATCGTACAATGTACAGCTTAAGTCCGTAGCCTAGCCCAACGGCGGTCAATAAGCCACCAGCAAGGTAATTAGCACGTAGTCTTACCCCCCGCTGTCTATATACTTTAATAGTTTCATATACAGCCCGTACCTAGCCATGTAGATATTCTGGGTAGTTATATACCGTATACGGTATACGGCACGCCAATTCTCTACCAGATGGGATTTTATGCGTGGAAAGTCCAGCCTAAAGGCGTAACATGCGTTCTCCAGATTTTTCGAACAGCTCGTAGGTAAGGTTGTAATTTTTATTTTCACCTGAAAATTGTGAAGACGTATCTCCTAATTCGACGAATTTACAACATTTGCCTGAATAAATTCTCATCGAATTATATGTTCGCAGAACAAATAAATCAGCTCCTATGTACATTATTTCGGAGAAAACATTATTGTGTTTCATTAGTGAATAATAATCAGTTTAGAAAAATTTCACGCATACATACTGCTGTGAAAGATTTTCAAATTTAGCTACTTTTTTTCTTGGACATAAGTCCGTCTGATTTTTGGCAATGGTTTTTCCATGGACGGTGCAGTATTTATGGTGGCTCTCCGTGCAAATATCGTCAGACTCGCTGCAATGCCGAGAAACATGCTGGCCACATGTCCGTCAGCCTGTCCATATGTTGAGACCGACAAGGTGGAGTTTTAGGTGGTGCTTGTATACCTGTATTTCTTTTATATATATACAGTCGGCACGTGTGCGCCATCCCGAAACACCGAACAAATTTGCATTTACAAGTGTCGTTGATTTTTGGAAAACGCACGTGTGGCGTTCTCCCTTCCACGTCTTTACGAACGATTTGTTAGAATTTATAGTCTTCGGCTCGTCACAAATCTCGCAATACATCATCGCAAGAAGAAGAGTCGTCGAAAATAATTATACCCGAAATTCGATTTTGAACAGTCATTTTTCATCGCGGAATTGAATCTTGGTTGAAGAATCGATGATATTGGCTAAAGGATTGGACGGAAGTTACCTCTTCCTAATAGCTCTTCAGCAGGTATTTGTGGCTTTTGAAGTTGACATAGCTAAATGCAAATCACATTATTGCATTACAATGCCACTATAGGTTTGAATAACGACAAGTGCCTGGCGCCCCGCACAATAGCTGTCAATAAAAACCCTGAAAGGACTTCTTATACCCTATAGCAATGCCTTCAGGAATAGGTAAATGCAATATAATTCTTGCCATTCTGCAGCCTCTCGACAACTTTTCATTCCAAAATTTATTCATTCAATTTCTCTCATAGGAGAGCGACGCTCGAATTAATTTTGAGTATCTAGCTGTAATATTGAATTTTATTCTTCGAATTTTGGAGCGATTTCTTAAGCGCGGGCCAATATCACGGAAAGTAGACTTGACTTATTCTGGGTCGAATCCGGCTTACGAAAAGTCAAAGATTATTGGGATTAAATATTTGAGACGAATTTCTGTTGCAAACAAAAACAATTTGCGGGTCTGTCGAAGTCTGGGGTTCCAAAAATAAGGGAGGTATAACGTCTGCAGCTTCTGGTATAGGTTGATCTTTTGCTTATCCTTCGACTACTTAGGATTATGAGTAAACAAAAAGATTTTCAAATTCTCTCAACTTTTAGAATATAGGTATAGCAGATATTATTGAAGTAGGTGCCTACGCCAGGTCATAATTCATAATGAATATTCATGATTTTCATTATTTCGTTATCATTTATAAAGATGCTTTCTATTTCAAGTTTCATTTGACAAAATCTTGAGAAGCCTCAATAAAACTACATACGAATTTGATACGAAAGACTTCTCTTCTCCATTGTAAATTTCTGAACTAGACTTAAAATTCTGGAATTAATAATAATCTCTTCGTGTTCAAGATCGAATTCGAAGTATTCGAATCGTGAATATTGTCAGAATCGTTCATAAACGCAATTGCGTAAAATTCAATTGATGATTATACATTCTTGACTTTGTATACTCATTTTTACGATCTACGACGCAGCTACCTATAAAAGACTAGAAACATCGCGTAAGTCGTATGACGCAGCCTTGGTGATAGCCTACTGCGCACACACGTGTATATACGCTCTTGCATTATCTAATTGCGGGCGGTAGTCAGTAAAGCGCTTCGCTTCATTCACGAACTTATCCGCGTGGCGTCGCAGGCTGTGATGCCCAGGTTTTGCTGGCTAATTTATGAAATTTCATTCAATATCTCGTTTCAGAAGCTGTATAACACGAGAGGTACTTGACTAAAAAAAAATTAGGCCTGTGTACGGGTAGTACGATCAGATTTTTTTCTGATCAAAATCCAAATCGATAGAATAAAGAAGGTGGAAAAAATCGCTCAGCGTTCTCGCGAGTGGTCATTATCTCTCACGCTGAACATATAAAGAAATCCGTTGCTTGCTTTCTCCGGACGCGATAGTCAGGTGCTATGCGGCCGAAGGCGGTCCGATGCTGTTCGTCGTGATCAGACTCCATAGTCGTGATGCTTGTGTATTGTTGATTAATTAATTCTAGATGCACAAGCACCAGCTAAAGGGTCCATCTCCGATTTTCACACTGTAACGGTGACTTCGACCACCTTTTGCACTTTATTTTCATTTTTTATTCATTTTTTATAATCAAATTCCACCGGACTGGGGCTATTTGAACTCCAAAAAATTTCAACAGTTGAATAAACTCAAATGAAAGCAGCAATAGAATGGATACGTAATTCTACTAAATTCTATGTAAATAATTGATACAAAAGTAAAAATCGGTACCCACTTCCAGCCCAGGCTTCCGACGTTTACCTGTCTCGAAGTACCCGCATTGTTACATACCTATGTATTATTATCTTTATAGTTTAGCCGAGGGAGAGACCAATACCATTTGTTTTGTCTTGGATGGTCAGCACATGTGTCTGCCGTCCAGACGTTTGTATATCTAGTATATAGCCGCATCGATGGAACTCCTACCCATAAGAAATCAGGAAATTTGGTCGCCACGTGTCAGTAGGTATACCTTTAATGAGATTCCAGTCACGTTGGTCATCGCGAACCACGTGCTATGCGGAAACACCCGTTTCTGTATAAGCGGGACACATGTTAGTCTGTTCTATCCAATAGGGTATTTAAATTTCTTCACGCGGTGATCACTCTTAGATTTTCAATAAATTCATCAAAACCGAATTTGTGCTTTTCCATCATTTATGGCCTTTTTATTTTAACAGAAATGGTCACTATATTCATGCGCACACGCGTATCCCGCTTTTGGAAGTTTTTTTTTTCCTTAAGGCTTTTCGCGCAATCGCATGTAGCCAATGCTTTTGGAAGTTGTGTACACGTTACCTGCCTTCGAGCAAAGACGTTATTGTTTCACTTTCTGCATGAGAAGTTGAACGCTAGGTGCCGCATGTCTCAATTTAAAACTGTTTAGACTCAACGGGCCAATGTTATATTAAAATAATATCCCACAATGGATAATCAGCTTTCCAATTGGATCTTAAAAAAACTCACACACTCTCTTCCACAAATCATTCAGTTTGATTGAAAAAATATAGTTCCACTTTCGCAGTAATCACCGCTCACAATGTCATGTTAGTCTGCTCGCTAGTACTCTTACGTCTATTCGTTTAGTATATATATTTCGCCAAGCCTTGATCCATTCAAGACGGTCCGACACTTTTCGGAAAAAATGCTAATGAAGGAAGATGAGCCCCTATAGTGAAGTTGAGAGAGAAAAAAGCCGTAACAGTGACATTGACCGTTTTTTTGCTCTGGGCAGCCGTTATTGATATTGAATTATTGTTCATACGCGATTGAACAAATCTGGTCACTATTCAGAGTGTTGTAAGCTATAACTGTAATCAGTTCAATTTTCTCTGGCTATTTTTAACTAATTCCCGTATTTCTGTTTTCAGAGAAAAATGTATTTTCGCGGTTAATTTTATTAGAACAAAAAAATCTTGCTTTCCTTTGATTTCGGGCCCCCTCCCGCACTAATGATTATGTGATAAATCATATGATGCTATGAACGAAATTGGCATGTATTTTATCATGTAATTTACCATGTGATTACGACCTCATACATAACAAATCACACAATAAATCATAAAGTACAGATTTTAAGATAAAATATATGACAAATTATAGGTTTCGGTATGTGATTTGTAATGTATTTTACCTTATAAGTCGCATTTTATGATTTATCATGTGACTTGTTATGTATTAAGTCGTTGTGATATGTTATAAATTACATGATAAAATACATATGTACCAATTTCGGTCGTAATATCATGTGATTTATCACATAATCATTTTCAGTAGGGCCGGGGACCGGGCCCCGGATAGTCGCCCGATCGGCCCATGCCTGGCGCCGGTGCTGCATGTATGCTAGACGTAACTCGCACACACGTATGCCACTTTTGGAAGTGTTGTTGTTGTAAAGTTCACCCCCGAGCAAGGACGTTATTGTTTCACTTTGTGCGTGAGAAGTTTGACGCTAGGTGTCGCATGTCCCATTCTAAGACTGCTTAGACCCAAAGGACCAATGTTCTATTGAAATAATATCTCACAATGAATAATCAGCTATCTAGTTGGCTCTAAAAAAACTTACACACTCTCTCCCACAAATCAATTCGTTTTAATTGAAAATATATAGTGCCACTTTCGCAGTAATCACCGCTCAATGTCATATTAGTCTTCTCGCTAGTACGCTCACGACTATTCGGTTAGTATATATATTGCGCCAAGCCGGCAGAATCTTAAGACGGTCCGACACTTTTCGGAAAAAGCGGACTTGTAATGCTTGGATCTACGTGGTAAGCGCGATGAAGGATCTCCGTCAGGTCATGTATCGGATCGATCGACTTATTAGGACTGAATCACCTGCGGTTAACGGAATTTCCCATTACAAATCCAACCGAGGGAATTTCGATGAAACTTCTCCGGTAGCCTAAGCCGTAACAGTAACATTGACCGTCTTTTTGGTCTGGGTAGCCGTTATTGATATTAAATTATTGTTCATACGCGATCGACCAAATCTGGTCAGTATTCAGAGTGTTGTAAGCTAACTGTGATCAGTTCAATTATTGTCTGACTATTTTTAGTACTGATTATCGCTGATTGAGAGGTCAGTAATTGGTAAAATGAGATCCGAACGTACGAGATCAAAATCAATCTATCAAAAACTAATGTGGGCTTTTTCGTAATTTATGGCCTTTTTTATTTCAGCAGAAATGGTCACTATATCGCGCGATATTCGAATCGTAGATCTTTGCTCGTATGCAGGGTGAGTTTCCTTCGGGGTCCTGAGAGGGTGTGGCTTTAATCGGCTGAGATTCCGCCTTCTTCTATTCATACTTGTTATTATCAGGGAAATGATCGCATTTCGATAATAAACAATCCATTCAGAAATTAGGGTGAATAGTAGTCCCTCATCGTTTTGACAAGGCTAGTACACGAATTTTCATCTATTGTATAGATACACGGCAGGAGCCAAATAAATGGTAGCTGCCAATGAGTGAGAATTGTTATTCTGTCAATTACAAGTACGGATAGCAGCTAAGGCGGAGTTTCAGCCGATTCAAGCCACACCCTCTCAGGATCCCGGGGAAAACTCACCCTGTATAAGTGTAGCAGTAATTTAGTACGTGATCGACGTAGTCCTCAAGGGTTCAAGTTTTAAGTTATATTGTGTTATAATTTAGGTTTTATCGATCTACGACATGGTTCGTTGGATTAATTGCTTGAATAGATATTTCTCTGTGGTACTTCCGGCGAAAATAACGGAAAGCCTGTATACAGAAGCGTTGGGAATTACCAGGGAAAAATTATGTCCAGTTTATTGGTCGATGAGGGGTGGATGGATTTTCCCCGCGCCGAAGTACCAGTCGACAAGGAGTGTATATAGTACCTACTTAGATCCCTAAGCGGGTCGTAGTGCCATAATCCATTATTTAAATCACGTTCTCTCTGAAATCGTTCAAATCAAACACGCGTCAGAACGTGTTTATAGCATTAGAGCAGCCAGGATTATCGCCGTTATAAACTTCTCCGAAAATTATAGTTTTCTAAGTATATAGATTTTTATAAGACCTGACACAATGATCCGTAAGATCAAGAGACTCGGTTACGAGTCTCGCTCCGAATACATTAAACATAACATAAGTCAAAAGGCAAAAAGACGAACGCTTAACATAAACGGAGGCGAGACCAGTATTTTTATCACTAAACAGCAAGATCGAGATAAATCATCAATTTCATTCAACGGTGTTAGTCATTTTATTCTCTTGTTTTCAGTTATTGTATAACTATAACTTGCGGGGCTATATAGCTGCAACAAATCGTATAAATACACGATACACGTCTATATAATTCACGTATTATATCCACACATACACGCCGTTGAGTTAATGTCTGATGTTTACACAAGAGAATGAAAGTAACACTGCAGATTACTGCGTTTACTTTACCGCCGTTTATTACAATGATTATGATCTCTTTGCAAGGCATGATTCCGATTTAAACAGCCATCTGCTACTGTCGACCGTTTCTTTTATCTTTATTATAACGCACGTTCACCGATTCCTAACATTTCATGCGTTTTAAATACGAACGAGTTATATTCTCACTACCAGCGCGGTTTGATAGAATAATTTCCTATTCAAAACTCGTAATGAGGTCCAGTTTTAACGCGATAATTTTCCTACAATAGCTTACCTATATCTACAATATTCGAAAAACGATTATTTACGGTTTAATATAGATTCAAGATCCCTTCCTGGGTGTTTCCTAATCCGTCTTGGGCACAATTCTATGCATTTTAATACTTCCCAGCTTAACTAGGACTATAACTTAATTGCACCCCAATACCATAACCATTGTTAGTTTGCTGGTGGCACAGGGGCTGGTACCGGTCATAGTCGCGTACGCGTTCAGCGGGTGGTCCTAAATATTGATGGCTGTTGGTTTGCGGGAATGCCCTTAAGCCCTGACCACTTGTTCGGAGTTTTACGATAAGTTTCAAGTGAATGATTCGATCAATTGACATAAAAAATAATATAAGATTCGATGCCTGTTGAAACGGTGAAACGATGATATTTTATTTCCGGATGCTGAAGACTCGTTTATAATGTGCATTTTAATGTGTATAATTCATATAACTTGATAGTTCGAAGCGCGGAAAGGATAGATTCACTCGTCCAAGAATCGAGACAGCTGGCTGTGCGAACAGTCCGCAGTAATTTTTCACTAATGCAATAAAGTGTCCTCCTCCTTGTCTATTTTTGCCGGTAAATTACGAAACTCAACTCGCCACGATCAGGGTGGTCTCCGCTCGAATTGCTCCGCTGCTGGTGCTGGTGCTGGTGCTGCTGTTGCACCCGGTTGCTGTGAAGACGTCCGGGCACACGCTGGGATACAAGGCGCGTCGCGACGCTCGAAATCAAACAAACATCGAGCCCGCGGACGACTGCAGTTCGTTGCTTCGTATTAACTCCTATACAAGTCGCGTGACAGACGGAACTTTCGCTACTTCCTCCGTCACTTATGTATATTGTTTTACTATCCCCCAGCAAGCTTTCATCTTATGTGTATTTTCCGGTCTTCGACACCGTTTATAAATTTACATGAACCTACGCAACTCGGTAGGTATCGTCAGTAAACGTCGATTTATTGTACCCGAAGAAAAGTGGCTGTCTATCAAAATGACAAAACATTCGTATCGACCGCAAAAAGCAATTGATATCTATTCCAAAATGATAAAAAAAAATTTTTAATCATCATAAATTCAATCACATATATTTTTGGCATTGACTTCGGGTGACAACTAAAGATCCCTTCCACTTATGAGATTAAATCAGTTCGTTTCTTTTTACGAACTCCCTAATTATTTCATGCGAGAGTTAGGAAATCATCTCAGATAATTTTTTTTTCACGAAATCGAGCATAAAGTCAATGAAATCGTTTAAAATCATTTGAAATCATCCAAAGACTGGGGTGATCGAACCAATTCTGAAATCATTCGAGAAATCAACTTCAATTGAAATCATTTACGTACAGAACCGCTCGGTCTCAGGAATCTTTTTATCACTCAACGTATAATTTTTGGAGTAGATTAAATGTCAGATTCCATAAGACGCAGGATTATTTTAGGACCCGTCCAGTTTTGAATGGATTATAGTATCGTATTCTGTATATGCTGAATTTCTTCAGGTATATGCAGTACGCAGGAACTATGACGTCTTCAAAATCTTTGCACGGCAATATATTTGAAATTCTAGGTACTACATTCAACCAACTAGCTAACATGTGTTCGACAGAAGTTGGCCTGGTCAACTGACCGTCGCTAAGGTATTGTACACACATATATACCTACAAACATACAAGGGCTAAGGAATTTCATGTTTTATTGGATCCTGGAGAGTGCAAGTTACGGTGTTAGGTGTATAACAATGGTCCGTTTCGCCTAAGACTTTCCTAGACTAGAATAAGAGAGACCAAAAAAAAACTAGGGAGAGTGCAAAAGGGAGAAGAAAGGAGACAGAGCAAGGACTCCACCCCTGAATCCAATCGTCGTTCGTTGCCGCCCTTCGCTGCAGGGTTCCAGTTCTTAGATGTAGTATACGAGTTGAGACAGTGCAGGGAGCAATAAGAATTCTTTATTTGTAATAGATGGTAGAAAAAATAAGAAAACAAAAAAAAAAAAAGAGAACCAATACAAGAAATATCCCATAAAGCTACATCCGGTCTATGTTTCAGGTAGAAGCTTTGCAAGTTTTGTTGCAGTATATTAAGTATACCGATCACTATCAACGAATATGTGCCTGATGACGTTTCGTACGATATCGGTATGCACGTGTCAATGAAAATTGTCATACCGGACAATGACGTCGTCTTATTATTTTGAGTTAAAAAAAATGACGATAAAACAAGACCTCAAGACGCTTAAAACTTGTCTTGTTACGTCGTGAAGATTACCTTTTTTTTATTCTTAGATAAATTACATATATGTCGTGACCTAATTGAAGTGTTTCATCGAAATTTGAATATAATTATACGCAAAACTGTAGACCATGCGCTTCAAATTCACTTCATTCAACAGTTTATCGCAAGATTGATCAGAAACCTTGATGATATGATATTGCCTAGCAAATGATAATTTGTAGATATCGCTTGTACAGAGTTTGTGATAAGACTGCACGTATGATAGACGTAACCCGCACACACGTATACCGCTTGTGGAAGTTGTGTACGCGTCACCAGCCTCCAAGCAAGGACGTACCGTTTCACTCCGTGCGTGAGAAGTTGAACGCTAGGTGTCGCATGTCTCATTTTAAAACTGTTCAGACCCCACGGACCAATATTTTATTAGAATAATATCCCACAATGGATGATCAGCTATCCAGTTGGCTCTAAAAAAAACTTACACACTTCCTTCCGCAAATAAATTCATTCTGATTGAAAATCTATAGTTTCACTTTCGCAGTAATCAATGCTTAATGTCATGTTAGTCTTCTCGCTAGTACTCCCGCGTCCATTCGGTGAGTATATATTGCGCCAAGTTATGATAATCTTAAGGCGGTCCGATACTCTTCGGAAAACCGGATTTGAAATGGTTTGACTCTCGTGGAAAGAGGCAATTCAATGGGTATGTGCCCGAAAGGCACATACTTCTCAGCTGACAAAGGGTCGAAACGACACCGAGCCGAGCCCCCCAGTCGCCTGTCCTGCGGGGAACGAGCTAGTCAAACGTGAACAAGAACTCGGCTCATGTAGAAAAACATGGTAGCCGAGATCTCTTCACAAGAGTACAATTGAATTCCTCTTAACGAAGAGTTTCGTTTCAAATCCAAAGATAGGGCGTTGAATACCGGAGATTAATCTCTCCGGTGGCCGTAACAGTAACATTGACCGTCCTTTTGCTCTAGGCAGCCGTTATTGATATCAAATTGTTGTTCATACGCCATCGACTGAATCTGGTCCCTATTCAGAGTGTTATAAGCTAACTGTAATCAGTTCGATTTTTGTGACTATTGTTAGTACCGATAACCGCTGAAGAGGTCGCAGTGACGCAGTAATTGGCACAATGAGATCTGAATGTACGGAAATAAAATGATACCTAAAGCGTAAGGCATAACTGGACGGACAGTCAGGTGAAAAAGTTAGTCCAAAATTGGCAAATCTTGTATTTACGGGTCTCGATCGTATAGTGGATGTTTGGCCTCACAAATAGCTAAATTAGTTATAAATGAACACTTATAAGTGTTAATTTGCAATTTTTTAGTATCAATTAAAGCGAAATCTTACGAAATTAGGGTTAAATTCGTAGACTTCAAAAATCCATAACTACTAAATTATGTAGTGTAAAATTCCGAAATAATTAATGTATCATTATTCTATCAAGCACTATCATTCACGAAATTTTTAAACATTTTGGCGATTTCTGATTATCCATCCAGTCATACCTTAAACCCCAGTTCATTGTTGTCGGAATAATTGGAGAACAAAAAGCCAGAGAAACTCGAAATGTTTCGTCCCGTTCGAACGGATTTCATGATAGGTCGTAATGGCCATGGCAATAAAAGACCGGAACCACGGTCGAATTTCGAGTCATATGTATAAAAAAAGCTATAGAGAAATAATATAAGAACGTAGAGAAAATCTGCGACACCGTAAATTGTTATGTTTTATTTTTCGAACGAGTGGGTGTTCTTTTATGTGTCCGGGAACTGCGGACTAGCGGCAAGTCGATGAGGACGAAGACGAGGACGAGACGAAGAAGGCAAGAGCATAAGAGAAATGAAAAAAAATAAAATAAAAAAATGCGAAAGAGGTTTCAAAGGTTAAAAATAGGCAGACGTATTGCAAAAAAAAAAATCCGAGAAGCAAAAGGAATAAGGAATCGCAAATAAATGAAGGCTGATGGAGGCTGTGCTAACTGGGACGACCGGAGACACAAATCAGTTCCCTGTCACGAGGGAAGCTCAAACTATATTTATTCATTTCGAAACTATCTTTAATTTTATATTTTAACCGCGTAATAATCGTCACTTGATGCCACTGATAGAGGTCATGATCTCCGACGTCACGATTCTCAAATCAAAAACGTCGAAAAATAAGAACAGTATACATGCATGCATACACTGCAGGCCAATACGTCGCTCGTTTCTCTAATCTGAACCGCTCCGGCGATAGTAGTATCGAATACTCTGACACTTTATATCTCTGAAGATACTATCTAGCAAACAATAAAAACAACTTCCTCTGATTGTTCAAAGATCGATGTATCTACGCGTTTACAAATTACATACACCTTACAACTCACACCATCGGCTAAATATTGCGCACTTTGAAAAAAAAGAGGAAGAAAAAACGTCTTCATTTTCAAAATCCGCAGAGAGGGTCTAGGTATAAACCGTAGCTGAAAGGTCGAAAAAGAAAAGCCAAATTTTCCGTGCGAAAACAATAGATGTAGTAGGTTTAAGCACAACGAGTCGCACATGCGTGTCCCTAATTCTTGGAAGGAACGCGTATAGTCCTTTCGTCAGACGTTACGGCACCGAAAAACGACAATAGAAAGAACAACAATTTTGTACCCCCTGCCGAGTTCTCGCATGAGGTTGCCTTTTTTATCGAACTTATACTGCAGCAGTTGTCGCCGCGCGTCAGAAACACGCCGTTGAAGATTTTACTGTTTTTTTAAAGGGAAAATAATGTAGATATGTTATTTCTTCTCATTTGATATAATTGAAACCCGCCGTTAACTCATCCTCATTATCATCTTTGAACTAAACTCATCTATTTCATTGTTAACAAATTGACTATGATCGTATATTAGCGTCTAGATTCGGAATGGACATTTTTGTTCTATTCCACAAGTTCTTACTATTAAGACAGAGTAGAATTTCAGGATAGGACTGTGCATGTAATCAAATTCTGATTTTTTAAGTAGAATTTAAAAATTTAGTATAGGACGCAGATACGTTAATCAGGATTTACATCTCGGAATCCTTACGTAGGACATAATTCTAATCAAACAAAATTATATTTCCATCGGCAAAACCTAAAAAGATCGAAGGAATTGAGGTTTTAGAGAATCGACCTAGAATATCTATTCCAACGCACAAATATTCAAAATGCTTTATTGCGCATCCTATATCGAGGTCCTTTATATGTTGTTATCCTGTTATTTCGGGATTCGATATGTCCAAATACTGGCACACGGTAGCAACATGTCAATGTATATGCAGCTAGTTTTTGAACCCAGCAGGAGAACGTATGTAGTTACTATTTACTAGGAACCCATGACACGCGACACTCATGCGCTGCAGTAACGACAAAAGCAGGAAAGGAACGCGCAGATATTGGGAAAGAAAGAAGATGAAATGGTCTGAGGAAGCGTGCCAGCAGGACACCCACGCAGGATCGCTGACAGAATCACGACTATTTTCTCAGGAGTTAAATTCAGTCTCCTTTTCTTTTCTATAGTCCTGGTGCCATTTCCCTCTTACATACTAGTTCGCTTTCTCCCCCATCATCATCTTATCTTCATATTGAGAGCTCTCGCCTCCCAGAGACGTGACACCTGTCCGCCTTCCATATTACGATTATAATCCCCTACATAAGCGGAGCCTATATATATATATTACACAGATATAATTCAACAAAAAATCGCAAAATTTGAAGAAAAAGCAGCTCAAATCTGCTAGAGTGACATCCACTAATTGGCCAAAGAATTTTGAATTGTAAAACTTGATACCTAATACATGTGGCGTGAGGATGATTTCATTTTACCATGAACCCTGTCTAATCGTGAGATATTCTTCGCATCGGACTACGCCATATATGAATTGTCAGCCATTTTAAAAATCCCGGAAACACCTTTTGCCCGGCCTCTTTCATCCATTGACAGAATGGCGCAGGTTTATTTCAGGTAAATTGTGACCTGGTCCGCAGAATCTCTGTATTCAAGGCTGCTGCAGCATGCACTTGTTACGTGCTTTACCCGGTGCAACCGCAGCGCATCTGTGCACCCTGGTGCCACTCGAGTTTCCTAGTTCATTCCTGCAGGCACATATGTGCATTCATGTCACGTGTTCCTCTCGTAGACTCCTGACTCCTCTATACATATATATGTATACATATGTATACTCTTCAATGTCTAGCTTATGTGGAGTCTTGACCGGCTGCGCTTTTCGTGTCAAACAACCAGCTGTTCTACTATCCACTTTAGTTTCGCCCGGTTAAGAGCTTTCAGCTATACTACGTATATACGCGTGCAGTTGATTTGCGCAACGCTACCACGAATTCCCTTTACGCAATTATAAACATTGATATTCGACTCGTAACGCATGGCTGATTAGAGGTGTTGAAATTTCTAATCAACACACTGCATGAACTTTGATTAGTTATAACTTATAAGAGAGTCGAGGGGGTGCAGCAATTTGAAATCTAAAGTAGAGTAAACTGCGGGGTGCTATATTGTGTGTAGGTAGGTAAATGGTCGAACGACGGTAGGCAGTTTTTGAGAGAAAAAAATGGCGGCTTCGGCAGGTCATCCTTTGCGAAAAATAGTTTTTCCCTTCTTCTCGGAAAGAAAAAAAAAATAACCGCTCGTTCGGGTATAGGAATGATTTATCGTGATCTCCGCCTATCGGTGGAGGAGGAGAAAGAGGAGAAGAAGAAAAATAGAGAGAGGAATAGGATCGGAAAAGGACAGTAGACACGGTTGATTATTTTAGTTTTGGTCGCGATGGCGCCAGCGGGGCGGATTCTGTGAAACTAAAGATCTCGAATCATCTTACGCGCTAATCTCAAAGTTCTTCAAGAACTCGCATATAGGGGCGTGATGGGACTGAAAGGTGATATCGAGGGATGAGTTGCGGCTGAAAATCTGTAAAAAGATTTGTCAGAGACAATTTCACCGTTAGTTTTTATTTTAATTTTTTCTTATTTATTCAAAGAGAAACAAGAAATACAACAAAAAATACATTTATGTGCAGCTCTTGCATGCTTATCTCTGGAGACGTAATATAAGACCATCGGATAATTAAATAATGGCCGTGGTGCAACGGTTTCTATAAAAAGGTTCGTTATACGTTGCCCCGTTGTACTTGAACCCTTTTAAAAATCCAATCATAAATCGCTGGAAAACAACCCTTTTCACTTTGCTATACCTACTAAGGGTGGCATTTTTTCGAAGAGTTGAACCTCTGCGAGGGCGGTTCGCACACTGATAGACGTCGACGCTGCAGACACCGACGACAGACGCCGACAGACGCCGATCCGGCGTCTAGAAACTCTCTAGACGCCCAACTCTCACCGACAGATTCACACCGTACTTCCGGTTTCTATATGCCTACCTATTTACCATTCAGCGAACTCGGAGGAAATTTTAAGAATATCTTCGGCGACACATATGCTATAAATTAGTCTCCTACTCGATTATGTACATGTAGCCTCGTTCACCTCGTCTTTAATTTTTCATTTTTTGACGTACACTTCTTTCATTTAAAGATCTGGGTGATTGTTAACGGCGCTGCAAGAGTGTGCGGATGTTTATTTCATACATAATCGAATTATCTCTCGGGTAATTTCGTGAGTGCGTGTTAGAGGAAGCGATGTGGTAGTACTTTCTACTCGTATCATATATTCCGTGCAATAAACTTGCCACAATTGCTTTTTTTTGTTACTGAGCAATAACTTTGGTTTAAAACCGCTAAGTGCGGGCTAATGGTTACCAAAACTTTCGACTAACTTCTTCTCTTACCGGATAAGAAGAATTCACGATCGTTTCTAATTGTTTACGTTCAACGGCATTATATATGCCGGTTTTCTTCGAGCCTTTACAAGTCACTTGAAAACATCTCAAAGGAGCTAAAATACTGCGACACATTCTGCAAGTGTTTCAAGTAAATACTGTGCGGCGTAAACAGAGAGACGTCGCTTTTTTCAAACGAAATTACAAATTTCAAACTCGACTAGTTTTGAAATCGAGGAAGCGGAGTAGGTAATTAGGAAACAGATTATTGTGCATCCTTCCCCCCGCTCTACTTCGACGTCTAATTTCCTCTATTTTCATCTCGCCCAAATTTTTTGACGACAGTGTGAAACGCTTCCACTTTCTGACCTTCGGCGAAGATTTCTTAGACGCCGCCCCCATCCTCGTCATTAATCAGGGCAGCTGTCGCGCTGGGGACCGGGGCACCAGGGGGCCCGGTGTGGCCGTAACCGAGGATGAGGATGAGACCGAAGAATCGGGTAGTGCTACTCCGTATTTCTATTAACACGTCTCCTGAAACGTAATTTTCTTTCATTCAAAAACTATGTGCCGTACATAAATTTATTCGCGGGTCTCATGTCCCATGTCTCGTGTCTCTTGTCTCTTGTCTCCGCCTCCTCTTATCGTCTTCCTTTACCGTTTTACCCTTTTTATTTTGACCGTTATTTTTACCTTCATAGCTCCGATGGCTCGTCTCCATTTTATCACCGGTCTAGCCAGCTCATTCAAGGTTTCATCTTTCGGTGGTGGTTCATTCGGTTCATTCACGTACAGCTTTGCTCTTTAAGTCGTTATGTAGGTAGCTACTCGTATTATGATCATCTGTCGCACCGAAATAGCTTTAGTGAATATCGTATTTGAAATTTGAACTTTTTCATGCATTAATGCCTGCGCGTTATCTTGTTATCTTATAATCCGATGCCTCCACTTCCTGTATTCGAATTCCATCATCAGAGATATTAACCACGATTATAACGACGAGCGGCCCGGACGTTGGTTTTTAACTTTTTACGTTATACCACGTCCGCGACACACCAAGCTACACGAATACGAGAGAAAAGTGTCGCGAGAGAAGAGAAGAGAAGAGAAGAGAAGAGAAGAGAAGAGAAGAGAAGAGAATGAGAAGAAGAGAAAAGAAGAGAATCTTTACTCGGCACGCAAACAGCTGCGTGTTTAGAATCCGGTTCACATGACCGTCGTCGCCGTCTATATCGTCTCCCTCGAAACCGTGAACGACATACTTTTTGCTTTATTTTACAATTGCGTCAAATTCAAATGGGGCAATTCAATTCTGCGAAAGCATTCCTGTGCTTCACTACCTATATCAAGCCTCCGCAAAGATATCATGACTAAGTTATCCTGATGGCATAGAAATTCGAAACGTCATTTCGAGGACTTGGAATTGTTCGCAACATTTCTTTTTCTTCGTTTTTTTTTTACACTTTTACGAATAGCTCTTGCATTTGGGTTACACGTATATTATCGTTTCACCGAGCCTGATGAGAACTCTGGGCATCTCTAATTGGCATAGTACCTATACATATATTAAGAACTTGCGATGCTCACTGTCTACATACGTACATTCATTCAACGTGTGCGTGTGTGTGTATCAGTATAACGGTCGTATACTATATAATACATATACACACACGCAGTTAATATATAGATTTAGTTTCAGATGGAGTAAAGCTGGACTTTGGCCAACTCTTTGTCCCGCGTTCTCAGGCTCTTTCCGTTTAAAATGAATTTTTCCTGATATGTATGAATAAACAAGATCGAGTCATAAGACTAATTCTTGAAAACTCATTCGAACTGAGTCATAACTGTACCATATGACAAATGAATTTTTAAACTGTAACTTGACGGTTTGATACGGTACCACCATTATCTTTCAAACCAGAAGAAGACTCATTGTCGAATACATTGCAGAGTATAACGAACTCGGTGACATTGATCATTTATTTTTCACCTCTGTCTGCGGCTATATGCGTTTAATGAACGTGAGGTACAACATACACGTGATAAACAGACTACGCGTAAGTAAATCCCAGAATGGTCAGCGCGGCAAAAGACGCCTAATAAAGAGAGCTAGTAAAGACAGTGTCTTCATTCATTAATTCCCTTCGTGACCCATATACGGAGAATTGGCCGAACGGTCGAGCCTTTGTTTTTATATTATTTTTTCCTTTCGTATTTTTCGGTACTTTTGCCGAGACGCGACGGACATCTACACAGCTATTACACCTACCCTGATGAAAATAATTTTATATTTTCTGGAAAAGTTACGCAAGTGCTGAAATTTTTTCTTGCAAAACTATGAAATATTCGCGAAATTCGCAAAAAGCTTTCATTATTTTTTAACAAGCTATAATATCGGAGATAGGTGATTCAGAATTCTAACAAAAACAAGCATCTACCGTATATTATTATCTGACGTAAGTGCGGTTCGTTTTTTTTTCGTTCAATCTGTGCGTCAGTTTCCGATAAAATAACACTTTGAGGGCCGCGCTCTTGCGACCGTGGTCTCTTGATAAATTTCTACAACGCAATAAAAGACTGTAATATGTATGAGCTTACTTATAAGTTATAACATAGCGGAGGAGAATTGAGAAAAAGGAGAGTAAAAAATAAAAATAAAAAACTAGGAAGCTCCACAGCAAAAAAGGTGACTTTGGAATGGATCGTAAATAAGAAACGGCATAATTAAGCGGCCATGATTCTTGGGCGAGAAACAATTTGTGCTTTCGGTAGCGTCGTCGCTGCTTATGCATGCTGACTGCATATCGTTGCCTTCCCAATCCCTAAACGCAATCTTCCCACGGGTTAGTCTTTTTTGTTTTTCGCTTTTTTCCTCACAGGGAAGAGATCTTCTTCGCCCTAAACTCGGCGAGGAGTGCAGCCAAGGTGATGAATGGCATTTCATCATAGTACTCGTATACCCGCGGCTTTTCGGCCTCTCAACTTCTATAGGTATATATTTTTCGCGAATTTTTACGGCGCCCGAAAACATGTTGATTATAATAAATTCCGGTTTTCTGATGCGAAAAAAACATAAGAATATTTTCAATCCTGTTTTAAATAGAGTTTTCGTTTTTTTGTTTTTTTTTTTGTTTTTTGTTTTTTCTTTTCAAATAGCTGTAGAATCTATGAAATGAGACCAAAGACAAAGTTCCGAAATGTCACGAAAAGATATCTCCGCTGTCATTGCGGTCAGGGGCGTATGGGGGTTTGACGTCGCGACGCGGGACGCCGCGGTGGTTTGTCGTCTCGTCACTTCGTCACGCCGTTTCTTCCATTTCCTTCGTCGTCCCTCACGAGTGCAGGGTACCCCGTCTCGTTCTATTTTCGAATCTATTCAAATCCGTGATAATTTGAACGCTCGTCAACGTACACCGTAACTTCGTTCTACCCTCTGTATAGTTGCACGAAGACGTTAATGTTAATGTATTATGTATAGGATTTAAGATACTATATAGTATAAGTAATAAAATTAGGAATGTCATTCTTAGGTTTAGGGCTCTTCTTTGCACCTCATATTCTACGTGATTCGATAAAAAAATTTGAAAGAGGAGAAAAATAAACGAAAGAAGTACAATAACCAGCATGAAGTTGAGAGGAATACACACATGCCTCAATTCGCGATAAAAATAATTATAGACTGCAGGATTGACCCGAGGTATTATTCGCGTTACAACATTAATTATCGAAATTGGTATATCCGAGGGGGATAATAAGAAAAGAAATTTTGCGTTCCGCGCAAACCAAGAATGTTGACGACTCTGTGAAACTATTAATCACAGAAGTCCTGCTTCAAAGACTTGTGCGTAAAAAAGACCAAAGATGCCGCGATATAAGCAACGAATTTCGAGCCTCATAATGCCAGAGTATCCACCGCCGTATTCTCGTCACGAAACCGAAAGAGTGCTCAAGCCAGAAGGCCTTCTGTCATCCGCACATAATGGTCCATTTTCACATACATGTATACCTAATTCCGTTAATCCAGAATTCTGCGATGTCTCGCGCATCGCACTCAAGACTGAAACCTAAAAGCCCACACAGTAAAATTTTTTTTGTAAAATTTAACACAGAAGCTTGTGTTAACTACTTTTTTAACACAAAATTTGTGTTATTTCAACACAATCAGTTTATGTCAAAAAAGTAACACAGCTTTATGTTAAAACTAACACAAAAGTAACACTTTCTAAATGTTACTCTCAAAGCGACACAAAATTTCAATATAGTTTTGTGTTAGTTTTAACATAAAGCTGTGTTACTTTTTTGACATAAAGTGATTGTGTTGAAATAACACAAATTTTGTGTTAAAAAAGTGGTTAACACAAGCTTTTGTGTTAAATTCTACAAAAAATTTTTTACTGTGCAACTTCTTTCATCCGAGTAATTAAACCAGCGTTATTTTAATCCATCAGACATCGTACCGGAAGTTCGGGCGACCGGAGGGGTGACTTCACGGTGCCGTCTTAGTCTCTGTTGCGTTGGGACAGCGTCGATTATCCTCATATGCATCTTCTTCGTCAGCGCTCTTTTTCCTTACCCAATGCACGCATCCTGCACTGTGACGTGGTACGTCCAAGTCAATTTGGTATCATACGAATAACTTTTTACTAAAACCTGAGCTGATTTTTACTGCGCTGCAGTAAAAGAGGCTGCCAGCTTTTGGACCACCCCTGCACCGAATATTCTTTGCTATAGAATTTTCGGCCGAGTTTTACTAGGTGGAAACTCGATATTGCAGGAGCTAAGGCGTTTGTTTGTCATGGGGTTGGCTTATGTTTGCTCTCTTGGCCTGGTTCTGGTTACAAAAATATACGTTTACTTACAACTAGACACAGGCGGTGCTTTTCAACCTCATGAGAACCTAGATATGTCTTATATTACTATATGGACTAAAGATCCACCGAATCACACTAGAATCTAATAATTATTTTTCACCCTTGTCTGCACGACGTACGTACGTTCCTCCCAAAGTCTAGCGCCTCTAAATTATATCCAAATGATTCAAGCTCCCTTTCGTTTACTAAAAAAAAACAGGAAATTCAACGAACCATGCACATTTGTGATGCAGAGACTACGGTGTCAGATCCTCAAGTGGTCTACGTGCCACGGCTGCGGTCCTCGAGGTACCAGGTGTTTGTATTCGGTAAGGCAGATTTACTCATTCTAGCTACTACAATTTCTTCCATACATCCTTTTCATTTATTCTTTTGCAAATGCGGAGAATAATTTCTGATGTCTCGTATAGTCATGAATCATGATTTCTAAATTTCATTCTATAAGTTTACTTCAAAGGATATGTTCATCTTATTTTATGACCTGACCGTACGGCATAATGGTATATTATGCAACAAGTGCGTAAAAATTTTACGCACGAGTTTCATGCGATATTTTTCGACACGGTGTGCGTAAAATGAAATTTTACGCATACTATATCGAAAAGATAATATAATGTTAAAACTACTCGGTGATTTGATTTTTGAAGATTATAGCGAATAAATTTCGAATTAATTCGAACAGCTTAGCGATCTAAGACTTGACGATAATTCGACGATAAAAGCCACGCATGTTACGCCAAACGTCCGGTTGATCGATGGGATCAAAATGACCTTTCAAAATACGATTAATAACAGCTGCACAGCTGTGGTAAGTTATCTTCCTTTTTTATATTTCCGATGATTTCCTGTATCCGATTTTTAGGATCGGTTGATTTTTCGATTGAAAAAAAAAAAAAAAAAAATAAATAAATAAATCACTGATCTCTGATGGCTGTTACAGGCAAAGTCAGAATCTAATCAGTGGTTCGTAATATTTGACTACGGATCGAACTACTGCAATCTTCACAATCTGGTAGTTGGTGCTGGTCTCGATTCCGATCGCGGTTTTATTGAATTAACTAACAACGCTATTTGCACACAGTTGAATATGGCTTCCTGCAATTAATAGCACTTTTACTATCATCATAGAAAGAGATTTATTTTATTTGCATATTTTAAAGTCAAAATATCTATGTGATACCTCGACATGACCAAATCTCTCCCGCATAGAGGCATAGTGTGTGTAACAATAGGGTGCGGGTCCTTGATTCGATCATTTTCGAATTTTGATGTTTTTTTCATTTTTTATACTACTACATACTATAATATTGTATAATGATTGTCGTCAAATTTAGAAATAAAATATTTTAACACAAAATCGGATTTTTATACTTACCTACTTACATTCGATAGAAAGTGAAAATGAAATTCAAACTTTTATCGACTAGTACCTAATCCATGATGAAATTACTAAATCGAATCAAATTTTTTAGAATTCTTATTCGTTTATTCAAGATGATCAACATACTTATCAGAAAATTATACAATTATTATTCTGTAATTAAAAGAACTACAACTGATAAAAATTAGGGGAAATCTGATCGCTGAATATCGCTTCTCCACCCTTGACAGTATAATACATCGGTAACTTTGATTAGTTATATTAATTATTAGAACCTTATTACAGCTATTTATCATTACTGTCTTTTGCTACTTTTACAGTAAAAAAAAAAAATACTATAATGTGAGACTCGTATCACGCAATATCCTAATTATCTAAAATGCAAAAGTTCGAAAATCACGTCTGATCACATTATTTATAATCACAACGTAGTACCTATGATTTCACAAGGATAAATTTACAAAAGCCAAAAAAAACAAAGAAAAAAAGAAAAAATGTTTAAGTGAGATTCTATATCGCAATAAGACAAGAATAGATAAGTACATACTAACTACAATAATATTACGTTTATGAAACACCACATCTACCTACTCACATGTTTATATAATTATACCTCGTACCTGATACATAATATCTAGATTATACCATTGAGCAAGAGGAAAAAAAAAAAAAATGTACAATTGATATTTAGTTGTAGTACCTAAGGCTCGACATAGTTATTGTCTCAATTTCGATTACAAATATACGAAAATAATTATTTCTTAGATATTTTATAATAGAGAAACGCAGAGCAGTACATACGTACATAGATTCCCATTAAATTTCATTAAATTAGATTTGATATGAAAAGATATCCTAATTCTAGGTAATCTAAATATTAAAGGCTCACTGTTATGCGTTATTACAGATATATACTTCACAGGAACTGACTGATCTATAATCAATCTCAAATTATTAAAAGATTGTTATAAATGTTAAAACGAATCACCAATGATCAGGGATTCTATCATTTCTTTTGACAATATGTATCTACTAAATTCTTCCGTACTTTTAAGAAGCCAAATTAATTATTTCCAGAAAATTAATCTATGCGCTAAGAGAGTCCTCTCCAATTTTCCTCGCCAATATTTCTCCACAAGTTAGTCACCCATGAAGGAAGATCCGTTGCTGTGACGATGGCAGAAATTTTGTCCGATACTCGAACTCAAACGGCACCGTTTTCCAGTCCTAGTTAATGCGCCGCACTGATTCTTCGGGGCGATTAATGAGGATGACGTACTACTTGGGAGAAAATACTCAAATTATTTCCTTCCAATCCATAAAACAGCAAAAAAATCAACTAGACGAGTGAAAATTCTTCATTTTCAATTTACCTCTTAGAAGGCGAAGACGGATAAGCGAAATGATTTCTAACAACGGATCCGTTTCTCCCAGTTCTGCGTCTTAGCTCAGCTGCATCAACGAGATCGTCGCTTTCGTTATAGGTGTCATATGTCTCGTCCAATATATTTGTTGATTCAGGACCCATCATCGGTGCGGTAAGATCGTCAGACACGTTTGGATAGTGGCTGTGATAATCGGTGATCAATTCTTCTCTAGATTTTTTGGAGGGTAAATATGAGCACGACATTTCTTCCATAGGTGACGGCGAACCGCCTCTTCCCCAGGACGGCATTCTCGGTAAACAGGACCAAATTTTATCTGGAAAACGAATAACGAAAGCATATAATACTCTTTAATATGAGTAAAATTTGTTGGAATTATTCAGTGGAATAACTAGGATAAAGAACCTACTTTTACATGTATTTGCTTGATAAACTAGCGCCGATGGGATGCCAACAATTTTATACAACATAGTGGATAAGACGGATTCCTTTTCCGCTATTAATGTAGCTGCTGGTCTTCCGTTATGCCCATTAACGTAATTAATCGGTGTACTATTGGCGCCTATCAAGTTGATCTGCGGAGCCAAAGAGCGGATTGTCTTCTCACCCAAATCTTGAGGTTTTAGTAAATAGTGAATCGTAACTATCAGATAATGCACTGGAAGTAAACAGATGAAATTATGAACGGATATACCAGGTGTGAAGCATTCGTTTTCGGCGTTTTGATAAAACTTTTCAAGAAATGCTTACTTCCTGTTATTAGAAATATGAGCACTGTGATAGAGCCAAAATCGAGGCTGGCATCGGTGCCTTCTTTCAAATAAGACACAAGATTTATCGGCAGGATACCCAATATTGTTAATCTTGTAAGGAAAGGAGCTTGTAAAAATGACGCAACAACCATGGCGATCAATAAGTATATTACATGCAATCCTATGCGATATACTTTTTCGAATTGGTCACCTGAAATGATAAAGACCAAATCATAAAGACTATTGTTTTTATGAAAAAATATAAGTTTACAAAGCCATACCAGTATCTCCGATGTAGTTTGTGATCCAACCGAGCTTCTGGTCGACCTCAGCTTTCAACGTATTTGTTAAATCTAATAAAAAATGAACAGTTTGATTTATTTGGTCAAGTTGTTTCAAAGTTTGTTCATACTGTTCAGCAGCCTCTATGTTCTGATCCATTATTTGATTAGTGCTCGATTCAATTCTGTCCCAAATTAGGTGAGCTTGTTCTTGCATGTTTCTTAAATCAGCCAATACTTCTTGATGATTTTCGTTCCGTTCCGTAGAATGATCGACGAGTTCTCGACTTGCTTTTTCTGCAATACATTGAAACCACGTTTAGTTTTCAAATTATTAATATAATCCCAAGTTTTCTACTTGCTTTAGTTGTCGATTATTATTTTACCGCAGCAAATGAATTCTCAAAGAGTTAGATACATGGAGTTTTGTTCATATATTTTTAAATCGAAGAAACTAATTACCCAATTTCTTCCTAATATCCTCCGTCATTGCCAGTAGCTGTGCATGGCCTGTTCTGATCAGAGCTTTCTCGTTGTTTAAAACCTGAAGATTTCTTGTGACTAAACTGTGAGCCGTAGACTGAGCCTCCTTCAACGACTCTTGCTGTTTAAGCAGAACCGTATTGCCTGTAGCAACAGAGTTCAGAGCTTCTATTGTCTGTTCTTCAAGACGTTCTTGGCTTTCCTGGTTTATAAATGTGAGTATGAGTTGATTAGAAGAGAATTAAATTCGAGAAGGATGTATCTACATTTTCTTCATTATCATCCAGAATATAGATACGAATATTTCCCATTACCTTCAAGGAGCCCATAGCTTTGATCTGCGAATGCGCAGTGTGCATCAGTTTATTAACAGTAATTTCAGTTAATGCTCTAAACTGAATATTCCTAGCTGCGTAACACACGGCTCTTGCTCTGTTGCTCATTAGATGGTAGGCATTCCACATATCCGGATCCATTTCGGTCGTGCATTGTCTTAGAGTCTAGGAATAGAGATAACAAAAGGAATACTTACTCAATCAGAAATGCCAGGCCTAGAGTCTCATCAGGCGTAACTCATTCGCGGGTATAAAATTTCAATTATACCACAACTCTGTACAGTATTTTCTTTTCCAATTAGCAAAAAAACGAGCTACAATATTCGAAAAAATCTAAGCCGCGCTTACGTATACGGATGTTTAATAATGCTGCACAAACCAACTGGTTCAGACATACAAGTACATTACAAGTAAATGAATCCGAAGCTAAAGAAGAACTAAACCTTCCAGGAGGTCCAACTTTAAATTTAGCTTCACGGGCATGGAGGGGGGAGAGGGGGGCTCGATAGGGGAGGCGAATGCAAGTCTGAACATGCTTTCAAGCAGCCCCTAAAAATTGAAAAAATCGTTGTTCGTGTCTATGCAGTGATTGGTGGATATGCAATTTATGTACTGCGTGATATATGAATCAGGTATATCGTCATGTTTCAAATATCCCGCAGATAATTCAACGACGCTTTTCACAGTATGAATAAATATCGGAAATAGAAGATCGACTTATTCTTATAATTCAATAAACATTCACATGAATAAGACGAAAGTAAATTTTGTGAAAAAAACAGTAGAATATTACCATATCCTCGTTGCACGGGAACATCTTTCGTCCTTCTGCAGCCGATTGACAATTTAAAAGGCTGACGCTCATCTTGGCAAGTTCTTCCTCGGTCATATCGGCGCAAGATGTTTTAATCTTCATGACCACCTTGTGCTGGCAGGTATCTAACGCCGACGATACTTGGATCTCAGAAAACTTAGCAGCTTCTTGAAGAAACTTTTCGTCGTCCGTCATAGACTCGTAAGGAATTGACGCCAACGGTATACCGTCGGAGGGTATTATGTCGTTTGATTCTATTGTTTTACTACTCCATACCCAATCGAGAATCGAAGCGTTCCCATTTTTATATGTCAATATGGTGAGTAGTGATATAAAAATATATGATACTGTCTGCATTTTGTAAGTTTTGAAAATTTTTGTTCTAGTAGTAAAAAATTTCTTCTAGAAAGTAAATAGATGAATAAAAACTAACTGAGTGAATGCGGTATAGTTTATTATTTTCGTTTTCTTTGTTGTTTATCGAATTGTTATATATTTATATGTGTAATCGTATTTCAATTATCGTCGTGAAATTATAACCTAAGAATAATATAACTAGCGATTTTCACTCTATATATTATCGCGAATCGAGGATAAATTAACCTTAAGAATATATTTAAATAAATAATAACGATCTATATAGCATGTGTGCGAGTTTGTTGAAAAATTCGGAGTAGTTATTGTAGGGTGTCATATAACAATAACAAACGTGTATACACAGATACGAACGTGTTTCGGAGTGAATTTATTTGACACGATATACCTAGTTTCGAAGTATTTATAGTCAAGTTTCAATAACGTTAAACAATATTATAATTTCGAGTTAAAACTTGTGACAGAAATAGACGCAGACAAAAAAAAAAAACTAACATCACATAACTCGTTAGTAACGTGTGTTTTAGAATATTTGTTCGTCACTTGATAATAAATAATTCACACAACTTTTAACTTTAATTTAAAACTATTATGCGTCTATGTGAGTTATTAAATATCAGTTAACTCGCTATGTTAGTAAAAAATATCGTGTTCGTTACTTCCTTCGTTCACTGTCTTTTATTCTTTCTCCTGCACTTTGTGCCTTTTAAAAATATCATTTCAAACTGAAATTCGTAACCGACATCTACAGAGTCAAGGTCTCCATCTGGTAATGAAATTCTGAAGCTGAACCATGTATTTAAATCTGAAGGAATTATTTTTCCTTCTTTATCGACAGAGATGTGTGTAAGAGAGCTGTGGGGGTAGTAAACTATTGAAGTATACACTTGTATGTAGTACGTGCAGAGAAAAATTTTCCCTATCAATAATAAATACATATATTGATATTTATTTGACTTAAAGATTGTTTGTTTTATCAAGAATCATGGATTTACTTGGCTCGATTCTAAATTCAATGGATAAACCACCGACGGTTAGCGAGAAGCAAAAAGCATTGATGAAAAGTCAGTTACGCACATAACCCCCTATTACTCGTAAAATAATAATAAAAAAAAAATATATATATATATATATATGTATCAGACTGAACAATGACACTGTGTGTATTTTAAAAATCGTATTACTATATATAATTTTTATTATAGAGCAACGTGAAGAAGTTCTTAAACGACAAACAGCAGAGGCGGAAAAATTGAAAGTTTTTAGAGAGAAGGTATAGTATGTTGCGAAAAATAAATTTTAGAAAATTTTGAAAACATATCATAACGTCTATAAACTAAAGACCAACGTTTTTCATTTTGTCACGCATTCACAGGTGGAAGAAAAAATAAATAAATTTCTTCAGGATGGTTCGTTACGAGAATATAAATTCCAGCCAATGGAACAGGTCTACAGAGGCATAGTGTAAAAGTTATTTTCTTAAAATTTGAAGAAAAAAATATATATATATATCACAAGAAAAAAAAAGATAGAAAAACATAAATAATCATTTTTACAGTCACGACGTCGCGGAGGTGGCAAATGTCTTAGCATATTCATTTGGAATCGAGGGAATCGATAGATACATTGTTATTTTCAAAAGAGAATACGCTCCTTCTGAAGATCATTTAAATACATTGCGTAAAGGTGAAGAATGGAGTGAAGAAATGGGGAAAAGATTGACGGAGGAAAGAGAAAGACAAGCTAAGGAAGACGAAGAATCAGCCAAGTCTAGGAAACGAAAGCAAGACTTTGTTCCTACGACTAATTATAAAGACAAATACAAACATCTTATCGGCGAAGAAGCGGCTCTACAAGCTGCAAGAAAAACTGAAACTAATCGCAGCTATGGATTTGGTGAGGATTGTTTTTTTTTTTTGTATTTTTCTCTCTTTTCTTTTTCCCGAGAGTTTTAAACACTCGTCACCCGATCGTTCGGACAAAAACTTAAACTGTTAATTTTTTTACAGTGCCAAGCGAGAACAAAAAGGATCAGCGAAGCATAGAGGAAACTTTGGCAGATATTCGTGCCAAAAAGAAGAAGGTCGAACCAGTCAGCCAAGTCTCACAACCGGAAGAAAATATTACTGAATGATATTCGCTTGATTTAATTATATTTATATCGTTAAATAAGATTATGAATACGTTGCTGAATTGTAAATATTAGCTGGTTTAGTTCTGTGAATTCAGTTACGTTCTATTAAGTATTAGACAAATTCAACTTATTTTTTATCAGATCAAGTACAAAACTTCATTTAGCCATGTATTCGCGCAATAATTATCTGAAACAATTCATACAAATGGATATGGGATATTCAGTGTTTTGTAAAACCAAAACTATTCGTATTACCAGTTCAATTCAGGCAATGTATCATCACTAAATAGTCAGCATATCTATTCCTTCAAAGTATCGCAGCTAATCAACTAAGTTTACAGATTCCCGAGTATTTTATCGGAGATCAAATATCATAGGAACAAAGTTTATATCGAGAAAGACGAATGAAGCGTTTTATGTAAAATATCAGTGACATTTTTACTGAGAACAAAGTAAATTAGACAAATATGTTCTTGAATCTGAATATCTGGATACATCGATAAACGAATCAACACGTTGGATTGTGTCTTATATTTATTGCGGAGTTAGTTTATTGTATTTATAAAATTGCTATTCGTTAGATTAATGCCTGTATGAATAAATTGGTGTAAGCTTTGCGACGTACCAATGATGAAACCACAATTTAAGAATGCAATACCATATTAGATTCATACCTAAATTTACGAAAATATATTCACTGCTGGAAAATTAGTATGCTATTATGAAAGTGGTGTAACTTATATGTTACAGATAGGTAATAGAATAATATCAGTTATGGACTGATTAGCGAATTAAGAATGAATGATAAATTATTATTCAACCGCGACAGTAAACTCTTTATTGTATTATTTCCTTTATACATGTGTTCAGCGTGAATCTGAATCATTAAAGTTTGCTAAAAAATATGTTATCAGACTTTCTAGATATTTTTTTATTTCTATCTGCTGATGCAACATGATCAAACATCGGATCTGATCAAATTGCTTAATTTTATAGAATACAACTGATGTGAAATGATAGTGTTAATTACAGTAATGAGTATAATGAGAATTGTACCCACCCATAGCAATAAAATAGCAATTATTAGTTATTTTCAACTATTTATAAGTCAGTTTAGATGCTAGCTGTACCACAATGCTTATTGCAGCTGAATAGCGTTCGATACTATCATACTTTTCCCCTGTTATTTATATTACTTAATCTAAAACTATAATTTGTCGTACCTCGTGAGAAAAAAAACAACTGTAACGATTCATATATATTCATTAGTCGAGTACTTTGTCACCGCTGTTCTCGGCGCAGCTTTAGGCTTCGTTACAGTTACTGGTTCAAAGACGATCTGTTCTTTCAACGCTACTAGCTTTGTGAAATGTCTGGCAGTCGCACTCTGATAAAGTTCCAATCCTCTGCCGATTACAATATCTCTAATATACACTGCGTTGTCTTGTACCACTTTTCTCTGAAACATCGAATCAACAATGTTAACAATATTATTTGTGAATTTAAAATAATGAAACTTGGAATACAACCAACGTCCAACAATTACCTCCTGCTTAAACTTTGGATTGCTCAAAGAAGCGAGTAAATGTTGTACTTGAGCACGCATCACAGAAATAAGAACGCTGTCTATAGTAATCATCAATTCCGGCGTATTAACGCTAAGACAATCCTCGAGCAGCCCAACGTAGAGCCTTGAAAAGGCAAGGGTATTAGTAGTCAATGATAACCAGGTATCACTGGTCATATATGACGACGGAGCTGCGATTCCAAGATCCTCTAATTCAGACATGAGCTTGTTAAGGTTTTGGCTCGACTGGTTAATAGGACGCCAAGTATCTTCTGCCGCACGGACTTTTATCGCATCCACATACTTCTCTCCCGCATCTTGCAATGCTCTGGTCAAAGGTGTACGCAGATGTCCGTCCAACTGGTAGCGGAGATCGATGCCGAGTTGCATCAGCTGAAAATTATCATTTAGAATTTATTGTGTGAATTGAAGTACGCCTTACTTCTCACTTTCATAAATTCGGTGATAATCACCTGATCGCAATGGCTTCTCACAGCGACAATGCACTCTGCGAGTGTATTTGTAGAAACTTGTGGTATGAACACCTGTTTTATCAGGTGTGACGTCAAATGTTTGACTTCTTGACCGCACCAGACAACAAGCGCTGTAAGAAAGGCGAATATTAATCGAACGATTTTTCCAAGTTTTAGTATAAAACTTGTGTCTCGGTTTAGTTTCTGTGGAGTTCCGTTTTACCTTACCAGAAGTGCAATTAGCAGACTTTGGAAAGATCCTCAAAAATTCCCTCGCCATTTCGGCCATGTTACTGAAGGCAATTGCGCTGAGCTGTTTGACGTAAGGTACCGTCGGCCCTTCTCTTTTGACTCTTTTCAATTGTGCTTTAAGCGCGGCGTTACATAATCTCAAGAAGAGTTGACAAGCTTGTGCACTTCGGTCGAGTTGAATTAACAGTCTAACAGCTCTTCTAGCGCTTCTTAGGCCACCGCCTTGCAGCGATTTTGCCTCGGAACTGAGTTCCAGTTCTTTGGTAAGAACATCGACGAGGGACTGCGCTCTTTCGTCCACTTTAGTCTTGATGCCAGTTAATATTGGAGTTATTTGAGCTTCGCTTAGATAAGACCTAGCTTTTTCCAACAAATTGTAAGCCTCTTCGAAGTGACGTTGCGCTATGCAGGAATCCAGGTCCTCAGCAACTTCCAATAACCATTCAGGAAGCGGCTCGTTTCCCTCTGCTTCAGGCCCATCATCCATTCCTGTGTATCGTTGTTTGAAATTAGCAAAAGGCGAAGGGTGATCATTCTTGATTACAGATCGCCCAATATTTACCTATCGTGTTTGAGTCGAGGGACATTGAGCGAGATGGTAAAATCTGTTCGTCTTTTACGTTTTTTCCTTTGTCAGACGATTCGGTTTGATTCTCTTGTCCCAGTCTGGCTTTCTTTGCTTGTTCGCATTTTTCCAGCCACTCTTTCTGCCCAAATAAAATGATGATATTAAAAACCAGTCGATAAATCATTTAGAGTTTGATTACCGCAGATAATGAATGAGCGGAAACCTTGCTGGTCGCAGAAGCGCATTGAAAGACTCTAGTGTCCGGAAATGCCAGTAATTTAAAAGCCAATTTCACTGTTCCTAGATCTCTGACATTAATAACAGCTAGACTTTGCAGATCGTAAACAGCCTGCATTTTGTATCTAGGCGGGCCACGTCTTCCGCCAGTCGCTAGCCACGAGGCTATCATCAAAACATCGTTAAATAAATAAGCGTGAATTCTTTTCAACGGTGTTCCTTCGAGGGGATCAAGCTCGAGCAGAGATCCCTCGTGCAAGCAAACTCTACCCTGAGTCTCTACCAAGCTCTGGAATAAAATGAGTAAAAATGAGTTTGAAATTTGGTGAACGAATGGCTATTTGTGCTGAAAAATTGAAGAACGTGTTTCAAATTTTCAGTTTTAACAGCCGCAAATAGCAACTGACCATTGCGCCTTCAACATTTTCAAGTAATTGAATAAGTTTGGCCTTTTGTTCTTCGTCCTTGCCGCCTGCGATCTGAGAATCTCCATCTAGAGGATCTAAATTCTCATCAAAAACAACTCCGGTGGCTCCGATGGCCCCGAGAGTGCCTAAAAGCGAACGTTGTTCACCCAACAATTGGGACAATTGATACATTTCGCTTTCCAAGTGAGAAATTTCTTTGGCTGTTTCAATAAATTGCATATAATTTTGGTAAACATTTTTCTTCAATTGCGCCGATGTGTTATCAGCGAGAAGTTGAATCTTTGAACGTTGTTGTCTCAACTCATCAGCGCCTACACACTGGCTACTCAATTCTTTGACAACTGTAATAAAGAAAATATTTTCAACGTCAAAGATTAACGTGTAATAATAATCGATATTATTATGTCTTGCGAGTTTATAATAATCGAAGAAATGTTGTCATATATTTGAAAATTATATTGCGTCGATTGTTATCGTCAAATATTTCAAGATAATTGGCGTTTTGATTATAACAATAGAAATCAATGAGGAATGTAACAAAAGTAAATTGTTGAAACAATATCACGTCTGTGAAATGTTCGTAGATTAACCTAACCTAACCTAACATAACCTAACCCTATAGCGATATGTTGAAACAAAAATTGCTTTACATGTTATAATAAACACTTACATTTTTCTGGATTAAAATCATCAGAGCCAATACTTTTGGCTAATAAGTCAGTCATGTTTCGTTGAACTGATTGCTTATGTCGTATTATTGAAATATCAGTATGATTCTGACAGGCGTAAACTTTTCACATGACATACATGACATAAGGGTGTGTATGTATGCATACGAACTTGTGAATTAATAAAGAATTTTATCCGTGTATATGTATATATGTATGTGTATGTATGTATTTACGTATTTAAGAATTTATCAACTATTATTGCGCTCTCATTACTCCCTCGAGATTTATCAATTATTACTCCGATTATTGAATAACTAGTGAATTGGGAGGCAACGTATCCAGTATTATACCGCAAATGACATTTAATAGATCCGAGATGAGGTCACTGCGCGTATAGTATGTTAAACCAAACACAACGTCAAAACATTCATAGAATAGATACATGCATACGCGCATACCTATATCATTGAAATCGCACAGATGTCTTTCGCACCTTTGAAATTGTGAAAATTTGATTAGCGAGATATATAATAATAGAGAACTTTAAATTAGATACTAAAATCGTAAAAATATTCTCTACTCATTTATACCTACCTACGTATTCATATACATAGTATAAATATAGTATACGCGTAGTATTACATACGAATACGAATACAAACTCATACTATTACTATATGCGTAATATAGGTATAAATGTGTTAAATTAATTTTATTTGAAAGTACTACATGCATAAGCATAGTATAAACTGTACTTAAACCCGTGACAGTCTCTGCCTCCCACCGACGCGAACGCAAGCAATAAGCGCCCATCTGAAATGAAGTGTGTTTAAAATAAATAATTCAACAAATGTCTAAGTGACCGCGTCAACGTAGTACGTTAGTTTATTTTTTTTATCGAATAAAAATCAAAAATATAAAACGAAACAAAATATCATATACCTTTATATTTATATCACAAAACAAAAACTCGTATGTGTTATAACTTTATAAGTACATAAGTCGTACAAACAAGCCTCAATGATAGTTTTATAACATCATCAAATCCAGGCTTATAGACTCGTATTAATATCACATAGAAGATATGAGCTCTCCGGTTACAGTCGGTAGCACAGGACCTGCGACAGGAGCACCAGCTATGGAAACAGTTGTTGCTGTAGCTCTAGGTGCTTTAGCGGCTGTTTTTCTCGGAGCTCTAGTAGTATTGCTAGTAATTTGCAGAAGACAACGTTGTTACTACGTAAGTTGTGTCGTTATTTTAGAAATTCAATTTCATTTCCGTGATCATAGACGTAACTAACGAGCATTTAATATCACAGAAGCAAAAGGACTCGCAGGATCTGAACTCGGACCTATTGGAAAGTGAAAGCGGAGCTGGTTTGGGTTTAGACGCTTGGGAAGGAGAGGAATGGCTGATCGATGCTGAGAGGTAAGTCCATAATCTGCATGCAATGTTTGAAGAAGCCCTGAACTCATACACACATGTACATATACTTTGTGCATTTTAATTCTAATGTGCTTAATCTTTTAAAGATGGGTCGACGATGCAACCGGATTGGCTCCACCGTGTATAGCCGTTCTCAGATCGTGCCATTCATTGGCTGCAAATCTTACCGCCATAGCTGGAACTGTGAACAGCAACACTGTGCCTTTAGAGATTGTTGACGTACGTTCGGACTTGTTGTTGAACGTCAATTTGAATTTGAATTTGAGAAACTGGATAATTTCAATACCATGAATCGAGTTTTTTCCCACATTGATATCTATGACCTTTAATTTTCAAAAGAAATTCCTTATATACAATTTTTTAACGCTTTAGGTTGCCAGGCGCATACCACCAAGAGTAGACGACGTTGTTCGGAGCCTCTACCCACCCTTAGATGCTCGTTTGCTAGAAGCTAGAGTCGCGGCTTTGGTTCTAGCCGTTACTCATTTGGCTCTGGTTACCAAGCATGGAATACCCAAAAGCCAAGCAAGAAAATTGGCATTCATTGATCAAGCTCTAAATGACATGGATTCCCATCTCTTAGTTTTAAGAGACGCTGCTCTGGCTCAGGAGGCGGCTTGTTCTATCCCAGCATCCACACCCGTTTAAATTTGTACAGTATTGGATAGACAGAGTCTACAAACATGGAGAAAACGATGTACCTATTTAAAAGATTATATGGACCGAGCTAGGCTGGGCTTTCATATATCATGAAAAGTGGAATTGTTCTTTGTTAATTATCAAATTATGTGTCTGAACATTTCTATACCGATACAACCGGCTTGTTGAACTCTTGGATAGCTATTTCAAGAATGAAAAAAGGAGTTTCGGTTGTATTCCAATATCCAGACTAGAAAAATGGTTGAAACTTTTCATGAGAATAAGTCGCTGTACCGTGAGATCCTTTCTTGAACAATTTTTTTAACAGTACTATAACTTCCAGTTGAAAAATAAGGAATCTCACGGTTTGTAAAATATAAAATAAATTATATTTATACATTTTGTATATTTGCCAATTCGTAATGAAATTTTTTATAAGATCTATATGGATGATAATCTTTATAATTGTTTACAAAACTAGCATGATAAAAATCATGATTTTAAACGTTTTTTAAAGTTTACGACGATACTTTGCCAAGAAATGAATTATTAGTATCTTCAGTCGACTGAATCAACTTTATTTGTTGAAAATTAAATCTCTTCCAATTCAGAGCGATGAAGTAAATTCATTATTCTATACAGTCATGCGCTAGTTATTTCTGACTTTATTATCAATTCCATGGGGATAATTGTGACGATATATAATCTACTGTTATTACTCATAGGTATTTTTTATAACATTGAATTCCGGTTAAAAGTATCTATAGATATATCGAAAGTTGAGAATTATCTGCCTTAACGTGTTGTTAAATTTATTCTTTATTCAAATGTTTTAGTATTCGTGTTACGCATATATCGATAGATATAAAATGATATTGAGTATATTTTGTAATTGCTAATCAAAGTTGAATGATAATAATAATTTATAATCAATAATAAGCAGCGTGTAACGATGGTTTCTTTTTTCTTTTTTATTCATTTTTAAAACCATTAAATGATTTATAAAATTTTGTTACGATATTAAACGGACGAGGGAGAATGTTGTGCGATTTTTGTGGTTTTTTTGTTTTTTGTTTAAATTAATTATCATATTCCTTTAAGTTTATTTTATTAATATTCAATAATTAGTTTCAAACTGTCATCTGTAATTTAATCTTAATAAAACATCGATGCCAGATATTTGGGAGAACCATTAAATTAAACGGTTCACACAAAAAAAAAATTATGCGATATCTGTTATCCATTTAATTATGTAATTGTAATTAGTTATTACTGATTTATCATTTAAATAAATTAGCTAGAATAGCCATCAAGCCATCGTTGTGCTACACAGCAGCACTAATCTGATGGCAGGCAAGTTCAATTATTGGTAAAATTTCTATAATGGAGGGTGCAATATAAAAGGAATAAGGTCGTAGGTACAAGGATAATGCAACAATTATTTCGCTCGAATCGGAATGTCCTTTTGACTCCTCTGGTTATCCTTCATCACTTTGTTCTTCAAGTGTTCCTTGTAGTTCAAAATTCCACCTTGCCATTTTGTTACCGTTCCATTTTCGCACACCCAAATTTCTTCCGCTACCTGTTAACAAAAATCACAATATGGATTATTGAATTCAATTTATGTTCCTTAAATTTGTCAACAAGGTATCGACAAAAGAGGAAAAAAGAAAAAGAAAAACCAATATTCGCACCTGATTAATTAGTCTAAAGTCGTGGGACACTAAGACCATTCCTCCGTCAAAATCGTTGATTGCATCAGCTAAAGCATCGATAGTTTCCATATCAAGATGATTGGTAGGTTCGTCGAGCAGCAATAGATGCGGTACTTGCCAGGCAAGCCAGGCAAATACAACTCTGCAACGTTGTCCATCGGACAATTGACGGATGGGACATACCTGTGGCAAATCAAAAGAGTCATCAATTGTTTAAAAAAAATTTTTAATTCTCTTCAATTTATACCTGCTGCCGTCCGGTCAATCCATATCGCCCAATAATCTTTCGCATTTCTTCGCGTTCTTTGACGTCCGGGAAAGATTGCATCATGTAATCCAGAGGGGACAAGTCGAGGTCCAGTAATTCATGCAAATGTTGATGATAACGAGCGATTCGTAAATGGCTGTTCTTTCGAATCATTCCGCTGCTGGGTACAAGCTGAAATAATTTATTCATTAGTTATTCAAAGGGATAATAATGGTAGTTCATTTATCGAAGGGGGAAGAATGGAGTCGAGCTTACTTCTCCGTACAGGAGCTTTAGCAAAGTACTCTTCCCAGCTCCGTTAGGACCAACGAGAGCAAGCCTCGTGTCCAGATCTATTCCGAACTCTAAATTCTTGTATATCCATGGTGAGTCATCGTTGTAACGGAAGCTAACGTTCTGCACCATGATAACGGGGGGCGGAATACCTCCGCAGGATGGAAAGTAGAAGTTTAGAATCTTGTCGCTTGTTACTTTTTCGGTCAGACCTTGGGCAACCATTTTGGCTAAAGTTTTTTCTTTGGATTGTGCTTGTCTGGCCAACTTTGCAGATCCGTGACCAAATCTTGCTATGTAGTTCTTCATGTGCGCTATTTGATCCTGTTCCCAGTTGTACTGCTTTGCTTGGTTCTCCAGCAGCTCCATTCTAAATTATAAGAATTAGGTAATATCGCTTTTATAAAAAAGGACACAGATTCAGGTGCGCCTCAATCGCTGTAAAGAGACGCTTACCTGGTCTTGGTGAAAGCCTCGTAATTACCGGTGTAATATTTCAACTGTTTTTTATTCACGTGAATAATGTTGGTGCATATACCGTTCAGAAAATCTTGAGAGTGAGAAATTATGACAAGAATTCTCTTGTAAGTTTTCAGCTCTTCTTCAAGCCACACGCAAGCATCTAAGTCAAGATGATTGGTAGGCTCATCCAAAAGCAGCAGATGCGGTTTCACGTAAAGAGCTCTGATGAAAGAAATACGTTTACATCTTATCAACGAGATCCTTGAACTCGATTATGCTACAACTAGTACTATGAAATAATCTGGAATCTAAAATCTAGGAGATTCGATCCAGACTCTGGACTCAAGCCAAAATCAAACACTTGCATCTCTCCAAGTTTTACCTGGCCAATGCTATCCGCATGCGCCAACCTCCGGAGAAATCCTTAGTCGGAGTCCGCTGCATTTTCGGAGTAAACCCTAAACCGTGCAGAATGTTAGCAGCACGAGCTTCGGCAGTGTCTGCATTCATGTCATCTAATCTCTCGTAAACGTCCATTAGTTGTTCCTGTATAGAAAGTGAAATGTAAATAATTGAGGGATTGATTTTGAGCCGAGTTTCTTCTGAGAATAGTCAACTCTGACCATTGATAGAACTGGTAAATCACCTGTGCGTCCTCTTCCTCGCATTCAACCAATTCTTCGGCCAACCTTTCCAGTCTAACACGTTCCTCGTCAACTTCCATGACGCATTCAAGCGCAGACTTATTACTAGCCGGCATTTCCCTGGTCAAATGAAAGATGTCGATCTGTTCAGGTATCGGAACTTCTCGATTACCAACCACCGATAATAGAGTTGATTTTCCTGAGCCGTTAAGACCCAGCAGACCATAACGCCGGCCACAATTCAACTCCAGCATTGTATCCTGGAGGAGTTCACACCCGTGGAAAGTTATAGAGAACGTTGATATTTTTATGTCTCGACTGCGGGGATGAGACGCCAACGAACCGGTACACGAACGAGCTTCAGCGTTAAGCCGTGCATCTGCTTCAAGCTTCAGGCACAGAGCCTCTGTGGTCATAAAATAACGTGTGAATTTATTGACCGAAACGGAAAGAATCATCATACAAGAAATAATAGCGAAACAATGAGACCGGAGTTTGTTTTATGTTCAGATTGGAAACAGAATTTGACCATTTATTACGAGAAGAAGGTTTCGAAGCAGATTTCATTGAGCGTATGAAAATGTGAAGTCAAGTAATGATTGCGCAGATGAAAACGGTTCTAAGAAATGTTTTAAACACAATATCTGTGTGATTCAGACAATCGAATCTCAGCTAGGGTCAATTTCACGGTTTTATGCAATAGCTTTCCCCTGAACTAAGAGCTAGCAATGCAAAGAAGAAAGTAATAGTTAGTTTCAGTTGATTGCTACCGCCTTTTACTTTCCACTGTAATAATATAACTTGTACAAAAAGCTGCACAACATATCTGGGCTTGATTTGGGTGTTTAGAAAATAACTGGAAGGACATTGTTTTATAGAAATGATAAGATGGCTAAGAAAATAAAGATTCATATTGAAACGGAGTTCGCGTCACTTCATGGTAACAAAAATTATTTTTAAATAAAATAAAATAAAATAAAATGAGATAAGAAGTCCTGAAATTTTAAAAATGTAAAAAATCACTCTTCCAAGGATATACTCTAGCGCATTCTTATATCTCACCTTCGGCACTGATGACTGTTCCATTAGTACCATTGCTCCCATCTCCGATGACGGGACTCTGTTCTTTGCTATCATCGCCAGGCCTACCCGAAGGTTGAGTAGTCTTAGTCTTAGTACCAGACTGTCTAGCCTTAGCAGCGTCCTTTTTTTTTTGTTGTTGTTTTTTCTTAGCGTCGGACGGCATTTTGACTAAATTACAAAAACCAAAAAAAGATGAAAAAAAAAAAAAAATGAGATCTGGCTGTGAAAATCGAGTGAGTTAGGGTATATAGAGTTGCATGGTTATAAAAATTGATCATTTATTTTAATAATTTTCTTTTTTTTCCTTTTTTTTTTTTGTTAAGAGAAAATCGTTTGCACACATGTTATGTAAGAAATAGGTTAGAAATATGTGATTTTAAATAGGGGATAATATTATTAACGGTATTTCTGTGATGTATAGTTGGAATTATCGCACTAATCATACGATCATAATTCAAAGAAACGTGCGTGTGGCCTCCAGCTGAGACAAAAGATATTATATTGGTATACTAGCTCATGATATTTAAACGCTTTTAAAAGACATTGAAATAATATGATTTTATATGGATTGATAGAATGAGTTATTGCGGTACAATATATAACGATTTATTAATAATTACCTAAATATTTGACGAAATATACGGCCTTAACTAACTGCTGGCTCACGTGTACGTAGAAATGGCAAAGCCGTCAAATTAAGAAAGAACGATAGGCATAGGTCGGCCACTTTCCATAGTAGATGGCGGTTCTTCGGGTTAGTGAAAATTTGAGTGGAAAATTACCAGCATTTGCCCGCGAATTATTTGAAAGTAGTTTTAACACAGGTCAATTTATTACACCGACGATACTTTTATGGTTATAATGATAATCCACAACATGCATTCATGCATTCGGATTCATTTCGGTGAAAATATTCAATGTGAATTAAAAATAAGACGTGTTTTAAAAATAGATGATTACGCGCAACTCGACGCACGTGTATGTATATATGTATATATACATGTATGGTTATGAATTTTCAAAGCGTACACTCGCTTATAAACGCTTATAGGAATCTATTTTTAATGCTGTCAGAAATTAATTAATTAGGAAAATGAGTTTTTTTTTAAATTTTATTCATCAATCATCTGTCATACGATTGTTGCCAACGTAATAAGACGAATTTTTTTTTTTCTCTCTTACTACATACATACAATCGAAGAGTACGTATTTTGACATCTGAAGCTTCTGAAAAGCGACACTATACCCTACGAACCGTATGTGGGCGTGTGTGTGTGTGTGTGTGTGATTTGTTACTTGAAAGTGCAGCAGCATAATATATTTCGCTTTGAATTTCTTGCAATTGTTTATAATTAAATATGAAGATGCGCCGGGGTACCGAGCTGATATTTATTTTTATCGGATTATTTATAATAAAACGAAGCTTCTGCAGTAGCGATGTGTTCAAACCAAAAATTGGTGAGCTGCTATTTATTCATTGTTTACTATTTTTTATTATAGAATTGAAAAACTATGATTATAAACGTTGCTGTAATAAAGCAATTATTCATTCTCTCTATAAGCCATTGTTGGTGCGGGCATAGGGGGTGCATCCGCTTCGCATTTCCTAACCGAATTACTCGATGGAAATTTAGAAATTGATATTTTCGAATCAAATAAGGTCGGAGGACGCTTGGCCACTGTCAATGTCGGGGGCAACGAATATGAAGCTGGGGGTTCGATAATACACTCTAGAAATAAATACATGAAAGACTTTGTCAAGCTACTAGGTGAGCTTGATTTATTTATTTATTTCATCTAAGTTTTTACCTCGGTGCGCTCAGACTACTCAAATTGCAATTTCTCCTCCATTTGGGACTTTTTTTGATCTCTTGCTCCCATTTGGAAGTAAGAATGAGTATTTTCTCATAATCTGTTGTATCTAGCTTTAATTTGCTTATCTTTAATCACAAATTGAGGATTGGAGGTCAGACCAACTTCCGATGATACAATCGCTGGGATATGGAACGGAGGTGAGTTTGTCTTCGAGGAGAGCAATTGGAAGATAGTGACTATGATGAGGCTACTTTTCAGATACGGCATACAGCCATTTATGCTTTATAGGTACTTTTCACATTTCATTTGCATCGAGTAGATATAATTTGCCAAAGTTCCATCATGTGCAAAATATGTATCTCCAATCCCAAAGGATTCCTTTGAATTTATTGTTTCCTCTTCGCATTTGGTCGACATTTCTGTTCATTTTTCCATACTTCTTCATTCTTTCCCTAAGTCCATTCTACATTGTCAACAGAAACGTTAACTCCATCCTGGATAGCTTTGCGAATATATACCAATACCAGGATAATGGACAGGCGTATGACAATGTGGTTGATTTATTGTCGGCTATGAGTCCAGAGTTTTTACAACTCCTGCAGGTATCAACAGCAGAATACTTCCACTCTTTAGGATTCTCAAAAAGGGTAATCGATGAACTAATCGAAGCAACTCTGGTCGTAAATTATGGGCAAAACACAGACACGCAAGGTTTTGTTGGTTGCGTGTCTGTTGCCGGTGCGGGGGCTGATCTTTGGGCCATAAAGGGTGGAAATAAAGAAGTAAGGATCACCATTCTATGTTGTTTATTAAGAAATATCCGGATTATCTGGTTCCTTAATCATTTAGGAAAGATACACTCATTGACTATGATAATCAATTAATATAAATTGTATTGCTATCTTAGGTGCCTACACACCTTATATACAGAAATAGTAAAGTAAGTGTAGTGCCTTCGCAAGTTAAAGCAATCCGATACTTACCTATTACCGAATCTGTGATTGCATATGAAATTTCCTATACTAATGCAGGTATAATTGAATTTGTTCAATTTTTGTTCGATTCTCAATGTCGTTTGCTTACTTGTTAACAAGAACTGGATTCGCTGATTTCAGGTAGTAACAATGTGATGAAGAATATCTATGATATAGTTATAATTGCTGCTCCTTTGACAAGAGACCAAGAACACTCAATTGAGTTTGTGGGATTTCCGAAAAATGATAGTCTGCAATTCCCAGGGAATTACCAAACGACTGTGGCAACTTTTGTCCAAGGCGATCTCAATCCCGGTTATTTTGGCTTGGAAGAACCAATAGATGGGATACTAAGCTGCGATCCAAACAAGACTGAAATAAATTCAGTGGGTAAAATATTTCCTGTGAATGGACCGACTGGCAATGGATCTAGAGTTTGGAAAGTCTTTAGTAAAAAACCTCTGACTTCAAAACAGATCAATTCAATATTTTCGACAGTAAGATTTGCTGCTATCGTTTGTCTATGACATAACAATGCGATGATTACATGACACACTTGAAACTGTTCCATTCAGGTCGGTCAAGTAGAAAATATCGAGTGGAAAGCCTATCCAAAATATTCAACAAAAGCACGTTCGGATAAATTCGAATTATACGATTCGCTGTATCACGTGAACGCCATAGAATGGGCTGCCAGTGCTATGGAGATGAGTGCTATAGGCGGAAGAAACGTAGCTATATTGATTCGTAATAAACTAGCTTCTTGTTGTCAAGAATTGTCTGCAACGGATAAACAAAAATGTAAATACTCTTGTGAAAGAGAGAAGGAGATACATGGTGGTACACGGAAAATAGAATTATAATATTTTATCTAGTCAACTCCTGATAGTCATTTGTACAAATACTCTCATTGATTAGTAAAATAAGTTGTTATATCATTAAAAGAAAAAAGAAAATTCAAGAATTTTTCATCACATGTTCCCCTCCAATCCCGTTCTTTTTTGGCTTATCCAATCCCCTGCATCTCTGCTCATCATAATTGATTATTGGATATAATTCATTCCTATATTAGACTCTGTATCCCATAACTGGTTCCCGGTACTGTAATAAAAAGAAAAATTATCACTAATATAAATTGGGCTAGTTGGACCGCTTATATCTTATAACAACGTTTCGCAACATGTCGCGTAACGTTCGCGGGTACCTTCCCTGATCCCCTGCCCCTCCACTGCCTCACACACCCGCTACAAGATGCGATTGATAATGTATATCTTCCCGCGGATTTTTTACTAGCTAAATTCTAAACCTTATCAGTATATCGTATCATGCAATATTGAAACGTAACTTCTAGGATAAAAAAAAAAAGAATGTATGATTCATGTTAATCATGCAATCAGTTATAGCCTTTACTGATATAGCTATCATTGGAGCAGCTAGGCATGAGGGGTGCCTCGGGTTTGCATTTCCTTACAAAATTATCGTCCGGAAATTTAGAAATTGAAATTTTGGTACATACACCTTGAATATTTCGTTGACTCAGTTTTTTTTACTGCAGATTACTAGTGCTTTGAACTATCATTCACAATATTATTGAAGAATATTTGGGCTTCGCGTTACGTAGTTCTCAGCTATTGATGAAAAAGCGGTTGGTGCAGCATACCGGTCGCATCGTTGATTGAATCTTTTCGAAATTCGAAAAATCGTCGATTCGGCAATAGAATGGGAGATAATGTCAAGTTTGCAGGACATAAGATTCCAGAAGCCATACAGTTCAGTGAACTTTAGCAATAGCGCATGCGCTATGGGTTCTGCTTATGGCTTGTGGAATCATGTGCTCAAATCGTACCCAAATCGCATCCGCTTCCCCTCGTATATCGACTGAATTATACTCTCGAACCGAGTGTCGATGTTCTAATCTAATCTAAGATTTATTATTATTCAAAAGGAATTAAGCCAAAAGCCATTTCGCTCTGACTGGTCGGCTCCACAGGTTGTGTCAGATAGTTGGTGATATAAATTAATATCAATTGGATCGAATAGTGTCGGTAGACCGAAGTTACTGTAGCAGCGATATGTCGAAACCTAAGATTGGTAAGCTGTTGCCTGCTCGTATAGACATATTTTTTGGCACTTGTTTGACCTTGACATTTCAATCTTCTGTGATAAAATTTCCACCCGTGTTTCTCTATGATCCATAAAACAGGGTCTGTGGACCATATTCAGCCCTAGGATCATTAGGATTTATAGTTGCGAAATAATAAGCATAACGGACATATTGAAATTGAGACTAATCTCGACGCGCGCGCTTTTCTTAAACATCTTGTAACTTCTAATGCACGTAACGAAAATAGGTATATCATTACATGATTTGACATTTCGTAAGCATGATGATATAATATCTTCATAGAATGTGGATTATTGGGATCTGGAATACGAATTAAAAAATACTATCCTATCATTACCAGCCCTACAATTCGTAAAGCTAACATATTTACGATGTAGGTAATCAGATTATTTGCTGTACATTTTTTTCTTTTGTATACTATTAAAGAGTGTCAAACAGGTTCGAGGAACAGTAGGACGAATACGAAACTATTAACTTTTCAAACATAATTATTCGCGCGTGAATTAGATTTTGGCAATTATTTTAAAATTTGAATCCTCGCATGACTTCGAATCGAAACCGGGCAAAATGGTTCACACACTCGATCGGTGGACTCACAGACCCATTTTCATCGATCATAAATAGCAAGTGTGTAAAGTTTGGAAAAGATAAAAAATATCAAGGTCAGACAGTGTTCCCGCTTAAGTTCACATGGATTTGCCAAGTGTTGCGCAATATTTGAACATAGATAACGATTGAATATCTCTCTGCCGATTCTCCATCAGCCAAAATCTATCTTATCAACTCGACATGGTGATGAAACGGCGCTGCAAAGATCGAAAAACTATGACACTATATTATAGTGAAGTGTTGATCTTATGCTAATCAGACAATGATAATATATATCCTCTTTATCAGCCATTGTTGGAGCAGGCATAGGGGGTGCCTCGGCCTCGCATTTCCTAACAAAATTATTAGACGGAAATTTAGAAATCGATATTTTTGAATCAAATGAAATCGGAGGACGCATGGCTACCATCAAAATCGGGAACAACGTGTACGAAGCTGGCGGCACTATACTGGACTCTGGACATAGATACATGAAAGATTTCGTTGAACTACTTGGTGAGACTAAATTCATCGCTTCAACGAGCTTAAATTTGCCTTGATAATTTATTTATCTCATCATCTCATCTTTTTACAATCATACTTCATAGTTTCTTTCTCCTCCGAATTTTAGACTATTTTGTGATGGGCTGATTTCATTTTTAAACGATAGATAATACACAGGGCTTGTTTTTTTCTTTTGTTTCCATTTTTTGCTTACAATTGAATGGAATTAGATCAGTGAAATGATAATCAAGGGAAATGCTCATAAATCATAATCGGTTCTCAATTGCTACTTTTTAATGATCAATCAAGGACTGGAAGAGAGACGAATTTCTAAACCCTGGAAGATGGGGATATGGAATGGAGAAGAACCAGTCATCACGGATAACAAATGGGAACTGAATACAAAAGAACAACTTATGAAGTACGGCACACAGCAATTTCTGTTTGCAGTATTTGAAAATAATCAAATTTTTCACTTTTCCTCCCTTTATAGAGACTTTCTCGTTTTCTTTTATAGCGGTCAGTCAAGCTTTTCGGTTTCTCAAGATTTAAATTCAAATTATTACCCCCTGCAGTACGATTTTACCAAATTTTGGGACGCTCGATATAAAAAGGTCGTTCTATTCTGTCAACAGACACGTTAATTCCACCGTCAGTAGTTGGTCAAATATATACAAACACCAAGACGACGGAGAGGCGTATGATACTTTGGTAGATTTAGTATCAGCGATGAGTCCAGAATTGTCAAAACTTCTGCACATATCAACTGCAGAGCATTTTCGCTCTTTGGGATACTCAGACAGGGTCGTTGACGAAGTAGTCAAATCTGCTCTGATTGGACATTATGGTCATGACACAGATGAAGCACACAGCTTGTTAGGTTTCTTGTCTATCGCTGGTTCGGGAGATCTTTGGTCCGTGACTGGAGGAAATAGCGAAGTGAGGATCACCATTTTACACAGTTCAATGATAGATATCAACAAGCTGTAGAGTTTGACATGATTTTCTAGAAAAATATACTCACCGACCATGCGATAAAAAATTAACATAAATGGTACCTCTATTTCAGGTACCGACCCAACTTATATACAAAAATAGTAAAGTAAATGTAGTGCCTTCGCAAGTTAGTGCAATTCGCTACTTGCCTATTGACGAATTTTTGACCCAATATGAAATTACCTACACTGATGCAGGTATAATTCAAATATTGTACAATTTTTATGTCACTTTAGTCGTCATTCGTCGTCATGAACAAGATTTGTGTTCACATATTTCAGGTAGTAACAGTGTGACGAAGAATATCTATGATATAGTCATAATAGCTGCGCCATTGACAAAGGACCAAGAACACTCTATTGAGTTCATAGGATTTCCACAAAATGATAGTCTACAAATACCAGGAAATTATCAAACGATTGTGGCAACGTTTGTCGTCGGCGATTTAAAGCTCAGTCATTTCGGTCTGAAGGAATCTATAGACACGATACTGAGCTACAATCAAAAGAAAACTGAAATTTTTTATCTCAGTAAACTGTTACCTGTAGATGGACCGACTGGAAATGACTCAAACGTTTGGAGAATTCAGAGTGATGAAACTCTGACGGTAGATCAGATTAGTTCAATATTTTCAGAAGTGAGATTTCATTTTTATTCAACTTATAAACTGATCATCCTTATCTTTGCCTTAAACTTTCAAGAACTTGTTCCCTATCACTCATTTCCTTGATTTTGAATTGATATGTTCCTTCCAGGTCGACCAAGTTCAAGAAGTCAAGTGGAAAGCCTTCCCAAAATGTTCCGCAACTAAACGTTCGGATAAATTCGAATTGTACGATTCACTGTACTATGTGAATGCCATAGAATGGGCAGCCAGTTCGATGGAGCTGAGTGCCATAGCTGGAAGAAACGTAGCATTGTTAATCAATAAAAAGTTAAAAAATAGAGAAGCTAATGCCTTTATGCAGCCGGGGGGTGGAATGTCGCACACGTTACACCAGATGTGGAATCCGAATTATAACATTTCATCCTAAATTGGATTCATGCATACATTCACTAAATTTTTTGTAATTATTATCAAGGAAATATCATGTCATTAAAAAATGAAATTTGGTAGTTTCTTATTTGTCGTTAACATGAATGGGGGAATGATAAGATATATTTGAATATAATGCAATAAAACACGTTTTATTTTCTGCTGAATATTTCTCGATATGAGTACAAATAAATTATACTATAGCGCACATAGCTAATTGCATTTGCTAAAGGTATAGCACGCCGTTTTTTGGCACTAGATTGATGTCGCTATACACATAAAGGTATATGAAAAAAAAAGAAAAAAAAAACAATTCGAATTGATTAGCAATAACGATAATTGATTTCTTTTCATTGTTATTACAAGCCGATTTCTAAAGTGGGAAATATGATGGCCACATTGTGTCAGAGTAAGGCACATGTTATCATGTCTATATGCTAAAATTATGTATTGAGAACAAAAAAATTTCGAATAGTTATTGGAAGTTTGGTATGTGAAAGTCTTGGGTGCTGGTGTTGTGTCATTTAAAGTACAACTAAAATTTCACAATAATATAAACTATTACATAGGTAATTAATTATTAATCTATCTTATACGTAAATTACATCTACTTCCAAGTTTAAGCATCAGATGTTCAACTATTATTCATGAACCATTACTTAGTCGGTTCGTCGAAACTTATCGAGTAAGATTTGAGATATTTACAAATAAATTCATAATTTATACGATGTGCGAATAAAAAAAAAAGAAAAAATAAGAAAAACAAAACAAAAAAAAAAAAATGAAATTCAATACTCTGGTCATTTATGTTTAAATTTTTTTTTCGTTTTTTTTTTTCCTCTTAAGATGCACGTGAATATTTAGATTATTAATAATACAGCTGTAAGCCATGGAAATATATAATATAGTTGTATTCAATTAAGTACAAAACAAGTTTTTAGTACTTTTTATCATCTTTCTAAGTTCTAGGGTACGAAGCACGGTAGATACATTTTGGTTACTATTATTTTGTACCAGATAAATCGGTGACTTTTTTTTTTTTTTTTTTATATACGTAGATTCTGTAATACGTTATACCATACTCGACAAAACTTGCCCTTGCCAGATTTAAAACGATAAGTAAATGAGACTGTGTATTCATTATTTTTGATCGATCCGCAAAGTGGCAATTAAGCTATTCAGAACCACATTTATCATATGATAGATATTAACTTTTCTCTATTTACCGAAGATAGAACGTATTTAGACTTCATATTATTAAGTCTTTATTTTGTTTTCATGTTCAAAGCATAAAGCCATCAAACCCTTACGGGTAATTAAATTGCTAATATTTACACGATGAAATATAATATGAACAATATTGCATGATTATGTGTAACTCGAATAAAAACTACATCGATTAATTGTTAACGTAACGCAGTTCCATTTCGAACTCAGCTAAGTCTTTGAGCACTTTGGCTATTTGGGTGACAGCAACCAATAGTGAGTTATAAAAATAAAGCGTTCCTTATTTTTCAACTCTAACATGATATTAAGACTGATTTCTTTCTGCACCATAATTATTATCTTTTACTTTTGTGTTACACGTCTTTCGCTGTCTACCTATGTTACGCATAATCTGTAACGTATTGTTACTACAGAAACAAGAAAGAAAAAGAAAAACAAACATACTGGCTTCAGAAACCAATAAGGCAACATACATATTTAGCATCTGAGTCATGTCGCCGTTAGTTTCTTTTTATTCGTAATTACTTAGTAGCATCGATTAAGAACTTGATCCTGAGAATTCAGAACATTTCCGTTCACGTTTTTTAATCCGTGATAGAAATCTGCGCAAAGCCTATCAAGGCTTTATCATCGGGTACTTCGTTCGCCGCGTACCCAGAATTCTGTAACATAATTTTAAGAATTAAAACCCAATTCATATTTGAAGCAAAAATTGTTTGAAGCGGTTTCTCTATTAATTATCTTTCATACTTACCAATGGAAATGTAACGGTCCTTAATTGTCCCGCGCTGTCGATTAATTTTTGTAAATTTGCTGCAATGACGACGATATCTTTACCGTCAACTAAACCTGCGCCAACAAGTTCGGCAGCAATACCTTCCGCAGAGTCGATTCCAACGGCAAATTCAAATCTGATATCGTTCAACTCTCGCTTCTGATTTCTGTTGGAGAATTTAATGAATCAATAGGCGATATCAAGCTTTAAATTTTATGCAAAATCGATGCGAGAATTTAGTTAAAGCATTATATTATATTAAGTGATCTCATTCAGTGGATCGAAAACTCTTTGTATAAGGCAATGCATCGGATATATAGGAAATACTATTACGGAAAGGAGACTTGGGAGAGGCACATACTTTGAGTTTTCTTCGAAACTGAACTGAGCATCTGGACGTCTGTAATATAAAGTATCGACGAAGAGTTATGCTGTGTATTATTGAAGAAACTTTTCAGTTATACATGTGAATAAATTGTGAAAGGCGAAGATTTTGTACAAACTTACCGTAATCTGAGGACCAAGTTGATAGGTACATTTTGTTCCGATGCTTGAATGACTACACGACTTTGCGCAGATTTAACGACACCATAATCTTCCTCGGATTCAACCACTTCGTCTTCGCTACTGCCATTGTCGATTGTATTAACCGGCAGAGCCTCCTCACCTTCGCCATCGCTAGAACCTCCGCTGTCTTCTTCCTCCGATGACCACACCCATTCTCCCGTTACTGTTCTATGCAAGCGTCCCGAAGTTCCTGGCTGTCTCTTTGAAGCCTATAGAGTGACACGTAGAAATCAATGTATTGTAAAAAAAAGGCGAGGATTAAGTGAACTATAAACGTCTGGAAGTATTGAAGTGAAGAAATTCGAATTCTGCTATTACCTTCTTCGCACGAAACTTTCTTTTGACATATTTACGATACATTTTATCCGCAGATGTACAAAGCGATTATTAAATATATTTAACAAGTGCGAGAATTGGTTTATTTTATTATCTCGCGTTTATCCACTTTTAACAATTAACAACGAACGTACTTTTTGCACACGAGTTTCCAGACTAGGACCAATCGCTACCAATGTTTGTTGCAAGTATTTTTTATCCTTAGCTTTTTTGAAGAACGGATGTTTCAATAACTCCGTAGCTGTTGGTCTGAAATGAAAGATAAGACACAGTTAAGACTCCTCAAAGGCGTAAATTTTCAACTCAAATATCATACTCGTTAATTTATATTTCTAGCTACGCATTTAACGTCTTGAAACGAGTAGGTGTTTATTAAGTTATCTGGTTAGTTGCTATACGGAACATAAGTAGTTTCGAGCCATATGGCAAAGCAGCGAGTAAGTATTACATTACACAAGGCTTTACGGTGAAAAATTTCCTACGATAATATTATCATTTGATAAATTTCATTTGTATCACCTTTTTGTCGGATCTTTTTGTAGACAGTCTACAATCATTTTTCGAAATGTTTTTCCATACGCTTTATATTGATCTTTGTCATCTGCAGCTGTATCAAGCGTAGGCGGATCGTTTTGCAAAGTCAACATGAGAACTTTCATTGGTGGATATTTGTGGTAGGGTGCTGTGCCGCTAGCCATTTCAATAGCTGTTATACCCAGCGACCAAATATCTGCTTTGAAGTCATACCCATGATCCTATATACCCAGAAATTGTTTTACGTTATCGTAATTCGAGGCATGAGGGCGGGCGCTAAATCTGTTTATCCATATTTCAGAACAGAGTTAACAGAAACTTATTTAAGACTTGGCATTTTGAAATGTAACTTTTTTAGATATCAATTCAGATATGCGATTTTTCAATTATCAAATACTCCAAATTCATTGAGTATAAAATTTTCTGATTTTCAATGCTACGGTAAAATGTAACTGTTATAATCTGCCTCAGAATACAGCGGTGGATGTCGGGTAATTGTAGTTCTTTTTTTAGAGTTTTTTAAAGCTGATAGAAAATCAATAGATACATAGATAAGCAGACCAGAGATACTCAGGGGGTCCAGAAAAATTCAGAACCTTCGAAAAGATAAGAAAGATTTATCGAACGTTGTACGTTTAATCTTTTATTTATTTATTGTTTGAACTAAGAATTTTTGAAACTCGAGGATATTTTGAAAATATTTGGAGAAATGATGAATGTCATGCGATTTCTGAGACCAATGTGATTCCCGGAATCATTCGACACCCTGGATACTGAATCTGTTCTCTTATGACTCAATATACCTGACACCCAATTGCGTATATATTATACATATATTGTATAAATCTCATGTATATCATCTTAAAATTAGGTATTATTCAAAGCCTGTTATTGTTACGTGCAAAAGATTGTTCAATAGCAAAAAGTTGAGTATCATCATCAATGAATCTGCACACGATAATGTTAATATTGGATGCTTTGATGATAAGCAGTGCTATAAAAACAGCATAAGTACTGTAATAAATAGAAATATAAATTTCAAGCTCCTAAAATAATGTCTTTACTCATAGCTGTATGTAGCATAGATATGATCACATCATGTTAATTAAATGTTCTTTCTCAAACTTCAAGAAATATGGTTGGGCGTAGAAAAATTCTGTTATTATTAAATCGTTATAATTATTCAATTAATATAAACACATCAATCGCAGGCTAAGAAATTGTAGAGTAACTTTCCTCTCTCACCTGCTCCATGACCTCAGGTGCCATCCAACAAGGAGTTCCCACAAATGTGTGCCTCACTTTTTGCCTACTCAAATCTCTACCGGTTGCAAGCCAGGCGCTTACACCAAAGTCGGCTATTTGAACCGTACCATCTTCTCCCAGCAATATATTACCCGCTTTTATATCCCTGTTGATAAAAAACTAAATCAGATATCAGCGCCACGTCATAATTACTGGTATTGATTTTATTTTATATTTAACATGCTGTATGCTAAGAGTTGTACATCTTCTTCCCTCATAATGAAATCATTAGACAATCAAAAGTTCCACGGTTTTATTTTGTACCTGTGAATTTGACCATTGCTGTGAAAGTACTCTAGACCTTTCAACACTTCTCGAAGTACCGTTGCTATTGTTGGTTCGTCAAAAACCCCGTGTTTACAATTAGTCGTTCTTGTTTTATGTTTAATAATATCAAGTAGTGAGCCTCCTTCCAAAAGTCTTAAAACAAGCCACAATTCTTCCTTGACTACAAACGACGTGTAATAAGTTACTACATTTTCGTGATTGCATGATGACATTGCTTGGATTTCTTTCTGTTCAAGGAGAGAAAAGAAAAAATAATAGAGAATGTTCAAAAGTCCAAGTTTAAATATCCATTTTCTTATTTTCCTAAATCGCGAAAATCCCAAGTCAACTAAATCATAGTAACGTTACAATCGCTTACCAACAACTCGTCCATACTCGTATTCCATTTTTCCAAATTTATTCGTTTGATTGCACATTTTTCTTGACGAGGTATGCAGAATGCTGCATGAACAACAGCCGTCGCTCCAACACCTTGAATAAAATAATATATTTTTCATGTAAATTAAGAGGACAAAAGATTTGTTGAATTGTACGATTGATATGGATGGTGATCTCAGAGGACCGCCTCAAAGAAAAAAATAAGAAAATAGAAGAATAAGAAGTAGAGAGAGAGAGAGAGAGAGAGAGAGAGAGAGAAGCGGATAAAAAAAAAAAGAAAACTTGCTCTCTGATATTTCAACATCAAAACAATCAAGCGTCTGTATAAATTGGCGACTAATTGATTGATTGATTGAATGATTAAGTTGGAGTAAAATAAAGAAGAGATAATAAGTGATACGTAAAACGCGAAAAGAAATTGATGTTAAAATTTATGTAATGAAATAAATAAAAACTGAAATCGTCTTGATTTTTGTTGACAAAAAAAAAAAGATGTTTGAACTATGTATGATAGAAGAAATATAATCTTTTGGTCTTAGAGAAGATTGAAGTTTCTTCACGATTGAACGATCTTTTAACAATCAATTGATCATGTTAAAATAATAATAATAATAATAAGAAGTTAAGGAGCTGAAAATGTAATTGAAACGTTATCATAATTAAACCAATAGTAAGAGATGATAAGCGAGTAGAGAGCCAATAGAGAGTTAAGAAGTGAAATGGAACTGTTTACAGAGTAATTTAATGTTCCTAAATGAAGATGTCTTAAGAATTAATATTTTTAGTGCACATTGTACTAATAAAAGTGAATTATATTATTTAAGAGATGAGCGTAGGTAGAAAATACGAGATACGGAGGAGGGGGGGTGAGGGGGGCTTGTATGTATGAACGTGACAACAATATACCTTATAGTATGTATGTATGTACCCAGAAGACGAAAAATATTTATTAACCTTGTTAAAAGCATTGACCCCCATAGACGGGTAGATAAGTTTGTATCGGTTAGTCCGGTATTCGGAAACTAGGTTAGGTCACTCTACGGCCGGTTTGATGCGAAGATAGACGACGTCGATTACACTTGACGACTAATAATAAACTTATTTATTATTAGCATCGTGAAAGTGAAAGAAAATTCTCTATATTTAATCTAATAAATTATTTTTATGTAATAAATGACGTACTATGTCATGAATGGGTATGTTAAATAAAAGCCATATTTCAAACGTCTTGCAAACAGTTTATGTACCCTTAGTAAATCTGTAAATGATTATAACCGGATAAAGACTAATTTTATATTCATAATTACCGATAACTTCTTTGAGGTCGTAATCGTCTTTGGTATTGGGCCAGCCCTGTAGAACCGCAGTAGAACTCGCCGACGCCATTTTGTAGGCTAATGCAGTGCCGAGTCGCGAGTGTTTGGTACCCCGTGCGGAGTAGTTACGGTATGTATGCGCAAGACTTGGCAGACTCGCGCATTGGTTTGTTGTCGTCAGGCGAAACGGTTTCTGTCGAAATATACCCGGCGAACACGCAGGCAATACGTCCGGGGATATCTTTCTACAGATATGAAATAGTATCGTTATAAGTACTATACTTATTAGCTATAAACAAACCTTTTCATAGTACATACAACTTGTTATATGTCTATTTCTATAATAATATACCTATTATGCATGTATATGTATGCATTTATATCTGCAATAAACTGATTATTACAATATAATATAAAAATATACATACGCCTCTTTATTTCATACACATACAGCTACGTACGACTTTTTATAGCTATTCTCAGAAGATCTGCACTATTTTTAACACGAATAAATATTTTCTAACGTTATATATAGAATGTATTATTTATAATGTAAAATATTATTGAAATAAAGAGAACTAAAAGGTTGGGGATAAATTTATTTAGAAAAATAATAATTCGGTTTAAAAAAATGATGTATAAATATTCCCGTGATTGAATTAGTCATATGCACCTCTATAAGCATATTAGTATGTTTATTACTAATATCGTATAGCTACTATAATATGATTAAGAGTTTAATCGATAAGCTTGCAGTATATTATCTCTCCGGGGCTTGAGAAATTCTGGAAATTCAAAAATCTTAGAAATGAAATGAAATATCGTGTTCTCGGAAAGGATCAATGCACATAGGTACACATACCTACATATCGTGGTATTTTCTATTTATCATACAATATATTATATCGATATACCTAACATTAATAAATTGTGATATATTATATTTGAACTGTATATAAAATAATGTAGCTATTTGTAGATGAAATATCTTGTGAAGTTATTCACGGTCATAAATTAAACTGTCGAAATTTAATAAACATCGGCACAGATCTGAAAGCTTTGCAATCTCTATCCGCAGTAGCATTCGCTATCAACTACTATAATATGAAATGGGTGATGAAATGTATGCAATGATATGATACCACAAACGGATCCCATTTACTATAGGATTAAATGAATAAATATGCTCTTATATGACTATATACGGAAAAGCAAGCACCTTAGGCTACTCTGACTCATCCGTGTGTTATTCTTTAATCAAATATAACGTATGTATGTCGTTATACATAATTATCTGGCTGCAGGGATATCACTGTATATATATTAGGAGATACACTTCTAATTTCTACTATATGTACATGGATATGTGAGATATTCAAAATGTTCATTAAACTGCAGCGTGTTAATGATATAATAATCAATTCGTATACCAAAGTTATGGAAATTGTAGTAACGCGGTTTCCTAGAAATTGACCATACGAGGCCAGGACTAATTGAAACGATTTTGAGGTGTTATACCTATTTGTACATCTATAATCCTTAAGCGGGTTTTTCGCACGTGCGATGATTGTAGCGAAGCGATTGTCGCAGTTACCGCGGGGTTTGTCAAGTTTGTATTGACAAGCCCGTGTTTCCCGTTCTTTCAATTAGTACGATTAGAAAATTCAATTAAATCAAGAGGAAATATGATATGCCTGTGTTCATATAGTAGCGGGTTATCGCTCGAGTATTTGCACAAAGATTTTGACGGCTTTTTCGTTTTTACGCACGCAGGAAGCGATTTACTGATGTAATGGCGAGCTATAAAACACCATGGGAAATCGCATCTGGCTCCAGTTCTCTCCTAATAGCCTTACGCTCTACACGAATATTGTTATAGAAAATATCATTTCAAAACTATATAGAACGAGATTTTGAACATAATGTACTTTATCGTAAGTCTGCAGACGGTTTGTCAAATTATGTATAATATAATAATCTACTGTGTCCATAGGATTATACTTTCTCTATATACCTTAAGCTGATCTACAAAGATTATGAAATTTGCCCGAATCTACTATATACGTCTGTTGAAAATTTGTTAATTCAATCGTCAGCGAAAGAGAAATTTTTTACAACCCGCGTGTACAGATATAGTATAAGTAAGTTCTTTTTTCACGTATGAACGTTAAAACTATCTTGAGGCTCATAACATCGAAATATGAATTCTTCATTAACAGCTGTACACGCGTAAGTTTAGGAACACTGTGTCTAAAGTTTTATTTATAGAATGATTTACATAGTATTCGCCATCATATTTGAATGGTAAACCGCTAAACACTGGTATGGGCGGATGCGTGATAAAAAGTTGATTACAATTGTTTACTATATTGCGAAACGCGTAGTCGAAATATTACGGTTTTCAAAATGCATTAAGTTTCAAATTCTATAATACCATAACTTTACCCGATTTTGAATTATCACATTTTTTTAAGTTGAATTCCATTTCCCGCGCGTATACCTATAATAGAGTGTATAAAGCTTACCTGCTTCTACCCAGTACTAGAGTTGTCAGAAACCTAGTGTCTTGGAACTTTAATTGGCCATCGGTCGTAGGAACTGGCGCCGCGGCGCTCAACGCCCCCGTCTTACGTTGCCTCATGTTACTTCTGGATGAAACCAAACACACGTTACTGTTAGTCGGGTTGCGTGTTTACAGGCGCAGGGATGCACAGTCTGATAAGAGTTGCGTTGAGAATTCATGCATCATACTATACCTACATTTATTACTTAATATCAAACGCGGTTTCGCGCCTAATTTCAAATTTCATCGATGCCAATGTATATGGTTTGGTATAGTATATAAGTAACTACGCTTCGGAGCAGATGCTCCAGCTTGGATCTCGCTCTACAGCATTTGAAAGGCACGGAATATTTCTAAATTGACAAACCGCTTGTCACCTAAATAGAATAATTGCGACTGGATTGGCCTCACAGTCTATATTTAGCAACAAGGGGGGTGAACTCTATCCTGTATGCTAAAAATAGTAAAAACGAATAACGAACAACTGTTTGTCTGGCTTTCCGTCTGTCTGTCCGCTTTCCTCCGCGACATCTTAGCTCAACAAGAATATAATGTCTAATTGCAATTATCAACATTTTTTTCTGATCAATTATCGGTGAGGAATCGTTGAAGATTTTCATCGGCTCTGTCCATGGAAGTTTTAGTCATCCCTTTGAAATTACAAAGTTTGTTTTATCTGAAGGCAGATTAGGTATAAACGCGGGGTATCAAAAGTATGTGTATGGGTATAGCATACGCGCGTCATAACATATCTGCACACATCTACATGACATGTCTATGATGTGCGTACGTGACAGATGACATATCTAGGTAGAGCGCAATTTTTTACTGGCAAACTTTTTGCATTCGTTAATTGAAAAGGAAAATCCTTCAGGCGATTGTATTGCCACAAAAGTTGAGTACAACGATTATTGAAGGACGGAGATGTGCAGTGACGTTTGCGCAACTAGATAACGCGAAAAATCGAAACGTGACTTGAAAAAAAATTCACGCCTTTGTCACCGACTAGGTAAACCGTCCGACATCCGAATCCAATAGTCTCGAGGACAATCCTTAATGGAAAAAACTTCAGATTTAAATCTTAAGAACGCTCAGGACTTAGGATCTCGCCATAACTGTGTAGATAGAACATGCTTTGATTATTCGGCCAATCTGCGGTCCATTAGAATAAAATAATTCCCGGTTCTGCGACCTGTGTAAGATTCAATTTGTTAAAACTCAAAACTCAAGATTTTATAACAATGAAGTTGAAAGTTTTTCGCTATTGTAAAAAGCAGTTAGCGATTTGATAGCCTCGTATTGCGTGTATTTCTGTTCGCTATCCAAGGTGGATGGGTCCCTGATGCGGTTGACGTGTTTTAAGGATTAAGACACTTTGTACATAGGTTCTAAGTGATATGACAAACGAAAAAGGCAAGGTGTAAGACACTCGTGCGAACTTGGATGGCAATCAGCTATTTTAGTTTACATACATTTAAGACCAATTCTCGAATAGCTAAATTCATCTCGAGAATAAATGTGTGCATAATAATTAGATTTATTTGAACAACACTGTCGTGCGAATCTTATTATGCATAATGGCGATAGTAACTCCGTCAGTTCGCCAAAAATGTTGTGATTTTTTTAAAAATAACTCGATCAGATGCAGTTGTTTTTGTGAAATCACTCTCATTGAAATTGAGAGTTTCTAATTCTCACATAGATTTTATCGAACGCTAATAGTTAATTAACAATAATTCTTCTCTCGTGTTTTCGTTCGATTCCAAGAATAATTAAGCAGAATATCGTTGAAAAACAAGCAGGTTTTTCAAATCTACTAATAACACATGTAACTTGAGGTACCGAACAGCTGTGCACCTATATCCCGTGATATAAATCAGCGAATTTTTATTTTTCCATTGCTCCGCAAAAAACAATTTAGAGGCGGTCAGTTGAAGCAGTTGGAGTTAACGATCAATTGACCCTTGTGTCATGGCATACCTAAGTGTTCATGCGTGTAGATGTGGATAATAAAACGTAGGTAGTCGTATACAGGTTACGCAGTAGGTATTTAAAAGAATGCAGCAATTATAGATCGACGTATTTTTGCACTAAGATAAATTAATTATAAAAAAACAATTGAACATCCACCGAGATCGGATTGTCGCAGATTTTAATTGTTCGCAAACTACCGCGTCCATGAGGAACGAATTATAATTGAGAAGACCGTTTAATGAAGAAATCTAAATTGGCAGCACTACAAATTAAATAATAGATCACAGTTTTCGTACATGGAAACTGATGAAGCTGCGTTTATTGGCTTAGCAATTTTTTTCTATAACGATTGACAATAGTAAAATTATGATTCTTCTGTCATTTTGGAATCTTCAGCGTGGAAGAAAAAACAATATTAAAGCACTTCTACAAATTCAAAATGTGAAGTACATGCAGCTTACCTGTCTGAGGCTCCTTTTACCGATCCAACGGGGTATAAGTCGGGGCAAAAGTCAGTTGCCATATCAAGCTATATAACAGCTAATTAGTTTTCCCATATCGTAGCAAACGCGTGTACTATAATCTATGTGATAAGCTATATGAAGAAAAAATCGTTAACTTGAGCCACTGATGTCGTCATACGGTCATTAAGTCCGGAAATATAATTATGTACGACTTTGTTCGTTCACAATTAACTACCAAGCTAATGTCCAAATGTTGAATATATGTTAGAGTATATTATTACGTCAAAAATCGTTATACACAAATTCCGTAGTATGTAACAGTTCAAAATCCACAAAATTCTTATGTTATAATTTCAGACCTCGATTCGGTTTGAAATCCAAAATCGAGTCAAGCCGGTATATTCACCCGATTTGTAACGATAGTAAAGTTCATTCGTTTCGAATTTCACTCATTCGAATTACTCGGTTTTAATGTCTTATTAGAAACATGTAATATGTGCGTGTGTCGCGATATGTAGTACTTTGTTATCCCGATCACTTATTGTATAATGCGCCATCGGAAGATTTCGAATGAACCAGACGGACAGACAAGCACTAAGAGATCAGGTCGGATGATCCTAAGTTCGTCGCTAACTGAAACGAACGAATCACTACCACCTCAACCGTCACTTACTTACATGCGTAAAATGTGTATACGTATGTGCATATGCGTTCATGTAGGTAGGTATATGTACAGAGCAAGAAGAACGGGGTTCTGTGCCATCCGTCAATTGGATAACTATGTAGCCACCGTGTCGTTGTACAAACGTTGTATGATCGTGTTATACCACGTAGGTACACTACGTATTACACTAAACTGTACCACATTTTCTTCAACTCGTCTTTCCACTGGCCATTGCTTACTACTTACCACGTAACGACCCGATACATTAATTTATACATGCCAATTAACACGTATTTATGCTTTAGCATACCCTCAATATCCTACCGCTTCAGGACCAGCCAGGTAACTCTTCACATTATATACCCAAGTACAATTTTCCTATTATCTGCATTGAACATGAAAAATTCTTACTTCTATGCAAATTGGACTTCAGAATTTGTTATTGAATCACGATTGCTGTAAAAATAGTCATTCCATACCGTATCAGCTGGAAAGATGATGAAACCTGAGGTAATCAAAGTTGCAGTGAAACGTAGAAAAGCAATTTTCATAAATTGACGACAGTTGATTCGATCTATTACGCCGTATACAGTTAAGTTATTGCATATGAAAGGATTGTGGCAAAAAAAAAAAAAAAAAAAAAAACAGGTGTTTTTGAAGATATTTCAAGATGATATAATTACGGTGAATTTTATCTAGACAACAGTGACCGGAAGCTATATATTTGAAGCTAAACATCATATTAACGCATCATTGATCGATCGGGTTTTTCTACGTTACTGTTAAACGGCTTTATTATATTTATAGATAGAGGTAGAGGCCTCGTAAATTAATAGAGCGGTCCTCCAGGGGAAGAATAATTTGTGTCACTTCGGCTTAATCAAAACCGACCTTGGGTTTTAACTGGATGATTTAAAAGGTTGATTTTTACGAGAAAAAAAAAACCACGTTCCGTCATCCTTTCACTTTGAGAATAGTTCTATTAATTATTAGTATTTATTGCGAGCTGTTATAATGTTCTTAAAAATTGGTACCGCAACTTTTGCCCTCGTTGGGGATACTGATCCCTCTTCCTATGCCTTTATTATTTATAATAATGATTGTTCAACTCAGATTTCAAGTTGAATGATAATTCTCATATGCAGGTATTCTGCAGCACCGTATAAGCAAACTACGACGTATAGGTGAGCAACGGTGCTCAGATATTTCAATGTCGCGCTTATTGTTTACCAGATGCAGCATAAAAGAACCGGAAACACTGATTGTGATTTGCGAGCAATTTTGCGACTCAGAAATCTGGTTTCAACCGACAGCAACAACGCGGATCTCGACAATGTTATTACAACATTAAGATACAAATATCCTTCGTCCCTGACTAGTTATCAGGGCAATTGAAGTAATTAAGTTCGGAGAGAGAGAGAGAGAGAAAGAGAGAGAGAAAACGAAAATTCGCAATTTCGTTTTTGAATTCAAACGGTTGCTTTTCTTATTGATACTGCATGGCACGTGCAGGACGCCGTATCACGTCCGGTCTTTCGGTATATAGTTGTAAATGCTTTGATGGACGTCGACGAACCACCGAGCTTCGGCCTTCAAATTGTGCGCACCGATTATGAATATATGAGGCAAAACACGTCAAACGTTCCCACCAAAAATTTTGTTCCTCCCACTTTCCACTTGGTGTCATTCTGAAGGGTAAGGAACAAGGAATTTTTTAAGACATATTTGAGCAAAAACGATAATGTCGCATTTTGAGAAAAACTTGAAAATATGTTTATATTCGAAAAAAAACTATCTAAATTATTAACAAATTTGATCCTCCCACTTTCCACTTGGTTTCATTTTGAAGGGTAAGGAACAAGGAATTTTTTAAGACATATTTGAGCAAAAACGATAATGTCGCATTTTGAGAAAAACTTGAAAATATGTTTGGATTCGAAAAAAAACTATCTAAATTTTCTTTCATCGAAAAATCCTTTCGATAGACCGAAAGATTGCGAAAACCCATTTCCAAAACCGTCCTTACAACGTAGAATCCGCCTATCAGGAGAAAAGATACAATACATCAAAGAACGGCCTGCAGACTGCAATGACGAAATACGTGTACCTGTACCGGGACAACGGGTGGGTATCCAAGCTTCCGTTTCAGGGGGTTAGAAGGGGACCACTAGTACTGCAAATTGTCAGAGTTTCAATAAGATCAGGCACAACAAAATTTTTGGTGGGAACGTTTGACGTGTTTTGCCTCATATGTATTCTATTTTATACTTGTATAGGTTTGTCTAAAGTATAATTTCGAGTGAGCGAACTCACGAAAGCTGCAATTGCACATAAGAAATCACTGATACCAGCCAGCTGCACTACTCTTCATCATTCAAAGGAGATCACGAATTCTTAAATACTCCCTAGTAACCATCTGCTGCAAGGTTTTCGGAAGATTCTTGCAAGATCTTACATATGAGCCACTAGTAGTCTGTTTCCGCATGCATGCTATGAACTTGCGCAAGATGTTGATTATTTCAAGTGTTTTGAAATGATCATACAAAAGTTTGCTGCAAATCTGCCGAAATATGCTTGCGAAACAGGATTGTCCAAGTTTCTTGCAAGATTCATTCACAAGTCTGCTGCAAATCTGTCGAAAGATGCGTGCGAAAGAGGATTGTCTCAGTTCTTAGAAGATTTGGTTACTAGGGAGCCAGCTGCACTACTTTTCATCATGCAAAGGAGATCAGGAATTCTTAAATACTGTTTCACACACCTAATCACACTGGAATTTGATATATTTGAAATGCTATTGCATATATAGTCGTGGAGTAATTATAGTGAAACTGCAGGTATACTTATATTCAATATTTTATGTTACAGATCACCAAAGTGCTTTTACTGTCATGCATATCCGGCGCGCTGGCCGAAAACCTAAACTATACTTACCGCTTAGAGAAGAGATTATTCTCTCAACTTCATCCACCCGGTCTGATCGACACGATCGTACCTTGGCGAGCTTTAAAAGACATTTCGTATCTTCCCGAGGACGATTATAGTCAAGATGAATTCGAAGATGAATCCGGTGATCAGAAGTTCCCGGAATTCGAAAGGGACGACAGAAATTTATTGCCTGTGAGGAATTGCTCAGTATCAAATTATACTGCCATACGAATATCGGCGAGCTATCTCTTACCTAATACTTGGACCTGTATTTCTGTATTTTCCTTCTTCTAATCTGTCGTTATACTCGTTATAATTACCGAACGAAAAAGTAAAAGAACAGCGAAAGACGTAGACATTGAATCGATTTACTCTCGATCGTCCTTTTCATAAACTTTTCAGGAATACCGAACCCTTTGCGAAACTAAAACTAAAAAGGTTGAACTAAGCGATTCTCAGTACGAGTACCAGCCACCACACTATCATGAGGTGTACTGTAAGAGCTACTCTTTACTCGGACGAATCCAAGCATTAGCCAAACCTTCCCAGCAGGTATAAAAAAAACTTTTTTGTAACACATGCACGATTTTTGCGGTTTTTTTTTACCTAAAAATGGGGCGTAAAATCAACGTTTTTGTACCGGCGGGCAAAAAAGGTTATTTTTTTGCCCGCTACTGACTTTTTTGCCCGCTTCTTTGAAATCGCTCAAAAACGCGAAAATCGCGCGTGTCACAAAAAATATGGTGTGCACCAAGGACTAAGTGGGCTTTTTGACCTTCTGTGGTTGCAGTACTCGTCTTCGGCTCGCAAATGCACTCGTTTTCGACTCGTGGTAGCTTACCTCCGACTCGTACTGCAAACTCCACACTCGGTTCAAAAAAGCGCACTTTACGCCCTTGGTACACAATATACTATTATTTCCCTATGTCTCCCGCGTTTTTTATTACGTTTGTATTAGTTCATTATCATTGTTACAAAAATCTGAATCATAACAAACTTATTAATATGTGATTCGTTTCGCTGCACGCAGATGTGCGCACATCCCAGCTTCCACTGTGTACAAAGGAGTAAAACCATGTTTATGGTCAGACGGCGTTGGGAAAGCGAATGCTGGGAGCCTTACTCGAAGCAAGTGGCCAGTGGGTGTGAATGCATGTGGCCAGTTTCGAGCCTCGGCGATATAAGCGGGCACTACTAATCGTTTGGAGTATTAAATTGTATTTAGAAAAACGTGGCCAATCGATATGTGATCTATTAGGCGAAAGCTATAATTATGTACCATCAAAATGTTAATGATAAATAATAAATGAATGAAATGCGTAAGAGATTTCTTTTTATTTACACATATTTATTTATTTATTTATCTATTTTTATATTAAAAAGTTATAGTATGTAAGTATTACACGTGATAAATGAATGGGAATAATTTGGCACTTGGTAGATTGTTAATTCGTATTTTATTTCCATGAATTCGCCTTGTGCTTTGGAAGGAAATGAAAACCATCGGGTACTTTGCCCAGCAGCATTTCCCTAAAAAAAAAAACAGAAAAGGAGAATAACATAATGATAGAATATTTGAGTATGCATATGAGAGTTTCTTTCTTTCAAACAATCCGCATATCTTACGATATTTTTATCCAGTCTGCACAATTAGAACTGGCCATAAGCGTTTCCATGTCGTCGCGTCCTCGAAAATACGGAGGCCTCTCGTTTATCTTTTGAGGTGGGTTCTCTAAAATTCCTACAGGTATATACCTGGATGGAAATATAAAATCCGGATATTATTTTTTTCAAGTTTTGAAAATTTTGGGCAAAAGTTAGTTTCTTGCTTGGGGAAGATCATGAAAATTTCTTAGATAGGGTATATTTGGTATTTTTAATCAAATTTTGGGATAGTAGTATATCTGCTTGGACTCATAGTGGAGAATGTTTAACTGCTTTTTTGTTTGCAAGAACCATTTTTAGTCACCTAATTTACGACTTGCTATCCACTTAGCGATGTATTGCTAACTTGTACAATGTCAAAGATTGAATAACGTCGCGATTTTTACCTGTGTAAGAATGACATCCATTCTAGCATAAATCGTCTAGTTGTTTCAACACCCCTTGTATCAGAGCCCCAATGTTCGAGGCCATATTTTACGTATTTTTTGACAATATCAAATCTCTCGCTGCTAGGAATATCCAGCAATTTTTGTTCTTTGATTTCCCGGAATATCCATGGCTTCACTAATGCACCACGTCCTATAGTCACACCCTGTATAGAGGGACAACTTTCTCTGGATTTCTGGTAATCGTGATATGAAAAAATATCACCGTTTCCATAAATTGGAATAGGCTTTGCGGCTTGGGCACATCTCTCAATGTATTCCCAGTCTGCCATCCTAGTGTATCTCTGTTCTCGCGATCTACCATGAACCTGTAGATTTTGTAACATTTTTAAACTAGGAAATAAAAATGTTAGAGATATTTCAATTCTGCTAATATGAGATCTAGATCAATTGATCCTCTCCCTCAATTTCCTCACCGTAATCATAGACGCTCCCCAGTCTCGAAACATTGGAGTTAAATTATGGGCAACCGGTTTGTCCATATAAACTCCCATCCTAGTTTTAACAGTAAGAGGAATCTGCGTAACTTGACTGATAGATTTAATAGTCATTTCAAGGACGTTTAATTTGTTCAGCATCCCGCTCCCCCCTCCCTGTCTGTATATGAGATCGATGGGACATCCTAAATTTAAATCGATAAAATCGACTTCAACTTCGGATTCCAAGAGTTGGGCACACCTGGTCAAAACTTTAGCATTATTGCCGCAGATTTGAACACCGAACGTGTCTTCTGTCTCGTGCCTTTTCACCAAAGCCCATTCCTCGCTAGCTCCTTTTAAAATTTTTGGAGCTAGTGCCATCTCTCCGCAAGTAAAATCTGCCCCATATTCTTTACAAATTCTACGAAAGGGCAGATTGCCTACCGTCGTCAAAGGGCTTAATAAGATCTTATTCTTCCAATCGATTTTCTTTTTTTCAGAAGGCAATTCCTTCACTATATCATAATCTGAGACCGGCCCAATCTTTGGTTCTTCTTTGGATGTGACTTCATCCTCAGATGCTTTAACTGAATTATCAATAGTTTCATCTTCGGCTTTGGCATTCGAGACTTCAGACTTTTCGCGATTCTTAATTTCTTGAGACGAGTTATCTTCTTCTGATTTCATTTCAACATTTCCATTCTTATTAGTGCCTCCAGTTTCGGCCTTATTTAAAGTTCCGTTCTTATTCTCAGCGGCCATTTTCTCATTTCTCATTTTCTTAGCCGCCTCATTAGCCTTGACAATATTTTCGGCTTTAGAAAAATTGTATTTATGTTTTCTAAGTTTATTCTGCAATTCTTTAGGCAGCTGGTTCTTCGTCGCCAATGGTTTCTTCTTGTGCTCTTCGAATTTAGCGTTGTCAACAATGTTTAATCCCGTCTCGGTCAAATGGCTAGCACCCATTCTGCACGCACTACCTCTTTGACAGTGTCCAATAGTATCAAAGAAGAAACATTTATCTGCTATATCGTCAGGCTTTAGTTTCAAATATTCTACTCTGTCGTGCATAAACTGGCACCTATTATTACTACATGTTTTATCAGGTTCCCCAACGGCCTGGTCCACAACCCATGGACACAGATTCACCTCTCTTGGAGCTTTGTAGGGAGGAGGTCTGGCCTTATTCTGTCCTCTAAGTTTTTCTTTCTTTTCATCTAATTTGATTTTTTTCACTTCTGGTTCTTCGGTCGCAATTTCATCAGAATTTTCGTTTATCTGATGTGTTACTTTTTGTTTATCAGCATCAGTCAAGCATTCCTCTGCTAAAAGTCTGACATGATCTTTGATTATAAATCTGCAATTATAACAACAATGAAGAATTAAAAACAGCATAAATAATGGCTGGATTTTCAAACATCGTGTTTATTATGATGTGATATTTTGAGGTTAGGGTTCAACGATCTTACACATTACTCTCTATGGAACTAATCCGAATAGTTAAACTTATCGGATGAATTAATTTCTCATCTTTTTTCGCTTACTCTGGTTTAATCGCGCATACTCCTTTCAGCTTCTCTTCATTGCATTGAAACGAATCACTCGCACATTTCTCCACGCTGTCAGCCATCTTTATGCTTCAGTAGTGCCGGGAGGGGCAGGGGGGAAATGAATTGTAGGTTAGTGTCACAACAGCGCAGGCTTACTCCGTAAGCCAATCATATTATAGGTTAGAATAGAAACAACCAATCGCTGCCCTAATACGGAAATCAAAGATACTACAGTCATAAGAGATGAGCGTGATATCAAATCTGGTTAATCTGTTTGTCAAAAATAGTGTGTTCACTTCGTGATAATAAATTGATAATAAATATAGAATGATTGTTTATTGAGTATATATGTATGTGAAATACGATTGTGATTGTTGATAAAAGTTATTGTTGAACTGTCAATCAATACGACTCAAATTAGGTATCAATGGATTTGGAAACAATGAAAACTGTTTCGCAGCCAGAGGTATGCATAGATCGTCAATTATTATTGATTATTAGTTTTAATATTACACACGTCTAATGTGTGTCAGTGTACTATTATTGTTGATGAATATAAGACTTTGCCCTAATCATAATCCACGTAATTCAATAATTCCTCGCTTTTGACACATTATTTGATTCTTGAAATTTTCAAGATTTTATTAGTAAGTTTGAAACGAAATTGTTGAATTCAATTTTTGTTTATGAATTACGACATACTACTATAAGATTGTTTCTTATCATTGACCCATTGCCCCGATTTGTTGATTTCAGAAGCTGAATAATATGATAAAGGTTGAAATACTTGATGAATTTGATGTAAAGGAAGAGAATTGCCAGAGTAATAATGTGAGAGATGAAGATGCAGGTCTGCTTTATTTTTCGCTAAAACAAGAATTCAAAGAAGAAATATGCGAAAACTTTTTGAGCTTATCAGAGGCTAGAATCGAGCCTGTGGATAGTAAAATTATTATTAAGGAAGAAATTGAAGATGTAGATTCGTCGGAATTATCAAACTCATCATCGCATGTAGGAGAACAAACAGTTCCCTCAATTTCCGGAGATCAAATACACAACAGACGATTTATTTGCATATTTTGCAACAAGGCTTATAACTACTTGAGCCATTTGAAAAAACACATGCGTATTCATTCGGGCGAAAAGCCTTATACCTGTGAAATATGTCGTAAAAATTTTCGCTGTAAAGGAACATTGAAAGTACATTTCCTAACACACACAGGCTGCAAGCCATTCAAATGCCAAATCTGTAAAAAAGAATTTCAGACGTCTAGTAATCTGAAAAAACACAGCCTTGTTCACACCGACGAAAAGCCTTACACTTGTGATATGTGCGATCGTAAATATCGGTGTATAACTCAGATGAAAAATCACAGGATGCAACACCATGGGGATAAAAAATATCACTGTAGTTTTTGCGACGAAAAGTTTGGGTATCTAGTCTCATTGAAAGCTCATTTGCTCAAGCATACCGGGGAAATACCTCCCTTTAAATGCGATATTTGCAATAAGAATTTCAAGATGTCTCATCACTTGAAACGACACAAAGAAACTCACATAGGTGCACCTTTTGTTTGCACTAAATGTAACAGAGAATATCTTCAGTTGAGAGAATTGCAAAAGCATTCCTCAAATTGTCGTATTAACACTTTTGGAAACTTAGATTCTAGCTAAAGAAAAACTGGGTACTACTGGTATTCTAGAAAAACTATAATATTTTTTTTCTGTATAGCTTAGAGATGTTGTTCTTTCACTCGTTAGTTCTACCATCAAATTTATTGATTGTTAATTCATCAGTTTTTTTTTCAGATAAAAATGAATGAAAAATCATAATGTAATATAGCTTTGAGTGTATAGTATCAAATGCGTGCCTTATTCTATTGCTATGTATGTATGCACTAGAATTTAGATCAGACATTATTATATAGAAAAGTTTCCACACTTTGAAGTAGAATTGAATTATCTGTTTTTTTTTTATGACAAAGATTATGAGTTTAATATAATATAGAATAATACAATATTCTAGGACCATTTCTGTACAAATGTATATTGAAGAATAATTTCTAGGACCAATGCAGTCAGAGTTTCTAATAAAATCTAAAAACAAAGAAAAAAACAATATTTCTTCTAGTTCAAGTCTTCCTTTGCAATATAATGAACTAGGTATGTACATATGAGGAAAACCTATTCTATGGTTTGAGAATTGAATGAAAAATAGCGAAGTTTTATTCGTTACTCAATATGTTTATTTTATTAACACTAACAACATAGTCACATAAAGCAGCAGTTTATTTCGTTGTAGACAATTTGAAACTAAATCAATTTACTTAATAAACAAATTTTAGCCAAAATAAATGACAATCTCATGGCTGTATTATATGTACAATTTATTATTGATACGAAACTCTAAAATTTAAGTCGTTGCATCAAAGAATGGTATAAAAAAAGGTGAAATTCTTCTATTGCCAATAAAGTTATTTAAAACACATGAACGGTTTGGTATATATCTAATAATCCAGACTAAAAAAAAAAAAGAGAACCGTTCAATATTATCATATACATATACACTTGAAACTTTTTGTATCTGATGCAACGATGTAATAACTTATTAGGTAATAATTAACTATAAAGTAAATCATTTGTGCTCAGTTTTGTTGAAATTCACACATCAATTTTAATACTACCTGTAATATGTTGCTAAGTAATTGTAACGCAACAAACAGGTGTGAACTCTAACAAGACTGTATAAAATTATAGTGTTTCTAATAATTAATGACACAAAGCATCATGTATGTTTCAAAAATAAGCGCTGGATGCTGATATATAATTGAGTAAATTAATTTTTTTTTTTTTTTTTTCTACACAGTTATTGGCCCTTTGATAACGCACTGATTATTATCTGCATCCTTTACCATGATTTTTTTTTCATTATTCAATGTAACTAATTTAAACGTTTAAAAATTCGTAACATGTTAAGAGCAAAATGGCATTATAGATGACTTTGTTAGCTCTATAGTTATCATGAAATGTTAAACGTCTAGTAAAAGTGAAAGAATTGAATTCCGTATTGTTTTCTCATTTAAATTATTTCATACAATACAAGGATAACTTATTTACTTTCAAATTTCAAATTTCAAATTTCAAATTTCAAAAAGAAAATTAAAGAATGTTTTACATGACGCACAGAGTAGGCATTAGCAAATTAAATCTGAATTTGAATATCGTGCAACATGTACAGGGAACGGTTTTGCGATTAATACCCAGCACTTTTCTTTGGATTTACACTTATAGATGTTTCATCAAACACCTCGATATGACATTTCCTAACTTGGTGGAAAAAAATCGGATAGAATGATTGTTCATTATTGATGTTTGTTATATGATGTTATCTGTAATTTCATATGCATAATTTTGCTAATGATCGGATCTATCATTGATGTTAGAAAATAATTTACCACAATATTACGAGTTAGGGAGACAAATATCGAAACATACAGAGGTGAACGAATCATTACTATGGGTGACTAGCACATCAAGTATTTAGTTTCGTTAAAAAAGTACTAAATTTACGCAATCTACTCTGAGCTATTATTTTTTTTTCATTTTTTTTTACCTCCCTTTTTTTACTTTTAGCTAAGGTGTCACACTTAAATGGCTATTTAAAGTTCGTTCAGAGCCTACTAGACTATATCACAGATTAAGAAAACTCGTGGTTTATAGATGACAACAAAATATTCATTACCCTTTTTCACACGTATTAAACATTTGACTAAATTCAAAGAAAAAAAAACATGATATACTAAATGTAAATATACTTGAACGTTTTTTTTTTTTTTTTTTTTTATATTTTATAATATAAAACAGCGCTATATTCCCATGCTTGAGTTGAATGAAATACGATCATCTGAAATACGAGATTCACCCCCTGTATTTGTACAGTAAATAAAAGAAAACAAAGTAATTAAAAATCAATTAATGTGATGTAGAAATGTTACGCGGTATTGTTTGCAATTAGGTAGATGAGTTCTATCAGATAAGATTTATTTCTTGCTAGCAACGTGGATAATTTTCTGTTCTATCGTAAAGATATAGTTGTCTGATTATAGGGTCAGGCTAGGTAGGTGCTGAACGAATATGTTACAACCTGTAGCGAAGACATTTTGAAACAATGTTAATATTATGCTATTTGTTACTTGTCAAAAAGCAAGATTGTATGCCATATTATATCACATTTTTTCCCTTATTATTTTATGCTGAAGTAATAATAATCATTGAACTAGATCAGATGTTAATGTAGTTTACTTATGGTTCACTTTTTCATTGTATGTAGTATAAATTTTTTCATCTCAAGACAAATGAATATTTTACAGCCACCATAATTAAATTCATTATTCAATGATTTTTACACGATGTTATTCAAGTTTGTTTACGCTTCTCGTATCAGTAATTGTTAAATTAAAAACAAACCTATTTAATAGCCTATCTAATAGTCTATGATAAATAACACAACATTTTTTTTTTATTATTTCTTTTTTTGTTCCCTTTTCCGAAAACATTTCATTCAATAAAAATGCTACTGCGACTGCTGAGTTTCTGTCAATTGGTAAAGTTATGTATAAAAAAACACAGTACAATTTTCACATACAATTTTTTTTTTTTTTTTTAAGTACTGATTCTTTAAAATATTCAAACAGATTAGAGAACCAATTAAATCTGTCTTAATACTTTAGATAAAACTTCTAACTGTTCTCAACGTCCATTCATTATTACATCTAAAGATATTATTATGCATCAAGCTTAAAATTTTCTTAAAAATATGCAATTCCAAAGATAAGAATTATGGCTCTTTTTTCTTCTTTTCTTCTTTGCTCTCATAACTTTTGCTTTTTGAAACAATTCTTCGCCACTAAACATAGAATTCGGAATGCAGTATTAATACTTTGATGCTTAAGACAGCGTATTAATTTACATTACTTGTACTCATACCTTGTATACTATTTCTTGAAATTAATCTGATAGAAATTATCGACTTGTGACACTATCCAATTTTCTTTGAAACAACATATAAATAGACATTCAGATTTCCCACAAGGTATAGATAGTACTTCATAATGTAAATTAAAACAAAGAATGCGTCTCAACTGCCAACTCTACTACTTCCTATACTTACAAACTTTCAATATGAAATCTATATTACGCTGCTAGGGATATACGTTGGACAAACAAAGTAGATTTAAGTTCTTTTCTAATTAGGAAAACAATACCCCGTTCAAACACCTGAATCTTCAACGTTACAGAATTATTAGCTATGCTATTTTCCCTTTTGAGAGTGTGATACATCGGTGAATTACATTTTTTATATGCCATTTATGGCACAGACGAGATTCATAACTAGCTAAATTCTATGGGGAAACTGTAATCAACTTTTTCATATTGTCGGTAAAAGTCAATCCCGCGTTATCATACACTTAGCAGCGTTTGCTTGGATGACAATGTTAAGGAGAAAACTCAGGAGCAGATGATTTTGAACAGAGCTACTTTTGGTCGTACGCATCCGATTAGAGCTTATAAGACCAATTCGCGCAGTTGATTGCAACAAAAATACTTAATATAAAACTGTATGGAAAAAGCGCTGTCTGTTTATAAAGGGAAGCATTATTTTTTCGTCTATTAAACTACATGCGCATAGTTGCTGTAAAGGGTCTTCCAAGTTTTTGCAGCTGAGTGATAAATGTTGATAAAAATTGAGCTTGAACGATAGATATTTCTTATATTGCTGCATGATCAAGTGCTGTTATCCATACAGTTTTTCTTTTTTTTTTTTTTCTTCTTCTTCACAGACACCAACAATGGATTCGACGATGTACACATTGGTTCTGTGCAAATTTTTAAAACAAAGAGAGTAACACTTGTGTCGCAGGGTGCAAGTGGAATTTTGTTTGTTTGTTGTTGAAAAACGCGTTTGAAAATGTTACTATCTTTTTGTTTGACTGAATTTGCGCGAGTAGCTGACATACTCTATACCTTGAAACAGGCGTAAAGCATGATTGAAGAAAATTTCATTCAACTTTCTGAATTTTCAGCCTTAGTTCAATTGAAATTAGTGCCTATTCATATCCTAAGGCCTTTATAGAGCATTATTTGATTCGCCATTAGCTTCTATCTTATACTTTTTTTGTTGTTGAGTGTATATAGTTTGCAGCGGTACGTGTAGTAGCTCCACAATTTTTATGAAATTAGGCTCTGTAACATAAAAATAAACTTTAACAACTGGACTCTGGTATCTCCTGAACTTCTCAACACATAAGAACATCAATTATTTTAGTTTATCTATTTCCTATGACTCTTTATAATTATGTCTTACCATTTTCTGCTGTGATATAGCCATGTCTGATCAAAAAATCTAGGACAACTGGTACAGAGGTTGTCTTAAACTCGGAGGAAAGTACTCTCTCCAAGCATTCTTTAACGGGCAAAAGTTCGAAGGTCTCTACTTCCCCGTCGCCGTTACACGGTACAAAATCTGGCGGTAATTCAAGGTCGTAGACAAATTCAGTGTTGGGGAAGAGACCCCGTTCACTCTCAAAGAAGAAAGAAACGCATCCCGCGCTCTTCAACTTCCCAAGATGTTTTGTAGGGATACTGGCCTCCTCTCCAGCCTCTTTGATCCCGGTTTCATGGATGCCGTAACCAACGCTCAATCCACCGCCAACCATGTTGTCCCAGTATCCAGGCCACGTTTGCTTTGTAGGACTTCGCTTTTGGAGCCAAATTGAGAGCCCTTTTTCACGGTCCATAACGTACCCAGTTATGTCTACGCCGTAGTTTCGAATTCCAAATAAGCCTGTTTCAGAATTTTCAAGAACAGGAATCAGTTATAGACGAAAATAATTGCCTTCGTATAAATTAGTCCAACAATGACTAAGACAATGTTTTATTCATTTTGTACGAATTTGGAGGGATCAATGATGATAATATGTGCAGTAAGAGCTTCTTCGATTTTTTTCAACCATATTGGAGTAAAATTTGAGTTTGAAATTTCATTTCATTTGGATGAAAATAAAATACTGAATGTTTCTTCATCCATAAATGTATAAGGGATGAACGTACAGGTAGCTGAGCGATCCATCTTGAATAATGGCTGGGTATTGAACTGGGCGCGTACTTCGTAGCATTCCTCGCGCCAACCCTTGAGCGTTACAAATTTACCACCGTCTCGCCACTCTTTGAGTACTTCTTCCATTTTTGAGCTACGTTCGGCGTAATCTCTGAATGCTGGATTGAGTTGGACATATTCTGGTTGTACTTGAAATACCTTTAATGTAAAACAAAGGAAAAGGTAAAGACATATCAATACTAATGATAATTACATTTTGATAAGGAATAATCAAGCTGTGATAGACACACTACGGAATACAGATACAAATTAATTATTCAACTATCACAGTCAGTCAATGCTGCTGGGAGAGACTTACTCCACGCTGATTAATATTTGAGAATGTTGGGATTGTATTTTATTGAGATATTACTAACAAAATAACTGTTCTACAAAAGTTTTGTGAAATTCGTTTCTGGTAAAGAGTGGAAAGCCTATAAATTCTTGTTTATATTGCTCATAGAGAATAAACGAAATTTCTCTCTCTTTCCTGTATCAACATGTTTTTTTTTTTTTATTTGTTTTTTTCCTTACTATAGAGTTTATTGTGTGAAAAAAGAAGACAGAGAAAAAATCAGACCACTGTATGATATCCTGTTAGTGGCTTTTTATCTGGTAAACACAGAATTATTCATTATCCAGTTTCCTACGGACGTAGGAAACATAGTTGTACATAAGTCTGTTTTTTTTTTCTTTTTCTTTTCCTATATTGTTAGTTTGGATTAATTGATATTGCTTAATCGTATTACTAATGAATGGCACAACATATTATAACGTAAAAATTAACGAGACATACTCATCAACAAAAATGATTAAAACTTATTCAAGGGGTACACAATGAATCAGTTGAATTAGGTGATAGATAAAAGTCTCCAATCGCAAATGAAGCAAAAAAATGTGGGTGTTAATGACCGCGTAGCGATATAATAATAATGATAATAATAATAATAATGAATCTAAAAGTTACATATCTGAAACTATAATTCTGTCTCTGTTAGATTTGATCGGAATATAAAAAGGGGGCATCTGTACTATAGCTTCATCATGTCAACTTTGAACATTGGCGTAATTCCAAATTCTTTAAGATGCAATTAAGATTGAAAAATGAAAGAAATAAAATTGATATGCGTATTGCAATCGATGTATTAAGTAAGGGGCTTACTTAATGAGTAATAATCAACTGTGCGTATTTTCAATAATTATATATGTATATATGTATATATGTAAATATTATGTAACATTTGAAGATTATAATCGTTTGCTTGTGATGAATATTCAATAATAATTAGTGTCGAATATAATATGCGAAATAAAAACAAACATAAATATATAATTCGATGTTTATAATAACATTAGCATATCTTCGGTAATTGAATTCTTATTCACGAAGAGATAAGCAGTTTTAGTATTTAATCTATGTTTTTAATTGGCCAGGGCCGAACGAAACCTGTATCGTTTACGTGAATCAAAATATTTGAATGAAATAATTTGTTGAAAATAAGTCTTCTCAATAAAATACAAAATATAAAGAATTTTAAACGAAAAATAAAGAAGATTTTCAAAAACGTACTATTTCGAGATCATTATTTTTATAAAACGGAGGGAGAATTCTGAATTCTCTGCTTTTAAAAAGAAGAAGAAAAGAAACAAAAAATGTTTAGAATAGGTAATCCTAATTGCGTTAAGTTAACAAAATTTCATTCCGATTCGTTTCTCATCGCTTTTGATCCATCATACAAGTCAACAGTCCCAGAATTTGTTTAGGATCCATAGTCGGCGTATGGGATTCGAGTAAGTATATTACACCTACCATTGAGGTAGTATTACGAACTTGCGTGCTTGAGTATTTAATCGAATAAATAATCGTCCTTCGACGTGCCGTATAAGAAGAAACTATGACTGTTTCGACGCCACATTGCATGATCAAATTAATGAAATTCAAATTAATTCTAACACATATGGTGATGATGAGAATTTATAGCTTTTCTCCCGAGACTTAGGTATGCACAGCAAATTATATTCCCGTAATTAAATTACGCGAAAAAAAATGGGCGTGCCGAAAATACACGATCCTATTTATAAATAGAACATAAATTTTCGAATTTCGTTCTTGTTTGAAAAAATGTCAATTCTCACTCCTATGCAGAAATGCAAAATTCGCCCAAAGTGAAATTGAAATTGAAATTGAAATAAAATAAAATAAAATAAAATTGTTCCATCGATTTTGAGTTTGAATTACCTGAGGGTAGCTGAGCAGTTCTTTCATCACGTCGGGTCGAACAAGACCAACTTGTTGGCCATCAACAACAAATGCCCTGCAGTCGCCCGCATGGAACCCTGAAATAAATAATCGCCCATAACAAAACCAAACGGCATAGTTTTATTGTTTACGATAATAACTGTATCGATTCGATAGCTTTTATCTCGTAGTATATATTATCTCAGTTTGATCAATTTCAGAACTCTGTCTTTATACGTATTATAATTCTATAAACATGAGTTATCACGTAGTTCTTATTTTTCAATCGATCGTAAATCAATCCGTTTACGTTTTAACTGCAGTATAGATATAACAGGTTCGATATAATGTAAGCCGTCGATAGTCGTTCATATATAGGTGCATGTATGTATGTATCTAGGTATTTATACAGCTTTATGACGATATAAATAAACCGCTTATTGCAAAATGCGATCTGAGCAACTATTGTAACAATTTTTAGTAAGTAGAGGATCAAGTACTTTTGTAAATTCAACGCGTTGGGTATCGCGTTCTGAGGCAAGTGTTAGTAAAAAAAAAAAAGAAGAAAAAATGTAAAAAGGTTCCGTGAAGATTCTGAAATTCATTATGTATATTTGGTGATAGTTTAATTCCTGTAGTTTACTTTTCATCCTGTAGTGAGCTGTTCTATTATATAAGACATAAACATATAATATATAGGTAGAATGTACGGATTTATCGGGGTTACATGTGGTTCAGAGTAACATATTATATACACATGTATATAGGTATATGAATATTATGTTCCGCATCAGCAGAAGCGTATGAAATAAAAATAGAGGCAATATATAGTTTGAATTATCAATATACGTTCGCGTATGATCGAGACATTGAACACCGATGGATAGAAGTAAAAAAAAATAAAAAAAAAAACAGGTAATTCAATATTGACACTGTAGTTTATCTAATCTTCTTCAGAAGAATCGAAGTCACAACAAGATAGGTTTATGTATTATACAAACTTACAGTTCTCGAATATCTATTAATATTTAAGTTAATTAATTGTACAATTATAATAGTGATATAAAATCATGCGGTTTACCCCGCATATTATAGAAAAAGAACAAATCTTTAATACCATATTTTCATTCGTATATTTTAACGCATATTATGTATATTAATAAATTATACTACGTAGGTATGTTTAAGAATGAGTAGTAATGTTGAAGTACAAAGTTTAGCGGATGTACAGTGGTTTTCTCTCCGTATCTGACCGCAGCCAAAAGTCCGACACACTATTCGATACATATTATTCATCAAATTTATCTAATAGACCCGGTGGGTCATTGGCTGTTTCATTGTCTTTTATTACTGCATCTTATTTCATACCGCCAAAGTTTTCAGAAACATGTTTCGCGCAATTTCTTTACCACTTATTGCTGCAGGTGATTATACACAAGACGCGTAGTTTAAATCGAATTATTTTAACGCGGGAAAAAAAAAAGATCCGTTGTACCCTATTTGAATCTGTTATTCTCAGGGCTTAGCGTTGTATATCCAAATTCGTTGTTGGAATCCTTTGAATTTTATCATCGCAAAGTAACAAATCGTTCAAATTCAAATATTAGTCATCTTGTATTTCGAATGAAAACAAAAGAGAAACAAAAAAAAAAAATTAAAGATGTACACGATTCCGATTAATCTGTTTGCGGCTTTGTAATAAAGATACGAGCATGATGCATTCTTTATTTTTCAACTAGGTTACTGCTATCACAAGTACGATGAAAAAGTTATTAAAAAAAAAAAAAAACAATTTCCGCATAATTTTTTAATAAACACACTAATTCGGTGAATTTATTCATATTTATTATGAAAATAACGAGCAGACAGGTAAGTAATAAGAAGAAAATAGAAAAAAAAAACTTAAGTATACAACGTGTACAACGTACTTTATATAAATATAACAATATAATACACAAGCCGTGAAGAGAAGAAGAAAAAAGCATGTGTTATTATTATTGCGATAATCCTACATGTAGAAATCGGAAAGGACCCGGCTAGACTTATTTCTCGTAATACTCTGAAATTAATACATACATTTGCATATACGTTATATGTTTGTTATTTTTGGAGCCAGGGCCAAATGGCAAGAAATTTAAGTACCCCGCATATGTAGAACTGCTTGATGCAGTAAGTAAGTAAGTAAGTAACGTCTGTAACTATAATCGCTTTCACAACATTGATACGTTCTATATTGTTTTTATTTTGAATATACAGCCATTCCTTGATTCTTGATGGGAAAGAATAAAAAAAAAAAGAAGAAAAAGGGTGACCAAAAAAAAAGAAAAGAAAAAAATTAGCATTGACGTTTCTTAAGGAGGCTAACGTCGGTGTATACAAAGAATTGGATACGATGAAAATAATAGTCAAATAAAATACGTTATAAATGATTTTAACGTTAGATGTTTAACTGTGTATAGTTAGAAATACGTAAAACATATATGTTTTCGTCTCCTACTAAGGAGACAAGCAGAGCTTCACACAACACACGAAATCAATATCCTAGCAGACAGAATGAGAAGATGTAGATTTCTGACAAATGTGGTAGAAAAATAATCGCACATTGTTAACATAACGTTACAATAATCCAGGTTAATTAATCGCGTTACCTGACAGGTAGAAGCAGTTGAATTTGTTGGCCAATTTTAGTAAACGTGACATCGGTTCTGTATCCGTTAACGCCATGATGTTTCGTCGCCGTCAACCAACTGCAAAAAATTTATACTCACCGACTAGTTCGTATGTTTAACGACAGATGGAACCGTAACACGGGCATTGATTCAAAATAAGAGGAAAAATAGAAAACTCCATTTTTCTATCAAACGATTAACAATAATTTATTCAACAAATTACGAATGATATATTTATCAACAATTAAGATATAGTACCAATATTTCAATAAATATTTTAGATTCGATCGTTTTCTAATACATACATACAAAAAATAAGAAATTATACTGACCTGTTAGGACCGGTGTGCCTATTTCCTTCTCTCTTTTTTTTTTTTTTTTTCACTTCACTCATTATTACCTAATTTGAATTTCAGGACAGAGGATCAGATAAACAAAAGAAAAATTTTTGTTCTTTACTTTATTCGAGGACGATTCATTTCTCTCTCTCTCTTGAACTTCGATTTTCGAAAACGGAAGGATTTTTCTTACACATATATAAAGAGATTTTGAGAAATGTTACCTTTTTTTCATGAAGTTAGTTTTGATTTTGAGAGCGATAATTATTTGTCATGATTTTTATAGATAAAACGATTTGGTGATATATAAATTTTATTATTCGGTTTAAATATGATAATATCGACGGAATAATATTTTAATATGACTTAGCTCGGCTAGTAGTACGATTGACGCAATTTAGTTTCCTTATAATTAACTGAAAAATCAGGCATCAAAACTCCATAGGCCAATGGTTGTAAATACTATAATATTCGCCATGGCATAATTACTATAGTATATTTGTATATGCATTACAAAAATCAGAGCCATTTGAATAAAAAATATTCAGTTTAAATATTTGTGTATATTTTTCATACTATAGAAAAGTCTGAAGACTATTCGTTTCGTATTTTTTTTTTTTGTTTTGTAGTTCAGGAATTTTTCAGGGGTTTTCAAATTTTCATGTTATACAAACTTAAAAGATATAAATTAATCTGAAATTCAATGACCTGATAGAGAAAAATGAAAATTTTTAACACAAAAAAGCTGAATTCTAGTTCTGGAAAAATCAGGAACGTCGAGATATTTGAAATATCAATTTTTCGAACCTTTCACGGTGATTTTGAAAAATTATTTTGATAGAACTGATCGTTGATCTGAATAAATTATAACGATATATTATATAACATATCGTGGTGGATTTATGAAGTGGAGATCATTGTATACTTCAGAATCGTCGGTTTCTGTTTGCCCTTGAATAGTAGTTTGCTCTTTACGGATACCACCGAAAACTATCAATTCTCCTCTCCCGAGGACCAGAGAATACAATATCCTTTCCTCCGGTCCAGATTGATCGTTTTGTTTGAGTGGTATCCAGGAAGCAACGCATTCTTCGCTTAAAACCTTCGATATATCTAACACGAATATGGCCAATGTATTCTCAGTTTTTTTTATAATTTTTGATTGCGTTTTTCTATTTTGGATTCTCTCCTCCATTCGACGAAGCGACTCTAACTGACGTTGCCTGTTCGCGTTGTGACGAGACCTTGGTAGCTCTTCGCGAAACGCTGCCATTCCTAAAGTACTCTCTTCGTGTAGAGGCAGCGATTTTTGAGGCACGGAAGAACCCAGCGGCGGCGATTGCGCGTTAGACAAAGACGATCTTGGGAAAGATCCACGCCGACCGTTCACATTCTCGTCTCTGTCTATCTGGACCAAACTTCTTTGCCTGAAATCATATCCGGTTAATAAATATCATGATAAGAAGAATCATGTGAATTATTGTTATTTGTATATCTTTGCATGGTTCTGTCAATAAAACTTTCTGCGTCTTAAAGTCTTCCGATTTTTTCAAGCCCTTAAATTTACTATTTAGCAATACTTGTCGTTTATGATAGCAGTTATTGAAACCTTTCAAACGGTGGCACTGGCTCCTGTACTTGTGACGATGCCGGTCTTTGGCAAGCATTTTTAGCAAGGGATATACTCATATCATTTGGTTGACTTATTTGCTTATTTCTGCTGAGTACAATAACGTAATCGCCAACCTGTCGATAAAAAGTAACATTAATGAAGATGCTTCAGTGGAATCAGAATTTATCACGTTTCAAGTTCAGCTTCAACTATTCTCTTGAATAGTTTGTTACTTATTAACGTCAGCACGAAATTTGATGAGAGTTAGAAAATCTTGCTAGTAAGTATTGCCAGTGGCATTACTCTCTACTGCACACCTTGCAAGCTTGATGGCACCAAATGCGTGTTGGTGCACATTCGGATCTAAGCATGTTGACCTTCTTCCAAGTCCAATTTGAGTTCTCCATTGTTAACAGCCATGCATCATTCATAGCAACGTTAGGGCCAGTACATCCACCTGCATTCTCAAAGCCATAAGTTGAATGAAATTGAGTTTTGGATTAGTAATGGAGAGAGTTTTTGATCTCATGAACTGTGTTGTAATATTTGTAGAGAGATGCGAACGGCTGATAATTGCGATGACCTTAAACCACGATATCCAATTGTAAACCGACTGCGATTATTACCTAGTATGAGCAAATGCTTGCTGTCTAGTTCGATCTGGGATTGGCCATATCTTGGCTGTGGCTTCAAGTTCGATGTGATCTGCTTGTGCCAACAATAAGTGTCTAGATTCAGGCACCAGACTTCATTGGAACTACCTCAAATAATAGAAACAGTTTAATATTAAGTAGATTAACAAACGGTATCTCATAGTCGTAATAATATTCATTAGAATTATATTACATCGCATCATCTCATGCAGTGGATATTTTGATAATCTAAATTCCAAATTCAAGAATTGATGAGAAATTGGGAACGTTGGGTTCTGACTAAATGATAAAATTGAAGAAATGTAACAGGCAAATCCTCTTTCAAGATGAACTGTGATCCAAATGTACCTGTAACCGTTACAAACACCGCCAAAAACTACCATAAGATTTCCATGGATTGACGCAGAGTGGGCAGAGGTAGGCGGAGGACTTTCCAACGCGTTAATTGCGCTCCATCTGTTCATTTCAATAGAATAAACGTGTAGTTCATTGAACAATTTCCATTGCTATAACAAAAAGTCTTTGAATTATGTACGAAGTTTAATACCTGAAAGAATAAAGCATAGTTTACGAAACCTATCGCAATATTTTAGTGCCGTTTCACTAAACGAACATTTTTTTACCTGATGCAGTGGGTACGGCGAAGGATGCGACCATCCTCCAAAGAGGATAAAGTTCTTTTTGTAATATAGCATAGTAGCGCATGCCTTTGGCGACGGATAGCTGCCCATAGTTATGGGACGTACCCATTTTCTCGTGTCCAAATCCAGTCGCCACAGATCATTAAACGTAGTGCATGTAGCAGTACAGCCCCCGAATACATACATTGAATTTTCGTATGTACAAGCAGAGTGCGAGTGCCGTTTACCAATCGTAGGCAACCAATCAGCACCCGGCCATATCTTCCAGAAGAGAGAACCTAAGGCTACTGCCTTCTGGAAGTGGGCTTCGTTGTGCTCTATTACATCTGAAATGTTTCATTCATTGTGCTACTAATTCTACTCTGTTGGCGATTGGATATGTATGTTTTTTTTTTCTTTTTTTTTTTCCACACATGTTGGTCATGAAAAATAAAACATAGAGACAAAACACAAAAACTAGAGAGAGAGAAATGAACATACTTTTAGTCGCACGATACCATCGTTTGGAGACGAGTGTGCATTCCTGAAGATCTTTATAGGGAGGAATGAGGCTCAAAATATATTCGAGAATTTCGTCAGGCAAGTCGTCTATTTTACACAGCATATTTGTAATTTATAATCTGTTTAATATACAGCTATAGTATAGAAAATCTGTTATTTCGTATAGAAAGTTTTATTTGTACGGACGTTTTATTACATGGTATTCGCATAACCTGTCAATTTTATAACCAACGAAACCCATTATTGTTCTTATTCGTTTTTCTAAATCTCGGTGTAAATATTTGAAATAAAATTTTTAATAACCGGCGGTAATCAGTTTACCCAACTATTTCTAACCTAGTTCTCCACCTCAAGGCGCATGTCCTAATACAATATACCCGCAACATACATAATATGATTTTATTTCACATTTTCTTTATTGACAGGACAGGTCCCGTTAAAAGACTAAACATACATACATACATACATACATACATACATACATACATACATATGCATAATCGGTAAATTTATCTTCAAAACTCGTCGCTAGATGTCGCATTAATTAAACGCTCTGTAAGCTCCCGCGATCTGGTGGTAGGATCACGACTTACATTTACACATACACCGCGTGTTTCGCGTACAGAGTAGTCTTCCCCTTAATTCGGCGTGTGCAATTTGCATTAGGCATTTTCGTTTAACTCAGTACTTCATCTGACAGAAATGGCAGAAGATCTTGACGAGTTTGAGGATTCCTTAGACGAAAGTCTTGACGATGAAAACGAAGTCCGCGCGCCAACCGAGGTTTGTCACATACCTATTATCTCGTCAATTTTTCTGCGTTACATATCACTGATAGAAATAATAGAAATGGGGTGAACCTTACGGCAACGTTTCCTCTTAAGTTTTAACTATTCAGTCTATATACCTGATATTGTATCGACTATTAAATGTAACAATTTAATATCGCCTACACAACTTTTTTCAGAACTGAACTCGCTTATGCACCCACGTGGTTTGCGGTGCCGAACATAACCTCGAACAATCTAACCTAACCTAACATATCACATGACATAAATAAATAGCACGTAATATAACATTACTTAGTCTGAAAGTAAATTGTGATATTTGTGTTTAATGCGTGATATTGTTAGAAATAGGACATGTTTCATAATTGTGATGATTTTTTGACAAATACATCTCTTTTACAGGCAGACATTAAGCGAAAGTTGAATGAATTTAGATTGTCATTACCATGGATCGAAAGATTAGATATGGTGAATGCGCCTGCGCCTTTAGCACCAGAATTAGCGTTGCAAATGCAAGAGCAAGAAGTTCGCAGAGCAAAGCAGTTGCAAGGAAATAAAAAATTACCACAATTTTCACCATCGGAAGATCCGATCTTGAATGATTTCAAAAGAGAAACGATGTTTCATAGGCAAGCGCAAGGCGCGGTAATGGAGGGAATAGCTAAATTAAAGAAATTAGGAATAGCGACGAGAAGACCTGACGACTATTTTGCAGAGATGGCTAAGACTGATCAACACATGCAGAAAGTTAGGGAAAATTTAATGAAGAAACAAGTCGAGGCACAGAGGTCTGAGAGAGTTAGACAGCTCAGACAGCAGAGGAAAGTTGGTAAACAAATGCAGATTGAATCCAAGCTCAAAAAGCACGAGGAGAAAAGGAAAATGCTTGAGGAAGTTAAGAAATACCGAAAAGGTATACGTAACGACCTTGATTTCTTGGACGACAAGAAAAAGCCTGGTAGTAAAAAGACCGGCGGTGCAAAACCGATGGATAAAAAGGCTCAAGCTAAATTGAAAATGAAAAATTCCAAGTATGGTTTTGGCGGTAAGAAACGGGGAAGTAAACAAAACACTAAATCCAGCGCTGCCGATGTATCTGAATGGAAAAAGCCCGGGAAACCTAAAAAGGGAAAGGGTCCTGTGACCAAACAGAGACCGGGGAAAAATCGTAGAGCTCAGATTAAGTCTAAGAAGTAATAACATCGTGACTGAACTCAAATAACTTCTTTTTATGTATTGTCTGACGATTTATATTTTGTATATAACAGTATGCACTCTTTTCTATGTAATAAAATAGTCTTTTAAGGAGCTTGAAGATTGTTTTTCATCAATATACCTTTCCCTACATCATTCTATACCCTATTCCACAATTCGAAATAAGAAATGGACGATTATCTCAAGAAATGAGTACTCCTTTCCTCATACATACATTTTCAGGATTTTGTTATATTTGAAGCTTGACTGAGACACAAATTAACAAAATTTGCGAAAATTAGGCGAAATGTAGTTATTTCGGTCTTTCATGCTCAACATGTTGTTTGATGCGACGTCTTTTTACATTTTTGGCATACTTATACATAAAATAATGGAAGTCGAAGATTAGAAATCAAATATTAGCTACTATATCTGAAAGAGGATTTCGATTGAATAAACGAAATGTGCGAACCGAAGTGTCAATTAAATATTTAGTAGATTTGAAATCGAAAGAAGTTCGCATGATCGATTATTTTACTCGCATTCGGGAAATACAAATGAAAATAAAGTTTGTCCTTGATTGGGCTGTGTATTGTTCTCTCTTCTCTATCCATCGACAGAAATTATTGGCAATAATTGAATTGCATACGCTGGAGAAATGAGCTTTTTCAAGCCTGATAAAGGGAGTGGTAAAGTTGCTGTACACTCCTAATTTGAAAATAATTGCATAGAGAGATAATTCATTAAAAGTCTCTTGATTCCACTCGGTTTAATGCAAGGACTTGTAAATCCGGCTGTATTTGCATGACTCTTGTAGCGGGTCACCGCCGATATGAATATTAACTGTTGCATATGGCATATCGCACCCCTTGGTTCAACGAATCAGTCATCATGTGTACCGACGTATGTATGTACCAGGTACATAGATCCGTTCATCCAGTGGATCTTTGATATTCGATCTCAAAATTGTAGCGTTAGAACTCAAAAGCATCTAAAAAATTCCTCTCTACGTTAGCTACTATGAACTAACTAACCGAGGTTGTCAATTTCGTCACAGTGCGTAATTACAGCGGTAAAATTCGTATCTGGACAATTTCGGGAGGGTTTAATCTTTTTTTTTCCCCATACTAAAAATTGCTAGAGAATGAAGTTGTGTACGCATGCAATTAGCGAGTTATGACTCGTGCTCCCCAAAATGCTGTCCAACTTTTACATATCCTGCCAATTTTAGGGACTTATACTATCGTAGATGTTTTCGCTTCCATAAGCAGCCCGGCTAGCTGCCTATGCAATCTATGTATATCTACAAGGACAGTAGAGCCATAGCGACAGGGTTGGAGGGTTGGACAGCCGGAGGGAAGGGCGTTCGTATTCGCGACTGCCAGTGGACAAAGTACGTGGTGGTTGTGCGGAGCTCGCTGGAAGGGTCACTTCATTTCTGTCATAGCCTCAGGATATTGTATTTAAATCTCGCTGCAGCCCGTCGGGGCTCACTCATCCCAGTCGAGTTTGGAACCCAGCTACCGACCACCACCAACAACTACTACCATCCCTTACGTCCACGTTCGAACGCGCTGGGAATCCACCGACCGATCCCAGCTGCTGCAGGGTTGCATGCTACAGCTTTTTTTACATTCTGTTCTTTTATTTTTTTCACTCTTTTTTTTTTATTTCTGATCGGTCTTATTTTTGCCGAGGGCAACGCAGCTCGCACGTATCTGCGTCCTCAATTGAATACCGAATACGAATCGAATAATGGTTGGTAAACGTTGGTATTGGGATGGTTTCGCATACAGAGAGCATTCCCCATTCCCTTTCGACATCTTTTTCTTCATGATGGAGTTTCACTTTATGTGGATTGTGTTGTGGAAATAATATTTCGGGCTTATACAATAATGCAGCGATCTCCCTGAAATCCGTAATCGTCCGTCTTCCGACTACCCGGTCATTTTTTTTTATTCAAATAAAATTTTGACACGGTTGCAGGAAGACTATCTTATCACGTCCGGTGAGTTCCTAACTACATGATTATTCAATGTAGATACCCTAAGTTGGGGTGGCTGAGCGCAAGCTAAACACAACTAGAGCGTAACTTGAGCATGCCTTAAACGTTACGTGAACTAAACGCAACTAGATCATAAGCTGAGCGTACGGGCTTAACTTGCACGCCTCAGGGCGCCTAGCTAAGGATAAGTCTAGTCTAAGGATTTCATGCGTCAATTGATGTACCGAGATGAAATTTTTAGGGACTCTGAGAGATCGGAGCTCGCGGAACATATATTTCCTTATTTTATTTTTACTTCTACGTTATTTGACACTTTGCACACGTTATGAGAATCTCTTGTGAAGGATTCTTCGCGAAAGAGAATGACGGAGTGTTTCTTTCGGAGTGCTGTACAATATTTAGCATCTGTGTTATAGAAGATCAAGAAAAGATTTTTCTGATTTCAACATTGTGAGATATTGTGATAGGCTTCTGTCACTGTGAGTACACTAAGGTTATTCGAGCCTTGTACCGTAGTTATACTCTTCAAGCAATTGCAGACTGCGTCAGTGCGTCAGATATTTTCGTACACCATGCTAGGTATACGTGTATATCATTTTCAGAGTGCACGTAATAACAGCTTGTGTCTGACAGATATGAGATAAAAACCCATGATACGTGATCCTTTTTCGAAAAAAGAAAAAAAATAAAAAATAGTATCATATGGAAATAAAAACTTTGAAGTTTCCAAATTGCGTCGTGAACAAGCGGACACCGAGTTTCACATTTCTCTGACGTTTGTACATCGCCTGTTTCATTTATTCAACCAGTTTTATTTCGTGGTCTGTGGAATAGCATATTGACGCCTCAGGGTACCACAAGCTTAATTAATATCACGTTTCATCACGGCCGTGTATAAACTCTCAATAGCTCAACCATTTTTCCGTTGCCATTGTGCTCGTCCCGGTTCATAACGACTTTATTCCGTTCTCGTTGGTTTGTCTGCCCCGTAACAGCCGAGATATCTATACCTACTTCCTGAGATAAATGATGTATGATTGATTTCGGTCTGTCTGAGAATACGCCAAATGGTTTGTATATTAATGGTCAAAATCGAGAAACGCTCCTCTGTAAAGTTGGCCTGACGTAATCATCATTCACGAGGGCCAGGATATTAACAAAAGTGGTCACAGACGCTCGGAGCGTCAAATTTGATTAAAATGAGTTCATTTCAATTCCTCGACCTACAGCATAGCTGTATATCACAGGTTTTATTTCATTCAGGTTCACCATTGTTAGGAAATATTGAAACGTGGAAAATTTCATGTAATCCATTATTGATCAAGTTTTGTGTCGCCTCTACTTGAAAATTTATTTCATCTACTTTCTCGAATCAAAATCAGTATCTGAGGCTTCTCACGGTCACAAATGATGGAAATGATCACAAAAGTTTTGGAAATTTGAAATAGCAGAGTCCACTTGCCTTTCAGGATTCGGGATGAGCCTTCTTGCCGAATCGAATAAAAACATTAGGGATTTCTACATCATTTTTTGTACATTCAAAGTACTTGTTTGGGACAGATTTCCGATCGAAATCTTGAAGTTACATAATAGGTCATATCTCTAAGCTCGGTGTAATGATAACGTAGTTATCGCTTCACGAGTCTCAAACAAATGTGTTGTTAGACGGATAACATGACTTGAAACGACAAAGAGAAAATAGCTACCAAAAATAGCTTGAAACGAACCGAGAGGATTAGCATATGAAAGGCGCGACAAAAACGTTAGACGAACCAAAGTCCAACGTTGGAAAGAGTCGAAGTTGGTGTCAGCTTCTCAGGATTCTCTTCTTGATTATACCTACCTTGCTTTAGAGAATAGGAGGGTGTACGTATTCCGAGTTCAAGGATCATGTACGTAAAAATGGGCAAATGAGTTTGAGGATACGTGTAAAAATTCTTGCCAGGATGCCTGAGGTGATGATGCTGAAAGATAACGGGTTAAAATTTTCTTCTAAATAAAATGTTCACCTTCCGGTTGTTTCGAGTTCGAAGAATATGAATAGGGGAAGAGGAAATTCGATCAGGCGACAGATATAGTATCAGGCGGGAGACATATTCGATATTGTTTCAGTCACAGTAGAATTCCAATGAGACGAAAAAGGATAGTCGATATTCAGTGATCGACAGACAGGCAGACGTCAATGACAATGACAAAGGTTGCGGTACCCGTATCACCAATATCGGTAGGTATATGCCAATGACGTGTGTGCATATTTATATTAATATACAATACCCGAAAACAAGGGAATGAACAGCATTCCCTTGTTCTGTCATCCGGCACTGCACTGCAGAGTGATGGAAAACTCATCTCATCGCAAAAAAAAATTGTATCTGGGAGCTGGAAATGGAGCTACAGTTATCAGACATGCAATAATTAACAACTTAATATCGCGAGCTGATCATACAGTCATCAGTGCTATTGCCATAAATGTGAAAGGCGTCTGGCAGAAGAAGATGTAATAAAAGAAGGTCAATAGCAATATATGGACGTCTCTGGAGTGACGGTGGGTCGAGGATTGCAGAAGACGATGAAGAGATACTATAGGTGGGGAATCATGTCCAAACACAAAGGACACCAGGCTCGCTTTATTAGGCATCTTTCTATTAATAATCTTATATTAATTGTTCTGCATTTTTCATATCGCTAATTGCACAAGAGGGCAAATATTTGTGATAAACAAAAAATAAGAATGACAATTCAAGAATGGAACATGAATTTGGTGTTCGAATTCGAGAAAAATATTCTATGGTCGTTTTTTCCTGAATCGACTATTCTTATTCCCTGTGGCTTTGAGGAAATAATTGTAAAATACGATGCGGTAGATCCTTCAAACCATAGTTCGTTGTCCTACGTGTCTTTTGGGCTTGTGATGATTGTAGTATCGTCTCAGGGATCTGGAGTTGTTTTCTGTAATATAAAATGGCAGGTAAAAGCTTGACAAATCTATTTTGTATTCAGGAAGGTAAGGAAAATACTTGTTGCACCCGGGACAAGCGATTTATCAAATATTTAGAAAAATATCACGACATGCGATGGCCTTAAATAGAGTAATCAATCGTATAAATTAGGTGTGTCATTCTTGGACAAATAGTTACTACATAAACTTGATAACGTTCTAGTTAAACATGATTCCAGATTTATGAGCCAATCGCCGCCAACTAACAAAATGCAGCATAACTTAGTTGATAAGATAAAGAAGAATGACTAATCTGTAAGAAAGTTTGAGCAGGTCCAGGGTGTCTGCCATGTTAGAAATTCGAGAGTGAATTATACTATACGTATATTTGCATCTTGGTAATCATCTCTATAATTGCACTTTCATTAGGCAAAGACTTAGCGCGAGGAAGTAGGTGTAGGTGTAGTACTACCTAGTTCGAAATCGAGTTACCAAACTTTCGAGAAGCCTTCAGGAGGGATTGAATAAGTGAGAATGATTATTTTCTAACGAAAAGAAAAGCCGTGGAAATTCAGTGTAATTTTGATAATGTATGCATTACCATAGCTTTAGCTTGTTTATTATTTATGATTCACTGTCACGACAAGTGACAAGCTGGTTGGCAATGTATAGGAGTACCTGTGCGTGCCAGTAAGTGATTACCGACCACAAAGTGTTGCGTCATATACGATCAGCGCTATTTTCCCTGCTTTGCCGAGAATCCAGCTGTATTGGTATATATATATATAATATATACTTAGAATTTCACTTTTCACGCAAAATTAAGACACTTCGGACGACAACCAAGTTCCAAACTTTCTTTAGGCAAAACACGTGAACTTTGGTATAAGATGAGAGAAACTTACAGCCAAACTAAACTGTTGCTAATCATCTTAACTCAATAATCGCAGACGTCATAAACTGCTATCGTTCACAAATTAAGGTATTGGAATCGGTACATTTATGGGTATTTATATTAGCCCATAATCGCACGTTGAGTATCACTCATATTCATCTATACAATCTCGTAAACCACAATAACGCCCCTACAAATTTTCCGAACTTAAAATACCGAACTAAAAATTATGAACAAACGCTCATAGATATTAATTTTTGATTTCAAAGCGCTTCGAAATAAAAAAAATCTCTTAGATTTGGTCAATTTCGTTATAAAAAATAAAAAAAACACCGATATCTGAGCATTTGTTGGTAATTTGGGAATTTTCATGGAAGTTATAGTAGTCGTACGAGTGCAGAATAGATGTGATAAAAATTCAATGTCCGATTATCGACTACCAAAATTGTAATTACAAAAGTACCATTTTTCACGTCAAGAAACATTCTACCTTGTCCTCAATAATTATTCCGAGTTTACTTCAATCTCACAGTTGTTTGCCACGTGGGTCGAGGCTTTCCGAACGTTATTGATAACCGATTACGTGAAGACTGTGTGTAATTCATCGTCGGGCTAATAGGACTTGTCGCAACGTTTCCCACACAATAACTGTTTTCACATAACATTTACGGAACAATAAAATGCCAGACAAATAGTGATGCGAATTTAGACAGCTATTCTATTAGGTACTATGCGAGGTAATAAAAATCTGAAAATTCGTAAGTCACCTGATTCATCATCCGCGTCATACTCAAGCATACCCTCATTGCAGTATGAATTATATTGGAAACCCTTATTCTGCTGTAATATTAAAACGGCTTCGTTGACATCGTTGACATTCGGTCCAGGTAGAATTTTCAAATCATTCAAAAACCGTGCTGCCCTGTACTCGGCTTCTGAGTCGTAGTAGGCTGACACCAGATTTCCGTTGACTATCTGCAATAAAATGAGCATATAACTGATATACATATAACGGACCATCGACAAATAGAACTAAAAATAATTTAACCGAAGAAAGAAACTCGGGTAAATATTTGTCCGTTGTACTCAATGAACATGTCTATTACATGTTTGTTAGGAGTCTCGGTTTGCTTCCAGATGGAGGAGATTAATTTTCTCGGGACTTTTTTAAATAGGGTAAAATTTTCCTCAGAAATGAAGCAATACGTCGTTGACCCGTGAACCTATTCGGTTTGTTACGATAACGCGCTTATACGAGAAATTCGTTATCTTTCCCGAATCAATGTATTGGAGGGTTATTAATGTAGTACCTATACGTCATAACGTTCAGTACAATGTTTTGTAGTTAGGGTATAGGTGAATGCCATGCAAGAGCGCGTTACATCGGCACCGTATGTATATACCTACTAGGTACTTTCTATGACGTCCTTCCGTTGAATATTACTCCTAGTAACGATACCTGGGTTGACGCCCTCGGTGGCTCGTATCGGTACATGGAAAAACACTTTCCATACGTTCCATTATTTCCTGGAAATACGAAATGTCCCGCTATTCGTACTCATCTCGCCATGATATTGCCGCGAAAATATTACGCATTGGATCATCGTTGGGATACATACATAGTATAACCGATGGTTATCGGCGAACACAATTGTTGCAATGATCACGGTTATTGTTACGATTCGCTGGGCTGGGGGCAGGGATTAGGGGAGCGTTACGACCGCGATGCAATAAACATACAAATAAAAATGATAAAACCTTTCTATGACCGGTCAGTCTGTGGCATACGAATACGTACTACGGTCCGCAAAAGCTCGCACATACTCGATTTACTTTGCTGGACCTAAATCCTTATTCCCGTCCAGCATCACTGAATAAAAATAGTTTAGACGTTACTTCTTCGTCTTGCATCGGTAGAATCTCTTCACCATGAAAGCTTTTGGCCACAAATAATCGTCGGATTTTATACTTTGGAGCACGATTCAATATGTACAAAATTACACAGCGTTACATGAGTAGTTATCGTTTCGGGCATTTTTGAGGCCCGAATGAAATCTCTGGCAAAAATGAAATAACGTTGACACATAGAAATGGCGTATAGATTACATTTGCGATGGCTCGTAACATATTTTTCCATACGTGCAACATCCAGCGCTGAGTAATATGAATTTGCATTTTAAAGTGGTACGTCGTGGAGTTTGCGGGTGTATTTAGATGTCAGAAAGTGCAGCATTTGTGTGTGTGTAATATAAGTTATAAAGTCCGGGTCTTGAAGATTGCGCGCTGGTTCATAGAATTCGTGGTGAAGTATCGCGCGGTGATATGCGGATGCAAGAAATCGTTAATGGCCCTCGGCGAAGACTAGCATAATAGATTCCTACTTATTATTGTAGCTTAGTGCACCAACTATCAAGAGTAAAAGTAATCCTCTTAAGATCATACGCAAGGTTCGTACCGTACTGCGCTCAAACAATAGATGCAAAGTTTAAAGTTTCAAGTTTTAAGTCTTAAGTTTCGAGTTACCAGCATTAGAGCGCGATGACTAACTTTCAACCTCAAAATACACCCCCAAGAGTCACGTACGTGTCTTCGCTCTATTCTATTCTATCTCCGAGTTGATCTCGCATATACATTTCAGTCGTCGCAACTGCGTCAGCTAGGACTTGTTTTCAACTCCGTAGTTTATCCGTCAGGGTTGATACGAGTGTATAGTAAAACGTAAAAAACCTATATGAAAGAAAGTTAAAGCAGCCGTCTCTCCTCTTACGCTTACTTATTTAGGCATGTTCCAGGTATACTTACTTTGACATTTTTCATCAACTTTTGTGGAATAAAAGCTGCCGTAAAGTTTAAATAGTTTTCGTCTATAGGTTCTTCACCCTCTAATTTTTTTTCACCTCTGGGCATTCCATTTTCTTTCATTTTAAATGTCAACTTTGAAATACAAGCGGGTATAAATATACCAGCCAAGGTTTTAGCTCGGGTCCTGCACGTACTACATATACCTACCCTCGAACGTCATACGAGAGGAAACTACATGATTTGTGGTCAATAGAAGCGGACCTTTCACCAACGGTGCGACTTCCCCGGGCAGGCTCGTTTCCTGAAGGAAAGTGGAGCCTTGCGCGTTCCACCGGGTCCTCCGCGTCCTTTGGGTCCTTTGGATTCGGGGTTCGGGTCCATGGACGATGTTCTCAAGATCGGTAAGGTCCCGGGAGCCTTCTACCTATCCGGACTGTTTCATATCAACTAACTTTAAAGCCGCTGTCGGTTGTAAACTTTACGTTAGGTACTCCTGCCTCTTTGGCCTACTATACTACCACCTGCACCTTCTATATACGATACATCCACCTACCTTATACCCTCCTAAGGGTATCCTCAATCTTCCGTACATTTTCGATGACAACGATCTCGTCAATCGCTAAGACGATAGAACGACGGCCAAACCTCCTATACCGGTAACGCGTCAGATTTTCCGGATAATTTTATGATCCTTTCCGGTAGCAAAACGCACTCGTAAATAGTTGGGCAATTGTCTTATTATAACGACGTCGTTAAACGGTGGAACGTGGAGACTAACACCTTACCATATTGGCGAGATTCCTCAGCTGCTGTTCGTGATCATTCGTCCATCCGTAAATTGGTACGTGTGGAAATCTTCGCCATTCGGTGTGAAGGAGACTCACATTGTATCTATCGCGATAGAAGAAGGAAGAAGAACATGATGTACTCGAAGATGTTAGAACTTCGTCTCATTGAAGCTATTAGAATCTTGTATTCGACCTTTTCTCACAAATAATCGAAAGTTCATGCAACTCGTCGCGGGAATAATTTCACTCACACTGATTCGCGTATCTTTTTCTATGCGCTGCTACATACATTGGTTCGAAACTTACTTGTTATTTTCGTGGATTTGTTGCACCTGTAGGAGATCTGGCGATTTGGCCGGTAAATCTTCTCTTCGACGTTCGTCTTCGGCTGGAGCATCGGCGATCTTAGACCGAGCTCTTTTGCGACGGATCCCAAGTTTCTTGAGAAAATATCCCCACGAGAGGCACGGGGACATTTGTATAAGGTATTCCCACCGCAGATACTGTTCCTAGCCTCGTACAGAACGCATGTTTCAATTTACCTGATCCGTTTGCCTCCTGGCGTTGAACCACACGTTTTAGAACTAAGGGCGACGGAATTTCCGACGGATTTTCCCTGTTTCTGACTCAAGCGAACGTTCGTGGTGATTGAAGTTCTCCACATAGGGCGCTCGGGGACGAACAGGGAAACTGTTTTAATCAAACGTACTGGCGGTATTAATTTCCAAAATTATTACCCCTTATTTTATTAAAGCGGAATAAAGTCGCCCTGAGCGTTTGAAACTCCCAATTGCGTAATTTGATCAACCAGAACGTGGAATCGAAACGTTCGAAGGCTTACGATAGTTAACGAACGAACACTTTCACCTTTATTCCGTTGACACTTTGAACGGACGTGCAATACTGCAAGATTGCCAGAACGCAACTGATCGGTTATTGCGATACTATTTTTGTATTTCGGTTCCGAGTGGAGACGAGGCTTTATCTGTTTGCTGTGTTACTAATCAACGAACTTACGACGTTTCGACATATACGTACACATAGGATCCCGCATACAAAGTCTACAGCACATATATCGACTCGGTTTGACAGTGCCTACGGAGAGCGTCCTTATCTTAATGCGTTCGTGCGTCGGAGCGAATATCCCCGGCCTTCTTGTTCTAATTCCAAAACACCCTTCCGACATTGTGATTTCTATATTCAAGGCTGTTGTTCTTCGCATCATGCATTCCATTGTTATCCGAACACCAAAGCTGTTCATCAGACACAAATGGCTACAAAGGTTTGTATCCGGATTGCTGTTGGGGTCTGTTAGGTGGTTCGAGATAGGAACGACGTGATACTCGATAATACCAAGGATGAATAGATTACGCGAAGAATGCGTGATGCGTCGTTCTCCGTTTTACGTAATAATCAAAAGGCTAACAAGAACAACGCGAACAATGTTTCAGACGTAATTATATCGAGTTTCAAAAGTAATTTCATTAATTTACTTACGCTACTTATACTCCTCATTCCTTAATCTGGCACCCTGCTGACGCGGTCGTATCATTTTTGTGCTTATTCTGTCACGATTGAAAACTGATACCGGAACAAAATTCTCCGACACCTGATATTCTTGTTTGTCTCTGCAGGGAACGAGCTATTCGGTTCGTTGGTTTCCGCCAACAACTCCTAAATTATTTACTGCTACACCAGTTTTTTTTCTTCTTATTCTTATCATCATTTAGGTTTATACCACCGTTCTTTCGATCCAAAAGACAAGAAGAATGACCAAGTTTGCTCTTTATTCGTTCTTTCATTTCCTTTGTTTCCGCATGAAATCGACATGAAAAAAAAGTGACATTCTTATCATTAGGAGCGAGGGATAGCAAGAAATCGACAATCAATATCATTCGAAAATTGGAATACATACGTCGAAATGCAGCGCTACGTCCTGCGCATCGTAATAAGTCGTATGTACGCGTTAGCTATGATTTACGAGTTGGGATAGGTGCAAGATTCTACTTGCATCGGTCATGATGTGTATTTGATATAAAAAAGAGGATACGTGGAATGCATAAAGGGAGGGGAGGACTTGAATCGCGAAAAATCTCGACGTGACCTTAATACTCGGCTGCAAACACTCGGCGAGATCCGGTGGGCCACTGATTTCTGTTTCCCTTTTACCCTCTATTTTTTCCATTTCCTCCCCATTTCTTTGTCCCTTTTATAACTTTCAAGCGCGTTGTTTTCCTAGATTTAATCTCACCGAATACAGACAACGGTTGAAGGATTTAGACAAGTTCGACGTGCATTTACGTCTACGGGTAAACGTGTGCTGCAATTTGTTAAACACGTTGAGCTTCATAAGCGAGTTTTCTTCGCGACGGGTTTTCCTTCTTTGAACTATAGAGAAAACCGTGTTTCACGAATATTATATACCAGTGAACACATGCATATTCTCCTTCCTTGAGGGGATTTGCATTGGCTGAATTTAGCCTTCAAACCAACGCGACGCAGCAGACGCCATGCGCCATTCTGCTATTATAAGCCATCTATACATATAACATACCTATATATACCTATATACGTACAGGTATATAGGTATACGTAGTTCAGTTTAAAACAAAAAACGCAACGATCCCCCGGGTTAGTGGAATAAGTTTTTTTCTTCTTCCACCTTAATCAAGGTAATCAGCTGCGGATCGCAATAACCACGTACCCATCCTTGCGTTTCTCTAGAATTGGTTTACTTTCCAGGTTCTCTCAGTTTGCAGCTGACTACTCTGGCGAAGACTTAACTTCGTCTGTATTTCTTCAAAGTGTTCATCCGCTCATCGTTCCGTTAGTCATAAATTAATAATCCGCTACAGACACAGTCCGTTCATTCGAAGAGCTGGTTTAACCGAAGTTGAATACGTACCTCGTCGATAAGAATTTCGGTCTCAGGAATAGCTACGTACCCACCTTTAATCGCTTTAGATGAAACTATTATCTCGCTCCACGGTTTGGGATTATAGTCGGAAGGCAAATACGAGCAAAATGTCGCCGAGATGGTATCGGGGGAACAGATGCGTCCTTGTCCGCGGTCAGGCAGCTCCGGTCATGCGTCTTGCTTCAGTTTTTCCGGTGGTCCCTTCCGCGGACAAGGACTGGGACCTCAGCTTGTAATAGGATTCCAAAAGGTTGTAAAAACAGCCGGATATATTGTATCACGGACCGCTTCCTTCCCACACTACACCCCAGCTAGTGGGAAGCAGGATTATCAGGTCAAGATGTCGCTACACCACCTCGACACATATTTTATTTCTTATGGTCATACATTTTATTGCGCCCCAGCTCGCAACGTTTGACGACTTCAGTACGCGCACCCCGAGACGACTAGGTCTCAGTTTCATCTAGGAAGCAGTCACAAGGGTGTATTCCCTTTACAGTACGCTGTATGCATGCATAGCGCATGATAAGATGGATGCTTCATATGTAGGAATGGTGAAGAATGTCGCAGAACTCCGCGTTCTATGGGGATCGAACGAAAGAAATTCAATCGCCATAAGAGGAATCTTTCTATTGTCACGATTCGAGCTATTGCATTCTGTGCTAAGGCTCACTAGTCACTAGGCAACCGGGAATATGGTTATTATAGTTATAATACATTCCCAGATCTAGCTCATGGATTCGTTTGATTCATGCAGTCAAAATTCGTGCAGAATTGTAATCAGCTCTTTCATCTTTGACTCAATGACTATAAGGCTTGAAAGCAGAGTCGTATTATGTTGATGGGGTATTTGGTACTGCAGTGTATAGCGGGGCTGAAGCATGAGTTAAAAATCGGCCAATATTGTTAACCTTTACTTTGTAAGTCGTCACTTCGTAACGTCGCATTGGAATCGAGATTTTTTCCCTTTGATCAGAAGCCTCGTGGAGTTTTGGTCGGTTCCTCCAGATACGCGACAAGGCAATTAGACGGTGGGCGTGAGCTTCGAAGGTGTACAAACGCGGTTTTTCTCCGAAGTAAAATGAATGGATCTTTGTATCCAGCAGCTACATATAGTCTGCATAGTTCTGCAGTGGCTATAAAGGTTCGATGTACATACAAACATGACCACAGCCAAGGCGCAGACGTATATCAATATACCTGGAAGCAGTGCACTTCAAAGAGTCTTCGTGGCATTGATCGATAAAAAAAAGACGTCCCCCATTAACCGCTGTGAAACCACATCGGTTCTAAAAACGTTCAACATGTATGGCAAAGAGTCTGACATTCGTAAGAGCCGTCGAAGCCCGGTGCTGAAAAATAAATCGTATCAATACGAATTACAAAAAACCATAGGGATGACGAGACGTCATCGACTCGATGTCCCCCTGATGTTCTCTTCGGTTTCTTTCAAAGGGAAAAATAACGACGACAAAGTGGCTGGTTTGACACTGCAGCAAGGATGTGTGGAAAAGGGGATCCCGGAGTCTACGTCCATTGACGAAAGCTGACCACCCTTCACATACAAAAATACCTACTCTTTCTCACAGACATGCGGGGGGTCCTGCAGGATCGATTTGAAGGCACTACTCCACCACGCAGGTCCTTCGCTGACTGAAGACGCGCCTGCGCTTCGTCAAAATAGCTATTTTGCTTATCATACACGTAGGTACGCCGTTTATAAACTCATACAGCCTCCACTGACCAACCTGCACGCCTCTTCGTCTGTCTGCGGTAGCCTACACGTGTTGGGTTCGGGTTGACCCCGGCTATGAGCTAAAAGGGAATGAGTTTCTGGAGATTTGATGGACCGAGACCTTCCGCAGTGATTCACACAATGATATATGCAGGTTGAATTACAGATGCCACGGTCTGCTATGGGTTGTTTTACGATTATCATACTCTGATTTGCTCATTTTCTCACACATTTTCACCTCTTCAACTAAAACTAACTCCAGGGTTTTCGGAGGGTATAATTGAATTCGGATAAGGGTACTGTTTTTCTTTTTGTCGAGGGTACGTCTGGTTACCCGCATTTTCTTGCGCTTGGATAGATTCGTGACGGAATTTGAGAGGAAAATCCTTTCTTCGAGTATATTAGGTATCGGTATCGCAGTTGGCAAGGCGTTGAGTAGATTTATCCAGTTGTTTTCGGAACTCTTCGGCGCTATACCGCGTTATATTCTTCCCTCGTTCTGGGCCACGGTCGATCCTCGATCATTGTTTTTATACCAAGATGCGAAGTTGGCCTTCGCCAATATCGCGGGGGCGCTGACCTCCGTGTGGCTTTCGAAGAGAAAAAGTTATTACGGATCCTCCATGAATCGTTTGATCCCCCTGCGAACACCGGTGTCGGACAGAAGATGAAGGAAGCACCTTTGACGGTAATATTTACAGGGCTTTGTGCCGCATGCCCATGCCCATGCCTTTTCCTTCGCTTCTATACCCCATACATACCTCATACCCCATTTCCTTACTTCCCTATTGCATTACCGCTCTGCAGTAAACCGTGGAAGTATTGAAACCAATGGATAATTATTCACGGTTTGTTTCGTTTTCCGATTTCTCCTTCACACGGATTTTTCTGGATTTTAGATCGCAAGATTTCAGCACGTGGGTCAATCGTTCTTCCACAGCTGGGTGAATCCTTTATTCATTACCGTAGAATTTTTGAAATATTTATAACCCGAATCGAGAAATTTCGCCACTATGTGTTGCCCTTATCGTTCTGGTTATTATTGAGGCGTCAAAAGTAGATCAGCGTTGGATTAGAAAGGGTAATGCACAGGATACGAATTTCGCTAGGGTATAGCATACTCAAATTGAACCTGGATATGATACACATTCCATTTTCTATGAGTATTTATGTACATACGTATCGTCTACCTTATAGCTGCAGTATATGGAAGTCTGAATGCGGGTTGGTAATATTAATTAATAACATGCCAATCGCTCGTTCAATTCATATACCATGAATAGAGAATGGTTCAACGCAGCGCATTCATCGGTCATGAATTTTGTAAATATTGTTACATTTTGATGGACAGCGTGGAAGTATGGACTATAATTTGTCGCGTGTGAAGCATAATTGAAGTTATACCTTTATCGCGTGTAGTTTACGTTATCGCTCGTCCAATATCGCTTGACAGATATATTTCGTCCTCAAATTGTAACGTGCAAATTTACAAGCAAGACAGTACAGGGTACCTCTTTGAGACATTAGATTTATAATTATGAAGATCCGTCTGTACTTCATTCTTTAGAAGAGTAATTTTTTCCACTTGAAATGTTGAGCTTCAGGTTCTTTTTTTCAACGTTTTATTCAAGTCTTAAGAAATCCTTTCCTTTTTGAATCTGATTAGATTCCGAGCGAGGCAAGGCCAGGGATTTCCTTTCCTTTTTTTCTCCTCCTCTCAGATGTCGGAGAGAAATTCCTGCAAGGTCCAGGAATTTAACCGGCATCAACGACGCCTTATTCGGACGGCGTATTCGCCGTGTGAGAGTTGGGAAAAATTGAGCTTATTCGCGCAATCACCTGCAGCACCGTAACCTTTCCCGGCGTAACTCGACTTATCTTTGCGCTGGTGAACAGAGGAGCCTTTTTCAGGCCGTATTGTACATCCCACTATCTTTCCTACATTTTGCAATAATCTAGATTCTCCGCGTGAGAAGAGAGTCTAAATCGAGGATGTAGAGCCACCACCACATTCGCCGCGGAAACTGTAGTCGTCCTGCTACTGAAAACACGGAATTTCTATATCTCCACGTCTTCGCGTAGTACAGGGCGAGAGTATACCTACATGTGTTACTGCCCTCAAGATGCACATACGATATGTGCGGAATATATCTATGGAAGTAGTGGTGTGATCATGTTTATACAGTTTATCGTATATACCGGTACAGTTCTGCTATCCGGAATCACTACTTATGACTAGACACGATCTTCCCTTCTCCTTTTGTTTTCGCCAGATAACTTTTATGATTCGCTGTGGTAAGGATTTCGATTTGGGTTATCGATACGTCGATGTATGATAACGACAGAGACTAAAGATCTCCTGCACCTTTCGAGAATAGACAAGAAAGCCAAGATAGCTCTTATACGCCGTGCAGGATGAAAAACTTTTCCATCTTATTTCTCATTCTCTTAAAATCGATCGCCTGTTTTATATTATATATTCTTGAAAATGACCTCTCTTCGTGTGTCGAATTTGATAACGGATCTGGCCTTCCTAATATTAAGTTGAAACAGGTGGGGTGCGATAATGTTTTACCCTCCACAAAAAGTTGTGTAGTTTCAAATCGTAGGAGTTCTCCTATTCGAAATCATGTTGATTTGTATTTTACTACAAACCTAGCTGATGACATATTCATATTCGGTTCATATTCTCGTTCAGAATAAATCCTCGAGGGGATATATTTTGCACTCTATATCCCCCAGACCGTACTATTATCAAGAGAATCTACAATTTGCGATGTACTATAATATTATGTAGTAAAGGTTTGCGAATCCATCGTAATTTTCAAAGTACAAAAGTGGAAGGCCAAATAGGCTGACGTGGGAAATGAGTTACAATCTCAGACTAAGGTAAATACAATAAAGCGTAATGGCCACGGTGCATGACATGCAACGAAACGAAACGATGCACGAGACTTGTGCTTGGTACAGAGTGGGATATAATAATTGGAGATATCTGACAAGTGTGAGGGGATAAAAATAATATACGATTTCGGATCTTCTGTAGTACAAACCACGGCATTAAAATTTGAAGATTCTTGCAGAGCGATCATTTCCATAAAAAGAATAAAGAAAATGGAATTATTCTAACAGACTGCAGGAAAAAAGAAATGCGCTTACCAAGTATTGCAGTTCTACGAATGGTTTTCCGATATCACTGGACGAAACAGCGGGTCGTGCATATTTTACTTTATTTTTTCGTGCCATCCATCTTTCACGGAAAATATTCTAGAGTTAAAATAATTTTTCTTCATCAGTGTGATTCCTACATTTACATCAGGTTTTCGCCCCCTTTCCATTTCACACAGATACTGCTGAAGTTATGAAAACTTATCGATTTATAAAAGACAAAAAAAACCAAAAAAAAACAACTTAACAACTGCATAGTGAGCTTTTTCTCATTTTGCGCTTAAAATTCTACCGATACAATCCGACGTCTCCTGCATTGTCGACACTGAGACTGCACCCTAATGTTGTACATGGGGATAACTTGGTGTGGACGCAGACCCTCGTGAATGGGTCATCTAGACTCTTCCGATGTCTGCAAAGTGAATACAAACCCCTAATTATACCGAGAGTTTGTTCTATAAGTTTCTGAAGAGCGTCTGCCCGAACGAATGAACAAGTCCATTGAAAGGTCAAGAGTTGTAGAACTGCGATCCAAAGGAATCAGCATATAGACTTGGATAGCCATTGAGTATGGCCAAATAAGCGAATATACACTTATCAATGTCTGGCTTGAATAATTTTTATTTATGTATCAATCGCCATTGAAATCACGACGAAAAACTAATCCGCTAAGTTTCAGTTATTCCTTTTCATACGTGTCCAAGTTGAAAAGAGTTCGCGGAGAGTTAGTGGTCAGCGAAATGACATATTGTGAAATTGGGCCATTTTATTTCGCCCACGGTTCGTTCCTCGATCTGATGGATCTTTGGAAGTAAACGGCGATAAGATATTTGCATCATTCGTATGAAGTAGCGCGCGAAGATGTACGGATTCTTGACTTGATTTATTGAAATTCCTTTATGGTAGTGCAGCGGGTGGCGTGGTTCGTCCGTAAACGCGATCTTTCCTCCTTGATGGTGTATCTCGCGTCCTTAGATCGATTGGCATTTGACCCGCTCGCGATATCCTGCGATATTGTGATTCTGAAGCAACAAGGGTCAGAGCCTGGACTTGGCAGAGAAACTTTCGGCCGGATCTCTCTCCCAAAGTCATTCAATCCAATATATCCCGATGGCCAATCCTCCGCCGATTGGATTCTGCAAGTCTTAAGCGGAGCCTTAATCATCCAATGTTACTCTGATCGATCTAAGCTCTCATTTGACACTTGCGGATTGGAACAGTGACGTATACTCCCCGAAAAGTAGGAAAAAAAACGAAAAAAACCGAAAAAAAACGACAGAAAAAAAAAAACAAAACGAATAAAAGAAGCTCTGATAGCTAATTGCGGCAATTTAAGAGTTATACTCGGAAATGATGTTCAGCTCGAAGATACGTTTAGTTACGCGAAAAGATCGGCTGCTCGTCTCCGGCACCCTTTTGACGAGGGAAGATCACACGAATGGCAGACGGGAAGGCCGCCCTCGTAGAACAAAGGAGCGCAAGAAGAAGGTAGCTGGTAAAAGGGAAGCGAAAACGAAGCCCGAGTTTTTGGGGTGGTATGGCACGAGAGACGTTATAACATTTCGAAATCAAAGTATGCTCCTCGGCATGACGTCTATATCTCTTTCGATAAATCGGCATCGCGTTTATCAGGGTTTTTTAGCTCTCCAACCACTTTTAATAAGAAAAGTTTGAGGTAATTATAAAAATCGAAAAACTTATCTCATTTCCATGAAACTCGCGGTTAATTGAAAGGATCTGATGGCGTTTAAACAAACCTCTGTTAGTTCGAAGTGATAAATCTTTCGCGAAGAAAGAAGAAAAAAAAGAAAAGAGAAGAAAAAAACGAAAAGAAAAAAGGAAGAAATCCCTCTCCAGTTACCCTCAAGATACCGCGTATATGCTAAGGGATGGATTAATTCGTGCCAAGTTAACTCGCGACAGATTAATCGAAGTCTCAAAAAGTCCGAGGCTTGATGAGCTTAAGAAGGCTCGCCTTGATCTCGTCGTTAGAAAAATTCGTGCGGCTAAATTTCTCCATCAAGATTAGTCCAGCTCCGGTGAAGTGAAAAAAATGTCTTTTTCACCGTTCAACAATGATTAATTGTTAACGCATCGGCATAGTTGGTAAGTAAATTCAAGGGACACCTTGTACAATGCGCGAAATCGTCGTGGATCAGGAACTACCTCGTCAGCTACGCTTGCGCCGTTGAGCGTCGAGGCGCCAGGCAGCTAACACGCCGGTATAGCGGGTAGTCTAACCCCCGCCTGACTGTTCGGCACCCCGCAACCCCTGAAACCCTCGAGGTAGCATAAACTCACGGCGTGATCCGCGCGGTTCAGTTCTTCCGGACCGGTCGTAACGACAGGGTGTTAAAAAACACCTGATTACCACACAGGTGCAGGCATTGCCACATTGTATACCTGTGTTACTTATCTCACAACAATCAGAACGTTAAATAAAAATTCTTACTACATACTACTATCATGTCGTGTGTCTTGTTTGGTGCTTTTACTTTGAGGTGTGGTGGTAGGGAGTAGTGTCCGCTATTTGGATCAGGTACCTAAATCACTGCAGGACCGCCGAGGTTTCATACGATAATAGTAATAATAATAATAATAATAATAATAATAATAATAATAATAATAAAAATAGTAATAATAATAATAAATCACCTGAGAGATTGAATAAGGCTATACCTAATCGAATCTCTTATCTCTTAACACGTGAAAGCATTTTTAATTTTTTTTTTTTCAACTTTTTAATTTCTAATTTTTTCGTTTACTCTCTGTTATCGGGAAAGCTAGTTTTCAAGGGAGGGATATTACGTTCATTCGTAATATAGCTGCGCAGCGATTTGTGCTCTTCTCATTCAGGAAGAGGAACATGCAGCTTTTAACGCCGAAATTTGTCTGAAGCAAAAGGTAAGTTACCTACACGCGTAGACGCACGTGATACAGAGTATTTTATAGGATATTGCGCTTTCCTACGTCGCGGGGGTGAACGGAATATATTATTATTTTATTTTATTTTTTTTAGTTAGTACCCTTCAAGAGGGGGTTGAATTTTATTTTATCTCTGTATATCTTTTTCTATCTATCTATCTATCTATCTATTACTCTCTCTCTCATGGATAGTACATAAGCTCTATACTAATTATATGCACGAACGCGATAGGCGGACCCCCCCGTCAGTTGTTAACGCGGTATTTTCATGCGATCTTAAATTTTCAAGCCTGCAGCAGCTAGCGCACCGCGTTCAGAACTTAGCCGAAAATAATTTTATTTTCCATTTCTTTTCGACTTTTTGGCACATTATTTGTCCCCGTTTTGTCAAAGGTAAAAAAATAGCTGCGCTCAGCGCTTTGCTGTACGAATAATAGCTTCAATAGGTGCCTGGAACCTTTTGCCGGTTCCGAGCTTTCCACCCTGCATTCACCCCGCGCATGAATCTGATGCGTTCTCAAACAAAGGACCCTCGTAATATTCATATACTATTCATTTCGACGTTAAATTTTACCCGGAGACTATTATTCTCATTCTATCTCATTGCGTCTTCCTTTCTGATAATCTGCAGCAACGTTTTTCCACGAGTTCCGGTCCTTCGAATTTCGGATAATCCAAGCATGCTAGATACTTCGCGCGTTGATCTGATACACTTCCGTCTTGTCTGTGTAAGTAGCTATTCTTTTTGTTGCTATGTATTTCTTTTTTTTTTTTTGTTTTCTCAGCTGTAGGTATGTATTGATCAAGATAATTTCCCAATTACGCCAGGATCTTAATTTTGCCTCCTTTACTTTCCTACCGTCCAACGAGAGAAATGAGCGCGATTCTAAAAAAGTTGAACATTGCTGAAAGGCCCTAGTTTCCAGCGATGGTAATTATATAATATTAAAAGAACGGAATGAGAAGACCCGCTAGAAATAAAGCAAAACATTTAGATCGTTTAATAGAGATTGTGGGATTCTGTGCCGTCTGGACCCTATGCGAAATCCATTCGAGTTAGTAATTACGGATTGCGGCCCGCATGCGTAACTTGTCGTTTGGGTCAATCGCCAAACGAACCACCAGACGGATTTAAATCATTAACAGACGTCCGTGGCTTGCCAAAAGCAAGCGAAAATCTAAAAATTTCAACATTTTCATCCCCTAATTCATTTTAAGTTTATCATTTTAGCGTTAGTTTTATTTCAACTTCATTACAAATGCGGGTTGAGCATATCTTTAATGTATTATATGTACGACGAAGCGTGGAGCGAGAGAGAGAGAGAGAGTTACTTAATATTAATCGATTCTATACTTGCTTGGATACCAGGGGATCATACTCCGCTAACCTGGAGCTTGATATTTTTTATTTTTTTAAAAAGTGTCTCGTTTTCCATGCATTAAGTCAATGCCATAGCTATGCTATGCTACGCTATGCTATGCTATGCTCGTTGAATTTGTTATTTAAAGCGACTCCTCGGAGTTGGTACAGTACTTCACTCATTCTACTGTCTAACTCAATCTAGCGAGAGACGGCGAGGCGTTGAGGCTTACATCTTGCTGGGTAAACTTCATAGAGACAAGAAGAAAGAAAATAGGAAAAAGGAAAGAAAATAAAGTCGGCACCAAGAGTTACAAACCTTCTTGTAAATATAGAGGGACTGATGTTGCATTTAGTAGAAATTAGTACAACTGTATGTAGTGGGTGACTTATTAGACTGTGTCAAAAAGAAACAACATCTCCTTTTTTGTTCGGGCCTTTTCGGAAATAGTTAGTGCTGAATATAAAGAAAATTGTCCCCAAAGCTCAGCTATGTAGCTTGAACACAGAATTAGCGCATTTGAAAATAAGATTTTCCATGTATTTCAAATGGCAAAATTTGTTTATCTTAGTTTTATTTCTATAACTTTCTTTATTCAACTGATAAGAATAAAGTAGATATACGGTTTTGTAGAGAATTTTAGGATCTACAAAAATGGTCCTTTGGCCCAAGTTGCCCAATTGAACCGTTAACGAGTTACAGTGGTTCAAAAGTCATATGTATAGTTGATTACTACTTACTTTTCGACGAATTAATTTGAATAATTTTTTTCATACATTTTCTAAGAAATTTTTTCTCTGCAAAACCGTATATCTACTTTGTTCTTACCAGTTGAATAGAGAGAGTATATAAAAATAAAACTAAGAATAGCAAATTTTGCCATTTGAAATACATGGGAAATCTTATTTTCAAATGCGCTAATTCTGTGTTCAAGCTACATAGCTGAGCTTTGGGGACAATTTTCTTTATATTTAGCACTAACTATTTTCGAAAGGGCCCGAACAAAAAGAAGATGTCGTTCTTTTTTGACACAGTCTAGCGACTTATATATATAACGTATGACAATACGAATATAAGATTGACTGAAATTTGATCAAATTTCTGTATGATATAGAAAAGTTCGGTGGATTTTGTAATTAGCGATCCATGAACGTTTAGAAGTTGGAGAATTTCGTTCTTAACCGTTTGAAAACTTTGAACCTTTGATATTTTGTAGAACTAAGGTATAGGGGCCGTGGATCCGTGCAGGATGCTCTGGCCATTAATTTTCTTTCTCATTTATTGACCGTTTGCAATTACCCCAACTGTACGCGAAAGTATTTTTCTTCACCAGACAGTTGATGTTAATAAATTAAAAAAATAAAACAGAATTTATAATAAGTATAACAAGGTTCGTAAATATCTTGTCTTATTCAAAAGTTTATAAATTTCAAAACCGGGTTTATCTTATAAATTTTTCGACTTGTTTGACTCGCGAAATCGTGGCATTGTTAATTTTCGCTTTGCATCGAACCGGAATGATTCATAGCGGCGCCCTTACCCGAATCACTGAAGGGAGACTCTCGAACCAAACTCCTACCTCGCTTGTGTGTACTTTGTCGATTTGTGGCGAACCGGTAAATTGCTATATTATCCCTTCAGTGTGGGCGCAGCCTTAGGGTCACCAGAAAAGCGGCGACTCTTTGTGCAGGAGTGATGAGCGTCAAAGGTACTTACAAAATCGGTCTCGTTGTTGTTCGAATATCCAACAATCGTTGAAAAAAAAAAGAAAAAAAAAGAAAAAAACGATGAAGGCGAAAGAGACAAAAAACCACCCCTGGTGTAAAAAGGCGGATTCAATCTCACCGAAAATAGATGTCGAGCAGTATAAGAGCCTAATCACTTGTGAAAAGATTTCTAAACATCCACTTACGAGGTGACGCGTAGTTTAAGCGTCAAAACGGAAATCATGTTGGAAAGACTCCTTCCGGTTGATCGATTAGCGCATCGAACGATCACAAGTTTCCGATGTAACTGGACGATCGATCTTTGAACGGCGAGATTTCCATCAGGACAATTTCATCCTTATTCTAGTATCCTGAATCCGGATCAAGTTAAAGCCTTACGGTTCATAAAATGATTCGGTAATTTTCATTAATTTGTAATTTTAACTTTGAACTTTGGCTTTGATCAATCGGGAGTCACTTACACCGTTTTTCAGCTCAATTCTATCAGTTTCAGCTTTCACCCTAAAGGCTTATACGAAAAACTTTGAAGAGGTTGACTGTTACGAAATTATACGAACCTAGAGATCGGTCGAGTAATTAAATGATTAACTATACTCATCATACCTACCTGTACTCATAGGTCAATGAAAGCGTACAACTATCTCTTTGATTGTAGTATAATCGAAAGCATGTATACGTATGTAATATATATGGCTATTTACATGAATATCTATGTATAATATGCTTACATTGAACGTGCACGTATATTAGGTATATGTATAGATCATTGAAGCAAGGTCACATGCGGGTGCGCGTGAATGTGAGCATGATAACGGAGTGCGTGCTCTCGCATCCATTACACGTCTGCGTTCGGATATCAAACTGAATCCATACAGAGGGATCCTCCTACCGGAATCGAGTTAATATTTAATACGTATAGCTCTGTTTCCAACGAATCCACACGATTCCGAACGCAATTATATTTCATCATTCTCGAATCAGGTTTGTTTCTATACAGAAAATTCATACCGATTCGCGTACATCGTCGCTGTTCACGTCACAGTTATACGTATTGCGAAACAGAGCTTTCGCCAATTATACAGATTTTATTCTATGAAGAAGATTTTTCCAACGTTTCATACTCTTAACTTTTGATAGAATCAACAGATCTGGGAAAAAAACAAAATTGTAAATCTTGTTATTAATTTAAGCTTAATCGAATCAGGGGGTGGAATGGTCAGTTCACTGATAGCACTTCCTACGCCCCCGCCGCAGGCATTATTAGTAACTCAAACGAGTAGAATAGAATTTTTGGAAACGTGTAAAACCGCTGCTGCAGCTTGGAACAGAATAAAAATACAGTAAGGGTTAATATCTACACGCGGCAAGAATGGTTGGAAATTTTTATTAGTAGTACCAGCCGTAACAAACGGCGGATTTTAGGGGTAGGTATTTTGAGTGGATAAACAAACGGGCGTGCACGCAGTAGCAATGAGTGATTTTCGAATGAAAATATTTAACTATTAAATACGATTCGCGATTCATAGCGTATAGCGAGGTTGAATAAATAAATCGCGTGTTTTAATATCGTCAGTAATGCTTTTCATCATTCCATAATACGTACGTGTAGTTTGACCAGTTTTCCTAGTTGTCTTTCCGCAGTTTTCTTTTCCGGATAATTTTTCGTCTGCGGATTCCGTGACACGACGTACGAGCCAATCAAAGGCTTCGCTGAAGACCTAGATGCATGGTACTAAATGAAATGAAATGAAATGAAATAAAACGAAATGAAACTAAATGAAATGAAATGAAACGAAATGAAATGGAATTTGAGCTCGGTGCAATTGGATGTGGAAAAATGTTTCGAGCGCTAACGAACAGCGGCGAGCGAAGCTTCTGCTCAAGGATTGCATGAGGAGGGATAGAGAAGCCTTTATCATCTAGTTTTAATCTTAAGTTTAGCTTGCAGCACGTCGAAGTATTTTTCGAAAATATTTTCCCGTATATATCCCACGACTGACACTAAATTATCATTTTTCTAAACTACTTGTAAGTTTTTTTTTTTTTTTTTTCATTTTTAAGGGTAGAACAAGGAGGGTTGTGTTTCATAAAGTCTCTTGATCTATTTCACCACGTTAGTTGAAAAACAATCCACATAGGCATCAGTTCTCGGCTTGTTTCTCAACTAGCAATTCTTCACTCTCTTAAACTCCGAAAGTTAAAGAACGACGTTCCGCGGTGGTGGACGCACCGTTGATTCCTACTACTTGCCCATGTTTCAGTAACAACAGTCAATCATGCTCCGCCGTACCCCACGGCCACGTTACAGCACGTTTCTGTTCACGTAAAGTTGCATTTAGACTTCTATAGGTCGAACAGCAGCTGAGGGCGAATCCTAGGTAGTTTGTACACTAACTAGTAACAACTCTGACAACTTTAAAATACTATATATGCATATCACATGTATAAAATAATTGAAGTTACGTAGAACATTAATGCGTAATACCTACCTGTGTACAGGAAGGAAACGTCGCATAGACTAATTAGTGTTTGACTAACTTTAAATGGCACCGATGAAATAAATAATATCAAATATTCTCCTTCTAAGCAATTCAGTTTTACATTAAATTTATCAAATGATTTATCACAGATTGTATACCTCATATTCATTGATGAAAAAAAGAAAAATATAGGAGAGAACAGGTGGAGCTTATCAATTTATTTTTTCCTCCACTTATTATCTTCCCTATTTTAAATATGGTATGAAAAACGTGCCATATGTATGTCAGGAGAGTAAGAAAAATGAGTAAATAAAATATAGGTATATCTAGGTGTATAGTTTCGGTGTGTTATGGGATGTTATTAAATTATTATGCCACAACATAAGTACATATACGCCTATGTGGGGTCGCATGTCTTAGGTACCTACGCTGCACCTAGGTATCCGTTGAATATAATAATGTATTGCGCTTATACTTCATACATATATAGATATATATACACCTATCTGTCTAGTATGTACATTATACATATCGCTTGGCTGTGCCAGCCGATATTCCGAGGGGATTTCACGTTGCTTTTGCTTGAAATTGCTGACTTATGAACAGACTTTGCATAACGTGAATCTTCGCGATATTTTAAGGACCACCCCCACTCCCGAAGAAGGTAAAAGGCGTTATTTTGTCCACGAGCACGAGCTTTGATACGCGAAAAAGCACAAGCGCGAATTCCGGGTTTGTTATTTATTTAGATTATGCGGAAAAGTAGGCACTTCTCCATAGCAGAACTGTTTCATTTCATTTACTAAACGCCAGACAGTCCCTCGCTCTTCGCAATATCACCAGCTCATTGTTCTGCAGTTAGATCCTAACCCGAATCGTCAGACAATTAATTTTCAATTAGTTTTCAATTGTGCCAAGCAGTTTAATATACAGTATAATTACAAAAGACATTTGTTTTTTTTGCTACAAGATTGGTTGTTGAACGATCTTATGAAATTGATAAGAGTTTGCCAAATTTGTCGATGGAACAATTTTTAACCCGATTCTCTAGAGGTCGATGGGGCGTGTGAATTTTGCAGATGTCTGAGTAGGTGCTTGGAAACACTTAAGTCAAGAAATATATTACGCCATATCCTTGCAGACCTCCATCCATATAAAGTGGATCATATTAAGTCGACTTGTTAAGACTCCGATTCCAATATACGAATCTACGATATACCCAATAATTCCGAGCTCATCACAGCTTCATACATATCACGTCTGCTCGATATTGAGGAACGACTACATCCGGGCGTTTGAGTATTTGGCATATCTCCATGTAATTATTACGCCTACTTATGACAGGAATAAAATTGCAGAAGATTGTCTTGTAGGTGGTTTCATCATTATATTTATAGGTATACCTACTCGAGTTTCCTTAGATGATCCACACATGTAAGTATGGCAAGATGTAAGAACGGGTGTATGGGGTATAAAATGAAATCTGCTTAAATAGGGAGTTAAGCTCGAAGCGAAATCGACTGTTATATAAGCGCGGCTGGTAACTAATGCAAGCAATAACGTCGGTTTAAGCATAACCTAATGACTGTAACTATAACTGGGATTAGCCGTTAACTTGGCAGTAAACGTTTCCCCAGGGACTCTGCGTTGGCTATACCCTTCTGCCCCCCCCCCCCCCCTTCCCCCCTCCTCCCCGCCAACACATATCGGGCACGTTTATACCATAGTAAGGGTATATGTGCTTCGGAAGGAGCCTAGATATGCAGGATCATGTATAGTTGTATGCATATTAGAGTTATATAATATGCATATCTATATTCTATGTACATAGTCAATGTACTGCATCTATATATGTGAATGGGTTAGGTAAGTCTGTAAAGGTCTAGGAAGGAGGGGGGGGGGGGGGGGGGGTCTACAATAATCACTGCAAGGAGTAGGATTTGGAATTGCTAACTAAACGTGGCGACGATATTTCAGAAATTATTGCGTGTTTAACGATACAGTGCAATCTCGCAAGCCCATCGCTTCCCCCAAATCGTTTTACCTCGAGGAAGTTTGTGCACCACCACATCGTCTCTTCGTACATTTCAATTCCTTATTCTATATCTGCAGACGGTGATTCAGTGGAAAAATTCAGTGAAGTGAAAACCAACACGAGAATAGATTCGGTCATCGAGATGTTGGTAAAAAACAGAAAGAGATAAAAAAAAAACAAAAACGATGTATTGTGTATTTAAACCCTTGAGAAAACAAAAACTTGAGTGAGAGGGAGAGACGGGGAATGTAGATACCTCCTCGAACCGCGTCTCTCCTCCTCTTCCTCTTCTTCTTCTTCTTCTTCTTCTTCTTCTTCGCGACGAGAAAACGCCAGCTCAGCAGACTGTGCAGGATCGTCTGTCCGCGGTACCTACCTATACGTATACTTTTTCTCCTTTTTTTCTTCTTCATTTTCTTTCGTTTTATTGTTTTCATTTTTTGTTATACAATGGTGAAAGGGATTACGTATACGTAAGTATCAGAGGGCTGCACGTGTGCATTGTGTGCATCTATATCACGTGCATATAGCACGATACGCAGATGCGCTTGCATACATACATATCAAAATACGCGGAATGTAGGCAGTACCTGCTGACGATGTAACAAGTTTCCTATGGCTGATGTGCTTATCCCGCGCGAATGATATTATAACGACATTAATTCCGTAACGAAATTTGCGGTTTTATACCCTGCACTGCATCGACGGGCTACGAGATGCACCCTAACTTATCCATGCGTTTTGGCAAGGCTTCGGAGTCTATTTGACTTTCGCGTTTGCAACTCTAATGGAGAATTGCACTTAGCCAAGTAATTAGGCGGGAAGGAATTGGCATAATACACTACCAAGGACGAACCTCAACCCGACGACTGATCCCACAACAAAGTCGTCAGCCGCGACCAGCTCACCCTTTATACCACCCCGTTTCACCCCGTTTCACCCCGTTTCAACACCAAGCCACTTCGCCGCCGCGCCGCCCACTCGACAGTAATATAGCCACGTTCATAGGTTATATATTATGCATGTAGGTGAGGCGACGCGCTTCGTATTCATATCTCGCAGTCTGGCTGTATGACGTCATAAACTAGGTAATCCACTCCTACCCCTCTACTCCGCTTCAAACCCTCGACCATTTCCTCACTCCTTACGTTTTTCTCGAAGACTTATCTAATTGTATTTCACGACTGGCTCTATTCCCATAATTTTCATTTTTCACGGAATAGTACGTACCTTGCTATAGAATATTATAATTATATATGCGAAATGAAAGGACTCTCCCTAGTATTCCCTGACCGATTTTGTCACCGTAACATAACTATACATGGCAGATTTTTTGTGCATGAATAGTTTTGAAATGGAATCATTTCATATTCGAATATAGGCAAAAGTTTATATACACATGTATGTATGACGGTTGCATTTTTAAACCAGATTCGAGTTAAGGGCTGTTATCGACAAGCCAACCAACAGATATGGCCGCGGAGAAATTGGCTTGCATAAATTGGACCGGTTGTGTGGATGATGAAGACGAGAGTTAATATTTGACGAAAAGTTTCTATCATACCTACCCTATACCGTAGGTTTCGGGAATGAATAAATATTTATAAAGCTGTAATGAGAATAGATATACTATTGGTTATATTTATATACGTATAGTACTCATCACTCATAACGCAGTACTTCATTTAGGTATGCGGAATAATTTGGTCCCATAAATACTCATATATGCCACTGAATAAACTGGTCATGTCCCTCGAGTCTAGTCGCGACATGACACATGTGTATAATATGAATTCAAATTGAAAGGGTTGATATCCCGAGTTTGGGTGCAGGAGAAATAGCGGAAATTTACGTCTACCACAACAGCCGGTTCCGTTTAACTTACCACCCCTTACTTTTTTATCAGCTTCGAAAAGAACCCCGAGAACGACAAGTCCCAGTCGACTGTAAGCTGGACCCCCCCAGAATTCTCCCTCCCAGGGAAGGATTAAGCTCCGTAAAAGCGCAAGCCCCAGAATACCTTGCGAAACCATCATGCGCCCTTTGTGTACGTATATGCGATTTATACGTTTATACGTGTAAGCCTTGGTAGCACGTTACACGTTAGACATTACTGTACGTACGTGTAGCTGTGTACCCACTTATGAACACGCGAGTATTCTATGTCGAGAATATTGTACACACCGAAGGGGGCCCGCGAAATATACACAACCCTTGAATGAGCCCGAGTGAAAATGGTTGACAGGGTGTAAATTATAAAGGCAAGGCTTACGCGACACACGCGTGCTGTACTGTCTCGTTCTATGTATTCACTGTGTAGGGTGTCTTCAGGACAGGTTAAAAGAGAAGTGCTGATTCTGCTGATAGGACAAGGGTAGGTCCAGGTTGTCCTTTGCGTCTCGAACCCCGATTTACATCCCCCTCTGATGTTACTGACTCGAAAGCTCGGGAACCTTCCCGCCCAATCGTTCAGGGACACTTTACCCCTCCCTTTACATCTGGGAGTAAGGGAGGGGGATGGAGATGGGTAAATCTTGCGACACCTTAGAAATGGTCGTGCAAACGGTTTGCTGTATAAGCGCGCAACCCCCGTATAAAGCTAAAGTTCGAGACCTGAGATTATTAGCAACGGTGGTGAAATTTTTGAGCCGGGTAACGATGACGCAGCCACTTAGTTACAGGTAACGGCTGGGTTTAATCTCCGACGACGGGATGCGGCTCATTAGACGCGATTAGTCTGCCTGCCACCCCTCCTCGCCTCCCTTCTCAATATACCTCTCACTCTACGTCTACACTTACGCGCCATCAGGGTTCAAGTGCCGTGCTCTACGATCGCGGCTGGCAGACACGTCAGCAACTTTCTGACAATGAATGCGCTTTTAATAAATTTTCAACCCACTCGAGGTCCCAGGGATTTTTGCCAATTTTTACAATTTCGCAACGCCAGAACGAAGGGGGTGCAGAAGTTCCTCGATGTTGTATTATGCATGATTCCCAACCCAGGTTAGAGGGAATTTTAGCACGCTCCACTGCAATACTGCCTTCTATATTTCACTCGAAGATTGCAGCAATTCTAGGACTTACTTTTCACAATATCCTCCGGGGTGAAAAAAAAGCCTCGAAAGTTTCCGAAAGACGTTGGAAAACTCTTGCGACTTTTTCTGCGATGATTTCTTGGACCCTATGAATTTGGTATCATCGGTTCGTATTTCACACCTTTGATATTACCACAGGGTATTCCATAAGCAGATATAGCTGCAGTTCAATCGAAAGATCTGGACTCTGGAATAGCATCGTTGCAGAAGGGACGCCTGATAAGCAGAGCTCATTTATAAAAGTCGCATTTTCTTAACGAGATATTCATCGCATTGACACCATTTTAATCGAAACGTTGGCTGATCGAAAACCCAGTAAAAGTTTAACTGAATTCATCGCGTATCTTGTGAGTATTTTAAATCCCTGAAGTAGAGGGATAGAATCCAGCTATAAAGAATGGCGAACAGCATCACTTGAAGACATGTCTTTGTGGACCCGACCTTCTAAGAGAAATCCTGCCCTGCAGACTGAGCAAAATGTTTCCATGGAACGCATTGTTTACGCGGAAACATTGAACGCGGGAAACTTTGAAGGACAATCTCAGCGATAGAGCTCCAAGTTAATTAGTTTAGGATTTTCGAATGCAAGACTAGCGATGATCAGGTGGTGGAATTCCAATTCCCAGACTCCTTTATGGTGCGAAAGTACTATACCTATATGAAAATTGCAGAGCACGACGGAAAACTCATATAGTGTATCGCTGGGTAAAAAGCGATGGTTCGAAAGCGTTCTGGTTAATCTCCGATGAGGAGCTTCTCGAGCCTTCAGCCGTACTTCGCGTTAGCTTCGACACGACGCTGGAGACAGAGTTTGAGTTTGAAAAAGCGAAGGGTATGGCGTGTGCCACGCGACGTTCTCGAGGCGCGTATGCGAAATGCCCATCGTTTGTTTCATGTCGTACCCCGTTTGTCGGTTGTCGGTTGTCGCCTGTCGTTCCTTCTTCGCCGTAGTTACGTTGCGAACTCGAGAGTGCATGTGCCAGACTTATTTGCTGCCAGTGAAACATTCGAGGGTTTCCTGCACAAAAAGGGCAACGGAAATTTCGCAGGCATTAGGTGACTCGGAAGTACGTGCAGCGGTATGTGAGCGCGGTTTTGCTCTAGTCGATTCCCTGCACAGTCAACATTTGCCTGTGCGAAACGGTATAACAGTTTTGCAATTTCACAAGAAAATTAACTTCGTTTTAGATATTCTTGTTTCGGAACGTCAGAGTTTGATTTGCAATTACTCGGATTTGCCAAACCCCAGTTCAACATAATAACTTCGGAATTGTTTCCTGCCGAAACAGATCGCCATAACGGCTCATCCCTTTCGCTATAGTTTTTTTTTTTACCTATTCGTGCAATTTCTGAAGATTTGTTGAACGGACGCCAGACGCGGCACAATCAGATTTCGTTTGTTTTATCGAATCTTTTTTCGGACGGTTTTATCGACTAAACGTATGATGGAAGCGTTGGCAACGCCTCTGGAGTCGGTGACGTTGATCGGGACCTGTGAATTTATCGTTCCTAGTAGAACAAGCTCTTAGTTTTATCGGGTGAACGGGTCGTGCGAAAGATTCGAAGGTCAAAAGCTGCAAGCAAGGAAACAGACACGACGAGTCAGATAGTAGTACCAATTTTTTATCCACCCAGAGGGTCTATTATCTCGGAACAGATCACGAGTTAACGACCGCTTAATGAAATTTTCGTTGTGATTTTTACGAGCAAAGTTCGCCGAAGTAGAATGGAAAAGATTCCGGATTTTCTTCCGCCTCGTCACCGCCACCCGCGTGCGAACCAATACAAATGGTAACCCCGCTGTTTCTCACATCTAGTTGAACCAGGAATAGCAAAGTCGGTGCTAAGTGAAAGGGGAAAAAACGTTCACTATGGTCGTAAATTTTCATTTATCAAGTGAAAACTTCATCCGTCTGCAGTTATGGGAATTTTCTTTTTCAACAATTGACTCAGTTTAATCTTCATAGAGCAGCAGGTTTAGTTACAGACCGAGTTCAGTGGCTCGGATAGAGTCTAGGCTAATTGAAAGCCTTTATCAGAATTTCTGATGGGTCCGAGACAATCCCAGCGAAAAAGCTTCGTTAATCCTATGACACAAGATGCCCGTGGCGTTGGGGTCAGCGAGTCAGAACTCGAGGATACGTCCTGACCTACAGCTGCGGTGACCAATCTTTTATTAAATCTCACCCCGTGCTGGCCCTTGCCACTAGCAGTCCGCTCGTCGGTCCGTTGATCTTTCGTTTTCTACCCTTGCTTCAACCTACCCCATTAAACCGAGTTCTGGCTCCCCGAGGACTGGTTTCTATTCCCTTTATTGATGAACGCTTAACGACGAGCTGGCACGTCAATTGCTGATCGCCACTGCCCCTGAGATGCATTTGTCAATGACCGTTAACTTTAGGGGTTGCAATTACTTTCGCGGGATGGATTGATATTGAGTGTCAAAAATCGTAGGCTTCGTATTATTTCAACTGTAGATGTCTTTAACGTTGTGTAAACGTATGAATATGGATACGAAAGGTTGAGCATGCAATTGGGTGGGAGTCAAAATTTCGAAAGACCAATATTTCGAATGACCAATATTTCGAATGACCAATATTTCGAATTTCAAAATAGCGATGGAACGAAATTCAAAAAGGCCACTTTAGAGAAGGCCTATCAAGTAGTAACTACAAAATTACGTATATCGAAATGTAGAAAGATATTTGTAGTCAAATAAAAAATTGGAACCGTCAGAATTGCGAAAGACGAAATATCTAATTGAAAAGATAACGAAACGTCTGATAATTCGAATAGTTCAATATTTCGAATTGTCGAGACTTCGAATCTTCACGTATTCGAATATATTTTAGCGACAGACCGAAAATTCGAAAGGTCAGAATCTCGAATCTTTCATACGGTTTTTTGGATGATGCTTCAATGAACAATAAAAATTTTGATCTAAATTCATCTATGCAAAGAAAATACGTTCGAAATATTATTTTCGAAGTTTAAATCTTTCGAGATTTTGGTCTTTCGAACTTCTGGTCTCTAAAGATTAAAAATTTAGAAATATTGACTTTATACATTTATATTTTCTACAATATACTTATTCAGAGTAAAAATTATCAGAAAATACATTTTCGAATAAACCAGCGTTCTGACAGGTGACCGCCTGCTGAATAAGTCATTCGAAGAAATGATCTTTCGAAAATAAGAATTTCGAATTAATTTGTCTCTCGTTATTTTTGTATTCAAATTTTTAATATTCGAATTTTTGGCCGTTCTGAATTCTGATCTTTCAAAATATCGACCCCCACCCATGCAATTGATCCTCGTTCAATGAAATTATACTAATTAATGCTACCTGAGGTAGGAGTTGCGGGCAGACTCCGGATTCTCAGGAGTTGAACTTTTAAATTCTCTAACTACGAGAAAATACTATTTCCAGAGTATAGGTTTCGAAAAACGTGATAATCCTGGCCCGTTTACTGTTCGTAGCACTTTAGTCTCACGATTTTACGACCAATCACATTTTACAGTTCTTGGTGCTGGGCGCCATCCGAGAATCGCGGAATCTCTCGCTCTGCTTTTTTACTTCCCGTTCCTTATTCTATTTTTTATTTCTTCACATTCTATATGTACTATATAGGCACGTGTACACTTATTTTTATTACCTGTGCATAAAATACCCTGATTTCTAGGTGACCTAGCTAGGATTGTAAAATCAGATGAAATGCACTCCCTACTTCGGCTTTCATCACCACTTATTCCTATCACTGATTTCGCTCGATTAAAACATCCAATTAGCTTTGCATCATCATGTATTTCGTCCGTTGTTCGGATCTGTTTTTATCATCTGCAAAGTGATACGAAATTTTCATTTGTCAGTGAAGGGTAGGTATGCAGCCCTTGTTTCAACTCAATCTGTTCGCCCAAGGGACCGACGCGACGCAACGTCCCCAGGTACGCAATAAGGGATATTTCCCCTCTTGCTCTGACCAAGTCAGAGTCGTAACCCCGTAACGAAGAGTTCCGCCCCTATACCTACCTACCCTGCTAAAATTTGGAAGGCCGTTGTTTTATCCGTTATCCGATGCGTCACGTAGATAGAAGAAAAGGTCCTTCCACCTCTAAAATCGGACCCGACCAAACGAACCCAGACGTAGTCGTCGAACGGTTTGCACTCGGCACTCCCGAGTGCGCGGTCTACCTGACCTGCCTCTTGGGGAAGGAAATCCGAGTCTTCAATTCCTTCTCGATGAAGGAGGAAGGTCGAAAAGGTGAGTTGGGTCGAGAGGATGAGAGGGTCGGATTGTTTTCGGGTTGCGCGTGGCAAACAGAAATAAGACTGACCAAGTATTAGGGCCTAGATTGTTCGGTGACCTGCGAAGATCGGCAAATCTGGCGTCGCAATTAAACACGCGATTCCAACACGCATCGTCGATGATTGGGAGTTTATAATCGAAATTATAACCACTTGGTGAAAAACGAATTAGTTCGCTTGAAAAATTTGTTTTTCGGCTTGATTCATTTCCCAACAACCCGAAATCTTCCTGGAGAGGAAGTCAGCTGGGCATTCAACACGCAAAAGGTTAGCATACTTTTTATGAAGACGAACTACGGGAGATCGATGAAAATGCGACAATAGATGAATTAAGAAATCTGGCTGGTGATCTCTGCGCACAGGGTATAAAATATGGATTTCTTTACGGCCTAATAATAACCGCAAGACTCGAATCCACGCAGGAGAATAGATACTTATACAGGAATATTTTCATGACTAAAAGGTAAAGTTCAAACTTTAAATGAACAGAAGTTCACGGAGGGGTTTCACCGCTATCTAGCCTCATATTTTACGTCCTATAAAAATTTCGTGGAAATAGCTTTCTCCTACAATCAAACTACTCAATTTCTTACTGTATAGGTACACAAGCATTCATTTATTCCTTTCAATCGCTGTATACGTAAAAGCCTAATTCATAACAATTTGGCGATGAAAGCCTTAGGAGGTAATAAACCACGAAGGTACCTACCTACCTACCTACCTACCTACCTACCTATCTACATTCATACATACATAGATAATAAAGTGTACGCACGAACTAACCCAGAATCATAAACTCGATACTATCTCGTCTCCTCGTAATGAAGCTTAAGATTAACCATGAGGGAAGATCAGAAGAGGGTAAGGAGGGTGGCTGGATATGGCGAAGTATAGACGCCACCCCATGTCACCAAGTCCCATGCTCATGCCCATACCCATAGCCATAGCCATAGCCATGGCACACGCAACGTGCGTGAGTTAAGTGCGTCGACGAGGATCTCAGTCTAATTATGACGACGTAATGAACTATGGTTCGTCGGATGTGAGTCGCGTGATATACGTAGCGCAGCCACTTTGCATGGAGGTTTATACCGGGGGTTTTGGGAGGGAATATATTAGATAAGTTCTGCTCTGTGGTGTGGTAGCGACTAGCGACTGCCTTCACTCGAGGACCAAGGACGACCTGAGACAAGACGAAGGGGTTTCGCTACCCTTGTCAAGGGTTTTCTTTGCGCCACCCTTTGCTGGGACCCAAAGCACTGTCTTTTAGGTGTAAAAGGCAGGTCCTTACACCAAGGACGCCGGGATTTTGTTCAAGCTCCAATACTTGATAGAGAAAATTGAAGACATTGTTCAAATAGAAGTGTGTATTGGACGTTGCTTCGATACAAGTATACAAAGTCATGTGTGTGTGTGTGTGTGTGTGTTTTTTTTACACAACTTTTATGGGCGAGGAAGACTAGCTTTGAATCTGATGAACAAAGGGTGTGTACTTTCTAGTTGATGAAAGTATCCGAAGAATGTTTACGGAGCGAGTGGAGTGAGAAAGGTTTGAAATAAACTAGTTGAATTACAGTTTTTGCTTTAATTTCAGTAAGCGTTATCCCGTCTCTAGGTAACGAATAGGCGCCACAATGCCCTAGCGGTTTCGTTTACGAGGAAAATGAATTAGAAACAAACGACTCTTTCGCTCTACCTCCGAGCCAAAACAGCACGGAACGCAACGTCCATTAACCTAATATATAACGCGTCGAATTAAATTTAATCTACATTTTCCTCGGTCTGAGTTGGATATGTAACGGGCTGAAGACCATTAGTGTAACAGATAATAATCCTTAGATATACGTATAGGTATACAGAGAAGTTCTACAGTCTGACTAACCGAGTGGTGGTGGTGGTGGTTTTGCTGGGCTCTACTACAGGAAGCATCGTGAAAGGTGTTTATAAAGCCTCTTTGATCCATGAATTTTGCTATTCCATGCGGAGGGATAGAATCTTTTATAATATCTGCAACGATATATATGGCCGTTCAAAATGAATGATGATTATAAAAAACTAATGAGTGAAGGAAGTGTAGAACAGCGTTTTATTCATAAGCCAGAAAACATGATTTTCAAAACGTTTGCTGTTTTAGAATATGTATATTATTTTCTACGAGGCTGAAAGTCAGCACATTTCATTCTTGAAAGAAATGAACGCCATATCAGGGTATTTACACTCGAGTGTCTAAGGCTAATTGTGGCTTAGAGATGGGCCATCGTGGAGTCCATTAGCAAATGTGTTTGCCAAACAGCATTGCATCTCAGACGGACTTCTGCGCCTCGAATATTCGCTCTAATTGGACCCGTCCGTGCACATTTACATAAACATACATATACCATAGCACAATTCCGGGTGTTAATATTAATCAAATGTCCATAGATCGTGAAACTGATCCCATATTGAACCGAAGAATGATTAATACTTTTCTAATCACTGGTACACGCTATGAAGAAATACTCTATCGACTCAGTTTCTTCACAGTTAATTACTATAGTGTCTTAAGACATGATACAAAAACGATGTTAAATTTGATGGACTTCGTCTTACAGAGATTGATTCCATGCACCGAAGAAAAAGTAGTTTTCATTGGATACAGGTCGCTGCATAGTTAATTGTAAAATTTTTCAAATTTGGACGGAATGTTTCGCATTGATGTAGCTCCGGAGCAAACCAATACAGTGTTCGACAAATTTGATATTTATTATAGGCATACGAAAATCAATGAGTTTGAGCCATTTTTATCCGACGAACGGCAAGGTCCATAAAATCTCAAATAATTTCCAATAATGTTTGAATAGAATGTTTCGTCTTCGAAGCGTATATATACCAGTGATTAGAAAAAGATGGTATGTATGCTCATGCACCTATTTAATAACGCGAATATTGTCCACGTTTTTATATCCACTGTGCAAAGAGACGCATAAGATGCATAGCGATATGAACTTTGAACACTATATGTCTTCTGCAAACTGCATTTAAGACGAGTGTAAATTCGCGGTAGCTATCTACGTATACATATCTAGGTGAATGTATAAATAGGTGTATATATATAGCGGTTATATCAGCAGTACATGCAGGTATATTATGCGTCATGCTAGAACCTCGTCGCGTTCGAGTGCATACCAAAGTAGCCTATTAAAAGTGAGCCGCGCGAAGGTGCCGGGGGCGTAAAAGTACGGAATATATACGCCATAGTCGCAAAGCAGCTTCACGAAGGAAGCCGAAAGGTAGAGGAGAAGTTTGAAGGTAGACTAGCTAGGGGCTAGTAGGTGTGTGGGAGGTTGAGAAGCGGGGGGTAGGTAGGTAGGTAGGTGGTTGGGTACAATTTAGAGCACTCCTGTGCGCCTTGTTAAGTCACCGTGGGGTTACGAGGAGCTGAAGCCACTTTTGAGTGTACCAGTTAGTTTGTTAGTGAGTTTAGTTACCCGCTGAATAAGGTTAAGGGTTTTTAAAACTTCTCACACTCCCAGTATTTTCAAGTGCATTAATCTACGGGGTAAACTTCTTACGTGTTACTACCCTACTCTGTTTCATTTTCACTTATATTACACTTAATTTTCGGACTCCACTTTAGCAGAGTTCAGAGTCTCTGCACCTACCTACCCTTCCGCGTCTTTCGTTTCATCGGGTAGATAATTCCTATCGACTAAACCAACCGAGGTAACCCAAGATTCGACGCCCCTGCTCGATTAAGCTTTTGCCGAAAGGTCGCGGGCGTGATAAGCCCGTCGGGTTTTCGTGCGTTTCGCATGATATATTGCTCTTTGACCCTCTCCTTCTGTTTCGACTAAGGATTCGTGTAAAACAAACAGAAGTGCCCGGTGCGTGGACGACGTTAATCGGCTCAGCCCCATCGAGCACGCGACTAATAATTACCTTCAGTAATCAAGGTTCCCAGTCGAGCAGGAGGAGGAGGAGGAGGAGGATTGTGGGAGTCATCCACCGCAGAGCTCAATCTATTCCGGATTCGAAACAGTTCTTTGAGTCGTTCTTTGCTATCATGTTTCACACTTCACGCTCAATACGTCTTTGTCAGGTGATATTAGTCTGCGACGTCACTCAGACTCTTCTCTTCTTCCAGAGGAGTTACGAAAGGCTGAGTGCCCGAGCGAAAGACGTTACGTTAAATACATCTGAAAGCAGACAAAGGTCGATCTTCTTACTGAAGCAAAAAGCACCTACATAACGGTGAACTGGTGTAGGTTCAGGACAGAGGGATAATATTACCCCTTAAAGATAATATTTAACGGTATTATGTATGGGGAAATCATTTTCGGATATTTGAATAGGTCTAAACCACATACCCTGCAATTTGAATGTTAAAGGGTGTGTATCAATTAGTCATCGAGCAAACGGCCCTTCCGAAACTAATTATATATACATTGATTTGAAAGATTGATGACGAAAAAATGAGTATTGCTATGTACCAAATTGGTCAATAATTTGACATTTTTCTCGAACTCGTATTGCAATTGGATTTTTACGGAATGTGATGCTTTAATCATGTGAATTTTACGGCTTTAAAGCTTCACAAGTAACATTTATCACGAATGTATTACGGTGAAAAATTTACGTCGCACGTCCAGGTTCGAAATGATTCAATAACTTTATGGAAACTCGTTGGAAACATTTGAAATTTGAAAATTATTGTCCAATCCTTGTGGAAAATCGATTAAGGAAAAACAAACTATCCCGCTTGATTCGATACGATTTAAGTTATTTGGTGTTTTTAACTGGTGAAAACTTGAGGTAATACTTTAAAGCAATGCTGCCACGGTTTAGAACTTTCCTTTATCTATTAACGGAAAGTTTGACCCGCAAAAAAATTCAATGAAATTGCGCTAGAGCACGGAATGAGGTGGAGATGAAGGCAGAATGGAGTTAGAGGACCGATGGCCTCTCCCAGCTTTTTTTCCTCCCTCATAACCGAGTCACTTTGTTCTCCCTTTCCAAACGACTTGCCTAAGATGTTACGTCGCATGTTTGTCCTCTCTTTTACCTCCTGCTTCATTATATTGAAGCTGGTTAAACCTCTATGGTATTATACGATTTTTCGTTCTGGCTCTGAATCGGGCGTTGAAATGATGATTTCATTCAGATTGTCGAAAGCTGGACAAAATTGCTGAAACATCTTCAGCAATTTCCATAAGTAACATCGATTCAAGGTGTGAGTCAAATGTGACGAACTATTACTGCAGGTTCAATGAATTTTATTCTAATAAAAAGCTCATCGACTCTTCTACGAACGAGAATTACGCGTAGATATCAACGGGATTGACTTGTCTATGGAACATGCAAAGTTTGTGGGTAGTGTAAGACAGAGTTCTTGTTTCTTGTTGTTCAGTTCTTCGATGTTTCTTTCTGTCGTTTGGTCGGTGCGTGTCTTGAAAAGAGAGGGAGAGAGAAAAAAAAAATACTAGAGCCTGCCACCGGCCGAGGTCAGTTCACCTGGAGCGTGAAACCGCGAGCTTATATACTGCGCGGTTGAAGAGGACTTTGATATACTGTCACGCGATGGGATACCTCATACTGGGAAAAGATCGGTGACCCTCGGCTTCTTCGGTAATCGTTTTAAATTGGTCAAAAACTAATTTCTACCCATAGGCTGAGTAATATGCTGGCCAGATTTAGGTTCGAAATTGGGTTGGCCTGTAGGATAAAATGAAATGATTTACCACAGTGATACAGATCTGGTACGCACTTCGAATTCACGTTGACGTTTATCGGGTGACATGTTTGAACTTTTTTTTTCCCCCCATCCTCCCGTCTCTTATGTCTTACCTTTTTCGTTCGACAGTCTACAAAAGTTTTGGACTCTTGAGGATCGGTGGTACTCAACTCAGTGGTGCAACTTTATTCACCCTTGACGGTCAAGATCGTGAGATAAAGTTTGGGAAGAGCAAACACATTTTCTCGCTAAGTCGTTGCCTGACAGGTTTAAATTTTCAGATCCGAAGCAGCGGTATTTTTCAATGACTTTATACCCAAGAGAATTGAATCGAAAATTGTAGGAAAAAGGCCAGAACTTTTCTGTCTCTATCCGTCTTCTCGCAATACGCAGTACGATTCGTTCTTCTTTCATAACTTCACCACTCCGGCTACTTGTTTCATTTAAGATTTACAAAACGAAGATCGAATACGTCTCTATCACGGCGTCGAATCTCATTCAGCCATGAGAAATTGTCGTCAGTCAAGGGGAAACTGCTGCAGAAACGCGTCGCGTCGCTCAACTAGTACCGGAGTGCATCATTATCGGTACTACAGCCGAAAGTACCTACATTGTAGTGGATTCCACCCCCATAGCATAGGGGTGTTTGATGTTTCTCTCGTACTTTCTACGTCATGTCTGCACACATCTCTCTCATCAGTTCATACGCAAGCTCCGATTAAGGTCCAGAGGCCATCTGCACCGAAGCGAGGTGATGATTTTATAGAGTGTGACTCCGCTCATATTAAAAGCGATTAGCATCGGCAGCAGCAAGCAGCGAGGATCGGTGAAGCACCTCTATACGGTTCCAACCGTTTTCTACTTTGCAGACAGCGGAGTGTACCTACCCTTATTTCTTCTTCTCTTTCTGTCTACCATGTCTCTCTCATTCTCACGGTTCTATACCCGGAGCTTGAACGTAGCTTGAGTATTTGAAAAATCCGAAGATTTCAGCCGTGCTTTCACGATCAGTGTGTTCTTTGCTCTGCTGGCTTACGTGATTGTCTTTTTTCCCTTTTTTCCTACTCTTCTTCAGAAGTAAAGGTGTCGTAAAGGTAAAAGCTGTTATCTTTGTAGCCAGAAGACAAATAGAGAAATCCACCAAGGCAGATATGCTTTGAGAACTTGTAGTGAGCAGAGGTACCACCTGTGTCCCTATGTCTATCTTTGTCAGTGTATGTACGTGCGCATGTGTGTCACAATATCCACCACTAGTGTATATAATATATATTTACAATATACATATATATACACGTGTGCAGTGTCTACAATATCCACCGAAATGCATACCGTAGCTGGTGCACCCGGGAAGGAACATTCCGAACATAGTATTACCGAGAAATATTCAGCGCAACGGTGTCGACTGGCGATTTGAGTTACCCAGCTTGGCTGTATCCTCGTAGAAATACGTGCTTTACTATAGTATACCGGATATTTAAGGTACGAGCCTGCATGTTACGGATCATGTGAATAGGAAGCCGTGAATCTCTTGTGACGTAAACCACTATTGATAAGCTCATTGATGGATCAGTGTAGCGGATGAACATCTCTCACGGGTTGTGTGTTCGTAAGATGATAATACCTTTGTCAGAGATATGTATGCGACCGATGAATTGTAATGATGGATCAATTGACCGTAATTGAATGGGATTAAAGGTGTATTTGCGGAAGGAATTCTTGGCTGAAGAATTCCGCGCGAGTGACGGTGCCACTATTTGCCAATTGCAAAGAACACATCTTCACTTGTTTTTTCTTTGTATTCATTGGGGAGCTCTGAATGACGACAAGAAGGAGCCAGTGGTCTCTTTAGCCCGGATCTCTAGCGCCTTTCAACGGTAAATGAGGGAAGAGTGTTGCAGCCCCTCTTTGTCGAGTCTCGGATTTCTCGCACTGTATATCTGCCTACCCTGCTGCCTTTGCGGTTCAACAGTTTACCCAGGCAATGGCGGATTATGAAAGAACTGAACAAAGTTTGTTACGTGTAATTGCCAACGTCGAAGTTTAATGGAAGGTAATCAGAGGATTCGTCGCAATTAAAAAATTTACTTTGCGAAACGAAGAAGCTAAGAACCCGTAATTAGCGAATTTTCGATCGTCATTTGATTCAACCCAGCTTTTATTATGCCTGGAGCAAAATGTTTTTTTTTTTGAAGAAGAAGAAGGTATTCTCGGTCTTTCGGTGATGTTCGCTGCCGATCAAGCGGAAGAAAATATATATCTGGAAGCTTACTTTGTCTGTTATTCAATTTGAATTTTTCGACTGAACCGTAAACGGATTTTTCGTTTAATGCTTTTGAAGCTTAACGATTTATTGTAAACCTCTGTCAAGCGAGAGCCGCGGCAAAGAATGTTTTCAAACAAGAAACGGTAACAGCTGTGAACTGTTCAAGTCCCGCCCCGTTGCTGCAGCAACGAGCTAATTCCACTTTTCGCAACTTAAGAAAAATAACAGAAGTACCTTCCTACCTGCCTTTGTAGGTGGAAAATTTTCAGGCGTCGTTTATTCATAAAAATCAATAAACTCTGCGATGCTACGATTCGTTCTTAACGCGTTTAACTCGACGCATTTAACTCAACGCATTTTCACCTTATATCAATTTTCTTCACACCTGCTCCGAAAATGCCCCTTTGCGACCTCTTCACGGTCTTTACGGCCCTCGGCCGCAAAGTCCTGTTTTGCGCCCGCTCACTCGGTCTCAACAGAGGCATTCATGCAGAGGAGGTGTTGAGAAAAATGTCGTGTGCATCACGGGCGCAAGGCTATTTTGGCGAGTGTGCATGCAGCACACTCGCAATATACATAGTTCTTTCCGCCCTTGATACGCAATGTACTATGTCATCGCAATTTCTTATACGAACTTGAACCAGACCGAAAGTTCCGTGCGAATTGGTATGTTTCGACCCTCAGGAGCGTAAATGACCTCCGAAGGATAGCCACGGTGATCAACACAGCCGAGCGCAATTCCCGTTATAATAATCGAGGCTGAATTCGCGGTCCGAAGACGTTTGGCGGGCCGAGGGAATGAAATAACTGCGATGTTACTTTAGGTGGGAAACCGGCGAGCCGACAGCCACAGACGCAGTAACCCCTGTTCTAATTAAGCCCAGCTAACCTGCGAGTTAGGATTATTACTTGGGGCCCGTAGTAGAAGAAAACCCGCGTCTATCTGTCGGTCGCTCTGTCTATCCGTCGCCTGGCTTCGAGCCAACCAAGCTATGCTCTCCTCTTCCCTATCCTTAGAATCAGCCGGAGTCGGTCGACCTGTTTTCTGCGGGACACACTGTCACGACGTTTTGGTATATCCGCACTTAGCTCTCTTCAACCCTTCGCAATCCCTCACATATATGCGGAAGAGGTTCCCAATCTAAAGTTCGAGTTTTAAGAAAAATTAACTCCACTGGACCAACAAGCCATGGCTCGAGCACATTATCTTCACCCACTCGCAGAGAGAACTTGGATTTTTTCCTGACTCTTGACGCAATGTTCGGTAAATCGTGGGTCGATGCTGTGGGTCAAACGCTTACGGTTAATAGGTCAGTTGAATTCGGCTCATTGAGCATGGCCGATGTCAGTATAGCGATTCTGACGAGGATGGGTGTCGTTGAATATCATTGAACTGAGAAGTTGAGTGGAGATGGAATAGAGAAGGAGGAAGACGAGGAGGAGGAAGAGGAAGTATATTAAACGATGGTCTGGGTGGTTAATTTTCCGTACGAGATTGGAATCTATGTACATATCACCATTACGCCAGAGAAAAAGCAAGAGTGATAATTTTCTTATCTGTATAATTCAGCTCGAAATTTCATTCTTCATGCACGTACCCAGGTATATCAATTAAGTAACAATCCGAGTAACAGAGTCATAACATTTCACGGGGTTGGGATGTGAAGTGGCGAGGTGATTCGTCTTTCTCCTCACGTAGTGCTCCGTAGCATTATGATAATGTCGAGGATAAGAAGGACTCTAGAAGGAGGAAACGTGGACATTGAGCGAAGCGTTGTGACGGATGGCAACGCGGAGTTGTCGAGTCTGGGGCGAGGCTCTTCCTCTTCGGCTGACTAAATTTTCCTAAATCACTGCGCTGGTTTCCCCTCCAAAAACAAACAACGAATGACAATCAGACGCGGGTCACTTCGGTCTTTTTAGCAATTCGCAGCAATAAATTTCTTCTCTTTATCCTTTTTTTTTTCTAAAAACTTGCTTCTGAACTGGCACCATTATATTGCAGTGAAAAAATGGAAGAACGTTCCTTGTCGACGTTTCCTAATTCAATTTCGACTGCAATAGTACGGAAATTGTCAGTTTAACCTGCCTGATGCCTCTTGGGATCTGCATGCGGGTCTCTCATTGTAATTACAGTTTGGATTGAGTTGACTGTCATACAGGAGAACACGACTCCGTCTGGAGTAGAAAGCCAAGATCTCCATTGACCGTTGACACAAAGAGAGAAAGCGTGAGGTACGCTAAGAGTCGTGATGCGACTCTCGAGGATCGCATCTCGAGTCTTCCTCCGTGTTTACTCCTTTGGCACCACCTGAAAGCTTGCCTTAGACATATACTCTATACCTATATAACATATATATATATATATACATATGTAGTTTATACTGGAGCCACACCTCGCCAAAGATCCAATAAAACTCCACTTCCAATTGAATTTTAGTCCTTTGTGTATTATGCTGGAACGGATTCCGTCTTGCCACACATTTTCGACGCCTTCTGCAGGTTTTCCCATGTCGAAAATACTTATGTCTTTCTTCGAATGCCCCGTTGCAACCGCAGGGAATTTAATGCATGAATTTTCGTCGGCGAAAAGTTTCGTGAAAAATTTAACGCGTCCCTAGTGTGACGGTGAGCGCGGACGTCACCCGGTCGTAGGAAGTAATTTGTCTCTCTTTGTTTGACCCTCTCGAATAAACCGTAGTTAAAAACTTAATGAAAAGTCAATACCCCATCGGCGGGGTAAAGTTTCATTAGCCCTTGGGATCTTTGGGGCCTCGCGAGGCGCGAGGCGCGAGGCACCAGGCACCATTTCGAACTCTCCTACGAATCCCTCCGTGTCCTTATCGAGCGGTCTTCTCTCTGGTTGCGCCCTCTACCTTTCCTTATTCCTCTTTCTCTTCCGTGCTGCGGTTCCCGAAGGACGGGATTGAGCCAAGTGACGTTAGTGTTTCCGTACGAGCTAGCAGAGTTCGTCGATATCCTTAAGGATGTCGTTGACCCGGTTGTCTCCTCGCTCGTTCTATCCTTGTACAGTTCTGGTAACCTCCGATTCTTCAATCGTGTAAAGTCATCTTCTTATACTCCCCACGAGATATTGGCTATAATCACAGAGTCTAATTTCTAATTGATAGATGCTGCATCGTTGAGCAATGTAGGTAATCGATAGAGGAGAATTGAACTCGGTTGAATTACTCGGATGTCACATAACTACTTCGGAATGAACACGACCTTGGAGAGAATCTTGCGAAGAAACTAGGGAGAGATAGTTTATTGAGTTTTTAAATTTTCTTCGAGAGAGGAAAAAATCTTGGAAAGCTGCATGATCACCCGCTGCTGATAATGGATGCTTGTAATTTCTCGGATTTGAAGGGTTGAGCTTGACGATGAAATAAAACCAAACGGCTTTCGCAGGTTCGTTCGAAGAGATCGTGACCTGGCGTACCTCCGACGCGATGGTAGCGTGCTTCTTGCTGAACATAAATATCTAGCTAATTGTTCGCCCTGGAATAAATCCCATCGCGGAAATGTTGGAGTGAAGATAGGTATACGGTATGCATGCAACTATGGCTATCACAGGTACCTACCTACCTACCTGAGCTAAAAGTACGAAGTTTCTAATCCGCGTATGCCTCAGAGAATGGTGGAGCGTCCATCATTATCCTGTATAATTATTTCTAGGAAAAGGTTTTTTCTGAAAAAGAAGATTTATCCGAACACCCTGTAGGTATTTTTCGATGCGGATTGAGTTAAACTGAAAGAACCCGGTTCCGCTATAGGTTGACTATGGTGCGATAGGTCGGTGGGTGTAGCTCGCTGCACTGTCCTGCTAATTAGCTTATCTTGAAACTTATTCAACTACGGAAACTGCGATAAATGCTCTGGGTTCGTTGCGTCGGTATCGGAGTTTAGCGGGGTAAACTAAGAGCGCTAAGAGGCGAGGTAGAGAAGAGGGGCGGGAACTCCGTATAATTAGCATAAATATCATTTTGACACGTAAGTAATTAAATCGCGGTCCTTTACACGCCTCGTATCCAAATCTCGAACGAGGGAAAATCCCTCTGTCGTTGTTATGTGTAGTGAAGCACTTTGTAGACAATTTTCGAGGTGCCTTACAGGCGCCTTATCCTTAAACCCCCTGTTTGTCATGAAATCCGAAAATTTTTAGCTGTCTTTTACCCTCCTTGAAAGTTTTTTTATTTTTCACGCAAAGAGTTTAACGCCACAGCAGCTCGGCTATGACCTTAAGTAAATTTTGATGAAACTTGGAAATATAAGTTACCTACTTTGCCTTAACGCGATGGTAGGTATAAGGCTAGCTACCACCTCGACGCCGCTATATAGATATAGAGTGAAGTGGAGTTCCTGTATTAAACCGCCCGCGCCTTGCAGGTTCACAATCAGCTTTATCCCCTTATCTTTACCTTTTTCACAACATCCTGTGATATCACTAGCGCCGTAGCTTGTTGCTCGGTAGTTTGCTTGGAAGAAAGGAATAATTAAAAGGAAAGAAAAAAGGGAAAAAGGGAACCAAAGAGCCAATCAAAGCGACGATTAACGAGGGATGCCGATGACGCGCGAAGATAAAGAAGTATGAGGTATCTGCCGAGCTTTAACTGAGCAAACGAATGTGAACAGGAAGAAATCCTGGAGATTTATCCTGCCGAAAAGATGGAGCAGGGATCGAAAAAAAGCAGGAGTAAAAAATATACGAAAATAAAGGTGAAAATGTGTCACCAGGTTATCGGCGGACCAGCTTAAACTCACATACAACATTTCACCGACAAGTTAAGGCCGCCCTGCTGCTGTTCTTTGATATCTATACGACGTATACTACACACGAGGTTGTGTCTTCCGGTTGTGGGCAGGCTTCTTCCGCTTTGGGGATCTTCGTCAAGGGTTAGAATCTAGGGCTCTCACGTTCTATATTATCGCTTGGCGAGCTTGCCTCGAGGGCTTACAAAAGCTATTGTACCTTGACTTTAAGATTTCACGCTACCCCCGTCCATTCTTTCTACGGCCCACATCGCGTTATGAATAGGATCTTTTGTGCGAAGTTTGACGGATCAATCCGTGCACCGTTTAGTTTCCTTTTGGTGACAAGAACGGGGTATATCGGATCTGCAGCCTTATGAAGGACCGAATTTTCAACTCATAAATATCGTCCACTGCACTTATCAGTCATCGAAAAATTTCATTCCCTTTTTATTTCAAATAGGTTCAAAGCCTTATTGAATGAGTGAAAATCCTTCGACCCCGGATCTCGTAATATCGGACGTGTGAGAAACGGGGTAGGTGGTGTTTACAGCTTCATTAAAATTATGGGCGAAAGACCTCTTTTCGCTATTCAAGTATACAAAATTTGTATCGCACTTGGCACAGAGCTTACAGAGCTTACGAACATATCAAGACCCATTAAGTTTGTGCTGCAAGCTGTTCAGTGCTACTTACTATAGAACTATGTTCAGCTCTATAACCTTGTTCCATCATTTCCACACATGATATCCTGCAAGGTATAGGAGACTGCGACTGTGTTTCAAAGAGCGAACCAGAGTGGGATGTTCGAGTGCGAAACCTTATAGCCCGTGTGTTTGAAACGGTAGATGAAGCTCGCGCTTCTGCATTGCTTCCGAAACAATTCCGTTTCGACTATTCCGTCCCGGTGTGTAGAGCTGACTGAGCTTATTTCCGTCGGTACGATTCCGAATTTGGATATTTCCGATTCAATTTCACAGTCAATCGTTTTCTTCGGCTATTCGATCGGCCGTTATGTTTGCGAGTGCAAATTGAACGGCTAGTCACCAAATTATAACATTTGTTTGAACCGTGTTCTTCCATTGTATCCCTAGATCCGACTCCGATGATCGAAACGTACTGTTTGAGTTATTATGTTCTACAACTTTTCTAATTTTTCGGATTCTTTCTAATATGAAAAGGTCTGGCGCGAACTGCGAAGACGAGAACATGATATCCAGCAGAGACAAACAAGCCGTAAGAATTTCGATCTCACGTAACATCCGACGCCCATTGTTTCGGTAGATTTTTATCAAACTTTACGTGGGATATAAGAGACGAGAAGTTTTGCCAAATTCATCAGCGGAATGGACTTAGTTTTAACTGAAAAATCAAGGATAGTAAATCCGTTTTTATTATCGGAAGTAATTTTACTAAAAATATCGTCCTGGAAGGTTGAGAATCTGCGTCATTTTTATAACGTTAGGTAAATAGCTTTAGTTTTTCGATTGACCTTTTCAATCGATCGTATATATATATATATTTCCCTTTGTTTTATTACTCCCTTATTCCGTTTTCTAATGTCTGTTGATTATATAGGTATTCCCGACCAATTTCATTCAAAGTTGTTTTTTTGATCGTTACAGAATATATAGAGGAAGTAAATAAGTCGATGAAACACCGGCGATTGTATAATTTGCGTGAAAATGATCCGTCGTTTCAGTATTCACGATAATTCACATCTACGAACTCGGTATTCCATGCGATATCTATTCACCTGAATAAATCGCTACTCTAATAATCATTCCACGCGTTACGCCTGCACGCGTGGTATTATTCAACCTAAAACCGGGAACGAAAGTGCGAAACGATTCTTACTCCATTAACCAGATGACTGGGTTTTCTCAGTGCGATGAAAAAGTATCGATCGATCGTTCGTTCTTTTTTTCAAATTTCATAAATTACATATCGGTTCTTCCTATGTGTACTCAGCGGCGTTATGCACCGTTCAAACTGCCACGATCTTCTCGCAAAAATGCAGCGAACGAATGAAATGCACTTTCTATTTTCATATAAGGCGATATGGAGGCCAGAATTTCGCGCTATGCCAATCTACGTTTCGAGAAAAGCACCCGGTACGCTTGTTTCACTACCAGGTGTGCGAGAGCCGATCGATTTGCCATTTGTCTCCCTCACACAGTGCAACATTATTCGCGCTCTCCTGCTGTTGAGATGGTTCTGACTCAACCCCTTTCACCCCTTTTACCCCTTTTGCCCCTTTTGCTCCTTAGGCCCTTACACAACCTATGGTAGTATTTACCGAGTGTTTAGATGCTGCCGTTCCTGCTGCTGCTGGTACGATTGTGCTACCACTGTGCCACACAGTCTCGTAGAAATGTCTTAGGACTGATGCATTTCCAATATTCTTGCTGACTGAACGAACCCGGTACGCCAAACCTTCTTTGCCCGAAGGAAATACGTGGCTATAGGTATTCTATGTTCGGCACGGTACCTTGTAGTACCCGGTAGGGAGGAGGTACCTACTGTATACTTACTACTCGAACGTGGCCGCATCTCTTGAGCTTTTCGTTTTGCACTTTTACCGCCAGAAGAAGTACAGAGAAACGGGCCAACGGGCTCAGCCAGATGCTAGATAGTCTTGAAAGACGTGGGTATTCAGGATTGAAGAGCTATTTTACAAACTTTCTTTACGATTAGCAGAAAACCTGGTTTTTTACTATCTTTTGACTCGCGAGAAACCCGGGTGGTTAATAGTTACTCGGATTCGCATGCTTTTACTACTATTATATCCGCGATAATTACTCGCGAATTCAGTTACCTTTAATCACTAAAAACGAAAAATTTTATGCATGATAATAATTGCATCGAAATTTTAGCAGGTTCCTCGTCTATATTCAGGAAGGATTAGTCAGAATTAGATTTAATTAATTTAAAACGGATTCACTCGCTTTTACAACCCGTTTGAGGATGTGGAGGATCTCTGCCTCTAGGTACTGGTTGGCGAAGACGATAGCGAATATGTGTCTCTGAAAATACCCACTTTCAGAATACACGTAAAACATTTGGGGGATGCAAATATCGGCGATGTGGCTTCTCCTACTTTCACAGCATCGCGTTGCGTCACTTGGCACGTTTGGAAAAAAAAAAAAAAAACAGAAAAAGGTAGCTTTTTCACGGTATCTTCTATAAAGTTAACTGCTAAAGACATTTAGACATCGCATAATGTTACCAATAGCCCAAGGGAGCGTGACTCCGAATGTTGGTATAGGAGTAGAACCCGAAAAAAAGAAATTCTCTCACTTTTTCAGGTGTGTTCTCTCAAAAGCTATATTCTCAACATGCTGCTGACACTTTGAATTGACAATTCGCTTACGATTTGTGCTACCGCTACGTGAGTGCCTTTGAGGAAATAAAATATTCCGTCATAGGAGTTCCCGAAAAAAAATAACAGAATGCGGGGAGTTGAAAAACTGCTGGTTCTTGTGAAAAAGAAATTTATACTATATATAGTATATAAAGAAATGCCCATTATGGTTATAAAGAGTTCCAAGAATATGTATTTCCAACCTGTTCAAATATTGGAGAATATACTTTAACGATGCTTAAGAAGTATAGGTAGGTGTATATGTATATATGGCTGTCCCGAATCTTGCACGGCTATTTACCTTTCCGAATTAGCAGCGAAATACTTTTCCACTTCGCGCTCGTAAAACAAACTTGACCGACCGCGAAACAAGCGTGAGTGGTTTAATTAAGATCCTTAATATCAATTGAACAACTGGGGTACGCGCTAATTAATCCCGATTTCAAGACGCTAAGGGAGCACGTATCTTCGATGAAGACAAATTTTCGCCGGCATACGGTGTACCATGTGATATACACAATTGCCAACTATTTCAGGGTGTAGCTGTACACTGATTAAATTCACCGTAAGACTTCGCAATCGCGTATCAAATTCTTGCGAGTAAAAAGGTGGCGTACATCGGAGAAGAGGAATGGAAAGAATACACTTGAATTCGTTCGAAGAGAACTTTTGTACTTTTGTGAAAAATGCTCTTTCCTTGTGCCCCCTCCCCCAGGAAAGGTCCTTCAATTTTAAAGTTGGTAAAATCTCAAGTGTGACTAAGTGCAACTCGTAATCGAGATATATATATATAAATTCACGTAACTAGATATACATCCAATTAGCGATTGACGAGAAATACTTGTGCAAGCAGTGGTGGTAACTGCAACAGTTCCTATAGCTATTCCTTGCAGATAATAGCTAACATGTAGACTAGTCGTACCCCCATCCAAGACGGTGGGGATATACTCGATGTGGCGAATCGTTAGTGCAGTCATTTCAATGATCAGAGAAAGTTGCTATGAACATAGACCTCGTCGCCCACGAGCCAATTACAGTGCTACCGAGTGGAATCGAGAAACGGATCGAAGGAGTGGGACAGATAGAATGAACCCGGGTGTGGATTGGGGTGAATACCAAACTCTGGCGTGTTTCAATTGGGTTTTGGAATCGGCAGTTACGTGTTTTGGGTTCCGGTTACCCTTTGTTGATTGTACGATACGCTCTCTAGTCTGTAGTTGAGTTGGTTCACGTGCGGATTTACGGATGAGTGCACGTGTGTTCACTGCACGGTTTATGTACCGGATACAGAAAAAAAAAAAAAGAAAAAAAAAACGTACATTTGTATTGAAACCCGAAGACCACAGATTAGCGGTTTAGGAGGAAAAAGATGCTCAGCCGTTTCCTCTGCTTGCAGAATACTCTTCATCTGAATAGCCGGCTATAGCGTTTCGCGAAGTTTAATTGGCTCGAGTAAGTACTTCCCAAATAGAAAGAGACGTTTTTCTTCCCAACGAAAAAAAAAAAAAAAAAAAAAGGCAGCCGGGTTCAGTTCTTAGCCAGAAAAAGACGATGGAAAAATTTCAAAGCTGGTTAACTGATATAACTACATTTTTATCACCGCGTTTATCCCGATATTCCTGGTAGTACCTCGTTCGAAAGTACCTACTTGAATAAATCAGTGACTAAGAGTCATTTTCATGTCCAGAGTGAAATTTAAACGACAAAAAGATGAAAAAAAAACCTATGGACTAAAGCTAGACGATCTACTCGGGGTGATAAGACTCCCATCTTATCTTAGGTTCAGAGCCGAGCCAATATGGGAAAATCTGTTACCACGGTAACGTGGACTAGTCGTTGATTCGGGATTCGGACTAATTCCTCCAGGCTATTAATTGGCAGTAGCGAAAATCCAAACACAAGCGTCGACCCCTTGGCTCGGAAGCTGTACCACGACCCTTCCTCAACTCTCTGCGGCTTATTTCCCGAAACCCGTAACGCAAGATGAAGAGAGTCAACTTTGTATAGGATCGGTGTACACTGTTCGTATATAGTTGGAGTTTCATAGTCCAATCCGACAAACGTTGCAGAGTATACCCACCTATACATGTGTAATATATCTCTTTGCAGCGATCGGTTGATTCCTGCATTCAATTTCGCAGCTATTGGTTGAATTCTGCTTGATATAATTGGCAATAGATTCAAAGTCCTGTTGGCATATAGAGAGGTCCTTTACTCAAGTCGGTGTACAATATTTCCAATAATTTTCAACGCGGTTGAGTTTATGAAGCTTTTAACGAAGAAATTAAAATAGGTTTTAAGAATGACGCTCGGACTAGGTAGGTATACGCAAACTTCAATAACAGCTCGGATTTCGTGTAAACCTCGAATCTCGAACTGGCTAAGCCCACACCGTGATCCGTTAAACTCGAAAGTACAGTCGTAGAATTGGAGAATTTATTTCACAGAGTTTCACAGAATTTCACTGAAATTTATTATTTGCTCGAAGTAATTGGATTTCATCTGTGTGAATTGTGGCGCGCAAGAGGTGGTGAGCCGTAATTTAAAGATGTCTGAGGTGTCCTTGTGCGATAAAAAAAAAAAAAAATGAAAAAAAAAAAAAAAAAATTCCAGGTATCAATGATATTGATTCTAGAATATCTTCAATATTGAAGGATTGCGATTATTTGTTTTTTCTTCGAATATTTTACAACCGTTATTATTTCATCATTCTTCTTCTCTCACAATTATGTACCAACGAAACGGCGTGATTCGTATCCCTTCAGTTTTTCCAAAAAATCTTTATCACGGAATCCATTAATTGGTTGGTAAATTATAAAAATGCGAGAAATTATTTGCACGATGTATGTATGTATACATACATACCTATTCTGCATGGAAATTGAAAAATGTGACATTCTCGTAAACTGACTATAGTGGAAAAACTATATTAGGTATGTATATGTATATGTGTATATGAAGATAAAAATACACGGGCTGAGAAGACACATTGTACACAGTGGACCGCTATAATTCGCTAGAAATGTTTTATCACCGTGAAAAATGTGGTAAAATGTGAAATTGAAGATTATAACAAATCCCGAGTGAATTGTTATGTAGTAGGTATACTACTACCTAAGTCCAATTCGAGGTAATGGACGCTGTTATATAACCGTTTCTGGTAACGTTACTGGAGTTGAATTACCGAATTACATTGGTAGTACCGTACGTAGTTTGCCGTATATGACCTGCAGACTGTAGGATCTGCGTTGTTGCATTTGCGGTGAAAAAAGTTAACGGGCCAACCTTCCTGTTCACGGTGGTGGAAAAACATCCCTGAGTCAAAGTTTTAATTTCTTAACGGTATATATAGGTATATATGTATATATATATATATAATATACGCTCGCGAGAGAGTCGTCAAGAAAATATATTCTTCCGTCGAGAGTTTTCTCAAGGTATAAGATAAAAAAGAAACAGAAATAAAAAAGACAAGAAGAAGACGAAGAAGAAGAAAAAAAAGAAGGAAAAAGAATGAAGAATAAAAATCAACGATCGAGGTAACCCGCGGTGACTCTAATTCTAGACGACAATTCCTTTTACCGGCCTCTTGTCGGTGGTATTATTACCTAAGTTGACTGCGCCAACCCTTAACCATTCCAAAGCCTTTTCTTCTCCCCTCCCCCCCCTCCGTTCCCGATATAGGTATCCCTGGTAAAAATATAGAAAGAATTTTCGATGGAGTTGAGAGAGTTTGGACTAGGTTCGTATCTACTTTCGCAGTTCTTCGATGTTGTTCACGGTGGTAGTACGAAACAGGCGAACAGCCAACCTCCACCTACCTATATCCTGGAATATCTATAGGAACCAAGAAACCATTGTATCATGCAGTGGGGTAAGTGGGTCAACGCGGCGAGGTGGTACGGAGGTATATAAGGTACTTGAGAATCTTGGATACTTGATTTGGTAGAAATATACATACAGAAACCATTCCGTGGCTGATATCTATCGAGTATAAAGAACGAAACTTCGACTACCAATATGGTTGAGGATTTACCAAACTACGTCTCAGAGCCAAAGAGTTACTGGTTTCCATCAGTTATGCATAAGCCTCGAGCGAGTTCATCAGTGAAGCTTGTTTCAAACCGCGAAGAGAAAGGGAACCGTGAAGATGCACATCTGAAAGCACACTGAGCTGGATTCATCTTTCAAGTCTTGTTAAATTAGATAGCTTCAGGAATTAGATTTCCATATTATTATTATTCAAAGGTTTGTTATAGGAAATTCTACGTCATACCGCGACTGTTTCTATAGGGGCATACGAGAGATAATGTTATATGTGTTGTATATATACATGCACTACGATTCTAGTTTGAAAGCTTTTTGGCGTGAAAATATTTCGCGAGTTTTCAGTGTCTCAAGTAAGTGAGAAGAAGTAAAGAAATAAAGAGAAGAAGAAATATAGGAAAACAATAAGAGAGAATGAAAACACGGATACACAACACGTGGCACAATAACGACACGTTTCGAAATCCGGAATGAGATTTTAGTCAGATTCAAGCGGCCGTTGATAAAAGCTTTTCAAGCACTGACCCAGTTCAAATGAAAATATTCACACGTGCACAAGGTGACGGGATGAGAGAGAGAGGAACGGGTACAAAACTCGTCCCCGTTGGCCCAGAAGTAGTTAGTTATGTCCCGGAGTTTGCATTTTAAAGAAGCAACGAGAAAACTACACGGCTGCAATACCTGCAGCTAACAACTCGTACCGCTCTTCGAGCCGAAGGCAACGGAGTATCTGCCATGACCCTATTTGTATTTATACACATTTATCCGCTGTACCCACTCCGGAAGATGTATGCACATAGTAGTCCTGATCATTCAACTCCTAATCAATGATTATGACGATTGTTGAACACATTTCATGCTGAAAACGAGAGTATGACTAACAGTTTGTAGTTTTAGGTACCTACCGTGTATTTCTGTAGATGCGGCCCAGCAAGGATGCCAACCTAAAACTCGTTAGCAGCAGTTTAACAGCCCACTATATTTTCCTAGTAAAATCACTAACAATCTAGTAATGTCCAGTAAAAATCTAGCGATTTCTAATGATTTTGCGAGAAACATCTAGTGAGTTACTAAACTGCTGCTAACGAGTTTTAGGTTGGTATCCTTGCTGGGCCGCATCCACAGAAAATCACAGTATATGACTTTCTTCGAGGACTACTACGTATTCGAACATGACGAAAGCGAACGATTTATCGATGTGCCTATGAAATACTCAGGTAACTCCAGCGGTATGCCAGATGGTTAAAATAATGCAATAGGTAGTGAGGCCACCGGAAAATGAGAAGAAAGAAAGCACAACTAGCTTTTCAATTCATTCCAAAGAGACAATACAAAACTTTGTATTATTCTGCCCCCGTCTATATTATTCATAAAACATGGACAATATAACTATACATCCGCACATTGATATACACAAATGCACAATGTAGATGGGGGTGTATAGAGATGCCTTTTCATCACTGTGGTATTAGTACTTTGCTAGAGCGGAGTGCGAGTAGAACAATAGCCATTCCCTGGATGGTTGTCTGCGCGACTCCTTGCCTGTTGTACTAGCTTCTTTGCTGTTTGTTTCGCCGCTCGCTGTATCCCGTCTGCAGGTAGTAAACCACCAGGATTCCTTGTTACGACCCTAAACAATTATCGTAATGATAATTGATAAAAGGGTGGACAGGTCGCCCTGGCTGTCACTTGCTTACGCCGTCTTCAGTGGCTCCAGTTCGCGTATGGGAAATAAAATGGGGTGAAGGATGAATGAACGGGGGTAGTAGGTGGGTATCGTGGGGTGAGTAGGTAGGAATCAGGAAACTCTGTTCCAAGGTTATTACTTCGTAATCCTTTCGGAACAACGCGGGGAGATGGATTCGTCCGACATGAAAAATCCAGGATCAGTCGTGTAGCATCCGATTACTTAGAGCTTTCCGGTGTCCGGATCAGTTCGATCGAATGATCGGTATACCTAATAATCTTCAAATTATTGACTGAACATTGCGTTGACGCGACACGATCGTCGCTGCATTATTATTCACGCTCGTAACATGCGCGGGTTGCACAAATGGAATGTCGGGATTCTGTTTATTGTGCGCTGATCATAATTCCTGAGTAATGCCAATTATAATCCCGGTCCCGGGATTCGCGGTTTTGGGGAATGTAAAATTAAGGCCTAGTTACTGTACCGTCAAAATTCATATTGCGCGCGGGTCTGCAGCACGCAGGATCGTAAACTCTCGGTTATAAAATTTTAAATAATAATCTTTACGACCTAGTCTGGCTAACGCTCGAATAGTATGAACGCGAGAGACGGGGAGTAGCGGAGATAAATATTAAGGCCGAGAAGAAGGCTGTGGAGATAAAGAAAGACGGATGGATAACACTTCGTCCAAAACACGCCCAGCGTTAATTGCGACCCATAACTCGAGGCCTAACTCAAGGTAATTGATCATCGAAGAATGACAGAGATAAGCCATTGCAGCTTCGGTCGAATTCCACCTCCAAGCTCGGCGAAGGAATATAAAAAATTGAGCAAACTGGTGGACCATAAAGTCTTACCTGTTCACGGTTTAGTTAACTTGTTGTGTGCCACGTGGCCGCGATGGTTTCACCTCGCATCCATTATGCAGCGAATTTTAAGTAGAGAAATCCTCATATAACCAGAATATATTCGTATAAAAATCTCTAATCCAGCCTTGCGCTGCCCGCCTACTCAGACCGTTCAAAAACAAAGATTAAAAGCTTGCTTTCTGGTGGAGGAGCTGCCAAGCCGGGTAGTATAACGGCGTTAGGCGGGCATTACAAGATAAACAGAGATTATCCCTTTTCCGGGCAGTTCACGCTTCTTTACTTCATTCCTCTGGTTTTCTCCGCTCCCGGTTAGCCCTGTTACCCGAGGTACCCACTACTACCCTCTCTTTACCAACCCTGAAGCACAAACCTCGAATCCCTCCCAGCTCTCTCGTTGTGGCCATGTAAATGGGGCAGAGTCTGATATCCGCCAGGGTAAAATTCTCCTAATGAATATCTATTGTCGAGGGGTGCTCGGCGTTGTCTTATGTATTATGTGCAGTCGCTGTCCGCTCTTCGGGTATAACGGGGGTTTCAAGAAGCGGTGAAAATTCCGTCTAGAGGAAAAGTGATTCCCGCATGGCGAATGTCTCTGTATCTGTCTCTTTTTCTTTTTTAAATCTATTATGACATTTTCCATCCAGACAAATCCGCGGAGAATTGGAATACGTCATAGAATTGTTTCAGTTTGAGCAGCCATCGCGAGGTGAATTCGCGTTTACTAGAGTTCGTGTTAGCCGGTCGTCCACTCCGAGTACCTACAGTGCTGCTTGTTTGAACAACGACAGATTTTAGATTTTAGATTCTAGATCAACGGATCGAGTTTTACATAATCTAGCAGAGTGGCACGAGGCGAACTGGTGCACACCCACATCGCCCCATTTCGATTCGGTTCGATTTTCTGGAAATTTTCTTGAGAATTTTAAGGGTCCATGTGGTGCATACCTATACCCACGTATTATACAGGTATACACGTAACCTGGATCTTGAAGAGTCGGTAGGTACTCGCGTAATAATTCTCGAGGTGAATTTTCACCGAACGTTTTCCGAAGGAGAGCGTCTACCCTTCGTTCAATGATTTACGTCATTACTAATGCTCTATTAAAGCGGGCATAAATTCTGGGCGTATTAAATCGCCACTGTGATATCGTGCCGTCTCTTATATAAAAAAAAGCCTCGTAAAATATAGCGTTGATGGCGTGCTCCTTTTTAGACGCCCCCGCCGCACCCCCAGATTATATGATAACGATGCAAAATTACACCTTCCAATTATCATAACGTCATCGGTTTCTAGACCGCAATTTTAACAGCCCCCGCAAATATAGCAACGCGCGGTTTAACCACACCTACGAATTCAATCGCGGTGCAGTATTACACCCCAGGTCAACCTTTTTTTTCCATACAACAAATGTCTGGGCTCAGGTGTCTGATGTAGAGTGAATCACCAGACATTTACTGGAACGATTTTCCTGAGAAAATTGGACGTTAAAGCTTAACGGCTTTTTGATCGCGTTGCAGGTGTATATAGTTCCCCGAAGGCGCGATTCTTCGATTACATTTATATTGTGAATAAAATAAAGTGGCTACCTGTCTAATGGAAATTGGATTTGATCCGGCACAAAGTCCGTTATATATATATATATATATTACCGGCAAGATTAGCAATTGAAAAAATTGCGGCGCCAGGTTGTGGCGTCTTAGCGTCGTCTGGAAAAGCTCTCAGCACATGCGACGACAAACAGCAGCTCCACGTCCTTGCGGAAACTCACTCTTTATCCCCTTTCCGGCCTTATACCGTTAAACTTTCTCTCTATTCCTCTTTACCTCTCTCTCTCTCTCTCTCTCTTCTATTTTCTTACTCCTCTACCCAGCTCTATTGGTCAAAGTTTCCGGTCTACTTTGCGACCACTCTTTGTTCTTTTCTTCAGAAGAAACGACCAGTCCGGTGACCGGGAATCGCGACAGGACCGTAAAACTAGCCAAGCTCCGTTTATAGCCCTTGAATAAATCAACAATAGTTTTTGCACTGCCATATAGTAGGTAATGCAAAATGTAAATCGACACCGATTAGGGCACATTTTTTTTTCTTCTTCCGTTTCTATTATCTTGTTTTTGGTTTTTATTAGAAATGATGCAGGTGTTACGCATTCAGACATAAATCTCCTCGCAATTTATACTATTAGTGTTAAAAGCCCACGAGCTAATAACGAAGGACGAAAGATCGGCGAAGGTATAACCGTAGTAGCACTTCGAGGTAATTATCTTTGGGTGATTACAACTAGACTAAGACGCGTGACTTTCGTGTTTCAATTAATCTTGGTTTCTCTTCGGAATGGCTTCTGACTCTCATTGGGAAATAACCAGCGAGCTGTTTCGCCCTCGACGAGACGAAACGTGGGTGGCATGCGATGCCTTCCACAACCGTGCGTTTCACGGCATCGCGGTTCCATTACAGTTTGGAACTGATTTGCATGTGCGCGCGGGGAAGTTGGCATCTGCTTCTATCACTGCAGACGCCTGTCCCGTCCTACGCAGCGGGCTGCAAGGTCTCAAGATCTGTTGGCATGTTTCGTCATGGCCGATCCAATTAAGATTCGAAACCGATCGATCGATATCGTCAAAATCTTAATCATCACATTGTTCTATAGAAAGCGCTGCAGATCTATTCGGCTTTCTATTACGTATTACATCTATTGTCCGAAATACCAGAAGAGAGATCTAGCCGGGCCACTCGGCCGTCTAATTGATTAGTCTTAAGGGTTCGGGCACGTCGTAGCACCGAGTTCCTCAATAATTCACGCCACGAGTGACCGCAGCAACGAAGAAATTAACGACAGTACTTACGTGTGTCGCAGGGCAAAGCACGTTTTCTGTGAAGTTTCGCTGTGTGCTAACGGGCAACTGCAGAGTATACCCAGTTGAACTGGTATTTCCAATAGATGCTCCTTTCTCTGTCTCGCCACGTTCATTGCGGACCCATTCGTCGATCACTCTGCCGACCGATTGCCACATTTGTTGCAGCAAATTGCATTGTTTCCTTCCATCCGCCGCGTGCACACCGATGAACTAACAGCACTTCGAACAACCATCCCCGACACTACTCTACGTTTACCACTTACTCGCTAACCGGCCCCAGCAGTAGAGACGATTCTACTGACTTGGTTTCGTCCTTTGATAGACATTTCACTTTTATTCCGTTATCTATTTCCTAGTCATTTACGATTCGTTGAAAGTTATATGCATTGATAACGGAGAGACGGACAGGTCTGGCCGCCTTTAGATCCTAACGAGTTGAAAAATTACATTTTTTCTACATCAAAGTTAGTCTAGCGTCAATTAAGCGACTGGACGAAGGGCTAATTGAGGAATGTTCAATGAGTACAAATACTTGGATTGAAATATTTTTTTTTTTTTTTTGCTCCAGTGGAATAATCCGTTATTGATTTTTTCATGTCTGCATCGTTACCAAAGCCAAATAAATAATTGTGACCGATGTATGATTGATCGTAGGGGGATATAGCGTCGCTCGTCAATAATTGAAACGATGGAGCTTTTGGCCCCGGTATAAAATTGCAATGGATAACGCTCCGTGTAAAAACATTTTTCCCTCAAGATTACAGGGTTTATTTTTAATCCCCAAAATCATTTTTTGCCGGTATTACCTATAACCAGTGTTTGTGGTATCGGTTTTATTGATACACTCGTATTTCGACCGCTGTACCTCTTGCACACCGCACGTACGTTTCATTCGAATTCGGGGTAAAAAATAAATGTGGATTAAAAAGAATTTCGATATTAGTGTTCGGCCGCAATATCTACGTATATAGTATACCCCTATCCCTTTTTCTATTTTCTACTATAAACGTTGCGTTTTCCAACGTAGTAATTTGAAGAGCTCGTTGTTGTGGTGCCGTAGCCTCACGGTTTTTGCATCACTGTGCATATACCTATGTGTACTTTTTTCTCTATCTACGTACACGTACGCGTATGTGTACGTGTATTTGCACACCGGTATGGTACTTTAAATGGACCGGTACGGTTCGATGGGCAGAACCGGTACTTTTGATTATCAATATTTGCGCGCGGGTAGTTTTCATTTCCAATATTAGCGTACCAGCAGTTTCTATATTGGAATTCGATCGTCTAAGCTTGCTGACAGTATGAAATACTCTTAATAAGAGGATGTATAGCCGCAAAAAGATCAACCAAACGATTTCTCATTGACTTTTTTTATTTCTTTTTTTGTTTTTCACGATAATCTGATCGAAAAACGATATCACCAATCGCCATTCGATTTTGGTACAAATTTCCTCACCCGTGTGATAAAATTCTGATATTTTGATAACGACTTGTTATTCTTATCCTTTGAGAGATAGAAAGGAAGAAACAGAGGGATATCGACCACTAGAATGGTTGTAGGCGCTTAGAGACGTCAGCTCCTTCATTAATGAAATTATCATCATTCTCCCGGTATAATGCAAGTGCAGATATTGGTGTGACCAGCCAGAGCAGAGCCATTCACTCCAACCAGTTCCTATTAAGACGCGGTATGCTGCCCTCTCTGTAGCTTTCACCCTTACCTAGGCTAGCTTTGCTTCCATCCTCAGTGAACGTTCTGTGGATCGATTCGCTTCTCTGGCAACTCTACTAGTCGACACGCCGACACGCCGACACACCAACCCAACATCCTCTTCCTCTTTCTCTTTCGCCTCCTTAGCTCTTATACTCCTTCCTACCTACCTCCGGCGTTTCTGTCTCTTATGGCTAAGGAGGTACACTATGTTTCTACCGAAGGTACCATCCAGCTCTGCAACGAACTAAACCTGCAGGCTGCTTCCCTGGCTGGTTACCCCGAGTCTACAAGCCCTTAACACAACCTCGACCTATACCTATACCTATACTTGCAGCTAAATGCTTGACGAGCTTACCGCCTCGGGCAACCGAGCTTTACCGTATCTTTTACACAGCTGCTAGTTACGTATCGGACATGGTTTCGGTGCTGGTATAACCGCGCGACAATGGTTGCGGTTGAAACTGATGTTGAATACGTATACAGACTGTGTTATTTCTGAATTGATATTAATTGATGTACGCAAGCTGTATAGGCTGTATATATGTATTATATGATTGGAGAATAGTTATTAACGAGTGTCTCGTCCTACCGGATGACGCCGGTTGTATATATAGTTTGAAATTTTCTACGATCTCTGCAGCACGAGAGTTTTGGGATCTCAATTTATTAGCCGCGGTAACTTGTCGTCACGTGGGAACTGAAAGGTCCCAACCGTACCAAAACTTGGTGATGTTAGATAAAGTTAGGCTAGGTTAGGTTATATCAGGTTATATCAGGTTAAGTTAGGCCAAGGGAGGTCAGAGCCACCTCCGCCGCCTCCGCCGCCTCCGCCGCCTCCGCCGCCTTCGCCGCCGCCGCGTTTGTCGACAAACTCGGTTCCTTAACCACGAACCACGCGAACCACGCGAACCACGAAACGAACTCTTCAATCGATAACACCCCTCAGAAACTACGAATGTATTTTACGATGCGGCTAGTCTCGTCCCACCCTTCGAAATTGCGTCACGACTGTCAAGTCTCGAAGAAGGGTGAACGAAGAACGTGGGCGGGGGGGGGGGGGGGGGGGGGGGGGGATTGAGAGGGCCGGAGATTAACCCTGCCGAGGCATATCTGCGTACGGGGTTGCTTCCTGTACCTACTTCTCTGTTTTCCTGCAGACTCGCCTCTTTTATGTTATCTTATTCCATCTTACTTTTCCTTTGTTCATTTCTGTGGGTATAATGTAACTTTTCGTTTATGGTATCGTGCCGTTGTTTATAGGACCTTGGCGGGCGACGGGGGTGGGGGAGCGGGGGGTTGGTTCGTTCCGGAACATAATAAACCTTGTCTCTTCATTTTTTTTTTTCCCCCTTTTCTTTCCCTTTAGAATAAAGACAGAGATTTTAGAACGCGTTGTCCTCCTCGACCAACATAACTCGAACTGCAAACAAGTGGGCGATTTCGCTACCAGCCTTACGACTTCTCGTCGAGTATAAGTTTCTCCGATGACTGAGCTATCCCACGTCGCCTTCACCCTGTTACCCATTTTCTCCGTTTTGTGTCTTTCTATATATACGTATATTTGTTTTTTATTTCATTTTCCTTTTTTTTTTTACCGGCTATCGCTGCTGTCTCGAAAGTTACATGCCTCGAGGTCGCTGTTTCGGGATCTCGGGCCCGCTCCGGGAGAACCGAAGATATATCAGGGCGCGCTAAACTTCTGTCCTTCCCATCAATTTCACCGGCTAAGAATCGTGGAAGCGGACAATTCTCTTGCCCTCCTTATACTACTCCACCCCCTCACTGTTCCTCTCAAGACCCCCCCCCCCTGCCCCCACACACACCCTTGCCGCCCATGGCTCTCCGTGAACGCCTCGAGGCTCATTTTTTGTCGACTTCTTTACTGCCTTGCCCTCGTTTAAGGAATCGTCCAACTATAGAGCCATCGCTCACTTTAAGGAGACGATCGGGCGGAAAGTCCCGTGGGTCTGCATCACGGCGTAGAAGTGGTTTTGAAAAAAAAATGAAAAAAAATAAAAAAAAAATAGATTCTGAGACTCACCCTACCCGGGATCATATCTTTTAAGGATAGCCTTGCATCATCACAGACGTTTAGAGTGATTAGAAACTGATTTGGTTACGATTCCTCCTCTTCCTCGTTAATATAGTATATGGAAATTCGTATACCTATGTACTACTACACTCTCATTCTCCGGCTTTCATTGCCTTCATTACTTTGTCTTGCCTCTCATTTGCGGCGAAGGGAGAGAAATCCCCATGCAGACGATAGTATATCTCTGGTTTTCCGTCAATGCGTATGACGACCAACTTCCCTTGAGTCTACATGCGTTATGCGGCTCACCAGTAACCTTGTGGAAACTTTTCAATGGTGGTAAGGGACATGAGGTAGACTTTGGCTATACGTTCATTTGTCGGCAAAGTGTCGCTTTTCGTGGTTCCATATCCCTTTGTACGAACTACGTTATGTCGCAACCGCAAATCCACTGCAACTTTGCTTTTCCTGTATACTGTAACGATATAAGCTCTATACAATTATCCGTTGATGCACATCTTTAAATCCTCTATATACTATACTCTGGAGTTTACTATTTCAAGCTATTTCTATCGGTCAGACTTTATTTCTCGGTTAAGAAAAAATTTACAAAAAAAAAAAAAAAAAAAAAAACGAAAAAAGTAAGAAAATAAATGAAAGAAAGTTTTCCGGTGAACCGTTTCTCCACACTTTGCAAACTTCCTGGTTCGCTTTCGACTTGTTCTCAAGTTTTGTCCCGCAAACCATTCGATACACCCAGTCCGTGTCGCGGAAAGTCTTGTCCGGTTAATCGATTAAGCTATAAAGACACGGTTGAAAGAAAGATTAGGGTAGACCGGAGTCGTTCGAAGAGTCGAAATTCTATCGTCATCTCGCCCTCGGGTATTTTCGCGTTGTTCTCAACGATAGCTGGAGGCTTCCGTGACATTGAGACGTGACCAAACAACGACCCTAACTCGGCTCCGTTGGCTGGCTGCGTTGTGAGAAAAGGGCGGCCCAGGGTTCGGCGAAACTTTAGTCAACCCCAAGTTCGGAGATTGTTTTAAATGTGACAACCACTCGTTTTCAAGAGCAATTAAAACTTTGTCTACCACCATCCTCCTCCCTCCCTCCTTGCACCCTGGTGAATTTTCCCCAACGTTCTCGCGCTGGTGCGATGTTTGTCACGTTACCGGCACCAGAATAACTCCACCCGTTATAGTCCTACCCTCTTCACCTAAGACCTAAGACGACGAAGCTGGAGAACAGGAAGGAAAATCTGAATACGTTACAAAACATTCGACGGAGAAACTTCCCGGTGATGAAGTTCGCTTTACTCTTGGGACACGCTTGTGCACTGTACCTCGCAATTAAATGCGGGGGCTCTCCTTTGTCTCTGACAAATTCAAACTCATAATGCACATGACGGTGAATGGTGGCAAATGAGTACGTGAAAAACTTGTTTTTTTTTTTTTTCTTTTTCTTTAATTCGCTGTAATTGTTGGCTTCTATATATTACGTACGTGCGTCGGCACACCCACGCATTCACCCACCCACTGAGCTTTCGTATATACTTTTGTTTTCATTAAACATCAAAGGCTTTTATGAATTCTATTCGCGTTTGACTGGTCAAGGACTCTGACGTTTAGACCTACCCTTGAGTATATATATTCCCCATGTGTTGGTAAATATAGATATCCCAAGGAGAAGGCAGGTCTTGCGGTTCGGGACTGGAAGCACCGACGCGACGGGGTTGTGTGGGAGGCCACGTGTCGTTGGCTGCGCGATAATAAAACCAGCCACACGTTAAGTAGGTAATATCTGGGTCGGCGTCAAAGTGCCATTTTCGGCGCGAAGTAATATTGCCTAAGCTGCCCCTACCCCCACCAGCCTTCAATGGAATTCAGATCAATGCGTCGCCCGAGATATTAGAATTTTGTTTAATAACGAAATGGTAGTTCGAGCGAACGTAGATCAAAGATGTATACGACGAGGAGGAGGCGTGCCCATCTTTGTTTCGGGACCTTACAGAATCATTTTATAACATGTTGGCATTTTTCGATCCCTTGCGGGGCTGATGTTAATCCTAGCTCCTTCCTCGGGGGTTTTAATTATTAATTAATAAGTTGGAGGTATAAAGGAAGAATAATTTCGTTTCCTCGCTCACTAGAGAATTGCTTCTGAGATCCCAGTCGAGTCAACTCAACTAAACTCGACTCAGTTCGACTGAAATCAAGTCGAGTAAACTCAACTCAACTCAACTCGAGTCGAGTCGAGTTAAATGCTGAAATGTTGCCAGATGGCGGGTGTCAGCTCCAGGCTACCAAAATGGGTTCCATTCCTTTCCACCAGCTGACTCCGAATTAGACGCCCGGGAGGGTTCTTCGGATAGCTGACTGTGGGTTTTAAAGGACTCTGACGGGTGGCATAATATTGCTCTTCCTTGGACCATTTCTTCGACCATTCGGCGTGCAACGTTTTGCGATTACCTATTCCGAACTTCGCTTTGAATACGTTAGCAATTTCTCTGCGAGCGAATCAATCTCGTTGTTAAGTGAATGCTATTAACTACAATCTCTCCCTACCTTGATAGAGTCGTCAACGATCTACTCTGAATCTAATGTCAGTCATCTGGGTTTCAGAGGCAATCAACTCGAAAAATGATCGTTATTGACAAATCGATCAGTAAAAATATATGGACCGAACAAAAAATAATATATAAAAAGCTGACAATATAGTAGAGGCAGAGAGAATTATCAGAAAAGCGAGAGAACCTGATCAGACGAGTACCTATCGTTAAATAAAAAATACTTAAGTGTTTTTTTTTTTTCACCAACGTAAGAAACCCCTTGCCATTCAATTATCGACGAGATAGTCATGACCTTATCAATTCACATACATTATGTATAGGGGAGACCGGGGACAAAAGTAACAATTTTTACTTAGAGCCGAATTGTAAATTCCACAATCAAGATGAAATAGATCTAATGGCACTTTCAGATAGTATATTCATTCCTCTAATAATAACCAAATGGAAGAATTTTTATATCAGTCTGTTATAGAGTTATAATCACTTTAATCGAACATGGCGATTGTTACTTTCGTCCCATACCTAGGGGACGAAAGTAACATCTGTTTCTTTCGGTTTTTTTTTAAGAAAACAGATATAAATCAGTACAGAAACTTCACCTAGTTTTACAATACTTCACGGAATTGATTATAATGAAGCAAAAAATATTATAATATCCTCAGATAAACTTCATTTATAATAAATCAACAAATTATTGAATATTCATGAAATAACTATTTATTTTCTTGACGATTATTGAAATAGCAAATTAATAACACAAACACGAGAATCTTTTGATCATAGGTAACTTCGAGGCATTCTAAAGATTAATGACAAAATTACAATAGGTACCTAATAGTGTTGTGTTAGTTTTGTCCCCAACCTCATTTTCCAAAATGAAAAAATTATAACTTCGGAAAACCGAACAGAACATAGGACTTCTACGCAGCCATCAATAAAGCGACGTTTCAAGAATAAACTGGCAAAAATTCATTTTAGTATTTACATATTTACTACAGGTTTTCATAAGAATACCAAGAATCTAAAAACTTAGTTGAGTCAGCCAAAAACACAAAATCTTCACCAAAACGTGTAAATTTCATGCGCGGGCGCAATCGATAGCTCAAACTGAAGCATCATCGAACGCGCTTACTATTATGTAAAACACAACTTTTAGATTTGATTGTGTGCGTTGTGGGAGGCCTTGTTACTTTCATGACGTGTTACTTTTGTCCCCGGTCTCCCCTACTATTTGCTGTTTCAGCGCTTCAGAGGATATCGACGCCTCAACGTAGAACTATGATATCTCAAATTGTGGTAGAAAAACATGATATCTCAAATTGTGGTAGGAAAACATGATATCTCAAATTGTGGTAGAAAAACATGATATCTCGAGTTGAAGTCGAAAACTATGCTATCTCGCTAGCACAATTTTATTTTTTGATTTTAGGTTGGTAATAGCTCGAGATGATAGTATGTATTTCTGTTCAAACCCTTTACATGTGAAATTGGTGGAGGGTGGGTATTGCTTATGAGACTTATTCTGCAAAAATGAGGAAATATTTGAACAAGTCCATACACAAAAAATATATTTATTTAAACTATTTTAACACGTTGCCATTGCTACTGATAATAATAATAGTCACTGTAACGTAATAAGGTAACTCTCATGACATATTCGTCAAGCTTAGTTTTTACAGAACTAATTAAACTCAACCGATAAGGTCGTCATAGAAGGACCTGCAACGTTCTGGGATAAGTCCTTTTTCACAGAGAGCTAACAGGTCCTTTTTCTTATTTGCGTCCAACTGAATTTTTTCTCCATATGCAGCTGTGAGAACGTGATTTTGACAATCGTCTTTTTCGCATGTTACGGAACGTGCTTGTGGTTGCTCATCGTAATTATACTTAAATTCAACCATTTCACTGCCAGGATTAAATGTTATCTCTCGCAATTGAGATATTTTGATGATCTTCCAATTATGTTTCGCTGCAAGAGCTGAAAACGCAAAGATTTCAGTTTGCTGAACCTCGTATACCGTGTACGGGTTAGTGATCCTTGCTTGTTCCATAATTCTACACCATTCAGCTTGAGTGTACACGGTTTTGTGTCTACTCTCAACCTCAATACGAGCGTGCATTGAGTCACCATCAGATTGTGTATGGCCTCTTTCCAGGACTTATCCCAGAACGTTGCAGGTCCTTCTATGACGACCTTATCGGTTGAGTTTAATTAGTTCTGTAAAAACTAAGCTTGACGGATATGTCATGAGAGTTACCTTATTACGTTACAGTGACTATTATTATTATCAGTAGCAATGGCAACGTGTTAAAATAGTTTGAATAAATATATTTTTTGTGTATGGACTTGTTCAAATATTTCCTCATTTTTGCAGAATAAGTCTCATAAGCAATACCCACCCTCCACCAATTTCACATGTAAAGGGTTTGAACAGAAATTATATACTATCATCTCGAGCTATTACCAACCTAAAATCAAAAAATAAAATTGTGCTAGCGAGATAGCATAGTTTTCGACTTCAACTCGAGATATCATGTTTTTCTACCACAATTTGAGATATCATGTTTTCCTACCACAATTTGAGATATCATGTTTTTCTACCACAATTTGAGATATCATAGTTCTACGTTGAGGCGTCGATATGAGCATGTAGATTTCCTATCGACTTTCTTAGCTAAGTTTATTCCGAGTCTTTAAAAGTTGAACGCTGCTCCTTGCGGAGAACTTTGCTCCATCATCATGAGCGATCGACTATTTTCAATTACAATGATTTCAAACTCGGGTCAAGTTTGCTTGGATTTCTTGCGATTGCGTGTAAACACTCTCCTCACTCTCGTGGGTATCTGGATGCGGGATCGTATCACCTTTTGATAATATAAGATGCAGAATTAAAAGCAAATAATCAGCTCAAGGAGCAACATCCCGCACGCAACTCGAGCTGTACCATTTTGGTATAACGGGTCGACGCCGTTGTGCGGTGATTTTGTGCCTTTAATATCCAGTTTAAATATTCATAAGGGGAAGTTCGGAAGCGAAGCGGCTGAGGGAGGCTAGGGGAAATGGCAGGAAGGGGGCTTAACGGTATCCCTCGTCCTCTGGTTCTTTCCAGGATCCGTTCCAGATGGCTGGGGTATGTATTCCGCGGGTATCTCTCCCCGGGGATGAAGAATCTTACGCTACTAATATTTTTGGGAATACATTATGCACGTACTTATGCGGACCAAGTAGGTACAGTGAACGATGTGAAAAAAAAAAGAATAAGAAAAAGAAAAGAAGAAAAAATCAACGAGAATTCGATATGCTTAACGATTCATACTTCCATCTGCCGTCACCACTCACTTCAGCTCTTATTCCATCGATTGCTCAATGGTTCGAAATAATTCTACAGTTTCAATCGGATTGAGTACGCACCAAGTGGCGAGGAGGGAATGAAAATAGTAGGAAAGAAGAAAAAAGTTGGATAAAGGGCGTCAGGAAATAGGCGATAGCAAATAACACATGTGAAACGTGGCTATCAACGGGAATCGTAAACCCTTATCCGTATATGCAGGGTAAATTTCCATGCAAACATTGCTCGCGCATATGTGCGGTATTGTTCAACCGGGTGGGATGTAAATCATTATTAAGTCTTGAAAGGGTTAGGTTTAGAGCTTGTCAAGTAATCTATCGGTATAGTTTATCTAATACAACGGTTGGGCGGGGGCTGCGTCCTGGGCGATGGTGCATGCGAGCCTTCCATCGATCCACCCGGACGGCGTTATACTGGATGTTCCGTGTTCGACGCTGTTCGACGCCGGTATACGAGCCTGTTCGCGTTAACGTCCCACGTTGGCATTTACGTAACAACACAACGCGTACTTGTAGAAACATACGTGGTACGGTCTATTAATTAACAAACTTAAGCCCCCCGACAGAATGGCACGCCACAGCTAATTCCCGCTTGACGTGTGGCCTAATTTTTCATCCATTTGCCTCCTCATCCTCGGTTCTTAGTTTTTCTTCTAATCACGATCTCATCACTATACCCAGAATCCAATAGAAACTGCGATGTAATTGCGGATCCATGATCGGATATTAGATTTCAGGTACTCTGACGCCCGGGACCTGCGACAAAGCTCGTTTACTCGGTTTACCACTCAAACCCGAACGGGATTTTCCCCCCCACTTTTCGCTGGTTCATGAATCCAAGTGAAAGAAATAAAATGAAAAAAGAAAAAAGGGAAAAAAGAAGGAACAGTGTAGGTATATGCCCTGGCGTATGCATATGCGGATAAAAGTACTCGGCAACTGAAAGTTTGTCGAACTTTAAAACGTGAAGTATTGTTAGAAAACACCATTGCTACAGAGTGAATGGAGTTTTCGTCGGTGAATAAACAAAAAATGAAGTTCATATAATGTCTAGAGTAGGTGTAGAATTTCTGTACTTTTCAGCTAATATTGAAAAGTTCGAAACAACAATCACTGTTCGAAATTGCGCTCCGTTTCTCATATATATCAAACACATATTACATGATTCAAAACGGGTTAAAGTTCTGAACTGCGTGTAGGAGAGATGAAAGTTCGGGTGATCTTTTTTGCTGGTCTGCAGAGATGCAGCTCTAGTAGCTATACGCCGTGCTTAGGAGGACCATTATTTCGGCGAAAGGCTGTCTTGAGAAATGTCTTGTCGCACCTCGAACAAATACTCCTATTCTTGTCGTTCTATTGTACGCGGTAGCGATTCGAGGATATAGAAGTTTCTCGTTTTACTTTATATATTTTCAGGAACTGCGCCAACTCGTTTTACTCCCGTAACCATGATCTACAAGACGCTACGAGGGGGATTCACGTATCCACGATAAACACATGATACCCACAAATAAACACCTTGGCCCCGCGATAACGTTATCAACATTCACAATTCCGCGGAGAGAAATCTACTTCGAACAACTCGTTGGTTATTTGCTTCATTACTGCAGTACCTAGACAGTTCGCTGCACGTGAAACTATACTTGAATATACCAGAACTACGGATTCTGTGGATCGACACAATCGTTTTAATGAGATTATAACGTTCGCAAGCTTGTCCACTGTTGCAATGAAACAATTACACCAAGACATCTGGACGTGATACTGCTGCAGATTTAATTCTCTTTTTTTCATACTAGATTTTCACTTATCAAGTATTTACTGCACGAAGAGTCTGTCCGGCTATGGCGTACCCATAAATAATGCGAATGATTAATACAGTCTGGTGGAGACAAAATTCGTCTGCAGAGTATAAATATTTCATAGTATTCGCCTTTTCGTCAAAAGCTTTACCTTCGGCAATGGTCAATAGGACAGCGTCGCGTGGGTATATGCGAATCAATAATTCGTAAATTTCGAAATGATTTCTAACGTGAGAAAACATAGGTACAGTTGGTAAAACGAAAGTCATTAGATTCGCGAAAAAAGCTCACGAATACGGCTTTTTGACTCACGTTTTTTTTACTACCCTGCAACATATTCGTCGGGGAGGAAATACACTATTTTGATAAAGTGTATGGGGAAGGCTTTAAAGGCGTTCGACTTCAGCATACTGATCACATCCTTCAAGATAAAAAGAAAGAGAAGAGAGAGAGAGAGAGAAAAAAAAAAAAGTTGTCTCGTATATCGTGATTCGTTGTCCTTACCGTAACCCTGTTGATAGAGACCCCACGAAATAACCTTGTGTAAATAAAACCATTTCCTTATTTGTCGCGAAAGTTGATCAGATCGGAAAGTTGGTCCGTGCAGGAAAATGTTTGCGTCCTTAGGCTGACAGGTTGGTCACAATCGCTTCCGCTTCATCCGTGACTCTGCAGGGTGAATGGTATCGCGGTTGGTCGCTTAGCAACCGCAACTCCGAAACACGATCGTTGATGATTGGCGGTGAAGAAGGGGCCTTTAATGGATACATATTGATATGGTTTCGAGGCATGTCCACCCTGTACAAAGCCATGGTACGATCGTGACATTTGCACGAGGTGTGGGAAGGCCAGGGTATAAGGCGGGGGAGTTTGTTGTTCAAACCTTGCAGTGGATCATCCATTATGATATTAACTCGGGATGGGTTCGAGGCGGGTGGATATGAAGGCACCTCAAGGCTTAGGCCTTCAGGGTATACATAGAAGGAGATTAGCTCTTCATGAGTGGCGGGTCTTTGATCAAAGAGATAAAAATTCAACCGGTTCTTTCCCCGATTTATTAGTAGTACCGTAGCTGTTCGAGGGTAGGACCATCATCCGAAGAAATAAAAGTCGATATTCTCGGAGCGAGTGCTCTCTATAGCCTCTCCTCGTTGGTAGGTACATAAGACACCAACAATCCCACCACCCTCGCTCTTCGAGAATCTTAATTTTCCTGTAGATCCTCTGGAAAACGGCTTACGGTATGTAAACATCGTAAAAAGGAGGATTTCGCTCGTTCCGTGTTCTTATTCGTTGTTGTGGGAAAGAGGGAAAGAGGTGATACAGCTTACCTTGATGGTTAGACGTGCGTCGTGCCGGGTTATATCGTTAGGGTTACTCGAAATGAAAGGGGATGGTAAAATAGGAGGAGAACGAGGAGAAGGATAAGGAAGGAGAGTGAGGGTGAAGGGTGAAAGGGGGAAGTCAAATTGGATCAACCGATCCCGGGTCGAGTTATGAACACAGGCCCACTCGCTCGCTGCCTCGCGTACTCTACCCACCCTTCCATATTGTGAAGGTATAAATGGAGTGACGATGGTATACCCATACGATGTATATTTCACGTCCACCTATCTGTGTATAAATAGTATATATATCGCGTGTGGCATATGTATGTATAATGTATATGTATATGTATATGGCTGAAACCTGAAGGCACACATCGGCCCACTGCAGAAAGCACGGTCTAGGTATGTGCTACTGAATAGACGCCTGAAATGATGCCTGTATACAGGGGCTTTGTCATCTTGGTACACTTGGGATTAAAATTGTTGCCATTATCATTCTTCTTATTACCGTTATCCCCATTGCCATTGTTACCATTAGCACACCTCTTCTCTAATAACTTCTTTGTCATGAAATTACGGCTAGGTGTACACCGGCGGGTAATGCCCCGTTCAGATTCCTCTATTGGCCAAGTGTTCCTCAACTTGTTCTTCCGCTTTTCACGCCTTTGTAGATTATTATCAGGTCGATTGTTCGACAACTTATTAGTATATGCGAGCGAGTAGTGTGTTAATTCAATCATTCAGAGTTTGGACTATACCTTTCACGTCTTGTTCACAGAACCATTATCTTTCGAATTTAAATGGTGTCAAAAATTGTCTAATATTTACCCGTTCGTTTATCTTTGAAAAGAGTTGCCCACGGTGAGTGCTGATCAATCGGCAAATTTACACAGCGTTTTTCCCTCGTTCAAATCAATTAATCGACTTGGTAATACCGTTTCGATTAGTCGCTAAACTTGTTGCTTCCCCCATTGACTCGATGCTCCATCCTCTCTCGTCAGTTAGGGCTTACGGTCGCTTTGGCGCAGTTCTTTTCGATGTGCTAATAACATCGGTACTTCGTGGCGCAGCTGGATGGACTGACGAATTACAGGAATTATGGAGCTATGTTCGAATAAATTACCGATCGAATTATTGCGATGCGGTATAGTGAATAGCCCGCGGTCGTAAATCACTATGCCCACTGGCATGGTGTCCCTTATCTCATGGACAATGCCCGACAGAACTATTACTTGTCGCAGATGAAGCTCTGTTTCCAGTATGACGTGCTTACACATATTATAACACCAGTTAGAGTTGGTTGTATGCTAGTCCACTACTTCACCCAGAATTTGATACAGAATTCGACGTAGTACCCCACCTAAGTGACGCTCAAATCTTATCGCTCAACTCCTATGGCGACGCGATAGTTCATTGCGATGGTGCAGTGCAGTGGTCTATGGAAATTTTATTGCAGAGCTAAACGTTGCACAGACATCAACTTGTCACGTGGTGACACCATATACGATTTGGTAACGATATGACAAAATGTCAGATTTTTTGATGATCAAACTACACCCACGACTTTATAGACGAAAGTTCATGAGGTTTTTTTCTCAATATTTTAAGAACTGCTGCGGGTCGTTTAAGGGTTGAGGAAGAGCTTTCCTTAAGACTCGTGCAAATTGTGCTCGTCTGTATCGCGTGGAGGAGAGAAATCTGTCCGCCTGTCTGCCCGCCGGTTCGGATACGGTGTGGTACATTACCCTCACATAGAGGGGGTGTGCGGGACACAGACGCCATTGTGCGAACAGGCGGTGCTGGTCGCCCCCTGAGCGCCGGTCGTGGTTTCTGCAGTAGCTTCAACGAGCAATACCACCGAGTCGAGGCTATCAACCTCCCCGTTCTCCTTCTCCAACTCTGGTTTTCCACCCTTGTCCGCCATCTTTTGCAATATTTTTTTATTCTTCCGCCACTCTGACCACTAAGTACTGACGGTGGTCGAAAAAAACAAAAAAGTAACACGAAGATGAAAAATAAGGTTGAAATTTTTCTATAATCCTCCTCGATCGTTGGCTTGAGATTTACTTCTCTTTTTTTTACCCCATCCAATTCGTGGCTTCGATAATGATTATTATTGCGGTATCTGCTGCAGGTTCGGGGGATGGTGAGATTCGGCTCGTATAGTAATGGTCATTATTTTTATTTTCCTCTTTTTATACTATGTTACGTATAGTGCGCCCTGATCACGCCGGAAATAGTAATTAATGTTACGGGCTTTACGCCCCGTTATAGCGAGCGAATGGAACGCGATCTGAACACTAAGCGCTATCTTGTTGACCAATTGTGGGTTTCACCGTTACTAACGTTCGGTGGAAATAAAATACATCCTGGTATCGAATCATATCATTAGCCACGTGTATCGCGTTAAATTCGGAATATATATATATATATGTGTGTACGTACGTATGTATGTATGTGTGTGTACGTAGGTATATGATTGCCGGCTAATTAATCCATCAAAATAACATTATTCCCGTAGCTCGACGATGAACGTAATTTGAACCAAGTACGTGAAGCCTCCGGCGTGTTTTCCTAATTTACTTTGCAGAGTTCCCGATTAACCCAGAATTCCCATTCCCCAAAAACCTGGCAAGTTTTCTATAGAAATGAGCCCCACCAACGAGAGCCGGCCTCTACTTTATTTCTGAACGTCCTTTTCCCACATATCTTTCTTTCCGTCGTTGTCCGTATACCCGAACGACTTGGTGATTCGTCGTCCTGGCAACGGTCACGCGTGTTTCTTCACCCACCGAAATTCACTCGGATGACGCAATTTCGTCTGATTTTTTTTTTACTTTCTCTTTACCAACAGAAAGATGCAGACTTTTTTTACACTGAGGAATTCTCTGATCATAATCCACCACAATATGCCATCACAGAAGTAAAAAGCCACCCATAACCGCCCACTCCCACACAACAACCCCCCCCCCCCCCCCCCCCATTTCCTTCGACGAGGAAGGACACACAACGCAGTCTATATGAACACCGACACATTTATATACGTATATAGATATATGCTATACAATATACATGGATGGTATATATATATATATATATACCTATATAGATATATGTATGTATATAGGTGTGTGGAGAAAGGGAATGGAATACGACGCGGCTGCTGGTGCTGTTAGCGTCACATGGCCATTTAGGGGTGCGGGCAATGGTGGTTGGGGAATTGCGGAGGAAGAGGTGGTGTTCTCAAGCAAGAAGAGACGCTCGCGGCGATGTGCTTCTATCCGTTCGCGAGATGACAGAGGCCCAACTCCAACTCCACCGCCAGCAACACCACCACCAAACACTACGACCACCGAGACTAAGCACTACTACTTTCATCATCCTCACCTTATATATCTATAAGTCTGTGTGTAGGATGAACGAGAGCACCATACCACCTTTGCCTCCTCCAGATGCAACCTGGCTGCGAAAAACCAGACCATTGACACTGAGCGCTCGCCATTGTTACATCTCTGGCTAATAAAGAAAAATAAAAGCGCTTTTGCGGATATTAGTTTGTCGGTATTGCACTGCAGTCTGGCTTCCGGGTATATCTATATGTGCATGTATACAGAGGAGCGGTAACAGTTTCGAGGAGGTCGCTCCAAGTCTATTGTTACTTTTTGTTTTATTTTATTTTTTCATATTTTTCTTTTTTTTCTTCACTCTTCCGGTACCACTTCTGAAAACTAATTATTATTGTCTCGAGGAAATAAGTGAGACGATGTGGTTTTTCTAAAAGAATTTTCTTCACTCTATCATTTCAGCTCCAAAATGAAGTGGCCTTTGCTGCTACTGTGGCTACTGTTGTCCCATTCTGGAAATCTAGGGGCACTGCAGCAGCACGGTGAGTGTGAAAATTAAACTCTCTAAATTAATTACAACCTCTCACGCCTTTTAATCATCATCACATACATTTACACATGACGAGGCATATACGTTGCCGACGGTTAGAGGTACATGCGAAAAGCGCTTTGGCATAATCGATCATCATTATTTATTAAACCAAATGATGAAACGTTCAAAAAATGATCGGATAATCTTGTACCAATCCAATCGAATTGACTGTTGCGCGAAGAAGAGGATAAAATCTATTTTCCACTTCGTCGATGGGGGATAAACCTTTGGCTAAACCCTGTACTTACTCCCCTATGGAATTGAGCTCAACGGTAGATCCCAAACCACCTGGCTTCTAGCTAGCGAAATGTAAACAGATAATACCATTCTGTGGTGGTTCTGTCCTGCCTCATTCCATGTCACCCTCTTGGACCCTCGAAAAACCCCCTCCGTGTGCCAACCGTCTGGCCCGTCTGCCCACACTCAAGGCCCTACCGCGATCCTCAGAACGTGAAGTTGTCCAGCGTTTAAGTTGTTTGAACATCCCTTGGTTCACCCCAACTCACCCCCATTGACGCGTCTCACTGTTCGACGGCGATAGTGAGGACCCGCGACCCGGTACTTGCGAGCTGTACTGTGCTCTTCGGAAGTTTGATTCCGATGGTCATTGTGGCCGTGAACGAATCTGTCAAGGGGACCCCTGGGGGGACGATGTGCTTCAAGAAATCTGGAAGAGGGACTCGAGGACGCTGATGCTTGTCGATAGTGGATGATTAGAAGGACCGTGTCCTCTCACGGATTAATTGAGGCTTGATGGAACCTTGCGGATTCTGCTTTAGCGCTGGTGTTGACAGTCGTAAATAGTCGACCGATGGTTTTCAGGAAAAACAAAAACGAAAAAAAAAAAAAACGGATCCAAGAGAGAAAAAACTATGAATCTACTCATCTGTCCTTAATTTTTATTTTTATTACGTTTCGAGCTCCAAGAGTTCCAAGTTTAAGTATGTTCTTTGTAAAAAAAATGTTCATTGAGCGTAATGCAACAGTGAGAAACGAAAGGGAGTACGGGTAGGTTTTTTTTTCTTTTTCTGAGGAGGTAAACTGGAGCTGCAAGGTCTCTGCAGGGAAACGGGCGAGCAACATTCTTAAATGGTCAATTCGCACTCTGAGTGGTCCCAGTGCACTCAAGTTCACGACGACTATATCCTGTCATTTGAAATATTAACGCGAACATCAAGCGCGATGCGAACTGCGCGGTGGATGGCTTCTAGTCGGATAAAATCTATATTCTGAATACATATATGTATATATGTACCTATATACGCGTTAATGTAAATATTTAAGAAATACGCGCGAACGTTTCGACGCACTCGATTGTATAGGTATATGTATAGAGATACATATATACCATATACATGTATATATATACTCGTGAAAATGTCATCGTTTGACCTATATATCCATAAGGTATATACATACATATATGCATACAATATATTTATATAGTATCCAAGATTTGCCCGTATTCAGCGCGGACTCCATGCTTATCTTTCGGGGTATATATGGGGGGTCCTTGGATACTTTTAGTATCGGGGTCGTGTGCCTGTTATTTTTTATTATTATAGGCTAGTTAATATCGGAGGGCAATGATAGGGGTCTCACGTAGCAAATATGTGGGAGGAAACATGACGGTGCCGATGCGATGTCCCCAGGCTCTATAAGTATATCGGTAAAACCATAACAGCAGTATGTCTGTTTGTCTAATTCGATTCTGAATTTACATCGAGTTGAGTGCACTACGCGCCTCCAGTTACCTCGGAATCAACGAATTAATAATTCCCTTTCGCCGGATGCATAACGTTGTTTTAATCCAATTTTATTACGTATTTATAGAAGTAATTGGATCATTTTAACAGACTTGATTTACTCCCCTGCTACCGGCAAAGAGTTCGAATTCATGTTCACCCGAGGGAGGAGGCCAATTAGTACCGTGCCAAAATCTCGGTGCATTATATAAATGATTAACAAATTAATTTTGCACGTAATTTCTGTTACATCCTTAAGCGATAATATCTTTATTCATTTTTTCTTTAGTGGAACATTCGTAGGTGCATGTAGGTGCTACATATTTTCATACAAGATTCATTAACTTACAAGATTACACCTCGCGGATCAAGTAAAGTAAAATAATTCAAGATGTGACTTGGTTGTGATGAAACGATGACGAATGGGATACGTATACCTATCTACTGATTTAAAATCACCGATTCGACGGGTGTTAATTATTCCTTGCAGAACGAACAAAGCGTGCAACAGATATAGCTGATGGAAGGGAATGCGATATGGTGCTTCGTTACCACCAACCATGCAGAGGGCGATAAGTGCGTGACGAACGTGCAGCGAGGGTGTTTTTCCCCCGAATGCGATGAAATATCATTCCAGCTGGATAGTTGAATAAGTTTTTTTCTTGTGGTGGTTTTTTTTTGATTTTTTTCTTTCAATTTTTCTTTTTCGTGAAAAATAAATCATTCAGCAAATGAATCACAGCGCGTTATTCATAAGCCAGGTTTTTCATATCATATGATAAAATTGTCTATGCATTTCTGTATTCTGTATTATAAAATATCTATACCATGTATATCACATTCATTCTATGAAGACTCATAAAACTCTTAGAAAAAAAAGACGAAGAAAATTGTAAAAATATTATCTGAACACCGTTGGAAGGTGGAACGCGAAACTAACGATAAAACTAGGGTCTAGGAAAACCATGCGGCTAAAATTGACGTGAGCATCAACGGTGCGTCCTTCACCCTCCGTTACCCGGTTCCAACAGCCACCCTTCACTCACCCCTCATTCCTCTACCTATCAGTGGTGTGGCGGGGCAGGGGTGCATATCTGTGGGAGTCAGATAAGGTAGGTGGTGCCTATATCTACCTACATCCCACCGCAGGCCGGAAAGTTATGCGTGGCTCTATACCCACCAGTCCCACCAAACCCCTTGGAACTCTGCAGGGAACCGCCGAGAAGCCCGCCAGAGGCTCTTCTATACGGTAGCCAAAGTCTTGGTTTTACACTCGGTAGAGCGAGCGGGCCGAAACTGAAGGGTCGCGGATGAGGAGCGTAGGTATCCTTGGGATAGAACGGGATTCAGCTAAATGGCTGAGAGAATGGTAGTTTTTTTTCTTTTTTTTCTTTTTGGATGCGTACGTCTTTCTCGAAGGGTGGTTTTGACTCGGTTGGAACTACCTACTTTCTCCTCGATTATTATGACGATACTCTTATTCCCTTTTTCTTTTCTTTTTACTCTCATCCCCTGCAAGCTAACCACCTTGTGCCAGCAGGGGAGGAAAATTCTGGTTTAGTAAATCAAAGCGAGCGCGTTGCAGGGGATAGGGGGACGCTTTCTCTTCCTTCATGTATCCGGGCTATAGTACCGATGCAATTAGGTGTATGTATAGTGGGATAGATTTTAGCGAAACGCAGCCCTGTGCACCGTCGTTAAGCGGCTTGATTAGTCTACCTTTATAGAACGCAATAACGGGGGTGACAATAACGGGAAACGTAACGTCAACGTTGTAGAGGTACGTTCCGCGTTCCAGATAGTTGGCGCTTTGTATTTGCCCATTAATAGTGAACTACCATCCCAAGTGGTTGCCGAGTAAAGTCGTCGGTCGGTGCCTAGTCGACGCTGAGAAATTAGCGGAGGCGCTAATTGTGTTACGTAACCTAGTTAGCGATGTGTGTTCTTGGAAATTGTACCATGGTCCCTCTTTCCCCGTTACCACCTTATACCTCCCGCACTTCGCTATATACATATATATATATATATATATATATAATGTATACACCCAAACCAGTATACATATATATATTCGTTGCGTTGCCGAGGGACTCTTAATTGCCGATTTCAACGGTCATTTGTTTAACGCGGCTTACCCCCGTTGCCCCGTTGCCCCAATGCCCCATACCCACATCTGCAGTATCAAAGAGACAGATTTACGATATGAAAAACACTTTACTTATCATGTCACAGCTGCCAAGTATCAACTTTCTTTGGAATAATTAATCGCAGACAGACTGGGTTTAGGAATGAATAAACTTGTGCGCCGTTACTGGCACAAGTTCAATTTCTTGAAATTTTTGACCCGTTATCGACTTCGCTGGATTATGTTCTTGTCGTAGACTAGAATGCCGGAATTTAGATCCGTATAACTGTATATAAGCGAATGCAGTAACGGGGTAGAAAAACACCCCTTCCAGCTTGGCTACATATATTTGGGGAACAGCTCGGCACTGTGCAGGGTGAAGGAGCGGTTGCACTTCTGTACTTTACATACCAGCTGGCATGTTTAGGTTATTATATATACATGTATGTATGTATATATATTGGTATATAATATATATATATATACAGCGTACGAAGGCGGCGTGAATTTAGCCGTGTCTGCGTTATGCATATTTATATCTATACCGAGTCTCGCTGGAAGCTTGGCTTGACCCAGTCTAGCTTCCATCCTGATTCCCACTGGGATATCAAGGGGCTATTATTTTCCCGGTTCATTAACTTTAATGCTTGGATTTGGGTAAATATTTGCGAGCTATGGACCTATCCTCGGAAACCTCGTAATTTAAACCGAAAAGCTGACCCGCCGCAAAATTTCTACAGCTTGGTGGTAGTAGGAAAACTCGCCTCGTCTTACAAATTCTCATACCTAGAACCGGCGCCTCGGTATTCATCAAAAAAATGAATGAAAATAAAAAAAATAAAGAAAATTTCAACACGCTTATGGTATTCTAATATTACTTACGATCACCGCCTGCTTTTCTGTCGCGCACAATATTATTTATACTAATTACTCAACTTATAGAACGTGAAATAAAATGATAAGAAATAGCGCCTTGTGTAATTTATCCTCAGATTTTCACTGCCAGAAACCAAAGCAGCTATGTTTCCTGGCGTGCAGAAGAAAGCTGTGCATGTGATTACTTAGCACCTTGCCAACTGAGATCTTATAGGCTCGCCTAACGGTTTAGCCAAAATTCAATGAATTATGCGATAGGTAGGTATATCTCGTTAGTTTACAATTATTTTTTCTACACAATTGTCATTGGAATCGATCTACTGGATAAGAAAAGTTAATCTATTGCTTAGACACGCGAGACATGAGACTACGTAATGGTAGAACAAGTCGTTTGGTTTAGCATGCAGGGTAGGTAGGTATATGTAGTGTGAAGACAAATGGAGTAGAGTATACATTGCAAAGTACAAAGTGGCTACTAACAAGCTTTCAGAGCGATTAATCGATTACGATCTCACCGGCTAATAGTATATCTTGTCGATGATACTCAGCAGTAACTTACTGCCTCTGTATTGTGGGGTAACACAGGAATTATTCCATAGAGGATAATACCACCCAGGGTGTTTTTGTCGGCTCGCGATATACGACACTCGAAGCAAACGCGTATCTCGAAAACTCACCCCTTTTCTCTCGGTATGAAGTCGATGTATTTCCAAGTAGTGTGTGTATAGTATATATGCATGTGCGTGTGTGTAGACGTGTAAGGCTTATGACGATACATAAACGTTATATCCTCGAGACTTGGCGTCTCTTAAAGCCTAGGTGGTGGTCGTGCGTAAAAGATCCCGTCCGCGACAAACGATGCCTCAGGGAAGTGTGGTTCCGAGACGTTTATTAAATAAGGGCGGGGAAAGGACAAGGATTAAAGGCAAAGGTGGGGGTAAGTAAGAGGGCCCAGCGGGGGACCTATTATGTGATTGCTCGTTATTGTTTTACGGCCAGACTCGGTGGAGTGGTAAGGATAAGACTGCGGGGGTGGAGAGGATTGTAATAAAATCAAAATACCCAGAGGGCTGAAGAACCGGGACGGCGATGTAGGCAAGACCGGGAGCCGTCTCGCATCATTAACTGATAGTAACGGGCAGCCCACCCTCTGCTAAGCTACAAGCGTCCAACCTCATATACGTTTTTTTTCAACCCTTTCCACCTGCGATTAAAGAAACGAACGACGACGAGATACTCCATCTGCATACATTCAGTCGGTTGAAAATCTCTTCTTGGCTAATGAAAAGAACTATACTCATGATCGAACGTTGGTTTAGTTTGAAGGGTTGTTCTACCCTAAAATTCATGTCGAAATGAATTTATGAAAATCTATTCATATGTATAGTCGGCAGGCATCATTCAGTACATGACCACGAATATATCTTTCGTCGTCTCATTTTTATCTTCGTTTCAACCTCCTTCTATAAGCAGATGCGTCGCTTTACTAACCCCAAACGCCGTTAACCCTCGTAATGCATCCTGAAATAACTTCCCTTTCACGTAGGCGAGATAGTGTACGAAGAGGGACGCGTGTCGCTGTGATTTTCTGCTATATGTCAACTGTCGTGAAGCCTACCCTGATTTTACCCTACTATACCCTGTCTTACATTAGGAATAAACTTCCCTCAGGGTTTTGGCACTGTATAGGTATGCTGTATGCTTTAGCGAATATACATGGACGTACGCAATATTCAACTTTAATATCACTCGAGCGAATTCGGGATATTAATTTTTTTAAATCTTTCTTTCACTATTGAGATTGTCGAACTATTAGCTGCAGGTAGACAATCCAAGAATGGGAAAAAATCCTTTCGTTTTGCTCCTCGCACTCGCAGATCAACGAACCTTGGAAAGTCCGGTAAACTAACGATCGTTTTAGTTGATACAGCGATCTCCGGTATTCTATTGACGTGAACCGATAACAAATGTATTATTTTCTTTCCAAGTAATAACACTAACATAAAATGATGGGAGTTGGGAAAGCCCCAAGAAAGCTGGACAGGTTCGTATAATGTACTTCGAGCAACCGTTCGGCGCTCGGTCCTGAGCATAAATACAAGACGGTTGTCCCACCGGCGGCTAAGGGGTGGCTGAGAAGAGGGTAGAGGAAGATGCAGGGTACTCCACATTATAAAAGCGTTGGACGCGGTAAACGAGGTAGAAAACAGCCGTTTACGAAGAAATAAATATTCGGAAAACAGCCCTTATAAACAGATAAACATCTCGATAACTCTCTGAAGGGGCGCAGCCAAGGGTTGTGTATCTCAATATCATAGGAGCTCTTGAACGCTCGCAGACCCACGCATAGTACCTACACCTTCTCATATAAATATCTATAACATGATGCCAGTTTTACATGAATATAAACACACACACACATAGGTACACCCGCGTCTTTTGATTCTGGTGAAGCACGTGGCCTGAGGGAAAAAGGAAAATCTTGATGCTTTGTATGATCGATCATCAATACTTTTTGGGTATACGGTGCGGTATTCGTGTGCGGTTCACTGATAGAAATAAGAAATATAGAAATCATGCGACGGATCACATTCATTGAGAATTCTTCTTTTTTTTTTTCTTGGTGAATGTAAATTGAAATTATATTGGATGAGAGAATCTCTTGTAAGATAGATACCTTCTCCACATAAACTAGCTTCAGATTATAATATATGTTATACCTACTGAGGGAATAACTGGCCAAGATCTACCACCAGGCTCAACATGACGAATGAACGTATATTTCATTCGTTCTCACTGAACCATCATTTCATTCTCCCATTTAAATTCTGGTTCGACGAACCAAATTTGATATTCAAATTGTTTGCTTATTTATCTGCATCGTTTATTACTGGGACTCGGTGTTAGCGCGGCCTCCACATCGCGTCGCCGCGTTTCAAGTGAAAAAGACTGCGAAATTGTTACCAAAATTCATTTATGTATTTCATCCACTTGGGTATTTTTCGTCCCCATTACCATTACCATTACCGAAATTAACATAACAGATGTATAAGAAGGCGAATCTGTTTATGCTTTCAAAGCTAAAGTGAAATATTGACGAATCACATGATAAATAAACCCATTATACCTACTTGTAACGTGACACGTTTAGTCTCGACCTAATCATTCCTAGATATCGGAAGGCAACTTCCCCGTCGTACCATCATATCGTCGGATATCTAGGAGCTAGATTTCGCTTAATGTTCCAAAGATTAACCTTCGCCCTTAGGTGGGTAATTAGCCCGTCGTTAGATTAACGAAGTCAGTAGAAATCGGCTTATAATTTCAAAGTTAAGTATAGGTAGGTCTCGATTCCTCGAACAATGCCTATTACGTATCTATCCGCGACTATATCTGAGCTACAAATTCGTAAATAGAAATCAGACTATGATGGCAAAAGAACTTTGAAAAGACATAAAAAATATCGAGTCAAATACGATCGTAGCTGCAGAATGTTTAACGATTAAAAAAAAAAAAAAGAATGAGAAAACGTTCATTAAATTTCTCCCTGATTTTCTGCGTACGATTCAGATTTTTTTTCTCCCATAGTTTTGCCCGTCTTAGTCCGGGTCCCGGAGGAGCGTGGATACCTTCTGTCCCCAGCTGCTGAGATAACATCCAATTTGTGCTCAAACCGCTGGATTTTGGTCTGCCCTTCTCTGCCTCAGAATTTCCACGTTCGTCCGCAAACTGTAACGGCATCGCCGCATGGCGTTTAAAAAACAAGACGCGATTTGTATTACTTTGCCGTACCAGCAGCGACAGACGCCAAGACACGGGGTTGCAGACAGGGATTCAATTTTTCGTCAGAACCCGCGTGGAATTAGGTGGCCGAGGCGTTATGAATAGCTAAGCGCTTTGCCTATTATTTCACGCTTTAGAGAAATTGCATCATACAGCCTCAACTTTTATCTTCCAGACGAGGGGGACGAGTTTCATCAAAGATCGCGTCTATCTTAGGCTGCGCGAAATCAGAGAAATTCGCATTTTTCCAAAACCTTATTGTCAAGATTTTTCCTCATATAGTTTCCGCAATCATGCAGTGGCGCTGGAAATATAGCAGGAAATCGCAGCACTCGCACATATAGATACACACATATGCAGCCGTTTCATGAGATGTGTAAACTAATTACATACTTCAGGAGAACAGCAGAATATTAAATTTACTGTACAAAATCCAATAAACGTGTTTCCAAACAGCCTCCTCGACAAGTTACAGTCGCCTCGTACCTGCTTGCAATCTCAAAACGCAATTCACTGCTGCAATTCTGATTTCTGGCAATATTAGTCCGATGAAATAGTTCGAAATGGAAAAATCTGTTTGATAAAGAAGAACCGTTTTCACTCAACGTAATGAGGCGTGATTATGAACAATAAAGAGCATTTTGCGGTTTGGTCCAAAAGAACATGGGTGCAGAATTATTATAACAGCCATATAACTGATAAGGGATGAAATGTCTGAAAGATTTTAGCATCACAATTGTTGAATAGGTATATATAATATATAATATACAGTATTCTCTGCGTTACCACATGAAACAACGTTTCCTGTTTTGTTGAAAGCGAATTATTTCATGCGTAACTTTTCAGATAATGCTTTACCGCCAGTTCCATGGCTTGGGATTTCTATGGTTCTAGTGCGGTCGAGCTGAAACCCGCGGGGCGTCAAATCTGTCATCTGTGACGTAAAATTTGCGCACAAGTTTTAACCGTAAATGCGAATTTCCCCGTGTCGGCGTAGCTGAAAATAATAATACTTAAGCTCTGCAGAAACAATGAAAAGAAATGCGGAAGAAACCGGGGGAGAAATTTATTGAGCCGCATATATCTTTTCAATTGAAGACTCTTCGGCATGGCTGACTAGCCAGGTACTTGCGGGCTCGGCTGTAATCAGATTTTGCAGAAAAGCTCATTCGGTTATTATATCCAGGCAAGTTTAGAGGACCAGTACAGCGACTTTTCGAGAAATTATCATAGTCCGAAACCAATTTATTTCATCACCAAAGTTCATTTCACATCAAAATATTTTTCTTTCTCCAAATCATGTGTCGTAAGGATTTTAGAGCACCGTTGGACCGATTCAGGTCATCTTGGATTCATTTTCTTCAGAAATCAAATCCTCATCATGTGAATGTAGGAATTTCGAAAATTCTTCGTTTTGGCCAAGTTATTTAAGAAATGAGTGATAATAATTTTTGCAAATTTCGTAAATTGATCATAACTTATGACATAATTTTTGATTTTAAAATCCCTACGTTCCCAAGATGAGGAATGGTTCACCGGAGAAAATGAGACGTCAAGAGATTGAATTGGACCAACGGTGTGCCAAAATCCTTACGACACATGATTTGGAAAAGGAAAAATATTTCGATGTGAAATGAACTTTGGGTATGGAATAAATTGATTTCGGACTATGACAATTTCTCGAAAAGTCGCTGTACTGGTCCCCTTAAAGTCACAATATTGAAGAAATGTGAATATGACCAGTACACGAGGTCCCTCAACTGGCCTCATTAATAACAGACTAGTTTATTCTTGGCAGATTGTAAACATAATTAAAAAGCTCGTTTACATACCGATAAGCAACGTCGTGTACCTTATGGTCGACTGTGACGCAACGAGCTAGTGCAAATAAGACCTAAGTCGAATACAGGCCAAGGAAAAGGCATATCTGCTGTGTTATATATAATTAGCAGTTTGCACCGGTGTAAACCTCGCGTGAGTTAGCCACCTGAATCGAAAAATATATTGCCATGTGAATAACGCGTCAATAAAATATCGAGGTTGAACGTCGAACCCTTTCAAATAATGAAACACCCTTCGATCGGTAGCTTTCGAACGTTATATGTTATATACCTTATAACTCTCTTTTTTTATTTTCACACGCTCACGCCCTGCATGGAAAGTCCATCTTATTTCGGGGGTTCTATGGTTTTTTTTTCTTTGATTTTTGATTTTTTTTTTGATTTCATCTTATTTCTTTTTATTTTTGGGTGGATTTAGGAAAACCTTCAGACCTTTGAAAGCTCTTGAATCTCTCATCCTTTGGAACCTTTGGAAATTCTGGCGGACGGACCGACGTCATTTGCCAAGTTCAGCTCAATATTTCCGCGTCCGATTCAGAGATTTTTCATCTTTTCTTCCCCTTTTGATATCCGCATAATTTTGACTCGCGCGTTGGGAAACAGTGTCTCGTCTCGCGCCTGCAAGATGGATGACGAGCCGGGAGGAATAATCTCGCTGTCATGAATTCTGGATTCTACAAGCCGAAAGAAGTATAAGGGAACAGAACGCAATATTTCTAACGTGAAATCGTGATAACTCACAAATTTTCACGGAGAGTCTCATCGCCGCAGAGAATAATATAACCGAAGATTAATTTTCTCAATTCTAGGTACATATATGCGTATACCTATATGTATACTGCACCCTTGACCAAAGCCTGATTTTCAAACCCGAACGCATATACCCAACTCCGTTATTCTTCCTTCCATTTCGCGGCACGCAAACCCATCATAGTCGAATTATACAATGGGAAATTTTTTGGTGAAGGTGAGTCGGAGCTTCAGATTTTTCGCAATGATCTGCAGCTGCGGGATAAAATCCAATATTTTCAGGTGACAAAGATAAGAGAGAGGGAGAAAAAATTAAAAAAAAAAACGTTAATAGTAATCAAACTATCGCGGTGCGAAAATAGCTACGATTTATAGGACTCAGACGAGAGCAGACTGCTCAGCTGTTACTAAGCCCATGAAAAATCAATAAGACCGCTACTCAGCAGGAGATTGCAATTACCTGCCGGTCAAGCGCAATTAAGTCAAGAGCTCAGAGTTTCTAGTCTCTCATCTGATACTGTTCCTCATATAGCTCCGGTATATAATTAAAAAGTTCTTAAACTTATTGCATTTAAAACCAGGTGAATAAGTGTTCATTAGTCTATACCTATGTTCGGGTGGAAATGGTTGATATTCGTTACTTCCGGACTGTAATTGTTACAGTTTTTGAAGAAATTTCACGTTCACCCAAATACTTCATGCCTCTAAACATCGATGGTCAATAAATTTCTTCCCGTTCGAATCTCACGTATATCTTATCACGATGTTATGCGTGAAAAAGTTGAAATGTTTGCAAAGAAAAAAGACATCTGGATCTCCCGCCCCAATTTGGGGTGAGTAAGCGACGCCGTCGCGGGGTGGGCTTAAGAAAACAATTACAGAAATACGAGCGCGTAATTCCAGGTATAAGGGAATGAATGAGAGATGGATGGATGGATGGGATGGACGGGGAGACGGACAGATGGGAGCCCAGTGGGGTCGGCAAAGTCCGTCGTAATTACAATATTTTATTAACATTTTGGTATGCCAGCTATGTTTCAATTGTTCCCGGCAATAAAGCTCCCGAGTCCTGGCAAAGGTATGCTATCGAGTTGAACCCGAGTCCGTTTGAAAATCTAAGAATCTTCGTCCTTCCAATTCAGAGTTTCCTTCTCGAATAACTCTATCTTGTATATATCAGTAGAAAATCCTAATTCTATCACATACAGGTTTCAAAAAAGGTGAAGTTCAGGTTCGTATTTCGATTAATTTCATTTTGAAAATCCCAACTCTTTTACCAGCTTTTTAAAGAAACAGTGCTCGTACCAGGATGTGTAAACCTGTTGGTATAATAAACTGAACACACGATCCACGGTCGGACGTATTACCTCCTAATTACGGATGTATGATGTCACGTGAACATGCATCGGGACTGGCACGGGCTGTCGCAGAATTCAGAACGAGTTCTCGATCTAAAAATATCAGAAATTTAAGGAATCGCTCTGCTGCCAAGGATGTGGGACAGTCGCATGGCATGAGACTTTTGTCAAACGTTCCTAGTTACGTAGTACCTAGATCCACCTATCCACCTAGTCTACCTACCTACTCAAAGAAGGAACATAATTTATTCCTTCGCGTGGCTCAACGAATCGAATATACTTTTCGCCCGACTAGCTACGTCTGCAGAAGCTTGGCTTTAAGCAAATACGTAATCTCGAAGCGTCTATTGGCATGACATTTTTTCATTCCTTCGTATCTTGCCAGTTTGATCGGGAAGACAGGAATCAATCAATGTACTATTTCCAGCGAGATTCACTTCTTCGACTGTCCTTGGCGCCGAGATATATCAAACGAATTTATATACCCCTGTACATAATGAATGAGATACTATTTTCATATCCTGATGAGAGCCTCTGAACCATTGCACAGGGCTCGCTTCGTCGTTTAATATTCAAATTTACGGCTTAAGTCTGGCTCCTTTCTGGTTCACCTCATCTCAACTTCAAGCGGCATGCTGCAGTTGCACTTAGCATTCAGCTACTTCTAATGCGATTAAGGATTTTACCCAATCCTCTGACCACACACTTTGGGCTGCCAGGACTCGGTGCACTTTGTGCAACCATGAGCCACCTCGTCAAAGCGACGTACGGCCAAAAAGGTTCCAGACGCTAATTATCATCCGGCCACATACCCGTCGGTATTCAATTATTGATTTAACCGTGAATTTCGGCGGAACGTACCTACGTGATTCGAAAATTTTCGCTAAACCGAAACGAGACGGGTGTATAAAGCTTCGGGCGAGCTGTAGAAGCGACGCTTTTATCTCGGGCTTTCAGATTTTAGCCATAGTATACGTACGTTAGCGCCATTCGTAGATGATAAGTTTCAAAAGTCTCTTCTTTGCCGGGACCTGCAACTTTGGCGAACTAACAAATAGAATAAATTTAATTTACCTCTCAGTGAGGGTATTCAGAGAGATTTTAAGGCATAGAAATAGAAAGAGAAAGAGAAAGAGGGGAAGGTTCATGCCTGCAAGAGGAGTGTGAATTCTGTCCTGCGCGACCTGAAAGGCGACAGTCAAGGAGTAGAACCAGACAACACAGTAATGCCATTACCACAGATAATCAATTTATCGTTAGTAATTTAAGTATAATTAATACCGAACTCTTGATGTATTGTCTTACCGGTTCTAGCGGAGATCGAGGTGAACGTCCTGAAATAATTTATTCCCCTTTGTAATTTCTTCCCACAACTAATATAGGGGCGGAGGTTTCTCCGTGAAATTTTCACCCCACATAGACTTAAATCCCGATGTATAATATTTTGAAAATATTTTTCATTACGTTTACAAAAACTCGAGCAAATTCCTCCGCAGGACTTCGCATGTTTCCTCGTTTGTTCGTTCGACCGGGCTTTCGCGACCGACGAAATAATTGCTCGAGAAAACTAATTACTGGTTACCTACCTCTCTCTCTCTCTCTCTCTCTCCCCGATACAACCGTGGTGAGCCAGGGCAATGTGAAAACTGTAGGTACAGCGACATAATTTCAAATTCCAAACTCCCCTTCGCCCCAAATCCTACTTTCGTCCAATCCCAGCGCGACCACGTATCGGTGATCGACGTCGTACGGATCGTGGCAAACCTTCCTTTTGTTCAATTTTTATTTCCCAGTGAAACAATAAACTACGAACTCGGGTCGCCGCAAAGGGCGGGGTTACATTTGTTTTAATCGGAATGCTCCGATCGTTCTATCTACCTTCCTGGTTCATCGTACCGGGGCTTAAAACACTATACAGATGTGTATACCCACTGTGAAGACAGAGAATGGATTGTACAATTCACGCATACACACATCCCTACCTACGTTTATACTGCAGGGCGTCATCAGCACGTTGTGCAATTTCAACGATGTTCAAATAACTTTTTGTTCTGTATTTAAAATAACAATATACAGTGGAATACCGGATGGTTCATGGAGTGCAGGTATATCTCTTCAAAGACAAACAGAGACAGAAACTCGTATCTCATCGAGGTTTTGACCCATCAAGCTGGAAATGTTTTAATCAATTCATTCGAATCTGATGTCTTCGCATAGTTTTATCCGTAGCCTGAAAGAGCTTTTGTATTTTAGTCTTTTATACACACCGAGTTTATATTCTATACTTATTCCTCGTTATTCCATATAATTCTTTTCCCGCGTATTAAAATTTAAAAATTCGTGTGAAAAAATTTCGGCGAATTTTATTCCTCGTTGCGTATAAATTACAAACATTTGCGAACACATTTCTGCACGAAATTGTTCGATGACACGTGACGTCGGGTAAACTCCGCCTACCTGTCGTTAAAATTTCTTTTTTTTTTCAAACCCTGTCGCGAATTGAAACTGGATAATCAATGGCAATATGATTTAGCGAACTCGAGCCTTCCGTATCGTTTTGACCAAATACGCCTAGTCCAGGTATACATATTGCAGTGTAACACAGTGTATACCGCGATAAATCCGTTTCTAAAAAAAAAAAAGAACAGAAACAAAAAAAAAATTGACGCGGATTTGAACAGTATGGATAAAAATGTCATAGCGCTGTACAGGAACATTATCGTGAATGATATGATGTAGGTATTTATACAGAAAATAATGCATTAAGTAAACCGGAAAATGTACACCTATATCATTTAATCCGACCTATAATTTCAACGCGATATGCGACACAGTTTTTCATACCTGTGGGGAAATATACCATTTCAATACTTACGTTAAAACTCTATCTAGATAGAGATGATTCGTGATAAAGCTGACCTTAAGGCGCGATTAGTGGTTGAATTTGTTTGCTTTTTCTTTCTTCGATATCGATTTGTTCGTATAATTTTAATTTTTATAAGGTATGGTAGGGCGGGGCTAGTTGAGCAACTTTTCACTCAATCTCTCATAACTCTTAGAAGATGCATCAAATTTAATTGATTCCTGCATTGTTGGATTCGTGATTCATCCTTCTCTAAAACGCCTGCAGACGAAAAAAACCATTTTAGATTTGGTTCAGAAGTTATTTGCGTAAATGCGAGAATGTTCCAAGTTGCTCAACGTGCCCCATCGGTGGGGTCAGTTGAGCAAGGTATGGGGGCTTGTTGAGCAAATGGATGATATAGGGTCAGTGGTGATATGGGAATCATATGAATATTCAATAAAATTACAGTTAACAATCAAATATACATTTATTATCATTACTACATACTCTTATTATCATTTCCTCTCAAAAAAAATAAAATTAGATGCAAAATAATAGTATATTGTGTACCAAGGGCGTAAAGTGGGCTTTTTTAGACGAGTACTGCAACCACACAAGGTCAAAAAGCCCACTTAGCCTTGGTACACACCATATTTTACATAACAAAGCCATGTTTAGCGACTTTTTGATGTTTCTGTATAGGATCTAAAGTAGTACTTTTAAGTCCCAGGACTTAAATGTGGCACATTAAGTCCTGTATAGGACCTAAATGTGGCACGAAAAGTCCTAGGACTTGAAAGTACTACTTTAGGTCCCATACAGAGGCATCAAAAAGCGAGGAAAACATGCTCTCGTTTTATCAAAGTTATTTTCAATCTTTAGATTATTATACTCTTTGTATATAAAATTATATTTCCAATAGTAATTATTAAATAAATAAATGATATTATACGAGATGACTATATTACGATAACTAATTGTGAGATCAAAAATATGAATAGAGGCTTAATGGCGTTGAGCAAGCATTGCTCAACTTGCCCCAATCCGACTTATCGAAATAAAAATTAGTTTATATAAAAATAATAAGAATTAGAATTAAACCACCATGTATCATCGAAAGCTTAATGAATAAGTAAAATTTCAATACTTACTTGATCGTAAATAACTGATGTCGTACGAGTCCAAGCGGAAAATAACGAACACCTTATTTCTTATTTTTCGAGCAAAAAAAAATACAAAGCGTTCTCCCATTTTACTCGATCACCGTATGGCAATGGTCAATCGCGTAACATGTCCCCCACCCACGTCCCCCTCTTTTTGCCATTTGAAGCTGTGTCGTGCGATCCCTAGTTATCGAGATACTTCAATTGCCCAACTTGCCCCTATGCTCAACTAGACCCGCCCTACCCTATATAGATGCGTATGAATAAACATGCATGTAAAAAAAATATATATATATATGTATGTATAATATATTTTTGTATATTTATATATGCTAGGCTTGGAGCAGAGGTCGCATTGTTTTCCACGAATTGTTCGGCTCTTTCGGCTCATCGGAAAAAACAATAACCCCTCTCTACCAGGGTTGAAAAAATTCCAACGATACCGAGGAACGGTATACCTACCACCGCGTTGACCGCCGCGATTTATGTAGAAATAAAACTGAAATTAAAATTCGTTCCGGGAGGGATGTCGCTGAGAGAGAGAAATAGAGATAGAGATAGAGAGAGAGAGAAAGAGAGAAAGAGAGAGAGAGAGAGAGAGAGTGAGAGGGGATTAAAAATACTCGTGAAATGCGGACGGGGGTCAGAAAACGGAGGACTAACAACGCCTTTAATATTGGAGATTACTCGGATGTAATTCGTCCGTTCGCGGTAGCAAACGGACCACTCTGGCTTAACCGAGTTAACAGATAATGGGTAAATGCACACTTAATCGAAGCACCCCTATAAAATCCTGCAGACACAGACGCGCCATTCAACCGAAGACCAGTTTCCTCCGACCCTCCTCTTCGTCCCTTTTCATACCTTGTCTCCTTTTTTTTCTACGATCCCCTTTTCTGCTTTTCCCTTCCTTCTTCCTCCTCCTCCTCCTCCTCCTCCTCTTCTTCTTTTTATTCTTCTTCTTTTTCTTCTCGGTCGACTTGTCAAGATCCTTTTTAATTCCCGGTGTCTTGCAGGCGCTGAGTTTATCGGTCGTAAGACAGACCCGCATGCTGTAGTATAACGACCAATTAAAAAGCGCAATTTGTTTACTCCTGCACTGTGGTTATCGGTGCTGCACCTCGTGAAACAAAGGCATAAGGGTTAATTCCGTTCTTTAACTTGTACTCCTAATTGTATTAAGTCGTTTCAGAAATTGAATACATGAGAGAGAAGAAGAAGGAAAAAAAAATAAAAAAAAAATAAAAATTGTACACACACATAGATATAAGATGCAGAAAATATTCACTTCGCAAAGTTGTATGTATATATATATATATATATATTTAAAATGAAAAAAAAATGTATCGATCAAAAGAAATCTTCGCGCCATATTCCTACTGATTGAAATGGTTTTGTAACATGCCTATATCTATCATACTCGTTTAAATGCATATTTTACCGGAAATTAAAAATCCTTCACCCAGTGATATGCAGACCCACGCCAAACTTATCGAATTTTATATCGTCCGCGAGATATATTTCAGAAAAATTTTCAGTAGATACGATTTTTAGGAATTATCATCCCACTACTGTGATCGCAGGGTGTAAATTCAATTTCTGAAACGTTTCGCGATTCATCGATCAATCAATAAACTAATGTCAGATGAAACGGACCGACAGCTGATGCGAGGCAAGTAGGTAGGTATGTACCTAGGATACTATTTCGAGCACGGCGTCGTTCCTTAATTACAGGAATTGAGGTAATTGCGAATTAGTCTCTGGGTCATGGTTCGATTCGATTTCGAGCAAAGGCTAGAGGTTGTACTTATACCTATAAGCTCGGTGTGCGAGGATTCCCATCGCGTTAAAATAGTTAGATATCCAATGTTTAAATCTCCAATTTAATCTTGTAGTATATACGATATACATATATATGGTTGAATGCAAATTGAAGGTAGTCGCAAAGGGCTATTAGGTAAGTACCTATCTAATCGATTGAACGGGTTAATTCGTCTGACTATACTTCAAAGGCTATTTCGAACTATGCATCAGCTACGAAACCACTCATCGACGATGTTTAATCAGGGCATCTAGTTAATTCCTAAATTTTGTTTTACCAAAAATTCACATCGCCGTTTTAAGAGCGAAAAGCTATAAAGTGATAAGCTGTTAGTTACCTAACGATAGCAATTTACCGAAACACGCGGGGGAGGGGGGCACCGCATCCATCGAGGCTTCGCCACGTTTCGAGAAGGAGGCACTGACCCTGATTGTAAGTCGGAATCCCCGCAGACTGTGCCCAGGCACGCCTTGTACTCTTACTCTTATCTTCCTTCTCGCTTTCTCCCTTAGCACCTATCCTTAGAATTTCCTTCGTCATCCACCCACCTTTTCCCACTTTGCTATCCACCCTCCACCCTCCACGATGTTTGCACAGTTTACGATGTTTGTGTTTGCCCTAAACCCTTATTGTTATTTATAACCCTTGCCTTGCCACGCTGGGGCGCCGGCGTCAGTGCCGACGTGCTAATATACTTGATTTAATGAAAGTTCTAGTGTTGACTTGCGTCGAGACGCTCTTTCCGGGGCGTCGGGACGTCGGGGCGTTCCTGAAAATTACCTAATTTCACTCGAAGAAAGTGCTTTCTAATTGCCAAGCTCACCACCCGCTCGCAGCCCCTTCGAAAACGTTAATTTTCTGCACCTTATTTCTACACCTGCATGGATCTAACGATCAGTCATAATCCACATCTCAATCCATATCTATTGGTATAGGAAAATAATGAGAATCAAATTCGAATAATTTTCGAAACATTAAACTAATTTCTTTGTAGGTAGGTATATGAGGCGCCGTCTGCACCCAGATACTCTGCAGAGTACAAAAGCCCCCTAATTTAGTTTTGCTGGTAGCTCCCGCACTCTTGACGCCTCGGTTTGAGTCCGTGAAATATATACACATTTATGACGAGGATAGTAGTACTATATACGAACTCCTCAGAAGCCGGGGAAGTTCTTCCGCATCCTCCGCATCCTCCGCATCCTCCGCATCCTCCGCCATCTTCAGAGCACCAGCACCACTACCTCATCCTCGTGTACCAGAACTTTATAACGAATGCCGACAGTGGGGCTCAAACTTGACGTTTGAAAACTTTAGGGTCGCCCCGTACGTCGCGTCGTCACCCGGTGAAAGCTGTATAAGATCGGGAAGAACAATGCCCGAATTCCCCGTTGGATACAACCTACTGAGAGTCCAGATTTCGGTCCAGAGAAGAGGACGTCCGAACGCCTGCTTCAACGGCGTTTAACTCGGCTCGGTCAAGCCAGCTTAGCTCTGTTCGTTTTACCGCCTTCTCCTACCAAAGTTTGGGGCAGTAGATTTTCACCCAAATTGGATTCAGTCCTTCGTAATATGTGAGTGGCAGGTTGCAAAAGAGATGAGAACTGCTGCGAACGAAGATACGACATTATCGAATTCTGCAATATTAAAATCCTGCGACGAAGCTGCGTACAATGTAACTGGGTGAGTATCTGGATGGGGGATGAAAGTGATGGGGTGTAGTAACGGAAATACATGAGATATATTGAAAATACACTCTCCAACTCCTTCGAAATTCGCGTTCTTTTGATGGTGTACCTATACATGTGTAAGCGCGTCGGGACATCATACGATCGACTGGGGAGATGACGTTTTCTAGGATTCGAAACGTATCCGACATTCACAAGCCTTTTATCACTTCGAGGATCGGGTTGGGTTTGGTTGTCCGTTTCGTTTCCTGGTTGGAGAAAATCGTGCGGGAAAAAAGAACCGCTCGTATGCTGGAGTTGGATCGCTTTCCTTCTTGCTTGCTTCAAGAATGAAAGCACATCGGAAATGGCCGTAGAACTTATATGAACATTTTGAAATGTCAATTGAGCTTGATTCCTGACTGGCATTATCGATGTCGTCGAAGTAACTATGCGCTGCACCAAGAAGAAAGAGAACCACTTTCTGGAAAAGTTTCGATTCTCTCAGTTTATCCTTGGACAAGTACAGCGACTAGCAAGAGAGGGAGAGGAACAGGGTGGTGACTCCACCGCCTATACTTACCTTCTTGCTCGATGCTGGATGCTGGATGCTGGATACTGGATGTTGGATGTTGGATGCTGGATGTTACTGCCTGTATATTTAATTTCCGACGAGTCGAATGGAATTGTAGGTGGCAGGGGAATACGGAGACTGGCAGAAAGGGAAAACTTACAACTGCTTGAGAGATACTGAATTCATCTATCTTGCCACAGTCGATCTTGTATTTTATTTATTTTCTTATTTTTTTTATTCTCATTTCTCGATCTTTCTCTCGATATTTCTTGGTGCTTCTCTGCGACTTTTATACTATATTTATATACATTCATCTTTGTGGCCGTTCCTTGAATAAATTATGAACCAGTAAAAACCGCTATTCATTCATGATATTGTTCTTTAATAACACCTTCAATGAATCATGTAATTATAATTAAACTCGTTAGTACAGATCAACGATCTGATTAATGGGGCGCATGCCGACCATACTATACATGAAAATAAGGGTGCAGGTTCTTAATTTGATCATTTTCGAATATTAATGCTTATATAAGCAAGAAGTGTGCAGAGTTTCAGATTATTCGTAACGAAATTACAATAGGAAGTAAAAAAGGGGCAATACTCAGAATTGAGACAGGATCTGGGGGTTTGAGTATAGTTTGAGATTTTTTTTTAAACATTTGGAGACGTTGTGGCCTATGGGAGAATTGAAATTTGAATATTACCGAATCGAGGACAGCCCTAATTAACATGACGTTAGATACAGACGAGGTTGAATTTGTAAGTTACACATTACACCTGTGTCAAGTAGAATCCGAGGTAGGTATACATTTCGAGAGTTGAACCTCTCGGGCAATCGGTGGCCTGGGCATTATCGTGATCCATGTTGGTACGTAATTAAAACAGGATGTGTTCTCACTCCGTACCAGACGAAAAGGGGGTTGATTCCCAGCGGGGATAACCTACCCCTTCTGTTTGCCCTGCAGGGTGAGTTATCGGTGTCGGTACGATGTTATCGATAAATTCACCGGTTGGTCCAGAACGGGGGATGAGCAGAACTACGAAAACGTAAGGGTGAACCGTGGGGGCTACAAACTTGTGGGAATAAAGGGGTATATGCTGGTGTTTGTAGTTTACACGGAACTCGGCTTTATAACTAAACCATCGAATCTACGTCTATTAAATCTACATAAAATGTTTTATCCTTTTTTTTTTTATTTGATGTTACAATTTCAATTAATTTTCGATTTCTTTTTTTTTTTTGCTTTTTCTCCTCTCTCTGGTCTTAGGGGAATTCTCATTTGCCTTTTTTGATTGTACCCTTTCAGTTCGTCGGACATATAGGTATATATGTAACAGTTAATATATGCCGTAGAGTTTCAGCTTCATTCGAAACCAGGCACGAAATTACAAAGGCTAGCAGACCTGCCGATCGAATACCGCAACGCGTTTATTCCGTTTAATTAAATAAATTGGATTTCGTAAAATCGGACCTGTAGTATTTCTCTACTACAGACTTCCACATCTCCGATGTAGGTACTACGTATACATTTACTTTCAGCTTTCAGTCGTTTCGTTTTCGTCGGAAAGGATATTGGTTAATCACAATTCACAGCGTAGAGACTACCGTTTCGTTATCCGGCTGTTTCGAACTGGTGCCAGTGCAGGGGCACGCGTGGTGGCAAAAAACGAAACAAAAAGAAGAAAAAAACAAAAAAATAAAAAACGAGTTGAAAGTGAAAAGCTTCAGCTGCTATGTACCTACTATGGCAGAAACAGAACCGTCTTTCTCTCTCATTCTCTCTCTTCCCGACAGGCCCCCCGGCGCCCTACGCTGTTCCAAAACTACACGAAACAACGGTTTGTTCGTTTGTTTGTTGTGCAAGTCTTTTCGTACCTACCCGGGCTTTGTAATTACTGGGGTTCGGCGGTGTTCGCGTGGCACATGATTAAATCCACGCTTTAACGTTGTTCCTATACCGAAATACCGGGTTACAATTGAAAATTATTTAATTAATACACAGATTAATTACTACGATTCTGTATCGAGCTAACATATATATAGCTGCCAGGCAATATGCTTTCAATGCTCTATAACTCATTTGTCGAGAGACACACCGTTGACAGATTACATGTTCTGCTGTAAATCACAAACGATTCGCACAAACTTTAAACACACATTGGGGTGGCCCAAAAACAAAAAATGACTATTTTTTTTTCGATCTCGCATGAAAAGTCTTGTTAGATCATGACATGTTTCAGTTACCCTCTCGAAAAATCAACACGATTAGGAAAAATTTTACATGTTGCTCAAGAATTTCATAAATCTTGAAAAATAGTCAAAAATCGATTCATTTATAAAAGTTTACTTCTCTGTACGTTATTAATTTTGAATTTTGAAATTTTCAATGCAAATTTGATAAATAAGGCTGAGCCGCATGAAAATTGTTACCCAGGGTTCTTCGTGTCTGTCAATGTGAATTTGGTCATTTTTTTATTTCAGATTTGATATCAGCGGCTCAGAAACATTCGATTACCGATTTTTGTGCAAAACTGTCTAATCGCCAGAATTTCGGTGTTCAAATTTCTGTACATCAACTTCAGATCTGGAATCTGCAGGTCAAAAAAAAAACCTTTCCGAATGTGATTGAACAAGATCGTATATCGGGAGAAGTGTGTGTTCGAAAAAGTTAAATTAACATAAAAAAGATGGTTACCGCTACCTCTTAGAGCTGTAATCTTGTGAGAAGATTTATATCGTGTCAAAAACTAACGTTCGCAGATTGATGGGAGTAGAAGAAAAGAGGAAAAAAAGCTGTTGACTTTTCCCAGACACCCTCATAGGTATTACACTCATAGAAAAGTATCGTGGGATCAACAATAATTTTGCTTAATCAACAAAAAAATTTGGTAGATATACAGTCTACAAAATGCTTTGTTGCTTCAACAAACATTGTTTGCTGGCTGATTTAGTTTGATCAACAAATACACCAGAATGATTTAACAAAAGCATTTGGTGAAATCAACGAATGTTTCGTCATATCAGTTAAATTACTTTGTTGATTCAACTAAATTTATTTTGTTCATAAAACCAAAAAAATACTGGTAGGTACATGAATTGAAGCTTATTAGTTTTACAAAGTACAATACAGTATCTGAAAATTACATCAATTAACATAGGATCAGCTTTAGGGGGACTAACATATACTGACAACATACATATTTACAACACATAACCAATACAGGAATTAAGCGACGCTTAGAGAGGAGATCTTCTGCCACTATATATACTAACCAGCTCCTATAAGTGGTACTCGTGAGAATATCGAAAGCGATGGTCGCCGCCTTACGAGAAAATATTAAAGTAATGTACATGACCATGTAAAATCAAGAAAACATTTCGGCCTTCCAACAAAATCAGAATACACAAAATAGTGTTGTTGAATATATTCCACCGCTTTTGTTATTTCAACAAATTATTTGTTCATTCAAATAAAAACTACGTGACAGAATAATTTTGTTGTAGCGAACGAGCAAATCTCAGCCATTTGGTGATATCAACAAAACAGTTTGTCAATCCAACAGAAAAAATTTGTTGAATTGACTAAAATTGCCCACCAAAAAAATTTTGTTGGATATACCGAATTTTTTCTCTCGGTGTATACATCTCTTCTGTGAATTTCTATAAGCCTTTGATCTACGTCAAGCAATCATTATGATATGCCATTTGACCGTCCGCTGATATATACATATTTATCTGTATTTTCGCGATCCTTTTTCACGCAAGAGTCGAATTGATTTCGCGTTCCGCGGACCTGTCCTATACCGCGAGTCAATTGTGAAGGGTAGAGAGCTGCAAAACGTCCATCGTTGAGTGTTGACGAGTGTCTTCCTCGATGGGGTGAGAAAGGGGTGGGCAGAGGAAGGGGCGATTGAGCTGGAATATCTTGATTAAAATAATCTGTCACTGCGTAGTGACAGGGTGATTGGCTATCTGAGTTAAATATGATGGAGGGCTTCGCTATTTTTCTCCATATATATATATACCCCCTATACATATACCTATATATCTATATGATATATATAACCGTAGTATACCTAAATAGAGATTTTAAATTAATTAAGTTACATACCAAATCAGTGCTGCTATATTGGAGTCGATCATTGACCAATTTTTTTTCCATATTTGAACGAAAGTTTCTGAGCTATTGTTCGATGTCATTAATTTTCACCTGATTTTTCTCATTCTCGATTGATCTCTGAACTTTTGATCCCTAAAACCGGTGAACAAAGAATGCAATGAACGTTGAATTCAGCTGTAAATCAACTATACAGCAGAAATTCATGATTCTTTCCCATCAATATGTGACAAATGAAATTGTGTATTTTGTTCAAGCTTTGAATTCAGCTAAATATCAATATCCCTGATGGACTGCACTTTCGTTATCCTTGCATTTGTTTCGATTTTGCGTATCTAGTTGAAATTTATTTATTTTTTTACTATTTAAGCGGAAATCAGGCTCTTTCCACGTTTCCTCACGGTATACAGCCATTATGCATGTTATCTTCACGCCTAGAGTAACCCGGGGTGAAATATAATCATGGAAAATGTAAACCCAGTGCAAAGAGCTTCGAAAAGTAAAGTGGCAGTGAATTTGCCAAAGTTTTATCCACGGAGCAAGAAAGTGGCCGTTTTTATATAATTGCCTGTACTTTTGAAGTACGTATAGATCTTTTTTCAGATTCAGGATCTCCTCGGTTTCAGTCAATCATCTTTCGGAGTTTGAATCTAAAACACGTTGTTTGAAACCGTGGTGAGGCCCAGAAGGGGGGAAAGGGGGATTCATTGAGTAACCGGGGCCCCAGGGAAATAGCTCAAGGCGTAACGATGAAAACTCGGAGAGTTTCTAATTGGCATATACGCGTACAGTGCAGGAAAATGCGAACCCCACGTTGTGCGTGGTGTATTTTGATTGGTCGTACGAGCTCGTCAGGCTCCAGGTTATTAACCCTCGTAATATGGCAGTGTCACGAAAAGAATGAATGAAAAAGAAACAAAAATAAAAAAAAAGGGAATACGAAGAGAAAAATGGTTTGACAGTAAAATAAATGTGCGGTAGAGAAAGGACGAGAGAAAGAGAGAGAAGGTGAAAAGAGAGGCATACATTATTATAATCTTAATTAATAGAGTCCAGTTCCCAGGGTCAGACGGGGTTGGAAAGGGTGAAACTGTTTTCCCAGAAGAGTGGTCGCTGAGCATTTCATACCTCTGCGCAATACTGTGGTTACTGAATTAACTTCCCCATTCGCTTTGCCTTGAGCTTCTATATTTTCGTATATACTATACATATATCTATGTAAAGGTATGTGTACCTACATGTACGCGCTAAAATATCTCTGCAATGTGCTGTAACACGGTATACGAGAATACTACGTGTAATATAAAAATTTCGATGGTTGGTTTCGCATATGAATACATAGGTATAGCACAAATTTTAGTCTCAAGTGTTTGTGTCTGCACGGTACATACACGAATGTGTGGAACCTGCACGGTCAAGTGACATCTGAAGCGATGCTATGCATACATCAGTCCATGAAATTTTAGTTAAATCAATTGAATGACGTAACAATTCATGTTATATGTAGGAAATTTCGAAATCTCGAAGGAATTACTCATAGAAATTTTCTCGGAGGTTGAATGATGATGGGAAACGAAACGCATTAAGCGGGTTGGCTCTTTAAATACCGTGACAATCTCAGGATGCAGAACGCCAGGGATACCAATCCAAAACTCGTTGGCAGCAGTTTAGTAACTTACTAGATTTTCGTATCAAAATTACTAAAAATCTAGTGATTCCTGGTGATTTTACTAGAAACATCTAGTGAGTTATACTAAACTGTTGCTAACGAGTTTTGGGTTGGTATCCCTGGCGTTATGCATCCTGAGATTGTCACGGTTGTCACGTATGGCGAGTGAAATTTAATGAAATTTCCATAAAAATCCCGTGGCATTTAGGTATCAGTGAAGTTTTAAGAGAGTGTTTAAGAAATAGGATATATCGCAGCGTGCAGTGAAAATGTATGGGGAAAGATTTTCTTTTGATTTAAAACAATATTAAATAATATACTATGGGCTAAGTATGCGATAGGGTACGCCGTTGGAAATTGAAAGGAAAGCCTGCGGACCGAGCATTAAGCCGCTTCCGAGTCGAGAATGAAAATTAAATTAAAAACACAAAAATGAATTCGCTACGTCGGTGGAAACCGTAAGCAAGACTCAACGACGCCCCGCGCGGTGTACGGAAAAGAGGCGGTAGTCTTAAGCCTCGCCGCCACTTACTGAAATGAGAGTAATTAATTACAAATTATATTGCTTGGGAGCGGAAAAGCTACCCTGGGAGTTGTCCAAACTTCAAAACTTAGATGATAACCGCATTTTTTTCAACTTAACTTCAATTCTAGCTAATTAAATGATCCCCCACCCCTCACGTCATACCCGGGGGCGATATACCGCTGCACCAACGTCTTTTCACTTTTCTCATAATCGAAACAAATATTCATTTCATCTTATCTCCGTGCAGTAGTAAATAGAAGAAAAAATACAAGTTCGGCGGTGCAGGTATAGGTACATCTTTCTACTTACGAAAAATAAAATTAAAAACGAAAAGAACTTTTTACGCACAACCCTTCATCTCCTCTGCAAATCGCCAGGTGTGGTACAAGCGATTTTCGACTTGAAATATGTATATCGAAATTTATGAAATTTTCTGATTATCCCTGAAGATTGACAGATAAATATATAAGTTTTAATTTAAATCTCGCGTCTCTTATCGCAAGTTTTACTTTTATTCTTTTTGTCGCTGCTACATCTGGCTACTAGCCAATCGGTTTGTCGCAAGGCAAGCAATCAAATCAGCAATCTGATTCAATTATATCGTCGTTGCCGTGTCTCGCGTCTCGACTGACATCTGACGAGCAGAAAGAGTCCGTTGCGAGGGTTTCCTCGTTTTCTCAACAACATAGACACGGGAAGATCGGCAACACCGACGACGTCCTCAAGATTGAGTGTGAATTTTACACTTCCTTGACGACCATTTCCCTGCAATAGTCGCTGCAGATGCATCCTGAGATAAAAACTTAAAAATTTATACAACGACGATGTCGTTATGTTAACGCAGCTCTTCCCTATTTTAGCCAATTTTTATGTTCCTTCTTTTTCCACGCATGAACACCATCGCGCGATTATTACATCCCATTTTCAGAAAAATCCTTGAGTTGAAAGAAACGGTATATATTAAATTTCAAATTTATTCTCTAACAATTCCGGGTGACATAATTTTACCCTTAGTATATATAAGATAACGTCTTGCACGGTCAATTACACGAAGTTGAAAATAAGAGCGGATTTAAGGTATAACTGGATGGATAATCAGAAATCGCGAAAATTCTTTAAAATTTCGTGAATGATAGTGCTTGATAGAATAATGATACATTAATTATTTCAGAATTTTACACTACATGATTTAGTAGTTACAAATTTTTGAAATCTACGAATTTACCCCTAACAACTGGATGGATAATCAAAAATCGCCAAAATTCTTTAAAATTTTATGAATGATAGTTCTTGATAGGATAATGATACATTAATTATTTCAGAATTTTACACTAAATAATTTAGTAGTTATGGATTTTTGAAATCTACGAATTTAACCCTAATTTCGTAAGATTTCGCTTCAATTGATACTAGAAAATTGCAAATTAACACTTATAAGTGTTCATTTATAACTAATTCAGCTAATTGTGAGGCCAAACATCCACTATACGATCGATACCTGTAAATACAAGATTTGCCCATTTTGGACTAACTTTTTCACCTGACTGTCCGTCCAGCTATGCCTTAAAGGGATGTTCCGTACTAATATTCAACAATGAAAATCCCTCGTAATAAAAAACTGAACGTCAATCTCTATGTTTACATCGAATTTTCCCAATACACATAGCAGGAAGGTACGTTTACAAAGCTTTCCGCTATTCGTCCAATTTACCGAGTGAAATTCGAGTAAAAATGCGATACCGTGATAGTTTGAAAATGCAAATCTATTGAAATTGGAGGGTTTATACTGACTCGACAGTTAATGCGCTATACTAACCCTAGAACCCTATACCAGGGTGAAAATCTGGAAATGCGTTTTCTGCTGATTTTCATAATTTCTTGATCATTAAATAATTCCTTTTCGACAAACTATAAACTTAAATGAAACAATTTTTTTCCTCATGAAAAACCTACTAGATTCATTTACTGGAAAGTCTCTGTGCTGCTGATGGCAACGATTGTGTACTAGGAAGAATCGCATGGGGTGGATGTCCACCCCCGTAGCTGTCTAGTGTTATAAAAGTCAGAAAAAAATCATATCAGCAAATTCTATAGGGCTGAACATAAATAATAATTATTATCGATGAGGATAATATGAATAAAAAAAGTAAGAACCTCATCGTGATGAATAAAATGCCCTAAAAATTCTTCCTATAGGTACCGAATTTTGTTACCCGACGAAATAACGTCGCGTTTATCCAGCAGTTAAACGGTGGGCGATTGTGTCTCTCAGGGCTGTTGACAGGGACAACAATATAGTATTGATATCGGCATCAACGGCTATTGCCGGTGGTAAGAGGTCACTGAAAATGTTCGATAACGTTTTCGGGCAGTATATATCCTGCAGGACGTCGTTCGACGGTTAAATTCGTTGTTTGACCAAAATATATGGCATACAGCGTACCTATATCACCCCAAATCGAACCACGGTTGTCGATGTGCATTTATATCCTGTGGAGGTTTAATCGTCGTAACAGATCGCGCGGGACTTGCAGCAACGACAAATAAATCCGTGTCTTCGATCAGGTTTCGATCTTTTTATTTCACTTTTGACCTTTTCCCCGATTCCCGATGATCGTCGCGTCGAGGTGAATTCGAGGTGAATTATTGCGTCCGCCAGATTTGGCGAAAAATTTTCGCGGACAAGTTTCATACTGATCCTTATTCCTTGTCGCAAAATTTTCTCTTTAGGTGTGAATGTGTATATACGCGTTGGAAATGTAACGCGTCATATATATTTAAGGTTTCATTTATTCCCATGAAATAAATTTTTCATTATTACTCTTTAGGTATATCGGTATATTCCTATAGGTTCAGGGTAAGCCGTAAGGTACCTATGGGCGATAGGCTTTGACGAGAGGAGATAAAGATTTCGTTTACGGGCAACGCGGGCGCGAGGTAAACGCGCGAAATAAATCAAGGATATAAAACAAAAAATGCTATTAAGTTTTTAGGATTTTTGACAGAGTTTTAGGGCTTGTATATACTATGCCGTACATTTGTCAGTTATTTGTCGAAATTTTCGCCTTACTCGGTTGGAATTGCGGGATTTAGGTACTACATATACCTCGGGGTATTTCAACTCGTTAAATATGATGAATAAAAAATAGAAGGAAAAAGGTATGTAAAAAATGAAGCGAATTCGTGTATGGATCAATCCGTCCATTATACCCATAAAAATACTCGAGTAAAATATACCTTCGGTCATTATAGCTCTGCCTCTGGCACTTCCGGCTAGTTAATTTGCGATAAAATTCATGCAAGTCCCTTTCGTGCGTATAATAACAGTAAGTAAAAGTGGTAATCTATCTATCGTACAAATATACATTATGATTCATGATATACCGTGGCTAGATTTAAATCTATAAATATTACAGCCATAATAAGAAAACATTTTTCAAAATGAAAAAAGGAATAATATAGAATCGTTCATATCGCCTCGTAATTAAAACTGAATTATACTTTTATCGACAACTTAATTAACAGCTCTATAAAATATATTTTATTCGCCGCTATATACATCCTACACCGATATTGTAATCATAATCCAAAACCTACTCGTACATAAATGATAATTATGTTTGTAATTATAATATGTCGCAGGGTGCAAGTTCCCCGAACAGTGGCGGGGCGAGTGGTTTCAATCGGGAGTACCGCAATTAGTTGCTATCAACGAGTCGACGATCACCAGTAAAGGGCGCTGCGTAGAAGCCGATGGTGACAAGTTCCTCATCGTGGATCGGTGAGCTTATATATTTAATTGGTTATACGCACGCTGTAATATACTGAAGTGAAGAGAAATCTATTTATTCTTATCATTTTATACATCGATCAATGCGTGAGAAAATATTTTTTGGTGAAATCCATAAGATATAAAATAATTTTGAATTGTATTTAAAAATATGATGAGTAACTCTGTTCCTCATAATCCTGTAAGCTATATAAGACTCGAGCAGTGTAACATTTTGGCAGCCTGTCTCGCTTAGAGAACGGTATGTATATGTAATAGAGAGAGGAGAGAGGAGAGAGAAGAGGCTGGTTTGGCAGTGTGACGAAAAGCACAGAGAAAGGGAAATGAGGGAATATAGGTAGAGAGAGAGAGATGGATAGATATAGAGAGTGCGAATGAAGGTGAAGAAGCGGGGATGAGGATAAGGGAGGAAAGCAGTCGGGAGACGAAGAGCTGAGCCGAGCTGAGAGCTAAGTTTTAATTAATGTAATGGAGAGTGGCGCGTGATTAGCCCCCCAATCAGCGAGTCCTCCTCTCTACGAGGGAGCAGCGTGGTAGTAGGGTAGTGAACCATTCGGAAGTGAAGAGAGCGAGATAACCGTTCGTGTTCCGGGTAAAGAGGAGAGGAGAGGGATGGGCATCCTGAGGGTATGAGGGAAGACTTGACGCTGTTAAATGCAGAAGCGAGGGACAGATAAAGGACAGAGAAACGAGAAATGGCGGCCGGGGGTGGAGGGTGGGTCTAGGGGTGTGGGAGAATGAAAACCGACAAATGCTTAATAGCTTCGATCGTTTGAAATTTCAATTATTTCTCTGCTCCTGTCGGGGGTTGCAAAAGTCAAGGGGGGGAAAAAGCGATCCTTTCATGCCTCTGTTTATTGGACATGGGTACCTACAGACATTTTAAATATCTATTCGGAGCTTTTAGTCGAGTGGAAGGAAGCCTGGAATAATTAACTAATAACGCTTTATTCCCTGTCTCTTGATAAGCTGCACTAAAACGTGACTCGAAAGTTAATATCTTGAATACAAATATAGGTACCCATAAGGAGTACGGGGCGGGGATCGTTGATGATGGAATTCAAATTCTACTGCATGCACTTGTTTTCGCGAAATCGAAGTAATTCACACGAAGAATCGAATGGAACCGATAAAAAAAGAAAAATGAGTCATCATTTTTTATTTCAACCCTTTCCCTTTCATTACATGACCGCAATTTCATCGCATTCCGATATTTGTTGGACCTATTCCCACGATGACGTATGGATTTATTTTTGTTCTGCAAATACGATGTGGGCTGCATGTAAGATCTGGAGTTGAGTTTGAAATATTCCATCGCCAATGTCGTAACAGTTCATTGATTACGTAGTACGTAGTATCAGTGCTTCGACGCAGATTCGGATGAAGTTGAAAAATCAAAGTTTGCGTTCATGGCTGAACGACGATGTAATCAACAAGAAAGTTTAGTCGGAGAACTGCGCCACAAATCTGATGTTCGATGGGAAACTGTTATCGTAAAAGTTTTATTTTCGTAGGTTATTCATTTATTATAAAAATTCACGATCGGACCATACCCACATGCATGCAGCCCGATATTTTAAAACTCGATTGATCAAGCCGGGCTTTAGCTTATATTCAATTCGTAATTTACTCGATTGCACGTTCACGGTTATTAGACAGTTTCATACTTGAATGGATTTAATTGAGTATGCTTATTATAATCATGGTATGGTGGATTACAGTATACGTGAAGAATACCCGGATATAATTGAATATTTAAGGGCTTTGCAGTATAATAATCGGGGAATCGATGAGATGGTAAATTGGTGAATTCAGAACGATCGCTAAACCGTTCGTTTCTATACGTTACACCTCTCGAATTCAGATTTTTTTTCATCTTCAATTTCATTTTTATGGAATTTTACAAGAGTCGTCTGTAAGCCCAGCGTCAATCGACTTCCAATTCTCTCGATGTATCATACAAATTCCAACTTTAACCATCCACCGACTTTCTCAGCTCAAACAAATTCAATTCAATCTCAAACCCGAGTAACATTTTCAAATTCGCAGGCTCACTTTTTTTCATATAAATTTTTCATTTTGACTTAAAATTATAAGAAATACACGACATTTGATGAAAATTACTATCGCAATTCTTTATCGCAAACAGCAAACTCAGTATGTAGTGAAACACACGTATATATATATATATATATATCATATATGTATAGAAATGTTTTGTAAAAATCCTTCGCTTGCGGCTTCAGGCTAATTTGCTTCGACTCACCTAGGGTGCAGGGCGAAAGAAGCGAGCTTCTATCATTTGGCAAATAAAATTGCGGAGCTACTGAAATAGAAACGGAGCTTCTGCCGCGAAATGACATTATTCATATGCAGGTGGCGTGTCGTGGCAGTGGCAATATAGATTTTTTTTGCTTCTCTTTCTTCACAAATGATGATAGGTATAGAGGTAGAACTCTCCTGTTGCCTAGGGTGATCAATGGAGCCAAGCGTACGGTAAAGTGTCTAGTCGAAACTCTATAAGAGACTGAATCGTGTGGTTCGAAGTTATTAGTCATAGATGCGTATGTGGAAATGAATTGGTGTTAAGGAGACCAGTGCTGCGACTTTTTGAGAAATTATCATAGTCCCAAATCAATTTATTTCATCACCAAAGTTCATTTCACATCAAAATATCTTTCTTTTTCCAAATCATGTGTCGTAAGGATTTTATAGCACCGTTGGACCGATTCAGGTCATCTTAGATTCATTTTCTTCAGAAAACGAATCCTCATCATGTGAATTTAGGAAGTTTGAAAATTTCTCGTTTTGGCCCTGTTATTCAAGAAATGAGTGATAATAATTTTTGCAAATTTGGTAAATTGATCATAACTTATGACATAATTTTTTATTTCAAAATCCCTACATTAACAAGATGAGGAATGGTTCACCGGAGAAAATGAGACGTCAAGAGATTGAATTGGACCAACGGTGTGCCAAAATCCTTACGACACATGATTTGGAAAAAGAAAAATATTTTGATGTGAAATGAACTTTGCGTATGAAATAAATTGATTTCGGACTATGACAATTTCTCGAAAAGTCGCTGTACTGGTCCCCTCAATAAAAAAGTAAAACACGTACTCGAGGAAAGACTCCATAATTTGAATTGAGCGGGAGAAAAGCACAAAATTTTCGACGTTAGGAAAAGAAATCTATGAATACAATAGTGATCGTTTGAAAAGCGTTTCGCACGTCATGGTATGATTACGTCTCGGACAATAACGCGTGTAGGTTGCCGGGTTTCGGAAGAGAAGTAGAAAAAAAAACAATGAAATTGAAGAAAAAGCAGAAAAAAAAAACGGAAAAAACGAAAAGAAAAATTGGACCCTCAACAAAGTATGCCGCGAAAAGTTATCCAATCAATCAGCTCGCTGATCAACTTCCCATTGATTGGTCTAATCCATCAGAGTACCTACGCCAGGATATCGCAACTTCCTTTCCTGTAAACTTATTCCCGTCATCCAGCGTTTTTTTCTGAGTTATATTGCTAATTATTTTACCCACTCTCTCGCCCTCGCAGGATACCGAGGTTGACGCGTGAGAACGATCAAGTGATATTTCTACTTTATCTATCACGTTTGACACGGAACCTAGCTAATTCGCCACTTCGGGTAATTCCCTCACTTTTTCAATCGCGATGCAATCATCCTTGTTTTCATTTTATCTCCTATTTTTTTAAATTTTTTTCTAATGAAAGCTACTTTTTTTTTCATCATCGAATCACTCAGTTTGGCCCTTCATGATGATAGCTAGACTCTGTTAGCTATATATTATCTGTGTAAGGTATACGACGTTCCATTATACGCCTCCTTCAACAAACTGGAATATAATAACGAGTAGAATATACCACATAAATTTTCACCGTTCGTATGAAACTGCGGGATGCGATGTAGAATTGTGCTTTATTAAAATCTTGCGCGGTCCGATTCGCAAACTTAAAGCCCAGTTGATAAACGAGACGAGACGAAGCTGAGGTCCTATACATTATATTTATACATATATATATTGTAGATATATGTATGTATGTATTTCGGTTAAAGTATGTCTAAGTAACTATATAATATTCTCGTGCGTATATGCAAAGCAATTTACTTCGTTTCTAGGTGACTCTGAAATTACTAATTAGAAATTAATTACAACGATTGTCTGGCGGATATAATTAGTCTGAAACAACTGAGCTTGCCGCAGTCATGCGGCTAATACCAACAACGGTTTCGCATTCGTAAAATATAAATGAACTCGGACCGGTTGTAGCCAGGTACTCGTTTTCGTTTTACCTTGCAAGCTTTTGCTTTACGTACAAGGTACGTACCTTATACCTTGCCAGCCGCAATACATACTATAACACGTTGTGTGGCCATCGTTCACACATGTACAGTCAGCCAAAGAGATCCTGACGCACCGTCGGTAAGGTGCTAGAGCAACCGTACGTACACGTTGAATACACGTTTGTTTTTAATTGTTTTCAAGACTCGAAATCAATTAAAAACAAACGGGTATTCAACGTGTACGTACGGTTGCTCGATCACCTTACCGACGGTGCGTCAGGATCTCTTTGGCTGACTGTACACATGTGTCCTGTCTGAAGGTATTACGATCTACATACGCCACAGCAGCTCCTGTTCTCCTTGAGCCTTCAGCCTCGTTTTGCCTTTCACCCCTTTTCAAAAAAAATTTGAATTCATACAAAGAACGAATTTTTTAATCAGCGTATGGAAACGGACCTGTCATATTACAGATTTTGAAATCGATTGAATAATTAAGAGGAAGATTAGATTGAAGAATTTTTACGAATTCTTTCTACTCGGTTTCGAAGGAAATCAATAGTTTTTTTTTTCTTCTTCAGAACCGACATGGTCAGGGACAGTCAGATGGTTAGCCGAGTTGGCGTGGAATACCTAATAAAGTATACTACGGTGATACCTATCTCAGAAAGTTTGGCCAAACCTCTCTGAATGGAAAAAGTTTACGTATATAGTGAAAAGTTTTGGTGTCGTGTGCACCGATCACGTACCTTTATGTTAGAACGAATTTACTTAGGTATACCGGGGAGGAGAAATTCCGGTATACTTTACTGGAATCTCTTATTATTATTATTATTGTTATTATTATTATTATTATTTAGCGCAAGACGAGTTAGCCGGATAAATTTTGGCCAAAGATCAGGTACCGACTGAAACCTGATAAAAGCACCTGGGGCATCCGCAGAACCGGCACAATATATAGTATAGTACACGTGTGAATTCGTTATACTTTGGCAGAGTCGAAAATTCCTATCTCAATATCTTGCCAAAGTATTTCCGATACTTTGGGGAAAATTCCTTACCCATCGCATGTCAACGCGAAGATGAAGACGTTGTTGCTTGTGGTGTGGGCGGCGGCGGTGGGGGCGGTGATGGTGGCTGCAGGGGTTGCCAAATTCATCGATTGACATTCTCGACTGAATATTGTTTCGCGGATACATATATTATATGAATAATGAATATACGTATACATGGTATAGGTGTACCGATAACGGGAAGGCATTCGGTTGATTGTTCGCTAAATTTTACCTCGTTCTTCGCTCAGGATATAGATTTATATTTTACAGGGCCCGACCGGGTTCGTTTGCGAGAGGGGAGATTATGAGTTATGAGCCAGAGGCTTAACAAATAGAGACAATTAAGCAGCTAATATAGGAACACGTGTCTACCAAATGTCCCTAGGGATTTGAACAAACGGAGGGAAACCCTGGAGCCAGTTATGGTGATGCATGGAGAAAATTATCAGATACCCCCCCCACATAATAACTGTACACGCAGCTTTGATGATAGAAAATAATCACCATTTCAACGTCGATTCTTTTGATATCGACTAAATGTTGATGAAATATACAGAAATTTAGAAATTTTACAATTGCAGTATAGAAAAAAGTCGATCAATATGATCTTTGGAGACTTTGGGGGTACTTTCGGTCCCCCGTTTCATCTAATCGTCGGATAGAAGTCCATAAAAAATGTTACTATATGGAGAGAAAAAAGTATCATTAATGTTTCTCGATGTATCGGCATGCTATGCTCCTATTTGCATATTTAATTGTCTACGAACATCATGCTGCAAAATATGCATACATTTGAAGGGGTTTGGAGTATGAAACGAGTGTCGAGCTAATTGATCGATTCCGATGAAACTTGGTGAGAATTTCCACAGCAGAGGGACTCGCGAATTTCCAATGTATTGGAATTCGACATTTTTTCAATGATAGGTATTGAATTGTTCGAAATTCATATCAGAGGATCAGAATCCGAGCCGAGTAATTGGCGTGGAATTTTCAACCCAAATTACGTAACACTAATAATTTGAACATTACTGCGGCAAAAAAATTGAGATGACCAAAATTTTTTTTATATATTTAGGGACTTTCTAGCCCATGGGAGCATTGCATTCGGATACGACCCAACTAAGGACCACTCTGGTGTTCATACCTCGAAATGTCTTACGTGTTCGTGTATCTAGGTATTCGGCGTATTTAACCGGCTGTATCTCGAGGTTCCTTTGCCCGGACCTCGCGAATTTGTTTACGATTTGATTGCGCGTTTAAGGTGGTGGGAATACGCGGTGATTCAGGTTTGCAAATAAAGCTTCTTAGCTCTCGCCGGCTGCACAGGCCTAGGTACGCTTTGCCTTCCATGTACATATTCCGTGTGAAGTCACGTAAATAATGCATCAATAGATGGCTGCTTTAGCCGTCCCGTTGGGATCGCGATTCCCCTCTAGCTTCTGTTCATCGGTCTTACCCCTTTCAACCCCCTAAATTTACCCCACTCTCTTCAGCTACCTCGAGCTTGCTTATGCCAACGCCGGCTTACTCACGTATTACCGGGGATTACCAGCTTCTCTGCGTTAGGGACCCCGCGTGTTGCTCTCTCCCTGAGAAGGTAAATTTTGCCCTACTGTAATCACACACGGACACGAGTACCCATACGCATGGCTCTCAACGGAAGCTGCGGATAAGAAGCGAAACTGCTTTAGTCGTAGTATTTCATGCGGGCATGCGAGAAACTTGTACCAGTACCTACGTAGGCCTTGGGTATATTTGCAAGCTTGGTAATTAGATATTTGAACCGTATAGACTCAGAAGGTTTATTTCACTGATCCGTAATATGGCATATCGAAAGGACCCTCGTACCCAGCTTCTACGATAGAAAACGAGAAATTTCTTCTTCTAGCAAGGTGAATAGTCGATGATGCAGGGAAACGGGAGATAATTAAGGGATGACGTTTCAAGTCTCGGAGCTTCATCCCTGTCCGGTTCGGTTATCTGGTTAGCGAGATTGCGTACGTTTCACCGGAAGGGAGTTTGAACGCATTATAATACATAAACTAGGTCGGCGAAACCTTGCGGTTATAGGCGGGTGGTAGGGACAATCTTGCTCTTACACCAACGAACGGCAATATCCTAAAAGCATTTTTCCATATATACGAATATCTGGGTGTAGGTATAGAAAATACGCGTATATCTCTTATGACGCTCAGAAAACTCGACGTCAACCTACGTGTGTAAGCGAACGTTATACCTACCAGCTACGTTGCGGTGTGATATTTCGCCAATTTTACAATCTGCCGAGAAAAATGTTGCAAATTTTGTTCATCTTATCTTTCAATACATCATTCGATTTGAAAGCCCTAATAGATCTTGTACATAGGTACGCGAGGTAAAAAGATCGACTTTCAATTTTGTAAGGCTCCTTTTCATTAAGTACAGCAGTTTTTTTTCCCCAAATTTTTCATACCGAATATTATATGGATACAAATATTTGGGTGAAAATTAGGAATACTGTCATGTGAATGCCTTGGGAAAATCCTGTGAAATTTGATATTATCAAAAACCCTTATTTGCCTCTGGCATATAATATTTTCAGAATTCAATCGTGCGTTAGAAAATTTTGATTCTCAATGCCGACCTTTATTCAAACATAATATAACATAACATGAAATTACATAACGTAACATAACATAACACAACCCAGATCTGGCCTCCGGCTATGCTCTGGGTAGGTATACCCTTTGCTCAAAGTAATCGCGTGCTCTCCATATACGCTTCGGTAGTCTACCGTTATCGTTGTCCCACGGGTTACACAATGCCCAAGTTATATCCCTGAAATACTTTCTTCGACGTCGCGGTTCTATACTATTCGCCAAAGTTATTCTACGGACGTGTGCCACGTACATACGTATGTATAGGTTCGTACATACATATGTATATACGTATATGGCAGACCGACCTACGACAACCCTCGGACATTCATACATCCGGGGTGTTCCGGGGGCTATCCTGTCTTTGCTGACCTTTCGGATAAGTTTTAAAGCTTCGAAATGTCCATTGAACAGAACTGAACGATTATACAAAAATATTAACAATTTCATTTCTAAGGGTTGTGTTTCTCATTTTTTGAATCTGATTAAACGAGGCTAAATTTTCAAGCAAATCACTCACGGTTAGTAAAATCCGCAGTGATGCGTATCATAGGTGTTTTTTTTTTCGATCCACTATAAAAAGGGGGCGAAAATGAAGCTCGTCAATCGACCATAATAATTCGTAAATCGTTTCGCTGCACCGCGATATCTACCCGTTAGGTACTTGGTACAAGTGAGATCAAACAAACACGATATAGTATATGTAGACGTATGTATATATATTATACAGGTGTATGCAGGTGCTTGTACAATGTTTGACGTATTGATACGCCATTGGCCGAGTACACGGATATAGGTACGCATTAACGCTGTGGGGAAATCAATAGCTCCCTTGCAAGCGGAACCCTTCGGATTTCAGGGGGTCGTACTAGTGGTCAAGCTTACACGCTATTCACGTATTAGACAATATAAACAGAATTAATATCCGAATAGTAACTATAGAGTAGACCCTAGATGCTCGTCATCGGAATGGTTCTGTACACATTAGTATTGGTCATATATAGGTATACAGTGTGTAGGTATTTATCGTATGATACATAGATCATTAAGCGTTCATCTTCTCCCTTCCACCTGCACCTGCACCAGTTATTGTTATGTTCATTTTTCAAATGCAGATCACAATGATCTTGATCAATTAATTAAGGGTCATAATCGACTTGGATATTTCACAGCTGATTAACATCATATTTTCAGACCAGGATTAAAAATAATTTGTCAGATTTTGTCTACTTTGAAAAGTGATTTTGTGACACGATGACACTTTTCCCCGTTATTTCTATTCAAGTAATTAATTTCGAATTATGAGGGGGCCAGCGGTCGTCGATCGCCGTTTCCGATATCGTCATCTCACGTGGCAGCTGCCTTATTAACGGAATAAATCCCGCAAGTGACAATCCCTCCGTGCTGCAGGCTCCTCGACACTCAATACCTTCGACGCAAAATCGAAACCCACCAGCATCCATCTTGTTCCTGCGCGCAATCAACCAATAATAATTGCACCGGATTCCTCTGATGCAGTAGTTAGTTTAAACTCGTTATTTTATTTATACAGCTTTACTATTCACCGCAGAAAAACGAAAAAGTAGAAAAAAATAAAGAAAAAAGAAAGAAAGCTGTCTGCACAAGCAATAAAAAATAATTTATGCTCGATCCTGCAGAAACTTCCTTCGTTTACAAATTAGCGACCCTTAAAAAGAATTCGCGAAATATAAATTTGCAATGACTCGCTCAATTAATCTTCTCACATCATATCGACGCTGCTTACGAAGACTAGCACGTTTCAGATTTCTTACGAAAACTAGCACGTTTTAATATTAACCAGGAAAACTAGCACGTTTTGATATTAACCACGAAAACTAGCACGTTTCGATATTTACCACGAAGACTAGCATGTTTTGATATTAACCACGAAGACTAGCACGTTTCGATATTAACCACGAAAACTAGCACGTTTCAGATTTCGCCGCGAAGATTAGTATGTTGGTCGAACTGAAACGAATATTATTTCTATTTTGCAACATTTTATCCTTCTCTAACTGCGTACTGTAAAATATACAAACGACATATTGAAGTTATTTAACAAATGTTCGAATAATTTTTTCGGGTGCTCCATAATGAATCAATCAGAAATTTAAAACATCTGTAAAGAACCTGTGAAAACAGCATCAATTTTTCTAATCCCTCCACGACAACACAATTTCGAGAATATTCATAAGTTTATTTTGATACAAAAAAACGCACTTCTACATCCGCAAATTGACTTTCATTTTGACCATCGCACACCGCACAAATCTTCAGAAAATCCTTGTTACAATAATCAAAGCATGGTGGTTTTTGCGGAGATAACTGAAACGTGCTAGTCTTCGTGGTGAATATCGAAACGTGCTAGTCTTCGTGGTAAATATCGAAACGTGCTAGTCTTCGCGGTGAAATCTGAAACGTGCTAGTTTTCGCGGCGATAGCCGAAACATGCTAGTCTTCGTGAGAAGCCGAAACGTGCTAGCTTTCGTAAGAAATCTGAAACGTGCTAGTCTTCGTAAGCAGCGTCGATATATCAATAAAATTCATTCCTGTTTTTTTTTTGGGATCCACGTTGATCTCGGTTCTTATGTTATGAAAATAATGTGAAATTTTTTCGTGCAGCGTTTCGAAGCGGTCGTTGACGTGTTATGTCGCCTTGTCCTAACTACCTATACTCTAGGAGTTATTTGTCGAAATCGATGCGCGTCATAATGACGGTGATGCGACTAGTGACGCGTGATCTTATCTGTCTCCAGACTCAGGCTCCAGCTCGAACTTACCACCTTCTCTTCTCGCCCGTTCGTATACACGTCGACATTTTCGTCGTACCTGTCTACCCTTCCGTCGTATTTATTTAAGCGTTAACGAATCGCTTACGTCAAGTCGAGTGTTAGCGTTTTAACGAGAGCGGGTTCGGAGACTTGTCGATCCAGAGATGCTGTCCGGACCGGGTCCGCTCGGATAAGCGTGGTGATTGTGCTTACAATCTATCGCGCTCTCTCATTCTCTCTCATCGTTCTTCGCTACCCTCAAATCTTCGTTCAGTTAATATTGAGCGATTCTTTTTTTCTTATCTCCGAAAAATCCGAGACCAACTCGGAGTTCCGGGCTGCTTATTTTTTTCCTTTCTTTCTTTTGCCTCGAGACAGTATTAGCCCTCGTTTACCCTTCCCGAGTTCCGATGTATTAATATTTCAAATCAGTTTCGCTAAAAACAAGGCTAATATTCTCTCCGAGTGTATTCCCTCTCTGAATAATTGTTATTGTTCTTGACCTGTATTATTATTCTCTATGATTAGATTGCTTGACCGTAAAGTATAAACCGTATCAGGGATGGATGTGGGTTTAATTATAATTGCCCCGTGACCATGCAGCGGATATTGTAGTTCATACGCATAGGCAAACCCTGACGAACATCCGGAGTGATATTTGCTCGAAACGTTCGCAGATGCCATTAAATGTTATCGCTGCTGCAGGGGAGAGTCGAAAGTTGGGAAGAATGATAAATCCCGTTTCCGAACGAGAAACGCGGTGCTCCCACACTAAACTTTTGTCAAAAACAATAATCGCTAACCACAAATCAAAGGGCGACAAAATTATTGTTGGTTGAAGCGAGAACGGACCTACTTTTCTTTCATTTCCTCCGTCAATAACTCAAATCTGTTATACTACGCGGACGGCGCCGTTCGCCATACCAGCCCGAGTTTTTCGTGCAGGGTTTCAGGGGTAGGTGGAGAAATATTTCTGTAAACACACCATTTGCCAAATATTCCGTTCACGGCTTGTTGCGGCATGTGATACTGTACAATTCTCTCTCTTTCTCTCTCTCTCTCTCTCTCTCTCTCCACTTTCCGGTATTGGCGAACCAATTTTAGAAAATGCAATACGCAGGTACCTACGTAGGTAGGTACAGCGAGATGATAAAATGAAACGATCTCCAATTTTTCAATGCTCAGTTTTTTAGCCCGCCCACCTTTTAGCGGATTAATTAAGACCCGGTAATAAATTTTGGTCGATATCTGAATCCTTCTAGCTAGTCATGGTAGAATCTCATCAGTTCCCTGCATAATGAACTCTGCATGATCAACTAGTTTCAAGCTAATCTTACCCGGGCTCAAATAGAATGCGAGTGATGACCGGAAAACAACCCTTACATGCAATGCGAGGTCCATTAAATCGAAAATTAATTTTCAATTACGTCTCAAAATGCTGGTAATCAAGTGTGAAAAAACTGAGTCTGTAGAATGTTTCTTCGATTTGGAAGAAAGAAAAAAGATATCAAGATATTCGGCAATGTTAAAGAATCTAAGCAGTCGATCGGCATCTTTATAATCTCTGTCAATTTTCGTGTAAGATTTGTCGCAAAAAATATGAATCACCCCCAGCTGTAGGTGTATTCGCGGCGAATCTCTGCGTAACCGTAAAATAAATAGCCGTAAAATTGCCGGTGTACCTACAGAAAATTCGCAAGCTCTTTTCAACGGTTTGAAATTTTAACATATTTCAGCCAGAGTGATCGCTCATCGTGAAAGGAGCTCTGCGGATTTCGTCGTTTGGTTAGGTATAATACAACGCGCGAACACGAAGTCTCGGGCTGGTTGCTGCGGCTAATGGACGCTGTTAGATCCGTCAGTCCGTCATATATTTCAAACGAGAATTCCGGAACACATTTATCAAAACAATCCAAAGCTCCATTGGAATGGTAGTTGTTAAGGGCTAGACGGAGGGTGGCAAGGCGCATGCACCCCACCTACGCGGATACCTCTATTATTTATACCGCGACAAGCAAAACAGTTGAATATTTGATACGCCTGTAAATAATAGAAGATTAAGCGCGTTTGATCGGCGAAGTAGTAGGTACTAGGCTGCATGGTTCCGTGTGGCTTATCTTCGCCTCATGTCTTTCCCCCTTTTCCGTTACAGTTGTTTCCACTTTTCCCATGCTCTCGCGAGGGAATTTCCTGCGCGATTTCGCCTACGCCACATATATACAGATATATATACCTACACGAGTATATATAGGTATACCTATACGCACGCAGCTCCAGCAAATATTATCAAAGTATCGCTAAAGATCGACTTTCTCCCACGCTTTTTTTTTTCTTTTTTCCGGCTCTGAATTATTGCGAACTTTCTTCCGCCCGAGTGCTTTCTTTCGTTTCTATATTTGTCTTCTTTCCTGTCTCGCAAACTTCCATTTTCTATACCACATATTTCGAGATAACCTGCGGACCCCTCTTTCTATCACTAATTCATCTATTTATTGGCCCTAGTATTTTTATACATGGCATTCTCGTTTCTTTTCAGACCTATTTTATTCCCTGAAATAAATTCGAATTTATAAATTGATTAAAAGTAATTTTCGCACCCTGCAGGCATCTCAAGCTTAGCTTTCGCTCGATTGAACTCGTACAAATAAAGATCTCTGACGTCTGTTTTAAGCCCTTCGCTTGACAGAAGTAAGTACCGCGTCACTTTTTTTTCATTAATTTTTATTTATTTTTCACTCTCCCCTACTTTTCCATCTTCTTTGAATTAGCTTTTCTTCAAATACTTATACTTAAAGTGTCCATCCGGTATTCCCGCTTTGTCCGAACTCATTCTGATCTTTAATTTATATTTTCATTTCCTGAACTTTCACGAGCGCGAGTAATCAAAAGAACAGAATAAATAATAGAACAAAAAAAGAACAAAAAAAGAACAAAAAAAAAAAAATTTTAAAGAATTATTGGATAAAAGTTACTACTCTCGTGAAACAAAACTAACGAATGATAAAATAGGAAAGCGTCGATTTTATGGAACAAATTTCCCCTTACTGCATTAACACTTGTACAAAAGGCGACGATGCTGACGGTTCTTATGAGCCATATAGGGGCGCGACGCAACGCGACGGTCTGACCAAGTATCGCGTAACTACTTAAAACTTGCCGATCTTGTCACGCTGTCCTCACTGCTTACTTATGCCTACTTAAGTGCGACTGGCGAGTCAAACTTAACTGTAAGACTCAAGTTTGAGTTTACCTTTGTTCTCCCACCCATAAGTCTGATGCATCGAGTAGAACTATACATATAGTTACACTTTATAGGTATATGCTGTGAATTAGTGGAAATATCGAGCCTGGGATTTTCGGTGTTCGAAATGTGGTTATATTTGAGGATTTATTTTCCTGGATGGACGTAACAATAATCCACTTCGATCCCAATTCGTCTTCTTCTTTTTTCCTTTCTTCTTTTTGTTCTTTTCTTTTTTATTTATTTTTTCTTCCTTTATTTTCACCTCTCCGACTCCCGCTCTATTTCTCTTCATCTTTTTACCTCCGCCTTTCTCTGGCTCGATTAACGCTCCGCTGCGTTGTGACTTGGAATCTGATTTGTTGCCTCTGAAAAGTGAACAGGAGTAATTTTTAACGCGTTAATTAGTTACCTGAATCCTTCCCGCTATCCCATCCAAGAGTAACGTGAAAAAGGATATTCTACTCTTATTTAGTTCACCTGAGAACTGACAAATACTCTATATACACACACCTATATATACCTAGTACCTCTATTCCTCTCGTATAATAACACTCGACTTAATTAAACGCTACGAGATATCATACCTATATATATATATATATATGCCATTTGAGTCGAGTATCCCTATATGTATTTATTCCCCTCCTAACGGATCCGAACCCCTTTTCAGGTGCCTACAGGTATACATAGCTATATACAGCTATACCTATACCTATACCTATATACATATAACCCAATTAAATTCGACGACGTCCTAGTAAAAACATTTGTTCAGAGTCGTCGGGGTCGGGCTCGGGGTCGGGGTCGGGTTCGGAACTGGGAGAGCTGTAGCCCCTGCAATCCGGCTAAAAGGCAAAAATTGCAGCTGCCTCGGAATCGGAATTACCACCTGCATTAGTGGGATTGGTAAAAATTAGGGTCGACTATACCTACCGGTTTCGAACTTTTATATCCAATATTGGGATCCTCTTACCTCTTCTAACATAAAGGATTCAATATATTTTCTTCCCGTTTATTACAGAGCTTACAACTGCTATCGATGCATGGTTATCCACGAAAAACACCCGAACGTTCTTCAGTTTAAAGAAAGTGAGTAAACGTCCGGAACACACCCTACAGTATGATGCTTTGCAAAAAGAAAGAAAAAATTGCCAAACAAAAATTGCCATCGATTTATTAGACAAATCTGTATAACTGCAACGAAGACTAAATCTTATCAATAAATTTTCAGCATTCTGCGTCCCATCAGGTGGTGTTAGCATATCCGAAGCCTGTGCTCAGCTGGCTGGGGACGCCGCGTTGTATTCATTGTTTCGTTCGGGAGCAGCTCCATCAAGATGCCCATTCGAAGGACCTCTTCTTTTCAGCTACAATCGTGGCCAGGGTGAATGTTCGAATCCACCATCTTTGGCCGAGACTTGTACCCACGAGTCGCGACTCCTGTTGCGTTATCAGGCCTGTCACGATGTTCTGGCAACCGAAAGTACAGGTAAGTTATCGTAATCGATCATGGATTATTACCTATAGCGATTGTGAAATTGGGCGAAAATTGGGACATTTGATGTTTGAATATGATCGTATATGATGATACCCGGGTATAGCGTGCGGCTATCGGAGGTAAGTCAAATCTGTAAATGATGTTTATTTACCACTGATTTTGTACATTGTGTATCCGTTTGAATATTAATGAAACGGAATTTGGTTCGAGGTATAATTGCGTCAATAGTGAAACCCAACACAATATAATGAATGATTAATGGTTTTGTCAATTACTCATCACATATATATATTATAGGTGGCTTGCCGATAATAATTCAGTGAAATTATCGCCGTTGGAAATTACCGTGATTCTCATGCGGTCAAATAAATATTCAGTTAGTTTAATTTATTCGACGCTGCACCAGACCGCCCTGTGTGTATTCTGTTTCTGTGTTACAAGAGAAAAATATATAAATTCAATACACGATTGAGATTGGCTATAAAGCCGCATAAATTCGGCCTATATCATTCGTGATTGATAATAAAATGATGAATGAAATCCCCTAGTTTTATCAGCTTGAAAACACACGCAGCTCGTAACAAATGTCATATCATGTTCATCATACACAGTCGAGGAACTTGAGTGCCTGGCAACATGGAGAGAAGGAAGCACAAAGTACCTCGTGGCACGTCTCAACGGGGAGAGACTTGTTACCGATGAGGACCGCTACAGGTGCTTCGTATACGCCAGGAGCGGTAGAAACTGGCACTTGGCTCAGAGCGGAGATGCCACCTGCAGTGGACTACTTAGTGCAACTGAAGGTGCCAGGACTCTCAACATGACGCAGAGTGAGTGAATTTAGAATCTGGATTCAACGTCCAAAGTTTTGCTCTCTTATTCCGATGGAAAAACAATGTTTAACATGCAAAAAACAACATCGAAAGAAAAAAGAAGGGTTCCGAGGGAAGGTAGATGGCAAAGGGCGAAGAATGGCCACCCTTCAACCATTCAGGGTATATAAGTTGCATGTTATAGCTATGCGCATGCTTTGAGTGGTACTCTAGTCAACTTTACTATATATGAATGAATGATCGTTTATGGATGGAGTGGGTAAATAGAACAGCAATCTTTGCACGAGTATGGGGTAAATTCTCGGCGCAATCCCTCGTCATTGCAATCGTACGATGTAAACGTGGCCTCGATGCCCTTTGTACCGTATTACACCCTGGCCCTATTATGGATACGAACTCTGCCCTCAATTCTGGACTGAGTGGAGGGCCGATGTATCAGCTTGCAGTTTTATAGCAGATTGTGTTTTTCTTCTTCTTTTTGTTCGGGGGTAAAAGTTTTCATACTAAAACCTTGACTCTACGAAGAATTTGAATCTCGATTGACATTATAAAAACAGACGGTATTTTAAAACGGTAAATTACCACGTTGAACTCTCATTTGAAAGTCGATCGAGCTTTTTGAGTCAGTATATATATGTCAGCAATTAAGTAGATGAAACTTTTGCATCACTTGTGTATTTTGTTACGCCATTGAACTCTGATTCAATATTCTATCGAATGAAATTAAAGAACGCAATACTACATCGAAAATGAGGACAGAGTTTGGTCTAATCTGTTGTAATCTCTAATACAAACATGATTGAGTTTGCCGAAAACGTCCTGCATTGATTGACAGTGTTTACCCGCGTACAGGACACCCTTTTTTCAATCACCGTGGCTATTGATCGTACTCAGAGCACGTGCCTGCTGGGAAAAAGGAAAACACAAAAAAAAGAACAGAAAGAAAAATGAAGAAAAAATAAAAAAAAAAATTGAAGAACAAAATCTGCAAGTAGGAAATCTGAGCAGGGTTTTACAGAGCTTGGCTTGTTTAGCCGAGGGCAAGAAACGAAGCTTACCACGGTTAAACCAGTTTTCGACCTTGTCTCGTTGTTTTTGGTGCCAAGGGGTAAATTTTGAAAAATCTTACAGACCCAGTGGCATCCTTAGATCAATTTTGAGACACACTTCCACGACGAGCAGATATTTTAATCACATTGCATGTAGATTGTCAATGAAAAGATATAACGAGTCTATGTATAATTTGGAAGTGAGTGCAGGGTATAATAAGTATGGGGTAATAACATACACGTATAGATATAGAGAAAAGCAGAATTGCTCACACTTGTGAAAATTGTTCGTCTAGGAAGATGGATGGTTGTGAATATTTCAAACGGTGGTGCACTGCAATAAATTCTACTAAGCGTTAAGCTGCTTAAAAATTCGAACCCGACTGGTGAATTCCCCAAACGTTCCGTTACCTCGGTGAAAACCTTGAGCCCATCCCCGGGTAGTTCCATTTAAACTTTTCACAATTCAGATTACGGCCCGGCGAACAAATTCTGGCCCAACTTGGCTCGATAATATTTTCTTTTAATTTTGCCAACTTGAATATCGTCGGTACGTCGGTAGCTCGGTGTTGCTTGTTACCTGTATCTTCACCGTGCACAACCAACGGGACAAGTTTTTCTTACTCCTGGAGCCGTATAGTATCAGAAATTATAAGCCTCGATCAATAGGAGCCGATACACGATTGAGTAACGGGTCTTGTTTATCTTTCATATCAAGATATCTGCACCCACGCCAAGGCTTGTTGCTTCAGATTGGGGATGTGCTATCCTTCGGTAACCGGAATTATCTCAAACCGTGAAATTTCGCGTTCAACCTGGGCTGAATATCGATTAAGGTTTATTCGAGGATACGACATTCCGGAGGTGATCTTTGGGCATATGCTGACACAAGCAAATAACCGATTAAACACGACGCCCACGCGTCAACTTGTCAAATCGATTACAATATATCGAAAATAGGGTTGCATATTTGCGTACCGATAATATCGACATTGACAAAGTTTCTAAACCCATTTTCGGGAAAGTTTGATTAATCGATTTACCCACTCGACGTAATGGCAAACACTGAAGCTTTTAGCTTGAAGAATTCAATGATTTTATTCTAAACGTCGATATCGACGATATCACAGTCTCTTAGTTGATAAGCAAGCTTTTAGATCCTATACGAGGGTAAAACTGTCCCATCGTTAAAGAGTTCAGAGTTATGAAACACCCGTGCAACTGGATTATTATACACCATTACTCACACCACAGCAGACGTTAATGCTACCATTTGTACTTCTCGATTTGTCATATCGTTCCCCCTGCACAAACTCAGGGTGTTTTGTTATCGCCACGAAAATTTAAACGTAATGACAATACAAACATGAAACATACGCCTCAATCTCATGCACGGAGATTATTTATTCACTCCTTATTATTTCGCTAATGGTATACCTATTCATCGAAAATATATCCAGTTTTTATAACTTTGAGTATAATCATGATCCAAATCCATCGATAACTTGAGGCATGACCGGATGGGCAGTCAGGTGAAAAAGTTGGTCCAAAATGGGCAAATCTTGTATTCACAGGTCTCGATCGTATAGTGGATGTTTGGCCTCACAAATAGCTGAATTAGTTATAAATGAACACTTATGAGTGTTAATTTGCAATTTCTTAGTATCAATTGAAGCGTAATCTTACGAAATTAGGGTTAAATTCGTAGATTTCAAAAATCCATAACTACTAAATTATTTAGTGTAAGATTCTGAAATAATTAATGTATCATTATCCTATCAAGAACTATCATTCATAAAATTTTAAAGAATTTTGGCGACTTTTGATTATCCATCCAGTTATTAGGGGTAAATTCGTAGATTTCAAAAATCCATAACTACCAAATTATTTAGTGTAAAATTCTGAAATAATTAATGTATCATTATTCTATCAAGCACTATCATTGACGAAATTTTCAAGAATTTTGTCGATTTCTGATTATCCATCCAGTTACACCTCAATGACTTATCAATATCTAACGCAGTCCTGGTCATTTTTAAGGTCACTCACCCATCGGATGTGACTTTCCCAACTGGGTTGTGTCAGCCGGAACATGGGTCGCCCTGGACTTGGTCGCACGCCTTTTAACGTCACCGAGAAATCTGACAATTCTGGATCAGGACGAAACGCGTTTCGTATGCCACTCAGTTATCGGTTCGGATCTTCAGTCCTCGACGATTCAGACAGAGCGACGAATAACTTTGGTGGCAAAAGCTACACGCGGCTGGTGAGTAACGATTTTTAAGTTTTCACAAATTCTATACTGATATGGCCGAATTTTAATGCGAAACGGCACTGCTTCTGTATATATATTTTTTTTTTTCTCTCTTCTTCAAAATTTATTCCATACTTAATTCCACGGTATTCATTTGGCAATGCATCACGTTCCTGCTCTTCCTTTTTAGCTCACGTGATTTACGTCCCGGTCTGTTTAAAATGAATCGCTCTTGCATGTTTCCGCTCTTCTCTTACGCCGTTATACTATAATGTATAATTTTTATTGTAATTTTTTTTTTATTTTATTTTTTCGAAAAGCTTCAATTTCCTTCAAAAGAATACGGACACACGTTCGCCGTTTATATCGCAGTACTTTTATAGTTCGCAGAATTTTCTTCCTGCCCGCTACCCTTAGTGATACATTCAAATCGTGCTGCAGCTATACGGCTGAGACATATTCAAGGATATGATTTATCGACACATGTGAAACTGCGCTTGATCAAAGTCGAGTGAAAAACTCGCTTATAATTCAGATTGCGAATATTGACTCAATCCATTGGGCCTTTTACTTTTTTTACATTACCTACTCCGGAAGTTGCGAATGAAGGATTGTTCCGGGAAATTATAGTCCAATATTTTCTTCGAACAAAGTATAATAAGCTGAATTCTTTCTTCTTAGAATGATAAGGTTTGATTTTGATTAAATCCGACATGGGGTTGTTTGTTTTTTTTTTTTCTGCTTCAAATTAAATTCAAAATCGCATATTATCTTCAGCTGATATCATTGCAACAGCGACTGCAGTCGCGCTGGTTTCTCGAGAAGATGAACCGAACCGTTCGATCCTTCGCGGTTGTAATCCCGCCGTAAATTGACTCTACGTCTAATCTATTCTACTTTTTTTTTATATAATTTTATAATTTTTTCACAATTTTATTTTACTTTGACGTAAAATTTGTCGTACGTCGATGGCTTTTATCTTACATAACATAGGTGTGTGTCAAATTTCGATTCTCACTTTTATACGGTAAATTTAAAAAATTCACGAGCCTCGCTGCAGTCTCGGGGGTGTTAAAAAATTGATAAAACTGCGAAACATCTATATATGGCGTTTTGCGAAAGTTTCAATCTCAAACTTCGTACTCTATCCTCGTTTGGATTCGCGAGTTTTACCACGAAAGCTCCTTATAAGATCTTTAATAATTTCTGCCGGGCTGCTGGAGCGCGTTACTTCTATTTCCTCCTTTTCTCGATAAAGTGATAACCCCGCGTAGAGAGCTATACCAAGTCTTTACCAGTCGTTCAAGATTAAATATGAGAAAATAGAACCAGGCTACAAAACTACCCTGCGATTGTCAGAAAAGTATAAAGCCAAAAAGTATCTAGCATTTCCTCTAAACAAACTTTTGTCATTTCTCAAAAGTTTTTCCCTCGCGACAACCGAGTCAAAATATTAGGCGTTATATTTTTCCTATCCTCGTTGTTTTTTTTTTTTTTTTTGTCTTTTTCTTCTTCTTCTTCTTCTTCTTCTTCTTCTTCTTCTTGGTCTTATTTCAACAACGAATCACACTCTCAGAAAAATATATATCTATGTCATTTTCTCCATCACTGTTGCCGCAATATAATGACTCTTCGAGTTTTTAGAATACTATTTGTACAACTATAGGGCTCCGTTCTCAGCTGCGCAAAAACGAATATCTATTTCTTTTCCGAATCTATGCGCTCAGCTGACAGTTTGTTAAGGACAGCTTTCCTCCTCCCATCGTATTTCGGGTTTATCTCTCCTTATCCGGGGACTTTATGACTGTCATCAGCTTTTATTTCGCACCATATTGCGATTTCAACGTGTTTCAATGCCTGCAGGAGAGCTCCGTACTACCGTACACATATACTGCCAAAATAGTAAGTTTCTACGACGAAACTCTGCTCAGCATATAGCTATATAAGTATGTAACATATCTAGTTACATACTGACTACATGGTATTTAATTTATTTGCATAAACTCTTATACTACTAACAGTTTCACTCCATGTCAGTATAAGTTAATCAGTCCTGTAATCGTATCAACATCAAAAGTAAATTAGGTATGTACACTTGTAGAGCTATTCAGTGATGAGTAAGTGCAGATTTTTTGGGTAAAAGCTTTGAAACTGTTTGCCAATTTCCATCACAGTTTTCTGTTGCAAAAAACAAAAAAAGGCATGCATCTATTCAATAAACTATATAATAGGTACGAGGTGAGAAAATGTACCCTTATACCGTTTGTGTACACATAGGTATAACGTAATGCAGCCTGATCCTTCTCTGCGAGATCTGGCGCAGCAGTCACGTAATCAGCTTACCTCTTGTTCCTGCTTTTAATAAAAAAAGTTGAGTCTGCAGTGGGAGATGAGCTTGACTAAGTCCGCTCATTGTTCAGAGGTGGTAATAGCGTAATGCGTGTTTAATCTTACCTCCTCTGTATAGGTACAGGTACAGTACACCTGCAGTTGGAAGTACAAAGAGACATGGGTTAAAAAAAAAAAGAATGCGAAAATCCAGTTGCGAAATAACGAGTCGTAAATGAACAAAAATTATCGATATTTCTGTCTCGCTAATTAATTAGTCAAATTTTGATTACGTTCCGCGAATTTCCTAGCTTTGGTCCATTATGGAGCTTCATCAATGTAACATAGATATTCATTAATGAAATTTTCATGCAAAGTAGGTATACGTTCGTTGAAGAACCAGAAAATAATTTTCACCAATAGTATGAAAAATCGTTGGGTGAAATTTAGTACGATGATCACCTTCTCCTAAATTCGTTTACTGGTGTATATATATATATATATTATTTTTTTACCCGTTGCCATTCGGGTTCAATCAGTCGTAGGAAACGGCCTTTCAGAATGAAGTTCGAAAGCTGTATACGTATAAATGTCCGATGAACAGTATATTATATACCAACGGTGTATATATATAGGAGATAACCTCAGCCGACTGTTACATATAAGAGACTTAGCTGATCTCTCAGATCCTTTTCTAAATCTCTCTACCGCTCTCGACCAATTGCTTGGAAAATTATTCCAAGTGGTAGGTATAGCTACCTACGCGACGCTTCAGCCGTTTATACGACGAGTAGGTAGGTACACCGGTAAAAAGTAGATCTGGTTCCACTTCTAGTTACACTACTGGCATAAACGACCATTTAAATCATGCAAACTTGCATAATATTCTTTGCTCGCTATCGCCCGCGAGGAATGGTCTCTCCTGCTACCATATATACCTATATATACCTATACGCCCGTCGTCTCGACGCAGCCGAGGCGATGCGACGCAAACAACTGCATAAGGTTCTACGAGACAAGAAAATGTGGTTAAGTAGAGGGATAAATCTTCTCTTCCCCCCCCCCCCCCCCCCCCCCGCACCATCTTTCCCCCATGAGAACAACAGTATAATGAATGCTGTTTATCTGGAGTTGGTTTTGGGTAAAATCGGTAAAATGGATAATCGCGTCTTTATTCTGATGTAAACCGCTGCAGAAATTCGAGGGATGCTGGAACAGACCCACTGCATACATGCATCAATGCAGAGTTTGCCTCGTTCGAACCAATTCTATGAGGTTTTTTTTTTTTTTTTTTTTCTTCAATCCAATAAGTAATAGTATGCGGATATTTGTTCGGAATAATCGAGAAAATTGATCGCTAAATTATATTGATTTCGTTATGATCTAATTCTTGTATTCAATATTGAAGAAACTCGAATTTGGTTGAAATTAATCAAACTTTTCTCTGTATGGAGTTATATTCGATATTCAAATATACATCGACTAGGGTGCGAAAAGGAACAGTAGGTAATGGCTAGTCATGGACCAGCTGGCATTTTTTATAGTATCGAAGTCTCTCTATCTCGAAGTAAGTAGTTTTGCTCTCTGATTTCTTACCGGGATTACATTGAGACGATACCTACTACCTACTTCTCCGCAACTTTTCAGTCTTGAATTGCTTGAACTTATATAGGTATTGCCCTTGTTGTCCCTGTAAAATAGATTGAACATCGGTTGGGCTGTCGAGAAAGTTTATATGTACCATTTACCTGCATAGGAGTGGGTGAAATTATAGTATAATGAAACTAGTCGCGATTTTGTTAATTTTTTTTCTTCCTTTTGGTCAACTCTGTATTCGCGGTAGAAATAATAATAATCAACTCGACACGAAGAGCAGTGATAATTGAATTTTCACAAAGAGTGAATTTGAGCGAAATTTATCAAAAATAATAATAAGTTAAAAGCATATATGCCTGCATTCGCGACTTCATATTCAACAGCATAATCGGGATATGATCGGTTCTCGGAATCTAATTATATTAACTGCGGCTGTTTGATCAAAATAATTACCGACTATTTAGTGCGTGGGTTAGAGGAAAGCCTGGAGGCGATTCGAATAATGTATTATACCCTCACATCCCCACATATGTGGATATTGGATCGAAGTCTCTGCACAGTTCCCTGAATCGGTGCGGGTGCCTCGCAGTAGCACACAGGATCTAGCGAGTAGAGTTTCTGTCTGCTGGATGGTAATAAATAATTTGTTCAATGAAGGGTAAGAGAGGAACGTTTGATCGTTCGCTACTCCTTGTTTCTTACATGTATGGATAATTGCAGGACTAATCCATATACACTCGGATCCTTCACAAGAAGTAGCTATTTCAACGCTAGTCAGTTTCACGTTCACTTTGATCACGCGGTTTTTCGCTATAAAACTCGCCCTTTCGTTTTATAAACACAAAGGATCTCTAGTGTCTGCAGGTATCAGACGATGAGGCTAGTCGATTTCTCTCATAAATAATTCGATTAATCAGGCCGAACAAGAGTGAGGTGAGGAAAGTAATGGAGATATTTGCATTCGGGCTGATACTAATAGTGCCGCAGATTATTACAGTTACTTTTTTGTTTTAAATGGGTCTTTTCCAACTCAAAGTTTCTTGTTTCACTCATCGTCTGCACTGACACTGAAGTAGAAATTAATATGATAAAACATTCATTAAATCTGAAAGTTTCGAAAATTGTGAAAAGGATTGCGGCGCTAATGATTGACAGTCTGCAGAGCAGATTTATGAATTTTAAATTCTACCCCGAATTCAGTATGCAGTAAAATTTTCAGTCTCGTTCCTCGCATCCTGTTCCTCTTAGGCTTCGCTTTTCTGAATTTGAACAGGGTCGCAGGCTTTCCAAAATGAGAATTAATCAATTGGCGTTGGTTAATTAACTGTCAACTCGACTTATAATATCTTTCAGCAAAAACGGATTCGTGTGTTTGGTCTTTCACAAGAGGGATGGACATGTGATCGAGATGCAGCAGTCCGAAATGTGGAGTCAGCAGCCAGAGGACGCATGTAAAACGAGCGGTTTTAATCCACTTTCAGCTCCGTACACGACATTCATCAGTAAGTAGCTAGGATTAAGTGATTAAGCTTAGGAATCCCCTGAGTCATCCGTATGTATAAACACAGATATGTATTATACCCAGGGGTTTTATCACGCTGACAAATCTCAGACTTCTGCTCTGACCGGATTTTATTTTATCACCCTTTGTCAAAACCATGTAATTCAAAAGCTGCAGTCACGATAACGGAGGATAAAGTTCAGAAATCTATGGAATAATGGCTTCGAAAGATCGAGAACCGTGGACTCGAGTTACAGGGAAGAAAAAAACGTATGTTGCATGTACACATGGGTTTGCTGTTACAATCAATCGTGGATTCGACCATCACGTAGGAGATCATACGACATGTTAGTCGTAAAAGTAGTTCGGCGTTCCGATTGTATAACAAAGCTTTAAACTATTGAGATAAAAATTTATTACTGCGTTCGAAGTTTACATCCGAATCTTAGTGCATACTTTTAGTACTGTTCTGATTCGTTGTAAAGAAAAGAGAGACCATACGCATCAAAAATATGACGAATATTTGAGAGCAGTATAGTTATGAGGTTCACGTTCTATTATCTTTGGTTTGACGCGAAAAAACGTTATGATATCACAAAACGGACGCTCTGCCATAGGTACGTGAAGCACGAAAATTTTATGAATCTTATCATCCTGCGTTAATTGCCGTAATCCCATGATTGCTGATTCGCGTGCGGGTTTATTACGTGTTATTTCAACTCGTTGTACTGCCGGTAGTACATAATCCTAATCGTGTACAAACGGCAGTTAAAAAAACATGGTAATTTATGCTGAAATGGAAAAGAAGAGAAGAAATTTCGGATGACAAATTTTACTTTAACAAAGATTTTTCTATTCTCATTGAAATTGGGTTAAACAATCTGAAAACTGTAGGGAGTATACATTAATCCGGGATATATTCTCCACTGTGAGGTACTGGTACATGAATCAACCAGTTCTAATGAATACTAACTACGTTTGCACTCGCGTGAAACAACACTCCATACTCGAATCTCTTAAACCCACCAAACTTAAGAAGTCCAGCAGAATATTTCACCTTCACGAACCAAAAGTCGATCCTAATTTCTTCTCCACGCTTCTCGACGGTAAATTTCTCATTTTTCAGCCTCAGACCCAATATCCCAGCAGTGTCCTCACCTAGGAAGCTACAAAGTGGCTTCATGGCGTTCGTACCACTCGATCGACGGCACCAAGGAAATGCTCGGCTCCGATGGTGAGCACAACGTCGACGTTGATGACGGTGACGCGGTTGCACAAGAGGTCAAAGTCACTCCACCCTCGCTTCCATCCCCTACGCCATGTCACCAAGACAGTGTGACTGGCCTGGATATTGGCTGTCGCAGTTCCCACCGTATGGAGTTTGCAGCCTCTTGCACAGACGAGGCATTTTCCGGTTAGTATTTTATCCTACTCGGGGTGAAAATGAGGTTTTCTCCACACCTGCTCCGAAAATTCCCCTCTGCGACCTCTTGAGCGGGCGCAAAACAGAACTTTGCGGCCCTCGGGCGGACAATCATTTTCCGCCCGCTAAAAGCGGGCGAAAGAGACTCCTTGTCCGCCCTCGGGCGCAAAGTCCTGTTTTCACAATATAGTTCTTTCCGCCCTTGATACACAATGTGCCATTGTTTAAAGAGGCGGGTTCGGGCTTGTAATAAATGTTCAAGAAGTTGAATCGCAAGGGCAATATAGGGTCGAGGATTCGACCAGCTGAAACCGGGACAGTTTTACGACGAAATATGATGAAGGACCAGTTGATAGAATAGACCGTCGGGGGTGGTAAAGGTACATACATTCAACCTGTACGGGTCAGTTACTTAATCTTGGGTCAGAATGGCATGGCCCTGGGCACGTCTGTTCCGAAACATCTTATCGGCTTACCCTTCTTGCATTACGGAGTTACCACAACCAGCGACAGTTAACTGTTAACGGGTAGTCTGGTTACTGGACTTATAGTTAGAAGCCCACCCCTCGTACAATATACGAGATTTATTTCTTACCCTAATCAAATGACTCGTGGTGCTATAAAGCTGTTATTAATCTTACCAAATTTCGTCATCGTTTCTGATCCCGCGATCACTATACCTACTAGACGTTTGGCGTGGGATAACTTCCTTGTTTGTCTGCGACTCTAATATAAATGGTAAAATTGGAGGTCGTTGGCGAAATTCCTGTGGGGATGAACTAGGAAGGAGCTTTGACGACGTAACGTGTAATTGTTGATCACCGAGTTGATAGTTATAGACACTTTGATCGCAGATTATACTTGGGTACACAGTTGAGAAGTTTGGCATCTATACGCGGAACTGAGTCCTATTACACATCTAGAGAATTAAACTGAAACTTACAGGGAAGCGAGGCGCGAGCATTACTCGTTCTGGCGTGAGGGAAATCCTGATTTACGTTGTTATCGCTTTCCTACGTCGCTTCCTCCACGGGTTTTGCGTAATTTCCCAGCAAATAGTACCCGGTATATCTATAGTACGTGTATACACATGTATACATCTATACTGCACATATCTTGCAGCTTATATTCTCGGGAATGAAAGAGAATCCCGATATTGTTCGAGCGATAATTCTTCGGATGTCTTAGAATTAGCTTCGTTTGTATAAAAAGCTCGTTGTTATCACAAAAACGAAATCTCCCTTCCCTCTACTGTCCGTTGACAATATACTTTATAAGATGGTAAATAATACAACCCTCGTAGTCAGCACCCACTATATACGTATATATATATATATATATATATGTATGATATAAAATTCTAAGAGACAGGTATAAGACAGGCGACAGTTTTTCCTTCTTCGAACAAAAACTTTCCATTAATCTTTGAAAAGGGTCCGTTTCCTGTCCAATTAAGTTAAGTGTTCTCAAAACGACCAGTTACATATTTATTTAATATACATTTTTTCCACGACTTTATTTCGGCTTTATTTAACCTGGTCATACACCATGTTTATCAATTTATTTTCGAACACACTCAGACGCCCAGGCCAAGTGTAGATCGCTTAAAAAAAAAAAAATCCTCCAATGAATTTGAATTCCGAAAAACCGATCCATGTCAAGGATCTTGGGTTCTTCACATTCATATATCGAGGACAAATTGAGATCAGACATAAGTCCCAGGCTTACATGTGACAAAAAGAATTTCCCAGTTCAATTTCTGATCAAAAAATGATATATTGACGTTTTCAATTTCGCGAAAATACAGTTTACTGGTGCCATGGCAGCTGGGAGGAAAATGGAACAGCTTATGTGGTTGCAAGCACAGAGGCAGCGCGCTACTGCCTCATCTATAGTGCAACAGCAGCGTCAGTTGCTAGTAACGATCTTTCGGTCACAAATCATTTCGCATCTTGTCCGAGACCGACGCATCCGCATCATCGACAACACATTTGGAAGGTCAATCTCACCGCTTACGGTCAGTATAGTAGTTTCACTTGATTTTATCCATCCATCATAATCATAAAGTTGAAAATTTCGCATAAGACGTATGATAGCATGCATTTTTAATTTTCTTGCATGTAATACGTTGAATAATTTTTCACATTCCAGCGCAATGCGGCAAAGCTTCGTCATCGTCTTCTTGGCGGTTGTTCTCGCCGAGGACAACGTTGCTTCGAGTATTACTGTTCACATTGTTCAGCAGATATGTAGCGAGGTGATTGCAGTTCCACTGAGTCTGGGACTAAGAAGTCTAATGCTGACTGCAACTGTATAGTAATTAAATAATTAAACCTAAAACTGATAGCGATCTGAATATACTATTATTCATTCGCTAAGCTAATAATCATATATGATAATATGTAACTATATTACATATATCGTTAGTATGGACTTTGGAAGTCGGTGCAGCATAATAGGTATGGACACGGGTACGATTTCTTCCCATACTTATCCAACAGCTGTGGCAGACATCAGATTGTTTTCAGGCTTTTCTCGGATGCATATTGTGTAAATAACTTTTCACCCTGCCTTCTAAAATCCCATATTTATTTATAAAACTATAATGAACAACCTAATGAATCGTTGAAAGTTTTTCTTTCTTTTTTTCTTTCCTTTTTTTTTCTTTCATCTTATTCTTCAAAATATGGTATTTTAAAACGCGGTTGTTGCGTGGTAGGTAGAATTGGCGAGGAGTCGTGCTATTATCCTGTAATTTTACATCGGACAAAAATTACAATGACCTGCATACATAGTATATATATTTGACGAAAAACTTTACCGAGACCACGTCGTTTCAGAATACTTATAGTAATAAAGAAGAATAAATTAAAATAAAAATAAAAACGAAAAGAAACACAAGTCATTGCGACCAATTATAGGGTTTTTTTAATTTTCTTGTTCGGTGTAAATTTATATAAATTGAGTCGATGTAGAATAAAATAATAAATGGGTGCTGGGGCCAATAATATATGAATTGAGTGTTGATTCTAGATTGAGAGATAAAAAAATTATATTTATAAGACTGAGTCTGCCGCAGTCGATTGATCAGATGGGTGAAATTTCGCTAAGAACGAAATGATACGTAGGTATAGTAAAAATTATCTAACAAAGTTATCATCATTGTGATTATACATATAATATACACATATACGCGCCTGATTATTATTCATTCGTTTCTAATAGTCACTACAATATGATCATTGATCAACCATCATCGAACGAAGAAATAGTAGAACGATTTGTATGAGCAATATAAATTTTCAATTATTGTAAAAATTCAAATTCCACTTTAATTATGATGAGAATTTTTTTCTTGCCCGTTCGAATCGTTTATAGTGAAAATTTTATCATTTCAATATTCGATATAGAACAAAACAAAGCGAAAAAAAACTGAAACTTAATTGTAAAATGACATATCGAAAAAATAGTAGCAAAAAAAATAAATATTTAGACACCGCAGATGATGTGCAGAAGATATAAGGAGAATCAATGCCACATCCTTATTGCTTATCTATAAACAGAGAACTAATAATACTTTAATAAGCATCCACCGTTAGCCCAATGAATGAAGAAGAAGAGGAAGGAGAAGAAGAGAAAGAAGAAAAAGAAGAAAAAAAAAAGAAGTAAAATAATGTTAATCGACTTAGTGAGCCTCAACGAGATATAAATATTTTTGACTTGAACTATTTTACCTAAAAACTGAACCTATTGACACACAATGCGTAAATATTGTACATTAGTTTATCAATACTCCGAGTATATAATATATATAATATTATCTAGTTACTAGTAGTTGGTGTTGGCTATAAATTGTAAACTATTAGCTGCTAATGTAATTATCAGAGTTGATACAAAGTCTATACAGACGGTCCCTATTGCAACTATGTATTTCATTCGTGCCTGCAGCGTCTTGGTCGTGATTAATCAACGCGACTGCTCTGATGAAAGCAGAACTTCTCTATAGACTTGGAAACCACTCTAACCGATGTAAATATAGTAACACTAATTCATATAGAATTTCTTATTATTTATATATAATTAAGGGATGGGCATGATACGTGCAGTCTGTATCACTCTAATAATTATAAAAAATATTTTACGAAGGTGAACTTATTTAAATATTCTTCAAAATCCTCGAAATGTTTCAATACGACTTTTTTCTTTCTTTCTTTCCCAATTTCCAGCTCAATTATTCGCGTGACAATCAGAGGACGCAGTAAATTTTTATTCGCAATTATTATTATCATTAACTGACATGTGTTATCGTCACTAATGTACGTAACATGCCTGTAACTATATGTATATCTCATCATAGATTTTTATAGCTTGTAAAGATCACAATATTATATGTGTATGGGACGAGTTGACGCGAATTGTTTCTTTTTTTTTGTTTTTTTTTTTCTTACATTCCGGAAGGGTCCTAAGCACGTTATAGTTAATAATGACACACCTAATTGGGGTATTATGTTTGTGTATAAATATTTTCAAAAATTCTCATACAGGGAGAGGTTCCACATTGGAGACCTAGAAAAAAAAATTGAACGAAAATGCACAGTGTACAGAAATGGTGCATGTTGAACATTTAAATAAATAAAAGTTTTACGTAACGTTAGGTACGGCATATTATACATATATATATACCTGATAAATATCGTCAGACTTACTGGTCGAAAATCAACTCGTTTACAAGATTCTGCAATAATATGTAAAATGAATCTGCGTCCGAATTTTGTTCGAGATTTGAGTACAGCAGTGTGATCGATCTTTCATGAAAATTGATAACTTTGTACTTTTGCAAAGTTTATCTGAGAAATGAGAGCCTGCAAAATTTGCTAGTTGTATAATTATCAAACTATGGAAGATGAATACAAAAATCGAGTTGATATTTTGGAATGTATGATGCGCGGGTCTACACGCTGGGTCAGGCCCTTTCGTTCTTTCACACCTTTAGGGTGAAGAGGATAATTGATAAAATTATTAATACTCGTAATAATAGTAATATTCGATGAAGGTGAAGAAAAAAAAAAAAAAACAAACATTAAAATAAATACTAATAAAATACGCGTTATTACACGTAGTTCGACACACAACGACTCCTACCGTCTCTAGTCTAATACTATAGCATCATTATTTTATTTGTAATTTTGATGGATTTTACGATCGAATCGCGACGAATGACAGTTTGAATATATCCGCATTAATATAAAGATATATACTTGTAACAATAGGATAATCACTCGCGACGAAGGGCCCCGTAATAATATTTATTGGAAATATCAGCTTTACCTCCAGTACGGATGACATATGTGTATAGAGTACATATATGCATATGCATATGTATATACACATATATTTATATATATATTAAGTGAATATAAATATATTATGTACAGTATGTATAGTTGATTTGTAATGTATTAAATTATTTGAAAATAACAAGATTATATGTATAACAGTTGATGAAGCTGCACGGTATCACTCATATTATACTATAGAGAAATTGAATGTAACGTGTGGTTTTGAGGAGCACTTATCCAAAGAGACCCACGCTTAAAAGCTATTCAGCGAGAAGGAAGAGAGAAGAAGAAGGAAACAAAAAACAAAAAAACCTTTAGATAAATATTGAGTGTTTTACTATCGAATTGAAATATTATAATAATTATTATCTATGGTTTTTCATTACTATATTATAGATGTTACTTAATAATATATTTACAAATAATTAACCATGTCCCGCTGTTCGTTTATACATTATTCCTGATACCTTTCATGACTTTTCAACCTTTCCTCTCTTCTATGCCTTCTGCTACATTTTTAAAATCCAGCTGCGCAGAACTTGCCACTCGAGTACGACTTTACTTCGCGACGCCATCCGACGTGATATTTTAGAACTAGATGCTGCCGAGAAGTATAAACTCATCAATACTATGGCATGGTCTGCATGATGCATACAACTAGGCGTTAGTTTTTATTTCGTAAAAATCGATCATCTTCATTTTATTTTTATCAGAAACGAAGGCAACAATCGATTGACTTTATTGCGAGACTCGTTCAGCCGAAATCCGTGTGGACGAAAGTTAAATGATCAATTTGATCGGACACAATGATGTATAACAATTATAAAACGTATTGAGAACGAGTTTAGAATAGGCGAAAGAAAAAGATTAGTTATTAGAAAGAGTCAAATGATTAATTACGGAAACCTTGTGAATTTCAGCTTTTTGTTTACTTCTTGTCTAGTTGGTGAAAAATATTTTCAAAGTTCAACTCGAATAAACCCTACTAAAAATGGCGTATAAGAATTTATAGAACCGGATAGGGGTGCGGATAGCGTTCCGTGCAGGGTTCAATCGGATTTGGTTCGTTTCTATCCGCATTTGATCCTCCTTGTCAATTTTGTGCGATCCTTATAAGGTCCTATCCTGAATTCGTCCGAATCCGAAGATTGAAAGAGTCGGTAATCTATCTTGTCTTATATCGAAAGTATTTGTCACCAGAATCCTGTACCAAATTACGTCCGTCCCTATCAGGATTTCATCCCACAGATTACAACGCGTAGGAAATATTTCAACATCCCAACTGGTGCTCGATCCGTCTCTATCAGTTTTTGAGTCGGCAGATATTCAACGTCAAAAATATTTATTCTCTCACTCGGGTTTCTATACGTCCCTGTCAGCTTTCGAATCGGTACATTTTGAGGTAATTGAAATATTGCCACGAAAATATGTCAGAGTCCCACGCAGGGCTCTATCCGTTCCTGTCGGGTTTCCATGTGATGTACATTACTTCAATATTTTCTCGTAAGGCGGCGATCATCAGTTTTGATATTCTCGCTAGTGCCACTTATAGGAGTTGGTGGGTATATATAGAGGCGGAAAATAACATTTATAAGCGTCGCCTAATTCCTGTATTGGTTATGTGTTATAAATATATATGTTGCCATTATATGTTGCGCCCCCTATGAAGCACTAAAAAAAAATGAATGAATGTATTAAAAAAAAAGATATGAATGAATAAATTTAAAAAAACAAAATAAATGAATGAATAAATTAAAAAAAAAAAAAAAAAAATGAATGAATCAAGGGGAAAAAAAACTGTTCCTACGTAATCATTGTCATTTGCAGATACTGTATCGTATTTTGTAAAAATAAGCTTTAAAACCGTATACGCGCAGGGCATCGTACACTCCGTATCAGACCGTGAAAGAGGCGACCCGATATTTTTCTAAAAATCGCAGTGCAGTAACGCATAGAAATTCCAGATCGGTTGCGGATAGCTCCAGATAGAAAGCGAACGCCGAACCCGGATAGGATCCGGAAAATTACCGTATCCAAAAAATGGAGTTTTGCTGGATAAAACCGGTTCGTCGGTTCCTATCCGGCGTTTTAAGTAGGGAAACTTTGTATCTATGTGCACTACGTGAAAGCCAGTTGAAAATTTCAAAAAATCCAAGCAAACAACAGGCTGGTTGTACAAAGCCGAGGCTTTGCCGAGCAGCGTGAAATATGGTATATTATATGGTCTTCCTCTGCCAATCCAGCGATATTCTGAAAAATGAATGACATTCGGTATACGAAAGTTAACAAGACGAAAATCTGTTCAAGACTCGGCACCCACTTTATCGCGATGCTGAAAATGATGAGTTTGAGATTACAGAACAATCGCAGGGAACAGAGCGATAATTCCTTGTCGCGGACACAGCCTGCGATAGAACAATGTAGTACGTCGCCATGCCTCCTAGTATCTGCAACGAGGGGCTGGTAACTTCCCATTCGATCGTCTCAGTGAATGCAAGAGGAATCGATTTCTGCTGATTTCGTCTATGATTTCCGCGATTTCCAGGTGTTGGTTTTGTTTAGAAACAAATACCAAGCTCGAAACAAATGCTCAGTGTTATCGATTTCCAATGATTTCTTGTGATTTCTTTTGGATTTTTCTTACTGATTCCCAGAGTTACCAGCCCCTCGATCTGCAATGTGATAAAGTTCACTGATTGGAGACACATTCATGTTCGATTAGAAGACATGAGTCTAAAACCGATTGAAACAGCAAAACTGCAGAGTACTTCACAAGCGACAAATGAATGTCAAAGTAACCAGAAGCTTTACGCGGTTAATGACATAATCCAACATGTCATATTCACCGAAAGTAGAAGTGTAGAATCTATTGAAAATAACCCATAGGCCGTGAAATCGACGTTTTCATGCAGCAGCTGTAGGGAGAACATCTCGAGCTAAAAGAGGAAAGAGGTCGAGATTAATTCGCAAATAAGACCAGCGACATTTACCTTCGTCCTTATTTCTTGTCCTTTCTCCGCATACAATAATCTGTGAACAATATGCCCGGTTGCTTTAGCCTGAAATTCGTCAAATGTTTATTAAAATACCCGGGAAAAAATAGTTGTATATGAATATAAATAATCATATATGACCTTATCATTAATGATCATGAACGAAATTTGTCTCTATATGACCATATATAACCATGTATAATTGGCCAGGTCTGATCATGTCTGCTTATATATAATCAGATATGATCAGATTTAATCATTTGTTTTGGACAAATTAAAATAAAACAGTCAATTAAATTACAAAATCATAAAAACCATTTTGTTTTTATATCTTTTATTCGTCGTAATGGTCCGGAATTATGGTTATTTCTGATAATTGACTTTTTTTTATCGATTAAAATTTTCTGACTGTTTCTTATTGGGATTCGAACCCGGGTCCTTCTGCGTATCAGTCGAAGCTTCTACCACTTTGCTGCTTTACGTATTTGATAGTTGATACTTTCAGAATGTCTATATGTATTTGACACGAAAATTTTATCAACCTTAACGAATGCACTTAATATTGATTATGATGATCGAACGATTCTTGAATTGTTTTTGTATTTTAGGGAATGTGAGGCAATATGACTACTTTAAATTTTTCAGCAGAAAAAATTACTAATCTGAAAATGCTGTGTATTCTATTTATTGAAAGAGATTAAACGTTTATTTTATTGACTGGAGGAATTCTATAACTTTGTGGGGCAAAACGGCTAATTTAATAATATTATAATATTCAGGTTTTTATTGTTTAAATTGTCAAAGAATATGTATGGGTATGCAGGGTGATTCAGAATTCATGACGAATCTCTTGAGGGGTTTATCCTTGTCAAAATTGGGAACGAAAGTTCCTCAGCCATTTTTCCTTGGAAATATTTTTTTCCGACAAACGATTTTTTTTGTTTTTATTGTTTTATTTGTCAATTTTGAAGGATCCCAAAAGTTTTTTATTCGGTGGAAGATATATAAAAAATGTGTTATGATTCCAAGGAAAAAAATCATTTTTCGGAAAAATGGCTGAAGAACTTTCGATCCCGATTTTGTCAAAGATTAACCCCTCGAGAGATTCGTCACGAATTCTGAATAACCCTGTATATTGAGGTTTCATAACAATCAGGTCTGATCAGATGTGATCATATATAGACCTACATCAGACCTATATATGATTACACATGGGCTTATATCAGTCAGGTCTGATCATATCTAATTATATATAGACCATATATGATTAATAATAACAATAATATAATAATAATAATAATATTTTATAATTATATATAGACCTATAAATGATTGGACTTTGACTTATATCAGTTATGTCTGATCATATCGTATGAAATTAGACATGATTATGCCTGTTCATGTCTGATCAGGCCTGATGCTCATGGCCGATCATGGTCTGATCACGTATCAGGCCTGATCAGAGCGACATAGTTAGAGCAGAGCGGAGGTTTTCAACCTTCCAGGCATAATCATACATGAACAGGCATGGCCATGCATGATCAGGCATGAACGCATTTATGATTAGGTCTGACGTCAGGCATAATCATACACGAACAGGCATGGCCATGCATGATCAGGCATGAACGTATTTATGATCGGGTCTGGCATCAGGCCTGATCATACATGAACAGGCATGATCATGTCTGGCAGCAGGCGTAATCATACATGAACAGGCATGATCATGTCTGGCATCAGGCATAATCATACATGAACAGGTATGGTCATGCATGATCAGGCCTGAACGTATTGGGCGCTTCAGGCCTGATCATTCATGATCATGCATGATCATGTCTGGCATCAGATATGAACAGGCATGAACAGACCTGATCATGTCTAATTTCAGGCCTGATCATACATGAACAGACATGATCATGTCTAATTTCAGGCCTGATCATACATGAACAGGCATGATCATGTCTGAACATTTTTTCCCGGGTAGCTAAATAATTATCGAGCTGCGGGTGCTGCGATGATATCATTGGAACGAACGTTACATTACCTCATTCTTGGTTCGTGTACCGCTGAAGATCAGTGAGACGAGAGGATAAAAATTCATGAAAGCCACACAAATGAAGACGGAAGAAGCAATGCAGAATAATATTGACACGGAGAAGAAGTCTGCAGTTTCTTTGCACACTTCAAAAAGCGTCGTTCTAACATTGTGAAGTAAGTCTAGCGACGATAAGTAATTGCTGTAATGGTTAATTGGTAGGTCTACGATCGTTGTAGGCCCGTTTTGTACCGGCGCAGGACGAGACAAACGATTTCCGGACTCACTGAATTTTCGCAAATAATTGTTCACCGTTTGCAGATCCCTGCCTATAAGGCTAACGATGATAAAATACTGGAGGGTAAAAAAGTAAGTAATAACGATCGGTAGATATTCTGTAAGTACACCTCCGTAATTGCCGAACTGATAAAACACGCTAATCCATAGGCACGCGCTGAGAATCGCGTGTAATAAGAAAAAAGTTAGGGCCTGTGCGTCGAAACCCGGTTTTCCGAGACCGGAAAGTCGAAGATCCACCTCTAAGAGACGATTCATGATGCGAGCAGCACTTTTTTGCTTAAAACCCCATGAAATAATGACAACGGCGATTGTGAAGTGCTCGAGAATTATTCTCACGAACCGTACGACATCTAGAGGATGTAGGGTCTTAGTGCCATTGGAGTAATGTTGACGAACGGAAGACTGAGCTGCAAGGTTCACTGCACCCACTGCCGTAACAGGAAGTAGAACTAAAAGATTATAGGCCAATCCACGCACGGATTAATGGAAGGCCTGGATTCTAACGAAGCGAGGATTGATTTGGGCCGAGATTTTCTTACGAATCGCGAATGGAGCGAGCCCGATCATTTTCAGACTATAAACAGTCGTTCTGACAATGAAGAACAACTTTTCCGATCGCACCGTAAGCACTCTCATGTTTACTACCGATCCAGGAAAAGAGTTATTGAAAGCGGATATAATACGGCGTTAGAGAACGACGTGGTAGTGATCTGAAAACTTCGCAAAATTTCTTGGCACGCGAATAACGAGCGGGCTTTTGTTTATCTGGACAAGCGTGTCGCCTGTTAGGACGAGTTTGCAGAACTGGGTCATGAGTTTCACCTACAATGCATAATCAACTGTAAATTAATAATGACCCAATGAATATCAAATCCAAAAGTCGGACTGTTGAGTGGTGCTCGTATTCCGTATCAAATCACTTAATCCGGCTGCGGAATGAACGTGTCGCGTGTCTGAGGTCCGAGTTGCATGTCGTTTTCGTAGATATCTGCTGTATTAGATAGCACCATCGTTTACTGTCATATAAAACTATCTCGACGCTGCTTACGAAGACTAGCACGTTTCAGATTTCTTACGAAAACTAACACGTTTCGGCTTTTCACGAAGACTAGCATGTTTCGGTAATCGCCGCGAAAACTAGCACGTTTCAGATTTCACCGCGAAGACTAGCACGTTTCGATATTTACCACGAAGACTAGCACGTTTCGATATTCACCACGGAGACTACCACGTTTCAGTTATCTGCGCAAAAACCACTATGCTTTGATTATTGTAACAAGGATTTTCTGAAGATTTGTGCGGTGTGCGATGGTCGAAATGAAAGTCAATTTGGGGATATAGAAGTGCGTTTTTTTGCATCAAAATAAACTTATAAATATTCTCGAAATTGTGTTGTCGTGGAGGGATTAGGAAAATTGATGCTGTTTTCACAGGTTTTTTACAGATGTTTTAAATTTCTGATTGATTTATTATGGAGCACCCGAAAAAATTATTCGAACATTTGTTAGATAACTTCAATAGGTCGTTTATATATTTTACAGTACACAGTTAGAGAATGATAAAATATTGCAAAATAGAAATAATATTCGTTTCAGTTCGACAAACATACTAATCTTCGCGGCGAAATCCGAAACGTGCTAGTCTTCGTGGTAAATATCGAAACGGCTAGTCTTCGTGGTTAATATCAAAACGTGCTAGTTTTCGTAAGAAATCTGAAACGTGCTAGTCTTCGTAAGCAGCGTCGATCTGATCCGAAATCTTCACCCGATCGATTTTACATAGATGTCAACCCTATATGTAAAACTCATCAAACATATTTGTATTTTGGGTACATATATATGTTATATACAGTCCGCTCTGTTAATAGGGCCGATATCAATAGGGCCGCTTCCCCAGGTTCTCGCTCGAGCTCAACCCCCGGGTACTCTCCTCACCGCCCATAGCCGGCCTTATTATCAGAGCGGAATGTAAATGCGACATATGAGCGGATCCACGTCACTTCACTCAAAAAAAAACCGTCAAGTCACGGATCTTTGCGCCATTCGACATATCTTTAGTACTATGGGGAAAAAAAATACAACTTCAGGGATTTTGAAAATTTCTCAAAAATGGCGGAGTTAGAGCTATTTGAATTTTGGTAAGTCGCTGTTGCACCGCTATGTTTGAAAATTCATATCTCCGAAAGTATTTACCGGAGCGGACTGATCCTGGAATCATTTTGTTCGTAAAAGAATGCGCTTTCATACAAAAAATTTTGTTTTAAAAAAAAAAAAAAGTTCTTTCAATTTTTTTTCGTCGTTTTTTTTTTTAATTTCGCTGCCATTTCCGCGGGACTTACAGGAATCCATGCAGATAATTTTTTTTGGATAGCCGAATCCTTCCCCTTCAACCCTAGAACAAAAAATTTATGGAGAACCTACCTGGGCCGGAGAAAAAAAATAAAATGTCCAGTCGTGCGTCGCCGCCCGTGTGGGTCACGTGATTCTGCATTGAAAGACGAAAATAATGAGCCCCCATAGGACCTTTTACGTGAAATTATACCTGTGATATGAATTTTCAAAATTGGGGTGTCTTGTCCGCCCAGGTTACCGGAATTGATCCTCTTGGAGGAATATCTAGTAATGGAGTCCTAAAAAAATTACAAAATATATATTCTCCCACTCAATGTGCATAGGATATTTTATTCATATCTCTAAAATGACATATACATCCATTCGAGAGTCCGGCGATCATTATTGTAGATAGGCGTTGTGAGTATTATATCGCATTCCTCAATCATGTAACTGCTACATGTTGTGGATCTGTGTTTCATATGTAGCGTAAATGTTCTATACTCAATATTTATGCATTGAAATCGGTCTGACGTCTGCAGAAAACTATTATACCGAGAGTTTTCTATGAGACTGGACAGCTCCCTTTTTGTCGTTTTTCGAAGATCGAATCTTCATCTTCAAAATCGTTGCTGAAAATTTCACCTGCGATGATTTTTCACCTGTCTGCAGGTACAGGGATTTAAATAACGAGTTGCGAAATGAAAATAAAATTCAAGTTTTCAAACTTCGCTGAAGGGGTAAAAAAAAATCGCATGAAATTTTTAGCATAATAGTTTTGTAGCCTCAAATGTTCTTTTTCCAAAACCATTTTTGAAACGCTTTTGCGAATTTTTGTAACAGAGTAATTGGTGTGAACTGGTTTGAACAGAGTCACGAGGTGATCTCCCTTGATGTCCAGTTCGAGACGATACGGACGATCAGAGCCGAATTTGAAGGTGTAGGGAGACTCTGGGGTAACGAAAAAGTAGCGGGCCCCTAATTATTAATTATTTTTCACACAAGATAAACAATTTTTTTTTTATAGTGTTTCACTGAAAGTGTGAGAACTTCCTTTTCTTCGTCAGAACTCTAAAGTGATTTTTTTTAAATTTTGCATATCATTCGTTAGCAAATTTTACCTAAACATTTATTCAGTCTTGAAAAAGCTGTTCAAGATTCTTCAGATTGTTCAAGATCAATCAGGTCGTTCATCATAAGTAATTCTTTAGCTCCAAGTCACTTTGTAGAAATTTTTTCAAAAGATAGATGCGGAAAAGGGGTTCTGCTAAGCATTATGGGGGATGCGGAATAGAACCGTTGATTTGATACGGTGATAAGCAGTAACATGGAATCTCCGCTCCGGAAACTGCTATTTCAAGATGCAATTGCTTTTTAATTTTAATCACCGAGTTCACGCGATTAAAATTCAAGAAACATATTTTAGAATAGTTGTTACGAAAAATTAAGGTCTATCCATTTTAGTGAAACATCGTGAAAATCTCGAGTTAGTGTTTTATGATAATCTATCGGAGATGGTTGATTTTCTTTGTTTTTCGTAAAAACTGTGCTAAATTACACCTGCACTTAGTATCCAGGGAAATAATTATCGTATGTTTTATAATTTGATTATACCATTCTTAGACATCTGCATATATTGTACGGCTCAGACGTAAACATGCTATTTGGTTTTTGGTGATTCATATTTGTTTTAAGAAAAAGAAAAAGAGAGAAAAAGACAAGAAAAAATGAAAAAAGGTGCTTTTCTGGGATGTTATTAATAAATGAGAAAGGTATGGTATATATTTCCGACAATAAATATGTTTTATTACACATATATCTTCATACGTGGATTACATGGTATTAATACATGTTCATTCAACTGTCCAGCAATCAAACACATTGTTCTTATTACACATTTTATTAGATCATTGTAATCATCATACTTGTAAAACATTATTGTTTTCATAGATCAATATTATATATCAGTTCCGAATGACAATTAAATCGGTAAACTATTGTTACATATTACATAATATGCCAAAATCGGACACATTTTTCACCAACACAATTGACGATTTGTATGGTAATCGGGGATCGTACGTGGGGTTCGGTGATTCAATATTAGGATACAAAGGTCCCTCCTCGCATAGTGCCTGCGCATGCGACGACGTATCTTTTTCGTTCGTATTCAATATTTATCATTAAATCACAAAAAAAAAAAAAAAAAAAAAAAAAAAAAAAAACCATTCCCCTAAATATAATATTAATTAAAATTCATTTATCTTTTTACTGTTTTTTTTTTTCATTTTGCTTTTTTCATCGTACTCTGAGTCAATGCGAAGGTACATACATTTTTACTTGATATTCTTTCATTTGTACAAACGAAGTTTATTTGTTTTATTTTATTTTTTTCATTTTTTTTTTTGTTTCTTTGCCTTTTCTTAGCCTTTCTTTCTTTCTTTCTTTCTTTCGATTTTTTCTTATTTTTTTATTTTATTTTTTTACCTCAGTAAACTTTCGTCAAATTTCATAATGATGCGATGATAATTAACAATGACAATAATATTAATAATAATAATTATTAAATAAATAACGACTTATATGGTCTGATAGCCATAAAGAAAAGAAAAGGAAAAAAAAAATACTAAAATAATAATAGAATAATCAATCAGTATCAGAAAAACGTTATTGTTTCAAATAAAATAATAATCATATTTATTATACCATTATATTTTTTTGCAATGATAATATTAGGTCTATATATAATAGATAACAATAATAAAATGAATGATAGCAATAGCAATAAAAATAATTCATTAATATTAATAATAATAATAATAATAATAATAATAATGACGATGTAAACTTGGTGACCAGCACCAAACACTTACTATTTCAATGCCTACACAACACAGATACAGTTTTTTTTTTTCTTATTTTTTTTTCTTTTTTTCTCGTAATAATAGTACGATTGATTACATTAGGATTTAGGTACATACTGAAATCTCGTTTTTTTTTGTTTTTTTTCATTTTTTTTTTTTTTCATTTTCAACGACAGACTTTAACTTACTCTTAGTGTCTTGAGAAAGACTGATTTTAGCAAGCTTTTTTAGCATACTGTCACCTCCCTTCGTTAATCTCACGTCTGGCAGTTCCACCAATACGGCACAGATTTATTTTGTATTTTATTTAATTTTATTCTATTTTATTTCTTTTTCTCTTGTTTTGTTTTCGAATACTATTTTCCTTTTAAGTTACGATTGAAAGTCTTATTTTCTTTTTTTTCTTTTTCTTTCCGCAAAATGTATGATTTTCACCATATACATGTTATATGTATAATATACATATACGGCAATAATTTTTATACATATAAATATAGACAGTCAATCATTCTTTGGAAATAAAAAGTTTTGTGAACGAGTTTTGAGCGTTTCACAGACACTTAAAAGCGAGTGGGTTTCACATAGATTTTTCATTTTTTCTAAATTTTATACTAAACTCTATATATATACCATAAATCTACAAGCTGAGAAAGTGAGTGATTGTAAAACGTATTGGTGGGTCGCCCGCAATACATATTGATAATAATAATTAATATTACTCTTTGGCTAGAAACAATTATTGATTAGGTTTATTTATTTTAATTTTTTTCTTCTCCTTTCTCCCTTCTCCCTTCTTCTTCTTCATCTTTTCTATCTTTTCTATCTTTTTTATTTAACTTCATATCGCAAGGAAAAAAGCGTCATCTGATACCAATTAATTTCAATACAAACCCAAGAGACCAGCTCTCATATATAGTTGTATATTAAAATTAATTATTTTTCATTCATTGAGTAGTATATAATAATATAACATACCCTTACTATCTTCTAGTATTTTTCTTACTAGATGTTACTAGGTTCTTTTTTTTTTCTTTTTTTAATTTTTTTCTTTTTTTTTTTTACATCTTTTTCTTTCCTTTTTTTTTTATTACAACTCTAAACTCTAATAAGCATAATGGAGACCAAAATCTTACTTTCAAGATATAGATATCCTTGTCTACTGTTAGATATTATTAGAGAATCAGAAGAACAAAGGACAAACCAATAAGTCTATTGTTTTTATTACTTAATTCAAGTGTTTTTTTTTTTGTTTTTTTTTGAGTTTATTTTTCCTCATTTTCTACTTTTCTTTCTCTTTTTCGTTTTTTTTTTTTCTTTTTCTTTTTCTCTATTTCTTCTTTTGCATTTTATGTGCGTTTTAGAAAACGTACGCTGTCATCTTAAAATTTCTCTCTTCTATTTTCTCTCCCACATATTTTCATACACATAATTTCGGAGTACCTATTATACGACACACATTGACGGATTTTTCATCTCATTTCATCACATTTCATCTCATTTCATTTCAATATTCAAACAAGGATCTTCTCATTATACACTTTCTTTTTCAACGGACTAGAACGATTTAAAAATTTCAGATTCTCGACGCTGTAGTCGTTGACGTTTCAAAAAAGATTTCTGTTTTTTTTTTTATTCATTTTTCTCGCGATAATTAATATAGGTAGGTATGTATTTGTATACGTTTAATACTTGTAATATTATATATATATATATATGACTGTGTAAATCGCACTTAATATTTGAAACGGTCATCGATCAATCAGCGTCTGTTAATTAAGATTTAAGAAACAGTCAATAGTAAGCTCATGGTAGAATTTTGAATTCTACTTTAATAACTAACACAATTTTTTTTTTATATTCATTCATATTTTTTTTTGTCTTTTTTTTTTTTTTTTTGTTGTTTCAATAGTTGCCTAATTTTCGCGACTTATTATCATCCCGTTTGACCAGGAGTTTGCGCTTTATTGTTATCGTAACACCTCTCTTATTTTTCTTATTTATTTTTCCGTTCCTAAACTCCGGTGCAAAAATCTCTCAACTCATCGATCTCTGATATAACCGACATCATTGTACCATAATTAGTGTTCTTGATATGTTGTTCAAAATCCTGTATGTCCAAAGAAACTAACTTCCTCCTATAAGTCCAATGACAACTCCACGTTCCTTTTTTCACATTTTTAATTATCTCCCTTCTTTCACCGCGTTCACCTTCTTCCCCATCTTCATCATACCCTCATTTCCATCTCTGTACCATCCAGTGGTAAATTTCACAAAATGGACACAATTCTTTAAATCTTAGGGCCTGAAATTCTCAGACTATTCTTCAATCAAGTCCTTTTATAACGACACTGAATTCTTCGAAGAACAGTACTCCTCTACGCTGACACTTGGTTGTATTGAATTAATTCAATGTTTGAGATTCGATCCTCCTTCATCATCGTTCGGTACATCTTCTGTAACGAGAAAACAACGGCAAGCTTCTCGATACAGCAGAGTCTATGCGTCTTAGGACTCGATATCTTCTTCTTCCGCTTCTTCTTCTTCTTCTTTTTCATCCTCATCCTCATCATCTTCATACTTTTTTTTTTCCCAGTTTCTTCGGCAAAACGAATAAACCCCAATCAATACGATAACTGAAACTGTTCCCGAATAAAAAGAAAAAACTACACTTCTCTCTCCTCATCTGTGAATCGGGACGAGTTTTTGTCAATGGACACAGTCGTCGTTTCGCGTTGAAAAAAAGGTTTGGCACCACCAATAGTACGCACAGTACACAGTATCATACAGAAGTACCGCGGCGGTTAGTGACCTCGATGTTAGTTTAAACGTTCTTTTAAAAGATAACGTCACTGGCGCACACGCCACCAAGTTTGCTGCACCTTTTCGTGAAGCTTTCTGCATATGCCAGCCAGCCTCCGTCACATTCCAGCCTCACCCGCGTTGTCATCAAATTCACCGCCGCCCTCACCAGTCTCACCAGACTCGTCACCCTCTTCCAATGTTACTTGAAACCTTATTCTTTCATCCCCCTGTTGTTCCGAGCTGGATATTTGTTCAGTCGGTGGTGGACTAGGTGGAATCATGGACTGATACCAGTCCCGATTCTCCTCAAGAGTGTCGAGTATATCTTGAGCATCAGGATGAACAAGATCTGCCCAAGTCTCCCACAGAGGATGCACTATGTAGTCGATGAAACCAACTTGTGATTTTTCAATCGTAGCACTGTGACGATCGCACATTGGGCTTATGTCCATATTTTGATCTCTTTCACGGTCTCCTTGTAGGAAGAATTCCTCCATCAGAAGACTGACCCATTTTCTATAGAGAGGCAGAGGTTTTGTTGGGTTCGATAGGTCGGCGCAGTGGACCAAATTCTCTAGTACTTGAATCCTGTCGGTGTAATTATCCAGAAGTAGAACACCCGAGCCAGCAACCTTCTTAGTTTCAACCATAGTCTTCAGATCTGCTAGTAGAGACATGTGCTTTGACATGTCGGTAGAGAGGACCATGTCGATGACCATCTTCCTCAATGTTTGACGTTGCTTTTTCGTCATGTTTACGAATATGTCGCATCCTTCGTTTTGAAGTAGTTTAAACGCTACTGCCAAATGATGATTTTCTAGGACCGATTCGTCGTTGTACATCAGAGCGAGTTCTGAGCCTGTAACAAGAAATAAAATACAACTTTAATACGGCGTAGAAGAATAATCTTCGGGCTTTCTCATATCGCGAAATGATATTAGAACTGGAAATAAACTAGCCATTTTCACTTTGACTTGAATCAATCATATACTTACTCGAATTGATGAGAAACTGGTTCGTCAATCCGGGATGATCCACGTCGTGGATAGTCGCGGCGAATAGAGCCGCCGTAATCTCGAGTGGAGTGAAAACGGACTGTAATCAAAAACGATAAAACAGATGTTTAGCTTTTCGTCCTTTCAATTCGCAATTCAACTTTCCAAAGCTAGTGCGTAAAGTTGGTGATTCTGGCACGAGTGTGAAATTTGTTCAAGGGCGATAATCACACGAATTCAGAATCACCAATGCGCACGAAACATTCGACTTTTCGTGCCTTTTGCGTGTGCAAAGTGCCCATTTCCCGCCCTAGTGCGCAAAGTAATAATCAGGCACGAAAAGTCGAGCTGTTCGCACCGCGTTTGAAAAAAATCATTTTGCACACGGCGTGCGCAAAGTTCGATTTTTTCACACTAGTGTCGAAAAGTACCATTTCTTAATTCCTTAACTCACCTCAAGTGCTGGCGTGTTGAGTAGGGTATGGGTGGATTGTGTTACATCGGCCGCATGGAGGCTGTTGTGGAAAGGATTATCCTTTACGTAATGATCCTCAAGCGTCATCATAAAGGTAACGAATGTCTTTGGAGGTATCGCGAGCGATTTGAGCAAATCACGACTCTGGAAAGCCGTGTAGGCGACGCAAGTTAAGGGACGGTTGTTGCTGAGTTCGCCTATCCTGAATATGTCAATGCCCCACTTGTCGATGTCGGAGAGATGCTGAAAGGCGTAAACAAAAATGGAAAATCGTTAGAAACCTCATTTATGTAGGTATGTATGCGTACAGATACATATACCTAGTTTCGATTTTTTAATCTATTCCAACTAAATTTATAGAAATTGAAAAATAATTATAAGACGTAAAACTGACGATCATTATCCGAAAGTATATAGTGAAAATATTTAGACCAATTTTCTCGGAATAACTGGCGCATATTGTTATAAAAAATTTCGATATTTAGGCTAAACGTTCGGTGCGTTATTCCCACATTTCTATATTCGAAAGAAACACGCTTCTCGTTCAATTACATCGTCATTAAAAACAAGTGTGTATTGAACGGGTCTAATTAACGGTTCGCCAAACATCTGACGAATTTTGAAAATAATATAGACCGACTATTTAACGAGGATACTGATAATTAGCGAAGAGGTGGTATTCATATGACCAATTAACGATCGAAATATAAAAAATCGGTAAATACGCTGCGATGTTGAAATGGGATTAATGACGAATGTACAAAAAAAAAAAAAGAAAAAATATAATAAAAATCGTATAATTTCTGTCGTCAAAGTCGTTGATATACGATCTGGAAATAAGAAAAAAGTATCCGTTGCCTAATGAGGCGATATGAAAAGGAAAAAAGAAGAAAAAATAAAGACAACTAGTTGATTCATTCGCATCACATAAGAATGATACAACCCACGTAGGTGTCAATCGACATTCCGTAAAGGCTAGATCAAGTTGCCGTAAAAGGGTTGCCCGCTGGGTGTTCGCGTCTTATTTTTATCGTCAACAATAGGGATAAATAATTGTTTTGTTTTCTCTCTATCAATTATTACATAAAATACATGTTACTTGAAATTAGGTTGAATTAAGTATTATTATTGAAACATCGTAGTTTCGTCGATTAATCGTAACTGTTTAATCGCTACTATACGTGAACCGAACTTTTTTTTTTCTACCGCGATTATAAGTTCAACGAGATACGGAATTATCATCGCTGGCGAATGAAAACGAAGAGTTTTTATAACTTTAGTGGGGGGGTCTAGGGGGTCAACGCGGACATAAAGAAAAAAAAAAGAAAAAAAAAGAACTTGGAGATATGTATAATCTAAAAAATTATATAAATAAATAAATAAATAAATAACCAAATGAATCCAGACATAATATGTTAATGAACAAGATATAACCAGAGTCTTTTTTTCCTCGTATATTAAGATGATAAAGTATAGGACGAAATGAGATCGCGAATAAAGGCGAGTGATTATTCCTCAGCGCGTGGGTTGATAATGTACCAAAATTATGGTGCTATTCATCTCCTTGTCAGCTCATTCGTTATTCCATTATAAGAACGTTGAAACATGTTATTATCCAACAATAAGATTGATTAGAATTGTTTAATAAAAATACCGCAACGTCCGTAATGGCCCGAGGTTTAATTAATCGAATATAATGTACATGAAAAGAAAAAAAGAAGAAAAAAAAGTTCATCAAAAATCTCACCTTTCCAAGCTGTTCTTCATGGGGCGTCTCGACGCCGTGTAGGGGCACGCGTTCACCGGTAAAACTGTTCGTGTGTGTTAATGGTCTTTTAACACCACTGATATGCGACATTGCCGCTGGACCCCTCTGAACGCGATCCTTCTTCTTGACAGCACGTACATCAACGTTTGCGGTCGTAGCGACTGCATCTTCAATTCGCAAAGAAGGAAGGTCCAACTCCTGTTGCTTGTCTGTATGAAACAAAAATTTCATAATTTTCATTTGCAATCAATCGATTAATTTTAGGTGTTAATATATCGATCTGGGGTGGTTTGATATCGGTATAATTGAATTCATGACGATAATTCACTCGTCATCTACGTTGTCAATAATTATTATCATAATACATCGCGGCTGTTCATTGATATGGTTAAATTACCGAAGCTGCAGAAAATAGGTATAAGTATATCTGATTACACGCAGCAGTTGCGCATGCGATCCTGAGGGCATGTGTTTTTGAGGATAGGGGTTATTGCCGGTTCTGTAATATTACCAGAGTTCTCAAAGTGTATATATATACCATATATATATACGTATGCAGATACACATACCTAAGTTTACGTAATAATAACGCTCGAGGCTTTACGGGTCATAGCTGATATAGGTACAAACGTAACTCGGTCTACGGTTTATTGTGTAGATATGTATCTGCACGTAAATGTACATATGTACATATATGTGCACGCGTGTGTGTATACATTTTTCTGCGCGATTGTGTGAAAAACTACGAACCTGCGAGAGCGCGTATTAACCCGAGAAAGAATAGGGTATTATCTCAAAAGTACCTGATGAATTTATGCTGTTAAAACACAAGCACAATCCATCTCTCTGTCCGTGTATGTAGATTGGACGTATTTCCTGTCGGTACTACGTGCGACGAAACACGTCACTCAAGACAGACAGAAAGAAATAATTCGCGTCCTTTTCAAAAAAAAAAAGAAAGAAAAAGACGAAAAAGAAAAAACAAAAGTTCAAATGTTCGTGGTATCTGCTATTTGAACAAGAGTCAAAATTATGCCAACTACCGCAGATTTGAAACGCGCTGACTCTTCTGAAGGCTCAACATGGTTTCCAGTTTTTCTCAAGTTCAAATGTATAACTGAATCTATGAAACGTGGCATATTACGTCTGACCCAAATATGTCAAGTAATGAGGTATATCACACGTAGGTTAACATGATTTGCCACATCGGTTTTTTAGCTCGACCTTAAACCATAGTTTTACCCTACTTTGCCAAAGTCAAGATAAGATTAATGCCAGTCAGGAGGCAATGGGTGATAACATGATACACCTATCCATCGTACGCGCTGTGTACTTCTATTAGTTCTTAATAATTTGACAAAATTTATTTCTATCAGATTCGTAACTAGTAATTCTGCGTCTAATTACGTCTAGGAATTTTTCAAAATCGCGTTAATTTTTCAGTTCAATACGGAGCTAGATTAGTTATCGCCTTATGGAACCATTAGGTTTTTTTCCAAATTTAAAACGCAAACTATTTACAGATTTTACCAAACTATTTTCTTCGTATTATCTTAAGGTTGAAATGAATGTCAAGATATCGTCAATCGGTTTATGAAACATTGCTATTTATATATTAATTATTAAACGAATATTGTTAACTACATTATTATATACATCAGGCCTGGTTTCTGTTAGATATGTATAGAAAAAAATGATTAACCCGCATCTGGCAGGCATTCGCAATGCAAAACTTTGTGTAACTTTATATTATATCCATTGGGAATTGGTGTTCATTTCTCGGCTGATGTTTTTACCCCGATATAATAATAATGGATAAATTATACAGATTGATTTAGAGAAATGTATGTAGTAGGTACGCGTGAAAAAAACTTGCGAAATTACGAAATCGCGATATTTCTTACGCGAAATTATTAAAGAGTTAAATATAAACTGCAGACTTCCTGAATCGTTGAAGAGAGCGATATTAAAGAAGAAGAAAAAAAGATGAAAAAAGAAGAAAAAAAATTTGTTTAAATTGAATTTACACGACCTTATTATTCACCTACTTATGTATAATGTAGGTGTGTGTGTGTCCCGCTTACGCAAGCAGTCATTATTTATGGTAGCATGAATTTACAAAATAATCTTCAAATTGAAAATGATAATAAACGGCTTGGCTTGTTCACCTTGTGAATTGTCTGCGGGAAAATATGAGTTCAGAATCGGATGTTAACTCACCTAAGAAAGTCGAGCAGATATATTCGGAAATCTGGTTTCCGGATTTAGAAGATTCCGAGAAATGCGAGAGTTCCTTGTTCAGCATCCTCTTAAACTGTAACATAGAAGATAACACAATTCGTTAGATTATAATATTTTCTGGGATCTCGTCGAATCGCACTTCGTATACCCTGAAGAAAAATAAATAAATGTTATTCGGATCGAGAATAATTGGTCGTTACTACAATAAACTCATTACGATCGTGGCTGTACACTCAGAGAAAAGTATCGTGGGATCAACAATAATTTTGCTTAATCAACAAAAAAATTTGGTAGATATACAGTCTACAAAATGCTTTGTTGCTTCAACAAACATTGTTTGCTGGCTGATTTAGTTTGATCAACAAATACACCAGAATGATTTAACAAAAGCATTTGGTGAAATCAACGAATGTTTCGTCAAATCAGTTAAATTACTTTGTTGATTCAACTAAATTTATTTTGTTCATAAAACCAAAAAAATACTGGTAGGTACATGAATTGAAGCTGATTAGTTTTACAAAGTACAATACAGTATCTGAAAATTACATCAATTAACATAGTATCAGCTTTAGGGGGACTAACATATACTGACAACATACATATTTACAACACATAACCAATACAGGAATTAAGCGACGCTTAGAGAGGAGATCTTCTGCCACTATATATACTAACCAGCTCCTATAAGTGGTACTCGTGAGAATATCGAAAGCGATGGTCGCCGCCTTACGAGAAAATATTAAAGTAATGTACATGACCATGTAAAATCAAGAAAACATTTCGGCCTTCCAACAAAATCAGAATACACAAAATAGTGTTGTTGAATATATTCCACCGCTTTTGTTATTTCAACAAATTATTTGTTCATTCAAATAAAAACTACGTGACAGAATAATTTTGTTGTAGCGAACGAGCAAATCTCAGCCATTTGGTGATATCAACAAAACAGTTTGTCAATCCAACAGAAAAAATTTGTTGAATTGACTAAAATTGCCCACCAAAAAAATTTTGTTGGATATACCGAATTTTTTCTCTCGGTGTACATAACATTATCGCATACACACACACATTGGTTCAATAGTTTTTGAGCTTGTATTGTGTATCAAGGTGTTAAAACTTATCGGCAACGATCAATCGTCTCTGTCTACAGCCTACGTCACGTTAATACAATTTCCTTTATTTGACCTCGTCACGTCACGAAACAATACCCCAATTCTTCCATAGGTGTTATTTCTCAGTCAGTAATTCCGGTGCAGTACGAAATTAATTAAAAGAAAATCGCCCCAGGTGAGGAGGCAGTTTCCATATTATGGTAAAACGTAAGTGATATGGTTTGTGAGTCAAGGTGATGTCAGGAAAATCACTGAGTACGTTTCCATATATACCATTTGGGTGAAAAACTTCGGCAACTATATATCAATGAGTCAATAACGTCTTATCTATGCGACCCGATCAAGTTTCGTTTCTATTCTTTTTCTCTCTTATTCTTATTCTTACTTTCGTTCAATCCGATCTTAACGATGCTATGATGGATAGATAAGATTCCCAAATCCATGCGAGATCTGGTTAATGGGGTATTGCCTTCAGTCCTTTTGCCTTGAATTCTAGGTCACTTCTTGATCATTAATTCACCAATTGGAATACGTATCCCGTGCAGATATCAATTTAAAGATAATTCCTCGGATTTAGTACTTTGACTTTCAAATTTCTGGACTTTTTTCCCGATTCCTGGTTCGGCGAAACCAGTTAGTCTCTTCGACCGGAAACGGACTCTGAATAAGTCAAATCGCAGATTGGACGTCACAGTGCGAAAGAGTGGCACGTGCCATTGATAATAATTATTCGAATAGAAAACAAGCTGAAGATTATCGACTTTGACCAGATGATTGATTTATCAATATCTTGAGAGCAATATCTTGAGGCATCGTAAATGTGGTATCTACTCCTTCTCTCACATCTTCAGGCACCATTGATCGAAATAAGGCGAGTCAAACTGCAGGGTTTCACATTCGCGAAATCGGAGCGCTTTTGCCTCTAGATTGACGACAGTAATTGTACCTTCGATATTGGTTTGGAAATCAACCGGAAATTATACCGTTATTGGTTATATACTTGAAATTGAACAAAGGTAGTATATAGTACATGTGCGTCGTCGTTGGAGTTTACCGCAAATTGATAGCGCCGACTCGCTGCGGCTCTGATGTTACGGGATATGCGCGATATTTCCCAATTCGCTGCGCTCAGGCGACAAACCTGACTCGTGCGGGATTCACCTATTTTGCGCACTAGTTGCGTAATGTACTATTTCCACACTGCGTGCGCAAAGTTCGATTTTGCGCACGCTTCGCGTGCATCAAATTCAACTTAACGCGCGCGCCAGTGTTGAAAAATGGAGTTCGAAAGATGATTCTCGACTCGCTCCGCTCGGGCGAAAAACTTCACACTCGTTCGAGAATCAACACTTTCGCACTAGTACCGAAAAAGTACGATTTTGCCCTACATACTACACGCGTTTTTCAATTTCTGATTAGTCGATAATCTTGAATTATATAGTTGTACTGAAAACGAACGCAATCGATTAGATAGAAATAAATAAATAGGTATTAGTCGTTACGCTGACTTTGATGCGATTATGATGGTTTAAAAATCTCAACGCGTCATGTAAACCTTTGACATATATTTATCGCATAATTTACCAGAATAGAGTCGATAAATTTTCATCTTCTGAGGAATCCCGAGTTTAATTTCGCACTTGTATTAAGTAATTAAATTGCTTGCCAAAGGTCAAGAGCTAATCGTTTCGCTCATAAATTAGTTTTCAGTATACTATAGCCATATGTGTATCGAGTTTCTTATAGCTCTGTCGCATAAACCCAGAAAGCCAAAAAAAAAGAAAAAAAAAAAAAAAACCTCAGAGTTCAACGATCATCGACGGATTTTTATAAATAAATAAAAACCAATTACCTGCAAGAAAAAAAAAATTAGCTAAAGGACGTAGTGTGAAATGATTAATGTGTTATCATTCCTCTTTCCATTTGTTGCGCGTGTATGTATGCATGAGTGTGTATGTGCATATGTCCGGGTTTCACGCTAGTTATAAATACTAATTAGCCTTGATCCGGCGAAGTGAAATCCCAGGGTCTAATTGCACTCGGTTAGATTGAAACCTAAACGTTTTGCAATGGGTAATGGAATTAGGCGTAGGGTATATCGCGTGTCGCTCGCTCGCTCTCTCCACTCATTTCGATAAGTTAATTATTGAAGGTTTTATACAAGTGTGAAGGCTGCGTGTTCTTCGTAGGTACCTATAGTTCAATCGACTACCTGTACAGACGTTTAAACAGGTACTTAAATCTCTGGCTTTACGATTTGAGAAAAAAGAAAAAAAAAAAAAAAAAATGAAAGACGAAAAAAAAATTGCATTTTTACCTGAACAGCAACGATACCAGCCATCGCCGCGAGGTCGGCTAAAGTTTTAAGATAATTCACGTATCTCGTGGCGTTTTCCATGTTCCCAGTTTCTACCCGATTCCTCGCTTGTCGCACCATTATTTATCCCCGTTAATAATATAAGGTAGGTATAACTTGTACGTAGTTAAAATTAATCAGGTATACTGCGCACTGGGTTACGGAAATATTGATCACAGATTGTAATATCACTATGCACGTTGTTAACTGAATAGATTTTTCCTATTTTTCTTTTTTTCACCTGGTCTGAGCTCGACGAAATTTTAAAAATTCATCAAACACTACGTCCGCACTATTCGTCGATCGCGTAAAACTATTCGACCGAATTCTAACGGTGGTTTTTCTTTCCCGCGTTTAATTCTTTTAAATCGGTGAAGTATATCGAAGTTCTTTTTTTTTCTTCTTCTTTTTTAGGCAATTGGAATGCTTGTATCGATTAATTATAATTCACGTTGTTTTATTATAATGATTTTATAATAACGTTGATATATTGTATTTGAAATTGTAATTGTAATTTCGTTTTTTTTTTTGGTTTTTATACGTTTTATGATTTCACGTGTGAAAGTGGATTTTTAGTTTGGCCACTTCAGCCTCGAGACAAGATAATTGAAATGTAGTTTCTCGTTCGACTGCCTAGCGTGGTCTGTGAGTTTCAGGCCGAACACCAGTCGCTTATATCAGCTGGAAACGCGAGTTGGATGGATTCTCGTGTGTGGCAAATGTCGCGATGTATTACGCGATGGTGGGGATACTGCCGAGAACCCGAAGACGCGAACGTGTTTAAACGTCATCTTTCTAAGCGTGGGTGAAATATTCCTAGAGAACTAATACTTTGTGCATTGTTTTCACCAACGTGTCTAATGTTATGATTTAGGGAATTCAGATTTTGGGAAAATGGCTGCAATCACCGGGTTATACAGTCTTTTCTATAAATTAACACGTAAAGGTTGACGTGTCGTCTGAAAAGTCTGAGAAATCCTTGGGACGAAAAAAAAAAAAAAAAAAGAAATATAGAGATCTTCGGATTCTGAATTACGCATCTTTGCGAGAAAAATTTTAGCAAGAAAGTCTAAGTTCGATAGAATTGAGATCGATGAGTATAAAGGGCGGTTCCGCGTTTTGCCTGTTTTTCCATTTCCACGAGTATAGGTATACCTCGGGATTTCCATTTGTTTAGAACACGCTTTTAATATCACAAATGCAATGGCTCCAGGGATTTGGGATTCACAAACGATTTTAATTACATTACGAATCTTACAGACTTTGCGATAAATTTCTCCGAAGTTTTGCTCGATCATTAATTCATGTACGTAAAATCATTTTTCACGATAAGGTTGATTCCGGTTTTTTTTTCTCTACATAATATTGCTCAACGAAATAGATACCTTAGTCTAATAGATAATCTCTAAGTTGTTACACAAATAAACGTGTAACAAGACAGATACTATATAACCGACGTCACACACCGAGAGAAAAAATTCGGTATATCCAACAAAATTTTTTTGGTGGGCAATTTTAGTCAATTCAACAAATTTTTTCTGTTGGATTGACAAACTGTTTTGTTGATATCACCAAATGGCTGAGATTTGCTCGTTCGCTACAACAAAATTATTCTGTCACGTAGTTTTTATTTGAATGAACAAATAATTTGTTGAAATAACAAAAGCGGTGGAATATATTCAACAACACTATTTTGTGTATTCTGATTTTGTTGGAAGGCCGAAATGTTTTCTTGATTTTACATGGTCATGTACATTACTTTAATATTTTCTCGTAAGGCGGCGACCATCGCTTTCGATATTCTCACGAGTACCACTTATAGGAGCTGGTTAGTATATATAGTGGCAGAAGATCTCCTCTCTAAGCGTCGCTTAATTCCTGTATTGGTTATGTGTTGTAAATATGTATGTTGTCAGTATATGTTAGTCCCCCTAAAGCTGATACTATGTTAATTGATGTAATTTTCAGATACTGTATTGTACTTTGTAAAACTAATCAGCTTCAATTCATGTACCTACCAGTATTTTTTTGGTTTTATGAACAAAATAAATTTAGTTGAATCAACAAAGTAATTTAACTGATTTGACGAAACATTCGTTGATTTCACCAAATGCTTTTGTTAAATCATTCTGGTGTATTTGTTGATCAAACTAAATCAGCCAGCAAACAATGTTTGTTGAAGCAACAAAGCATTTTGTAGACTGTATATCTACCAAATTTTTTTGTTGATTAAGCAAAATTATTGTTGATCCCACGATACTTTTCTCTGAGTGCAGGCATACAGTAACCAGAGTTTCTATAGTTCGCGAACGAACTATAAGATCTCTGAATGGTTTGTATAATTTAGTTGTCAAGGTAAACCTGAGTTTGTTTCTCGATTATTTTTCACTATCAAAAGTAAAGTGTTTCTACTTCTAACGCGCGCGATACATTATATATATATATATATATATAGGTACAGGCACACTACATCTATTACGCGTTTGAATTGGTATCTGGCACAGAGTTCTATGACGTTGTTCAATGTAGACAATATAATTCTTATCGGAAGTATAGGTATATAAGTGTATTCGTAGAAAATTTATATTTGTTTACCTCGAGAGGTGAAATCCCTCAATTAAATTTGACTAAACAGATAGTTTCACTACGTCGTTAGATCAGAAGATGAAATTCGATTCATACGATGATGATTATCATACCTACCTACATGTAAATTTGTTTTCTTTCTAACAATTTGAAATATACGTATCTAGGCTTTAATTAGTCACATATATGTGTATTTGTCATTCGGGGGATTATAGACGTCAGTATCTCTTTTTACGTGATTCGTGTAAAAAAAAATACCAATTAATTGTAGCCTGATACGGATTTTTCTCGACTCTCAGCGTAGGCGTTATATATATAGGTATATACACCTAGTGGAAAAGTAGGGGATCAGGATAACGTCGATGGCTTATTTTCGATTATTTATTTTTCGTCTTTGCCGATCACTTGCGATGATCACCGTTAATGTTATTTATCTTGGCATCCCTGCTGAGTATATTTTTTTCCTGTTGTTTCTTTTCTCAAGAGGTATTTAATTTTCTTATAGGTAGGTACGGATATATACTCGGGCCAACGCCGTAGTTCTACTCGTGTTGACGCTAACTTTTTCATTTATCAATTTTATTCTCACGGGTTGAAGCCCTCTGCGCGCCAAAAAAAACATTTTCAATTATCATGTACAGATATAGCTATTTGAAAATATTTGCGACCAGAGTTCATCTGTTTCATTTATTTTCTCTAATTCTCTTCACCTACGCATAAAGATATACATCCGAGTGGTTCTTAAGGTATAACTGGATGGATAATCAAAAATCGCCAAAATTCTTCAAAATTTCATGAATGATAGTGTTTGATATAATAATGATACATTAATTATTTCAGAATTTTACACTAAATAATTTAGTAGTTATGGATTTTTGAAATCAACGAATTTACCCCTAATAACTGGATGGATAATCAAAAATCGCCAAAATTCTTGAAAATTTTATGAACGATAGTTCTTGATAGAATAATGATACATTAATTGTTTCAGAATTTTACACTAAATAATTTAGTAGTTATGGATTTTTTAAATCTACGTATTTACCCCTAATTTCGTAAGATTTCGCTTCAATTGATGCTAGAAAATTGCAAATTAACACTTATAAGTGTTCATTTATAACTAATTTAGCTATTTGCGTGGCCAAACATCCACCATACGATCGAGACCTGTAAATACAAGATTTGCCCATTTTGGACTAACTTTTTCACCTGACTGTGCATCCAGTTATGCCTTAATTTGATGATCATTTACGAATTTCAATTGGCGGCATAGTTACCAGAGTGGATAGGTGTATAAATTTTCACGATCATATTATATCGTATCATAAATTATGATATTTTGAATGTCTTCCTTATATTACGTCTTATCTACCATATCTATGGTACATATATTTGTGAACATTAGATATTCTTGCCAATCAACTGCAATTATGTCAGTTTTTTAGTAAACAACGATAGTAAAGGTATAATTTTTTCCTTTTTATTTTCTAACTACATAAATATATAACAGAACAGATGAAGATTCATCTCGTTAAGTGTCAGCGTATAATATACAGTATACACATCATATCATACATGTATAATAAATTAATTTCTCATCTGATTATATTATCATCAGTAGACATTATTATTATTTCTATATTATTATAAATATTCGGTCCATATACAATGATTATCTTTCTAGAGTATATTATAGTACATACACATTACTCCGAATCGCACAAGACACAGCTAACTGTAACACATCGTATTATACTCCGCCATACAAGGAGCGTATCTACATGCCATTCTAATTCGTAATTCAATTCCCGCTAAAAGGCGATATTTACTTTATTATCAAAAAAAAAAAAGAAAAAAAAATTATTTACATATTAATAACAAATTGTTTCGTCGTCGTGTTACGTTAACAAGTTATATTACCTGCGCTTGGGCCAGATGCGTACCCATATGGGTACCAGTATTCGTCATATTCGTGGTATAGCTGTTGACTCACGGTATAGGTATACCTATATGAGTAAACCGTAGTTTGTTCAGTTCGACAAGAACAAAATTAAAAAAAAAAAAAGGGAACGACAATGAATTCTTATCAACGTTCTCCGGTGAAGTGTAAAAATTTTGAAATTTTAAGAACACTTAATTACGAATTGCATAGGTCGGACTAATTTGGAGTCAATTAACAGAGCTGCGGGTTTGTCAATCAGCTGCAATATTCGAACAATCTACTATACCTACACCGTGAAAAACAAAAGTCAGATATATATTCTACACGAGAATTCGAATTATAATATATGACGAATATGGGATTATAAAAACTTGCAGTAAATCATGGTATTAACATCTTGACTTTAAACTATTGTTCGTACAGCTTAATGGCCTTGCAGTCTGGCTTCGGAGATGAATCAGTAATATGTTACGCGGTGTCGTTTACCGCAGGTAAACCTATCTTATCAGCCCAATACGGCGAGAGTAAGAACGTTCGTTCGGTCATTTCAAAGTGTTGATGTGTAATTTTGGAAAATTTGATTTTTTACAGAGATTGGTACTTAGCCGTTGTTATTGGTAGGTACATGTATATAGAATGAGAGATTTGTTCGAAGATAGATATCACCTATACCTACGATTTTTCTTGCATACCATTTGTATACGATATTAATTATTATTCTCCGTTGATTTTTCTTTCTTTTTCTTTTTTTTACACCAACTCGTTATTTATTGACCTAATGATCTCTCAATGTTTAGATTATTTTTTTTTTTTGATCTCGCTCGATTCCTGATTCGAAAATATTTTTGCAAGTTAATTTTAAGCTCTGATAAAATAATTGTACATACTAGTGCGCGAGATGCGTGTTTTCTGCGGCAGAATGACGATCAATGGAATATGTATAAATTTTTCCATTACACATATACTATATGTATATACTATGACGATAATATTGAATATGAAGTATATAGGTAATGATGAAAAAAAAAGAAACTAGAAAAACAAGGAAAACAAAGGTTTAAATAAAATGTATGTTGTTTTTTTATACACAAGAATGATTTCGTTTCTCATATGTATGTATGTCCGTATATTATACACACACGCACACACGCACACTATACCCACGCATATACACGTGTAATTGCTCCAGTCTTCTATAAGGCTTGAATAATATTTTTTTCAAACAAAAAGATCATATGTATGAAAAATAATTCGAAAGACGTATATGTATATACGAATATGCGTAAATATATGTGTATACATACTACGTACGTACTATATATGCTACGCCCGATTACTATATTGCCACCGTTATAGAAAGGGTATTTTCACTTCAACGCACCCAGTAAATGCGGGTTATTTGATTTTCAAAGTTCTCAACGCAGTTTTGGACTTGGTTTTTTTTATTCTCATCATACTAGACATTCCATGAGATTTTCATAATCTAACAAATAACCGTATACCTACTTTGATTCGATCGAACAATGACAATCGATTCCATTTACATTAGATCCATATCATATTATTCAAAGAAACATCTAATACTTGCACGTAAAAATTTTCTCGCACCATAGACGCGTTTTTTGTTTTTTTATTTCGCCTGGATCACTACTAATCTGTGAATATATTTAAACATTATCTCATATCCGGGCGTCAATTTATTTACTCAATTTTCTGTTAACGTCAGTTTATAAAATACGAAAAAAATAAAATTGAGAACGATGAACCTCCGCCGAAAATTTCCTGTCCGAATAAATAAATTTATTTATTTATTTATTTATTCATCGATTAATTTTCATTTTTATAGAGTTAGGAGTATGATTACGTAATTCCAGGATATGGTATAGTTACATAAAATAAGACGAACTGCAGGGAAGTTATACATACTGACGTGTCGTGAACAGGATATCCGTAACGTCATCTACGAGAGAATTTTCGAGAAACGTTACCTGAGAGCTAGGTATACCCATTGAATCTACACTTTCCTGAAAGATATATAGGTATATACGCACGCCCTAATTAGTGGTGGCTTAAATGGGCTTCCTGCACGCTTAGCCTGCGTCAAATTCAAGGCAAATTATATCAGAGGTTTGATTATACAGCTGTTTCGAAATGCGAGATGAATAGCCTTGCTTACATTCGTAGGTACTGAATTGCTGTTTGAAATTTAAATTACGCTGTGATTAGAAAACAGGCGTTTTTCGATCGATGCATTGCTTTTTCAAAACGTCCTGATTAAACCAAATACCATTTTTTATTGATAGAAGGAAGCTCGTTCGGAGTCGATAATTACCTGTCTGTATAGTTTACAGCTAAAATAAATCACCGATTACCAACATACCATGATTTTTTAGCAAATAGACTATTTTCTTTTCTACCACTCATCCGATTTCATGAAATAGGTGTAGGTATAATATAGGTACCTACGTTTCTTACTCACGCGAGAAAGTCACGATTCCTCTTCGGGGCATTTACTTTTCTTCCGGTCTGAGGTTAATCAACTTTAAATTATCATCGCGCGGGTTACGAAAGAGTAATTAAAATTTCGTACCGTATACAGATTTTAAAGCGCGATATGTGTAATTTTGTAATATCACAACTGAAAAAAAATAATAATTACTACGGTTTGAAAACCGTGCAACAGATCATCGCTTTTCCGGTCCTCAAAATATATATCGCGCGTATGTTATGCTTATAGCTAGCTGCAGCCTCAGCCCAAGAATTTTCAGAACCGTATATCTATTTGTTTAAGTCTCGAGATCGGGGAAACCGAACAAAGTTTGAACTATGATACGAGGTAGCTGTAATAAATTATCAAGCTTTGTACGAGACGGTGAGTCTGGAAGCGATCAATTATTTAGTGAGAAAATTTTGTTTAGTCAAAACTGTTGAGAAAACTTATCAGTACCGGACGTAACAGATTAAATAGTCTCATCATTCGCACGAAGGGAATGAGTATTTGAGAATCACCTAAATTTCCACATCGTTTATTAGAAATTTCAAGCTAACATAAGAAAAATTTTCATATGAGTATGAAACTCCCGTATTATCCCTAAATAAACTGCAGACTCTGAGTAAGGAGCATAAAATAAATATAGTGATAATAAGAACAATAACCACCCGGTTGATCATTTTCCAGAGAATTGTGTCTTCCAACTAAGTCTGGCTTAACGAGTAACGAGAATATTTAGTGCTTTGGCAGACGCCTCATTTTCATTGAAAATAATTTTCCGAAGAGCTTGTAGTTGGCTGAGGTAAAGTCGTTTCTGAGTAAATAAACGATGCAATTTAACAGACGCTCCGAACGTATCAAAGATTTATCTAAGCATGTGTGTAAGTTTTTTTTGGAAACTGACAAAATTGGGACAAAAATTTGTAAATTTATATGGAAACCGGGCAGCTCAGTACCTCGAAATAGGTATCTATACTCTAGTTAGAGGTAATAGTATGGATCGGTATTCAGGGATTCAGATTCCACCCACGTCGTTATACAATCTAAGATAATCTGTTTGAATTCTGGAATAGCATCCACTCACGGATTCGTGCCTTAGGTTCTTGGAAAAGAGGCTACGTGCCGAATTGGTCCAGCGCTTGTCTCTGCCTATCGATTTTCCTGACCTGGTGCAGAGAGGGTTTTTCTTTCTCTTTTTTTTCTTTCTTTCTTTCTTTTATCTCCGCATGAAAACAACGGAAGTATACGTATAGAATCGTGGAAGCTGCAGTGAATTAGCATTTTTTTCTCATCAGATTTTTAATCCTCACGAGATTAACGCATGAAATATGTATTAGTAATAAATATCCAATAAGTCCATAAATATTCATGAGGTATCGGGTTGTTCGTTCATTTTCTATGTCGAAATAATTATTTGAAAAATATTTTATCTTTATAACTTTTCCTCTCTTTTTTTACGTAATTAAATTTTGTCAGGAGTATAATACAACAACGTCCTCCGACTAGCAAACTCGTGAATAATACACAGTGACTATCCGTCCGTCAAATAATCGGCGACGCGAATAAGCCTGCAGAGAATTCCTATTTTTATAAAAATAATAATATTCCACGGTATTGGAAGGAAGCGCGACCGCGCGGAATCGACTTTTTATTCCACGAAAATCACTCTTCCATTTCGTCACCTCGACGACACCTTCTACAGACCCTTTTGCTTTTTTTTCGACTTTTCATCTGATAAAAATGCCTCTTTATTCCGCTCACCAGTTCCACCTGGCACCGAAATACCTAATAATAAATATGACAAATCCACCTCTCGGGTTTTCCAGTTTTTTTTTCGCACAACGACTTTTTCCCTTAGCCACGATATGGTCCGAACCTACGATTCCATGTAGGTCTAAATAGACATTGCATCAAACATTCATTGAATCTTGAAATGCAAATGCGATTTTTCACTCGAAATATCTCTACGATTGTGTACTTTTTCGGAAAAAATGTTCGTACAAATTTTGTAGCAGGTTTCTCAAACTTCAAAACCGTATAGTCAGATTTTGAAAAAAAGATAGTCTGTGTCATATAAAAACGTGCTTCAAGTTGAAGCTGCGTGAATCGATGATTCATAAATTATTGTACAGCATAATGCGATATCGAAAATGATATACGCTCTCGATAAAATCGAGGTTTTCGCTATATCCGCGCAGCAAATAAACAAACGCATAATTATGAGTAGGTGTGTCAATCAATTTAGCAACAAATTTACAGGAATGATTTCATCGTTTCTTACAATCTTGTTCTATTTTAATCAATCAGGGGCTCGTCATCGATACAGTATATACATGTGTGTGTGTGTGCGTGTGTGTGACTATGGGATCAATTTATTTATTTACCGAAGTATGTTGACAAACCACTCGAGGCTATCTCGATTGCTTCAGGTAGTAGTAGAAGAGTTGGAAGAATTTTGCAATCAGCATGTGTAACAACCACGTGTATAATCACAACTCTTTCGTAAACAATGTACTATCTATAGTATCGAGTGATTGAACTGCATGGTATATACTCCAAAGCCGAGTAGAAATCGGATTTGAAATTCGATCTTCGATGGTTGACTGATCAGCAGCGGATATCAATAAGACACCAAAATTATTATTTTTTTTTTCCCGCGATAGATTTTCACAGAATTTTGAATTCAGTCAACGATTGTGTCCGCCGATCGTGTTGTCACTTTATGCAATCAAGCTGCGTCGAAGTACGCATCAGATAAACAACTTATGCAAAATTTCATGAATATTAAAAGAACTGAAATTTATGATCGGTAGATTGCGAACGCGTTTCCTTTAAATTCGCGGAAAATAATTAGGGCGTTGGTATAATTTTCCGATTGACGCAGATAAATCGGTTTCAAATTTGATCGATTTCCGAAAATCGTAGTGGCGTATTATGGGTACATAAGAACGGGCTAGAAGTGACGGGTAAAAGTTGGGCACGTGTCGATTCAGATATACGAAGGAAACTTTTGAAATTAGAAAAATTTCGTTTTCTATAGCTCGAGCGTAGGTATTGTTTATCAGTAGATTTCCACAATTTTCAACGATCGCGTTGATAATAATTTGAAAAATAAGAATATTGGCTATTACTGTCGCGTCAGTCCGACTGCTGCTGCAGTCTTATACATATCGGTTTAAAAAAAATAAAATAATTAGTTCTCGATTCTGTTTTTCTGCAAGTAGGTACATACAGCTATACACCCGCCTGCTTGCTACATGCATACATATAAATATACGTATAGTGCATTTGCTCAATCGCATATATATTGTTTCCGTATTTAAAAATTCTACATACTGCAACTCACATCCGTCCCACAGCACACACTGGTTTAGACTCAAGTATAATCTTGCGAAGACGATATTTAACGACTTTGCGAATTATGCTAATCGATATACATAGGTTTAGAGTTTAGACGGTCTTTTTTAAGCCGGCTGACACACGGGCATGTCCGTTCTCTAATATCACATAAATTGCCAACAGAAAATTGTCTCTAACTCGACCTTCTTCATTTAGTCTCATACCAACAAAGGTGTCGGATTGATACGCTTTTCTTAATCCTATATCATTATCCCATTTTTATTTCAGTTAATACGGAATTAGCCTATATATAGAATGAAATCAAATAGATCAGGGAATACATTATATATTTTATGCCTATATATATATATATATATACATATATGATACATATATAATGCAGATATATCATAGGGAAGGTTGTTCTACGATGAGCTGTTATTACTAAACGCATCTATTTGTCACCAAGTATATAACGGAGTTAATATTTCGATTTTTTCAAACGATAAGCACCATAAAGATTATCATTCCATTCTGTTATAATAACTATATGAATATGTATAATATAGTATGTCGTTAACTATCCTTTACCTGTTACCATATATTAGATATATACAGGAAAAGGTTGTTAATTAGTGATCGGTGATAAGATCGTTATTTCCTGATTTGTCAATTATTATTAGACAAATTATTATCCACGGTACCTACCTATACATACTATTTTATTGGGTCAAATTATGGAATTTTAAGTCTATAAGGAAAAAAACAAAACTTTTTCTTCGGATCGTTTGAAATATGAAGAGAAAAATTGAAAAATCACGTCACAAGTCTGAGGCGAATCAATAACGTAACTTTTTTTTCTCACAGTATAAAAAAAAAGAAAAAAAGGAAGAAAAAAAAAATGGTTTCCAAGGTGTGTAGGTATAACCCCCCCCCCCCGCCCCCCGATGAATAAAATTCTATATCCTAATTCACACCATACGGTAATTTGGATATTATACATACATACAACGTACAAGTATAATCATATGTTACGGCGTTAACTGTATGAATAAATAGTTCAGATTTCTTTAGTGAGATTAGTGGCACGCTTGCTTCGCTTACAGTCAAGGCCACCATACCTTTCTTACGTCATGATGATCAATACTGTCAGGTCTGTAAGCCTTCTTCGTGTTCATTTTACTATTGTTATTATTTTTATTATTATTATTGTTATTATTATTTTTTTTTATATCGGGATGGATCGGACTTCGTGCACTCAATGGGAGCTTCTGTCTTTTTTCAAGTAAAAAATTGAAAAAGCTAGAAGTGAGGATTCTCACTGAGGATGAGTGTACGTCTGCGGTAGTGGTTCATACAATTCCGCATATATGATGTTACGGACTTCCTATTCATCTTATGCGACACCAGGAGCAAAAGGGTACTCCAGGGTAAACAGGAAGACATATAGTCCTGGCAGGGGTTTTTCTTTTCTTCTTTTTTTGAACGTTGTAAATTTATTTAGGTACTAAACCGAGCTCTTATTTTTTTTGTCTTCGGGTTAACCCCTCAAGGGAATTCATAATAAACCGCGCGCATATGAAATCAGAGAGAAGTATAATCATCCGAATAAATAAACGTGAAAATATAACGCTCGCGGAAAAGTTGCGATGGTGAAAAATTTTCGCGTCATATTTGAGGAAAGGACGTTATACGCTAGGCTCGTACTACTACCCTCCTATGAACAAGCTTGTGTTTTCGTATACATGCATGCGATTTTCACCCCAGAGTTGCCTTGCACACAAGTTAGGCGGCGCTGGCGGTCGTATACATGCACAAATTCTACACACACTAGTAGCGTACTGGAATTGTACGTGCCTAGCGTATAGGCACGCGTGGAGCCGTTTACCGTTCAAACGCGTTTTTAGCACGGCAAATAATTTACTCGCAAATCATTGATGCACACATATACATAGGTATACGTATAGAGGTATAGCAGCGAAGATAAGAATTGCGGTAATGCGACGTGGCAATAAACCCGACTCAACACACACACACACACACACACAAGCCAAAAGAATTTCCCCACAATTTCATTCCAAAAAAAGTAGCAGAAGAAAAAAAATATCAAAAAATTAGAGAAAAACGATGATAGAATCGATCAGTTACAGTCAGAATCCAGTCAAGGTGACTTCCATGTTTTTTTTTTTTTTTCGAATTTCGAATTTCGAATTAGGCAATCAAGTTTTTGCCTTTTTGAAGTTGATAAATTCGAGTGTTTATTCATATTGGTCTGCATATTACGTTATAACATACCTAGATGTTATTGTCAAAGAAATATATATATGTCTGTTATAATAACCGGTTTGATTTATGCAAATCTATTTCATTGACGATGTATTTGAAAAACAATAAGTTTGCAATATTATATTCTAGTCGTCGATGACCGAACGTGCAAGACCGTGGACCTAGGTCAGTCTATTAAGTAACGATTGAAGTGTAGTACCCATATACCTATATATACTTACTATATGCAAAGAGTAAGTTTACGCAAGCCCCATATATTTTGATGGGTATATACTATATACTTATACATACTGCAACCATCAGAATATATTAGATTAGCCAATGTTTTATATAACTTATATACATAGTTAGTATTATTATCGTAAAAGCCGAAGGCCGCATTTATTGTTAAATCAGCATCACGTACCAGCAGGATCGGTAATAGCTTTGCGAAATTTCGAGCGTTTGATTCTAGTTGTCAAAATCACTCGGGGCGATTAGCTCTACGATCCCGGTTTCGAGCCAGATTTTCTCGAGATATTCATAAGCTTTGATTTTCTATTAAAAGCGCAAACGTTCAGAAATTCTTTACCTATACTCTATTTCTGAATTCGACTGAAGATATTTTAGTTAACAATCTCAGCTACAGCTAAATATATATGTGAGAATTTATTTTTAAACCAAACGACACAAACCGTATACGTATATCGGTATATGTGATACAGTTATACGATCAATTCGATGCAATAATTTTCAGGTCAGAATGTCTACAGCTATCAGAAATCGAATGAAAGTGGACATGGATAACAATTGACGTTTTGTTTTCTGTATTATCTACTCACGAATTAGGTATCAAGATACCGAAATTTTTCGAAAATTGAGGTATAACTTGATGGATAATCAGAAATCGCCAAAATTCTTGAAAATTTCGTGAATGATAGTGCTTGATAGAATAATGATACATTAATTATTTCAGAATTTTACACCACATAATTTAGTAGTTATGGATTTTTGAAATCTACGAATTTACCCCTGATAACTGGATGGAAAATCAAAAATCGCTAAAATTCTTTAAAATTTTACGAATGATAGTTCTTGATAGAATAATGATACATTAATTATTTCAGAATTTTACACCAAATAATTTAGTAGTTATGGATTTTTGAAATCTACGAATTTCACCCTAATTTCGTAAGATTTCGCTTCAATTGATACTAGAAAATTGCAAATTAACACTTATAAGTGTTCATTTATAACTAATTTAGCTATTTGCGAGGCCAAACATCCACCATACGATCGAGACCTGTAAATACAAGATTTGCCCATTTTGGACTACTTTTTTCACCTGACTGTCCATCCAGTTATGCCTTAAATTTAGACGAACGAAATTTTTAGAATAATCACCAGTCATCGCGTTATCACGTGACTTTAGTTAATCGTCACGTTAGAATAAATTTTCATTTAAATTATAATCGAGCTGCGTTTGTCTGATGATATTTCTACAGTATCATATCACTGAAAAATGCACAATAATAATTGACCTAAAGAAACAGGAAAATCCTGACGGTTTAAAAAAGTGAGAAAAGACCAGTGTGGTTTTGCGGATAACCGGATGGACACATATGCTTGATGCGATAGACGCGGAGAGTGTTCATCCGTTTAAATAAGAGACGAGTGTGTATAGAATATCTTTGCAAGATGTTACGTCGTAAATTACTTGTGAATTACTAGAATCACTTGAACTTTTCATCTCATATGTTATTTACGAACGGTTATTATTCATTTTTTTCTTCTTTCCATAACGTGGATTGTATCTTGATATGGAGCTCTTGATGGGGGTGCAAAAAACTATAAAGACGTTTCATCGCCGGCCTCTAGTTTTTGCGCTCTATTCTTTATCAGACCGTGTTCGGTGCTAACATTCGGATTACACCGGGTTAAAGTACACACATGGTTTAATTTGTTTTTTTCTAGAATCTCGTAGCGTTTTAATGACTGCGATAATGCTAATAAATAGCACTTGAGGTTTGGTCCAACGTTCATAAGTCAACGACTCAATTTCCGATTCAATATAATCTGTAATATATGTATAGATTCGGTACACACGTAGCTGTATATACCTAGAAATAGAAAAAATAAAAAAAATAAATAAATAAAAATAAAAAAAAAAGCAAGACGTGTGTAACAACAAAACGTGTTTCCAAAATCTATCCAAAAAGTAGACTATCTGTATGTAGTACATATGTAAACAGCTAAAAACTAAACCTATCCAGACCCACATATATTCTCTTTACGATCTGTAGCGATCGAATAAGCATATAAAAATTTATAACGAAAGATAAATTCGAGCTACGTCATACTATTTGGTATATACATACAGGAGGTTACTGTACGGCTGAAAAAACGATAGAAATATAGAAAATATGTGTATATATATATTGTATATATGTACACGCAGTTTTACGGAACTGCGTGGCGTCGAGTCGCGACTTTATACGCTAGGCGCCGTATGTCTGCTGGCCAGTTGCCAAACTTATGAATTTCGGAGAGCCGAGAAGTGCGGTTTCTATTCGCGAAGGAATTTTCGTTGTAAAAAAATGAAAAAGAAGAAGAGGAAGAGTAGGTAGTAGAATAAAAAAATAGAAAAAATAAAAAATGAAAAATGACAAAAAAAAGGAGATTTTCTTCCGACCTTGCTTCCGGAGAACGAGTTACTTTTATCTCCGCCAACTTCCCAACAGCTAGAGCCCCTACCCTCATAGCCCATGGCCTTCGCGTAACCGAGGCGACTGTTAAAGAATGAGAAAAGTTTAACCCCAGAGCTCGAGGGAAGAATTCTACCTCAATTTCCCTTCTCTCCTCAATCACCGGGTGTATTTCGTTCATTCACTTTGTTCAAACGATTTTTTCCCTTCTCCCTTCTCCCTTATAAATTTTTTTTTTTTTTTGTTTTTTTTCTCTCTTGCTTGAATCTGCAGTCTGAAGTTGATGGATATAACCGAATAATTTATCTTTCTTTAATAACGGAGGATCTCTTATCTTCCTCTATTCCCTAATGATAAATAAAAAGAGTGTAAGACGTATAACCCCGAGTCGTGGTTTCGGTTTTTCCTTTTTTCCTGTTTTTTCATTGACAATATTACAAAAAGAAAAAAAAAGAAAAAAGAAAAACGAAAAAGTTGTATACCTACAGCTCGAAATTCTCACGCTGAAAGCAAACAAGTTTTAATCGATTGAAATTATAGGTATATATGCGTATGATTAAAATCTGTCACCCCAATTGAACTTTTTCCCACTTTTCTACTTTTCCTAATTCAAATATTTCCTTTGATGTCGCGAATTTTCTCTCGATTATTTCATTTTTTTCTTCTTTATTTTTTTTTTTTGTATTTTTTTTTTTTTTTTTTAATACTATACACCCGCGCACCAAGCGGGAAAACGTGTGGTATACCTACATACCTACACCCACCTAAATTACTCCAATTATTATAAACTTTCGTGTATTAGGTATACAAGATGGGAATTATTCAATTCTGTCAACCACGACGTGCGGTCGTATAATTCCTTCGTGAAAATCACGCCGCGTTGGATTCTAATTTGGTAGAGAGCACCCCAATCCTCCAATCCGTATTCCGTATGAGTGTATGTGTATGCAGGTATGCAGGTATGTAGGTATGTGACCTAGGTGTGTAGTACACGTACATACATACATCTCTTGGGTTCATGTATTGAAATTGTTTTGGCGTAGGGAAAGCAACCCTGCGGTAACCTCGAGCATATTTCCCTGCAGATTCTCCCTCTCTTACGTTATCTCGACTCTGATATATATTTCGAATAAATTATATACGTGAGATGTCTATATATGTATGTATATATGGGGTATTCCACGTGAACCGGATCGGTTTATGGCAAAACAAAAAAGAAGAAAAACGGGAGGCTGAAATTTTGATCACTTCTTAGTGCCACCTCGAAGTAACTTCGGTGAAAATTTCAGGGCAATTGGTTGGACCCTCCAAGTAGAAGAACAAAGAAATCGCATATTTCCAAAGTTTTACATGTTTAAGAATTTCGAAAATAATTGAAGTGCTACATGTTTCGAAGGAGCTCATTTATGCGCGTAGAATGCACTATGGGAAGTTATGATTTTGTTCATGCATGGCTGAGATAAGCGGAGTTGAAAATGTAGTAATTAAATTTTTGGTATAATTTTGACAGCGATGTAAATTGAACCAATTGGTTTCATGCTCTGTAACTGTTGGGGACATCTCATGTACACTCAGAGAAAAGTATCGTGGGATCAACAATAATTTTGCTTAATCAACAAAAAAATTTGGTAGATATACAGTCTACAAAATGCTTTGTTGCTTCAACAAACATTGTTTGCTGGCTGATTTAGTTTGATCAACAAATACACCAGAATGATTTAACAAAAGCATTTGGTGAAATCAACGAATGTTTCGTCAAATCAGTTAAATTACTTTGTTGATTCAACTAAATTTATTTTGTTCATAAAACCAAAAAAATACTGGTAGGTACATGAATTGAAGCTGATTAGTTTTACAAAGTACAATACAGTATCTGAAAATTACATCAATTAACATAGTATCAGCTTTAGGGGGACTAACATATACTGACAACATACATATTTACAACACATAACCAATACAGGAATTAAGCGACGCTTAGAGAGGAGATCTTCTGCCACTATATATACTAACCAGCTCCTATAAGTGGTACTCGTGAGAATATCGAAAGCGATGGTCGCCGCCTTACGAGAAAATATTAAAGTAATGTACATGACCATGTAAAATCAAGAAAACATTTCGGCCTTCCAACAAAATCAGAATACACAAAATAGTGTTGTTGAATATATTCCACCGCTTTTGTTATTTCAACAAATTATTTGTTCATTCAAATAAAAACTACGTGACAGAATAATTTTGTTGTAGCGAACGAGCAAATCTCAGCCATTTGGTGATATCAACAAAACAGTTTGTCAATCCAACAGAAAAAATTTGTTGAATTGACTAAAATTGCCCACCAAAAAAATTTTGTTGGATATACCGAATTTTTTCTCTCGGTGTAGTAACAAGGAATCTGAATCCGCATTGGCGTCAAATTCGATGACCTCAGGCCAAAAACCGATCCGGTTCACGTGGAATACCCCATATATATAGAAGTCGTGGAAATCGCACCATATGGCGGCGAAATCGATCGTAGGTATAACGCGGATTTCACCACCCTCTTGTAGTACCTGTATACGCATATCGCTCGCCCCGGAGACGCGGAGACGCGGAGACGCGCTTTTTATCATAAGGTATAAGAATTTGACGAAATTTATGCGGCAACATATATTATATGATACTCCGAAAGGACTTTGAAGATTTTGCACGAAGCTTGCGCGCAGCATCATGGGGCTTGAAATCTCCCATTAATAAACAATTGGGTTTCACCTTGCCTGAGTGAAATACGACCGATGGATCAAAGCGGAGGTTTCTGCTGGCATAGCACTCGCGCAGGCATCATTACACCACGATATTGATAGTCTCGTTGGGTTGGCTTGAGTTAAGGTAGCCAACCTTAACCCACTTCCCCGAATAGTCGAGAGTTTGGGAAATCTGTTAAATAAATGTTAATCCCGGCCGGTTTTACGGCTTGTCCGCTTATCAGCGTTTCGGGTCGATGTCACAACCCGCGCAATCTATCTTTCGCCAAGAACGAAGGCTGCATGGCAAATTTAAGCCAAAACTAAAATAGGATCAATGTCAAGCTGCTGCAGGTTCGAGAATGCGGGGGTAGGAATAAACGAACTAACTAACTACTAATTTATATTACAAGAAATGTTAACAAACTATACCTATTATCTCGAAAAGCATAAATATCTAATTCAATAAAAAAATTCACGATCAATTGTTATACATATCGACAGCTCAATAACATAGTCACGTAAGTGCCAAAAACGGCCTTTTTCGAAGTCAGACAGACGTATCCCCAAAAAAATTGTTCTCTGCATTGGAAATTCTTTGATGAATGAAAAGAGCCATTATCCATAATTCGGTATGATAGTGACGTATCTCCACGCATTTTATGTGACGCAGTCGTAACTCCACACTTACGTGGTTTTGTTATAAATAATTTCTGAACTACACAATTCCAGAAATTGATAGGAATCCATTCATTTTGGAGATACGCGTGTATTTTTGAACTTTTCCGGTGTCAAATGATTTGTAACATAGAAACGTATCTCCATAATATCTTGTGAAGATACGTTCTCCTGTTACCGAACCGGACTGTACATACGTCTGTTTCATACAAAAAAATGGCACTTACGCTTCTGTGTTTCAAATTTTTATTCATACCGCGAAAATGTTTCAAGTACATTGACGAGTGCGAAAATGAAGAAAAAATGGAGATACGTTTCTATCACATAAATATCAAAAAAGGCCAAAATAATGGCACTTACGTGACTATGATATTAAGCTGTCGATATTATGTTCCCGTAATTATTTTCTCAATTATACCCATAATTGTATTACACATAGGTGTATATGAGCCGCGTAAAAGGTTGCGGAATAAAATGCGTACGTGACAGAATTCATGTGCACACAACGCGAGATGAAATTTTTATTCGGAAAAGAGGGTGTGATTCAGTATAAACGCGAGTTTCGCGTTAAAAAGTCAGTCAATTTTCATTTCCGATATTCTATTCTTTATATAACCCGCGTGTATCTTGTAGTTGGTAGTATAACGATCGAAAGATCTTCAATAACTGGAGAAAGAGAAAAGGAAAAAAATTAAAAAAATGAGAAAATGAGACAATACACCATGAAAGAAGAAGAACTCGAATAGAATAGATTTCTGGCTTTGATGTTACAGACAGACAGGTATAATCAGCCTTGAACTTGTAAGCAATCTCGAGTTGGATATGTATGTATGTATCTAACTACGTGGATCTGAGAGGAGTATGAAGCCCCGTGGGTTTCTGGTATTAAAAGACAAAACCATTGCCGCGGTTCTAAATGTGTCTCCCTTTTCCTTTCGTACGTAAACCTAACAACCGCGCGCGGGTTCCAGCCCCCCTGCAGTCGCATTGAAACGCTTAATCGTTAACATCCACAGAGACTTCCAGGGTCAAGTCTGTAATCCATTAAACCCGGGTATTCCCCCTTTGGCGAATCCAACCTCACGTTTTACGGTCATCTTTAATTACGGGGATACGAAACGTGCTCCAGATGTATGTGACGTAGAATTTACTACGTCCTTCTACTGATTGCCGCTAAATCTACCCCCTCCATCCCCCCCCGGAAGTATTAATTATAAGTAGGTATATGAAAATAATTTGTGTGAAAAACAGGAAGAATCCTTCACGAATCACGAGTTATCAAATTTACACGAAGTTTACAAACGAAGGACAAACATGTCGTATAATCGGTTGAAAAACATCGAGGGTATACAATTAACGCTCGGTGGTCAATTATAAACAAAAATAAAAACCAAACTCTCAACGATCGTCAAGGGGAATCTCAACACCCATATATGTATAGGTATGTATATATGCAATATGGGAAGTAGAAATCTCTTGCAGAAGGTAGGCAGGCAGGCAGGCAGGTAGGTAGGTAGGTGTAGCTCATGTCCGATTATATCTCAACGGTTTGTCCATGTCCCTGGTGATGACGGTGATGTTGTTAACGAGGAAGCTGAGGAGAGTTCTTGGTTAATTGGACAAGGCACGCGAGATATCGCGATGCAGTATACATATAGAAAGTTTAAATTGCCTTATTTGATGCAATTTCCGACTACCGAGATCAGCGCTTCGATATTACAGCTGCAGGTTTCGTTTCATTTTATACCGATCGGTGACATTATACGTGTACTGTACGTGTATGCACGAGTTCTTTGAACCATATTCTGCAATGGTATGGAATATATACCTATATGGTACGATAAGCGCGAAGATTAATCTGAATCAATAGAATAGAATGATGAGATAAAATGAAATAAAAATATGAAGGTGAATTTTATACACCGTATATGGGGTATTCCACGTGAACCGGATCGGTTTTTGGAGAAAAAAAAAAGGAAAAAACGGGAGGCTGGAAATTTTATCACTCCTTCGTGGCACTTCGAAGTAATTTCGTTGAGAATTTCGAGGCAATCCATGAGACCCTTCAAGTAGAAAAAAAATGGAAACACATTTTTCCCAAGTTTTACATGCTTCGCCGATTTTTGAAAAAAAAAAGAAGAAAAACGGGAGGCTGAAATTTTGATCACTTCTTGGTGCCGCCTCGAAGTAATTTCGGTGAAAATTTCAGGGCAATTGGTGAGACCCTTCAAGTAGAAGAACAAAGAAATCGCATATTTCCAAAGTTTTACATGTTTAAGAATTTCAAAAGTAATTGAAGTGCTACATATTTCGGAAGAGCTCATTTATGCGCGTAGAATGCACTATGGGAAGTTATGATTTTGTTCATGCATGGCTGAGATAAGCGGAGTTGAAAATGTAGTAATTAAATTTTTGGTATAATTTTGACAGCGATGTAAATTGAACCAATTGGTTTCATGCTCTGTAACTGTTGGGGACATCTCATGTAGTTACAAGGAATCTGAATCTGCATTGGCGTCAAATTCGATGTCCTCAGGCCAAAAACCGATCCGCTTCACGTGGAATACCACATATATAATGTATATACCTACTGCATCCACGGTGAAACTCGCGTAAATATAAACTTATCTCGCATAGGTCACGAGTGGTATGGCTACGTGACATACGACAGGGACACACAGCGATCGTTTCAAACTCCCTAAAACTAGGATATGTCACGAGCTTTTCAACGGTCTATTATTAGCCGCGGGTTCAGGTCACATGAAACTTGATCTTTGGTCATAGTCACTGCAGTCTCTATGACGCGGTTGTGCTTAATTGAGTTTCACTGCTTGAAACAGGCCAAATCAATAAACGCTTCGGCTTAAACTTTCGCTCATATTGAAAATCTATAATAAATTTCATAAGGTTCGATCCAGCCATTTGCGCAAAGTTCGGAACGATTTTTCACATATGTACGTGAAGAAGGAAAAAAAAAATTATAAAAATTATAAAAATTATAAAAATGGAAATGAATTCGTCAATTCAACCTCTGCGTCGAATCGTATCTCGTTTACGTACGTAAATTTTGTGGACAGATCTGCAGCTTCGCTCTACGACGCTGTAACGTTCCGAGGTATGACCACTCTCGTGGGTATAACAGCTCGTCGTGCTTTGTTTGAACAATCGAGTCAGCCTTTGTACGGATAGAAAAACCGGACTGGATCTTTTTTTTTCTTCTTTCTCATTTTCTTCTTCTTTTTTGGCGTATAAATTTCTGACTCAACTTTCCACAAAGAATTAGATACCCTCTGCGTTTACTTTAAGCCTCTTTGTGAAAGGTATGGTAATGACTAATAAGATAAGACTTCGATCGTTTTCTGTCTCGATAATTCGTGAAAACTATAATAAAACGATCCTATAACATCGTGAAGTTATTATTTGAAGATAAATTGATCACACCGATTTGTGCACGACATTGTGAGTCAGTTTACGATCAGTGTCAACTAATTGACCTTAAATTTTTGTTCACAATTTATCGTGCCTAGTATTAGCCGGTTTTTAAATCGGGAAGAAAGAACAAGTTTATCGTCAATTGCGGCGTTACGGCCAGTGTCAAAGCTCGTTAATATCGATCAAAGAAACTTGAAACGTGTTTAATTCACCATAAGTGATAATAACTGCATCTCAATTCGTCCGATTTTTTTAACTTTTTTTTACCATCATCCCTGTTTATATACGGATTTTATCAATCGAGAGGTCGCAAACGATGTGAGGAAACGTCTCGTATTTTTATCCGATTTCTGTAAGATAATTAGCGAGATTGGCTAATTAAGAATCAATCAATCAATCCATCGACGTCGTTGTTTCTTCTCTGTAAATCGCCAAGGCGAATGAACGAAAATAGAATAATAAAAGTAGTATTACTTCGTATAATTGATTACGAATTGTTTCATGTGGAGTAAATTCGATCGAAAATATCACCGCGATTGAATAATATAATAACGATCTATAGACGCATGAATTGGCCGAATGACTCGCCCAGTATATTAATTGGCGAATACGAATCGTCGAGTCGTGCGAAAATATTGGGTTAAATCGAGACAAACCCGGCTCATACTTACTACGAATGCGGTTATAAGTTATTATGACGGTGATGAATGCCGATAAGAAATAATATATACACTCACAAATGGTTGACTGATCACGCTACGTTCACGTGCTTTTCAATCGGTTCGAAGACGAGTTACATATGGTTATGATTAACCAAATGACGAGCAAGAGGTCAGCCTATTTGATCCTCTAGGTGATCACGGCCAGAGATCTGTTCATTTAATTGCAGATTATATAGAAGACGAAGAATCGACGCGTGTCGTGTCAGAAAAATCGTCGATTCAGCAAACGATCGAACTTATAAAGTCTTTGTTCCCATGAAATTCGAAAAAAATTCGAAATCTGTTTGAAAGTTGAAGTCAGCCAAGTTTCTTTTTCTTCTCCAATTAACTGCAGTTATTGAATATTGACAAATCGTTATCAACATTTTTAATTTATCTCTTAAAAACATATTCTGTCCCCAAAACCGGGGCCTTTTGAGTCTAGATGGATACATTTTTACACCATAGTGTGATATTTTTTTTTATATATACATAGGTATGTGGTCAGTGTTTGCTTGGGCACTTGGAGTATTCGAGTTGTTCGAAAGATATCTGTCGCAGGAATTTTTCTATTCAATACGAGAAGTGGAAAAAAATAAAATAAAGTAAAGTAAGATAAAATTTATGCGTTTATCGTAAAATATAATTACGCTCAATTAGCGAGGAGAGATTCTCGTGTTCTCGTATTACGACGATAAGCGGAGAGGAGAGTGTCCTATTAAATAATAGATAAAATTTCAGACTCAAAATACATATTTATAAAAATACGATTGCATTCGACTACCTATAGATATAGAACCTGAGGTTATCTCGGTCGTTTGAGATTAGGTATATTTACCTCGATTTACACGAAAAACGACTTTATTTATGATTATTTTCCAGACGGCGGGGTACACGAAATTTTTCTAAATACTACAAGAACAATATTAGGAAAGGAACGGGGATTAATTCCTGATTAATTCGATGGATTTTAATCCGGTTGAAAAATATTGACATTTCGTGATTAAACTCGCTTCTTACTTCACTTCAGTTTGTAGATAATTTAACAGGATATTTTTTTTACGCGGATAAAATTTCAGCCATTTTTGTTTTTCTACTTTCTTACTTAATTTGGAAAAATAATAATAATAAAAAACGAATAAAAGCAACAAAGAAAAAAACTCGCGAGAAATATTAATAGTTTATAATATGCGTCTTTCGACGATTGTAAATTATGTAGATTCGACTTTTTAATTTAACAACGAAAATTTCATAAATATGTCATACTGCATTCTATGCCTTAGTTCATAAAGTAGTTAAATACCGTTTTTTTAGTTACTAGCTGTATTTCACAGCTCAACATCGTCGACACGCGAAGGTCTCGCTAAATCTGACCAACACAAGAGCCACGGTATATATTCGCTGATATTTTTAGCAATATATTTTTCGACAGTTTCAAAACTGAGATGAACTATTTTTTACACATACTATACGAATCTGATAAAAAAAAACCAAACAAAAAATTGTAAAACGATTGAAATTCCAAAATTTATAAAAAAAAAAGAAAAAAGAAAAGTTACATCAGTCGAGAGATACAGGCACTAATTAATTCTCTATATATATATATGTACTTGGCATGAATCACCGATAGAAAAAGGGAGAGAGAGAGAGAGAGAAAGAGGAAAATGATGACGATATAAATTCTGCCAAGTGTAAATAATCATTTGTCACTTGCGATTTGAAATCAAATTGTTCGACGGGCAAGTATTAATCAGAGTAATTTAATCATATACGGTTTGATGGTACAGAATAACGGCGTAGGTATTGGTATAGGTTGAAATCAGCTTTAAGTGTGCGGTAGCTGTAATTAACAGAAAGTCATTCGACTGTTAATAAATATTGAAAAAAATCCGTGATAATTGAGGTGGTTATAATTATGCATATGAATATTAATTTTCGCTTTTTGGCTACCTCAGTTTATTCATATTGTAAAATTAGCCTGGCTCTTAGAATAATTCATAAAATTCCCCGTAAGTTTTGATTTAAATTTCTCTCTTCCTCTCGCATACGTCAGTTACTCTGATTACCGCGAATCCCGGAACCTTTGGATCTCTTTCACCAAAATTATGAAAAATAAAAAAAATTTGATAGCAAATACAGGGATGTTCAAATCTATAGTTAGCTATCTTAGATTCGGTCATGAATAATATTTACCAATTGTAAATTACTTCATTTAATATTATAGAAAGAAGCATAGCTAATGTGACTCAACTGTTATAGGTCCTGAAAATATTATCTATGTTGATTTGAGATTGTGAAATCTTAAGTCGAACGTAGAAACTCATCCATAATAATTATCGCCGCAGATACGAGAGTATAAATTTCAGTTCAATTAGTTAGATAATAATGAAGATCATTCGCGATGGGGAGGCCACATATGTAATATTAATCAAAATCATTCTGATACTTTGAGTATATAATCGTTATCATCACAGTGGATTAATTAGTTGTGAAATGCGTACGACGTCGCGTCGTCACGTCGTCGACGAGTTGTTTTATAATAATTTCATTAATATTAAAGAGACAAAATTTTAAAGACATTTCGATACGATATAATATGATGCAAGTTTCGAAAAAGCCATTCATTACTGTCTACACTGCTGCACTTACGCTTCTCACTCTGGAAGAACAAGGCTATCATAAAATAAGACAAGTATATTTCGACGCTGCTTACGAAGACTAGCACGTTTCAGATTTCTTACGAAGACTAGCATGTTTCGGCTTCTCACGAAGACTAGCATGTTTCGGCTTCCGCCGCGAAAACTAGCACGTTTCGGATTTCACCGCGAAGACTAGCACGTTTCGATATTCACCGCGAAGACTAGCACGTTTCAGTTATCTCCGCGAAAACCATCATGCTTTAATTATTGTAACGAGGATTTTCTGAAGATTTGTGCGGTGTGCGATGGTCGAAATGAAAGTCAATTTGCGGATGTAGGAGTGCGTTTTTTTTGCATCAAAATAAACTTATGAATATTCTCGAAATGGTGTTGTCGTGGAGGGATTGGAAAAATTGATGCTTGTTTCACAGGTTCTTTACAGATGTTTTAAATTTCTGATTAATTCATTATGGAGCACCCGAAAAAATTCTTCGAACATTTGTTAAATAACTTCAATATGTCGTTTGTATATTTTACAGTACACAGTTAGAGAATGATAAGATGTTGCAAAATAGAAATAATATTCGTTTCAGTTCGACGAACGTACCAGCCTTCGCGGAGAAATATGAAACGTGCTAGTCTTCGTGGTAAATATCGAAACGTGCTAGTCTTCGTGGTTAATATCGAAACATGCTAGTCTTCGTGGTTAATATTAAAACGTGCTAGTTTTCGTAAGCAGCGTCGATTTATTGATTGGTATATTCTGAAGGAAATACCTATATAAAGTCATCTTTGAAGAGGGTTTACATCTTGCAAATGATTGTGTTTTTTTTTTTTTTTCTTTCAGATCACTTCCCTGCATCGTCCAAAGAAATATTCTATTCACTAAGTTTTTTTTTTCTCTCACAGCTCATTGATACCGTAACATTGATAAATAATTATCGTTTTACTGCAGTATTGTCGCGGAAATTCATCATAATGAGTCAAAGTTCATACTTCGGTTAACCGCGTCGAAATTTTTACTTGTTATTTGCGTTACTATATGAATTGATAAATTCCGCACGAGTTTGGAGTGGAATTTTTCCGAGAGCCTTAAAATAACTCAATATTCCCTGAATTTTACTTGAACAGCACGGGTTGAACAAGGGTTTAATAATCCGAAAAAAATAAAAACGTAAAAGCGGAATTAAATGTCATAAAAATCGTTTAATAATGTCTACAAAAGCTGATTATACTGCGGCCATGAACTGCGGATATATCTATTGCAGATCATTTAAGACTCATCGATCTGAACTCGAAACTTTAGGCCTGATTTTCGTCACTAAATATCATTTTTCATATTCAATTTTAAAAAATGAACTCTAATGCCTATAATACCATATGTAAACCGGAATATTTATTAGGTCCGAGGTTTTTGTCGATACTCCGTTTTACCTGACAGCTGATAAGATAGTTGAGGCGATATTTTAATTGAAAATTCGTTGGAAACTGGGTTAACAGAATAGTTTCCTATTTCTTTTTTTTTCATGGGCTCTCATCACGAGATTTTGCGTCTTTTATCCTGAAAATCTATTCATCACTTCAGAAAAGGATCACGATCTATGAAAGGACCTCGCGCTTTCGGTTTGTGGAAAAATATTTCGACATCAGTTTAGAACCAAGTATATACGTATGTATGTATACACCTGGTGTGCTTATACCTTTGAGAGATCAAAGTCAAAGGATATTGCCAGCTAGTACTGACAAACCATGGGGAAAGGAAAGTATATACACACTCCACCCATTGCTCGCTATCGATCTTTGAATCCATTCATTCAGAGTTTTCTACCCTCTGAGACATTCGAGCATCTGCTATTCAAGTATCTCTCTCTCATGCATACAAAATCCATTATAAAGTAATTTCTATGTGTATTTACATGGACGCATGACATAATCGTACATATACATGCGTTCACACAAATAAATGTATAAATGGATATATTTTATAATGCGAGCAAAGAGAAAGGTCCGCGAAATATGTTTCCGACCGGATATTATATGATCATCCAGGTATTCAGTTTGGATGAATTTTTATGAAGAGGGAAGAGACCTACCTTTGGCAAACTCTGAGCAAACCACCAGCAGACAAATATTGGCCATGATTAAAGCGGGTTAAAACGTCATTAGGTACGTACAGAATTTTCTTTTCTTTTTCGATTTCTTCGAGCGGCTGTTGCAAGCGAAGACCTAGGCAAGGCAAATTAAGAATACGATATCCGGCTTGCGACACTGCGATAATGGCTTTTATAGAAATTAAAGACCAGAAATTGGGACAATTATTGCTGACGGCAATCCATTAAGCCTTAATTGAATAATGCTTATGGTCATGACGAGAAAAATCTTTGCGCATTTTAAAACTATTATAGATCATTAGGTTAGATATGTCTACGGTGATATCGTTAAATTAAATTTCTGTATTTTCGTCCGTAAGAAATTTCGGGGATTCCCCATTCGGTTTAATTACACAACCGACAGATATACTTATGTGTGTGCGGCTACTTTTGCTTGGGGTATGAAACGACGGCCTTTTCATGTGAATCTACAAATCGATCACGTATGATAAATAAATCGGCAGTAGTTTACCGAGGATTTATCAAACTTTTACGTTATATCTGCTCCACGAATCTATATACATAATATAAAGTTTCACAATTTTACTGACATCTGTGGTGATGGATACTACTTTCATTTCTGAATTACCCATGTGCGGTTCCGAGTTTAGGTAATTCATAGGAAGTTGAGAAAAAATGTTGAGGAAAACTGTGAGATCCCTCATGCTGATATCAGAGCCACTTGCCCTGACCGCTTCCTTGTTAATCGGAAATATAAACCGATGAGCCGATTTTTCTGTTTTTTTTCCCCCATAGGATAAAATGCATATTATAATACCGAATCTTGTATTATGATGTGCAATTAAGTCTCACTGAATTATCATATTTATGGATCAAAGACGCGATCCACCTTCACGCCGTTTAATCATTCGACACTAAATCAAGGATGAAGCAATATATTATGTATACCTATACCAAGAGTATATATAGACGATTGATATTTTAGTCTAATAACGTCGATTGGTGTTTCACCTCGCGTTTAATTATCGCAACTCCTGCAGGTGACAGGACTAGCTTCATTCTGATAATGCAGTAGGTATATTCTCTTTCGGCCGTGTGCAATTTCACGAGCAATTTCATGTGCACGATAATCAGTTTCGTAACCGTTAATTGGCATCTCGATATCCACATTGTTAATATTAATATCACCAATAAGAATTTGAAAAATAGCATATCATGTGCCCGGGCGGGCAGGAAATACCTACATCAAAAAAATAAAGACGTGAGTAAAATTTGTCTAAGAAGCAGATTTCGTTTTTCCTGATTGCATTGCTTAGAATATAAGCAGTAGATACGCATAGTTCGCGAATTATTATCCCGGAAAAAAAGAATGAATGAAAAATATAGGTACTAGAAATTGAAGGAAGGAAAAATTCGTCGAACAGATTAACTCTACGATACATTAACGATCCTGCGATTTTATCCTGTGCATATATAAATTGATCATTCGTGGCCTTTCCTAGGTCATAAAACGTAATCACATTATCCGCATACCGACTAGTTACGATTTCCAGTTAGGTATAATGATATATCGTACGCTCAGGTTAATATATAAAATAATTTTTCCCCCTCGACGTTTCTAAGCACCAATAAATCATTATGCACAGCTAGGTAGGCACAGCCACGCATCACGTAATATGAGGAAGACGCTTACGAACGCGTCTTCGATAATTGTCAAATGTGTTTTCCCGATACGTCATATACTCGAACCTGCAGTACGATACCAGCTGGTTATTCAGTATTTTAAGTAATTGAGAGTCCGCAGCGAATCGCGATTGTTCAGGCACGTAAGATTGTTATAACGATGACTGCATATGTATATGAACTGATTGTGGGTTTTGTTCGTCATATAAAAATCAGTCTCGTTTTTTGAAGGACGTATCGGCGTATATGTGTACATGTATTCAGGAACCAATTGGTGTTTCGAGTGCCAAACCCAATTCCATTCAATGCGGTGATTCAGTTTTCGACTCTTTTTCTTTTTACTCAATTTTTCAAAAATGACAATAGGTCTGGTTCACACTCACTATAAAAGAGTTTAAATTGCGTTAGTGGATATTCAGCGCGATATTTCGCCTCCGTATTGATGCTGCTGCGGAGCACGTGATTGTCGTGTGCTCAAAGTTCGATAATAATTATTCGATTGTCTTGTATCTGTCGGTTTATAAACCGACGATGAAAATAATAAGAGAAAAATTAAAAACGTTTCTGAAAGCGTAGTGGAGTCTAAGTTGACGATATACTCTACTGGTTACATACTTCAAACGACTTGAACCGCACTTGACCTCCACCGCTCGGCGTTCAATCAATTTGAGAAACTTGAATTGCGGTAGATCATTATAAATTTCAATAGTATTTATACATAAATTTCCATCTAATGGTTTAAGGTCATCGCTGAATATGTTCAACTACGAAAAATGAACCTGTTCGCTCTCCGCTTCCTATTGACGTATGTTCAACCCAAAAAAAATCACACACGTGGCTCTATATAGCCGTGTAAATCACGCATTCGATATGGCTCAAAGAAAGCAATTCGTGATTATGCATAACAACTGAGTTTCAGTGATCAATGTAGGTTTGCATTAGGTCAGTTGACGCGATACCAGCTGGTAGCATGGTTACACTCTGACTATAAACGTTTCGCCACTTACATACACGTATGGGCGAGTATGGACGACAATATACGTCACACATACCTCGGATTAAATATTAATGAATTATAGTAGTAAGTATGCCTAATTAGTGTGGAGGAAGGCCCTGACGAGGTGTGAAATCTGTCTGAAAGGTTTCGGCAGCTGACGCAAATGCCAAACCATAATTTTTTTACGCGATTTAAACTGGTGACTGAATTCCTCATTTTGATAAGGAAAACTTACTAGAACGCTCATCGGGATTGTAAGATGAATTATTTATGACTTAGTTAGTTATCAAGTCAACAGTCAGCCTATGCCATTTTTACAGAGCTTATTTCGATTATGATGGTCGCCATGTGATATAAGATTCGAGGATTTTCGACATCAAAGTTGTAGGTGAAATTACGTAGAACAAAGCTGCAAACAAGATATCTGTGCATTGATTATCTAAGTTGCCGAAACACCGGGAAATGTGTCTAATTTTTAAATCCTGAACACAAATAAAGGCATTCCGCGTATTTTGGTATTTTTCATTGGATTTTTGGTCGACGATTCGACTGACAATTTATTGTCCGTTATTGATGCAATGGAATAAAATGTTGAATGAACTAAGCCGAAAATGTTATTTCAACACGATGAAAACTTGCAAGAGAGTATGTAGAATCCAGTGAACGTGAATCCAGTGAGAATTGAAGTTGAAATCGCGTGGTATGAGTTTTTGCGTGAGGTCTTTCTATCGACTAACAATTCTAAAAATAAATGTCATGCAAATGTTTAAGCTCTGAATCAGAATACTTGTTGTTATATTTGCGGAAATAAAGTGAGGCAGTCGAATTGACCGAAGAGTTGGTCACCGAGCCGAATCATTCAGGTGACGAACATCTAATTTTATTTATTTCTAAAGCGTCATATAGATATAGAATCGTGACGTTCAACTAGTTAGCACACGTAGGTATTTCAATTGCTCAAACTTCGTAAGTACCTGAAATTGTCCCTAATCAATTCGTCGCTAATTAGATTGAAAAAAAAAAGTAAAAATCATTCACGTCCGTTGCGCGGAGATAAAAATTAATGAAAAATTCAATGTTGTCAGAAGAAGAAAAATACAAAAAGGAAAAAAAACGAAGAATAAAGTTTAGCAAATAAAGTACGGAATTTATTACCTTGCTTTTATTTTTCAATTATTTTTTATGAACTTTCAAGCACCGAGCTGTGCGTTGGTAATTACAGCAAACTCGAGACGGAATAATTACACGAGTTCTTTTTAAGGATGTAAAAGATCTCAACGTTTACAGAAAATGAAAATCTGTTGAAATACTCGAAAATCCGGCAGGTTTTTGGAAACGTGGTTGAAGAAATGTGTTGAAAATTTGCATAACTCGTAGAGTTTGTTAAGGCTGTCGATAAAATCTTCGAAAGTATCAGTTTGAAAATTTTGAAATATTCCACATCTAACGCAGGCCGAGACAGAGACACATTAATTTCTTCTATTCGTTTCACGTCACTACCATACTCGTAAATTCTATCTCAATTCTATAAATTATTTTCTTTTCACTTTCATTTCATCTCATCTAATTTCTCTCTAAAGATATTGCCGCACAAACACACGCTGGCTTTCACCAGCAGAATTTAGGCTTGAAATATTTGACAATTTATTTTCGGCCGGCCTTTTTCATTAAAAAAATATAATCAAAAAGATTTAAGTCGACCCCGGGCAAACACTTCTCTTTCTTCATCTGGGATGAGTTGGATAGCAGGCTGCAGAGCCCTGGTTTTATTTATTTTCTCCAATTTTTTAAACACGAGTCTCCGCCTATCCAACAAACAAATTCAACCAAGCGACTATTTTCCTGGCGATAAATCCCTGCGCGATAAATGTTGGGGGATCTTCGGACTCGAGAGTTTCAAATTAGTCAAATTTTACTCATAGCTGCTGCAGGTTCAAAAATTCTATTCTAAATTCACTTTCTACAGTCCGAGCAGTTTTCTAAAATATTTCACGACCGAAAATTTATTTTCGACATTTTTATCGCTGGCCAAAGCGACCGATAACTTTCTCAATTAATTCTTCTTTCTCTCTGCAGCAATACGTGAAGAAAACGAGGAATCGTTCGTTTGATATCAAAAATGAAACTGTGCTGAAATCCGGGCTTTACGTTAATTCCAGTCAGCTTGACATAATTTTAATTTCGTTAATACGAACCGCGGTACAATTTCCATAAATTGATTTTTCATTTTCCACGTCACTCAAATTTGTCATCCCCTCGCCTCGCCTGCTCTGCAGGAAGCATGTTTATTCATTATCATACCCTATTTGCCGATCGAGGGTGGTTTTCCCGTTTGTTCAAATACATTTGACGATAATTTACAATGCTAATTCACGATTCGGATAAGAAATTAATTAATTTTATTTCAATTTTTACATGCAAATATATAAATACCCTTTTAAAATTTTATATTATGCAAGTGACGTATCTCGGTCGGACGTATGCAAATATTATACCCGTAATATGCTTTATGCTTTATAGTCATTGTCAAATCTTGATATAAAATAGGCATTATATATGTATATTAATTCATCCATCTATATACCCCGCCAAAATTCACCTAATTGTATTTATCAATGTTCAATAACATCTCGCGATTTTCATAATGAAACTGAATCATTATTACGAGACGTAAGAATTCAGTATTACGAAATACATATCAGGTATACTACAATCTACACGTAACGATGCGATAAGTAAAATTCCGATAATAACTGCCAATCCAAAAAAATATATAATTATCCCAATCAATTAGCATAACAACTCGAGGGCTGTGCTCTAAGACTCGTGACATATATTTTTCTGATCCTAATCGCGGTTACGAGAGTACCTGTATCTCAATATCCCAAAGTGAAATCGGTATTGGAAAAAAAAAAAACAAAAAATGAATTTTTAATCAAAGTATAATCCTATACGTTTCAAGAATTGATTGCGGCTCAATCGATGCATCCGCTTCCTTATACTACTACATTCTGTATTTATTCGCATTTTCGCAGGTTTTCAGATAATGTGACTCGTCTTGTCTTGTGCGATGTTGTCTTGATGCGTGTTGAACCATTCAGTTAATAAACGCAAGGGTATAACAATGAAGCACTTTGTGATATTGGCATAAGCCTGAAGTGAATCATGTTCAATGGACGCGAAGAGGGTGTTGTGTATTGTAATCCGAGGATAAAGCCGCGCATGTATATATGTATACCTTGTATTTCACGGAAAGTTTGATCATAAAAAATGACAAATTATCATGGTACTTATATGAAATATTTTTTTCAACAATACCTTGAGCGATGCCATGTCGGAGACGGATCGATGGGTCTGAATAGTTTCAAGCTGATCCAAACACCAGTCCAGTTCTTCTATTGTCTCGACAGCCAGCTTCATGTAGGGTTCATCTTAAATGATAGACTTAGTTTTAAGATGAGTGACTAACTCTTGTTTAGCTTAAATTATCAATCCTCATACTGACCTCGAGATGAAGAGGAATAAACTTTTTTGAAATTTTGTTTTTTTTATGACTTGGGAGGAAAATTTTCTTTTTTGATTTACTTAGCTGAGCTTATCGGGAAAGGAGCATGCCGGGACTGTGCGGGAACTTACGCGAAGTTCGGAGCTAGTTTTAAATTCTAAAACAGCCTCCGGACGGGTTTATATAAACTCCTGTACAAAGTACGGCAATTTGTGTGCTGTATGTGGGAGAAAATTTGCAAAAGAAGATAATAGACATAAAGTCTGACAAAAAGGCGGGAAGTTAACTTCGCTATAACTTTAATGTCTGAGTGGTGCTTTATGCCATCTCGCGTCTTGCCTCGCTTTGCTTAATTCGTAATAGATGTAACTTGCAAGGCGACCCTTGATTCGCGTAATTGAGAAAAGCTTCTGTTTTTAGTTCTCCGTCTCGAGATTTCAATCTAACCCTTGGCCAATTGAATGAAATTAATCGTTTTCACTTTACCTCCTGGCGCCAAATTTCTCGGCTGCGGTGTGCTGCTGCCTTGGGCTCCACTGCTCCTTCGTGATCTGTAAATTATTCCTTGGTTGAACAGCTGAACTCATTTCTCCGAAAAGTGGTAAATAATTTTTCAACATTTTTTTTATACCAGTGGGATTCTTGTCGGTTTGTTTCCTGACTACTTCAAGTTCAATTAATTGATTTTCATTCATTTAGTCTGTATACCGATGTCGTAAGCTTTCATCCTATATCGTCCAATTGTTGTGAACAGAAAATTTCCCAAAATTGACAAACCTTTATCGAATAGTCGTAATACTACAGAAAATAAACGAGACAAACAGGAAGACCGGAACGTTGGCTGAATTGATACAATTCCCTTTTTCGAAGGGACAAAGAGAAAAAGAGAAAAAAACAAACAGAACACGACATAGGAAACTGCTATGCTTCGAAGGGTCAACAAAGTGCTATTTGTTTGTCTTTTGGCGAGTTCACTACTATTTGATCTTCCCAAGAGACCAAAGAAAGTAATGGACAGAATTGTAGAAGGGAAGGAGTGGAAGGTAGAAAGAGAGAGATTCTGGTATCGACCTTTTCGTTCTATGAGAAATAAAGTTGACTGTGATTTCCTATGACGAAATATTTGCCACAATAAGTCTCAAACTTGATGTTCTTTAGATTTTTGAAATTTGAACACTCGAATTGTTGAACATATATCGACAGCTTAATAACATAGTCACGTAAGCGCCAGAAATGGCCTTTTTCGAGGTCAGACAGACGTATCTCCAAAAAAATTGTTCTCTGCATTGGAAATTCTTTGATGAATGAAAAGAGCCATTATCCATAATTCGGTATGATAGTGACGTATCTCCACGCATTTTATGTGACGCAGTCGTAACTCCGCACTTACGTGGTTTTGTTATAAATAATTTCTGAACTACACAATTCCAGAAATTGATAGGAATCCATTCATTTTGGAGATACGCGTGTATTTTTGAACTTTTCCGGTGTCAAATGATTTGTAACATAGAAACGTATCTCCATAATATCTTGTGGAGATACGTTCTCCTGTTACCGAACCGGACTGTACATACGTCTGTTTCATACAAAAAAATTGCACTCACGCTTCTGTGTTTCAAATTTTTATTCATACCGCGAAAATGTTTCAAGTACATTGACGAGTGCGAAGATGAAGAAAAAATGGAGATACGTTTCTATCACATAAATATCAAAAAAGGCCAAAATAATGGCAATTACGTGACTATGTTATTAAGCTGTCGATATGTATGCATACATATATTAATGATTTGACTTACTTGTTTGTTGGTACATTGGTGAGTGACAAAAAGTTGTTTCTGACCGAACGCAGCGAGGCAAGGATTTGTGCAAAAGGTGTGACGATGAGATCCTCTCCATGGCTGAAAACCGAATATTATTATTTAACATTCTATTTATCTAGGAGCATGGGTGACTGTAACTTTGGTAGTAACATGTAACTTTGAAAATTCAATTTGCGAAGCTGCTCTATCAGCGTAAGTAGGTATAAAAAGTAAATCGCAACGTAGCGCCACAACTCAAGAACTGTCTTGATGTTTTAAAAACAAGAAAACAAATGAGAATAAAAGATAAGTAATTTTCACGTAACTTTGGGTAAAAAGAAATATTTCATTCAATTATTATTATCAATCACAAAAGTATTTCCTAATGGATGGAGCCGCGGTTTGATGCAACTGACTTATACACGAGCACTCGGATCATCATCCACACACATTTTATACCATGAAACCGCGCGATCCCCTCGTAAACATTTCTCCAGAGATTATTACTGTCGTTTATTTTCATCCCTGACGAAAGTTAAAAAGACGAAAAAATAAAAATGCTGCAAACAGAAAAAACGAAATCACGCTAAAAGCATGGACGGCAGTAAAATCTCTGGAATGCAAACATCAAATGTAGTCGAGTTTGCTGAAATAATGAAAAATAAAATCTCTGTATACGACTCAAAACATGATCGCAGCCGTAACATTCGGTAATACATATACATGTCAATTGATGAACGCAGTTAATCTTCAATTATACATTTTTCGTAAAGTACCTATATTTGATCAAAAACACGCATTTGCTTGACCAAGACCAAGGCCAATTCCAATCACCAAATATGAGACGGTAAGTAATTTTTTTTTTCTGCGATATCGATGTGATGATGAAAAGAATATATTCAGATCATAAATTAATTCGCAATCAAGATAATGATGGCAGAGCGAAAGGGTCGACGAGATTTCTATTTTTTCTTTCTTTTCTGGGGTTGAATGATATTCGATTTTCATAAAAGCTCTATACGACTTTTATCTCGATCGTGAACCTCGGCTCTTTCGTTTGGATGAGGTGGATGCGACCTGCCATCGTTTTCAAATATCCCAAGATTTCAACCATGCCGAAGTCACCCTTGTTCGTGACGATGTGACAGTTTGAGTGGGTATGTTTTACTCCGCGACAGGAGACCACTAATCTTTTTGTCAAGATTCGATTCGCGTATTTTCCCAGTGAAAAGAACGTCGAAGTGAGTGGGTGTCTTTCGCAACGATTCAATGTAAGACATTTTCAAAAATTCTCACGTCAATGAATGTCGCTGTGTTACTTTTCCCGTCCACCCTCTTTCCAGACGTATATTTTCTTATAATGGCTGCACATTGCGAGTACCTAGTAGACATTTTTCTCCATCGAGCTGATGGTAAATTTACAAAACTTTTCAGTCTCGGAGATGAGTGGGAAAGTACGCTACGTTTATTTTCATGGAAACAATTCGAATCATCGCCAAACATTCCAATTCTGTTATTTCGTCGGATAACCAGCGTAAAGAAAAAATGATAAGGTTCTAAGCTTTGCGAAAGTTCGATACAGACGATAAGCTTCACCGTTGGGATTATAGACGCGTCGACTTAAAGTTTTCCGAGCTAAAATTCTGTAACTTAGGAATGTTAACAACAAGACGTATAGACGCGATTTTGGATAAACGAAGTCTAATTTGAATTCTGTATCCAGGCCACTTTCGCACGCGCGTAGGTATAGCCAACGAATCGATTTACTCGCTCGTGTTAAATTAAGTCACTTTCATGATCTCTCGTGGTCGAATATAATTGGCCTCGAATTATTCAAATCAGAACTCACCAGGCTAAACCTTGCTGTCGATATATCTACGACATGAAAGTTGGGCTTCGAGGAGCACTGCGTGATTATGACACAGAAATGAAACGTGTCTAGTTGTCGTGGGTAGATACTACCTGGCTGATTTAATACATAACAATTTGATGCAAATACAGAAAAAATATCGCCTTCTTTAAATTTGAGGCGATAATTTGCGTTTCAAACGAATTACGCAGTATAAATAATCGAATATTATTAAACGCGCAGACAAACATTCGCCCACTCGTGTCTAGGCCCAGATCTTATACATCAAGTATCATACTTAACGTCTTCTTAAACGTATGAGTATAGAACCGCATTTTATTGACAGGTTTGATAAATAGTCGAAAAAAGATAGCTCTTCTACTCTTCTACGATTGAAAGCTAGCTTTTAGAGATTAAGAACCGTATGGTTAGTTCGGTAAATTTTTTCCCTGAATAATTTCTGATTCTGCAGTATGTGGGTGGTAGGCGAAAGGTCAGACCTCGTCAGATATGGTGCGAGGGACGAAATCCTGGCGAGACATCGCCCACGTTCGGCAAAATTTTCATTGACAGATATATTGGTCTTGCTGCTAGTTAATATCCCCAAGTTCACGGTCGAAACTACTACCCCTTTTGGGCTTTATATTGAGTTTAATGGCTAGGACGAAGTAACTTGCCCTTTGAGACCGCGATCGGTTCATCTACTTCAGTTTTCCATAAATAAGGGGAGAATTGAGTAAGGCGAAGATAGGTCTTCCTTTGATCAACGTACTGGTAATACCAAGGTATATATAGGCGATAGGACTCTCGATCGAGGCTTGTGCATGATTCTGATGGCTAAGGTACCTCGACTCGAATGGTGCCTAATTCTGAATTTGATAATATTTTTATAGTACCAAAGAAAAGTGGGGTAGTAAAAGGCTTAAGACCGGTGAAAACCTCTTACCTCTTTGGTTATGGGAGGAGTAGAAAGCTCTCGTCAAAGCTTAGAGCTACCCCTAAAAAATAATGGGGAAAAGTTTGAAGAAAATAAGAAGATCGGAAAGGGAAAAACGAATTTCGAAACGACGTCATGCCACGCACGATTACATTGATGGTTTGAAAAGGGAAAATTCATATTTTTTCTGCCCTCGTTTAGGGGTTCAGAATGCTTTCACGCTTATCAGCTTTCCCCGAGTAAAAAATTGAGAAATCATAAAGTTTGTAGAACCGTTTATGTTCCAATAAAAGTTTTCTCGAAGGGCCTGCAGGCTTCATTTCTATATTGTTCCTGTTACAACTGCAGATTCTCATTAGTTCCTGATCTATGTAGGTACATCTTTTTTATCTAGTTTTACTGTGTTTTCAAATGATCAATCATCCATAGTGTACATAGAAAGGGCGAGTCAATCTTTCGTTATATTTCCACGGGGATAACACCCACTCGCTCAATCATACGCGTCCAATATTATAAAACCACATTTGTCACAGAGACCGTGATTAGAATTTCGTTGATTACGTTTGCAGAAATGTGTAATTAAGCGTATATTAATCTGTTTGTGAATGTCAGGGTACTTAAGCGAGCTCAACTTTCCGCAGATTACGATATTCGGATTTGAAATTCGATCAGGTTTCATGGCGATAGAAAAATAATTCCGAAGCTAAAAGTAGGCACGCGAAGGTAAGCGCTTCAGTCTATAAAATCAAAGGCAAAACCCTCGAACGAGGCAATTAGGCTTAAAGACGAGAGGAAAGGGTTCGTGAAGGTTTCGAAATCTAGAATCGTCGTGGTAAATGAACGAGCGTAAATTCCGACTATGAAAATTTTATGCCATGAAAATCTTGCCTTATGTTACTTATTTTGGCGACAAGTGGTTTGTCTGATGGTTGCTTTCCGCGATCAATAGGTTGCCCTCTGCTAACGTCACTCTGTGATCCACTGCAGGTTCTTCAACTGGGTCATCCGACATCTCGCCACTGTACACGTGTTTTTTTTCCCTCATTACCCTACGCGGTATTCCCGTGGTGCTTGAAGCAATAGTTAACGCCATCCCATACAGCGTTGGTACGCAGAAGGTCTATTGCTAGGTATTCCTGATCATTAGGGATCAAGGGATTTTCGAACCTAATGCAAAGCTCAGAGCTTTGGCTACGTTCCTATCGTTCAGATGCAACGATGACCGAAAGATGTGGAAGAATATGAATATGATATCAAATAACTTACGGTAACTGGAATAATCTGATTGCAGTTGGTGTCGATGAGAACAATCGCCATGAACACTTTGATTGGGGCGGAGTGGTAAGGCTCATTGCGTTTATGTTCAAGTCTCGTTTTGCGTTGACTATGTCTGTTAATCGATTTTCAAGCACGTTTAAATAGCAAATAAAACTCATTGCGTTTACGCGTATGTCTCGTTACCGGATTACGCGCGGTTCAAAAATTGCAATAAACGGATAGCAAATAATGATTGATAAATTTGGGCCAACTTGACTCTGCGAGGGTTTGTGCGACTCTGAATTCATCGGAATAAATTCCGGGTAATATATCGGGGATACAATAAAGGAATATATTAGGTAACAAAGATGCAGGGGTGAATGTCACGTAAGTAGGTACTGTTTAGGAAATACGGTAATTAATCAATTATCAACGTTCGACCAGGCCTATATCTGTTCCTGACATCTTTTATTGTCACATTTGTATACTTCCGTTATTTATAAATATTACGTGATTCAATGAACCCCAAGTACGGGGTAAACCCAAAAGCTGATAAAATTAAGCTTCGACGCAAATTCTATTTCAGGATTTTATTTCAGACTAAATATATACTTGTACGATTTACACAATGATTTTATCAATTTCTACAGATCACTTTCCGCCCATTCTAAACCCTCGATGAAGCGAAATTTCAGACGAATTCTTGTCACGTATCTTGCTTTGCTTGACGTGAGGATTTCAAGTCACGTGTGTCTGAATACTAGACATATTTTTCCGGTTACGAAAGATGGCTCCGAAAATAATGAAAAAAAAAAAAGGAAAAAAGAATTGGAATCGACGAATCGACGAGAACTAACGGGGATAAAGTCGAAATGAAAGTGGAGCGGAAAATATCATGGAATATGAATCTGCACGGGAATAGTAGGTGATCGACGCTATTTCGCTAACCATTCGCAAAAATTCATGTAGTTAATATTTATTGCCATTTACTCGAATCGTCTTATATTGTAAAACCATTTCCGAAATCGTTGCATCCTTTGAATTATCTTTAAGATTGGTAAGCGTAATGGCCAGGTCGTGACCAGTGAACCCTGAGAAGGTTGGACAGTTATTGATGTAAGACTGCACGCAGGGGTTGACAATGAAAATCCTGATTCAGCAGTCAGGGGTAAATACCGAGAAAAAAGGTCTGGTACCGAGGAGTTCCTACGACGTCAGCAAGGGACTTTGAGATTTCAAAGACTCCAGAATTTTTTTGCCATGAAAGATATGGGCTTGCGGATGAACCGAACGCAGATGAATCAATATTCGTAATCATTGGACGCATTCGCATGAACGGGCACGATTTTTGATCGAAGTAGGTACTCATGGAAAGAGGCCAATTAGAGAGGTGGAATCTATCCGTTGTATTACTCTCGAGGAATCAATAGATCGCGGTTTGTCTTGGAAGGACCAAAGCGGGACTCCCATATGCCTGATTGATTCCCGCGGGGAATCGAATTTGAGGAACCCTTCCTTCGGCAAGTTTTGGCAGGTTGTTAACCGGGCCATTTGCATCCTGAGTTTAAATGGAACTTAGGATCGTCTATTATGTTATGTAAATTCGTAGCTTTCAGCGTGGGACTTGGCACTCGACGAATTACACCCGAAGAGGTGATACGCGTGTTGAAAATTTCGGAAATTTAGGTAACTTCAAAAATGTTTAAACTAGAAGCTAAACCAGCGTTAAAGCTTACCGGTATGGTTTAACTGGTTCGTAGAAAATTTGCATGAGCAAACCAAAAGCTTGTTAACCGAAAACAAATCCAATTCTTATTGCGAGTTTGAGCTAAGTTCCAGATTTCATCATTACGTGTAATATTTTTATTCACCAAGATTTGAGCGTCTCTGACGTGAGGAGAAAACATTTTTATTGTGATGTTATCAAAGCAAAGCCGAACACTTTGGGAAAACATATTTATTTTTTTTACGTGGGAGCCAAATGGCTCGGAAATTGTTGTATGTATAGGTACTTATAATCACGAATCACGTAGGCGTCTTCATTGACGGTTAGAATTATTTTCTCGTGAATCAACTGTTACTCTCCTGAGATTGAGGCTAAATCTGTATGTTGATGCTCAACGATTTCCATCATCAACGTCCTTTTCATCGTTTCATTTTTCGTTAGATGTCAAAACGCTACGACTAAAAATCTAAAGATACAATCTTTGACGTATTATAATTTGAGGAATAAATTATTCCCAAGAGAGAGAGAGAGAGAGAGAGAAAAAAAAAGAAAGAAAAAAAAAATTCTCCTCTCTATAAATGAATTCATTTTCCGATTTGAAAGTTGAACTATAAAACACAATGGGTATAGGGCAATACGAGAGGAAGAAAAATCTTTCCATGACGTCAAACAGCAAACATATCTGATGCATGAATAACCTGAATGCAGGTAGCATATATACGCAGTTAAATACGTCAAAGGTAAACCAACTGCCACACACAGGTATATGCCGTGGTGTTATTTGACAATTTTTCATTTTACTCCATTTCATTTCGCACGTTCGACACGGTGAAAAATGAGTAGGTAAAAGTAAAGAAGAAAAATGAAGAAAAACAGGTGAATGAATGAACAGAAACGAAACACATCGCAAAATTGTATATCAACGTGAAAACCGGGTCACACTTTGAACCTGCAGTCCAATTAGCTTTATAAATTGGGAAACGAATAGGCAAGTAGTAAGTTCAAAACAATTATTTGGCTATATTCCAGTGGGTGTAATAAGCGGTTGCCATCGCACTATCGAAGTGATGACTGCACTCCATTGTAAACCGTAGTGCAGTGCATAAAACCACAAGTTTGCTATTCGATTATTCGGATTTGATCTGATGCCAGGTATTTGTATATTTCATTGAATTTCTATGGAAAGAATCGACTAGATATATAACTCATGGTTCAACCTCTCACAGCGTGTCAAAGTTTCAAGCTGCACCTGATCCCCAATATTCAGTTTCGAAATGGGTTTATTTTTGCCGAAAAAAAAGATTGCCTGTGTGGTGAACAAGCTCAGAGTAAACTTGTAACAGCGATTTCATAGCTTTTGAGTTTTGGGAATAAGCCGCCTGAAAATAGACCGTCGAAAAGACGTTGAAGCCACTTGGGTTGCATACTCGAAGGCGTAGCAACAGTTCAGTGTTTGATGAAGGGAATGAAAAGTGAATATTTTTTATTCAATAATCAATACTGTGCATTATTCTTTGAGACGACGAAATGATATAAAATCATAAAAACGAATGTGACACATATAGAGAGCCAAGGCGGGTTCCCCCGCGAGCGGAATTATACGTATCGATAAACGATGAAGTCACTTACAAATCGCGCTTTGACTGCGTTTCAAAACACTGTTCCCAGAAAAGTGCCCTGCGGGGTGGCCGCACTCGAAGAGCTGATGTCGAAAGGGTCCTGGGCAAACCGCCCCCGCTACCAGCACCAGCTCCCAACGAGGGCGAACTCATTCCGCCTCCACACCTCTTGAGACCTCCGGTAGTCGTCACCAGCTCAGCCAAACCACCGCTGCTTCCAGACATCGTTTCCGCTAAAGTCCTATCAAAGGACGTGCTCCGGTGCCATCATTTTTCCAATGTCCTTTTGCTTCCTTCTTCCCGTCGTATCATCCGGTTTTTTTTTCTTCTTCTTTTTCTTCAAGTTTTAAATATCGCGATATTCACGCCTGTCTGGTCTCTGGGGCGCGGAGTTTGCCACTTATCAAAGACGTGGTGTGACGAGAAAATAAGAGAAGAACAGATGGAAGAAAAGCTCTCGAACCAGGCTATTCCACTATGGACTTATATTCGCGGCGCAAATCGATCGTTTTCTTGAAGAAAAATAGGTTTTGGGTCAAGGCTGCTTCCGCTTTATGTATACGGTTGATCGTTCACAGGTTCTTCCTCAGTTTATATTTTTGGTTTTTCTTTTCTTTTCTTTTCTTTTCTTTCCTTTTTTTTTGCTTTCTAAAGTTTCGCGAAGTGTAACGGGTCAATTTTATTCTGAAAATTAAGTAATTTTTTGCCTTTCAATTACTAGCTTCAATATCATTCGATTCTAATGTACCTTTCTGTGACCTAGATGCATCCAGGTTGAGCTTTTACTCTACCTGTTTATATGAGTATGGAATATCACCAGAGCATCACTCACAATATGACTTTATATAATATTTCTGTGTATGTATGTATGTATGTATGTATGTATACCATATACGTTTCCGAGAAAGCAATACCTACGGGCTTGTGGTTACGTCTTGTGCCTTTTCCACGTAACAATTAATCAGAAATATGTTTGCGAGAAGAGAGAAAAAAGGAAAAAAGAAAAAGAAAAAACTGTCACATACTATATAAAATCGGAATACCTAAAGGAAATTGCGAAAAATTGAAAAACATTATTCGCGAACGCCTTCTCAGAGTTATAGAGAGTAACTTTCTCCACTAGATTTCTTCACTCTAGTTTCAATTTAAACTTCCGACTCAACGATCAAACTTTTTCTCACTCGTTGGAAACGCGAAACCCTGCAGCCATTGAAAATATGTGACAAATTGTTAAAATGACCAAATGACTTTTTCACTTCAAGATATTGCTCTGGACGTTAAGCTTCTTAGGGTATCTTATGGAATTTTCTTGAAAATAAAGAAAGAACAGAAAGAAAAAAGAAAATCCTGGGAGAGTGCTGCGAGTTCTCACAGTGAATCTAATCAGCTTATTTAATTTATCAATGAAATATACAGATATGTATATAATATATATAGTATATATGTGCAGAAGGACAATTTATGGTCATATTTTGTGGTACCAAAAATACATTCGATTGGTCATAACTTATGACGTTAGATTGGGAAATAAACTCGGCTAATATAAGTAAATGCAATTGAAGAATCTGCCACGACAATAATATTAAAGAGAGTAAATTTCGTCAAATTTTCAAACTTACGTCGGATAATTTTTTTTATAATACGAAATACTTATCGAACGTGAAGTTTGATAAAAAATGGTGATATTAATGCAATGTTAATTCCAAATGGCCTCGGTGTACTAGTTTTAAGTAGGACAAGTACCAACTCAACCAAATTAAACTAATTGGACTCTAGCTGTGTACCAGCTAGCTGGTATCTTTCAATTTGCGAGAGGAATGAACGCTAATTTGGTGTTCGGGTAACTCTGGATTACCCAAACCGCACAGTTTCGTTTCACCAGTTGAAATCAGATGTACATAGGTACATACATACAAGTAAAATATTTCTGATGGACGGTTGAAGTGAGGACTTTGGCATTAATTAACTAGAACGTATCCTTATATTTATACATATATGTCGAAACATTTTTGCTGAATTGTTTCGCATGTTTGTGGAATACAGACAGTCATATGGTAATCCGTGAAAAAAATTAACATAATTATACTCCGAAGGTAAAATTTCCATATTACTAACGCGAAAAGCGTAAAGAGAACATTACCCATTGCCTGTAGACTACATATACACCTGCCTGGGTTGGGATTAAAAAATCTTGATATAAGCCCTTCCGGCTGTTATAAATCATCTCAACCCCCGGAAAAAACCACAATTTCCAGAAAACGAATAAAAAGATAAAAAAAAAATTAACATGATTTTACAACCGCAATGTGTATATGTGTATTTAAAACACATATTATATACATACATTGATAAGTATATAATACTCAAGGATGAATCGATCGTTGATTGATTTCAACTCAGAATTGGTGCTGAAAATTTTTTCGAAAGACCATTTAGAAACATTCGAGTAACGTAACATGGAGTGTATGCTATAACATTTCACCTAATGCTTTCCTTACGTCTTTTTTATGCTACAAATATATCCATATATATATATGTATGTCTGTCAATAGGTAACGAGTTCGATATCATCTATTTCCATTCCATATCCAACCAGCCTGTCCTTCGCTAGACTAACGTCACTCGTTCTAACGCGTTATTCATGAGCTTTGTGAGACTATGTGCTGAGAGAGAGACTGACATGAGTTTCTTGGTTTACGCGAGAGGCGAGTAGGTATACAAAACATAAAGAAAAAACAAAAAAAATCAGAAAAAGTTTCGAAAAATCCTGACCGAGAAACGAGTAACAAGATATGTCTGTAAGAAGCTTAACGTCAAACATTAGTAGAAGCTCCGTACCGTTCGTGAATTTTTTTTTTTCTATGGGATTCTACCTTCGACAGGATAATCGAATTTCCAAAATGTCAAAAGCCTATTCCGCATAATCTCATACAAGAGATACGATGTAAAATCGAGTTTCCGGATTTTTCATCCTTTTCTTACGATTTTTCCGTTTTCTTATTTCTACAAAAAAATTTTCAGCCCGGCTTAAGTCCTAGCCCGTAGCGGACAAAGTTACTATAAGTCGCTCATCTTCTTTGCAGGGCAGCGAATGCGATTTGCATAAAGAATTCTCCACAATTTCACGCCATGAATTATTTACGAGTTCTCCTATTGAATTACTCAACTACCGATGCCGTTCATTTAGCAGTCGTTAGAGATCTCTATATATTTCGCAGAACGTGCGAAGCCTTTGCCGAAGAACCTTCCATCTCATTGTTAGATATCTTCAAAGCGAAAAGCTCCCCGATAACAAGGTTTCCGACCAGTGTAGAATTTTGGCAAACGACAAGACCCGAGACTCGCCTAGCTCTGAAACGACTCAGAATTATCAATAATTCTATAAAAATCGAAGGTAGAACCTGAACGATAGACTTCTAATACCTGCAATATTCCCCCTATTCGCAGTCGCGAAATGCGAGAAGCAATTTATTGATTCAACTAAATTGATATAATACTGTCTTCAGTGACTTGCGATCATATTATACCTTTCGAACAATTACACGTCAAATGAATACTCTATACGACTATTCAAAGCTCCCATTATGCGATACTCCATAGTCGAAACAAGCACATTATTATCTACAAGTTGAAAAGAACATTGTTGAAAAGAGATCAGTGTTGAAAAACGAATAGTTTAACTAGAACTTGTTTAGTGTCTATTGAAATTTGCGAATTATGATTTTACAACACAATCGGATTTTTTTCACGCGATGCAATCTACATATAACTGGATGGGTGTGCAGTATAACTACCCATATCGAGCATAGATTGAAAATGTGAAGAAAAAAAAACGAAAGAACGAAAAATGACAAAAATGTATACCGCAGCTACGTAAAAATTTGATAAACCACGTAAAAGTCGTATACATCCACACACGTATACGCAGGAGGGTTGTTTGAACCAGCTCTCCAGATCAAATATTTTTTCGGTTTCGATTACTGCCAGGGGTTCCTGTTATCTACACACTAATCGATTCTCCTCTGTCCCTTTATACGAGCAGAATTTCTCTGAATATGTGTGAAATGAGAGAAAAAAAAAAAAAAAATGTCGAGTGTAAAGGGCGAGCTTTTTGAATACGAACATAGTGATGGTAGGGCTCTTCGGTATAATATACTAGTATGCCATATACTTATTTCTGTCGATATGTATATTCTTATCAGCTGCAGAGTGATGCAACGGTGTAAATGAATCATGTAGGTATCATATGGAAACTGTATCACGGTGTATGAGGGGTACACTTTTCTTTGGGAAAGAAAATTGAAATAAATTCCATACGACAGCCACCGCTATTCTCCATGGTCACAGAAAAGACAAAGACCACAAGAGTGCAGCGAAATGCGGATGGACTTCACACTTACATACTGTCACTGTCACATATGTGTATAATATGAGATGACTCTTTCACTGATCACTTCTTTGTGTGTGTCAGGATGCGTATAGGCATAAAGACGTATGAATATCTATATACCTATATGCATATAGGTATATACTATGTGTTTGCACAGGTAATCAGATAATGAGATGCTGATTCCCGCGTCAGATTCCCGTGGAAATGTTACCACGTCGTGTTTGCCGCGGTGTCAGACTGGCCAGGGTGTTCTCCGACGGTTCACGGGGGGTCTGGAGATACGAGGGGGTAAGGGTGGAGCGATTTGCGCGGGAAATCTGCGCGCAAAATCTGCGCGTAGTGTTTAACATCGCGAGGGAAATTCTGATTCGAATATTTAACCGAAGAATATTGTGACAATGATAACGAGCTCGGAGTCTATACGTCCGAATGAACTAACGAGGATCGGAAACGATATGCGGAGGGGTTCACAATTACATAGAATTTAATCACTGCAATTGATGACATAGTATAATTATTAATATATTATATAGTCGGATGTGGAACTGCTTTACGTTACAAAGAATTTAACACCGGAATGCATCACGTACATACGTTGCAGTGATAAACAGAAGCTGACTCGGATGATGCGGTGTACATAGACGAAATTTGCAAACGTGGTTTTCGCAATGAAATGACACGCTGTGTAATTCATATCCTCGCGTTCATGCGAGATCACTGCATATCGCATAAAATTTGATCAAACCTCTTCGACGATAAAGTTGTTGAGATAATTTGTCCGACTCTCCAAGTATCTGGGTTTCAATATGCAGTTAAGGAACAAGTACACCCTTCCTATTCCGGAGTCGTTTATCGAATGCCACTTACCGCTGCAGTGGACCCTATAAAGCAATTTCATTCGATGACCAAGAGCTGTGGGAGGCAGAAAGGTCAAATCACTCGTGGGCTGTGGCTCGTGGCAGAAAATGTGGGAGAAGACAAAGAGAGATGGACGGTATGCAATATCCTCCTTCACAGCGAATAGTCAAGATTCAAATATACGCTGCACCGCAGTAATCGATCCTGCACTTTTTCCATATAGTATAGTACAACCGATGTCTGGACGTTGACTATTTCTTCTCTTGTCCGTTATCGCCATTGGTAATTATATTGCACGCTCTGACTAGTCAGAGGAATATCAATTACTCCGTAACTCGATATTTTGATACGGATTCCGATCGATTTTCACCAATTAGGAAACCCATGCATGATCACCTTTCGGGAGAAGCCCAACTCGCTTTGTGACGTCTGGAATAGTAATTATGTGATGATACCTATATCTCTCGATGCCGTTATCATCCACGCTCTTTGGATCGTACCACGTCTTGTCAGTAAACGCTAAGCCGGTACCAGCTGTTCGATAACTAATTGGTAAACGGGTAATGCACGGAAATGTGGCGTTGTTCAATGGAACGTTAATACGTTAATATCGAATTGTTAGCTTCGGATACCTACCCATGTTTCCACAAGACTGGAATCTACGATATTCAGATATTTCAGAGTAATAATGTCCTCGAAACATAAACCAGATGCAATGACAATGCGATGCGGTATAGAATATCTCGTCATTGTGAAATAAAACGCGAAACAATCGGTTCTATAGAATGAGGTGATTAGGCTGTTGAGAAAAACGGCTTTTCCATTGCCCGTAAATATAATCGCTACTCGGACTCTCGTTTTCTCTCTCTCTCTTTCCTTTCAACACCGAGAAATTACAAACTCGCATTTATGAGCTTGAGTTAGGATAACGACAGAGAAAAAAGTACTCGTAATCATTTCGTGATTTTCTTCAAGCATTGTAAACGAAAAAGCTCTACGAAAATCGGGTCCTAATCGATACCCCGATAGATATGCGCGCGAAATTCTTTTCCCCAAAACTTTAGTCATTATGAAACGCCAGAGGGCTATTGTGGGTTTTCACATGATTCTAACGTTATTAGCGTGCTTATATGCATACTTTAAAGTTTGAGAATTCTATAGTATATATAGTCCAATGTTATGGTCGTTCGAACTTAAGCCACTGAAATTAGGCCGAAAAACTTACCACTCGCCATTGTCGCATGCATTATGGTCTTATAGGTACGTCAATTTGGTCCATGATTGTTACAATTATTAAAAAAAATGAAGAGATTACCGAAAAATCGGTAAACACTCGCCTGAAATTCAATAGTATTTGTTGATTTAGATAGGCGTGTACTATCGTACCTTACAAGAAATGAGTGACATACACGCATCATAAAACATCGAGTAGCACGCAAAGGCGAAAGTTCGTGCGTGATGCGTGCCTATAGGTAGATTCGCGTATTTGTAGTCAATTTCTGCAGGCATGAAGGTAATAAATAAGATCTTTTTTTTTACAATCAGAGTAGTTGCAATAGTTGTTTTTTTCTAATCTTTTGAGAAGAAAAATATAAAAAGAGTCTTTCTATTCTTTGAAGGTGTAGGAATGATATAAGAAATTATATCCTATACGAATTATCACTTAGATAAATAAAGTGGGTACTACATTATGTTTTCAAGATTAGAACTGTAAAAATTAGTGTAAAAATGGAAAAAAAAAGGATAAATCGTCAATTTAACATTCAAACTTTGTTTGTTTCACTTTAGATAAGAGATTGCATCATATATTCCCGCGTCGACGCAGGGCACAAAGAGTAGGTACTTGAAAATTTGGTAACAGAACGTAGAGAGAAACAGTATAGGGTGACAAGCAGATAACTCCGTATACCTGGGCATAGTCACGAAGTATGGGCTATTTCACTATCAAGATAAGATATCCAAAAGTTGCTAACTCAGTTCCGTAGCCGTGAGGCTTTGAGGCGAAGAACGGAGCCGAGAACGTGCAAGGCGTCTAATTTTCATTAAACGTCATGAAGCTTTTGAGGGAAAGCTTTTGCTGCAGACGCGGGAGGCCCGTCGAAAAATAATTTTCCTCTTTGGCAACTAATTATAATTTCGTCATCTTACGTATACATAAAATATATACTTATTATGTACTGAAAGAGCCTCGAATCTCAATTTAAACTTATGGTATTCGCTAATAACTTTGACGCTGTACCTACGGTAGATTGTAAATGATAGATAGGTAGTACATACCTACTACATACACAGGGTAAAGCAACGGTATCGCGATCTATCTGCCAATCATCCAGATTAGATGAAAATTGTAATACCTAAGGATCTGTATTGATGGGCTTCCCGTGGGAGTTTCCCCAGCTGAATATACACTGATTTTCAGTTTACCGTCTATAGGTGTATGTCGCATCGCTATACGTTACACCTAACCGCGTCGTATATGTGCTGGGGAAAACGTTATAATTATTATAAGATTTTCCCGAACATAATAATTAATAGCTCTAGAGGGAACTGAGTAGCGTTTAAAGAGCACCCACTCCGCAGCTTGCTTATATGCGTACAGCATAGATATACCGAGAATATTCGGTGAGTTAGAACGATCCCCTTCCTAGGGAATAAGGTACCAGTAGCCTTGCATCCCCTCCCGAACGAGTCTCACGCACGCGGTGCGCGCCTGTGTTGGTTTGGCCGTAGGAAGGGGATCGTTCCAACTCACTGAATGTTCTCGGTATAAACTCTCGAGCACACAAACGTCTATCGAGTTCAGTACAATTAAGCAAAGTAGGTATACCCGTACTTGAAAGGATCGCCAATTATTCATCACAGAGAGCAGGGTTTCAATAGGTAGGTATAGGTATATGAAAGGCGAAAATCTGGACAAACAATCGGACTTATTTTTCGGTACTTGGAATCGCAAACTTTCTTATTAAAATGCTCGACCTTTTCTGTGAGAGAGTTGAGCTGAATCAATGGATCCCAGATTTATGGATCGGAAAAAGTTATAAACGAGTGAAAAAAGGGAAGACAAAATTTGAGTGGGATATTTGAATTCGAGGAAAATAAAGAAAAAAATGAATAGAACATTTGAGAAAGTATGTGACTACCTATTCGTATATTATACCACCACCGTGAAAAAAAAAATCAACACCACAAAAATATTCGGGCTGTTAGAGTGAAATATGCATTTTTTTACACGTTCGTAGAGTTGTGACGTTGCGTTACTGCGGTTTTTAGTTACTAATTGAAGCGACTTACCTGTACTGATCGGTAAATATCCTGAAAATAAGAATTTATCGTTATTTTCTCAAAATTCGACTATTATTGACATGCTGTAAGAATACACATCCCTCAAAATGAGAACCTCGTGATTAGAAAAGGACGAAAAAAGAAGTTGAAAAAAAAACACAGAAAAAAAAAAAATTGAATTTTGAATAAGTATCACGTTTCATTAAAATTGAAGCTATATATTAGACCCCAGATCGTAACTACATCGTTACAGAGTTACTTTCATGCGCGTAATTTAACTCTCGCAAACCTTTGTGCCATGAAATTGGGTTTTCACAAATACTGATTCAACTTGAAGCTACATTGATTCCGGTATAACAAGCTCTGAACCTTGTGGCTCGTTAATTCCAAACGTTAGGTAGGTATATATATAATTTCAAGAATATTAACACCCACCTATACATAAGATATCAGACCTTAAATATAGGTGTATACGTACTTATTACATGTTATAATTTTTCCGATACCATTCCCCGATTAAGGCATGTGTAATCGTTACAAGATTATTTTTTCTTTCAGGTCAAGGACGCATGTTTTAATGTTATCTTTCTGTTTTTTTGTCTTTTCTTTTTTTTTTTTTTATGAATATTGATGTTTCGTGACAAAGTTATAAATGAGAGTCAGAAAAGAATTGTATAGAAGCTGCAGTGGTCAGTGGAATAGCGAAAAGGCACTATAACTACAGTGTGGCAATATGTAAGTGATGGGTTTCAAAACGGTGCTGTAATGATAATAGTCAGAAAAATTCACTTGCTCAATAACTTCGAAAACTTGATTAGAAATTTGTCAAACTTTTTTTTTTTCCTTTCTGAAAGAATGAAGTGATTTTTTTTGTGCACATAAAACTTTCCAACAAGTGAAATTTCGGTCCTTTCAACAAGTTTTCAGATAAAGAAGCTGAAGTTTAGTCATACAGATTTACCTTAGATACGTGCACATGCAAACTACCTACTACAGACAAAGTCACACAGTACGAGATACGGAGCTAAGAGATCTACTATCTAATCGTATACAGGCTGGCCGCAAACTAAGTGCTTTAATTTTGGGGAATGATTGGGAAAATAGTGATCTTCGTTGCGACGTCTGCGAGGAGAAAGTCGCCCTGGCGCCTGCATTTAGGCAGCTAGCTGTACAGCGACGAGCAGTGGGTTGTCTGATTTCAGGCGCACGTGACCGCTGAAGCGAGTCACAACAATTTTCCAGTTCAAGAATCACTGGACTTTGCCACTATTGCGAATGAAGACAGCATCCTGATGAGTTAGTCAACACAATCCGCGAACGATTTTTGCGATTCTTGAACTGAAAACGCGTTATGACTCCTTGAGCCGTCGTACGCGCCAAAACCAGGGAGCCCACAGTTGGGCTCTGTGTAGCTGGCCGCCTAAATGCAGGCGTTGACGCAACTTTTTGAATGACCTGTGTCTCACAGACGTTATACCAGAGAGCTTTATTTCAAATGGGAGAGTATTGAAGCACTAGTTCGTGGCCACCCTGTATAAAGTAATATAGAATTGGGTAACGAGCTGTTATAGTAGAATAAGGGGGTGTTATAACTGTGTAGATTAACTCATGATAGAGAAAAATCTAAGATCATCAAACAAATAAAAAGAAATTAGATGCAATATAGATGAGAGTACATACGCGCGCTCGACAGGCGGCTCTGTCTCTTTGAACCTGTAACCCAAGGATCACACACATGTGTCTTCATCAGACCCCACACCCACTAATAGGTTTTTCGTTTTTCTATTTATTTTTCTACCCCAAGGACGTTGGCAACGAGTGATACAACACAAGGGGTTCAAGTAGTAGGGGTTAAATCGATTGAGAGACTGATCTCAAGCTTGATTAAAGGTTTGCGAGAAAAGGGAGGTGAAATTTTCAAGACTTTTAAGTGGAGAAAATAAAAATAAATTATAAGCTTATACTCGCAGGCCCGAGATTAGAAAATTAAAAAAATCGGCGTGTACGCTTCACTCGGTACCGCGTGCTAAGAGGATTTATTAAAACGAGCTCACATCAAGTAAATTAACACGTATAAAAAGACAAAAAAAAAAACAGGACAGAATATTTCTTCAAGCGCGTAGCAGCTTTCGTCGAAAACGACGCTATTATGTTATACCTTTAGACTACATAACACATAGAGACGAAAATGTTTGTTTTTTAGAAAAAAAAGAACACAAATATGAAAATATAGGGACAAAGGTTCTAAAAAATCTACACCTTTCGTATAGATATATAATTTATGAAAAGGAAAAGTTTGTGAAAGAAATTTTCTTTCACTATAGCATCAAATTTTCTTCAGATACACAGAAAGAAATTTTTAGTAGTTTATACAATGCCACTATAGTAAAAATTGCTATGGAACAATGCACTGCAGAACCATACGCTATTTCTTTCAGAATTTCGTATGTAACATAGTAAAATTCAAGAATTAGTCAATAAAACAATTGAAATTTACTGTAAATTTACTGTGGTAAGTCGCAAAATTGAAAAAACCACACAATAAAATGGAGGGGAGGGAATTGTAGGATGTCTCTGAATCCGAGTATGGTCCGCGAATGCAGTGCAACATAGCAGTTTCTTCTTTAAATTTCTTTCCGTATACCTTGACTAACTATTATCAATCTCTCGTTAGCAATAGGGATCACGCATGATTATAATACTATAGCGGCGAAAACAGTTCACGTTCTATTTTTCTGGAATAATTTTGAATTTTCAAAAGTAGGTTATACTGAACGAATATCGTGAGAAATGAGACCGTTTTCCGTTCAGATGAAATTGATATTAAGGGGACCAGTACAGCGACTTTTCGAAAAATTATCATAGTCCGAAATCAATTTATTTCATCACCAAAGTTCATTTCACATCAAAATATTTTTCTTTTTCCAAATCATGTGTCGTAAGGATTTTAGAGCACCGTTGGACCGATTCAGGTCATCTTGGATTCATTTTCTTCAGAAATCAAATCCTCATCATGTGAATGTAGGAATTTAGAAAAATTTTCGTTTTGGCCAAGTTATTTAAGAAATGAGTGATAATAATTTTTGCGAATTTGGTAAATTGATCATAACTTATGACATAATTTTTTATTTTAAAATCCCTACATTCACAAGATGAGGAATGGTTCACCGGAGAAAATGAGACGTCAAGAGATTGAATTGGACCAACGGTGTGCCAAAATCCTTACGACACATGATTTGGAAAAAGAAAGATATTTTGATGTGAAATGAACTTTAGGTATGAAATAAATTGATTTCGGACTATGATAATTTCTCGAAAAGTCGCTGTACTGGTCCCCTTAATATTAGAAAGAACAGTATACTGCAATGAATAGTATAATAATTATACTCTATGAATTAACTCCGTAGATGAAACCGGGTTCGGAAATAATTTCTCGGTCAAAGTTTAATAATTCAATCGTGAAATTGAATTCTGCTTGGTTAGTTCTAAGAATAAGTTTTGAGTAACCTTCGGATATAAATTAATATCATTTTGTAAACCAGTCGAGCTGCAGTCTGATTCATTTATAATACGTACGATGCGCATTATGTTCCCTCGTCTATAACTCATGTGCGGCGTAGTTCTAAGCTTACCACTTTATCGTACATTACTTCGCGTTCTTTAATCACGATTCAAGTAATCGGTATCAAAATTAAAAAAAGCTATCTAAACATAAGGACGTTATTATTTCCCGATAGCTAGGTCACCTGTGATGTCACATTCACTCCCACGACGTTAGGCAGATCGAAGTTAGACCGAGAATCGAACGTCAAGCAATTATAATTGAAAATACCATTCAAATATCTACGGGTTATAGGAATTGAGCCATGAATATCTCTGCGGGTCTGTACAGAATTACCTTCACCTGCTTTGGATAAGCGAGTTATGGGGAGGAGATAGGCCACCGTGTTTAAAAAAAGAAAATTTCCCGACTAATTGACATGGGGACGTTTAAAGTTCGATAAAATTCATGAAATGTTATAAATTTCGATCGGGGCTGAATTTCATTTTTTCTTTTTTTTTTTTTCGAACTACCATATCCCTTAGGTGTAACGACGAGTCTATTGCTAATCGCAGAACTGCTTTCATCCATACAATATTGTATTTTATGATTTCTCTGAATTCACGCGGGCGAATTTATATGCGAATTTTTACAGCTAACAAATATGCATATAACTAGACTCAAAAGCTTTGTAGAGCGATAAAAGTATAGGCGAATGTTTTCTCTAGTGAATTATGTGATGATATTATTTTTTTCATCGAACACATCATCGATTAGAATACGAACAAGTTCAATGCCAATTTTCAAATTGCATGATAAATAGATTAAAGAAAACTACATCGCGCTCGGTATTATCGGTATTGTAGTTTCATCACGCTAGTAAGTAGATAACAGCGGTATTGCATGCTCAAGCTCACTCGGATATTTATTCCGTTTCGAAAGCTCTTATACGTAATTCTCTGTATTACCGACGCGTATGGTACGTTTGCCGGTAACACAGAACACACACACGTAACCAAGTATGAGTTATCGACTATCGCGAAATGCGAAAGCTCGTTTTATAAGAATCAAGAACCTGTTTTATCCTCGGAGTTCGATATTGTTAACGAGAAATGTGATTCGATAGAGATATATGAATTGATTTTCACTATTCTAGCACTCTGTGTAGGTATACCTTTCGTTCTAAGAACATTGATTATTTATTTACTTACAGTGCATCTTAATATTGGAATTTTTATATCACTTACGATATACACAACTATAATAATTTACGAACAAAATAAAACCTATGGGGGGGGGGGGGGGGCATACACCTTGAAAATGATTTTTTTTTAATCACTATGGTACATTGTGACAAAACATATTCTACTATCTATTTTAGGAACATCTGATTGAAAATTATTTCAGTTTTTATGGACTTAGCCTTAGAAATATTAGAGTAGGTAAAAGTCGTAACGTTTATCGACAATTTTTCAAATTTGGTGGAAATATTTTATGTTGATATGATTTTCAGGGGAAAATAATTATATTCAATGAATTTTAATTTTCAGTTACGAAAGTTTTGCATTTTAAGTCATTTTTTTTTTCATTTTTCTTGTAAACGCGTAAATAAAAAGGGTGTATCACGAGCTTCCAATTATGTAAATCTGATCTCATATTTATGTAAATGACATTGGTTTGCCCTGGATTTATGTACTCACATCGTTTTTAAATATTTCCTCCAAATTTAAAAACGTATCGATTAACGATTAGACCTGTACCTATACCGTGCGACAGATATACATATATTCTCTGATTGTATTACAAAATCCAATTCAACAGTTTTACGGAAACTGAGTAATCATGAGGTGTTATACATATGAATGTACCTATGTACCAGTGATTTGAAAGAAAATTATTTCCCAGGTATATTATACTATACCTACCCCCTTATATATATATATATATATACGCCATAATATACCAACTATACAAATTTTTTATAATAATTAATTTACGCTTTACTGCAGCATATACCACACTGTATTTGTACCAATTATTCAAACTTTTTGTCGGATTCAAAATTTGACAAAAAAAAAAAAGAAAAAAAATATATATACATATACATATTTTGAATGTGACCATATTATATAGGTATATACAGAGCGATTCTGTGGAAAATCACGCGTATAAAAGGTAGGCTAATCGGAAACGCCTGAATTGAGTAGATCGAACATCGACGATTGGGTTTCATTCATTTCGTGGGAAATAAAACCCAATCGTCGATGTTCGGTATGCTCAATTCAGGCGTTTCCCGTTAGCCTACCTTTTAGGCGCGTGATTTTCCATACAGAATCGCTCTGTATATGTATTTATTCACAAAATTTTCGTGCGGTGCAGCAGCAGTGACACAAAGCTATTCAACAAGTAGTATACATAATAATATTAATTGCTTTTCTGTTCTCCTAAAATAGAAAAAAAAAAACATGAAATGAAAAGAAAAAAAAAAGTAAATTCAAATTCGACTACGCGACGGTCACAATCTGGTTAAAATTCGCGAACGTAGAAATGCATTCATCGTTTTTACATGTATAAAATTTCGAAATATCAATTTCCGCGTACGCGAGTACCGCGGCTAGACAGACAGGCAGACTCGAAACAGCTTGTTCGCAGACCTTGAACTAGTTCGATTGCCTAATGGGTGATAAGTGGCTGAAAATAACGTCACAATCGTTAGAGCCTCGGTGGTGTATATATATACCTGGATGTAAACGGAACTCGATGACGTCGGGCGATTTAACGTCACGGTTTGTAGATCACCGGAGAATATACGATTATCGTTAGCGATTATGTAAGCTCAAACAGAATCGAAAAATCGCGTACAGCTATTACCTATACTGATCATGTCGTACGAATTATTTTTTTTTTTCCCAGGCTGTGACACGTCGGAAGTCGCTATAATAGTCTCGATAACAGAACGTCGTTAGGTGTTTAAAACGACGACGAGGAAGTAAGAAATAAAAAATAAGAAACAACAAAAAATTTCTCATCCCCCATATCCCCGCAGAAAAAAAAAAAAGTTAAAATTACGTTCAATGGATTCTTACCTTTCGCTAGCGATTGAGCTATTTCTCGACATCGACTTCGGCGACATTTCGAAATCGCTGTCACTTCGGTAGAGAAAACTCTCTCTTCTTTGGGGTAGCGTTTGGAGGACCAGCCCCGCACTGGGGGATGCCCCCCCGCCACCCCCTGGCCCACCGTCCAAAGGTGAAGCTCCATTTTCTACGTCGAAACTGTAACAAATAAATGAAAAATTATTTATTTGTTACGGGTTATGGGCGAGCATTAGTATATTATGTGGCATGCCCGTAAACCAAGTGTTTTTCGGCGAGAATAATGATTCCAGAACGAGCTAAAGGCGAGCCGAAGGCGAGTTCTCAAATCATTATTCGAGTCAAAAACGGTTTACGGGTGAGCCCCATACTTTATTTTTTTCGAAATAGGCATGAAATAGTACATTGTGTATCAAGGGCGCAAAGAACTACATTGCGAGTGCGCAATATGTGGCACGAGCCGAAGGCGAGTGTGCTGCATGCACACTCGTCAAAATAGCTTTTTCTCACCTCCGGGCCGAAAGCGACAACTTTCGTCCCGCTGCGCGGAACGAAGTTCCCGTTTTTCGGCTCCGTCGATGCGAAAAATCGTATACGCTCCTCGGGCAGTAAATAAGAAAGCCCCAGATCACATGTTTGTCGATCTCGGCTTCGCCTCGGACGACAATTACATGTGATCTGGGACCTTCCTTATTTTACTGCCCTAGGTATGTAATATACTATGCGTCCGTGATGCACACGATATTTTTCTTAAGGCCTGCTCTGCATAAATGCCTCTGCTGAGACCGAGTGAGCGGGCGCAAAGAGGCATTTTCGGAGCAGGTGTGAAGAAAAAAATATATTATAGGCGAGGTAATTTTAATATCGCGATGGTAATCGATGAAGTATACGATACCAAATTTTACCACACGTCATATGTACTCTTCTTTGTGTCATAATAATGTATTACTTATTGTACTATACTACCTTCGACTTCGGATCTAGCCATTATCGCGTATATACACACACCGATTCCGAATTTTCCAAATTTATGACGATACGCCAGAAATGTCAATTCAGTATAGATTATAGACGTAGGTGTGTATTCGGGGTATTTGTGGACTATTACGTATCATATAAGGTGTTAAATATAGTATAGTACGATATCGTTTATCGTACTATATCTACATTACATTACCAGTAATATAGCGTATATTTTATACCATAAAGACGAATTTATGTTCGGTAATAATATTTTTAACCGCCAACGAATATTAGGGGTAATAACGCGGGAGTTATGATCATACATAAACAGGGTGGCCGCGAACTACGTGCTTTAATTTCAGGGAATTATCAGGGAGATCTAGCTTGTTAACCTGCCGTTTCGAAACAGTGATCTCCGTCGCGGCGTCTGTAAGAAAAAATCGCGCTAACGCCTGCATCTAGACAGCCAACTATACAGAAGCGTGCAGTGGGCTGTCTGTATTAAGGCGCACACGACGACCGAAGTGAATCACAACACTTTTCCGGTTCAAGAATCACTGGACTTAGGCTGCTCACGGATGAAGACATCCTGAAGAGTTATTCGACACAACTTGCGAATGATTTTCGTCATTCTTGAACTGGAAAAGCGTTATGACTCCTTCAGCAGTCGTACGCGGGCCTAGAACCAACCCGTTGTTCGTAAAATTCGCCAAAGCCCTCAATCAGCACTACCCTAACATACATACCTATAATATCATATAAATATTGTTTGATCGAAGCGTAAAAGAAACTGTTATGTGTTTCAAACCGTTATGTAAGCTTCACGGTAATGGAAAATGATTGCAGACTGTCGTAAACTTGAATGTTTAAAATCGGATTTGTAAAAACGTTGTATAATTGCGATTAGCTATAAAAGAGCCGCGCCTAAGACTCGCGAATTCTTCGGCAGGTATAAAACCTGCAGAATTATGAAGGTATTTCACCGATACGAGAATCTTACCGTCTACGATGTAGCTATAGGATCTTAAGTCATGTATGTACCTTGACGATGGTTTTACGGTTATTCTAATAATAAATTTAATCCCTGCTGCAGCTGCAACGAATCTCTGATCCGAAATACAATCGATATTGGTTTTAGTCCGTACGCGCTGGTTCCTCGGCCCCGGCGGACATATATTTTATCGGCAAATCGATATACACACGCAGCGTAACTAATGCAAATAAACAACGAGAATAGACCGCAGTAGATGACCGAAATCTAGCTGATTATATACCTCTATACCCGATGTATGTATATATCGACTTTTAAATCTATCGCGTAGCCCGAGCTTAGAACAGATATTAAAGGTTGCTGATCGCTACGTTATGTTTTATCGAACATCTGTTTTTTTCGTCAGTGTTATCGGTAATGAAAAATTGTCCCGGTGATTGAAATAAGGCAGCATCACATCAGATAATCAGCTATTATATTCAGACAGGACAGGCGATACTGTAATACTACGTCATTTGACGCTCCAACGATTAAAATTGGTTTTTAATTTTTATTTTATTTTCTTTTTTTTTTTCAAATCGAAGAATAAACTGCAGGAACGCGAAGTATAATTCAATGTACGAGCATAACGTAACGCGTTACGTTACATAACAATTACAAGGTTACCCAAGCGCCACGCTATATGCTTTTGAAAGAACAGTACACAAAAGAATAGAACAGAGTGTGGAAAATGGTACGTTCAAGTATTGTCGCGATTGAAGAAATGCGAATGATCATTTTTATCGGAGATAATTGCGGTTTTTTTTTTTTTATGCAAGTACCCCTATGCAGAGAAACGCTTTCTATTCAATGAACGGCGTAAGAGCAATCTCACACACTCGGACCTAATGTGCTCATACATGCCTGTATACAAATATATACAGATATATAGAAATGAATGTAAATTGTTTTAGGTGCTCATACGTATGTGTCTATATCTATGTCACGTACACGTATCTATGCATACGTGCGTATGAAGAGAGGTCAGTTGGTATGCTAGTCCGGTACGCGATGCAGGATACTATTGCGAGCGCTTATATAAGTTGCAATTAATTCCGTAGCCTTGCCATTCAAAGGTTAATAGTTTATTGTTCAAGCCACGAACGATCAGTGGGCGGCCTATAAGTATGTCTCTTTTGCACTAAGGTATACACAGAAATTATGACCCTCAAAACACTCCCATATATACTTTATTGATAGTAGATTAAATTCTGCGCGATATACGAATTCCTATACCTATATACAATATATACATGTATCGTATAAGTCGTGCCTGTTTTACGGCTTGATAAATGGACATAAGTTCAATTGATCAAGTGATCAGGAAACGGCGGCTATGGTTATCTGTTTGCTAATTTTATTTCGTACCTACGTGTTATATTGGGGTAGTCCTTATTCAGGGCGTTTTCGAAATTTCGCGCGAACAAGGTGGAAAATGTTTGCGAATAAATTAAAGAAAAAAAGTTCGCAAAACTTAGAGCCTATAGGAATCGCCCATTCTTTTTGTGAAATACCTATGACCATAGGTCAAATTTCAGATTTTTCGAAGCACTATTAGGGCAGGGGAGAAAAGAAAATAATGCAGTGAGCCCGAATTTGCATTTAAATTAAATGGGAAAATTAGCTGCTTTGCAGGCTGTACTTTGAGTTGACCTACAGGCTCCAAGTTTCCAGAAATTTTTATTTTATTTTTTTAATTTATTTGCAAACTTTTTCCGCCTTGTCTGCAGGAACTTTTAAATACACTCACCCTAAATAAGGACCACCCTAGTGTATGATTATTATTATATATAACAAAAAAAAAAAAAGAAAGCAAGAAAAAAAATAATTGCGCGATAATTCTTTCATGAATCTGTCGTGATAAGAAGACGGATTGCTATCACCCAATATGATTGATTATTATTTTCTTCAAATGATGCATAATATTATTTCCATAGTCTATACGTAATACCCGCGTTACACAGTATATAAAAAACTTTAGAGTGCTTAATACTGCGATGAAATATATCGTCATTTACCAACTAGATTACTTAGACTAGAAATTTATCGGACAATATCACGTAAGCTTCGAAGTTCAATGGTTTACGATGCGTATACGTTATATGTTATAGGTACGTTTCGAAGAATAGATTGTATACATCAAAAGCTCGCTGCTTCCTTCTCAGTACAAGTATGTTATGCTATGTTACGTCTTATGTTACGTTACGTTAATTTCAGGCAAATTATTTCTGGTTGAAAAGACCTGAGATCGCGTGAGATCACATAGCGAGGAGTAAAAATTTCCGGTGATTAATTCTTAATTTATATATCATTTACTCGGGTTTTAATCATTAACTCGAATTTTTATCGTACCTATGTATTCATCTTACTTATTCATACGTTACCTTTTTTTTCCATATAATATTTTAGTGTCGTAAGTAAATTTTTTCAATACCGTGAATGAACTGCACAGAGTACGCACTTGAATAGTGTTTGGAGCTAAAATAGAGTGGGTGCGTCTGTTTGAGTTTGCGAGTATAGAGTATACAGGTATGTGAATGCTTTTTCACCTATATTTGCATGTATAGCTGTATAGACACGCGTATAATATTTACCTGGTCAAAATGAAGAGAAAAAAAAAAAAAAACTGATTCCTTATACCCTGAGATCGATTTTATCGAACTTTTGTATTAATGGAAACACTAATGGATTCCAGAAACGCTGACCCCGAGTAAACAGCACATTTCGCACCCCGGGTATCTGGAAAATAATTCGATCATCGCTATAACGATCCTCTACAGTACTTCTCTTCGGGGCCGGGTTCGAGTTCCGAATTTGAATATTACTGAATCACAGATTTTAGAAAAGGTATTTTCCCGAAAGTCTACATAGTCGATTTGAGGAACTTTGAAACGAAGAACACCGATGGTTCGAAATTTCGAAAGTTAAAGATCCGAAAGGCCGAAACTCCGAAACTTGAAATTCACGCATTTATTCATTCAGTGTTTGATAACTCGGGCTGTATTGATCGTATCGGAACCAATAAGTGGTAAAATTAGGTACTTCTTGGAAAAAAAAAGTTTCAAAATCCTATCAATTATTCATGACATCATGAAGTTATCGATTGAATTAGATAAAATGGTTTCACGTAAAGAGGGTCTGGATTATAATGAACTATTTTTTGTCTTTACATCCTGAGAAAAAGACCGAAATTTTCGGATTTTCGGGTTTTCGGGGGTCTGGAATTTCGGAGTTTTGAGTTGTCTGTATTCCGACTTTTCGGAATGTTGATGTTCTGAACTTCAACGTTTCCAAAAAATTCGATATTGTCTCAAACGAATTCGGAATTTTTACTGATCGAAACTTATTCAATACGGTACCTTCTCTTCAATTAATCTCCTTGTACTTTTCAAAACAACCCATCTCCCCATTACACAATTTCAAACAATCGTCATTAGTATATTCGGATACGACATTATCGAAAAAGAGCAACACGTTGCATACACTTCATTAAATAATTCAATATCATTCCAGATAAAAATGGTACTTTGAACGTAATATCATTATCACATTCGGATCGAAGATAAATGATAGGACGTCACATAAAACAGTATACTTATACCTATAATGTATACCGTGATAGAAAAGCACACAAACTGTAGCAACGGCAGTATAGATTTATAGAATTTTTTAGCGTAGAGCATCGTGGGTGGTGAAATACGTACAGTATATAATTACGTTCTCCAAACTAAAAGTTAACAAAAATTTACAGAATCTTTTAGTTGATATCATTTTTATTTGTTGCAATGATCGAACAAGATATTTGCGGAAAGTCTATACAGGATAAACTGTATCTAATCGATCGCGGTCCAATAAACGTATCTTCATCTTGACCAGTTATAAAAGTTTGGACAGCAAAATCACCGCTTTACTAAATCGAAGGTTTTTTCTCATATACAATTCGGGAATTTGAACTATAAAGTTTCAGACTCAGAAAAAAGTATTCATTGATTGAGAGTTCTTTTTTTCAGATAAAAAGAAATTCTTGCTGAAAATTTGCTTAAAGATGAACTGGCGTCTTTTGGGGAATTTTAAAAATGCGAGGGGTTTAATAACGATTTTTTTGTAGATTATTTTATCGATTTCGAAATCGTGTGTAAAATTTAGGATCGATCTGCCGTCTGGATGTAAAGTTATTGATTTTTGAAAAACATCATTTAACATGGGATCTTATGGAAATTCGGAAAACATGTTTTAAAAAATTAAAAAATGCAAAGAATATTATCAAATTTTGCACACGTGTAGAGTCGGAATAGAGGAATATTTTGGCATAAGTTTCGAGCTGATTGACCGTACAGTTTATGAATTATTATTGAAAAACCGCAAAAAAATGAAATTCCGCATATCGGAAATTTTTCAATTGCAATTAAAACAACTCAGATAAATAATTTAAGAGATCTAACTTCTGTAAAAAAATAAATATGTTCAAAAAAAATTAATTTGACCATAGAAATCATCAAATATGGTCAAATAATTGAGTTGAAGAGGAAACATTTTTCATGTTCAGGGATTGGTATTGCCCATACCGTAGCACAGCCCTCCCCTGCGTTTCACCTCCTACATGCTAGGGCTGCCAGTTCATCCTTAATAGAAAATTATTTGGTTCATTCAATGATAAAATATTCAGGAAAAATATCAGATTAATTCATTACATCGCGAGTTGTTGGTTCAATCAGAGAAACCTTTTGCTAAACGGAGAAAATACCATCGAACTGTGTAACTTTTTCTTTCTTTTTTGTTGCGTTTGAAAAAAAAGAGACGTATTTGTTGTATTTTGTGTAATCAAACAAATTTTGGACACCTTATCACGTTTTTGTATCGAATTAAATGTAAAAAAATAGAAAATAAATAAAAATAGAAATCAAATAAAACGCTTGATTCAGATCAGACGTGCAGACTTTACTCTTAGTGCAGTAGAGAGTTTTCGAATTTTTTGAAAAATAACGAAATATTTTTTTAAGAAACTGTATAAAGCCGTTCGATTTCCCTACGGTGAACCAAAATGCCTAACGGTAACGGAACTTTTATTATCTACAACAAACATATCCGTCTTTTCATTTAGGCTGCGAGAGAGTTTTCCTTTGGTATTTACGCAATTTGACAAATATACCTTATATACCTGGTTTCGGTACACCACCGGTAGCCCTAAATTTCCCTTGACAGAAACAGAACAAAAACTCCACAAGAAAGGAGAAGAGAGAGAGAGAAAAAAAAAATTCTCCAAATTCATCGAACATCTGACCTCTCAAACTTTTCGCTTCAAAAGTTCTCACCCTCTTCGTTCGGTTTACCAACTAGTCAATACAGGTACCCCTATATCGACCTACCCAAGAGATTTTAGACTCGAATTTTACTCCAAGTTTAACTCAGGACCCAATCGATGCTCGGGTTTATATACCGTGACAATCTCAGGCTGCGGAACGCCAGGGATACCAACCCAAAACTCATTAGCAGCAGTTTAGTAACTCACTAGATGTTTCTGGTAAAATAAGTAAAAATCACTAGATTTTTAGCGATTTGACTAGGAAAATCCATTAAGTTACTAAACTGCTGCCAACGAGTTTTGGATTGGTATCCCTGGCGTTCCGCATCCTGAGAATGTCACGGTATGGGAATATACCAACTTTAATGAAACTCAGAAGACTTACGGGATTGCGAAATAGAGCGGTCTAGCCTGTTGCCTCGCGCGAGCCAAAGTTGACACGCATCCGCTATGTCTTCGGAAGTTCGTCAATGGCAAGGCAACCTTCATTGTGCCAGAATCTCTCCTGGCTAGTCTCGTGCTCATCTCGTACGGGTCGATAAGAGTATAATCGCACATGTTTGATAATCGATTTGTCAATCTTATTCCGAATTAAACGATACTAAAAATTTCCTCAAGTCATCACGTACACGTTCTTAATTTATTACGCTGCAGACATCTGCAGACAACTAAAACCATATACGTCCACATCGAATCTACTGCACTTGTCACATCATCTTATTGAACATTCTGGTCCAGCTATTAGATAGAGTTCGCTAGTTGTTCGCAAATTTTTTGTTCTCCTCCAGTTTTTTCCTCTTTTTTTCACACAATATTTTTCGTCCACTATTCACGTGGGCTGGGGCGTGGGCGTGATCGTGAGATGTTAGCACGTGAGATACTACTTCAAGCCTGCACACGGTTACAATCGTTATCAGACGATCAATAATTAGTTGCAATAATCCTGGTGTAAAATTTTTCGGCTTTATTCAACCCACACAAAGATCCCAGAAACTAAAAGGTTTCGACAGAACACCAAAAAGGGATCCAAATGATTCACGTGAGAACCGGCACGGTTGAATTTGTTCACCATTTTTTTTTTTTTCTTTTTTTGTTTGTTTCTTTGCGGCCAAATTTTATTTCATATCTGTGCGCTGCCTCACTCACAGTTACTGACGTTGTCAATAATTTGATTAATTCAAGAAATCTGCTGTATTCTCGTTTTACTTAAGAAAAAAGTCTTCGAAACTGCGATAGTGGGTTTAAGCATATTATAATTGGTTCTACGAACGGTTCTACGGCTTTACAGGTTTATCCTAACTAAGTTATTTCGCACGTATAGGTACATCGCGTAAGAAAAAAAAAACAAATAAAAAAAAAATCACCGATCAGGATCAGAACAGGATTCTAACATAAGTACTGCAGAAATTGACGACGTATGGTGGGTTATTATTTTTCTCATCAATTTACGCAGCAATACGTTATATTCAATTGACTAGCACCGCAGGTAGTTAGGTGCTGCATGCATATCTTGTTTTCTACATTAAACTTCGAAATTCTTTCAAGATAGAGAAGGTAGACAGCATTAGACTCCCGGGTATTGTTGTTCTCTTCCATAAAGGCGGTAACATAATATTTGCACTACTGGCGATATTTTTAGAATTCAACCGTTCCTGCCTCTGCATTTTACACGTAGTGACCTGACTACGTTATACCATTTGGTAGGTATTCTGGTGCGAAAACTGAAAATCTTGAAGGTCGTTTAAAACCGGAAAACCGATTTCACCGAAGAAATTTTTCAAAATTTCATTCAATCGAATCCGATTTCACATGAGTCTTGAAATGATCAGCTATGCTCAGGTCAATAAAAGAACTGCACATTCGACATTCGTATTGCAGAATGCAGCTATTATCAACAACAATTTTGCACCCGATGATATAACAATCTAAAATGACCACCGCGATGGGAAAAGAATTCATCAAAACGATTCCATTATAAATTGAAAAGGATGTAGGGGCGATATATTGACCATCCGGGATAGTTTGGCGTTTATTCGTGGAACGACTTTGCGAAGAGCAGCAGGTCCCGATTCTCACGGTTGCTAATGGACTTATGGGGCAAATCAATAGCGATCAATAAGTCAGGAAAAAATATATGAGTAAATGAGAAGCGTAGGGAGATTTTCGAATAAATTGATAGAAAAAGTCTCATATGAATGTCGCGGCAGGTGAGTGTAATATGGTTGGTACTAAATACTTCAAGCAAAAGCGATAATCGATATTTTAATCCGCTGATTTTTCGTCCCAGACAATATAGCGGGGATTAGGCAAAATGATTGTGATTTTAATCCTCGTTCGGTATTAGCTACTGTGGGAAAAAACCCGAATGTTAGAAAAAAGGAGATAGAAAAATTTGCGGTGCAGGCTTAATTGAGGCGCGATTTAGAAAGTGGTTCGCAACGATGAGAGGCGAGTAGATGTAGACACCTGATGAACAAAAGTGACGGAATAAAAAACAGCGAAATTAAACAAGCGCACGTATTACACGTGGTACAAAAAAAAAAATCGAAAGGCCGTATACAGCGCGATGAAATACGAGCTTTTGAATTTTTTCAAATTTTTTCCTCAACTATTTCCGGGATTTTTACCGATTATAAAATTCACCAAGAACACGTGGGTTTCATCATACTACCTAGAAGACAATGAATTTGATTTCAAAATTCTGTTAAATTGGATAAATTTTTTTTATTCGAATACTGCAATAGCTTACGAAACCGTTGCACTGAGATCACGACGCACACACACACACATCTAAGCTCGCAAGTCGAGTGAGTTAAGTTATAAGTAAAATTAAAAAAAATGATGATTCTTGATCGTCGCACATGCGATCGGGCACATTTTATGGTGCAAAGTGGATAGCTGTTCGTCACTCGCGAGTCCGCCGAGAACTGACTCTAGTCATACTGATACCAAACCGCTGAAATGCCAGCACCGCCACGCGAGATTTCCCTCAATGACCCAATATAATAGATGCGATATCTTGCAGTCGTCAAAAACACGTGGCGATAAGCGGTATAAAATATCAAATCTCGAGTCACTCCTCATAATCCACTTCAAAATCTATACCAATATAACAATTTTGAATAAATCTTATTCTGCTTGTCGTTGCGTAGATCTTCGAATAAGAGATTTCTGACCTAAGGTCAAGTACTATTAGTAAGTATAGGTATATCTATTATGATCAGGTGATTAACGTCAATTCTATATCAATTCTTCGAAACATATCTAGAAAATTTCTATTTAATTCTATTCAATTATATATGTAGACGTAGTATAGAAAATGAGCGAATTTGAGGTAATTTTGACTTCTACGTATGTCACGACGACTGCCATCACTTATCGTAAGTGTATCTATTGGGTAAAGGTATCTACACTATTTTCTCTTCTACGATTTGATTTCTTTTTTTTTTTTTTTTTTTTGATGCGGTTATATCGGTAGCAAGTCAATATCTTACATGTGTTTTCAGTCTTTTTAAACTTACTGTTAAATTACAGCTGATAACAGACTAAGGTTGGAAGATAATATCTCGTCGCTATTTGAGTGAGCGAGCAAAAGTTGAAGAGTTGTGACGTGTGATAGATTTTTTTTTTTTTTTAAACGAGAGATTTTCGTTTTATGCTAATCGAAAATTAGATGAAAAAAATTTGATGGAAATTAAAAATGAAAAATAACGATCTTTGGCTCATAACGGTAATTCTAAAATTGGCAACTTGTGCGGTGAGGCTATAAAAAATTTCAAACGTTGATAAGTATAACGCGACGCGCGATGATGCAATGGATGTTCGAATTAACGATCCTATAAATGTCAAAGTAGGAGTATAAAAATTTCCACATCCGGTACCCGTCCCGTAGAAGGCACTAATTAGTAATATTAAAGAAAAATAACACTGTAGGTATTATATGATTCCATATGCACTTCCATTGATATTCTCAATTCATATTTTCTGTGGAGAGAAATAATTCGAATTTGCGATTTCACGTGACAAGGTAATATCGATTGTGCTTGTGGTTGCGTGTCTTGTGGTTGTTAAACGCGTTTATCACTTATGTTGATTCAGGGCCAACGGATTTGTGTCAAGAACTACCCCATCCACGTCATGCATCAAAAGCTCAGTTCATTTTCCACAAAGCTAACAAAAATTCTGACCATTAGAACGACAAATATATATACATGTTATAGCATACACACATGCTTCGAACTTGAAGACTGGTTGAGAGCTCATCCAGTTTTTGAGAAAAGAAGAAAATTGTCTGCAACGTAACCCAGAATGAAGCCTGAAATGAAAAGATACCCGAAGAAGAACGAAACTAGATAAAGAATGAAATATTTCTGCTGATATTTATTGGCATACTTGGCCTTTATTCCAATGCGCGATTCGCAGGACCTTGTGCGGATGTTTAATTTTAAGTATATCTATAAGAGACCTCACCTTGCTTGCACGCTATGCTATAAACCCCTGACGCGATTAGCGCAGGTTTTAAGCTTGTTAGAATGCAGCAAGAGTGCTAAAATATATTGTGGTAAAAATTGCAGCTCGGTTTTATCAGCTGAAAGTCCGGCAGCTCGTCTTATTAGCGATAATATCCTAGGGGACGAGATAACTGTGGCTCGGATGATCTACTAATACTCTGCAATCATCGGGTGGGTATATCACGATTAGAATAATAAATAAATATATACATGTATAGGTAGGTAGGTACGGGAAAATTTTCTACTTGACTGAAATTCAATTACCGATCAAATATATGCGTATGACTGATCCGCGAAATATTTATCCCTTTCCATTCCGCCCAACTTTAATAATACACTGTATAATAATTAAAGCCCAAGCCAATCTGCCGTCCGATTAAATTAGTTTTGGCAAAGTTACTTAAATTTTGCGAACTGACATAAGGATTGGATTATCCTTACGGAATATTAAGCCCTGAGTTATATACCTTTTCGAGCAAGGGATTTAACTCTGCAACAATGGAGTTTTGTGTTATCTATACGCGTATACGTGCGTCTAGTTTATTACGATATCATCGTGATTGGTGCAGTGATTGCGCAAATAATTATATAAATTTATAGCTAATTGACTGATTCATTGAGGCAATTAATTTACGTCGTTATATTCTTATCGGCGAAGTTCTATTCGAACAAGTATTATTCAGAAGTGGAATAAAATAGACTAAATATGAGGGGGGCCGGGTTGAAGTTCCAAATTTTAAGTATCGAATGGTGAAGGTTCTGAATTTCAATCATACCATCTCACAGTTTTCAGAAATGGCATTTGCCCCGAAGTCTGCATAGCCGATTAAAAAGAAAACATGATGTTTGGGGAAGGTTGGACCGATCTTGGAATATTTGGACTTCAATTGTTCAGAAGAGATGCTTCTATCAGATCAGCATGGAACTTTTCGACGAACCCATTTTTGACTGAGATAATGGGAACAAAGCCAATTTTTTCCCCAAATTCTAGAAGGAAAATTCTAAAAAATTAAACCACTCCGGTAATTCTTGCGATATCAAAAAGTTCTATGCTCATCCGATAGATGCATCTCTTCGGAACGATTGAAGACAAAGAATGCGAAGATCGGTCCATCTTTGGATTTTATTCTTTGCGGGAACCGACTAACCGAGTGATTTTGTATTTTTTTCTATCTTCAGCATATTACTGTTGGATTTGAAGTAATACACGATGTAAAATATGCATAATGAGGGTCAAACACTTCCCAAACATCATGCTTTTTTGGATTCTCTTATTCTCTTATTTTTCTAAATATCAACGTTTTTGAAAATTCCAAATCGTCTCAAATACATTCGGAATTTTGTCAGTTCGAAACTTTTAAAATTCGTAACTTCAATCGATCAGGCACCGAATATGACTAACGAAACCAATCGCGTGTAATCGTTCGAAGTTAATTACCATTAGCATTAGCATTGAAATATTTTTTGTCCTCAAACCGATAAAAGCCTCCTAATTCTATCTGAAAATTGACATAATAGCATTGAAGCAACGCATTAACAGTTGATGTCGATAAAATCAAATTGTTATTGAAAAGATGTTTCCACCGCGTTAATCCGAGCGAAGATTAATTTGTAATTAAAATTCTAATTACCTGACCGTACGCATTATTTGAATTACCATTGAACTTAATTGTGTCAGATTAATGCTACGTCAGCGGTTTAAGCTACTGTAAAAACCCCTCATTTTGTCTCCACTCGTTTTAGTATAGCCAGACCCAATTTATCGTATAATTCGAAAGCCCTACCTACTTTCGTGCGAACTATACAAACGGGAATGAATTTGAAAAAAAAAATGTTAAAAACACACAATATTTATTAATAGAACGTTAATAATTGACGAGCGAAAACCTTCTTCATTAAGTTTTTAATCAGCGTCAAACACTCGGGGCTATAAAGTGAAAAATTCTTCCACAGTATCATGCGGGTACAAAATTTTTATTTCGTCTCACATTTATGAATTTCGTCGAGTGAAAACCGTGCAACTCTTCGTAAGAGTAAGAAAAAAAAAAAAAAAACAGAAAAAAAAGGAGAAAATTCTGTCTCCTGATTGAATTAGGATATTGGCACGATTTTCACTCTCAGCGAGCGAGTTATCGCCCCAAAAAATTCAAAAAGGCACGAATGAAGAAGCTACTACAACGAAAGATGCTTTTAATAATTCCAAAGATTTCCAAAATTCTAAGAATTCTAAAAAATTTTTCCCTGAAAGTTCTACAAGATTTTTGAGGACTTTATTTCTACGTTGTGCTTCATTTTTGGGATATTCATATCGGTGAGCACAGCTAGTAAAGCTCAACGTTATTGCAGATGAATTTTTCGAACAATTTCACTGACCCTGCAGTGAAGAAGCGCAACAAGTATAAATGAAGGGTAGAATATACGAATTTTATTCCAATAGGAATTATTGCACTGCATTTATACTGCAAAGAGATATTTAGGGCAGAATAAAATCTAAGATCAAAAGTTTTAGAAACGGTGTTTAGTGACGAAATTCAAAGTTTCATTTCTAACTTTTACTGTCAAACTATAACACACCTGACATGTCTTTCCCTCGTAACGAAAACCAGGCGACTTTTATTCTTTTTATAACTCGCGGAATGATCAAGAGACTCGGTAGAGTCTCGCGCCAAGTACATTAAAAAAAAAATTTTTTCAAGCGCGAGACTCAACGAGTCTATATACCCGAGAGGCAGCTACCCTAACCTATACCGCGAACTAATATCGTCGTTTTCTTTCACCTCACAATATACACAGATTGAAACTAATTTAATCTAGGATGTGGGCATGAAAAGCTTTCATTTGAGCCTTAGATCGATTAAATCGGTGTCCGGAGTGCTGAGATATGATTAACTACAAATTCTGATACCCCGTTTCATTGTAAAATTTTTCGTTTTCGTTTTCGTCGTCGTCAGACCAAGATTCACGTTCAAACCATTCCCATGCAATCACTAGACGGGAAAATCCACACAAAAGTTGTAGAGTGACGTCAGTACGAGATAGTTCCGACGTAGATAGCGCCAGTATCGCAGACAGAAACCACCTCCTACATAGGCATAGAGCATGGACTGCGCATTCCCTATACAGCCTATGATAACGCCGAAAGTGAGAGAGAAGGGTAACACACGCGGCCAAATCTGTCTCTTTCTATGCATTTGACGTTGTTGGTTAGAAAGAAACAGATTTGGCCGCGTGTATATGCTGTCTCTTTCTACCCACCGAGCGATTTTCGGCCCGAATGCGCAGTCCATGCTCTATGTCTATGGTCTCCTACACTAGCAGACGCGTATTGTCATTTCATGTTTTTAAATCCCAATAATAAAGGAAATAAGAGAAATACGAGCAATGCTTGATACAAAATTTAAACGTACAAAAACTAGTGAATACCCACCGCAAGCCCCTCGGGTGCCAAAACCTTACGCCAAGTACATTAATGTGATAGTCACCAATAAAAATGTTTCGATAGGTTAATCTTGAATCCTACGATCTCGAGCTTTTGAGGTTATGCGAATCGGCTGACGTGTAAAATTCATGGTGATAAATAAAATAACAATTATAAACGGACAAGACTGTCAGATGAATATTAACTGATTTATGAATGCAATTATCAGAAGAAACGGTTTTTTCGGTTCAATTGTTTAGCAAGTTATCGCCTGAGGAAGTTTGACAAGAGAAAATCAAGAGAAAATGTTGAAGTAGAAAAATATGAGGATAGCATTATTCGATATAGGGAACGGCAAGGAGCCAGACCAATAAAGCCGAGTTCAAGCGTTGGATTGCAACGAATTTTACTTCAAGCTCCATGTTAAGCTCATCTCCGAAGGCTCGTCTGCTGAGACTCAAATTGTAAGTCAACGTTATACGTAGGATTCCGACGAGTCCTATAATCTAACTCCGTATCATCTAGTCAAAATGAGATTTTCAGTCAACGTTGTTTGTTGGACTCCGATAGGCTTTATTCTACACTCCACGTCAACGTAGTGCCTTGACCTTCGGTGGAGATAATTTTTTAATCCATAATGTATATTCATAATTTAATGTCAAATTTCAATAAATTTGTTACATTTTGGTATGCAACCTGTGTCTATATGTTCGACTCTATTAAGCTTTCTCCAAATTAAGATTAGTGCTATCACGACAAATGGAATGAAATTACTTATTTATGGATTATTCAATTTTGCAGCGGGTCGCCATATAAGACGAGAGGATGATGAGAGAAAACGCTTGGGTTGCAAAGTATCAGGATAGTGTTATTTGATACGAGAAACGGCAAAAGTCAGACGAAGAGAGCAGAATGCGGGTGTTTGACTTCATAAATTTCCATTTTATGCTCTACGCTAGTCTTGCATGAATAGGCTCAATTCTAAATATTTTGATACCTTCTGTTCAGACCCGAATTGGAAGTTGACGTTATGAGTACGGGATGCGTACATGTTCTTTTTGCAGAGGACCTAGTTGCATTAAAAAAAAACTACCTACGAATTGCAATACATATATCTGATATCCATATATATTTAGTCATGAGCAGCAACTATAACCCTGCGTGCAAGTAACTCCGTCATTGCCGGTCCCAGGCCCAGATGAGACAGGAGGAGGGCTGCACGCAGGGTTAGATGTTGTAGGTATGAAAAATTATTGTAGTGGAACAATTTGTAAACGCTATGAAAGTACATTACGCGTCACTCTACAAATTTGAGACTTGGGGAAAATTATGAGCACACGCGTGCTCGTTGCTGTTGACGTTCCTGCTTATCGAGGGACTTCGGGCGGTATGAAATAGCACAAAACAACCGAGCGAGCGTAGCGAGCGAGCACAATTATTAGGTGGTCAAGCAAAATTTTACAAAAAGTAGTGAAATCAACCCCAAAAAGCACCTTTGGTGCAAAAACCTTCCGCCAAGTCCATTAATGTGTAGATCACTCCACCAAAAAATAATCAAAGGTTGTGCTCGCTCACTCGATTGGTTGATGATTATCAACATACAAAAGCATTGAAATCAGATACAACTGCCAAGTACCTGTAGAATGATAAAAGTTTGGAATTGAAAAATTTGTTTAAACTAAATAACGTTGTACTCGTTCGCTCGCTGCGCTCGCTCACTCTATTGGCTTATGATTATGGGTTGAAAAAACAATTCGGATGAAGAGATTGAAGATGTCAACATTTATCTAAAAATATTCATAACGAAAAAATAATTTAAAAAAAATTTTTAAAAAAAATTTGGAGGTAGTGGTACTTGGGGGGCCTTTTGTAGAAAAAGAAATGTAAAATATCGATCACGAACCATGTCAATGTCATCTGATAGATATTCAAACATTGGCCCGCCAACGTACCACTACCTCCAAATTTTTTTTTTTAATTTTTTTTAAATTATTTTTTCGTTATGAATATTTTTAGATAAATGTTGACATCTTCAATCTCTTCATCCGAATTGTTTTTTCAACCCATAATCATAAGCCAATAGAGTGAGCGAGCGCAGCGAGCGAACGAGTACAACGTTATTTAGTTTAAACAAATTTTTCAATTCCAAACTTTTATCATTCTACAGGTACTTGGCAGTTGTATCTGATTTCAATGCTTTTGTATGTTGATAATCATCAACCAATCGAGTGAGCGAGCACAACCTTTGATTATTTTTTGGTGGAGTGATCTACACATTAATGGACTTGGCGGAAGGTTTTTGCACCAAAGGTGCTTTTTGGGGTTTATAGTATACATTATACGAATACGTCACACACATGTATACGTATACAATATACACATAGGTATACGACTCTAAACACGTGTAGAGAAAATAGAACATTTGTAGATATCATGATAGCTGAACAGTTTCGCAAGTCTGAGATATTTACCAAAAACTACGATACTGATTGCGGCATTATTGATTATCTAAATGATCTGACGGTTTGATCAAGATTATAGCTGATTAAGGGGACCAGTACAGCGACTTTTCGAGAAATTATCATAGTCCGAAATCAATTTATTTCATCACCAAAGTTCATTTCACATCAAAATATTTTTCCTTTTTCCAAATCATGTGTCGTAAGGATTTGAGAGCACCGTTGGACCGATTCAGGTCATCTTGGATTCATTTTCTTCAGAAAACAAATCCTCATCATGTGAATGTAGGAATTTTGAAAATTTTCCGTTTTGGCCAAGTTATTTAAGAAATGAGTGATAATAATTTTTGAAAATTTGGTAAATTGATCATAACTTACGACATAATTTCTTATCTTAAAATCCCTACATTCACAAGATGAGGAATGGTTCACCAGAAAAAATGAGACGTCAAGAACTTAAATTGGACCAACGGTGTGCCAAAATCCTTACGACACATGATTTGGAAAAAGAAAAATATTTTGATGTGAAATGAACTTTGGGTATGAAATAAATTGACTTCGGACTATGACAACTTCTCGAAAATTCGCTGTACTGGTCCCCTTAAGATATCGTTTTCGTTAACTCATATCACAACATACCTGTGTGTATTAGGGGATTCTTTATTTAGGGTGTTTTTGAAATTTCCTGCGGACAATTAGGGGGACGAAGTTTTTTAAAGAAATAGTAATTTTGCGAGAATTGAAGGCGTCGACCTGAATCTTATTCTTTATAAATGGGAAACGTAAGCTTTCCCAATAACGTTGGTTGTTCACAAACTCACCTTTTTTTCCTGTCCACGTAGTATCGACGGGAATGTCGACGACGAGCATGACGACGACTGGTCGGTAGATTTATTGCAGTTTCTCGCGAATCTCTTCGCGAATCTTTAGTCAATGATTCGCGCCTAGACTCACGTCGAATTTTACCACCGTTTCCAACACCACCGTATACTTCACTGCTTTGGGGTTTTAGCAATGACCACAAAAAGAATGAGAGAGTTATCATCTCGCTGCGGGTCTTTGGTTTATCTGCAGATATTTCAACTCGCGCACAATTTGCAAAGGTCCGGAATACCAGGTCGAATTCCACTTTTGGTTATCATATTCCTTAACAATCACAACCGAGAATAATCCATCCCTGCGGTTAAAAAGAAATTGGGCAAAAACAGATCGGAGTTAATGCTGCTACTCGCACAACGATCTACAGCATGTGCATACGGCACCATTTAGTCGTGAATGAATGTGCGCGAAAATAATGTAATTTGAGTTTCAGCCCATCGATGCATGACGAGGAGGAAAATACCTCGAAAAATCCGCGCGGTAAGATATGAGATAAATAAAAGCGACGACAAAAACGATATCACATTCTCCCTGTTATATCTTCCTGGCCAGGCCTTTCCACGTTAACCAGAAAAGTCTCTCGAGTGTAACGAAAAGTCATAGAAAATACCGAAACGCGCAGTTTATCATCCCTCTTATAGGTTCGGTCGGCTAAAAGAAGAAACCCCCATGTATGGACCCAGCGATGCCATCCATCGTTTGTGGGTAAGTATATTGTTTTTCGTCCTGTGAGATAAATCACGATCAGTGATCCTGTCCGAGTGCTGAATCGTTTTTATAAAAACGTTAATTGAGCGTGGCTCAAGAGAGAGTAGCTGTCGATAGTATCGGAAAGTTTAATTCGCGGTGATTGTATATGCGTAAAACTTTGGGTTTATATAGGTACTCAATAAAATTGCCGAATCGATCATCTATCAGACCCTCAGGAGGCAGCTGATCCTGCCGAAACTTTGGGGGGTCTATAATGGATTATAATACCGTTATAAGTTATAATTTTTGACAAGTATGTAGTGTACATAGGTACCTACGTCCTATATATGCGGATGAAACGTTGAGGATTAGGTAAACGCCCAATAACTTGAATTGAGAAAGTTTTCTTATACTGGATAACGAGAGACGAAAAAAAAAAATAATAATAATCTTATCAGGTTTGTTTATACATGGATTGTCCGAGGCGGGAAAACGGGCCTTAGGGAAATCACAAAGTTCATGAAACTTTGACACGTGACATTGGTATCGTTGGAAATACCTTCTTGGTTATTAATTTCATTTTCGCGACTCCGAGGTCCGATCACAGACGTGAACAATAGCCAGCGGGTTAATTCTGCGCTAACATGTTTCCTAATGAAAACCAACATCATAGCAGCACGTAGAACGTGTAGAAGAGAAAAATAATTACAGACGAAACTAGCGCAGAGACTCGTGAATAGAATTTGACACGGTTCGAAGAACCGGAAGTCCCTGATATATAACCAGCTGAGAAACTCATAGTGATCCGTGATGCCGCGACAATTATTTCTAAATGAATATAAAAATCTGTAGGTACGATAAACGCGGAGGTTATTCATCCTAATATCCACAAAACTTTAACGGTGTCGTAAACAGCCCAGCGTATACCTACTTCCAGCTCTGGATTATTAGCCCATATATAGTATGGGCGAATGATTTTTATCGAAACTTCAGTGAAACCGATCGATCGATTGATCAGCTACTAAACTGCGCTTGTGTAGATTGGCTTCAGGGTACGAATCGAGCATGCGGCATACATGTGTATCTACTGGTAGATATTGGACCGTGTCCAAACACATTAGAAGTCCTCAAATTTCCCATCAAATATTTTGAGAGATAGAATACAAAGAGCTAAGTGTTTCGGAGGCTTGATTGTTTGGAATAAACGTATGTATAGTCTGAGTTATCGGCGTGAACGAATTCGTCAATAAAACGAGTTGGCCCGTCGACTTTTTTTACCTTCACTACGATTAAAGTCTATAAATATAACTTGTAACAAATTTTTATTTTATTTTTTTTCATGGCAATGTTCCCGCAACGCTGTACCATATAGGTATCTAAATAATGACATGTGACATCTGAGTTGATCAGATTCAAGGATACATTTGATAAATACTAAGCGATGTGTACCGCTAGTCCCCCTGACGTCAAAAATTTAGGTCAGCTTTTAAATAATCATTTGTTTAACTCAACGGCTGTTTAGTTACAAAGAAACATGCCCTAGTGTCATAAGAGATAGTCAAATCGGTGATGATGTGTTATTTGTATTTTATACCTAGTCAGATGTCGTTTGCTGATAAATCTTACCTCACTCCGACCATTATATCGATGCATACGTATCATTATATTAACAATATTCCGACTTGTTGATTAAGACATTTTTCGTACACGACATATGTCATACGTCTATCTGCCTCGCAATACTATACGCTGATTTATGATCGCAGATATTTTTAGTCAAATTAATAACACAAGAAATTTCTCTGTCTGTCTTTCTCTGGCTCTCGATTTTTTCAACTGGTTATATTTCTTTTTCTTTTTGCTATGCAGTCAGATGAATAAAAAGTATGCAAGTACCGAATTCATCATTTATGTCATTCATTTCGCTGGTCACTCATACATCGCCGTCTGTCAGGCTGAATGTAGTGACGAAAGGCAATAAATTATGTCAGTCATTTATGAAATAACCGTTAATCATCTCTGCTGTAGTAATAATATACTATACCTACTATAAATGGAACTTGTAGATCTAGAGTTACGATGGACCCGGGATAACTATACTGGCGTACATATTAGACCGAGCGTAATTAGGTTTTACGAGAACGTATAAAGGATAAGGAATCAATCAATGCAGGGAACTTGATACGGTTCGGTAAGGCGATATGAGGCATGGCAAAAAATGTAGAAATAAAAGTACGAGGGTGTTGTGGTTTCGATTCGTAACTTCGATGTTATAAATATAACAAACAATATCTTCGGCGTGCTGCAGATACCCTAAGGACCTTGTTACTGCGATCCTGGGTTGCAGATATGTGGTAAAAGCGATTTACTATGTAACAAGTGTGGGAAGTTTATCGATTGGTCGTAAGGGTGCAGAAAAATATCAACCAGGAATTCGGCAAAACTGTGAATAGTCGAACGCCTCGTTATCGCACAAGTGAAAATTACGAATCACGTATGTGTTTTAGTAGCCCATAGCTCGATGCCAGATATCCAGAGATTTTCTGGCACGGTTTACCAAGAAGTAAAAATTGCATGAGGTTGAACAGCACTCATCCTCAATAGTGGTAATAAAACTGCAGATTGTCTCTACGGATACTTCTGCCAAATTGCAAATCAATATATCAACCCATAGCAGAACTCACGTTACAGAAACGCGAGAACAAAATGCACTGAAACACCGTTGATATGTATAAGCACACAGCCATACCTATAATATCGCGAATTCTGTTCTGCAAATGAAAAACGAGAAAGAGAATTTAAAAAAATATTTAAGAAAAATTGGACCATGTAGAACTGTCCTGTCAGACACGCCAACCAATTCGCCCATTCAATTTCACCATTGAAGCATCATTGTCTTGGCTTGACATCGCGGACATGTTGGCACTGCCGCGATAAGCGAATGAAAACATGCGATTATGTGTAGGTATTACGTAGCATGTGTATATGTACAGATATAGAGCACGTATGTACCTACATATGTTTGTAGATACGTAATGCGTGAATACAGAATGTGTTCTCATTAGATTCGATGGATTGGTATAGGTTCGTATGTATATGCATGTAACGTACACATACACGACATTCGCGGTTTGAAATTGTACAGAATTATGGTATACGTGTGTTATGTTATGAAGCTTGGTAATAGGAAAGTTGGATTGTATTAGGAATGGGGATCGTCATTTATGAATGGCAAAACGCGATGTGTATACGTATAGGTATTTTTCTGTATGCTAATACGATAATAACCAAGTTTCTATCAGGGAACATATTACGTCGAATTGAATGATCGACAATTCGCCATTAACAGACACGATGACGACGTAGTCACGATCATTTTTATTAAGTTTCGAAGCAGAATATTGAATCTCCCGGTTTACTTGCGGTCGCTGAATTACGTCAGCGTAACTTGTCTTATCCCAGATGCGAACTCGTTCTCGTACTTCAAAACTCGATATAAAACGGCGTTGAATCGCCCTAATGATAAATTATCGAGTACCTATTCACTCGCCCGAGGCTCTAATGCATCTTTCCTAAAACTCATATCACGTGTCTAATTATGGCATGAGATCGTATAACTTTGTCTTTTCAATTCACATCGCGATTCCATATGAAAATGAGAAAAACGCATGAATAAGTCCAAACCGATAATCTGAAAGCCTAAGTGCAGAAGGTCGTGTGTGGGTGGACACAATCTTACGCTGCGCGGTTACGCACACGCGATATGTTATGTACGAAATATCATTTTCTTTTCAGCCCAATTCACGATCCGAAATCCCGAGCTTGTTCATTATCTAAAATCTCGTCATATTTCCATCTTTGGATTGGAGGAAAAAATTAAGCGACGTTTCATTTGCGAGTATTTTAAATATACGATCGGCATGCGTAGTACTATAGGTACGTGAGCGCAGGCAGGTATAACATACAGCCATATAGTAGTTACAACGATAGATTTGAATCATAGGTGGGATTAATCAGAGCTTGAAATAAATCCCTCGCGATTAGTCTACGATATTTTCTGAACCCGGAATTTCCGCTCTGTAGGGTAAACGTGGCTTACAATTTTTTTATTCTCCTGTTTTTTCGTTTCGTTTTTTTCGCTTTTTTTCTTCATTTTCAACTTTTATCTCGTAGTAATACTTCGACCAACTGCTAGTCGAGCTAACTAAGCATTTTATAAACCGCTTGGTTGGCGGACAAGCATGCAGCACTCGGATGCTACGATGTGTAATCGGGATTCATACCGTGAGAAAATACCTACGTTATTAATTATTCTGAAAAAAGGGAAAATGAATTAAAAAAAAAAACAGATAAAGCAGCGTGTCTATAGATACGGCAAAGTACTTCAGCTGAAAATTGATGCAAACATTTTTTTTCCTTGAAATTCTGTTTTCGAAGACAAACGAATTTTGAGGAGAAAAAAAAAAGAAGAATTCCTCAATTTTCAACCAAGTTGTTCACTGACGTTATAATTCCGAAGAAAGTGATATAGTATATCGAGGAAAAACGGGGTTTGAGGAAATTATCATTAGCAGTAAAAAAAAAAAAAAAAAACACCGTCACACAGAAGCTGGATAATGACGTAAAATATCACATATTTCCTTCTTCTAACGAGGCGATAATCGTTTTGCAAAATATTCAACACTTCGGAATACCCACATACGGTAAGCGACTTAGGTATTTCATATGGAAATGAATTTTTTCGACATTTTTTTGTGGCCACGAAAGAGATACACGTGCATGATCTCTGGTTTAATATTAATTTATGACTAAAGTTGATGATGATTTAAGCGATGTTTATTAATCTTCTTAATTCTGATCCTGCATTGGGTAGGTACCTAAACTCTACAGGAATAATTTTACGGGGTCTAAATGATCAACGCGGGTGAATGGTGGTTCTAAAATAAATCTCCAAATTTGGTCGTAACGTTGTTTGAAATTGGATTAAACTGTCGCTCGTCGGCGTTAGCCTCCGAAATTCAATAAATCCTTAATTTATTTCAACCCCTCCGACAAGACTGGCTTCACCGGCTGTCGGAAGGATAAAATAAAGTAAAAACCAAAAGTCCAATCAAGGTAGTAACAATATGACTATTCTATTTACTTTAAATCAATTTTCACTATACCGCAGCTGCGGTATAGGTAGATTTCAATCTGTTTGAATTTTTTATTCATTCGTTTACCCGGTTTAATTACGAATCTCTCTCTCTCTCTCTCTCTCCTTCTCTCCTTCTCTCTCTCTCAAGTCATTTACACGCCATGTCAATCCATGTCACTTCAGGTTTTAAACATTCATTTCAAACGTCCGATAATAGGTATACGTCAGTCACTGAAAATCCACCGTAACATAAACCAATAGTTATTAACTCGAGCATTTACATGTCACTCGGTGACTATCTAGATTATTGTCGAAACCCGATGCAAATATGTATTTCATTACGCAGACGTGTGTAAATTTACACTCCCCGGTCAGTTTCAATAGATAAATAGGTACATACATATCGACATACCTCATACGTATAAAATATAATGTAATAACGCGTCGTTTTATATAGCTAATTTTACAATCATTTTTTTTACAAAAAAAAAACATAAAAAAATTACACCGTTAATTTCTATCCTTTTTTCATTTACAAATTTAATTGCTATTATCTGAACGTATAACGCGTATAAGAAGAAGAAGAAGAGAGAGAGAGAGAGAGAAAAAAAAACAGCAACTGACTCGAACGTCGATAAATAATTTATTACTCGCTACGGTCGCATGAAGAAAAAATAATTATCATATTGTACCGCGTAAAAGTCAGCAAATTTTTGTTATTCTTAATCAACGTAGGTAGGTATAGTACAGTACGTTTCGAGAACGATGTAGCAGAAAATGCAATCAGGTTTATGGTTCTTAAACTATAGGTTCATACACGCTGCAGAAGCATATTTTTATAACCCGTTAAAACAGTCTGCTATATAATCGCGCGGAGATTAGAAAAAAAAAAAACAACAAAAAAAAAAGTCCTTCGTTAGCTTCTCGCTTTCAAAATCTTTCCAAAAACCTCAATTTTCACGTTCAAAGATCACATGGTATTCCGGACGTGTCGATAAACGGAAAAAAATCTCTCAATAGTTGATCGAAACACATTCGAGATTCGCAATGCTACTAATCCGCGATTTTGAATCCACTACAACAAACTTTGGCTCGGCGATGTTCGGCTGTGTTTCTGCTGATTAATTGACTTCCCTGCTTCCTGCAGAGGGTTGAACGCGACACACTTGTTACCCCGAATTCTCACTAGATACACAAGTTTTGAATATATACCTATGTGAAGTAGGTAGGTTTGGGTCTAGTTTGGTTTGGTTCGGTTTGGTTCGGTTTTGTTGGGTTTGTGTACACTGCAAGACTTGACACTTCGTTGCTCACACCATATTCGCACGAATCGCGAATTGAGCACCGGCGAACGCGAGGTACTTTATGCCACAGACTACTAGCCAGTATACCATACGAGCGAGAGATCGCGAATAAGAAGGAAGTGTCGGTGTACCAATGCTGTGTCGGCACTGCGTGCGGTTTGCCGTATGTGTCGCCCCAGTGTGCTCAACACAAACAAATCGATTGTCTTATGATTCCTGGCGCGCTGCTGCGCCAGTAACGTAACTAAGGACGACGGGGCCCCCGGTGATATACGGCTGCGCGCGCCCGCGGTAAGAATCAAATCTCGCGCTGAAGTAACTTTCTAGTTAAGGCGTGCGCGTCGCGACGCCATACGCTATTACATATAGAGAGAGGACGTCACGTGGACCTCCTCTCTCTATACACACATGCGCATTTTTATATATAATCGTTTTTACGCCGAGGAAGGAGATACGCGAATTAGTTTCAGCGATACAGTATGTGTGTCATTTAAATATCTGCGGATTTTCATTGGGCACGATAAATTAATGGTGAAAATACCGCAAGTTGAATGAAGCTTGACAAAATTTGCAACATTTTTATAATCGTGTTGTATACCTATTCATGCGTATGTCCTATACAACATGAATTAGAAAATGCATGAATTGAACAAAGAGATGAACATAATTCGTGTGTTATTCATGTCATGTTGTACTCATGTGCGTTTCTATAGCACGTGAATCGAAAAATGCACCAATTGCGCCAGGAAATGAACAAACTTGATGCATTTTTCAATTCATGATGTACTTATGTCCGTCTCTCGACAACACGAATTGAAAAATGTATAAATTTTGTTCATTTTCTTTCAACTTGTGTTATATTTCTATGAATATGAACTACCGAAAAGATGTTCAATTCCAAATTGTTGAAGAGAAATGATCGGTGGAGATTCAGGACAAAGTTGATAAAAGGATTTCTAGTAATGGGGATATGTATTACGATATGATATAGATTAGGATAGAGTCGACGTTACACTGGTCAGAGTTCGTGAAACTGATAAAATGAGATACGGTCTATACGGCTTATGGGTATATCTTGGTATCGAACATGATTCGATATTAACACATCTGAAAGCCTTTTCGATTGAATTTCAAAGAGGAGGACGCGTAATTCGACTTCAGAGTTCTCTTTCAATGAACAGACTCATATTATGTATTTCGGATTGATATAAAATTGGCGTAAAAATTTTCTTTCAATTCGATAGATCTCGATAAAATACTAGATATTATTATTAACCCATTTCTTTTCCAAGAATACATATATCCTTATCGAATGGTGAATGGATCGCGTTTGATAACTGCGAATATGGATGAAACAAGCTTCGAGCTAATTTCGTTTTATAATAATGGAAAAGAAAAACTGAATATAAAACATAATATTATCTATACGGAGTACATGACACTTGGAGTAATCAATCAATACATAATATTGATAAAGTAGGTACTCGAGTTTCATTCATCGTTTTATTTTTCATATTGAATAAAGTATAAAAGTATATAGGTACGTCATACATACTACTGGGTATAGCGAAATAAAAACGATACATACATAAAAAATGGACGTGCGGTGATGCTAAAAAAATTGCGGTATGTATTGTACCCGTATACATATATAATAATAATATATATATGTATATTTCATATCCGTCTATTCTCTGAATAAGAAAAACAGAAAGAAGATGGAAAAAAGCAAAAAAAGAAAAACTCCACCGACTCGACTCGCTGTAAAGTTTCGAAACAGTATTTCGCTCGAGAAGTTTCAGATGTTAAAAAGCCTCCAACGTTAACAGTTCACGGTTTCCGCCACAAATTTTTCTTTCTTCTTTCCATTTTCTTTCTTTTTTTTTTTCTCCATATACTTTGGCAAGCGAAGTATGGGCATATCGGACGCTTATCGGTGGGAAATAATGTAAGTATAAGTATATAGACATGTGCAGGCCAGGCCAAGTTGTGCCATACATATTCTCGAAGAGCTTTCCCTCACTTGGAATAGACTTGTGTAATCGATACATCTTCTTTTGAATTCCGCTTAAGGAGACCAGTACAGCGGCTTTTCGAGAAATTATCATAGTCCGAAATCGATTTATTTCATCACCAAAGTTCATTTCACATCGAAACATTTTTCTTTTTCGAAATCATGTGTCGTAAGGATTTTAGAGCACCGTGGGACCGATTCAGGTCATCTTGGATTCATTTTCTTCAGAAAACAAATCCTCATCATGTGAATGTAGGAATTTTGAAAATTTTTCGTTTTGGCCAAGTTATTTAAGAAATGAGTGATAATGATTTTTGCAAATTTGGTAAATTGATCATAACTTATGATATAATTTTTTATTTTAAAATCCCTACATTCACAAGATGAGGAATGGTTCACCGGAGAAAATGAGACGTCAAGAGATTGAATTGGACCAACGGTGTGCCAAAATCCTTACGACACATGATTTGGAAAAAGAAAAATATTTTGATGTGAAATGAACTTTGGGTATGAAATAAATTGATTTCGGACTATGACAATTTCTCAAAAAGTCGCTGTACTGGTCCCCTAAGCAATGTTCTAAAGAAGCAAAAAAAAAAAAGGAATATTTCACAGGCTGAGCTTATTTCATCAAATCCATTTTTTATCCCGACTTAATGCTCGCGGCTTAGATTAGAAATCCCTGCAGCTTTGAACTGACGCGGATAAACGCGGATGAAAGGATATGGCGAGGATACTCATATTATATACTTTAACTAGAAATTAGATCAGATTTCGAACCTACTTATCTTTTGTCCGCTGTATACCTATCTAAACGCGTCGAAAGAATAAATGGTATCGATATATTTTCTCATGTGAAAATAATAATCAGCGATTTTCTCATACGATAACTAGATGGACGATAATTCACAACCAATTCTAAATTCAATATAACTCTGACTTCCACGAAAAAAAAAATTATAGAAAAAGGTGTTAATTAGCCTGAGCCAAGAGCCAAAAGCCAAACTCAGGTCACTGACCTTATATCGCTGTTCATACCGAATTCATGTAATCGTTACTTTCATTTCACCTGCCAGCTTCAGAGTTGGAGAAATCTTTGTGTGGCTGTAATATTGACGTGTAATATCGGAATTGGTGATACATATAGCTGACAGCTGACAGCGGTTTATAATAACGTAGTCTAATTGCATTGATCCCAATAACTGTTGAGGAGATACCGTAGGATTCAGCATATCGATAAATCGGTATGCGTCCCGGGCGTTCTATACCACTTAGCAATAATTTCAACTGGGTGATCTTGTTTTTTTGTATTTTCTTCAAATTTTGTTCTCATCAAGCAGAGTTCTATATTCAGATATACAGGACGTGATTCATAATCACGTGGTGTACACCACAGGTCATATAGGTGCATTCTTTATCAAAATTTAAGACTAAATTTGGTATCCATGAAAAAATCGAGGGACCGATCTTGTAACCTTGCAACGTCATATGTAATAATTTAACATAAATCTGCAGGCACATACCAATGTAGATCGATAAGATCGATGATCCTTGAACTAAGGGCAATGAGCCCGAGGCAATATCGTGTATAGAAATGAACGTATGCAACAATAAATAATCTAAAAGTCTAAACAGCACGTTAATGACTGACACGAAAATTTTTCAGCCGACGAAATACAATATGATATCATTATTTTAATTGCAGATGAAATTATTGTCTAAACATAAATGAGATACGATCGCGCGAGTATATTAGTTACGATATTGGATACGATTTAGTCACGGTTACGTATTTCCAGTTCATATTATGAATGTGGGAAAGTTCGAATCCAAGGTGAGGTCATATAATATACCTATACGTACCTTATGTCTCGATTTCTTTATTACATGTATTCATATACTATTCATATAGTTAAGTTTAGCTCACCTGGACCAATCCTCGCGAAATGGTAGATTATATAGTTGCGCAGAATTTTCTGCGACAGATTATATTAAGGTCTGATTGGCACGCGGCTGGGAACTTACCTGAAACAATAAAGAAAGTAAAGGTGAAAACCTCGGTGATTATAATTAATGACAAATGACAAAGGACCCCGCACAAATCTTATGGAAATTGGATCCCGGTCAAATTGTCCAAAATTGTAGTATGTTGTGCTTCAAGGTCATCCTGATCAAAAGTCATCATGGTCACAAATTTGACCGGGATCCAATTTCCATAAGATTTGTGCGGGGTCCTTTATCGGAAAAATAATTCTAATGTCTAAACGCGTTGATCATAGATAAATCGCTTGATGCTGGTTCAGTACGATGCGAAATGCCCCGAGTTAGCACACCTCGAATCGTGTTAACACATTGTTCCTTCCTGCATCTATGATGTAAATACAAGGCGTGTACTCAAAGCCCACGATGGTAGTGCCTAGACCAGAATCTTGAATCCATGAATATCTTATTCAAATTTAACAACCAGCAAGGGCAACAGACGGCGTCAAAGACACTAAGAGATTGGGCACATATGGCGCCGGTAACATCGAGAAATACCTATCGTATGATTAGACCATTTGTTTCGATGAATTCTACAACATTTTAGATACAATAATACAAGAAGATGAAACTTATTGAAAATTTTACAAGATTTCAGAAAATTCAAAGTCTTCCAGTACAACTATCTCGTGCCTTTCCATAGAATTTCAAAATCACATGGAATTTCATTTCAATTCTGCGCTTTTTTTGTCAAATTTGACGATCATCTATCTAGATTCTTCGTTTACCCAAATCAGAACGATTCCCAAAATGAAAATTCGTGGTTCAAAATATTCTTCTAAGATTTTAGACAAAAATTTGTGCTTCTATTTTCTCTGGTTTCAATGGTACGTATCCATATGTGAAAAAAAATTACAATCTGCATGAGTCGAGAAAGCAATGATACTAATATGTAGCCTGAAGGTGTTTGCCGTAAAGTATTGACAAAAGGGTGTAAATATTGTTTTATGATAAGTACAAAGTTTGCCGGCGAGTAGTTCGTTTATCTATTTTATCTCGTGTGGGAGAACGTGCAGCAGCAACGATTTACACTTGCGTTTGAAGAGTTTATTTTATTTTTTTTCATTTTTCTGCCTCCACGCAGGGCTTATCGTATAAATAAGCCACCTAATTGTCGAATCAGTTCATACGGTAGATTTCAGAGTACAGAATGACTCGATTTTAATTAGTTAAATATAAATGAAATATAATTATATGTAAAAATGATAAAACCAAAAATTCACCAACGCGATCACATACATCGCTTTCTAATTAATTATAATTCTCTACACTTTCGTATCGCGAGTTACGTAGACGGAAATATGCCCACCAGTGTTTGGTCGTTTTAAATGGCAATTAGAATTTAGACCTGTTCAGGTTTCGGCCCTAATGAAATACTGCAGCGCTTAATTCCTCCGGGCTGAATCTACCACCTTCGTAGTATGTATGTATGTATGTGTATTTCAAATCTTTCGTTTACGTTTAGCTATATGCTTACGTGACACGATTTCAAAGCTAATTACATCAGGGCCTAAATTTCTCGCAGTGACTATCAACCGTTTTTCTTTTTCGATAATAAGTTTTTCACTCGAAAAGTTATAGGCGGTATACAGGGTGATATTCCAGGGACATCTCAGTACTGCAAGTCTCGGACCGTCAGGCGGCTGATAAATATGTGCGCGAAATTATCAGGTTCGCCGCTCGACTATTAGGCAGCTATAGTATAGTCGAAATTTGATCAACGCGATCGTAGCCACCGATCGTAGATGAAAAATGAAAGGAAAGAAAAATCCACGGCTACGATCTGTGGCTACGATCGCGTTGATCGAATTTTGACTATACTATAGTTACCTAATAGTCGAGCGGCGAACCTGATGATTTCGCGCACATATTTATCAGCCGCCTGACGGTCCGAGACTTGCAGTACTGAGATGTCCGTGGAATATCTCCCTGTAGATTTTAATTTTTATACCGCTATTATAGGAGCTATATGATATCGACAGCTTAATAACATAGTCACGTAAGTGCCATTATTTTGGCCTTTTTTGATATTTATGTGATAGAAACGTATCTCCATTTTTTCTTCATTTTCGCACTCGTCCATGTACTTGGGACATTTTCGCGGTATGAATAAAAATTTGAAACACAGACGCGTAAGTGCCATTTTTTTGTGTGAAACAGACGTATGTACAGTCCGGTTCGGTAACAGGAGAACGTATCTCCACAAGATATTATGGAGATACGTTTCTATGTAACAAATCATTCGACACCGGAAAAGTTCAAAAATACACGCGTATCTCCAAAATGAATGGATTCCTATCAATTTCTGGAATTGTGTGGTTTAGAAATTATTTATAACAAAACCACGTAAGTGCGGAGTTACGACTGCTTCACATAAAATGCGTGGAGATACGTCACTATCATACCGAATTATGGATAATGGCTCTTTTCATTCATCAAAGAATTTCCAATGCAGAGAACAATTCTTTCGGAGATACGTCTGTCTGACCTCGAAAAAGGCCATTTTTGGCGCTTACGCGACTATGTTATTAAGCTGTCGATATATATATTAAAACGCTGATCAATTTCGACGAAAAAGCTTGTTAAGGAAAACAAAACTCCGATATTAATATTGAGCTTTATATAGTGTACACCCACACCTATTGTAGATACCTACGGAAGTACATATAGATATGATTTGTTTGCGCGACAGGGTGTAGGTACCGAGAAGTTTGAAAGCTCGCTATTGAGCTTCAGCGTATCGAAAACTTTACCGACCGCATATGTACATGCTTCCGGGAGCTTTCGCCTCCTGCCTCATGGGAGCTTCTGAATCTACCTCGATAAAGAAGATTTCTGAGGTACTAACCGCCACGTATACCTTTACCTAGGGGTATACCCGTGCGTCCCGTCGGTTGTTATCGAAGAACGATCAATACCTCGCAGTTTACTTACCCGTACTACGGATTTGCCACGTTTCACTTTCCCTCTCGTTAGCAGAAGTATTCAAAATTTCGGATTTTGCGGAGGAAAAAAATTGGCAAATTTTCGCAAAAAGCACACGACATTCTTCGATTATTAAAATAGTCAATGCAGAAGACCAGAGAAGGTTCTTTCTTCAAAAGCTTTACATTTGAATGAATTTGGAAATTTTGATTGATCTTCGAACGATATTGATACGAAAAATTGAAGAAAATCTATCCAATGGGCGAACAGAAGCGGAATTTGGAATTGAGATAGGAACTTGCGGTCTGGTTACATTTTTTTGTATATTCGGACCCATGGAAGCATCGAAATTCGAAAATGATCAAATTAGGGACCGCCCTAATATGTATAGTACATAATACAGAGGAGAAGAGGGTGGAAGATGGAAGGAAAATGAAGGGGCGAGGTAGAGGGGAGATAAGAGCTCTCCAGGTGGGGGCGACCACCCCTCGAAACAATAGGCCATAGGTTTGGTTGAACGAAGAGTGTTTCAGGGCAACGAGAAGTGACGTCAGCGACTAGGGGGATGAAGAGGGAGGTGGCGGAAAATGTGACGTCACTGGCCCAGGCCACAGCAGCCTCCGCAGCATCGATCAGCGCAAGTCAAGAGAAGAGGGAATATCGCTAATAGCCTCGCCCCTCCCCTTATGGTATATAGCTACCCGACTACCACGCGCAGTGGTATACCCATTCGTTTAATTCAATTTTTCATAGTTTATCGACGTTTTTCGTCCAAGGCAGGAAATTTCATGATTTTTATTCAAGTTCGTTGAACTTTACACGATCCGATTACATTCAGGTTCAATTGTTTCCTCTGCAGTGAACCTGATCATACACAGCGTAAAATTTGATAATACTGCACGGGATTTTCATGATTATTCATTTTTTTACAACGAGATTCCCGATTTTGGCTGACGAAAGTTAGAATCATGGACATAATTTATTCCTGTCCCGCAGACTTGAGCCTTCGAGTTTTTATACCAGTTCTTGGCTTCGGTATATCGAGCAGAATTTCAAAGGTTATAGATTGGGGGCTGCAGGTTTTCATCCCCCGAAAATTCAATTTCAAAACTTGATTGAATACTGATTGCAGGTTCTATCTATGAAATATGAAAATTCATAGTTTCTGAGAATCATACCGTCCAGGTTTCTGTACAAAGGTATTGAAATGTGGAAATTTAAGGACGAACTGGCGGTCCTAGCATGTAAGAGGTGAAACGCAGGGGAGGGCTGTGCTACGGTATGGGCAATACCAATCCCTGAACATGAAAAATGTTTCCTCTTCAACTCAATTATTTGACCATATTTGATGATTTCTATGGTCAAATTAATTTTTTTCAAACATATTTATTTTTTTACAGAAGTTAAATCTCTCAAATTATTTATCTGAGTTGTTTTAATTGCAATTGAAAAATTTCCGATATGCGGAATTTCGTTTTTTTGCGGTTTTTCAATGGTAATTCATAAACTATACGGTCAATCAGCTCGAAATTTATGCCAAAATATTCCTCTATTCCGACTCCACACGTGTGCAAAATTTGATAATAATCTTTGCATTTTTCAATTTTTTAAAACATGTTTTCCGAATTTCCATAAGATCCCATGTTAAATGATGTTTCTTGAAAATCAATAACTTTACATCCAGACGGCAGATCGATACGAAATTTTGCACACGATTTCGAAATCGATAAAATAATCTAGAAACAAATCGTCATTAAATTCCTTGCATTTTTAAAATTCCCCAAAAGACGCCAGTGCATCCTTAAAGGACCTATTTCACAATATATCCGTTGATCACTTTCAGACCATTTCGAACTGTTCTCCCTACCGAAAGCATGCCTCTTTCTTTCTTCGCGATCAAAACAGTAATCACCTTTCAGATTTCATTAGGGTGCGTTAAAAAATTCTCAATAATAAGAAGAAAGGGCTAATATTAATTTTAATTTTTGACATCAATCGAGGCAAACTCGAGGAAAACAGTATCGTTGCAGATTCTCCTGTACGCGAGATTTGAGGATATATCGTAGTCGTATAGTTACTACGCGAATCTCGACTCGACGATAAGCTGGTCAAGGATTTGGGCTCGATGCCAAGTGACACAAAACGTGGACACGACTGAGCCTCTTAGTCACGAGTGCGTGAACGTATAGAGTAAGAAATAGGGACATAAGATAAAGCAGGAAGCTAGTGCTCCTATATAGCCCGTGAATCTCAAAGCCAGGATCGCACCCTTTCGGAAGCGCAATTTGTCTAGTTAGCGACGTGTCTGAAGAGTCAAGAATTCTGAAATGGGAATCGTCGGGTAAAGGGAGAAGCGGTAGAGAAGAACCATTTCGTCAATAGGTCCACCATGATTGGGTGGAACAAATTGGAGTGGACCTAGAGCAATGAGTTTTAGCAGTAAGAGGGAAGAGCTTTCGACCAAAAAAAAAGAAAAAAAAAAAAAGAAAAAATTCGTTCCTTATTTCTGTTTGCAGCTACTCTTTGTTCCTTTCCCTGGCAATATCATCGTGAGAAGGGTTTTCCCTGTTTCTCTCACTTCTTGTGTTATTGCTTCTCTTCGATCGAGATCAAGATCTACCAATATCATCGAACACTGTGAGAAGAGACTGGCGCCTGGGTTCCGTCGTATGTCAATCGCGATACTCAAATGGCAGCTGGGAAAATTGTACACCAAAATTAAGGAAAATAAATTCACGGCTTTACAGACGAGGAGCCGGTCAATTCTCATTTCGTGCAACAGTATTGAATCGAATGACAATCATGTTTCATTGTTAAAATCGGTCTAAACCCGAATTTGGCACATAGGTCAAAGCCCATAATACACAGGATTGAAAATCCGTCGAACTTCTTGAATACATATGTCCAACGATTTTGTTCTCGATGTATGTGTTCCCCATTCAATATACTGTTAGAACAAAGTGGTTTTCACTCTTTTCGCTAAACCGTATATAGGTACCATAGAGAATCAGGCATCGTTTATCGATTCAAAGGATCAAATACAATCTCATCTTCCCCAAGTTTTCCCTGCTATTCTCATCCTCCTCATGTTACATCACGCGACGTCTAATTTCCGATCTTGGTAAGGGAAGAACTTGGTCTTACCCTTTGTCAACAAAAACGAATAAAGAAATGATATTTTATCGCTTTCCATCTCACTTGATATCAATTTTTCAGCGAAAATCGTAAGACGATAGATTCAAGCTAGCGAGGCTGCGCTAAATCTTTCAATTTTTTTTTTTTCAATCCCAATCGTCAGCAAGTAGATGAATATGAGAAAAATCCACAAGTTACGCCAGTTCTGTGAATCTGTAAAGTCGCGAACAGCATTGAATGGATTTTATTGATCGTGAAAACGATTCTGTCTACTCCTTCGATGGTATCTTTTGGCTTTTCTTTTCGTTTTCGTTTTTCGGTACTTACATATACCTATGTATCTTATAGACAGGGTGAAGTGAATCACTCTAGTGTAGAAAACGTGTGTGTAGAGTGTTCCAACAACTACCTAATTGCATCGGTCGATGTGACCTAATTAAGTTTTGCGAAGCTCGTGACGCATATGGGCAAGCGTCGTCGACCGTCGCGTCGCGTCGTGACGCTCGTAAGCGGCTCTGACGTAGCCGGGCATCGCGTGCCCGGATAAGATTTTTCTCTTAGCTAGTCTCATTTCTTAACATCAGCTATTTTTCTTTCCAAGCCCTGATTGGATGGGGAAAACTTTTTCACTTAACTATATACATCGGTGTGGCGATTCAATCAATAGAAATAAAATTTTATGCATGTTATGTGTGTCCCGATAATTTTTGGTCAAGTATTTGATATCGGAAAGTCCCGAAGAAAGAAAGAGGAAGAAAAACAATTATTTTAATAAATATAAAAATTTATACACTATCTTGAAAAGCAAAGAAATTGCGAAGCGAGAGACACTCGAAATTCAGCTCTCGACGTAATCGTGACGTTGGAGAGTGAATATATTGCCGTGGTTTTAATATTCCGCGATAAAGTGTTTTAGATTTAGCACAGAGATGTTGAAAATCACGCGAGATTTAAATTCATTATGTTCAATGGCTAGATTGGTTCTCTGATATAAAATTCACAATTTTTTATACATTCCTCCAAGATTCGCATTGAAAAATTTCTGCCGATAGACGTTTCATCATTTACAATTAACGTAGATTAATTTCAGGAGATCTGACTCGAAAATTTCGACACCCATATATGTATTCTGACAAGTTGCTGTTGCAGCTAAAACTCGTCGGGCAAAAGTAGGCACCTATGCGTATGTACACACACATTTATATAAATGTCGGCAAATATCGATCACAGAAAGCCTGTGATGTAGCTATTACGATTAAGCCAACGTCCGGAATCAACTATGTAAAATAGCTTCGCGTGTCGAGAACCAAGCATCACATTTGTATCAATTACGGATTTGATTCCTAATAATTGCGCAAGTTTTGACGGTATAAAATAATAGGGCTCTGACTTTGTCAACTCAGAAAACCATTTCGAATCAGATAATGCTAAGACGATCTATTAAGGGGACCAGTACAGCGACTTTTCGAGAAATTATCATAGTCCGAAATCAATTTATTTCATCACCAAAGTTCATTTCACATCAAAATATTTTTCTTTTTCGAAATCATGTGTCGTAAGGATTTTAGAGCACCGTTGGACCGATTCAGGCCATCTTGGATTCATTTTCTTCAGAAAACAAATCCTCATCATGTGAATGTAGGAATTTTGAAAATTTTTCGTTTTGGCCAAGTCATTTAAGAAATGAGTGATAATAATTTTTGCAAATTTGGTAAATTGATCATAACTTATGACATAATTTTTTATTTTAAAATCCCTACATTCACAAGATGAGGAATGGTTCACCGGAGAAAATGAGACGTCAAGAGATTGAATTGGACCAACGGTGTGCCAAAATCCTTACGACACATGATTTGGAAAAAGAAAAATATCTTGATCTGAAATGAACTTTGGGGATGAAATAAATTGATTTCGGACTATGATAATTTCTCGAAAAGTCGCTGTACTGGTCCCCTTAAATATCGACGATTTAAAATTTGAATAATTTTTCATCCCCTAAAACGCGGGAGGGATTAGATGTTGGGATCAATTTGACCAAAAAACGGATCTAATCTCCCCATATACGATCTTGATTCATGATCTAATCATCCCCTGAATTTCTTCTTTCAACCTTTCGGGAGCTGAGAAAAAAGTCAGATAAATGCTATCCGATCTAAATAGCCAAAAAAAAAACATAATGAAAGAAATAAAAAAGTGTTTCACCCTAAATTCTACCCCGAATCATGGACCCTATGGAGATTAGTCTTGTCCTCTAGATAAACGTGGACAAACTAGTATAACGGATTTGTGGATTATTGGAAAACGTATTCATTGTATCGTTAGCCAGAGATTTGATCAGATGTTTTAAACCAGGGTTGGAATATTTATAGGAACACGGGTTGCTAGGCAATTCTCTTTGACGTCAGTACATTAATTGGCCATCCTCCGTGTGAGTTATACGTATATCGTACATAACTCGATACTCATATGCCTCATATCGACGACTTAACAGGTGCTTCAGAACCGAAGTCACCTTTTCTATGATACCTCGCAGCTTAGCCAATACCCAATACTTACCGAGGAGTTAGTCTATATCGTTTTACTGTCTACTCCAGGGTATAACGATTCGCTAACTTCCTGCGCTCTGAAATTTCTAAAACTTTCCAATTTTATCAAAAAAAGGAGTAAAATCTGGACAAGGACTTCGCTAATGACATGAAATTTTCATTTCAATTAAAAATCGAAAAAAATTAAACGGTGATTAAATAGAATTAGATTTTCCATTAAAACTGACCAGTTTGAAGGATGTACGCGCGGTCCACAAGGACAGCATCCACTGCTGGACCGTTTCCTCCTGCGTGCGCACCAATCCTGGCCCATGTTTATCCCCTCGTTATTTTCTTCTCATTATTTTCCCGTTGCTGTTCCCCCTTAAATTATTTTTCATCTTCCTGGCTAAATATATATGTATATGCTTTTTGAATTTTCCAACCGGGATATCGTTCGTCTGTATTTATTGTTTTCCTTTCTTCTCTTTAGAAAGCTCCAACTTTTCAATCTTGATAATTGCTATAGCAATATGTATGATACTTAGGTAGTATTACAGAGTGCGTATTAGGTATTATACCTACGAGGATTGATTCCTATTATTCGTCCTTTGATCCCACGATACAATGGCTTATTGAAATGGATTGGAGTTTATCCTCGAATTTCCATATGAATCAGGGAATCCAGGACGACGCTCGTTGTCAGTAATGCCATATGATTTGCACCAAGTGTGGATATTATAGTCATGGAAGACGATTGGAATTCTGATATTAATTTTATCGTCAGTTAAACTTCCGAGCTTATGACTAAGTTGATCAGTTTTTCATTTTCATTTTTTCTCTCCTTTCAGAGCCATATATGTGTCAATAACTGCCTCTTGATTGAGTGTAGTCCATCGGCTATTAATATAATTCCTGAATTTGTTATTCGATGAATTTCTTATTGTCCGTAGGTATGTTTCATTACTTTTTTTTTAAGTTTTCATTCTTACGTTAATCTTGGTGTTTATTTGACCGATTGAATATCACGTGTGACGTTACTAATTAAACTACAGTTATAATTAAGATATTAATATTAATTTATTCATTCATTAAATTAGCAGCATGTATATATATATAGGAATAATCATGAATTATTTATACGTGATGATTTATTGTTCGATGATTTATTACCAGCTGAAGAATTATAAGATCGGTAATGAAATTTGACAGATGAATGAATAGATGTATTTGAGTAAGCTCACTTTGAGAAACTTTATACTCAATCAAAATCTAGCAATTTAGAGATTCCCATTTCACTGGAGATGTCCATTGAAATTTAACCGACACTGTTGAACACGAAATTCGATTAGATATGTGTGACAAAGAAGTTTGAAGACACGGTGTTCGCGTCGATTTAATAATAATTAGGCTTAATGTTTCCATCAAAATTCATCCTAATTAATGTCAGGGGATAAAATTTTTAGGCTTTCGTTGCGGTATAGAATTTCTTCGATTAGATTGCGCATATACATTACATTTATATACGTATAGGTATACTATACATGTGAAAATATTATCCCTGAATGTAATATTAATTTAATTATTTTTTTCTCATTACTTTCATTTGTTTGATATCGGTATGAGGTATAATAATTAATGAATTGTTTGAAAGCTTCACTGCAATTTCTATATTTAAATAATAATATAACGAGACGATATAATATTGTATTAGATATTATAATCTTAAGAGATAATTTCCACCAGCGTTGAAATCACGAGATGAAATTTTTTTTTTACGGTCAAAACAGAGTCATGGTGTTTTTTTTTTGTTTTTTTCTTTCAATTACTTTTTCAAAGTCACCTCGCACTGATCTTCACTGAACACTTGAGAGAAATGAAATCGTTGCTCCATCGATATCGAAGATGATGAAAATTTTTTATTTCGAAATATGATCATATGCGATCATTTTTTTTCCCTTTTTTTTTTTTTTTTTTTTTCAATATTAGGCAAGAAGATGACAGGCCAAAGTGAGAGAATATATTTCCTTAATATTTAGATCGACTAAGAGTTCCAGATGAAGTCAAGGGTAGGTCAGAGTTAGAGAGAATTCTAGCCGGGCGTCGGAACGCGCACCGTCCATGGCTGTATCGACGCGAGCGGTGCGACGCGACGCCCAAGCCGACGTCGACGTCGACGTCGAGGCTATAGCTGTTCGAACAGAGCGAACCTTCGCCGCCTACAGCCTCGAACCACTCAAATTCTGAAACTCGCATTATTCCCGACCCTCCACCGCCCCCAGGGGGTCTTTTATTCATCGTTTGGTTTGGAATTTTTTCTTGTTTCTCTTCAGGGTTTAGAATTCGAACTCTCTTCAATTCTTCAATACATATTTACAACAAAGCGGAAAACGGACCGACGATTAATCCTCCGATTTCATCACCCATCAACGCTTATCGCTATCGCTTCTATGAACATCATTTATTTCACATTTTCAATCATTCCCCCGCAGCATCGCGATGAAAGCGTTAAAAAAAAAAAAAAAAAAATACAAAAAATAAAAAAACCACGTTTACTCGTCCAAAAGTCAAATTTTAGTGACAAATATGTATATCGATAAGATCGATTTTGTATATGAATATAATGTGCAATGAGATCTGCGGTTAAACAGCTTCCGGAAAAGCAGAGGTATAAGGGGAAAAGAAAAAGCAAAAAAAATTTCATTCGAAAAGTTTTTAAATGAAACACGAGGGGGGGGGGGGGGGGGGGGGGGGCTTAAACTATTGACCGCAGGGTGTTTTTAATAGATTCTAGAAGGTTCGTTCCATTTCTTACTCCGAGGGTCTCGGCGGCTCTTATTCCTCAGCATCGCGGTGTCCCTTTCCTTTTCTCTTTCTCTTTTGCGCCCTTTTCAGATCGGCAGAATCTGTTTTTTGTCTTTTTCTATTATATACATAGTCAAGAATGCCGACCTCATCCAAACGAATCCTGCAGGGAACACTTGAATCAAGGTTTTAGCCCGGAGAGGCTCGGAGCTTTCCGTGAACTCCGGAAATTTTTTCCCTTATATACTACCTCTGAAAAATTTACCCGGGAGAAAAAAAAACGAATAAAAAATAGGCTCCGGATTTCTCGTCGGTAGTACCATCTCGCGTTAAAATCAGAAACCGAAAGCACGGGCTTTTCACTTTTATACCTACCCCGAAGGTTTTTCAGGTAGGTCCTCTTCATTCTCGTCACCCACAGGCATGGTCGTTCACGGGTCAGAGAACTGGCCACTTGATTATTCACTTTTGAATCACTATAATCATACTGTGACTATCAACCGACGTGTAAAAATAATTATTAATTGGAGGAGAAAATTAAAAGTTCCGTTTGAATCAAAGAAATTCTTTGATTGCCACGCCATGCATGCAGTCGAAAGAATTTTTGTTTCAAGAAAAATAAGAATTATTTTATCACTTTATTCATTTTAAGCAAATAATCATTCGGTCTGACTTCTGATTAATATCTACGGTTTGTTGGATAATAATTCGACTCGATTGGTTAAAACAAAAGTATGTTCGATGTAGTCGAATAATTATTGGCTTAAAATGATAAAGCTTGTCTCTGAGTGGAGTCAGTGAAATTCTCTTAGCTCCGAAGCAGAAGATTGAAAGAAGAAATTCAGGGGATGACGATATCATAAATCGAGATCGTAATGTATGGGAAAAAGCAGATGGGATTCGTTTTTTGGTAAAATCGATCTCAATGTCTCATCCTCCTCCCAGCTACGTCGCTAGAGTAGGAAAATGACTTTTTAAAAACCGTGTAACGTGCCGTATATATGACCGTGATATATGTACCTATGTCTATGTTAAATATTTGAGTAATCATGAACGAATAAGTCCGCGAAGTGGGATCTATTTTTAATAGAAATTCCACTCCCACTAATGAATGAGTAACTAGCATGTGAATATGCATGTGACACGTCCGCCGTCCTCTTCTCACGCTATAATTGACCAGAAACTAATAATCACCAGTGTCACATGTTCGCATGCGTAGCGTGTCACATGAGTGGTGTTGTAAGAGGCTTTTAACGAGAAATTTTACAGGCCATTCAATACGTAGGTGTTTTCGCCTATACGGTGAGAGTAAGATGCGCGATTAAAAATAACCCGGGGGTTTAAATAACGCTGAAGTTTATGACGAGAGAGAGAGAGAGAGAGAGAGAGAGAGAGAGAGAGGTCATTGTTAATTCTCTCTTCCGTTTTTATCTCGACGGTCTCGATTTTCCCATGGAACTAGATGCCACGTGGTTCATGAATATTCAGATACCCAGCAGAGGCGAGATGCTTTGCTTTGTTGAAATTTGAGCTTGCGAGCTTTTGTCGTCATTTGAGCTAGGATAGGATTCACCCTTTCAAAGTTATTTCGATATCGTTCCGTGTCTCGGAAATTCAAGATAAGGTATTACTGCCGGGAAACGTATCTACTATGCGTATCGAATAGCCGAGAAAATGAACAATGGAGAAAATAAACGGAGATCTGAAACTCGCGTGACCTATCGCGCGAAATATCATCGGAATTTTCCGCTTTTTTTATCCCAACTTTCTGCCGATATAAATCAACAGCTTTTCTCCCGAAAAAGTTCGATGGAGGCTTTTCATCTATCCCATCGATTTCTCTGCAGTAATGACAAAATCGTGATTTCAAAACACCCGGTACTTTTCGACAAATGGTTCGAACCCACGGTTGGTTATTCCCGAATGATATCGACACACCTTATCCATAAGTTAACACATGTACAGCTGCAGTCGGTAGATTGCCGACTGTAGGATTCTGTTCGAGCAATATCACCCTGGGCTATGGATCTTCCCTGACTATGAATGAAAAATCCCTTGGGCTGCCGAAGGTAAGCCGAGGGACTTCAGGAATCTACAAATTTTTTAAAATATCTTATCAAGCTTAGGATTTCGTATCTACTCTTCGATATTTGAACATACATTTTATCATATGACGTGAAAATATTAGGATGAAAAATTCTGAAAGGGCACACAGAGAAAAAAGATTCCTCGTTTCAAGAAAAAGATTTCTTGTTTTGAGAAACTATAGGTTCTTGCATGTTTCTTGATTAAATCAAGGAAATATGTTCTTCATTCAAATTGATATGTTCTTAGTTCGAATTAAGAACATATTTCCTTGATTTGATCAAAAAATCTTCTTCTTGAAACGAGGAATTTAATTGAGGAAAAGATCGCCACGGGTATAATTTGCAGTGTAGAAGTTTTATCCGAGGGAAAAAAGATTCTAAGGATCGAATTAATTGCCTGTTTATTTTCCCACGTTAATATATAGATTCGGTGTAATTTATCAGCCAGAAAACTCCAGCCAATATATATCGGCTGTAAGTTGGTGTTGACATTCTCATACATGTTACCTAGTACTTCAAGGAGTTCTGAGCTAGATTGATCAAATATTTATTTGTCGAATTCCTCGCATCCGTAAGACATTAATTACCCTGGTAAGGCTTAATTACATTCCCTGGCGAGACGGTACATACGAGTTATGAAATTGTGTATAATATAACATCCAACAGCTTTTGGTATTAAAATCTGGGATTGATAATATTCGAGATTTTAATCAGAGAATCAAAGTGTTCGGAAACTTTGGATTGAAAATTGTTGTAAATGGCATATACAATACAGATAAATGGATGATAAATACATAAAAGCATTTTCATGTAGTATAAAATTTTCACCAAAATTTTATTGGAAAGTCTCGAATAATGTATCATCTCCGTTGGAAACGTCTGATAACTTTGAATGGAAATATATAGTATATACAGTAGGTGTTTTTGTTTGTCGAAACTTTATGCAAGACTAATAATTTTCCTTAACTGTTGGAGAGTTATAATTAGCGAGAGAACGAGCTTGAAAATTCATGCGGCAGTGCAGAATATGATTCTATAATTACTTGCCTTTAACGAATGCGCTATTGTTTGCTGAATTCGCAGTTGGCTAAATGAAATGAAATTGCTTTCAGATTTTACGAGGAAATGTTCGACTCTTCATGTTTATTAACTATTTAACCTCAGCTTTCGACTAACGATGTTTGCAATTAATTAGCATAACTCTAACGCTGCGACTGATATTTTTCTTTTTTTTTTTAATAATACTGCTTCTAATAATGTAATGTTTGCCTGAAATTATTCTTCACGTGTTTGAAACTCATGATAGAAAATTAAAGCACTGATGCATTTCGTACTTGCGAAAGTGGATAATGATAACGCTGAATGCGCGTTGAATAAACGGCACGATTTTTCAGCTAATCAAAACTGCGTATTATTTCCAGTATATTCATTTAAAACTGTGACCCCTGTATGGCATAAAGTTCATCTCAAAAACGCAATATCACGTTTCCTCTGGATTACTTTCCAGCCTGAGCTAAAGCGCTGCGAAGCTTGATTAAATCTTACAAACTATAGAACTACAGCCAACTGGATCGTTCGACCCTTGATCGTCGTGGAATATTTTTAAACTTTTAATTACATTATTTTTCTGGACGAAGATACGGCTCATCTTCTCAGTCAAGAAGTTTAACGTAAATGAAAAATGAACTTGTGAAAAGACTGAGACTAAGCGCTTCGAGATTGTGTCCGAACACGGTATTCCGTTACTACTTATCGTGCATATTGCGGGACGTGGCCGACCGGAACTCTGAGCTATACTACTGCCGTAAGATTTGCACATGCATACATATAGCTATATGCATGCATACGTCATACGTGTTGAAAACTTTGACTCAATTTCCTTTCTTTAGTCATGCCGGAAGTTATTTTTGCTCCACGTTATAAAAGAGCTACTTTTTTCCGAGAATCTTCCTTCACCCTTTCATAGATTTCATATTGCCAAAATTTCTTGAGCTTTCAGAACTTTTTTCTGTCTTCCGTGTATGATAGGGATGATTAAGGAGCTTTTTGGAATCTCAATATTTGAAATATCATAAAAATCCTCCAGTCATAACACGAAAATACTGACTTCTTATTGATTCAAACTTTTCTGGCTGATTTGTGGACGTAATTTGAGCAGATTTGAGTAGCTTTTTCGAATTAGATGGTACGAAATAATGATGCTGCAATTTTTGTCATTTATGCCCCTTGGTATTCAAATTTCAAGCGAATTGACACAATTTAGGAAAATGATTATTTCTTTTGTGACGTACAATTATTTTAGTCGAGGTACGCCTTTTAATGACGTAGGTATATTTTTATATTCTTCACATCGCCGAAATCACAATTTACGGTTATGAATTTCAGTTCAAATTTGTTGCCGCTTGATCGCGTCCAATCCTGCAGGGTATGTAACTCGATATGAAACTCCGAAACGAAGGTAATTGCATCGTAATTGAAACGACGATAACCGAGGAAGTTCAGCCTGCAGTTGCGGGACACATCAAACGCATGCTATAAAGAGAGGGTAAAATTTCGCTCCGCCGGACGTATTTCAATATAAAATTTCGGGCAGGTGGCATGAGTAAAACAAAATTTCTTCTAAAATATACCTACTGGTTTACGTCAGTGTCTGAGACAGGCCTGGATATTAGAAGTATGAAAATCACGGATCCTCGCGGAGCTGTGCCTAGATAATATAAGAAAATTGCCTGAGGCAGTAAAACGCGCGAAATTAGGATTACATGTTGCTCTGCCATAAAAGCCCGGCCAGAAACGATACGGTTATTGCTTAAATTCGAAATCGTTACTGAAACGTAGAGCTTAGGGTTGATCCGAAGTTCAACATCGATTCACATACATTCCCGATGTTCAAGTCGGCGTATTAAATTCTAGGCGGAAAATTGAGGCAACGAAAAGCTGAGAGAGTGGAAAAGTGCTTTGTTATCAATTACATCCGTAATATAGCTTCTGGGAGTAGAACTGTATCTCTATCCTTTTTCCATTCAACCTGAAAGCTCGGCAGTAATTTCTGAGGAAACAATGTTGAATACCTACTGAAGTTCTAAGCCCGGTTGTCTCAATGTCCGGTACAATGGGTTCCGACCACTTGGTATACAGCGATCCATTTCTAACGTCTAATTATAACGCGCGATGCCCTCCTTGCCTCAGAGCTTTGTCCTACTAACATAAGCCAACCTCTCCTACGCGAATGCAGCATATCTACAGTGTCTACGAAAGGTTGTTAAATCAATCGAATTACTCGTTATTATATGTTGCGGTAGAAAAAAAATAGCTATAATTATTATTGGAGTAAGGTATGCTTGATTAGAACCCCTGCACCGCGATCAAAGGCGTTTTGCGGTAACGAGGGTGCTGATAATAATTATCATCACAGATGATATGCGAATAACCGAAGAGAAATTCTCGTCTCTTACATCAGAACCGTTTGCTGATTGGAGATTTGGAAGAAGAAGAAGAATTACACGCTATTAGAGTTTCTAGTTGATTTATATCATTACCTACCTAGATGTTACCTGAAGGTCTTTCAGTCTTCCGAAGTTTTGCCAAAGCCGATAAGATCGCCTCGAACTGGTGGACGTAACAGGACGTTGAGTTAAGTTATCCAATTTCTTTCTCGTTTCATTGCCACAGACACCGTCGATGTCAATACATATTGAAAATCGATTCTTGTTGCAAAAGTATCTGGGAACCCGATTGCCCGAGGAAACATGATCGGGACAGAAAGGACTACGAGCTGCGGCACATTGCCAAATTCGATTCGGAATATCTGATCAAAAAATCCTTCCTGCGGTTTCTGTAGTTTCCCTGAATTATAAAGCTTCAATTTTGAACCGGTGTTTCAATAAGCCAAGGTAACTTCAAAGCATGTGAGTAACATCAGCAGCACAGATACTCCCAAACATAATTTCGATCGAAGCCAGAGCAGCCTCTTCGTGAATAATTTGTTCAATTAACCAACTCCTGTACGAAGCCTTGGGAAAGCCTACTCCTGCTTGGTTGGCCTCTTCTGTTCGCCAATTATATGACACAAACTTGGTCCAAGTACAAAGGGCAGTACTACGAAGAGCAGACTTACAACTTTAGCGCTGGACTACGTCCACTAGAAGGTTTCATCGCGGTGCAGATTTCGTAGTATCGATTACTTCAGGGTATAAAATATATGAAAGTACGATGTTGCAAATTCTGAAGAGCTTTGCAGACTTCGGACATCATTTTCGGCCAATCATATTATCAAACATTCCATCGGCTGACTTATTTCACATCTAATTCCTAGCAGGTATCATCAAACATATTCTAGAATTATTCGAAATTTCTCGAACTCTACCTCACATAGATTGATTGCATCGAAGAAAAAGTGGTTGGAATTTTGAATAAAAAATTCTTCAAATTTGCAAGAAATATTCTACCTGGATGTAATTTCGGGCAATTTTTTGTAAAAACGTTGAGAACTCCGTCAATTACCAATCGAGCTTGTGAGCTTGTGTTCCTTAGATTCTTGCGGATGATTTGACAACGATCTTCTCCTTCAATAATTATCGCGATGATATGAACTTATAGGTATTTATCTATTCAACCATATGCGCTGGTACTCCAGTTGTTATTCAATGTTACCTACGACAACCAGCATCTGACATTTACCTGTCGTCAATCCCCACTTAATTAACAATTAATTTCATACCTCACCCCGTATATCAATCATAATATCCGCGTGTCAACGTCGGTCCGGAAACATCTGTGCAGATGTTTTAGCACATCTCATTTGGCAGTAGTATGGTTGCTTAGTCAAGTGGTTATACCCTGCGCGTACGTGTCATATAAGCCAGAAATAATATTTCAAACTAGTGACGTTAGCTCGTGACGTAATACGAGAAATACTACTGAACAATAAATCAGACACGCGTGCCTAAAGGCATTTTTCTGTTTTTTTTTCGTTCTTCGTTGATCAAAATCAAAACGATTCTCGAATAAAATTCGTGGCAAATTTTTCGCAAAAATTCGAATTGTGTATCGCTGAAATTTATGCACAATTTACAATCAGATTCATCTCGTATTTTAACAATAAGCTCTTTGATGGCAGATCTGTCACGTTGAGGTATTGGTAATGGGCAAAGCTTGCTTCGAAGCTTTCTTGCTCGGGTCACCAGCTGGGTAAAATCAATTAGGGGAAGTTCTGGTGAGAGGAAAAGAGGCTCGTCTATATTTGTGTTATAAAGGCCATCGAACTGACTTGGATGATATAAAGTTATACGAGTCGAACGTTCCGACGTTTACATTTGTCATAACAAACTTGTCGGATACTTCGTTGTTTTGAAGTTCTTGATTGACATCACGATTAGTGAGGCATCAATTCTAATCAGGTGTTAGAAGATGTGAATTGATTTTCTAAAACGATTTTTCGGACTGGTGGAAAGAGCGAGAAAAACGTGATATACGAATTTGATAAAAACAATCATTTTTTTCTCAAAAAAGTCTCGAGAGATTTTTGTTTTTTTTGTTTTTTGTTTTTTCACGTTTTAGAAACAGGACGACTGCAATTTGTCTTGCTTCTGACTGTTTAATAATAAAATAGCGACTCATCGAATAGGCATGCGACAAAACGCTCAAGCTTACATTGTTTGCCAGCAAAGCTCACTCCGCTAAAGTCCGGGACCTACGGGCTGTTTGGACTTCGTCCAAAATTTATGAGCTGACGTAATAGCAGGCTGAAATTCAACCAACTTTTAAACGTAAAAAATTTGACGTGAATCATGAATTTTTTTTAATCGTAGACTATCCATTTTCAACGATTATAATCACAAAGTTGCGCGCGATAGGAAGAAATTGGAAAGCGATTAACAAACTCAAGGTTTACTATCGATCTGTTTTGCGCTTTTCACTTGGCCTTAGAAAAATATATTATGGTTTAACACCGATGCCCAGAATCGATCATGGCAATGAAAAATTTCATCCACGGACCACGAACTGATCAGTGATCGTGAAAATGCTTGTTTCCGCAATTGAGCGACTGTCTAGCAATCGCATGATTATACGAAGAACCGTACTTTTCACACCCACAAGCAGAGCTTTTATCCTTGAAGCCTTGGTAAGTAGGGTTTTTATAGCGAATCCAAACTTTTGATTGAACGTATTTTATGAAAAAACTTTCAGAAACAGTTCCCATTTTTTCGAATGAGTTTTATACCGGAGCTGTTAACGTGGAATTCATTATTAGCAAGCCATAGGTAGGTATATAAAGCAAATTCGTTGAAATGAATACGCTCGTCATTTTCAAGTTGAATTATTTCCGGCATTGTATTCGCACTCGAGTAAATAAGACTAAACATCGATTGTGAGTTGTAAAATAAAAGCACAAAAAGTCACGTAAAATGGTTAAAACCGCGTAAGCTCTGCCCATCCGAGTATAACTCAACAATTTCGAGCGCATTAGACCGTGAGAGAAATTCGGGTGACGCGACGGTCTGAGATGTGTCCAGTATCCAGGGACCAAAGGAAAACAAGTCCTGTGATCCTATTAATAAAACAGGAAAGGGGCGCACGAGTCCCCGTTCACGTACCTACATTGGAAAAACAGCTTTTCCCGAACCGTATTTTCTACTTCTGTTTCACATCCATTTTCAGATATTTCCCCAGTCACCAGTCCTTGAATAACTCGTACCACGCTGGTCACTGGTAATTGAGTTGAACTGTCATTCATTTTCAAAGATATTTCCTTTATTCCATTTTTCTAAAGCATCATATGTCGAGGGATTATTCGATGAAGGTTGGAGAGATTTTCGCACGAATATTCTCATCTCTAGGGTAAAGTCGTGATATGAAAGCATTATATTCGTGTATGGCAATTTTGATTATAGAATTAAGCGAAAAGGGTCATTTGTGTTCGTATCCAAATATGACCAGAGCTTTGTAAAGGCATGTTGTGCAATAAAAAGATTTTTCCATGGAACATGGATCCCGATTTTACCCTGGCCTATCAAAAATCTTTAATGATATATCACCGGAGGGATATGTGCCTACAAAGTCGATACAATAAGTTTTCCCGGATCATTATTTATTTCCTTTAGACATCGCGGCAGTTTTCATCTCCAATTGTGGAGGAAAAATGAAATTTTTTCAAGGAATATTATTCTTCGTTAAACGATCATGAAGAGAATGAATCCAATGAACAGACCCTCATTCCATCGTCATGTAGAATCTAATGATTTTGCAGATATATGTTGAATTCGCGGGGATTTTAGCAACGTTATGGAGAATTTACAACTATACGTAAACCCTCTATACCGAATTGAGTTTGCCAAACGCAAATATAATTATCACGTCCAACGGTCCCTGCGCAGAAAATTTTGTATAACAGACACCGATTTTCTCGTATATATCCACGTAGACGAAGTACTACACAAATTAATGAGGTAAAGTTTACGTCGAATGCGGAATGAGATAGTTACGAAGCATATCCGTCGCGTTTGCTCTCCGAAATGACTTTTGGTATACTAATTGAATCAAAGTGAATCGTTTCACAGGATTTAGGATTCGGGATTTAGGTCAGAACCTAGAAGACCTAAGGCAACTTGGAATTCCTCATGGCATGTATCAAAGATCGTTTCTGACGTTGGATCGAGTGGAGGTCAAAGATAACGATATCCCCAGGCTAAGTCATGTCGCGCAGAATTTCCTGGAGGTAAAATTTTCCCAGAATCTGTTCAAAGAGCCTCGCAAACCCCAGCGACATTTTCGCCTATTTCATGGGGCTCGTGCAAGCGACTGCTCCTTTGTGACGAGGTAATCTTCACCTCGGAATTTCGCTTCTTCGTTGCACAGTATATCTTCTCAACTTCCTCTTCCTCTGACTAACTACCTACCCCTCATTTTGGGGTCTCGTTTACTCGCGTTGCAAAACCCACGACACGTTAGAAAATTTTCGCATGCTATATTTCATCATTCCACATGTCAACGCCTCGAAACATTCGCGTTAAAAAGTAGTAAAAATTAGAGTTTCGTTTGAGTATTTACCTAAATAGGAATCAATGGGGGTTTATGAATTATTTGCGAAGTCAAGTTCATACGTCGATTTTTGTATCGATATATGGCCAACTATATAGACTGTTTCAATTTACGAGAAAGATAAATATAACCGATCGAAGCACACGGTATTTTCTAAGGTGAATACTTATTTATACTAAATATTTACACCCAATATAATTATATATATGCTGATAGAATACCGAGATGTTTCAATTAGGTGAAATACTTAACGAGACCCTTCGGTAAAAGCTGTTAATTTCAACTTACATTTATAGATGGTGATGTGTGATGTGTGACAACTGATATGTGGGCAAACTTACCTGAAACAAGAAAAATAATAACCTACCATTAATACAATTAGAATAAAAATGCGACTTTCGATTTAGGGGTATATAGAATTGAGTGAATGCGTTTCATGTGTCTCACCAATAAAATATTTAGCCAATAAATCAGCTGTAATCGAGATTTCGCTTGAATTCTATATTTCTTTTCTGATCTCCCAGACAGATCAAATTCAGTGTCTCTTATAGTCTGAGATTGAATATCCGAAAATCTGGGGTCTGACTAAAATTTGTAAGGGTTGTTCCTTGATTGACATATCGTTTTTCTCTCGAATTTATCTAAAGTATTATACAGGTACTTTAAATCTCCTCTACCAAACGGTTCTTCTAAGCGGGTATCCCCACCTTTAAATGGGTTAACATTCTGAGAAAGAGATTGATATTTTACAGCGAATTTGAGAGTCTGATCAAATCCGAAAAAATCATGAAGTTTAGAGCGGGTTTGACCCTCATTATCCATACTTAACATTGAATATTACTTTGAGTCTAATAGTAGTTACGCTGAATATAGAAAAATACAAAATTACTCGGTTGTCGCAAAGAAATAGTAGTATATGAACATCATATGAACATAGAACTTTTTGATATGACTATTTTTGGTTGAGATAATAGAAAAATTAGAGAAAAAAAATTGAAGAATTAAAAAAATCTCAGTAAAAACTAAGCGAGTCAGGCAATTTTCGCGATATCAAAAAGTTCTATGTTCGTATGAGAGAGGCATATCTTCCGAACAATTGAAGACCAAAAATTCCAGAATCGATGCAACGGTGCTACTGATTTCGGAAAAAAAAAATTGAAATAAAATCATTCCGAAAAGTACTTCTCAAGGCCCATCCCTAGTCGCCCACCTCCTTTTGGTCGAAATGTGTTACATTTTGATTATTATCCGAGCCCAGGCGTCGAAACTGCAAAAAGAGATGCTTAGCGCAACTTCTATTTCAATTCCGAACACATACGTCCAAAAAAATGTTCGTTTCGTGCGAAAATAGAGTCTACAGATCGATCGCTTTCTATCGTTTCTTTTTTTACTTTTTTAAACACCTTTGAAATTCTGAGTTGATCGACGCGGCCCTCTCAGAATCTGCTCTCAGGTTTTTCAGTCTTACACTAGAAACTGATACATGAAGGCTGAAAGAAATGCGATGAATTTTCTCTGAAGCAGATTATATTCTAATATCCATAGAAAAATAATCCCCGTTTGAGATGTTAAGGGTATAGGTAATGGGTTCGGCTGCACGGTTCAGTTACGTATAGCAATAATAGATCGAACAAGGTCGTACATCGGTAGGTCTGGCCTTTAGTCTGGTGTAAAAGCTCTGATCATTCCATCCGATTTAACATATAATCTACGGGGTCACGTATTGACCGTATACGATATAGGTATAGTAATATAACTACCATACTACTCTTATTTTAGCGCTCTTCATAGAAATGGCCGACAACCTCGCCGTTACCCAACTGTCAAATACGTTTCATTTAATTCACGCGTTACTGGCTTTGGGCCAGAGTAAATACCCGAACATTATCAGGCTATTGCCGCATCTATAACCGCACTTGTGTCCACTTAACACGCGATAAAAACTCGAGTTTGTCCCATCGATATCGAACGTTCGATTTTTTTTGTGTTTTTTTGATTTTCAGTTCTCAATTTTCTAAATTTCTTTTTTTCCATCCATCGAGCCTCGTAATTCATGCGATACAATATTTGTACACGTGTCTCCATGTATGTGTGCATTCATACGCGATGTGAACAGGAGCCCAAAGTTGAAATGGGACACGTTGTACCTACGTTAGAATAATCTTGTCTAATGATTAATTCAGGGCTACACGGATGCCGTGAACTCGTTTCACACCAAACCGTGTGACTTTTGCTGTTTTGGCTCGCTTCGACTGATGGTGCAACTCACTTCAGTGGAAATTAGCTTTATTGCTCGTTTCCCAATTAGTCGTTGTATCAGAACAGCAGGTCTTCAATGTTTATCGAAACGATACCTTTTCAGTCCAGATATACCGGAGAGTTTATTACTCGTGTTTCAGCCGTTTCAGACGATTGGATTCATCAGACGAAGTAAAGCTGTCGCCTATTGGCGCAAAGAAAAAAAAATCGTATTGCATTGCTGCAGTCGTGGCATAAATTGCAAATTTCTCAATTACCCGACCAGATGAAATCGCCTGAACTCGCGATGAGAAATTCGCGACGAGATAACTTGGCAGTATTCATACTATAGAATAAAAATAAATCACCCGGATTGAACTCGTGCTTTACTCTCCTACCTGTTGTTTGCTCACTCGGTTCCTTCCACATGGTTCGTTTATGAACTCCGCATTCTACAAAGCACGATCTCTTCATCGGAGAACGGGTAACGTTATAGAGGTACACATCTATATTTATGTATGTGCGTGTTTGGAGACGTTAAAACAATGAAACGTGTGTAAAACCAGACTTTTGTCCCAAATAACATTTTATTTATTAATTGTGTACCCAGCAGCAAGTTATTGCCACATAGAAGCAAATCGATAATTTCTTTCTTGTTCCTCGTTTCAACTTGTCTTTCGGACACAATAATAATTTCCTGGAGTTTATCAATGTGGCATAGTATCAGCTGCGGCAATATCCACTTCAAACATCTACGACAGTTCTTTAAAGTTTAAGTCGTTGAGCAGGTGAATTTATACTCAAAAATAGTTCGGGCTTCGAGTTAGAGTGATATTTTGTTTATTTTAAGAACTTCTTGGCACGAAGAACCAGCCGGGCCACTACCGCACTGTCAAAATGTCATAAGTTCGGAACAACAAGATGTTATCAAATTTTTGAGATTGGCTTTTCAAACCGAAAATAACAATGTCACTTCCCGACTATCGCTAACATATGTTCTCCCATTTTATTCGAATATAATTGTTCTCCCGAATTTTGACAGCCTTATCGTTTCCACTACCTGGACCACATATTATGATCAGATCTCTGAAATAACGAAGACACGTAATTGCAAACTTGATTTACTTGCGCAAGGCGCAGTTTACGAGGAAAAGAGGAAAAGAGGAAAACAACATTCACACATCTGTGGCCTTGGATGGAGAATTCGATGTACAGATATCTCATATTGTGACTCGTATTCAGGTATGATGATTACACTGTATACACAAAAGTACACGAGAACAGTGAATGGCTCAGGACTCCGTGCAGATTTCAAATATGTTGTTAAAAGTGAATCTGGAAGGATAAATAACTTCAAAATTTCAAAATTTCAAAATTTCGACATTTCAAAATCATCAAAACGAAAGTGCAAGAATAATGTTGAGATACTGCATGTCGGATAAGACTTCCATAGATCCCAATAGGTATCTTATACCTGGCAGCTAATAACAAATTGAGATTTAACTTTTAGAGCGTAGCTTTACGCTGGCGATAAAATCCTTTTTTTTTGTGATTATTATGCTATCGATTTCCTCGTGTGGTGCTTGTTCCAAGTATTTAAGCTGAATAATAAATACACCAGTTCTTGCAGTACACGCATATATTATTAATCCAGCAGTGGAACAAACATAGATGAACCGCAATTTTGAACGAAATTAAAAAACAAAAAAAAACAAAAATAGACGATTATTCGGATCATCTGTAATGGTTTATTTGCATTATGCAAATTCGAGTTTCAATAGATGGTATTTCGGGTTGAATGACTATTTTAACACCGCGTAAAAATTCCGCTTGACAAATTCGCTAATAAGGGAATATTAATGAATATAATATATACCTAGGTGTATACGTAGCAACACCGACGCGACGCGAGTAAAGAATATTTTAAAAGAGTATTCGCGCAATGGAGAATAACTTATCTGTACGGTATTCGTCGCCGAGTATGATCATTGTTATTTTCAGCAAGTGTTTTGTGATTATTTTCAACGTACTTCTTCGCGAATACATTCTCAATTATTGGAATTCAACTCGAATACTAATTGCAAATGCTCTGAAGAGGAACTTTTCACGATGATGAAGCTGGGAGGTTGAATAACTCCGGTTATTATATCAAGAAATGTTTTTGCCACGCAACAGAAGCGATGAAAAATTCTAATTATCAGTGAGGAGTGAACGCACAAAATAAGTTTGCGATAAGCATTACATAATGAACGAATGTTTCTCACGGGAGCTGAAAAATCATATCGATGACCTGTGCACTTCGAGTAGGTGTTACTTATGACAATGGGCAAAGTTCTATTAGCAAGCAAAAAGTCTGCTCTACTTACTCTAAAAAGACCTCCGAGTCGCTTCTAGGCAACACCAACCTCGGCAAAACGACAGCCTTCTTCCGTTTGGTCTTCAAACTTGATTGCATCGTGAATTGCAAGAGATCTGGAGTTTGGGCTGGTGAGTGTGGGCTCAAAATGGTAATTCTTCTATCACTTCCACCGGGGCTTGTCAGCGAGAACATCCCAGAAGCCGGTGGTAGGCTAAGATGTTGAGGAATTTTCCGCTCCATACCAGTATTCGCGAATAATCCCCGTCTAACTTCAGCGTTCAGGCTTTCTTCTCTCTGCAAATTTTCGCTGCTCCGTGATTCGGTCGTCATAATTCTCCGCACATCTTTTTCCGACGATGTTAAAAAGCTCCGATGATGAGTTCGCGACACCGTATGAGTCTCCGACGACGAGGAAAGCGATTCCAAAGACCTGCAATCCTCGCTGTAGCGTTCGTCAGCACTCAAAAAATTTCGCGATGTTCTCAAACTTTCCATAGACCTTGCTATTACTTGGCTAGCACTATTGTCTGTGGTAAGAAACTGTTGTTTTGGTATTGTTTTAACTTCCGGTTCGTATTCTTCCTGGCTTGAACTCGACTGAGGACTTCGCGTCGAGGTTACAAAGAGGCCAGCTCTACCGGTGCAAAACTTTGAGGAAGAAGCCCTCACTCTCGATTGTGAGGTAGAAGCATGAACTTGAATTCTTGTAGTCGATGTGTGCTGTTGGACAGATTCACCCGCCGCCAATTGGATACTAGCAGTTGATATTTTCTGTGGGTTCTTCTTTCCGGCCCTCGATTTTGTGTTTGGACCAGAAATCCGGTTTCCCATTTCGTCCGTCACGATGGGCACGGAATCCCCATCCTTCGGAATACCTTCCACCTCGCTTTCCGAGTCATATTCCATCGTGTCAGATTCGTCGGCCGAATTCTGCTGCCCCGAAATTCTACCTCGGAGTAAACTGGAGGTCGCCATGCTGGTGGAACTCGATCTCGTCTCTTGGACCAGCGTTTTTGCCAGTGCAACTTCCTCCTGTCTCTCCTCAGGCTCTTCCTCCTCCATCGTAGCTTAACTGACTTAAATTATAACGAACAAATCGCCCTCTCGACCCCTCTTGTTCCTTCAAATATTGCACTCCAGGCGTGACGAATATACGAATAAGATCAGCGGGGATAATTCGTCAGAAAACCATCTGCGAGTCTTCCCTCATCTTGGTCTCGGCTCTTTTCGAATCACAAGTTGCTTTTTGCGTTCAGAAGATTTAGACAAGACTCTAACTTCGCGATATGACGGGTTGCTTGGGCCTACGATCTTCGAGACTCTGATATGTCCGAGTTTTTCACTACGAAATAATTTCTGGCTTGTTTGTCGAGCCTCCTCGACGATCGCTACGTTCCTTAGTCGAATAGCCGCTCTTATTCTGAAAAAAATCATTAACCATATCGAGCTGGACATTTTCACTCAATTTTTCCCCGAGTGCCCGGAATTTTGGAGTTTAACCACGCACACGATCTGATCATGGTTCTAAAACCGACGCATACGATCGCGAATAGAAATTTAAATCACTTCCAAAACATTGAAGCCTCTGAGCTCCGGAAGTAGAAAATCATATATTGGCTAGACTAAAGACGTCGCAAGACTGAATTTAGGACATGAATAATTGAGCAGCCAGACCGCCGAAACGATCAAGTGTGTTGTTATAGCTGAAGTGTACTTTGGAGCTGACGTGAAAGGCTGAGTACATACGAGTGCTGAAAAATATGTTAAACTCGGGTTCAAACCTTGTGCGTATTTATAACGCCGATATGAAAATCGGCCAATTATAATATACCTCGATGCTCCTTGTCTTAATAGATGCGATTGTTATTACTAATCAATGACTATTCAATTATTCCGATAATTGAATATGCGTACCCATAACTTGTGTTATAATGACGTAAAATTTAAAATTCATTTATTTGTTCAATTATTGTACAATATATATAGCTCTTCGACAAAATTCGGACCGCGATATACCTTCATGTCTCTTTTATCATCGGATGACCTACTTTTTCCGGTATGAAGCCATTCAACTCTATACGCATTTCCATCGATTTTCTTTTACGAGCAGGAAAATCAGACGTCAGAATCAAACCGCGTTTATTCAAATTCCGTACTTCTATATGCTACTTGGATTTATTTGAATCTTTGCCTGGCACCTCATCCTACGAATTACTGATTAACTTTTTCCTTGAAATATCTCTTCGTCGATAGAGAGAGAGAGAGAGAGAGAGAGAGAGAGTTAATATAATAAGAATATGGACCAATAGTAGACATAAAAGAGTCTGCCGAGTTCAAAATTCTGTTCATTTCCTACCAGATCCTGTTGTACGAAGAGAATTCTTAAGATATATAAAGAAATCGCTCCGTATATTCTCCTGCTCAAACTCAGCTGTACCCTGTATGCTTTTCGATCGATACTCTTCGTACATACGTAGTCGTTGCGGTTTCACCGACACAAAGTAAGTCTAACGTGTTGGAAATTGTGTTTATATTATAGGCCTCTTGGATAACATACAGACAAAGTAAACTAAGCTTGTGTGGCGTATACATGCATAACATTGACGTCCAAGTTTTGTCAGACGTCCACGTTAGGCGGCGCTGTCAGCCGTATATGTACACAGCTCTCACGCACACTAGTAGCGTGTCTGTATGTTATCCAAGAGGCCTATACGTGCAGAAGAGGGTATATGAAAATTTCTAATGAAATTTAATTGAAACATATTATATCAATATATTCTATGTGAAAACGAGGTTCATGCGGTTGAGAATAAAGTTCTTGTTTTTTTTTCATTGCTTATTCAATGCTTGTTCGTAATGGCGCGAAAGAAAATCTGAATCGTCAGTATTTTTTTTTCTTTTCTTTTTATCCATATTGACCTGAATCTTGTTGATTGCTAATTCATAAACTGATTAATTTGCTTTTGGATTATCGTTCACGACCTCCTTAACGAAGTAGGTAGTACCTATATAGAATTGTGCAGGAAAGCGAGAGACAGAAAAAAGAATGGAAAATTCGCCTCGTTTCGTCAACTTTCTTGTCCCGCATTAAAATTCGCTCTGTAAAATAAAGGTAAAGTAAATTCGAAAATCTATGAATACAAAATTTAAATTCACTTGACATAAGCTTCTGTATCTTATCTCGAACCGCGCGGTTCTTCCAGTAAGCGTCACAAATTAGTTACCTATTCGCGTGCATCTCTACACCCGATAAAACTAACTATAGATATAGTATATAATATAGATACATATATACTAGTAATCTTCCGTCATTGAGTGCGTGATTAATTTTTTTTTTCTTATTTTTCTTACCTATTTTTCTTATTTCTTATTTTTATCACGGTAGTTATACAGCCACGTTCCATTATTCGCTCTATCGTGTCCAATTAATTTCAACTCTTTGTTATCTTTTCATCTGTGACCAAAAACGATGTTAAAGGAAATGAAAACAAAGAGAGAAGAAAAAAATAAAAATGAAATAAAATATTGAGAGATAACATTTACTTTGGGTAAATAAAATATGTTGTATTAATGTAAAGAAAATTTCATTTATATTTTCATGCAAGATACTATCAAAAACAGTAAATGTGCATTTTCGGTTTTTCATGTATTTGAAGGGTGTAAAAAATTTGTATAACAATCTTATTCGAATCGGTATGATTATTCGCGGAATAAATATATTTCAGCATTTTCTCATCTTTCTTCAATTCTGGATACACCCAATCCTCCGAAATTTATGTATTCATATTTATGGTCAAAGCAACTATACATGAATTGAGTACATATTTTGCAACGATCGAGGTGTTAAAGCTCGCCAACTATGCAGAGATTCTATCTTTAGGATTGCTCTGACTATTCGTTTCGGTTGGTTGACGGGCTGGTTGGCTCTTAGGTACCATCGGACGGGCTTCTAACCATCAGAAATGTCATTCAATTTTTTGGAAAGCTTCACGCCACTCGAGAAATTTAATTGCGGTTGGAATTCGCGACTAAATGTCAGGACCCGTACATTACATAGGGTTGAAATATCCCTGGCGAAACACCTCCTCGACTATACCTATGGCCATATGTTTATCAACATCAACCGGATATTTTAATGATGATGTATGCTATACGGCATCCAAAGACTTGGACTGAGATCAGCAAAAATTAATCCCGACATCATGCCTGGTCGTTCTTTTTCATCAGAATCGTTTTTTTTTTTTTTTTCTCCTATAATTCTAACGAGCCATCAAACAATTTCTCAGAATCTTGAATTGAACCGCAGAAAGGCGAAAGATACCCGCAAGATAAAGCTCGAGTCTAAATAGGACGAACGTGAAAAGCCCTGTTATTTGTTGAATGCGTGAGCTTTTTCCGGATCGGTCATGCGTGGGATTTAAAATGGGCTTCATTTGACAGATCACAGGACCGTGTGATTCGTGAATTCTCTTTTTAGACCCACTCAATTATCCTCATTCACAAAACCAGGCATTCATAAAATCTCGACTCGACTGTATATCGTTGGGAAAATTAGATATATTCTCCGAATCGAATGTGGCCAATTTTCTGATTGGACTCAGCCCCTTATAAATCTCTAATGAAGTCGCAGAACTTCACACATTCTTTCACTCTTCATGATTATATCAATGCAATCTTATTTCTGGGTCAATTCATATCTGTTTCATATTTTTTCAGGAATTCACCCCATTGATCAAATTTATAAAGCCGAGCAAGTTGCAGGGCGTGTTCGCGTGCTGAATTCGATATCACCTCGTCCATTCAAGAAAAGCTTTCTCTTAAGGATGAACTGGCGTCTTTTGGAAATCGTGTGCAGAATTTCGGATCGATCTGCCGTCTGGATGTAAAGTTATTGATTTTTAAAACACATCATTTAACATGGGATCTTATGGAAATTCGGAAAACATGTTTTAAAAAATTAAAAAATGCAAAGAATATTATCAAATTTTACACACGTGTAGAGTCGGAATAGAGGAATATTTTGGCATAAGTTTCGAGCTGATTGACCGTATAGTTGATGAATTATTATTGAAAAACCGCAAAAAAACGAAATTCCGCATATCGGAAATTTTTCAATTGCAATTAAAACAACTCAGATAAATAATTTAAGAGATTTAACTTCTGTAAAAAAATAAATATGTCTAAAAAAAATTAATTTGACCATAGAAATCATCAAATATGGTCAAATAATTGAGTTGAAGAGAAAACATTTTTCATGTTCAGGGATAGGTATTGCCCATACCGTAGCACAGCCCTCCCCTGCGTTTCACCTCCTATATGCTAGGACCGCCAGTTCATCCTTAATGTAACCGACGTGTTTTCTCAAGGTTCGAACTTCGAAGTTCAAATCACGCTTCAACTCCTTTTACCCAGGTCGTAAACTTTCCCAACAGTTTAGCAAAATCGCGCTAATCATCCCGCTGAAACTTAACCAACTCTTGTTATTGCGTTCTGCTAGGTATATCACGTTCGATCACTGTTCGTTGCCAATTGCTGCGTATGTACTAAGTAAGAACCACCCTAGTATGAACATCGGTAAGTTGCCGTTGAGGATTCCAATTACATTGGTTAGTCCGAATAATCGGTTTCCGTCCTGTAGATCGGGACTCTGTTTTCAATTTAAATAAAAGCTCGCGAGTGAATTAGGCTTTCCCAAAGATTTCCATCGCGTATATAATGCGTGCGGATCTTACGTAGAAAAGAAAAGTTTATCCCAAAGTGATTCGTATACGTGGGAGTATATGAAAATGCGTATGGAATATTCTCGCCAGCGTTGTTTTGACCGGAATAGAAAATTCAATTTCCCAAATGTAATACGTATCCGAAATATATTTCATCCGCAGGTTCATATGCCAGGAAATGGTATCAGCTTAGGAAATACTCTCGCCATAATCTCGTGCAAGGATTACAGCAGTAAATCGAGTTCAACTGCAGAATTCTATAAAGGTTCACTCGGGCAGCGATAATGACACTAGAAACTCGGTTTTAAAACTGGCAATTAAGCGAATTTATATTTCTCCGGGTTAAAATTAATTTCAAATCATTTTAATTAGCGTTAACCCACTTTACGTTTTCACAGGAGTGTGCAATTGATCATTTTCGATGGAGAAGACTTCAGTGTCTATCGACTGCGGCGGATTTTCCAAGTCTAAAGGTATAAATGTTTCTAAAAAATGATTGCCAACATTAGCAAGCAATGGACCCTTCATTTCCCTTGATTTATGTCCCATTGTTAATTCAATCGATTAGAATGACTGTCGAGCTGAGGAAAGTTTCTTGGCTCGCTGATTAATAACAGAAAAGCACGAAATTGTACATAACGAATGAATGGCGAGGATTGTCTTCTGCAATTATTATTGCAGGCGTCGCAAACTCGCCAGTCTTGAGAAACTAAGAGAATGATGACTACGCAGATGGCAACCTTCAACAACCCCTCGGCAAAGTCCTCGCCTGTCGAGGTGAAATAGTGAGGACAGGTAAATCCAACCAAGGACACGGATATCCGTTATAGGATCGATTTAAATGCCACTTTAACCGTGCTACTGTATGTCGTAAGACCCGCTTTTACTCCGCAATATAATTTCAAATCTGAGGTAAACAGATTAATTCCCTCGTGAAAATGGCCTTGATTGAAACTGAGTCCTCAAATAGCTTCAATTTCGGCTTATGCATCACGTCTTTCAATTTAACCGCGTGATTTACGGCCTCAGAAATTCGCCTCAGCTCCTTGCAGATATCATCATAGATATGAACATGTAATGTCCAGATGAGTTACGAACTTCCAGCTTGAATATGAATTTCGTGCTGCATATGGTTTTAATTGTTCATATTTTCTCATACAAATTTCTTATCTCTTGGAGTTCTGTTCACTTTGTCCCCGGCTTACGGGATATATGAGATATTTCGAAGCAACAACGTGAGAGCTTTTTGTCGATCAAAAGGTAAGTAAGCTTCTACCTTGTATATCTACAAGAGTGGATATTGACGGTGAGAATATTGTGCAAACTGAATAAAATATCGGACTTACAGTGGGAAGGAAAGTGGACTTGCTCGCCCCAAGGCGACGGATGGTACTTCATAACGAAAAACAAATAATAGAATAAGGTGAGCTGAGGGAAACGAAAAAATATCATCCGGCCTACGTGTCTGTCGTAGGAAATTTTTATTTCCTTGTCATTCGTGTTTTCTGTCATTCAAACCTCTCAAAGAATGAAAGGAATATCCATTCTCGCCCGAGGCGAATGATACAAAAATTGGATTATTTCTCAACACAAAAAGAAGAATCAATTGCAAGCTTACGAATTTTAAGAAGCAGCTAAAATTCGTTCAGAGTCTATAGAACCTAGAGCTTCACATCGCATCGGTAATGTCCTCGGCTATAACGAAACAGCGACATTATGAGATCGTTAGAGACTGCAGGAGCCATGCTGCAGTTTCAGTGTCGAATGCAGTTATGGTATGTAATCCGTAGTTTAATTAACTGGGCACAAAGTAGTTGCAACATTTGCACATAGGTATACCCCGCGTCCCATATTTCTGCCGGTTCTACTCATGGGCAGATTTGCGTTGCTAGGGTGAAACTAGGCTAGATAGGTATAGACCGATGGCTACATCAGTTCAGTTTTGCTGACAGCAAGAAGTTCGCGCTGATGCATCTGACAGAGCAGATGAAGCTGCCGCTTATGTCGTACCTACCGTGGGGTAATTAATTGGTAGTGATTTGAATAGATTAATTAATTTGCTTGGTACCAGCTACGGTGCAACAGGCAGCAAGATAATCGACTTTGCTTTGGCATTGAGCGATGGATAGATGGCGGAAGCTCAGCTTCACAATATTTTTTCCGACAGATAATCTGGCCTTGATCTGACAAAATATCAAGAAAATACCTGGCCCATCGATCTGTACATCGATCAAACGACAGCTCTTCAAAGTGTGCGGTTTCGGCTTGAAAAATTTGCGAGTGGAGAAGGTTTGAATTGCTAGCTCTTGTAGAAGGGTTGCGGAAGTGGCAGTCTCTCGCTATTCATTCAATGATATCAACTGCCTGTTTTACGACTTTCAATTTTAAGCATTGGAGATGACATGACGGCGTAAAATGATGGTGCTTTACGCGGGTTGGATTAATTCATATTTCTATAAGTCTCAGTACCGAGCCACGTCAGCTCCTGCATCGGTTTAAAATCTCAGACTTTCAATCACTCAGAAAGGCATCCGAAGCTTTTAGCGAATAAGACGTATCAATTTTCTACCTCTTGCTATCCCGGAACTAAACTGATGGAAAATGCACTCAAGCCCTCTCAGAGATTTTCAAATAGATATGTCTGTGCCAGGCGATTCCGTAAATATGTCTCGGCTTTATGATTCAAGCGTAGTATAAGCCACCCTATGGGTAAATAAATTGTTCTATCGATCTGGAACAGCACAGGCATAATTAACTGCCCCCGCAATATTACCTATGACATTTTCTTGGTCTGAAAGCATGGCGCAAAGTAGCTGCCTATGTTGGGTAACAACTAAGTTGGGCTAAACGGTTGTTGAGCAGATTCGAGATTACGTTTCTGTGCAGCTATAGCGATTATGCACTATGACATTTATCGTCGGAATATACGAGCTCTCGCACCATCTCGTGTGGTCGAATGTATAAATAGGTTCTTCAAGGGCCCAGCAATGAAATTTACCGAGCTGCAGTCAAGTTTATCGTGTTTTGAGTACAAATAATGGATTTTTCGACACAGTATGCGTAAAATTTCATTTTACGCACACTGTGTCGAAAAATATCGTATGAAACTCGTGTGTAAATTTTTTACGCACTTGTCGCATAATATACTATTTCAAAACTGGAATGAGACCGATGCAATCATGGAAAATTTATGGGGTTAGAAATAATCGTAGAAAATAATAATTGAAGCCACGTATAGATTCTAGTTCTGCAGAAAAAACGCGATATATTTTCAGTTGGATTGTGTTTTTTTTTCTTCTCTTCTTCTTTCTTTCTGTTTCTTTAACAATTTTCTATACCCGAGATAATAAAATATTTCACCTAAAATACGATGTCGTATTTTCGGTTAAAGTGGCGTGAAATTTGGTTCGCGTGTCAAAAACGGGACCTAGTTACACGGCAAAATAAGTTTGGGAAAAAGTTACTCGTTATAAAAATAAAAAATTGCGATAGCGTGTCGGCACGTGGAGTTCAGGTTGGAAAATTGGATATCAGAAATATCGCGTAGCTGTATTGACAAATTGTGACGAGAGGTGGAAAAGCCTGTAGACAAACGACATCAGAAATATTCATATTTCAACCCTGCAGATGTGAACGCCGGTTTCTCGGTAGTCGGAAATGAGAATTATACCCCGCCCGATTAATAATTCAATGTTCTTCTTTAACCAGACCTACTTTCCTGCCGGATGCTGATGCGACAGGGCAAAGATAAGGTAACTCGAGATCCGAACCCATTTGCTAAAAACACTTTGTGCACTTAGGTCACGAAAGCAAAGGTTCGTACTATTTTTCATCTTTCCACTTTCCCCGGTTTTGAAAGGGGTTGAACCCCGGGCCGGGGGTCGAAGCAGTTCTCGTGTTGCCGGAATTCACAAAGGCTGTATAAACCGCATACCTATCTACGATATCGTGCAGAGTGAATTACACGGGTCCTGTCATTACAATATATTGCCGAGAAGCCGAAATGAGGAATATTTTGCGACCGCGAAAATGAAGATAAATGAAGATGAAGATATATGTAGCGAGATGAACAAATTTCGGATTTCAAAAATGTTCGATTTCCCATTTTCCAATCGGAATTTCAGTCGCGAGTAGAACACACGAGTTTCACGGTGCCTAAGATTGAATGAAAAAATATTTGACCAAGTTACAAACGTTGAATTCGCATGATAACCAAATTATCGTTCCACGTCTTATCTCTTATGCTAAGTCAGTTAACTTCGGTTGAATCAGGTTAAATTTGGTAGTATCTAGTGTTCGCTTATATCATTAGCTCGGTGAATGTGGTGCTAGTGATAATTACGTGTTGGCACTAGAGTTTAGCGCATGGATAAACCAGAACCTCGGTTTGGTTGGTATGTAGGTATACTTATGAAGAGGCAGAGTTGGAAAGGTTGGATTTGAGCCAGAAGTAAGAAATGAAAAAGCACTCCCATGCGCGCCTCCTTTTGTATTTCGTAAAGCAGTCACTTTCTTGCGAATATATCTATGTGTGCAACGTGCTTGACCTTTGCCAGCATTAAATTGAAATTTATGATATAGCTGTGAATTGTTTCCAACTGAGAAAGGAACATCAAGTAACAATAAACTTCCGTGTACCGAGTAGAAAAGTAGTAGGTAAGGCTTTTAAGATCCCCGGCTGGCTGCGAGTAGTGAAGAGGAAAATCTTGTCTTGCCAAATTGCACAGCAAACTCTAATTCCGAATCCTTACAGTATGAGTAACTCAAATAGCCACTTAAAATACTGAAACGATTCTGTAATAGAAGAGAGAATGAAGGTCTGGCACGGAGTGCTTGTCTTGAAAAATAAAAATTCTCAATGGATTTTTACCTAAAATGTAGGTCGGAATCACTCAGTTTAATCTGAATAAATTTCATCCCCTTGCAGGCCTTGATAACCCGCAGATTTTCTTTTCTAGTGAATCAAGTGACGCGGAATGCCCCATATACGAATTGGTAATGGATAATGATGAATAAAAGGTAAGTTAATATCACAAAAGGAGCTTTTATCCTTGACGTATACCGACTTGGGGATCGTCTAGAGGTTCAACAGAAGGCCCATAAAGGCCACAAGGGCCGTTAGCCCATGAAAGCTTAACACAAGCTCACCTAGACCCTACTGTGTTCTCCATGACCGACTACTGAATTCCCGGTGTAAGTATACAACTCGCGTTGGGAGATCGAAACGTTAACGGCAAATATATGTTGCGAGTAAACATTAGAGAGGGCTGCTGCAGGCAGCTGTAAATTTACACGAAATCTACCCCCTAGCCATGCGAAACTCGTCCAAAATTCGTTCGATCAGTCTTTTTTTTATAAGAGCAGACGCCGTTTATGAAACGTTTATAAACTGATAAGCCAAATTGTTTATCCCGTCTGTCTGCGATCCGTTTTTGAACATTTTGCTGAATTTTTATTTCTGCAGACCGATGAGTTTTTCGAAAACGAAAAATTGGGGGGTGAAAATGGAATGGAGCCGGGTTTTACGGCAAAGGGGGATTAATTATAGAAGAAGGAAACGAGAAGTAATGGCGTCTTGTTCCCCCGTGCGTAAAAGCGTGAAAATCTTCTATGTGATGAATTTTTGAACGACTCTTCTTCGCGTTTCTTTTCTGTCTCTGCAAGGAAGTTTCCAGACTTTTCTTACATCGATTTTACGGATCCACTCGCACAGAAGTATAAATAAAGAAGGCTAATAAAAACATGGTGAAAAGGGCGAGCGAAGAGAATTGACCGCGGTTATATATTTCTGTCTGCAGAGAACAGGTAAAAATAAAATGCGGCTAATCTAATTTTCCTTGGTATGTATCCTGGGGCGGCGTATGGTTCGAGACATAAGACAAACCATAAAGTCGTTGATAAAGCTCTGTACAGAAAACAGACGAGGGAATGTCATGATGTGAGATAAATGTCAAACTTGAATTGAGAAGAACGAACGAGAACGAAGTTTCTTGAAAGAAGCAATAGGAAATGTATATGAAACTGAAAGCCCGAAACTTAATGATCTCTCTATTCATTAGCTAATTTTCCCTTGAAGGTGCAGGATCGGGTCGAGTACGGAAGCGAGTTTCATAACCGTAATGAACTCACCGAGACCGATATGGTTACGAAGCTTGACTGTTCAATGCAAGGGGATAATTAGATTAGATTTTCGAGAGCACCTTTGCCGGCTATCGGTGGCACGAGAGAAACGGGATGTGGGCTGTCGAGTGGAGGCGATAATATCGATGTATCGATACGGCGATTGGTAAACGATGCGAGAAAATTAGGGATAAAAAAAAATAAAAAATAATCATCAACTACCTATCGGTCGAAAAATTACGGATGAGAGAAGGCGATCTGCCGTTGACAGAAAACGATGGGTAAAATTCCAATCTGCACCGCGTGAATATTATTGATATGCCGCAGTTTAAAACCGATCGTGACGTATGTACCTATACCTACATCGTGGATTCGGAATTCGAACAGCAGCTTAAAGCGCCTCGGATACCACCCTCTTGTTTAGAGGGTTTAATTCTGATACCAGGTGAATTTTCAGAGGGATGCCTCCGGCCGAAACCGAGGATTACAAGACGGAGTTACGGCAAGGGTTGTAGCTTTTTCATCAGCTAATTGTGCGTGAACAAACGAAATGTGCTCTGAGCAACGTAACATGTTTTACATATTTCTGAAATTGGGACGTTTTTTTTCAGAATTATTACACGCTCAGGATCTCATGTATGTGCACTTTCATGTATTGTTAGAAATGATTAGGATTTTTGGTTAGCTCGAGCGGAAAAAAGTGATGAAAAGAATCGCGGTGATTGATAATTACACTTTGATGCTAAAATCGACTGACTTAGAGGCGTAGACACTAAAGCTGAAGCCTTCTGGTTCAATTTTCCGGACTCCAGGCTCCCCTTTGGTCCTATTCATCTCACATTATTCAGAATCCCAAAGCAAACTCCTTATACAAGCCGTTTTTTCAGATTTAAAAACTGCGCTCAAGGTAGGTAGGTATATACATAGAATTTTAGCGTGAAATATTATACCACCTGACGCAGTCCCACGCTGTTCATTTGCTTCGTGATAACCATTATCGACGAATAATTTTCATAAGCTAATTGATTGGAAAGTGAATATAAAAAAAAAAAAAAAAAAAAATGATGGATTGGGAAGAATAAACACGGCAATTTCGCGCGAAATGTCATAAAATGCGATAATGATTACGAACAACTAGAAAAACTGAATGATTTGTAATGAAAGAACGTGTAACAAATTTTCCGGAAACTCACCTGTCTGTTAAGGGGACCAGTACAGCGACTTTTCGAGAAGTTGTCATCGTCCGAAATCAATTTATTTCATACCCAAAGTTCATTTCACATCAAAATATTTTTCTTTTTCCAAATCATGTGTCGTAAGGATTTTGGCACACCGTTGGTCCAATTCAATCTCTTGACGTCTCATTTTCTCCGGTGAACCATTCCTCATCTTGTGAATGTAGGGATTTTAAAATGAAAAATTATGTCATAAGTTATGATCAATTTACCAAATTTGCAAAAATTATTATCACTCATTTCTTGAATAACTTGGCCAAAACGAAAAATTTTCAAAATTCCTACATTCACATGATGAGGATTCGTTTCCTGAAGAAAATGAATCCAAGATGACCTGAATCGGTCCAACGGTGCTCTAAAATCGTTACGACACATGATTTGGAAAAAGAAAAATATTTTGATGTGAAATGAACTTTGGTGATGAAATAAATTGATTTTGGACTATGATAATTTCTCGAAAAGTCGCTGTACTGGTCCCCTTAATTCAATATTTTATTACCAGACTTATCCATAGGCGGCAAATCGCCCATAAGAAGTCAAAGTTCGTACGTACTAAAGCACAGAACTGTAACTAACAGTAAGACCTCGAGAAAGCCCATGTAATTAGGGTAATAAGTCTTCTCGAAGCTAACTAGGACCCCCCGGTATCCTGGTGGTTAAGTTTGTGGAGTTGATGCGAACGAAATGTCTCGTAGATATAATTTCACGGGACTCATTATACGACGCGGGAAACGCATTCGTATTACTTATAATCCTTTTTTTTCACGTCGAGAGAAAAACATATTCCGAGATCATCGTATCACATACAGTTATAGGTAAATTATTGCGGTAGAGATAAATTAAATTACGTTGAGAAGATATGAGCAGAGAAATTTTACTGATTGAAATATAACGAGAACAAGTTGCGTTTAACTCGGTTCTATCTACCCTCGTCCGTTCATGTTAAGGGTAAATGTATATCAAAGGAAAAATCATTCAACCAGTTCAGGAGATACTTGATGAATCATGACCAGGGTGAAATTTGGGTAGCCAAGAAACCCATTGGATGAAGAAGCTTCATCCATTTCAGAGACGTCGTCATCATCATTAGAGTCGTCCTCAATTTGATCATTTTCGAATTTAAAAAGAATTGAGATAGGAACCTGGGGTTTTGACTAAATTTTTTCGTATGTATTAGAAGACGTACTGCAGGCCCTGCATGGGAACATAGAAATTCGAATATGACCGAATTAAGGACCACCCTAATCATCATGGCATAATCAGACTCATCAAAGGATGAAATGGAATTAGGAAAATTCAATTACCTCACCATCAAAGAGTCTTCGTCTTCGTTTTTGTTCTCTAATTCAAGTTTGACCATGGATCAATGCAGTTAGAAGTTAAACCGTTAGTTCGTGTCAAGTTCGAGCTCATGAAAATATGTAATTCTTTTCAAATCTTTGTCACGCTTCGAGGAATCATTCTATTGACTCAGCTTTGCCACAGCTAATTACATGTATTTTCAGACATGTGCTAATTATCGATCCTTATCCCGCAAAATTTGAAGAAAGTTTCGATAAACGATGCGACTTCATATTTTATCGTCGCGTTTGAAACTTTGAAACATCAATAATGATTATTAGAGCGTATTTTTCTACTGACCGCAAATAATCAGTGAACTTTACGTATGAAGCGCACCCTTGGCTCGATGCATTTTACGCTATGATATAATTACGCATCGTATATGTATGGGTACTAACATGTGGCTATTTATACCCTTGAGGTAAGGAAATAATGTTGTTAGTATATTTTTATTGATAATTAGAGCATGATCACGATCCCGCATTGTGTAAAACACGAATGATTGAATTTCTATGAATTGCATATCGTTACGATAGAGTTAATTGAAATTTGAATAAGTATATAGAATCGGGAGATGTATACGATACCTACCCGATTATTTATTTCCTTTTTTTCTCCCTTGTCAAGAACACTCGCTGATCCAAGCGGGAGATTTTGAACTTCAGAATCGAACGAAACTTGTATTTGAATTGCAAATTATGTCACTCGACGAAACTCGCTATGCTAAAACGAAAACCTTCAAGACATATATGTAAAGCTGTCTTGGCTTTACGGTCTACACATTCGCTATACATATATGCTTCTTCTATATGTCAAAGTTCTGATTGATTTATCGCGATAAGTCAATCGCGACGTAATTCAAACTGTACATACTAATAACTTAGTTATTGGATATGTACCTACCTACGTACGAAGGAAATCAAATACATACGTCCGTAGGTACGAAAAATTCCAAATTATTGATAAAAAATCTGTCTATTCGCACGATGCTTTATAAGGCTAGTCTTTCACTGAGTCATACCGACATTTTTCTTTCTCGGAAAATTTTCGAGGGTAATGTCATGGCGAATTTTCCACCGCAACGAATGCTCTCTTTCATGGTGCCTGACATTTTCAGAGAATGAAAAGACGCCAAGTAGGTAAGTGAGATAAAAGAATGAAAATATGTCACGATGTGTTACGCTGCAGGCGGACACACATATGTACCTATATATATATATAGCTTACATGGAAAGCCAAGAAAATAAAGAAAACGGAGCATCCAAGAATAACGAGTTGGGGTTTCAGTTTATGAAAAATAAAAAAAAAAAAGTATATAGGTACATGGCGTTGGTGAAATATTTAATTATCTCAAAAGTTTTACCGACGTAAAAGGCACTTTTTTTTTATATACGAGAGATGAAACTTCACGACTTTAACTACACATCGCAGAGCTCAAAGTGTATGGAAACTTGATCTTGTTTGTGGGTAAATTATTTTCAATTAAAGTCCGAAAGTGAGGACGTGCAGATGACAAGCCACATGATCTTACCGTATAAAAAATACAAAGATGTGCAAAAAAAAAAATAGAAAATAGGAAAATATAACGAACATAGGAATACACGAATATAAACCCGTTCGATTTTTTTTTTTCGGACTGAGACGAATCGAGGAAAAATTTATACAAAATAAAATAACCCTAACCATTAGTCTCGTGTTTTCTCTTTATCTAGAACTAAACGCTACTATTGGCCGTTGTGTTAGCTCATATTCCGTGAAATCACTTCTAGACACGAATATGAGCGGTTAGGTAACTCCGCGCTAATCTGAATCTTTCAGATTAAGCAATATGATAAAGAAAATTGTAGAATCACGTTTTTTTTTTTTTTTATTCACCGGATATTAATAAGCGTTATCAATTTCAGGTGAAATGATGGAGATATTTTATAATCGTTTAGTATTATTCGATTCGGTATGAATTGGGTAATTTTTTTTTTTTTTTTTTAATTGTAATTTAAGACACGTTTCGCGACATGATTAGTGTGATTCTATTATATACGCGAAACGCGTCAGATATATATGTATCTATCTACCTATGAATTTGTATACGGAAATAGAATTGAATATCGTAGCTCGTTATATTCACTGGCAATAGGCTACTGTGCCACTATCATGTTTTGCAAATGAGTTCGAACCATGCGATGCGATGGAAAGCGAAAATGCCATTGGAGTATAATATCGAACGGTACCATAGTAGTAGTGGCCCGTTTGGCAACACGCCAGGTTTATACATCACGGAAATTGCTACGGAAGGCCAGAGGAGATTCCAGATTTGAGAGAAAAAACAAAAAACAGAAAAAAAAAACCAAAAAAAAATTGAAATAGAGATTTGCGGTTCCATTATTCGAATCGTCGATACAACAAACCTGCGTGAAAAATACGGAAGATCATAAGAGTCTCGAGCCGAATGAGGCCCATGTAGGCGCACAGGTTTCTTCTGATGGAAACAGCATTGAGAATACAAAAAAGAAATGGATATTTCAAAAAAGCTGCACGTCGTTTGACGAACATTTAATAGTATATTGTATACCAAGGAGGCAAAGAAGGTCTTTTAACGCCGAGCGTATATTTGCAATACGAGTCGTAGACGAGTCGAAGACGAGTATTGCAAATACGCTCGGCGTAAAAGACCTTCGCCTCCTTGGTACACACGATATTTTATACAACAAAAGTATGTTTTACAAGTTCATGCTCGATCCGGTACACAAAGTCGACTGACATACACGCATAGCAACGCATAACAACGCGATTTGAAGGCTACGGCGCGTACATTAGAGACCACTTTTAACTCCTAGGACTCAAAAGTAGCCAAAAGTGAACTGTCCGCATGCGCATTCGCAGATCCGCTCAACTGTCTCTAAAACGCCAACTTTGTGTACCGAAATCGAGCATGAAAAACGCGTAAAACATGCTTGCGTTGCATAAAATTTTTTACGATCATATTGTGCAAACAGTTCTATCAGAATCCGAAACAGTCATAGGTAACAACGTTTTCAAGCATTATGTCAGATTTATTGCTGCAGGCTGCAGTTGTGAATTTTGAAATGCAGCTTAATTTGCTTGATTGACAGGTAGAATGGTGGAATTCGATCAGCCAATCAGTCATAGGAAATTGATAGGGAAATATTTGTATCGATGTACCTGTTTTTGATGTGAAAAAAACAATGGGGGATTTTGATGAACCATTACTTCGCTCATGTGCATCTTCACACGTGAATCGTGATATAACATCATACGTGAAAGGTACACGAAGAACGCGATGCAAGTACTTTTTGCCAATGAAAATACTTAGCGAAGTAATTAAGAACGTTATTGACTCTCCGCTCAGTGAGAACAATATCGCTTCTTAATTTCGAGCCTTGATTCGTGAGAGGTTTTGTCAGTGAATTTCGAAAGCACTTTTAGACCCATTGTTAATTTTTGACAATAACAAATTCATGACCGCTGCGTTGAAAATTTCTTAAAGATTATTAATTTTCGGCAAGAATAATGCTATAAAAACTTTTAAGTTCCTTGGGAATCGAACCGCATGGTTTCATCAATTTTTTTCACCTTTTTTCAGTCGTAATTTGTACTAGCAATTCAAAACGACAAACTTCACAGTTTGTCAGAAAATATTGCACAGCGATAAGCAGCGATCGATTCCAGGTCGGAAAAAACCTGCTAGCTGCAGTTTACCTATTTAATTAGAAATATTCGGAAGCTGAAAGAACGATAAAAGAAAAAATATATGTTTTTAACTAGAATCTTACACACTTGACATGCTTCAGTTTTAGTCAAAAATTTATGGCTGTATGTTATAAGTATAGCTGTACAGAGAGAATATGAAGAGCAGAGGATACTTTGTAAACAGAATTTTATACTACAAAATACACAAAAACGAAGAATTTACCGTAAAAAAACTAAAGATTTTTCAACCCGTGGTTGAAATTCGGGTTTACCCAAAATATGGAATGCTGCGCTGCACTAGGGGTACTTTGAGTTGACCTACATGCTCCAAGTTTTGTATACTTTGTTTTTTAATTTGTTTGCAAACTTTTTGCGCCCTATCGGTAGAAAATTTCAAAAACACCCTAAATAAGGACCACCGTAGACTGATGCGCGTGAAAATCACTAAATGGCGAAAGAAGATGTAACTACTTGAAAGTATTGCAACTTGCAAGAAGTTATTTGCTACCTGAATTATCAATATTGTCCAATTGACACGTTAATCAATCGAATTGAAATTCTCAATAGTGTCCGACTTTTTGTGTGCTACCAAAAGCAAGAATCGCTCTTTTGTCTTTCCCGTTTGTGATTAAATAGCCCATTTATAATTGTGTTAATATATTACCTATACGATACGTATCGGATGAATTCAATTCGACGAATGTCCCATGTGTCCGGGGTATAAGTAAATGAAATCATCAAACCGTAAAGAGGAAAACAGTCGTTTGTTATTCCTCTCGTGTAGGTATACATACATCGCATAACCTGGGTGTATTTAGAGTTGGTAACAGGTAAATGATATATTTATGGTGTATACGTACAATATGTGGATATATATGTGGACATATATATAATACATATGTGTATTTGGAGTGTGTAATCCTGATCAGCATGAAATATTCGTATCACGTAATACACGCGATATTTGAACCCAGTAAAAGGTCATCATACTCGAATTGGTGATGCAGTACGCGTATCCGTATTACGGGATGAAAATTATTTTCGTTTTATTGTTAGTTATAGAAATTTTTATTCCCTTCGTAAATATTTTATCGAAGTAGGTATACCTATATCGGAAAAATCACCACTCTGTGGTTTTGTAGGCAATTGAATGAACGAAATTTAGACGAAGAAGAATGAAAAATGAAAAATGAAAAATTCGCAATGCGAATAAGCCACGAGAAATGATGGAAAATCCAAATTAATTGGGGGGTCTGTGTTCAAAGGAAAAAGTTCAATGAAATATTATATTAATTGGGATACCTTCGGAGTGCTTGGCCGGAAGACTTCATTAATCCCGTTACGTAAATCCAACAGGCAGTAGGTAGGTACAACAAGAAGGAGAGAAATAAAAATGAGAAAATCAAAAAACAACAAATTTCGAACGCGATTGCGTATGAAAATTGGAAGAAAACGAGAAACTTTTCATTCAATAATTATAGGCATATAACTAATTTCAGATTTTTCAATTGTAGAATGAAACTTACTATATACCAATGATTTTTTGTGTAAAGATATGGATATTTGATGCGATGACCGTGATTGAATAAAAAGACCGCGTAAATTTTAAAATTGACATGACATTTTGTTATTTAAGGATGAACTGGCGGTCCTAGCATGTAGGAAGTGAAACGCAGGGGAGAGCTGTGCTACGGTATGGGCAATACCAATCCTTGAACATGAAAAATGTTTCCTCTTCAACTTAATTATTTGACCATATTTGATGATTTCTATGGTCAAATTAATTTTTTTTAAACACATTCATTTTTTTACAGAAGTTAAATCTCCTAAATTATTTATCTGAGTTGTTTTAATTGCAATTGAAAAATTTCCGATGTGCGGAATTTCATTTTTTTGCGGTTTTTCAATAATAATTCATAAACTATACGGTCAATCAGCTCGAAACTTATGCCAAAATATTCCTATATTCCGACTCTACACGTGTGCAAAATTTGATAATATTTTTTGGATTTAAAAATTTTTTAAAACATGTTTTCCGAATTTCCATAAGATCCCATGTTAAATGATGTTTTTTAAAAATCAATAACTTTACATCCAGACGGCAGATCGATCCGAAATTTTGCACACGATTTCGAAATCGATGAAATAATCTACAAAAAAATCGTCATTAAGTCCCTTGCATTTTTAAAATTTCCCAAGAGACGCCAGTTCATCCTTAAATTTGAGGAGCTGAACGTAAGCGCGAATAAAGAATAAATTGATTATTAGAATCTAAAAGCTCTTGTAAATTAATCATTTACTTGACTACACCGTTAATTATCTTCTCGAGAATATATATAGGTATACCTACGCTCCCACGAAATATTAACAACTCATTAAATATCTCGTTAGCAGGTTGATTTTCACAAAGCCATAAGACGGTATCAGGTGCAGCGCTTTAAGGTTTAAGAACTCAATCCGATTCAGGTTGAAGATTTTTTCCTGCAATTATCGTTACGCACGCATGAAATGTTTCTTTATAGTGATAAAGGAGAGAAGGAAATGAAAAAAAGAAAGAAAAACCACCGTGACGACCACGATTGATGAAGGGTTTCATAAAGCACGCAGGAATTAGGAATTTCTGTACAAAAATTTAAGACTTCTCAATAAAATGAAGTTATATTTTATATCGTTAATAGCTGATATTCATTGCACTACGAATTCTAATACAGTTCGGAGCGATTCGAAGAAAATTATTATTCGTAATTTGACAAGATTAATAGCACCTGCAAATAATTACTCTGAACCAAATGGCGAATGTATATAATTATCTTCTATTGTCTCTGATCTTAACAGTTATGTCGTAGCTGTTATGCCAAGACGGAACATTACGTCTGCCAAACGAATATAATGTACTTCAGTCAAGTTGAGTTACGTAAGATACGAAGAAAAAAATATATTATTATATATTAGGGTGGTTCGTAATTTGCAGATGATTATTGAATTTTAATGATCCCTGCACGGGCCAGGACCCGACGTCTCCAAATATATGTGAAAAAAAATGTAGCCAAAACCCCAGATTCTTGTCTCAATTCTAAGTACCGTCCCAAAGCCTTAGAATTTTCCCATTTGCTAATCCTAATTCTTTCGTTGTTTGTTTTATTTTTTTCGACGCACAATCATCGCTCTTAATTTGCATTTTCTACATTGAACAAACGACGTGTATAATTGACGCATACAAGAATGCTGATATTATAAATCGTGTTTAAACGTAAGGACCGATTTACCACTTTCCAAGTTTCAACTTAAAAGTAATTACCACCTATCCACTTACAGTATGTTCTGCACACGGTGCTTAGAATTACGTTCAACTAAAAGTACTTCGGTGTAATAGAATACCTCAAAGAGCTCTGATCTCGTGACAGTCTATACTCCTAATCGAGAGAACGAAGAATGCAGGTAGATTTCGTTGAATGCAAATAAAAAATAAAAAAATGTTCATAAAAAAATGCGATCGATAATAATTATATTTGCAATGCATTTGAATCGAAGGATTCTCTCTATCCCTATACCTACATGCGTATGCGAGAGAAATTGAAAAATCCATAAACATGATGAATTACTGAGTGAATGTATGTGCACCACGTACCTACTCGTACGTACTTTCATATTATGTCAGACATACATATATCGCTCGATATTTCGGTGCTATACTTATTTCTATGCAAATGATAAAAATAACACCGACTCCTCCGACGAGGGTCTTGACTGACAACCTTCTTTCCACAGGTCCCACGAGCTCGAAAAAGTATGAAAAATAAAAAAAATGAAAATATATACGAGATGTGAGTCAGCGGGAATCCGAACCTCGTTACCATGCGCCACTATATATATCTATATATACCAAATATTTGGTACATACATACATCGCGCAGTATTACGGCATCTCAGTAATTTCTTAATACGTATAGTAGGGTGGGTCGAAAATTGTAAAAATTGTTGGCTACCATCAAAAATCAAAGATATCACGGAAATAAAGGTCTCCGTGCAACAATTCGATATTTCGAATTTTTTTAGGGGGCGAGGGGGACGTTCAAAAACGCCATTTTTAGCGTTAAATTTGCTATATCACTGATAAACGGAAGCGGATCATTCCAAAAATTCTGATTTTTTTATATAAGGTGCCCAGATATGTACTCTTTCAAATCCATATTCACGGAATATTAGCAAATGATTCATACCTTCGGAGAAAATCTCTGAAAATCAATATTTTAATTTTTAACATACTCAAATATCTAAAAATTTCTTCTTAATTCCGTGGTTAGGTATACGTTATATGCAATTCTGATATTAGGTATCATTATGCAGTATAAGGCGCGTTTCAGAGCTATAGATACTATCGCGTTGGAGATTAGCTAATAACGGGAAGAACTCCAAAAACTTTTCAAAAAAAAAAAATGTGGAAAAAGTTTCAGCCCTTCATCTTAAAAATTGGCCATTACCAGCGAGGGGTGATTTTCCCCTTCAAAATACCTACATGTGTTTTTTTGACGTTTCAAAGACCTGCGTACTAGAGCGTCTCGCACTATTTCTAAAAAATGGTATAATTCCTCGTATTCGATGGAGAATGAGAATCAGAAAATGTTCAAACCGTGGGTGTGCATTCCAGTATAGTCGAACAAAATCTCTGTAGATTATAGATATTATAAATTATTTTCAAAGCTCAAAGTTTTGGGAACATATTATCATTATAAACCAGCCGACACGCAGTGTGTTAGTGTTTTAAAAATTACGCATAGTAATCAATGATCTCATCATTATTCCAGATATTTGGGTGTTGAAACTTGAAGATATATCGTTACTTGACAGGAAACTAAACTTGGATCCAATTAGCATTGCTTATCTATATAGGTAAGAAAATTGATAGAATTAATAGTGAACGTAAATTTTTTTTTTCTTTTTTTCTTCTTTTTTTACGCGACTTTGCTACACCTGTTCATATACACTGTTCAGTATTTCATTTTACGCAAGTGCGGGTATCAAGATACTTGAAATTCTTATAATAATTGTAACGCAGTAGGTATACCTACTTTTGCCTCAACAAGAGTGATGGCCTCATTATTCATTTAATTAACCTTTCCTACGCTTATTAGCCTCGATATTTTTATTCCTGCTTTCGAGTATCAGTATAGACTATAAAGTACAAATTTTTAGCGAATAAAACGAGTGAGTAGGTATATTCAAGTCAAGTATACCGTAGAAAAACGTTATAGTCATAATCTTTCCATTTTTATGGAATATTATGATAAAGCCCAGCTCATAGCTGTGTAATTGAAATTTATAATACGTGAATCTGTTCAACTCTAATAAGCCCTGCGATTTATATAAGTGGGTATAATTCTTCATGATTCTAGATTTCTGCGTGCTCAAATTAAATTCTCATATTCATCGAAATAATTAGAGAACGACGATGTAAGTACATCTTGGCCAATTGCAAAGTTCGAAAAGCAATGGAAACGAAGAGAAAAAAAATCAATGAATCGACGAATTTCATGAACAAAAATTTCTCGAATTTCACGCAACTCGCAGCGTCTCGCGGTGTAATTAAAGCCGGGATACATTCTATCACTCCAAATTTACCTACCGTCTATAATTCGTCGTTATAAATACGAGAAAGGAGTTTGCTTAAAATTTTTATGTAATATCTTCTCTCGAATAATAACAGTAGGAGTACTAGGTAATAATTTACAGGGTGAATGAAGAACCTCGAAAGACCAATAAAGGTTTGATAATTATAAAACGAAAATATCGGCTAATAAAACCGATGGCAATCGCGTCGGTGTCCATTGTGCAAATGATCTGATCTTCCTTCGAAAGATTCATTGAATTTGATCCCCGAACCGAAGATGAATCCTACTACTAGAAAAATACTGCGTAGATTGTCTCGAATGTTGAAAGGTAAAATGTCAACTATGCGGAATGAAGATGAAAAATACACCTGCAGCATTCTATGGGGAAGAGAATTTGTTTTATCTACATACTTTTTTGGAAACTGGATATACAGCTAGAGGCTGGACCCAGCGGACCACCCGCCAACCCATCAAACAAACTTTTCCTTTATTAATACATACATATTCACATAGGTATGCTGAAGCGAAGAAATACGTAAGTTGCTGCGAAAACACATCGCATCGTTTTTTATTTTATTTTATTTTTTTTCTATGCGGTATCAGGTGAAAAGAATATCCTCGAGTCAGGTAAATATTTGTCTTTCCTCTTTTTATTACATACATACATACGTATCGCATTGTTATTATATTTTATCTCATTACTTTATCGTACTATTTTCATTTCTCTCTTGTTTCTTTCATGTGAAAAGGGGTTCCATAGTGTATTATATGGGAGGAATGAAAAGCAAGAAAAACATAGAAGTACGTGGTATCCACGGTTCTGTAAAGGAATTCAGACGCATATGTATAATACACATGTTATATTAAAACGATATGTATCTCAGTAGTACAATCGTGTGCCAATTTTTGACCTCTGGCTCCATTCCATTTCTAACGAGTCAATTTCCTATCACGATAAACATCTGATCGTTAAACTCGATTGTAATAGTACTAATCGCGTTAAATTTGACGGTAGAGATTTAACAGATTTATAGAACAACGTACTCCCTTAGCAGAAGTAGGTAGCACGTGCGATGCTTTCATCTTGCTATAGGAAAGAATCGAGTTTGCGATTCAACGTTTCTTACATTAGCGATTAGAACTTAAAATACGCATCGAAATCTCTGCGGAGTTATTTTCACTCTCTATAAGTAGGTAACTTACGTCGGATTATCGTGTCGCGTATCATATAAGTACTTACTGATTTATATGAAAGATTCATCGTGCCTGGAATTAACGCTTGATCAAATTTATCTGACGATCTGTACTACGGCGATTATTATATTGTATGTAGATTGTAAAATTACAACATCGGAATAGTTTTCTGCGTTCTATCATACATCCTATTCCTCTATTATAGTCACCAGCACGCATAGCTCGTAGCTATAGCTCTCTGACGTTGAAAGCTTATCATATAGTATAAGTTTAATTTGGATCACGTCACGGTGATTGTAATTCTTTAAGCCTATAAAATCGTGGCGTAACCCTTAGACGCGTTTTATACTATACGTAGGAATTATATTTCTGTCGTAACTCCTAATTACTTTATCAATATGTAATACTTTGAAGAATTCAATAATCGACGTATAATATTATTCTCGATATAATAAATTGCTCCGAAATTATAATACGCAGGCTAATTCTTAAGGCATGACTGGATGGACAGTCAGGTGAAAAAGTTAGTCCAAAATGGGCAAATCTTGTATTTACAGGTCTCGATCGTATGGTGGATGTTTGGCCTCACAAATAGCTAAATTAGTTATAAATTAACACTTATGAGTGTTAATTTGCAATTTTTTAGTATCAATTGAAGCGAAATCTTACGAAATTAGGGTTAAATTCGTAGATTTCAAAAATCCATAACTACTAAATTATTTAGTGTAAAATTCTGAAATAATTAATGTATCATTATTCTATCAAGAACTATCGTTCATAAAATTTTCAAGAATTTTGGCGATTTTTGATTATCCATCCAGTTATACCTTAAACGGAAGATGATGATAATCGGGAAGCGATTATGTTGCGCACGATTACATAACGCCATAATAACTTACATACAAGTTATGTTATAAATTGCGCAGTTTCATCGATTACCCTTACTTACGAGTTACCCTTAATGAGATAAAATTTGCATCAATACTCCATTCCGATTTCTTAATTATTTAACGACGATTACAGTTTTCCCTCCATCTAGATTATAACGATAAAATTTGATCGATATGTGATTCCATAAATTGGAAAAGAAAATCTCCGGGCACTCGGGTTACACGATATACCCATATAACACGATGATCCTCACCTTTTCAGACACTCGATGAATCGCTAATAAAAGTCACTTTCTTTAAATTAGATCCTCAGCTGATGCTGTATACAGGTGAAAATCATAAGGTGTGTTCACCCGTATAGATTCACTGCAATATATATTATATCACTGCTACGTCACTTTATCATTAATTTATCGAAACTGATAATTAATTAATTTGTTCTTTCCCTCGTTTTTCGTTTTTTTTTCTGTTTTTTTGTTTTTATTTTCTCTCAATTATTTCCCTCGTTTTTCGGAGTTTTTCTTTTTTTTTTTGTAGCTACCGAGATAATTTTCGGTCTACAATCCGCGATATGTACGGGGTGCAATTTGATGAAATAGAGGGGCGCAAAAGGGCGCCCGAACACCGCGACGCGTTCTGTTGGACTGAGCGAGGTTTCACAGCAAAGCCAGGGGGCCAGGAGGGATCGACGTGTTCGCACACCGTCGCAGATCAGGTCGTCGCATATATATACTTAACTTACTGCTATGTAGGTGAAAACTCGAGCTCTGCCTGCTGCTGCAGAGACCGGGCGGCTTTATGCCCACCTACAGCAGCTAGCTCTACCTCTACTACCTACGCTGTACGCGATCTACGTGCAGGACAACTTTCAATCGTATAATACATCGCGACCTATAATCGCGTCTCTCCTGCGCCTGATCCTGACCTGCCTTACCGGAATACGTCAAAGCGAAATACGTCAAAGCTTGTTAAATAATTATAGGAAAGAGGGAAGATCTTTCGGTTTTGCTCATCTTATCATTATTATTGTTATTATTATTATTATTGTCATTATCGTTATTTTATATTTCTAATTTGGTTTTAGGGTGGTCCTTAAAAATAAAATTTTTCGATTCACCACCTGGAGAGTTTCCTTTTTGTGTAAAAACATGAGAGATATTTGTTTTTCGTGTAAAAAATTAAAAGAACACGTGCCGGCAGACGATCAAAGTTTTTTTTTTTGATAGATCTGCGATTTTTGGGAAATGTGTCACAAAATATGCAAATTCGACAAAAAACTGAGGAAGAAAAAAAAAAAATTTGTAAAAAATCAAAATTTTGAATAAAAAATTTTCTTTAGTTTTTTTGTTAAGTTTGCATATGTTGTCACACATTTCCAAAAAACTGCAGATTCATGGAAATAAAACTTTGATCGTCTACCGGCACGTGTTCTTTTCATTTTTTTTACAAAAAACAAATGTCCCTCGTGTTTTCAAACAAAAAGAAAACTTTCTAGGTGGTGAATCACAAAATTTTATTTTTAAGGACCACTCTAATATGTATGTACAGCAGCTATCTCTGATAAGGATGAAAATTTCGATCATATCTAAAATCTAAAAAAGAAAAATGGTAGAAAAATTTTCAAGCTGAAACATCGAAGATTGTACATTTTTTTCGAATCATTTTTTAGATAGGTTTATTTTACAGAAGACTACAAAAGTTTGAAAGATGAACGTCCGAATATAGTCAGAAACAATCAAAGCATGTTAAAATTTTTTATTAAAAACATGTTTGTACGTTAATTTTTGTAGAAACATACAAATAGCGTTTGAAATAATGAATATTTGAACCGTCAAGAATAACTACGTATACCTAAGTATATGAGTATGTATGTTAAACATTTTTTAGTGACCAAAAAGTAAAAAATCTTAGACCAATTTATTGCAGACAAACAAATTGAAAATTACTGTAATTTATTTCTATACTTGAAAATCATTATCGAGCAAGATTTTTCTATGATTTTTTTTTATCAACAGAATTTCTGTCCTGCTGCATGTATATCGGAAGTTTAAAAAGTGTACTTGTATACGTGGGTGAGCGATCAAAACGAAAGATGGTTAATTTATGATGAGAATTTTCCAAGCGTAATTTAATTTCGATAGACAACTTATCTACGTGATAAATATACGTTAGTTCGTATACAGACTTGAAAAATCGACTTGTATTAGTTCGCGGGACTCTAAATCGTCGATATTTATCGAGTCTATGAGTCTTTTGGCTATTTTAAAACATGTTGTAATCGTTCTAGGCTACAGTGTAGGTATAGTATGGTGATACAGCTCCAATAATTTTATTAAAAAATTGAAAATTTCAAAATTTTAGATCAGAAATTGAAATTTAAAGAATCTTATGATACATTTAATTCGGTGTTTGTATCAAAACTCATTTGCAAACCCATTTACCCTCTGAGATTATCACGTCTATAAGCACGAGGATCTTTTTTGAAGTTATTGAAATTGTACCTACATGTATACCTATCATTATAAACATCTTTTCTTTTTATCAGTATCACTGCGCGAATCAGTCACAATTATTCGGTACTAGAAGATCTCTCTTGACGCTAAAAATAATTGAAAACAGAAACGAAAGAAGAATTTCAATTTGAAAATTAAAACTCATCCACGTAAAGAAAGTAATACAAGATCAAGCACCCAATCTCAGCTAAAGTTATTCATTTATGCAATCGTTATGAAGGTGACTGATTTACAGATTTTTCAAATTCTCAGTAGTATACCGATCGTATACCTAAGTATGAACAGAACTTGTTTACGATTCCATATAAAGCGTTAATTATATACCGAAGGTATATAGATTTACGACGAATCAACTCTATCGTCATTCGTTTATCATAAACCGTCACGGAAGTGAAATATCTGAATAATTGATCCAGGAGGATAGTTCGCATGAAATATTAAATTTTTATTTCGATGTGTATAATGTATTACCACATGTGTGTGTACGTATACATACGTATCTAATCTAGCTGTGCCACACGTATATACCCCAATGTTTACGCGTCAATAGCGTGAAATGTTAAATCCGTAGGACATAATAATGATTACAGATTTCCCGATGTGGGTGATTGATTTTTTAGGAAATGCAGGGTTGAACGAAAAAGGCGAGTCGATTTAGAATTTTCAGAAAACTTCAAGTTTAGAAGATTGAAATTCCGAAAGGTTGGATTGCAGACAGCTCAAGTTTCCGAAAGTCGAGACTCCCGAAAGTCCATTGATCGGAAAATTTCAACCTAATCCTCAGGAATATGTGAAGGCAAACAATAGTTCATTCTGATCGAGACCCTCTTTACTGGAATTAATTTTATCCACTTCAATCGATAACTTCATGATGTCATAAATAATTGATAGGATTTTGAAACTGTTTTTTCAAACAGTAAATTTCGGGTTCCGGAGGTTTGGCATTTTGGATTTTTAGCTTTCGGAATTTTGAACCCTTGGTGTTCTTCGTCTTGAACTTTTTCAGATCTGTTATGTAAGCTACGGAGAAGTACCCTCCCTAAAACTGTCAGTCGGTATAATTCAAATTCGGAATTATCACCGTTGGGAAATTTTTTCAAATTCGGAATCCGATCTTTTAATACTTATGTCATGCTTTTCACAATATACAAGGCAGTATGCAAGAGACCGAACTGTCTTTGGTGTATCATCATCATGTATGATAAACTCGATTCAATTTCTACTCGATAACCCGATCAGAATACACCGTTGGATGTCTTCTGCTGAACCGTATATTTCACGCGAAAAGAACTTTTCGTATTACGATAGAACTGATAATATAATTCGATTGAACCGTTGAAGTAGGGCATCAAGGTTTTTCAAGTTTATATCCATCCATCCATCTTTCGCTGAAAGCGATATATTATATCGAATATAATATTATAACATAGAAAACCGCATTTTCCTCGATTAATTATCTTCCCAATATTTTGGCCAGTTATGTCAGTTCAACATTTACCATATGAAATATTTGAGCCAAAGCTCATTCCTCAGAACTGCATGTATGTATATTTACAGACGTATGAAATTTTCTCGAAGTGTGCGGAATACATCGCGGTTGTATTGAGAATAATGATTCTCTGCTGTATCAAGTATAGGGTGATCAATGCTGTGAAGAAAATCTGTGAAAATTCAAGTTTTCGGAAATTTTCGAGAATTTAAAAAAATATTTACACCCATTTTACGACCACTCGACCCACTGGCACTAGACAGGTTCTAAATGAACCTGCATAAAGTCTGCGAATGAGTTGGAAACTGTCAACCCCATTGCACAAAGTGCAGGTCATTTATTTTCTGTAAACTTCTTCTATTGTTTGAATAAAATTCACTACTATCTAAATTCTAAACTATCGATAAATCAAAGATGGAAGAATGAAAGATAAAAAAAATTGAAACTCCATAATCCGGGTGGAAATCCGTAAAATATTTGCCGAAAATTGTAAATATTTCGTGTGCAATCTGCTTATTGGATATATCAAACGTAAGAGCCCGTATTTCCAATCACCACTCCAGTAGGTACGTACGTACGTGCATACATACACCATGTCATGTAATACTAGCAAGTAGCAACGACAAGAAGAGATCTTGTTTATTTATTTTACTCAATATTTCAATCAGAACACGCCAGTCAATCCAGCTATTCTTCAAAGTTTCTATCCGCTGACACGTTATTAAGACTTTACTTTCCTTGACAGACGTGCGAGAAGAAGAAGACACTTCTAAGACGCGGGGAGATTTGAACTTGAATAAATAATGGCAATGATGATAAAGAAGGCATTGCTGAGTACACCTACTACTTAGTCAGATTTCGAAGTCAAATTATTCGGCGGTATATTCGCTAGGATCATTTTTTTTGGATTTCTTATTTGCACGCAGGTTGTACATTATGATTTTTTGTCTTTATGTTCATCTCTGATCCAGAATTCCCACGATTTCTATCGAGCGATTTTCCATCAACATGCATATCTTTATGAATCAGTACAGTAGATTGTAGCACTTGTGACATCCAAGAAAGACACAGGTTGTTGTTTGAAGAAAATATTAATAAACTTGATCATTTTTATGTGGATTTTAAAAAGAAAGAAAAACACTGCGTTATAATCCAGTGAAATTTTATGGTCCCTGTACAAGGCTGAGCCTCTGATTATACGTGACACAATGTAGGTAATGTAGCAATTAATCCAATTTGTACAATTGATTAAACCGTGAATAACATATTCTAGCTTGTGAGTTCATTAATTTGAGTAACTATGTGTATTAGGATGATCCTTAATTTGATCATTTTCGAAGTTTAATGCTCCCATGAGCCAGGACATCTCCAAACATGTACAAAAAACTGTACCCATGACCCCAGATTCCTATCTCAATTCTAAATGCCACCCCAAAGCCTTCGAAATTTCCCATTTGAGTGAAACACGATGTGTGACATTTCGCGGTGTTAATTTTTTTTCTAATCTCAAACTTGGTACGCTCCTTCGCTGTATCTAGTAGGAGGTATTTCATGAAAATTCGACAGATTTCCAACGATGTAATTTTCAAAATTGGAAAAATGATTAGAAAAAATATATTTTTCGTTTTCAAATTTTCATAGAAATCTATCAATCTTAATTCGAGGTGCCCACTTGACCCAGTCTCTCCTACCTATGTCGGTAAAATTTTCTTGGCATACATAACACAGTTTCATAATTCCTTCGCGAGATGGCAGCATCACATATCTCCAAAAAAATGTAATAGAAATTCGAAATTGGAAGCGCGCCGAAAGACGCGGTTTAGTTAAAAACAGAAAAACAGGATATGCAATATGTTCAGTATTTGTATATCAGCGTTTTCAGTTTTACGCGTTAATTTTTGTCTCGGTATAATTCTGCGGCCGCGGTGATAAACAGGCTTACCTATATCCGCTGTACGCTCATAAAATATTGCGAAAACACATTATAAAAATAATGCATATAGCTATACGTATAATATAGCTGTGCGAAAACGTCTGTTTTTTTTAAAAACGAGTAAATCACCGTCGTATCTACATAATATACCTACATTACCCAAAAACTAGCTCTTGTTGATAACTTTCACAGTCCGTTTACCACCCGTCAAGATCACTTGAATAAAAATCTCTAAGTACCTACGTAATAAAATCACACGCTGTGTGTACTTACGAGTTAATACGACAAACATTTCTGCAGTATAATCCCCTATACCCCGAAGACCAATACACTTTCAAAAAACGAGCCGCTGTATGAATAACTTACCTGAAACAGATAAAACGGGGAAAAAAATTTAGTCGAAAAATCATAGAAATTCTATGAAATTTTATCAATTTCATATATAAACGCGAAAGATTCGCACGCACGGCGATTTGTTCGAATTCCATAATCGCAGCCTGAAGATTTAATCAATTGACTATATAAGTTCGGGTTATCTTCCAGTTTGAAAGATAGCGCAGTTTTCTGTATATTTCACTACGAATTTCTGCCTGAATTTGTGATTTCACATCTGCAGGGATTAAATCGACACTTATTCCTAACGACTGAGCGTTTATATTTTCACATTGAATTTTTTCCTCGAAATGTCTCGTAGTTTGTACAGAAAGTAGGGGAGTCAAGAAGAGAAGGAATAAAAATAAAAAATAAAAAAATAAGGAAATAAAGTTATGGAATTACCGAATTTCGTGACCAACGACGACAGTCCATCCCCTACGTCGTCGCTTATCTTTACGACGCATCACTTCGGCCATGCTGAGTTTCTCCATTTTATTTATTTTCCGTTATATCTCTTCGTTTCTTTTCTGTTTTTTTTCAACTTTTCCACAATTATCCAGTCTCGTGCTTAGATCGATTGAACAATGATCAAATCCCGTATTGCGTAGAGCCGAGAATTACATCGATAAAATATGTCTGTTTCAAAATTTCGGATCAGGGCTACTAAATTTCACCAGATTTGTCATTCGACGAAAGTTCGAATGATCGATTAACAATTTTATCCGTATTGGATCATAGGCAAGCCCGATTCGTTTTTTGACATTTTCGATAAATTTTTTTCCATGATAAACCGAACAGATCACTCAATATATTTCGTTTATCAATATCTGCATCGCCGCTGTCGTATGACGTTACGGTGGACAGTTGTCGATACAGGTCGCCGCACAAATCGAACAATGAGCTTATAAATATCGTAAAATTGAAAACTCGAACGTGACACTATTCACGATCGTCGAAAGTTGCATGCGTGAAATTCGGTTGGCGAACAATCGCGACGTGATACGATCGGAAATATTTATCGGGAAACAGCCCGATTGATAGTTGATAAATAAATGAATTAATCGATGTTTAGAGAAGGCATAAGAGCAGTGATAGCCATCTGAGCATCACGACGCACCACTCAAGACTGAATGTCGTATTGTATTTATAGAATCTCGGAGATTATTTTCAACACCGTAGCTATTCTCGCTCTTGCGACGTTTATTTGATTTTCTTCTACTACTCTTCTTCGCTTACCTATACTGTATACAACAGATTATTCGTGTCTCTAATTCACGCCCGTTTCTTATAAGATGTAAAATGCACGCGCATATTAACGTTTCGAAGATGAATCGCAGCCCCCGCGTCCGCGTCGCGTCGCGTCGCGTCGCGTCGTCGCCAATTTTTCACACTAATTTCGGCCACAAATCTTTTCTCGCATATATGTATATCTGACAAAACAAAAGCTTTTCTCGTTCACTCGCTAAATCGATAGGAATTCATATCCTATACCCTCCAAAAAGAAGAAGAAAAAACAAAAAAAAACTTTTCACCTCTTCCGCTTTCCCATTTGTCTCACACTTCCTAAGCGCTAACAATTTTTCATCGATATATTTTCACGAGAATCAAATATCGGAGAAAGAATAGAGAAAAAAAAAGCTCGAACACAAATTTATGAAAAAAAAAAAAAAAAAATTGCGATTATAAATCACCGGTTATAGTATATTGTATGTCGCGGTCGTAATATTCGTGGCTAAAAATTTATTTCGTCGTTTCAACGGTTTCACATTTTTCTCACTTCTTTATTTGAAAATTTTTCTTTTTCTGTTAGATGATCGATTACGAATTGTATGAAGTACGTCAGCCACTTTTTCGGGGGAACAAAGTGGACTGTGATATTCTACCGCTACGAATCGAATCGTCAGGTATAAAACGTAGGTATGATTTATGTTTCTTTTCTCCGTAGGTGCGTACATGCAGCAATCACCGATTTCGCAAAACGTTGCAAATATATTACCGTGAGCAATGTATGCGACAGACAATTGCTGTTGACTTTTAGTGTCCGAGCAAAGAACAGTCATGCATGATGCATCGGAGTTTCTTTTATACGTATTGGATTTCCACATTTACTATACTATACTACAATCAAAGTCTGTAACGATCACTCATTGGAAATACAAACGTAAGTAAGGTAGGGTATAAGGAAACAGCAGCTGGTTAGCTTTTTCTCACTCTCAGCGAAATATAGGACCGAAGTTGGACTCCGTATACTGCAGACTTGACTACCTACCCTTATCACCGAGACGTAGTAAAAATAAGCAAAGATTCATCAATCATTCTAATCAGATTTTCTCTCTAAGCGCGGAAGAAAAAAAGAAAATCAAAAAAACTTTGTTACAGTTTTTTTGCAAATCTTGTTTAAACTTGATCCTAATTATTAGGCATTATGCCGAAACGAATGATTCAATCACTTTATATATACATTCGTAAAGAAATCATTCTTTCTTTTTTTTCTTCTTTTAAAATCGCAATATCACAATGAGGAAAAATTCTTAGCTCTTTATATGAGAACCTCTGATACAATAAACCTATCATATGAGCTTTTTATATTTTAGTTTTGGCAACGCACGTCGTCTATATGACCAGATTTCAGGAATTCATACTTCACCGAGATTTGAGCTTCGCCGGAATAATTTGCGGTTTAATTTATCGCCCGATTATGATCTCGTATTAGTTTTCAGATTATTTTATAGAATCGAAATCGAACTATTATTACACTTCATAAAATCTTGTTCTCTTATATTGAACAGAAAACTAGTGCGTTGCAGGTTTAAATCTTTCGACGTGGGTGGGTAGAATGGGTATATGAAGCGCTTTATACCCACCTATCGTATAGAAGTAACGTTACAGCGGCTCGTAATACGGCGAATGAAGTCATGCGCGTTCATTAATTAAAATATATAAATAAAACCCAACAGAAATAAAGTGATATTCTTAATACGGTAAAATGGGAATTCACCGGTGGAACGGAAGTATCAAACATTCTGACAATTATTCTGGCACCGATACAAGAAGATATAGAAAGAATTTAAGGTGACTAAGAAATCCTAAATAATACAAAAAGGTGGGTAAGTAGGTACACGAAAAGATATCTGGACCTAAAACGAGAGACGTATACATATGTACGTATATATATAAAATAGTAGATTAATAAAGTATTTCGATGGGATCGTCAGTTCTTTTTTTTCCACGGGAATATAATATCAGCCTGGGATGAAAAATTTTTGGAAATAGTTCGGTATACGATTATCTTCAGAAATGAAAACCATAACAATTAGACTCATCTGTGAAATTGATGGTATAATAGAAAATTCAAAGAATCAGAAGTTTAAATTAAAGTATTGATTGTTTTCTTCTTAAATGGCTGATGATTTCTCATTCTGACGTTTCTGATCTAGAGATGTATGTACAGTAATTCCGTTTTATAATTGTTTATCGGTATTTCATGACAGCGAAACAAATTGGTCTAATGCATAACGCCACCGCAGTATATGTCTAATCACTTAATTTATGTGATAAACTATTTTCGAATCTCTCCCAGGGTCTCTACGTTCAGAAATTAATGCTCTGACTATCGGGATACAGCAGGTCGGTCATTCAAACCAGAGTTCTCGCCCCAATTACGATTCAACGCTAACGAGATGTCGCGGTCGTCAAAATACTATTCATCAGTTCTACCACCAATTATATTTTTCGCGTTGAAAATGTATGCAAAATTTTCGACAAAATTTTACGCCTGAACATATGTATACCTTAACAACGGCTCGATAACGGTGTTGAATATCTGAGCCACAAATTGGCAAGTGCAGTGCAATACTATGCAGTAGCTGTGATGCGATTATCGCGTGATTCACGCGATGGATTAAATACACACGTGTGCATGCAGTGGATATACATTCGCGCATGCATGTAAATAGTGAAAAGATCTCGGAGGAGGGACTCCGTTGAAATTTTGACAAAAATCAATTCGTCGTTTTTTAAATTACCGAAAAAATATTGAAACCATGTTAGTATGTGAACCGAGGAACAAATTTGGGGACGAAAGTGTAATCGCAATAAATTTTTTCGATACACGTATTAATGATTTTTTCTGTTATAATATCAAAAGGAAAGAATGGCTTACGCAAAAATTTCCACGAAGTCCCCTTCAGGAAATACACATCCGTTGATTCATATAACGTATAAATAAAGAGTCCTAAGTTAGATTGAATTTTGGGATTGAGATAGATTTTTGAAAGATGAGAAAGCGCCTGCAGTGTCGAGATAGCTGTTGTTCACAAAGAGCAATTTTCACGGATTAAATACCGTCTTGGCCGTAATATTACGTGGTGTAATTTATTGCATTATGGGGTAAACAACTTTTGGCTATTCGCGATAAAATTATACTTCGTCGAAGATACTTGCCAAGAAAATTTACCCGTTGATTCTAGTTTAACAACTTGGAATCACATGTTAATGCATAAACACTGAGGAAAGATGTACAATAGACAATTGTATCGGTTTTGATACATCATCCAATTTCAGAGTTAATTCGTAAGGGGCGAAAAAAATACGAAACATTCATCATTTTCATACATAAATACTAGATTTTGTTGAATTGGAAAAAAAAGGCGGGTATGCAATTCGTCTAGATTGCTTGGTATGATGATGTGAATTTTTTATCAGATAGTGGCATGAATGCCCACTATATTCTCGCAGTTACAGATTTTTTTGAAAATTATTACTCTTACAATAAAATCTATACCGAGAATATAGCCGAAAGACGTGTATGTTAAAAAATCTGAAAAAATTAGGGAATTGTTTTTGAATTATTCCCTGAATTATTCCACCGGTTTGGGAGGCGCCTGCTTAAAAAAAATATATATTAGGGCGAGTCGAAAATTGTTAGCTACCCTCAAAAATCAAAGATATCACTGGAATAAAGGTCTCCGTGCAAAAATTCGATTTCTCGAATTTTTGTAGGGGGCGCGCGGGACGTTCAAAAACACCATTTTTAGCGTTTGAAAGAGTGCATATCTGGGCACCTTATATAAAAAAATCAGAATTTTTGGAATGATCCGCTTCCGTTTATCAGTGATATAGTAAATTTAGCGCTAAAAATGGCGTTTTCGAACGTCCCGCGCGCCCCCTAAAAAAATTTGAAAAATCGAATTGTTGCACGGAGACCTTTGTTTCAGTGATATCTTTGATTTTTGAGGGTAGCCAACAATATTCACAATTTTCGAGTCACTCTAATATATATATATATTATATTATGGAAAGCGTGTGAAAAATCGGCGAATATGAATCATCAAAATAGTTTTGACATTCTTGGTTTGGGTTAACAAATTAAGTAGCGAAAAGTATTCGTGTGCAGGTGGTGTTTCGGCGGTGACCTGAATTCAGAATTTGAATTGGCCAGGATTCAAATTCACCGTCTAATTAATGACATTCCCGACTTTAAACTCGCCACAGCCGCACATTCACAGCTGTGTGTACCGCAGTGTACGTTAGCAAGATAGCGCATCGTCTGGTCTGGTCTGGTCTGGTCCTTTGACTTTTGGCGACAAGAGAAGTATGCCTTTGGCAAAATAAACTTTTCACTGACAAAGAATCGTTGCCAGTAGAAAAACTACAAATAAGAGTTCAAAAACATTCTGAATTCATGTTTTGTTGTTTTACTTTTATTTTCTATTTTTTTTTCGCAGACTCTGCTGCAGTCCAAAGAGATCGGATTATCTGGTCTGTAGGTTGAAAAAACAAAAATTCTGAAAGCACCTAATGCCACAATCTTTCGACTCACTGTCAGATCTAATTGACTTCTGCAGAATCGAACAATAATCGTTCATTTTCGTTTGTTCAATAATGAATAATCTATCGATTATCTTTGATGAGAATAAAAATCGATGGACATTATACACCGTGTGGATTGCAAAAAGCAAAGACGCGCATTGCCGCGATGCAGATTACATCGGTATTTAAATCGCGCGGCGGTGAAACATAATTTAATGAAAACTTGGCACATTGGAGCCATGCAAGCTCCCAGGTCAGAAATCTGCGTCATTACTTGTCACTTGACTTTGAAGAATTCAGCTTTCGACGAGGTCGTTATCAAGTAGAAGGTACTCAAGACGTTCGATCTATAGTTAAGTAACACTGGTTCGAGGTGTTGAAAACCAGCATCAATCATACCCTGCAGAACCGAAAAGCTTGTAAAATAATATTCGGGTTCCTGAATCGAGTAGAAAAAAATTGTGCAAAACCATCCAACCTTATCGTTATTTTACGCCGTTTAATCATTATTTAGACCATTTTTAATTGAATTTTTTATACGCCCGGGCGTAATGGTGTAGATCATTTTATCCGGCGCGTAATCAAAGTCGTAAGCATGATGAAAGCAATTCGCAAGTTCTTCATTGATGATTATGTTTTTTAATGAAAAAAAAACTGTGGCCTTATAATATCTTGACTGAAAAATATACGACATCTGTTTTGTGTCGTTCGAACTTCAAATTGTGATCCAGATTCTAGATCCTAGAATACTGAAGGTCGGTAAGTCGGTATCGGAGCTTTTTGTCGAGGTAACGTTTACCGTTTGCCATTTCGCGGACGATCTAGCACACGTTGGTATCAGCCCAGCCGCGAACCGCAGCTTTCCTTCTTCGGTAATGCAGGAAACGATGAATAGTTCTGGACGAATGTTGGTAACTATTATACTCTACAATGTGATGATTCTGCACAAGTTAGGTGAAATGATCACACCTTTAATACATCTACACAGAAAAAAAAGAGGAGAAAATAAAAAAGAATGATTATTTTTCCGAATCGCTCCTATGATGCCTCTTTCTTTCTCCGGAAACTAGATTTCGCACACGCGGAAAGAACATAAATCGCCTTTGTTACACCAGACCCCAAAAGAGCTTTTTCTTCTTCGGTTCTTTAGGTTCTTCAGAGAAAGGGAAAAGTTATGGCGATTGTTCCTTATACCGCGAAAAAAGAATTCTTTCAGTTACTTATACAAATTAGGTATATATGGTCAAAGAAGAACTGCTCGTTTTTCTAGACGCAGAATTCGAACAAAACGAATGGTGGAAATTAGAGAAATTTATTACACTGTGTAACTGACGTAGCTCGCAATTCGAATCCGGTTGATTTTTTTTTTTTTTTGATTGTGAATTGGTTCTGCTCTGTCGCATTCAGAGATTTCATATCAAATCTCGGTAATATTTTGGTTTCAATTTTTTCAACTAGTTTTTCAAAACGTCATTAGTTTACGGATAAATTCGCGATCAGTGAAGCTTTCTGGAAACAGAAGCGCGACTCACTTTCCCAAAGACATAAATTTTATTTTCCCTCGATTATCCGGCTGGATTTCGCGTGAATAATTGAATGAATATTTTCGAAATACAATATTATTCAACGAAATCGAAATACGTGAAATGGGATATATTTTCGATGAAGTTCTTTCGCACAAGAGCTCTCCCTGCGAACTTATGGGGGATGATGATTTCTTTTTCATATCAATCGCCTCAATACCCTAAAAACTTATTTATATGGTATAGAAGTCCCAGCTCGCGCTATGGGATTTTTCAGGATATTTCACGGCTAGAATTTCCGTACAATCAATTACGTTAATAAAATGCATACATCAATATTTCAAAAGCTTTTCATGACTATAGACGATGTGTTGAGCTTTGGATGGATTAAAATTGCCCAGAGTACGATGGTGGGCAGTTTTAATTTACAACAATGACATGCACAGGGCAATTTCGTTTCCAATATTAGGGTAGATGCGGGTAATTCCAGTACTGGACATTCGGTACGAGCGAGTTTCAGATTGATGACGGAAATCCTTTATTTAAATAGAAATAATAAAACGCTGTACACCTACACCGACATGGGTATGTGAAAAACGGAGTGATAAAAAAAAAAAAAAATCATCAAGCCTCGAAATATTGTTGTTTATACTTTTAATTGACTTCGTACTAAACAATAAAATAAAATACAGTGAGCAATAAAGGAGTCGATGCGGTAGACCATAAAAACTATAATATGCCAATTTTCATTCAGTAAGTGAATCGGTAAACGATTCATTGACGGAAATAAACCAATCGAATTATTATTACATTCACGTATTTCGTATACTGTGCAAAGTATCTTCAAACCCGTAAAGCTCAAACCATCTCATCAAAGGTATGTACCTATATATTATTTATACAACAGCTGTACAAATTGATCCAACATTCCTCTAACTCCCAGGTATGGTTCTAGTTACTCATAATCGACTGTACAGACATCGATAATTAGGCTATATTCTACAGACATATTTTTTTTTCCTTTTTGTCTCTTTCATTTTTTCATTGTACAGCCGAATTCTACGCAGGGATACGGGGAACAAACACGCGCTGTTCATTTGCGGAAATGATCCGAGTCTCACAAATGTGGAATTCTTTTATCTGATTCACAGCAGACCCAAGTCCCCCGAGTCATCGGCACTCCTTCTGCAGGTGAAATTTCATCAATACTTTAAAATTGCGCGATATTCAATCTTCGGAAAGAATTAATTGTCTAACGATATGGTGGAGAATTAATCCGGTCAAAATTACGGGACTTTCGCAGAAATTGGCTTGGCCCTGGCGAGGGACCTCGGGAATCTATACCTACGTGTATGAAAGATAAGCTCCGCTGGGCTTGAGCCTTTTTCGAGCCTTTTTCAACTTTCCAACGTTTCCGGGTCTGGTCCATAAAACTTTTCGTTTCCTGGCGAAATTCTCGCTGCAGAGTGAACGAAGGCGGTAGATAGGAAACGGCGACTCTCAACACGGCTTCCCAAAGCGAAATAGTATCCGCGAATGTATTCCGGGAGAGATCCGTAAAGCTCCCGTAGTTATATAGGCATGTACGTATCCATACACATTCGAGGGCTGTACGCGAAAATGCACTCCCAGGTGGAACGGCTCCCTATGCAAATTGTAGGATAAGTGGACAGAATTTATGCAGCATTCTCAACTGGAGTCCTAATTTCCTGTGGGTGAGACCACACGGCGTAGAGACAAACCCTGACTCTTTATACCCTGCACGATGATGATTTCGAATAAATCTACCCTTCGAAGATCCGCGGAAGCTTTTCACTACATCCGAAATTTTCCCATCGATTTTTACCTATGCATTAAAAGTTCGGAGTGCAGGAGTAGGTGTCATCGGAATTCAAATATCCCAATAAATTTTTCTATTGTAGAGATACGGGTATGAATAAATCAATGATTGCTTTTCTCGCACCCGAAACCTTGCAACGTACATTTCGCGACAGCTCGAGAGCCAATAAACGCGAGTACGGTTTGGTGCCTCGTTGCGTCTCTGGGTGTTGGTAGGCACCTATTACAGTCGTAACAATTTATTTCCACTCTGGACACATGCTCGTGTGTCAAAAACATCCCAATTAGAATTTACTCAAGTACCATATACTCAAGTTGTGAATTATCCAATAACGAAGCTCGTGAGCAGCGATCAAAAAATTCTTCCGATATTACTGCTCGTATAGGTACTAGAAATTGAGCACCGAATGCGGGGATGGAAGAGGCTTGAAGTTTAATAAACTGCTAGTTTTCAAGTACGCAGGATATATAGGCCTCTCTACAAGATGATGTAGACCCCTGCTCTAGTTTCCGGGCTGCTAGCTTCGAAAATTCAGATAGGGATATATATACCACATGAAACTAAGCCCCTGGGATATCCCGGGGCTTTGAGACAGGGGTCCTAGGTAATTGTTCACGTCTCTTATTGGTTGGCACCCAAGAGATGAGAGCGAATACTATATATGAGAATAAGCCCCGAAATAAAGCTAATTTCAGTAGCAGAACCGACTGACCCGAAATTACGGTAAGTCCCGAGGCTCGTGCAAAACGCATGTTTCAAAATCAGTATCGAATGGAACGGCGTTTATTTTTGACAATCGCAAGGTTTCTTTATTCTACTTCAATTCCTCTGTGAACGTTAATTGCCAATCGGCATCGTCTACAACACAGAAGCCTGCAGCTATTCAAATCTATGACACGTCTCAAAAAGCATGAAATGAAAATACCGATTTTGTTCCTGCTTCAGGATTACAATTTCCAAAGTACCTACAACAAACAGTCCTATGGCTACCAAGGGCGAAATAAAACACCCATGGTTCGACGATTATATTAGCTACTGTTGGATGGATTCCAAAAGCTTCGGAGTGAAGCTCCCGCAGGCGTTATCAAGCAAGAAGATACCTACTCAGAGGAGCTTTTGGTATACCTATATGTTAGGCATAAAACCTGTGCCTAAAATATACCCGTAGGTACATAGATGTGGGTAAATGGGTGGGTGGGTAGGTATATATCTATGTATTAGGTTCCACCTGCAGGGTTAATTTGAGAACAGCAAGGCGCACCTTGGCAGTAACCTGGGGGGTTGAATTGACTCCGATTTTCTATAGCACAGAGTCGCCCCACTCTCAAGGGGTTAATGTTACAGGAAGATGCCAAATGTCAAGGACTCGGAATTTTAAGGTCTTAGTTGAGGGGTCGATCCGTGTCAATGTTAACACTTCAAATAAGCTCAAAGTGGTTCTGATTTTTAAGATCAACGAAGGTGATTAGTCCGAGTGGGTGTACCTATTTCCGTTAGAAAGATACCCTACGACCTGCACGTTTAATGAACTTTGACGGAAAGGTGAAGCTCACGGCGGAGTTTATACAGGCGTAAAACATTGTTTGACCTTTATCGATCTCGAGGGCTACTGTAATGTTGTAATATAAAGTTGAGAAACGGATTGGTTCGACGAGTTAGGGGGGTTGAGGCGAAAGGGTGATGTTTGGTGAAGGAATACGTTTAGCCCAGAAATTCTAGCAACTACGTTATCTCGCATCTTACTGCCAATAAACTAAATAGTTTACGAGCAATTTTAAGAGCTTACCTTCGAGGAACAAGATCGCCGAGTTTAATATCGAATCATATTTCAGGGTTACGTGTTTAGGGGTGGAGTGATAGCCGTCTGTAAGATTCAAATGAAATAGGCGTCTCGCATGTAAGGGAAAGAATTTCACTTCCGCAAAGCTGAGCTGCAGCGTCTTATTTATTATACCTCCCTAAATAAATGCGATCAAATTAGGTAGAAGGCATCCGCCCTCTAGCCTTGTCCTGAAAGAAATTCATGAACGAGCTGAATTAAGACGGGTAAAAATCAGCCGGAAGTGGATTAGAGTGTACTGCTATAGCTGCGATGTACGAATTGTGTTAGAGTCGTAACCAGGTTTTCCTCGATACGCGACGCACCCGTAAATGTTGGAATTATATCTCGTCACGCGAACTTTCTCGCGTTATCGGTTCGTTTTCGTGTACGATATAGTAGGTATATTATTGAATAAGGACCGATATTTTTTTCAGAGACAATTACATACTACGCTACAATATCGAAACCTTTATATTATATACTCCGAGTTCAAATTTTCCAAGCAATCAAGTCCTGTATAATGCAAAGAAAATAAATTCGCCAGCTATACGTTACACATTTGTCAATCTATCGCGAAGATTGTTTGTTTGCAATTTCTTTTCGTATCTCTCGAGGAAGTAAGAAAAATAAAAAGTCTCGAGGTAAAATATATGTACCTACATCATATTAATCATGGTTCATGAGTTAAGTGTACGTGGATGCTGGATAGTGCATACCTTGATTTTAAGACACGCGATCACACAGATATGACGTTCACAATGCCCTCGAGCGTAAGAGAGTTGCTCTTGACACGCACGAGTGAAATCCAAGGTTGTTCATCCACGTGTGCTTTTGGAAAATGAAAAATACTGAGCCTGGTTTATATGACCATGAAAAATAGGAAAAAGGAGATCGATTTTCCTCGTACTGAAGCTGGATAACATTTGAAATTTTATCGCGTTACATATTGTTCATAGCTGGAGAAGATTGAGCGGATTTCTAACTTGCAGATCGTTCTGAGAAACTTCGACAACGATGGTGCAGATTGGGTTTCTCATCGGCTTGTCGATTTTCACGTACTAACTGCGAAAATACGCGGATGAAAATATATCCGGCCGGGTAATACCTACTTTGCGAGGGTTGCACGAGGGTCAGGAACAATATTTTCCTTGGATACCAGTTTTCTGAACGATATTCCGTTCGCAGGGGAATCCCCGACCGGGCTTACCTTTAAATTTTCTCATAATACGACGTGCGATCGGTACTTCAATAAATGCTAGAAACCTACGCCATATTGAGCCCCGCAGGATATCCGGTTGAAATATAAAAATTTTCTGGATATTCTACCCTCCGGATGTCCACGGCTCGAAGATACATATGAGTTTTGTTTTCGCGCACGATCCTGTCAAAGATTTGACGTTAAACTTGGATTGACGAAAACATGTCCATTAAGGGGACCAGTACAGCGACTTTTCGAGAAATTATCATAGTCCGAAATCAATTTATTTCATCACCAAAGTTCATTTCACATCAAAATATTTTTCTTTTTCCAAATCATGTGTCGTAAGGATTGTAGAGCACCGTTGGACCGATTCAGGTCATCTTGGATTCATTTTCTTCAGAAATCAAATCCTCATCATGTGAATGTAGGAATTTTGAAAATTTTTCGTTTTGGCCAAGTTATTTAACAAATGAGTGATAATAATTTTTGCAAATTTGGTAAATTGATCATAACTTATGACATAATTTTTTATTTTAAAATCCCTACATTCACAAGATGAGGAATGGTTCACCGGAGAAAATGAGACGTCAAGAGATTGAATTGGACCAACGGTGTGCCAAAATCCTTACGACACATGATTTGGAAAAAGAAAAATATCTTAATGTGAAATGAACTTTGGGTATGAAATAAATTGATTTCGGACTATGACAATTTCTCGAAAAGTCGCTGTACTGGTCCCTTTAACCGATAGTGAGAATATTATTATATATCCGTCGTAATTTCGCCTCTTAGAAACCCCTACGGAATTTTCGATTCTAAGAGGATTAAAAGGGTAATATTGAAGTCTCATAACGGCATACGTTCATAACCGAGGGTTATGGTATATATATATTGGTATTGGTATTTAGATTGGACAGTTTTCATTGGTTGAATTATTATAATCGAAAGCTACTTTGGATCGCTGATAAGGCCCTTTGTAAAAAGTTTGTCAATTGTGTAATGTCAATTGACCCCACGGCCGGGTATCCTGGCAAATTTCTGGTCTCCACATTTACCGCTTCTTAAAGAACGCGAGGTTCTAGGTCACTCGTCACTTCGTGTAAAAATAGTGGCGCCGTCTGATCGGAAGCCATTGAAAAGAAAAAGTCTCCCGGAAGGAGTTCCTCGTCAATCTGCACGAGCTTGCGCAAGGCTAACTCGAGTTCATATATACGGATTCGATCGGTTTTACTCGCGGTCACATGGGTTTGCAATATCTACCACCCCGCTGGGATTTCACCGGAAATCTTTAACGTGCTTTTCATATCAATAGCCCCTCCGCGTCTCTTGAGTAGAGAATTCAATAAGGGTTAACTGGTGCGGAACTTGGATGCTTTTTTATACCCTCCGAAGCCCTCGCCACCGAATCTCCCTGACTGATCAGAAATCGTTTCCTGAATCGTCAATAGATTGATGTTGCAGCTCGCAGGGGGTTGTCAGTTATGAATATACATTTTCTAAGTGCGAATGAAAAGGAGTGCGGATGATGTTCATCGGATAAATTGGACAAAGAATGAGCGTTCTTTGGAAAGTAACAAAATAAAAAACGTATTTACGATAAGGACAAGATATTTTTTTCTTTTTTGCGAAACGACTATTTCTTGACATCAGGAAGTGATGGTTATTTTTTCAACTCAGAATACAGTCCTTCATATTCTGCTCGACAAGATGTTTTATACTTTTGTATAGATCCCCCGGACTGCGCGGGTATTGCGCGAAATAATAAACCAATATCCTTTAGCAAATGATAAAAAATTATACGTCATGTTTTATCGGCATACGGTTTCGACACACCCGTCTATTTTCAATTAAAATCTGACGCGACTGACGTCACATTTCAATATATATCTGATAATTGGCACGCACATATACTGATTACAAGTTGCCATTCAGAAACTGATTGCCACCTTATCTGAGAGCTATACCTATCCGCTATTGCCAAATAACCCGGACGTACGAGTTACCTGCGGTAATTCAGAACTCTGATTACTTACCAAATCGATTTTCAATCAATTATCATCATACTAGCTGAGATTTCTGAGTAAACGTTGGAAAGAATATTTCTCACGTATCGCGTCACCATCACGACAAATGACTAATATAATTGATAGCACCCGATCAAAGGGCGCATAAAAAATGGTCTGATTTGAAAAATAAAAAAATTCCTAAACTCTATCTGAAGTACCGAAAGATTTTTTTTTTATTTATCGCCACACGGAAGTTCATAGTTTGATTTATGCTCGGTTTGAAAATTGTCAAAAAATATTGAAAAATGGTAACGCTGCGGCTGATACCATAGAAATCCTCCACTGAAACGCGTGTGCAGGGTGGTGGATAATAGAACTCCAATGATGTTCGTATTCACGGATATTAGAACGCAGGGTTTCTTTTTTTTTTAAATCGAGAAAATTTTTGCGATAAGAATGAAGAAACGTTTATTTTAATGGCAATTTTATATAAAAAAAAAAATTAAAAAATCGCTAATTAAGAAACTAATTAACTTATAGAAAAAATCGTACACCACGTCATTGATAAAAGTATTAATTGTGTCGAAACTTTGAGTCATAATCAATTAAATAGTTTCGGAGATTTGGATGCCATCAGGTCGAAATAAAAAAAAACCAAAAAAAACGTGATATGGAGAAAGCTAATACCGGAAAGAAAAAAGGTGACCAGTTTTTTAAGTCAATGGTAATTTAACCCCTTGAAGCCCTCGGAAAGATTTCTGAAACCGGTAGACAGCCTAATCTTTCCACCCCTTATAAGATTTACGGAGAAGAATAAACATCGGGCTTGAATGTTTGATAAAATAAAACCTAGATTGACGAGTGCCCGTCAGGTGCATGTCAGAAAGCGCCTCTGACGTTTGCGTATCTACATACGTGATGTGAAATATTTAAAGGGTGGTAGGTAGCTGCATATGCTACATCGTCGATAGTTCGCTATAAACTCTATATCCAAACAGTTTTCTCTGTCGTGATGGGCAGTCTGACGGTGGTGAAAACCGCGGTACGATCGAATAAAAAACAAGGGTGTCCCTCTCGATAAACGAGCACAGCTGGCCCCGACTAGATAGCATGTTATGCGGTGCTCAAAGGTAGCCATTTATATAGGAAAAAAGGATGAAAGTAAAAAAGGAAAGATAAAGTGGTGTCAGTGTCGCGTTTGTAGAGATTGATACTCCGCTGGGGAAACGAAGAGAAGCTTTTTGAGCATGCACTATACTGTTCCGCGAGCAACTTACTCTTTATTTATAAAATATACACGTGTACGTACCTCAGGGTGGTCCCTAATTTGATCATTTTCGAATTTCAATGTGTACCATATTTGGAGACGTTCTGCGCCATGCAGGAAGCATTGGAATTCGAATATGGGCGAATTAAGAACCACCCTAAGTAATGTCCCTAAGTGGATCACCGAACGGGAGAAAAAATAAATAAAAACTGTGTCCGATGTGTGGGATGGTGGCAGAAGTGGTGTGGGAGAGACGCGATATGGTCTAGAGGGGCGGGTTTTAGGGGTCGGTCGATATACCCTCGGTTTTCCCTTCCCGGAGCACTTCTACCACGTACCCGTGCGCAACTACATACTAACCCGGCCTTGCATTCATCCGGGTCTCTTTTATGCCTGGATTTGCCAACCAACTCGGGTCTAGGTCGAGGGTGCCGATCGTCAACCGGGAACGAAAGCGTCGTAAGACCTACGCCGACTATTCCTATACTTACGAGGTCGTCCGGCGTAATCGTGCCGAAGCACCTTTGTGGCTTTCAGATATTATGATATTGCTTACCGATTCTCGCACTCTTTAGTCTTGATTTATGACTCCGTACCTGGTGCGATCACGCGTCTTCAGACCGATAGATGAATGTCTGATGCGTGACCAACCGGTTGTTGTATACGGACAACTGATGCAGTATCAAACAACTTATTGTATCGTTTTACAATGGTGAGAAGAGACAACGATTGTTCATTGTGAGGGTAAAATAAACGATAATTAGATCAATTTTTTAAGGCATAACTGGATGGACAGTCAGGTGAAAAAGTTAGTCCAAAACGGGAAAATCTTGTATTTACAGGTCTCGATCGTATAGTGGATGTTTGGCCTCACAATTAGCTAAATTAGTTATAAATGAACACTTATAAGTGTTAATTTGCAATTTTCTAGTATCAATTGAAGCGAAATCTTACGAAATTAGGGTTAAATTCGTAGATTTCAAAAATCCATAACTACTAAATTATTTAGTGTAAAATTCTGAAATAATTAATGTATCATTATTCTATCAAGAACTATCGTTCATAAAATTTTAAAGAATTTCGGCGATTTTTGATTTTCCATCCAGTTATTAGGGTAAATTCGTAGATTTCAAAAATTCATAACTACTAAATTATGTAGTGTAAGATTCTGAAATAATTGATGTATCATTATTCTATCGAGCACTATCATTCACGAAATTTTGAAGAATTTTGTCGATTTCTGACTATCCATCCAGTTATACCTTAAGCTCTGGTAGCATATTGAATTGATATATCAATGAGAGAAAACGCGGTTGACATCGGTGTATTGTGGTTAGTTATTTTTCGGACCGATATACAGCTAGACTCTCCTCCGCGTTTGGTTTACAAATTTTACTAATTGGATTGCACCGAGTCCTGTCAATCCTGACAACTCGTTATTCCATCGATTTGGTGGCTGACTGGTAGGTATCTGAAATCTGGCTAGCTCAAACAGAAGTAGTAAAAGCCAAAGAATATCAAGACCATGCCGCATGCGAATGTGGCGTAAAGGTTTATTGAAAATGCAATATGGTCTCGGGATTTATTGAACCGTATTGAAATACGTATAGGTATAGCTTAGCCGCCTCAATGGCTTAACCTTTGTTCCATGAACCTATACCGATTTACTTCCGGCAACCACTACCAGCTCCGTTGACATTTAAATTCCATCAACTTCCGCCGACTTCACTAGAAAGCCTCCCGAATAATACTTCTCAGCACTCAGTATCTATATGTATAGCTTTGGCGTCTATTAATAATAAATTTTCGGAAATTCAACATCATTTCATTCAATAAGATCCGAAATAACGGTTATACTCGAGCTTCAAGGGTGCGCTATACAGAAATGGGCTGTCGTCGAATCTTGGAAATGAAAATCTCAAACCATCTCGAAATTCTTGACGCGATTTCTCCCGCGAAATAGGAAGTAATGTCACAGTTCGGAGTTTCCGTTATCGATGAAATTCGTGTATTCATGATTTCTAGGCACCGATATAAGGGCTTGATTCGGATCTTGAACATACATACTGCGACTGACTTATCATAGGAATTGCCGTCGAAACCGTCTAATAAATACGAACCCCATCATAAACATCGAAAACATGTTCCCCGTGGAATCGTTATTTCCGACAACATATGGACACTATACTAGCTCGGAGGCATAATTACGCATACGTAAAGGTACGCGTGGGAGGCAAGATCCGAGCCTTACATTCATGTTTAATATTTGATACATAAATGAACCGGGTTTCTTTCTCGTTGAAATCGGGGCTTTCCAATACATCGGTATCTCTGCTGGAAGAATAGAACAGCTTCCGTGATAGTTAATTTCGAATTTTGTTCTCACAGCGTGTTGTAATCAAGTACTCGACCAATCGAGGTAACGAATTGAATAATCAACTCGTAATATACAATTATGACATCGACCCGATTGATCTCTGACCGATTCTATCACCGAATTGGATTAAATTTGACTACGCATTGAATGACCAAAAAATACTCCGATATTTCTATATCACAGAAATCTTGACGGCGATCGATCACTCCAATATTGTACTCTCGCCTTCATCAAGCGATATCATAACCGTAATAGTCAAACCCGTTTTATAGGTCAAGTTCTTATCGTCAAGGCACGGCAGCCAGGTTTAGGTCAAAATCGATTCAAGCTAGTAATAAATCTGGCGTACGGTACCGCGTCTAGAGGTAATTAGTTGCATGAAGCCAAATTTGTCTGACTGCAGAGACAAATCGGTTCGTGTTGGGATCAAAGTTCCATCTAAGTAAGCTTCTACGATTTCCTTATGTAAGAATATCATCATCATATTTTTTGCTAGAGATTTTTTGAAACTCATCTCTTTCTACTTATTTCTTCAGAAATTTCGCTGACCCATCACTCCACTGTATTCTGGCTCCACCGTATTCATGTACCATAAATAGGTGAGAATCGGAAAGATGAAAGGTGAAATCAATTAATTTCACATCTCGAATGGTCTACACTCTACGGTCATTGAATAATCATAACCGGTATACACGCATTCGCCCATTAATTAGTCAATTTTTCTACACCATACCCGAGGTTCCGGCTATATGCGCATGGCGTCGAGGTAGACCCACGAGATTTTTACGACGAGATTTAGTCAACGCTGGGGATTATACTTTGGACAAATTGGAAGACCGAAGTTTCGTTTCGGAGAGGTGGAGGAGAAAAATCTCGTTAGATTAATTAAAGAATCACGTTCTTCTCTCGGCACTTCATAGACAAGAATAAACACTGTGGCTGGGGAAGAAACGGGGGTTTTAACGTTTCAACTCTCCGAGGGTTGACGGAGGGCAATATACGGGGGCTTTAAACTTCCGAGGTTTCATCTCGCGAAATTAAAATGTCGAGTGTCTCGATTTAGTCAGATGAGCTAAACGAAGGATATATGGAGAGAAGGGCTGAATCCGCCGAGATAGCTCTTTCCAAATTTACCTCACTGCATGCATAGTACCTTCTTCCTTCAAGCGAAAGCACACACTGCTTACGCACGTGTTTCTATAGACTCAGGTAACATATATGTGCATAAGTACACCTAAATCTCATTTTTCACTTGGCAAACTAATTTCGCGAGAAGAAATATATGCTGAAGGATTTTTTCAATAGTCATACAATATCCCGCAAATTAATTCCTCGAAATATTTATCCTCCATTTTCAGTTCGAATAGGGTAGACGTACCGGTTTTGGCCACCTTAGTATCGCTTGTGGTCACCACTTGCTCCATTTGTGGCCATACCCATTACCATGTAAATCAAGGCCTGGCCGCAAACGGTACAAAACTATTTTAACAGCTTTAATAATTAATAACTTCACTTTAAACAATCAAGTACTGGAAAAGTTGGGTTTACTATTTGCTGTAGGGTATGTTTTCGTGATTAATTCAATAATTGAATAGATTCATAATGCCAGAAAGGAGAAAAGCATTAGTCAAGCATGGCCAGAAACGGTACAGTGGCCACAAATGGTACGTCTACCCTATAGTCGAGAATTGCGATGTTGCTGAATAATTTTGGTGAAATATAAGCGGCAGTTATTTGGAAACGATATTATTGTCTCGAAAACTGACTATTCGAATTCGAAACACGAAAAGCTCGTGACTCGGATGTCAATTTCTGCAGGGATCAACGAATTACGGGAACAGATATAGAACTCGATCAATCGTAGATCGGTTGTCAGATATTCGTACGAAATTCTGTAGGCATTCGATAATTCTCTAATAAAGTGCAACGTGTTTCCCAGTACCAAGTCGGTCCAATTTCCTATCCGAAAATGAACTTCCCTGTCCAACTAGCCAACTGTAACGATACAAAATTTAATGACACTTTCGTTCCTGCCGTCCGATTGCCTATTCATGAGTATTTTCCCCAGATTTAATGCGAGCACCCAGTGCGTGGATAGATCCTTCAATTTTTCCATCGACTAGAAAAGCTGCAGAATTTATTTTGACGTCGAAGATGAATTATATAGAGAAATTGAAGAGTCTCTTTAAAATCCCTAATCAGTCCAAGGACTTGAGTTTGGTGCTGCTTCCAAGCTTCAAATTCCAAGTTCCCAGTACCTAGTTTATAGTCCGAATACTCGTTCGCCATGAAACCCAAAATAATACTAATAACAATAATAGTAACAGTAATAGCAACGCGGGTTCATTACGAGCGGCCGCGAATTTCCACTGGGAATAATTTTGGCAACGAATAAGCCCAGGTCGAAAAAGATTTATACAATATACATTTGTACTATTATTTAAACATCATCCAGAGTCTATCCTAGAAAGCGAAAATTGAACAATTTATTATTTCACAGAGACAAGATTTGATCATTCAATAAATGATCGTATATGTATGTTTCTGATATACCGCAATGCCATGATGTTCAATTTTGTAATTTCATTCACTAATAATTACGGGGACCAGTACAGCGACTTTTCGAGAAATTATCATAGTCCGAAATCAATTTATTTCATCACCAAAGTTCATTTCACATCAAAATATTTTTCTTTTTCCAAATCATGTGTCGTAAGGATTTTAGAGCACCGTTGGACCAATTCAGGTCATCTTGGATTCATTTTCTTCAGAAAACAAATCCTCATCATATGAACGTAGGAATTTTGAAAATTTTTCGTTTTCGCCAAGTTATCTAAGAAATGAGTGATAATAATTTTTGCAAATTTGGTGAATTGATCATAACTTATGACATAATTTTTTATTTTAAAATCCCTACATTCACAAGATGAGGAATGGTCCACCGGAGAAAATGAGACGTCAAGAGATTGAATTGGACCAACGGTGTGCCAAAATCCTTACGACACGTGATTTGAAAAAAGAAAAATATTTTGATGTGAAATGAGCTTTAGGTGTGAAATAAATTGATTTCGGACTATGACAATTTCTTGAAAAGTTGCTGTACTGGTCCCCTCAATCGAAATGAAAATTTAATTTAATAAATGAATCACGTTTTGGTAAGACGTAACGTAACGTAGCTTAGCTTTCTAGTTCTTAATAAGGCGAACTGAAGTGGCTGCGGTGTACTTGTCCCTAGCCTTACGTATTTCCAGTCTTTGCCAAACGACTTAAGCTCTTGCCTTGTCTTGCCCGCGCCGTTTCTCTCCCCTAATTAACTTAATTGTTGTTATTTAATTAAACCCAACGTCAAGTCACAGGTCATGGTTGAGGAGTAGTTCAATATTCTATCGAACTAGAAAGAATCGAATTGATTTAGAGCTTCACTCAAGTCTCCGACTCTGAAGTTCCAGCCTGAAATCATCGGAATCGCGGAAGTCTCTTAGAAGTTTCAACGGAGCGTAGCTGCCTTTGAGCACATCTGAATTTCCGAATCCCCAAACTTCTAGCTGCGATAAGAGCGATTTCCACTGGAACAACCTTGATCTATACCAACTTTGGGTAAATCGAATTCTCGCGATAATTTCGTAGTACCTACCTACGTGTCTAATTGCATCGGAATCTTATAACTTAGTAGACTATCGACTTCGCCAAAGCTTGTCGACTTGTGAATCAGACGATTCAGTCGGTTCCTAAAATCCTCATGAAGAAATATCAGCGAGCATCGGATGAAGATGATTTTAAGCACATCAGGCGAGTAGGTAACGTAAAGTCAGGAATCATTGCCATACAGATGAAACAGTTGTAAATACAATCGCTGATCCTAATCAATCGAGACTCTCAAGCGCGATATCTGTGTCGGTTAATAGATAATGCCTGAAGTGAGCTGGAAAATATATGTAATTAAATTTCACCGCTGAGTTGCGCCCTTGCATATGTGAAATGTGCATCGCATAAATTATCGGAAACTTTGAACTTTGGCTCGTATCATTTCACATGGAAGCACGTTGTTTCGGGTCACCGACAAATGAACACATCAGCCTCTCAATGCTGTTGCATTTAATATGTTTCACTGATTAATTATCAGCTGCGATCACTAGGCTGATAAACGAGGATGAAAAAATGAATAAAAAAAAAGTGCCAATGCGAACTTTAACCGATTCCACGTGTGTCGCATTCGACTTTACGACTTCATAGCCAACACGCAATCGCATTTAATCGCAGAAGAGAGTCATCATCGTTAGCTACTGCGGACATATAGCGGACATTAGAAGCTGCTAATTCCCATTTATATACATTCGCGATAATCCTGACTATCCTGACAACGAGCTACAAGACTTTTGTGTTCAAACTAAGACAGCTTTACGCAACGGCACGCAATACAGTTAATTTCATGACAGCCACGCAGGAATCTTCGCGTGTATTAACTAATTGCCAGTCATCACCAGGATTTCATTATGTGAAGGAGGATAACGAAGATATAATACGTGCATTCGTGTAGAAACCATTACTGCAGAGTTGTAAGAATTTAAATCAGCATGCACGTGATGGTATGCAGTTATCCTGAATAGTCATCATCGTTACAGATAATATAGCTGCAGTAGTCGCCTGTTATTACTTTGCATATATGAAAATCAACTCGCGCATTTTATAATACCTAGATAGATATTATGACGGAGTGATAACACCTTCGGGTTTGTACATATGTCTTTATGAAACGATCCATAAAGGTAACATGTGGGATGTTCCACGTGAAATGGATCGTTCTTTGACCAGAGGTAATCAAACTTGACGCCAGCTCTCTTAAAGTATGTCAAATGTGTGGAACTTGAATTATTTTTGAATGTTTGAAGGCATGTAAGTAATACTTTGGAAATAGGTATGTGATTTCACTTTTTTTTTTCTACTTGAAATTTCTACCGAAATAAATAAAATTATCAGCTTGCCCTGTTTTGGATGAACTCCGGCAAAAAACCTGTCCGTTTCACGTGGAACACCCGACATGTAATACAGTAGGTAATAATTTGAGAAATGAAAAATCCCTCGAGATGTCCATATAGCGCGAGAATGTTCATTGTCTACAATATAACTTGTCTGTTAAATTATTCACCGGATTGTATAGAACGCGTTTGTATGGAGAGATGCGGCCACAACTTTGGTAATAATCATAACATGTGTAATACGAATGCAGACACAGCGATATACGGGGTTTCTAGTCTTCTAGAATGTCAGAATGTCTCGCTTTGGTACTTCAGGATCCGCCTTACCACAGCTAGTAAATTATCCAGGAAGATATGGGGTGAGATTGACGCCGATGTTTCAAACAGTTTGAAATAAAAAGGGAAGAAAGATCTCAGGCTCACAATTCGATCGGTAAATCTATAGAGTAATTGTGGGAAATGCGGGGGTTTTATTTTTATCTGCTTATTATTTTAATTAAGGGGACCAGTGCAGCGTCTTTTCGAGAAATTGTCATAGTCCGAAATCAATTTAATTCATCACCAAAGTTCATTTCACATCCAAATATTTTTCATTTTCCAAATCATGTGTCGTAAGGATTTTAGAGCACCGTTGGACCGATTCAGGTCATCTTGGATTCATTTTCTTCCGAAACCAAATCCTCATCATGTGAATGTAGGAATTTTGAAAATTTTTCGTTTTGGCCAAGTTATTTAAGAAATGAGTGATAATAATTTTTGCAAATTTGGTAAATTGATCATAACTTAGGACATAATTTTTTATTTTAAAATCCCTACATTCACAAGATGAGGAATGGTTCACCGGAGAAAATGAGACGTCAAGAGATTGAATTGGACCAACGGTGTGCCAAAATCCTTACGACACATGATTTGGAAAAAGAAAAATATCTTGATGTGAAATGAACTTTGGGTATGAAATAAATTGATTTCGGACTATGACAATTTCTCGAAAAGTCGCTGTACTGGTCCCCCTAAGGAACAAGACGAAGTGCGAGGGAAAGTGAATTAACACAGATAATGTAACTGTGTGGTAGTTTGTGGTCAGTAGGTTATACTGTTGGCCGGGTTGTTTTGTGAAAATGTAAGGAAATGCTACTGATGGAAATACCTCGACCACAATTACTTATCAGCTTGATGATTATACTTAAGAAAATACTTTAAACGCAATTTCGTGCCCGAATTTAATTACAATAAATTCTACCTAAATTCTGAACTCCTTCGCCGCAACTGCAGAGTGATAAAAGATATATTTTATTTTTTTATTATTAAAACTTTGGTTAATCTCCTCGACTTTAATGCAAGGCACAAACAGGTTCACGTCGAAAGATATTCCGACGAAAAATAAAACAGAAAGAAGCAAAACTTCCAAGCTACAGAAACTGATTGATTCGATCTTGATGAATTCAAAAAAAAAGAAACTCGCTCTACCCTCGACAAGTCATCAGTCATGAGCAAGGCGCGGACCTTCGTGCTGGATTCGTCACGGCAGGATCGCGAGCGCTCGGAAAAATGAGCGTGGTTCAATTTTTTTATGGACTCTGAGTTATTTCCGGATTTTAGGACTTAGAATATTTTCGCCTTGAAGGAACTTTTAAAAAAATTGCTGTACAGGGCCGTCAAAAAATTTTGCATCCAAGGAGTATAGAAAATATTTACGTCTGCCTGAGAAGGAAAATTTAATATTTACTCGTTGAATGAAAAAAAAATTATTAATTGTCTGTCTAAAAAGTCTATTAATTTTTTCTTTCGAACAATTTGTTTCCAACGTGTATTTTTTTTTTGTTCGCAAAAAAAAGTTTGAACTTTTTTATCTAAATAATTTTTGTAAAATTTTTATTTTTAACATGTTTTTTCTCAAAATATTTTCTTTCTACATTTTTTTTTCTACAAACAAAAACCACTTTCTTAATCTCAGCAATACACGATCAACGGCATCGTACGAACTCCTCCCTTCCTCGGCTACCCGATGAACACCATGGGCAACATAAGTAGCGCGTATCATCTCGGCCGAAGGCTACGTAGCACTTTGATATGATCGGTACATTTAATTTGATTTATAACAACGAACGACGACGTATTTGTGGAGATTTTTGAAACGGAAACTTCGACGATTTTCTCTCAATATGGATTTATATTGCGAGAAACTGCGCTCTACATCACAAGATGTAATTGGAGCAAAACGCATTGCATCAAAATCTTCGTCAGTCCAATTTGATAAAGCTTCTACCGCTGGGCCGTCTTTTCGATTGTCAATATCTTTCAAGATTTGATAACCTACGTTGTTACGTAGGACAGTACGCATCTTTTGGACAATTGAATATTTTATATCCTCACCCTCCTCGAGATTTCTGACAACGGTTTCGACAACAGTCAGTGACTCGTGAAGAGTTAATCCAATTGTTTCCAATTTCTGAATAGCATGAGGAAGGCTACCGAAATTCTTAAAGATTTCTTCTAGATCATTTCCGAGGTTGGCGATTTGGAATAGATCCTTCACTTTCGTAACCGATGCCGCGTCGGGAACTAGCGCATCGATAATCAGTTTCATCAACGCGAAGTTTCTACTGTAATAGACGGCGGCTTCCAACCAGGTACCCCATCGTGTTATCACCGGTCGCGGCGGAAGAGGTAAGTCTGGTGCTATTCCCCGAAAGATCGCAACTCGAGCTGGACATTTCAGGAACACTTGCTTCACCTCGGCAATTACACGATCAACGGTATTGTACGAATTCCTTACTTCCTCGGCTACTCGATGAATACCATGAGCAAGACAGGTAACATGTATCATCTTCGGGTAGATTTCGGAAAGAACTTTTCCCGACTTGGTCATGTACCGAGCAGCGTCCGTCACGTACAGTAGCACCTTATCATGCTGAATTCCGTTAGGCCACAAGATCTCCAACGAGGAATTGAAGAAGTTCGCGATGGTTTCGTTATTTGCGCGCTCGAGTACCCCGCAGTTTATTAAACGCGGTGTTCCCGCGTGATCGTGGCACAAAGGTCCGACGATAGTGTGAACAACATAGCGACCTTCGACGTCAGTCGTTTCATCTATAGAGATCCAAATGCTGTCGTCTCCGATTTCTTTACGAATACGACGGATAGTATTTTCGTAAGTGCGGGTGACGTACCTTTTGCGAAGTGTTGTGGCATCCGGAACATGATTGTTTGTCCATTTCTTGAGAAACGCCGCGAATATTGGATTATTGACTTTTGCCAGCGGAATATCTGCAGACATTAAGGCTTCGCAGAGGTCTGTACAAAAAGCCGATTGCCGCGATGAGCACTCTTGAGATGCGGGACTAGCCAATGGTTCCGTACCACGCAAATTAACTGCGGAGCGATGTTTTTCCGTTGCTTCGTGACGTGCGATAACACCGGGACGATTGATTGAAATCAGTTTTGTTGTGCATGACTTGCAATAAATTTCTTCATTCTCGAAACTATAATGAAGCCGATCGTGATTTGCCCACCGGTCCTTAAACGTTAACTTGTTCCTCGGCATAGTGTAACTATTTATTTATTGATGTTTAGTATTAATACTAAATCAGTTTAAATTAGTTTAATTATGATCAAACTAATGCCAGATTAAACACGAAGGTACGTTTTGAGTTGTTATGGGCTCCATAACCATAACAACTCGAAATGTTCCTTTGTTTTTGATTTTTGTTTTAAAAAATTCACCGGAAAAAAGAGAATCGAAAAAAATGTAGAATGAAAAAATTTTGAGAAAAAATGTTGAAAATAAAAAATAGACAAAAATTATCCAGAAAAAAGTTGATTCTTTTTTGCGAAAAAGCAAAAAATACATGTCGGAAACAAATTTTTCGAGAGAAAAAATTAATAAAATTTTTAGAAAGACAATTAATAATTTTTTTTTTCATTCAACGAGTAAATATTAAATTTTCCTTCTCCGGCAGACGTAAATATTTTCTATACTCCTTGGATGCAAATTTTTTCGACGTCCCTGTACAGCAATTTTTTTAAAAGTTCCTTCAATGCGAAAATATTCTAAGTCCTAAAATCCGGAAATAACTCAGAGTCCATAAAAAAATTGAACCACGCTCATTTTTCCGAGCGCTCGCGATCCTGCCGTGACGAATCCAGCACGAAGGTCCGTGCCTTGGTCATGAGTCATTGATCAGAACTAATTGCATTTCTGATGACGAAATTGGCTAATGCTACGTGAATATCTGACGAAGCGAGCCGTGCAGGAACGGTGAGAGGACACGATGCAACCCGGCGATGGCCACGGCGTTCCGTATCGATCCTTCGGGACCGCCACACCACCGCTGGACCACAAAACCCACCGCTATACCTTGACTCCTCTGCAGACCGCGTACGGGGTGTCTGCGATTAAGAGTTTCCTTTTTATTCGCTCGAACGCTCAGCCAATTCCGCGAGTTAAATTCCTGTTGGCTTTAGCCGAGAGTATAAGATAGGTGGGTTCATAGTCCCGTCAAAATTTCGGAGCTTTACGAATCCGTTATTTCTCATCAGTAGGTACGTGTCTTCATCTCTCTTCGACTTCCTTATATTCCTGCAAGGAATGATCGACGAAATTCCGGAAGTCGATTTCAGGGCTAATTCGGTTCCGAATATCTAAAGACAGACTTCTCAGTTTCACTCGACATCCCTGGACCGCCCTTTCTTGATTTACTCTTTATGAGAGCGATCGAGCTACGTACGAGCCGTTATCCCGAGGGTCTAAAAATCCTATTCTATAATATCGAGATTCGTTGGCTCAGCGAAACTCGGGAGTGGTTAAATCGCGAGTGATCAAGCGATTGATCGAACGGGAAAGGCGATATAGCCGAAATCTCGACTGCAGATCTTCCAGATCACTCTTATGATAAATGATCCGAAGGTATTCCTTATATTGAGAATATTTTCGGTATAAATTGAGAGGATTGAGATTGCGAATTGGATCCTTTGTTACGATTTTCTAGAATGGCGCCTATTCCAGTCCAGAAAATATTCAAAGGCATAGCTAGGCATAGGCAGCAATATGTTTTACCACAGTCGTCTCATCGCGGTGAAATATCGGCCTTGGATTTATATAGTTGTTCAAAAAGGACCCGACCCGACGGTATGAGCGACAAATAATTTTTGTTTTTTCGAAAAATTTATGGAATATATTATGTACGTTCGACTATTACATCAGAGGTAAACATATTCGCAAATTCACTTATACTACACCTATATACCGTGATAATCAGGTGAAACCGAATGGACCGATCCCCCACCCGGCGGATGATTTGTATTTTTATAGGGAAAGCCACTCGTTGCACTGAAAATCCTTCGGGTGTTTTGTTGCATCGACCTCGCGGCCAAATCACCCTAGAAATTTTTCAGCGCAACGAGTGGCTAACCCCATAAAAATACGAAATATCCGCCGGGTGGGGAATCGGACCATTCGGTTTCACCTGATTGTCACGGTATATGTAAAAATATTATACACGACTTAGCCACGACTAAATTTTGGCATATATCTATACGATAAGGGGGAAAATTAACATAATGCAAATTTATCACGCCCAAGGTACCCCGGGGCAACCAACGTCCCTGTTTCGTGTTCCGAGGAGGCGATGATCGTTGCTAATTAGTAATTAGATTCCAGGGAATGCTTTGACGAGGTAGCTAGGTAGGTAGGTACACCGTATACATCGAAACTACCAAAAGCGTTGTAATCTGCAATGAATGACGTTAATTGTATCTGACGAGGTATAAGAGAGATCGGAAAACGATACTGCATCACAAAATCAGCAATGCTTTGAATCAATATCAATAGCTGTCAAAACGTCCGTCGGCCCCCTTTCCACTAATTTAAAGAAATACGATGTGAGAAAAGTTCGCGATAAAGTAGGTACCTACACATGAGAAAGGAACCAATCAGATTTCGCTTTGAGACGGAAGTGGTTCAAGTTTGACGGATGAATAGATGGCTATACGCTTTCAACTTGACACCTTTTGTTAGTAATACCCTAGATTTTTTTTTCTCTCTCTCTTTTTCCATTTTTTTTTTCTTTTTCTTTCTTTTTTATGGAAGGACTATTCCTCATGGAGAAATACTCGTCAAAGAATGAAGATGAGTGTCTTTTCTCGCGAAGAATATCCCCAAGAAGATCTTTCGACTAGGCAGCGCCGCGAAATGAAAGAGGCAGTCGAGGCTGATGCGCGCTATTATATCAGAGCGCAGAATCACACTTCTTATAATGTTATTCGCCTGTTCCGTGCATACGCTGGAGAGATGCAGCTGTACCATCTTCTGCAAAATATCTGAGATTTTTCATTTTTCTCAATCAACTGAAGCGCAGAATAGATTTATCCACGCTAGACTAGCCCGGAATTAAAAAAATGAATCAAAAAAATGTTCAGCGGAAGAAATCGAGCGGTAATAAATCTTCGGCAAGCCCTATTCGTTCAGAAGTAATAAATGATCTGAGGGTAGGTATATAGGTGGTTATAGGTAGATGTATACTATAGAATCCAATTTTTCACCCTCAACTTCGTTCAATATTATAAACAAAGAGGGGGACTTTCTCAACTTGTTCTCTCGTCCCGCTCGACCCATGCCAACAACAAAATTTTCACGGTGATATAAATTACGGAGATTTTAATTAAAGCATTCCGTATTTATCGCCCGGTTTTATTACACCAAGAGAGCAAATGCGTGGATGCGCTCGTAGGTACCGGGGTAACCCAACTTCGCGGTTTCGAAATGAAACAGACGAGTTTATCTCCAGACCGTGACGTCACGCTGTCCTCCCTCCCAATCCGTGCACAATTTGCAATTGTATTTGTATAGTTTTACTTTTACTCGATTAACCGTATCAAGGTGTTCGCTAACAAGTAATAATACGGGTAATCGGAAGGTGTGCGAGATCACGGACTGTTGAATCGTGTACTACTAATTCGCAACGATTATATATGAATTATGATTAAAAATGACTTGTCGTATATATATATGGGGTATTCCACGTGAACCGGATCGGTTTTTGGCAAAAAAAAAAAGGAAAAAACGGGAGGCTAGAAATTTTATCACTTCTTCGTGGCACTTCGAAGTAATTTCGTTGAAAATTTCAAGGCAATCCATGAGACTCTTCAAGTAGAAAAAAAATAGAAACACATTTTTCCCAAGTTTTACATGCTTCGCTGGTTTTTGGAAAAAAAAAGAAGAAAAACGGCAGGCTGAAATTTTGATCACTTCTTAGTGCCACCTCGTAGTAATTTCGGTGAAAATTTCAGGGCGATTGGTGAGACCCTTCGAGTAGAAGAACATAGAAATCGCATATTTCCAAAGATTTACATGTTTAAGAATATCAAAAATAATTGAAGTGCTACATATTTCGAAGGAGCTCATTTATGCGCGTAGAATGCACTATGGGAAGTTATGATTTTGTTCAAGCATGGCTGAGATAAGCGGAGTTGAAAATGTAGTAATTAAATTTTTGGTATAATTATGACAGCGATATAAATTGAACCAATTGGTTTCATGCTCTGTAACTGTTGGGGACATCTCATGTAGTAACAAGGAATCTGAATCTGCATTGGCGTCAAATTCGACGACTTCCGGCCAAAGACCGATCCGGTTCACGTGGAATACCACATATATTATATATATGGGGTATTCCAAAATTTTTTTAACGGTCATTTACCCCGACCCCCATCGATTTCCGAATAAATTATTCTCAGGGTAACCCTAGACCCAGGTATGATTGCTGAATTATTTTAGAATTTTGCGATTTTTTTTTTAGAAGTTACGATTTTTTGAAAATCGCACTTTTCGGCAACAGCTCGTTTTTCATCCAATTCTAGTTGGCAACCAAGGTATCCCACGGAAAAGTGACTGGTGCACAACTGTCCAGTTTTTTGACGTACTTCGAAATGGAAATATTTGTAGATTTTTTCAGACACCGGAAGTGCCGAAATTCTCGTTTCAAAAATCAAAATCTCGGATTGCAAAAAGTCGCCGTAATCGATCTTTTTGAAATTTGTAGACAAAATTCGACATCGAAAGACGGAATTTTTAAGACCAGGCCGAAGTTGGCCCTACATCGGGTTTAGGAGGTATGGCTATTTTAATCACGCGAAAATTCATATTCCGGCGTTATTTTTGTTATTATTATTATGATTATTATTAAAATTATCAAAATTATTATTTTTGTTATCAATTAATGATGATGATGATAATAATAATAATAATAATAACAAAAATAATAATTTCGATAATTTTAATAATAATCATAATAATAATAACAAAAATAACGCCGGAATATGAATTTTCGCGTGATTAAAATAGCCATACCTCCTAAACCCGATGTAGGCCCAACTTCGGCCTGGTCTTAAAAATTCCGTCTTTCGATGCCGAATTTTGTCTACAAATTTCAAAAAGATCGATCACGGCGACTTTTTGCAATCCGAGATTTTGATTTTTGAAAAGAGAATTTCGGCACTTCCGGTGTCTGAAAAAATCTACAAATATTTCCATTTCGAAGTAGGTCAAAAAACTGGACAGTTGTGCACCAGTCACTTTTCCGTGGGATACCTTGGTTGCCAACTAGAATTGGATGAAAAACGAGCTGTTGCCGAAAAGTGCGATTTTCAAAAAATCGTAACTTCTAAAAAAAAAATCGCAAAATTCTAAAATAATTCAGCAATCATACCTGGGTCTAGGGTTACCCTGAGAATAATTTATTCGGAAATCGATGGGGGTCGGGGTAAATGACCGTTAAAAATATTTTGGAATACCCCATATCCATAGTGAAATGTATAATGGTAGCAGTTTTGTTAACAGAACAAACCTTGGTTAGAACCAGGTTCCGTAAATTAAACTGATATTTAACCGTGGGGTCAAAGGTTCGCCGCACAATAAACGGCAGGTTACTACTATCAGCCCGTACTTACGAGATGAGGAGTTCTTGCTGCACGGTTGAAGGAGAGCAAATTTGAACAGGACTCTGCGGTTTGGGTTTAGATTAGCCGCGGTTACCTTAGACACCACGTAAATAAACGTGACGTTCTATTACAGATCAAACTTAAGGGTCAGATTGAGACAAAATCTTGACCTTTACTTACACGTATCTGTTTCTTCGTTTGCACAACGTGTTTCGATTAATTTAACAGTATTTTTTCTTCTTCTTCTTCTTCTTTTCATCGAATTGGACTTATTTTTCCAACCATTCTCATCCCGAACTCACAAAGGTAATAAACTAATATTTCACACTGTGCAAACTAGGGTCTAGGTCCTCCTGTGTTCGGTGCAATATTCTTGACTGAGTTTCTCGGTTCAACTCCTGGTCCAAAACAAACTTCAGAATGCTTCGCAGGGCTTATAGCTAGTGAGATTAAACAACGGCGCAAAGTTTCGAGGCCCCTAGCCAGCTGCGATAACGGGCAAGTAATTCGTGTCGGGGCTTTTAAGCTCGCCAGACATTTTTCTCGTTTTTTTTTCTCATTTCTTGATTTTTTTCTTTTTTTTTTCCTCCCTCGCTGGGCAGAATTAGCGCATGTATCGAACCGAGGCTTCCCTCATGGTCGATGGGCAAGTTGAACCAACTACCCTCTTCACAGTCCAATGATTTTCGAGATCCTAAGCAAAGTAAGTGTTCGACTAGACACACATACCGTTGCTTTACAATTTGACCGGGTTTCTGATGTCATTAAGCTTACTGCTTGATCAGGAAATCGAAAATCCAGCTGTGTGACTTGCCTTCAGTTGTATAGTTTGGGAACATATGTTCGAGTTCAGGGTTCAGGGTTCAATTGAATTGAAACTCGATTCGTTAAAAGGAAATGCACTAAATTAGTATAAAAAAAAAGAAAAAAAACAACCATAGTCTATCAATTAAATTGATAGTGAAGTTACTCTCAAGATACTTAAATTAAACCGTGGAAATTTGCCTGCTGGTATTTCGAACTATTTGAGTGATCTCCAAATCCTTTGAAAGTTCCGAAACTGAAAGACAGGACTTGTGGCGACCCAAAGAAGGCCTTACGGTCAACACAAACCAGCCCGCAAATCCTGAGGACCCAAGACCGAATCCTCAAGCCAGTGACCAAAAACCAAAAGTCTTAAGGCAGGGTTGAGGCCGAGGATAAACCGCAGAAACTTAAGAGGTACGATAACTTTTTTCCTGCCTCCAGAAGCTTTCGACAGAAATCTCGAAGCATTTCGTAAGATAAAATGCAGCGAAGTGACGTTCTGCATGAAATTAAAACCGGTGAGTTTTCCGCAGCCCCCAGTACAGGCCGTTCATGTGGGTAATCACCGGGATCAATATCACTAGCTTGAACAGAGATGATCAAAGTTTTTCCTACGACCGAAGATGTATCACCGTGGCAATCTCACGTAGGTGCAATGTGTCGTAACTAGAAACGTGCTGCTTGTAGTTGTATGCAATATGCATGAGCCCAGGCTGCAGTACGGGAATTTTTCGATGTGAACATAGTGCACATAGGTGAAGTGAAGAGGAAGAGGAAAAGGAAGAGGAAGAGCAAGAGTAAGAGGGAAAAAGAAGGAATAAAGACAGCTGCAAAGACCAAGGATGAGAGGGACGTGTTCAACGTGAACCAGTGAGTATCGACCAATGGGCATGCCGTGGCTGGACCAATTAGTGCAACAAACGAGAAGCGCTAAGCCGATTATGTTCGATTCTACGTTATTCTGTTTTCTATTTTTAGCTTTTTATTCCCCTTTCATCAAGGCACGCTCGTTTAACGGTAGTGCGATATTGATTGACTAGGTAAAGCGGGACCAAAATGTACGCTCAAGCTGCAGCCAGCCTGCACATTAGCTCCTCGAATTCGCGGTATTCCCGCGCTATTCGCTGACATTATACATCTCTCAAATGTGCATACCTATTCCTCGGCAGATTCTGTTTAGCATTTTATGAAACGGGATATAAATTATATCCGTGAGAAGGCAGCTGCACTTTTCCAGCGCAAAGTAACCCTGCAGCTGTACATTTTTGCATTTACCTATATATTACATATACCTACGTCTGGATCGACGAGAAGATTTTTCTAACAAGATTCGTACATCGAGAACGGTGAAACCTACGGAGCTCTTCCGATATGGAAATGCATGAATGGGATGGCAATATGTACGTACTGCAGTTTAGTGTATCGATAAAAAGAGCTGGATTACCTTTTCACCGGAATGAAATCTTATGAACAAACTTCGAAGCTTCGTTAATAATTCCTTGGCCCCTTTTTCTTACGGAGTATCTCATTTCCGTTTATTGTCCTAACGGGTCAAATCGCGTCTTTAGTTCTCTCAATTTTTTAGAAAGAATTCTTCGGGGCTGATAATAAATTCAATCGAACCTGCGATTTCACGTGAAATTATATTCAAACATCATCACTTACGTACGGATCTGTCTAGATGCATGAAATCTGGAAAAGAGGACTCACCTGAAACAAAAAAATGAACAACTCGTCAGATACCTAATTTGTAGATTTTAACAACAGACAGTATACGTCCTGGGGGTGGAGGAAGATGTTAGAAAATTTTTAGCAAATGAGGTGGAAATCTGTTGAAAAAAAGACGAGAGAATGCCTGGAAATTTCACAGTCTCGTATTCGTTATTCATACACAGACATGTCTCCTTCTTTATTTTAATAGGATCCTCAAAGAAGCGGGAGCACCAAATGCTGTTGAGCGATATGGCAATTTCATCATGTTCTATATTGCAAAAATGTTTCGCCTACACGAATGTGTACCGTATTGTTTTATTATTATTGTTCTTATTATTCTGATCATTTTTTTTTTTGTTTATTCGTTTGTCGTTTAATTTATTTGCGTCGTTCGTAAAATTTCTTCAAACGCGATCCTCGCCTAAGGGTTTACGGTGAGAAAAATATCCGTCAACTTGCGTACAAGGTTGAATAATTCCAGGTTATTTTCAACGATGATATCGGAAATATGCGTGGTACGAATTTTCCCCATTACTTCAACCCTGAGCGAACGGATACAGTTCGCCTCAAGCTAGAATCTGTAAAGCTGACACTAGCTCCGGGCTCTACTTTGACTAGGAAACTCAACAGAAAATTTTGTTGAATACGTTGTAACAGCTGCAATATCAACTATCCGATACTTCATCCTGCATCGAATCCATCCATCAGATATGTTTCAGAAAATATACAAGAAAATGAAAACCAGATCCTTATACCTAGGTACAGAAATACAATAAATTCAAAGATATTGCACGGTGCTGCAGGGTTCAACCCCGACAAATCTATTGATCTAAACTTCTTCCGACTGAGCTTTCCTGACGGCTAGATATTAGAGACAAATCGCTATGCATGACGAATGCTCTCATATCACACGATTCAAGTCTGTTGCCTATTTTTCATTTTTATACTTTTTCTATCTTTACAAGGTACAAATCTCACGTAACAAGATGCAGACGTGATGATTCAAAGGCGTATTCGATTATAAAGATAGAAATAAGCGCAGGACTATAATACATCATGGTACTCGTGGAATCCAGGCAGCCTTGGTTCACCTGAGACAGATTTTCCCGTTGTTATATACTAGTACCTAACCATTTCATTCCGCGAATTCCATACTCGAGTTTCTCCAGGTTGACTCTACGGGTTGACATAGCGGTTGTCAGCGACTGACAAAATCTCTTACATCTTCTTAAATATGCAAATTTAATTTATTCGCAGGTAGTTGACTCGAAGAACTTCACCTAGCTTTGGTTTAACATATACTATATGGATTATCACACGTATGGTTATGCAAAGTCTGCATATTTACATGCAATTATACGAGAATATGAGAGTCCAAAAAATTACAGGCTTCATTTCATCGCGTATTAAAAGAATTAACAAAATAGTTAGCAAATAATTGTAACTGAAGCTAAATTTTCGGGATAAACCATGAAGTCAAATCATCCGGCTCAAAGGAATGTGTTTCACCCTTGCAGACTAAAGGCACTAAAAAATGGCACGTCGTTTTCATTCATTCATGAAGTTATGAACGAGGTTACAAATTTTCGGGATACACATTCATCGGTTTATCTCAGTTTGAAATTTTTCCAACAATGATTCTTCAGACGTATGCAGTGCAGAGGAAAAAAATAACTCTTCGCAATGTTGGGATAAAAATTCTTTTTCTTATACGAAAAGAGTCGAAAAGGTACTCCAGCATCTGAATGGCTATATTTTTACTGGCTGTGTGAAACCGTTCGGATTTTTCGTTTCTTTAGAATAATTTGAAACCATTTGAGCACGTTCGCCATTCTTTTCGTAAATCATTAAAAACTAACGAGAATCTTTTCGTGATTTGAAAGATCGAGTAGTCCACCGATCTCCCAAGTCTACAACCTTCCATTGCGAATCGAAGAACAGACTAAGCTCGATGCTTGACGCTTTTCAAGACCGAAAAATCATTCTATTCAAGTTCAGGTTTTTCGCAGAAGTAGCTTTCAAACCGCTTAAAAGCACCCCGAAAATATAAGTTAAGGAGGTATTAGTAGAGACTAGAGGGTAAAGCGGTGGACCACACTAAACCTGCCCTCAGCCACTGTACTCGACAAGTACACCCTCGAAAGTCACCACAGGCGTGAAACATCGTTTATGAAAATTTCCGCTTTCGGTGAAGGTACATATAAATGCGAAAAAAATTCACCTGCAAAATATTCGTCGCACGATATATCGCACGACGTACCCTAAAGTCTAAGCCAATACCTACAATCGATTTTATTTTCACGCAAATCTTTTTCAAATTCTAATCACGGGCTCAGCTGTCCCACGCAATGTAGGAATTTTTACAATCGTACAATTTATGAGGTACATACGTTAGTATGTTTAGTAGTGCGCAGGTGGCAAATGTATTTTGAATGATTCTATAATTTTTCTCTCTTTCTTTTTTTCTTTTCATTTTAGTAGCGATTCATTCAATTAATTAACACGTTGCATGAATTTCGGTTTAGCAAACAAAGTTATACGAAAGGCAATTTTAATGATTCTATGACGAAATGTAAATTGCGTAATGATGTATATGCAAATAATTATTAATTGCTATAACCGTAAGTTTTTTTTTTTCTTTTTTCTTTCTTACATCTCAGAAAAAGCGTTTGAAGTAAAAAAGGAAGAGGCTCAGAGATAATCTTGTTGTTAGCTATACACTCAGGAGCAAAAAATCTGTATGGACATAAAAAGGAAGGTCTAATTGCAACATGTATTATTCATGGCTATTACTTTAACGCGTGCAACATTTTATCTAAAACAACACATGATGTATAATCAGCGAATGCAATATATCAGTCTTTTTCTTCGACTGCAAAATAATGTTGATGTTCGTTTTTTACAAAAATATACATAAAATACGATGTTGTAGTCGATGCGCATACATAATTATTTCGTTTAATCAAAATCGTTAGCTTATATTATTTGCCTGCATACGTTTCGACAAATTTTTAATAAAACGTTGAATCATCGTAGATACACCTAATGAAACAGATGTACGCGTGTTACATAGAAAAACTTTCGCAAAAAGAGGTGGAGTAAGGAAATTACATTACGGAAGCAAAAACCCGAATTTTTCATCTCGTCGACAAAACGATATTCCCAATTCACAGATAAGATCATCCATTTATTAACAATCGAAATCGACTGTCCGTAAAAATAATTCGATGATTTTGAAGAAACATTTTAATTGGTATATTAAAAAAACCGATAAATTTATATACGAATGAATGAAACTTCGGAAGGGTATTTTGAGGCCACAAATAAAATAAAAATGTATATAGGGACAGTCGACTGACCCTGTTTTCAAAAAGTTCAGAGTAGCTGGTATTCGACGTTGGCATTAGATTTGTTCACGTTCGTGATCACTATCAACGATATTATATGACGACGTGATTTAGATAGTAGTTTAAAATTCATATCAAGATTAGAAGTGTAGAATTTTGAAGCAGGATCGGTGATGCGTCTAAAAATTAGCATTTATACTGAAAACTGGAAACAAGTTTCAGTCGTGCTTCATGTCCTTGTGCAATATTCGATCGTAGACCTTTAGTCTAAAAAATGTATCTTCGCTCAAAGCGGGCAGCAAGTTTAAAAAAAAAAAAAAAAAAAAAAAAACCAGATTTAGTGAAAATTAAAATGTCGTGAATTTCACCAAAGTAATTTCTCAATTGGTTCGAGTTTGATGACATCTTCGAGGGAAAAATTCGTTCGCAAAATCTGGTCGTTTGTCAAGCTGGGAATGTTATTAAAATGCAATTTTTCTCTTAACCTGAAGCTACCGCGAGGTTCAAAAGTTGGAACGATTTGTTGGAACGAAAAGTTGGAACCTCAGTTTCGTTGAAGAAATAGATAAATAAGAACTTTCAATTCCCTATCGTGTCTTCTTTCGCCCGGTCTGCACAAAAACGAGAGACAATTTTAAGCACGCTTTTAAACGTTCATATTGTTCATAACTTCTTTTTTTTTCATATATAAAGCGCGCATTACGTAAAGTCGAATAAGATAGCAGCAAGGCTGCCATATATTATAATTAAAATTACTACAGAAATACTTATCGACCATACGTCATGTCATTTACGAACGTTAATGTTCATCCATACATTCGTAGATAAAGACACGGATAAAATTCTCCGGGTACAGTAGGAACATAGGCGTTGAATTTATTCTGTATTTCTTGTGAGAATATAGCTAATACATATTGCATGGACATCTAGACCGTGAAGGTTCAGCTCTAAACGTTGACAGGGTATAACTTCATTTAACCCTCCATGTTTTATTAATTTCACGGAATTTATGTCCCGTCCATTATTCACCTCTCAGATATGTTTAAGGGGACCAGTACAGCGACTTTTTGAGAAATGATCATAGTCCGAAATCAATTTATTTCATCACCAAAGTTCATTTCACATCAAAATATTTTTCTTTTTCCAAATCCTGTGTCGTAAGGATTTTAGAGCACCGTTGGACCGATTCAGGTCATCTTGGATTCATTTTCTTCAGAAAACAAATCCTCATCATGTGACTGTAGGAATTTTGAAAATTTTTCGTTTTCGCCAAGTTATTTAAGAAATGAGTGATAGTAATTTTTGCAAATTTGGTAAATTGATCATAACTTATGACATAATTTTTTATTTTAAAATCCCTACATTCACAAGGTGAGGAATGGTTCACCGGAGAAAATGAGACGTCAAGAGATTGAATTGGACCAACGGTGTGCCAAAATCCTTACGTCACATGATTTGGAAAAAGAAAAATATTTTGATGTGAAATGAACTTTGGGTATGAAATAAATTGATTTCGGACTATGACAATTTCTCGAAAAGTCGTTGTACTGGTCCCCTTAAAACAGGGTTTTCCAAATTCCATGAGAATTACAGGTGTTCCATGAAAATTTCCAGCGTCATATCCTCGTGTGCCTAACATTGTTTTCGATTTGTCATATTCGAGTAAAAAAAGGAAAATGTCCTGCAGAAAAATTCTTCAAGATTCCATGAGGATCCCAGATTTGTCCTATCGCTGGATACGCTGCTAAACGCACCACGCCGTAATGTGAGAATTTTACTCCTGCTATACGCGTAGTGAATTCCATTCCATTTCAAGTTTAGGTTTATCTGGGTAATTAATTTTCCTGTTAAAAAAATCGGCTCAAGTTAATAGGTATACTTGCGTAGCGTTGGGTGTTCACCTGGAATTCGGGTTGACTAAAAGCTCCTGCGCAATTTCTGTTTCGGCCAAAAAGCTGACAGTTGAAATAGCGGGCGTGAGAGCTGCGCGAGCTAGCTCTACAGAATTGTGCGGAACCTATGGACCATGGCCTGTAAACTGTAAGGGTATGAGGACTCACCCGCATATCCAGGAATGTCGCCTCCTGGGAATGCTGCTGGGAGGTACAAGTAATAGAGGAACTGTTCCGCCAGTAGTTCCTCCACCCTCGCCAGCCGGAAGCCGAAGCTCCGGGACCTGAAGGCTGCTGTTCATTCTCAGTTTCCTGCCTGACGAACTCCAGGGTGTCCAGGACGTCCAGGGTTCGCGATTCACGACGACCACGCGCCCATCATAATTCCCAACTCTCCATGGCTCACCCACTGAAGAAACCATAATCAATCCATGGCTAATTTCAGGCTGCACTTTGTGTCCATTATTATACGCGTGCGGAAATCCTCTTTTCTTATTTAAGTAGGTTTTACAGCCAATCCACGTAGCGACACACTAATATAATATGGTTAAAGGCGCAGGCACGTGCTTGAATATTCATTTGAAAATAAAAATGATAAGATGCATTTCCGACAGCGATCCCGAGTAGAAATGAGGTCAGGCTCGAATCAGGCCCATGTCGGGCCCGAATCAGGCCCGGATCAGGCCTGATAGTTGCCTGATGTAACGCTATGTTCCGTCAGGGCCTGATCAGGCAGTACTACGAAATACTAGAGCCTGATCAGGCCCTGACGGAACATAGCGTTACATCAGGCTGCCTGATCTAATTTCTACTCGGGATATTGGCTAAAATTATCCATCCAATAATTATTCCTACAGCGATCATTGATCAATAATTCCGCAATATTGCGACCGTTACTCGATCGATCATTGTCCCTCTGCACTCCAGTAAAAATCTTATTACATTTTTGACTAAACTAAATGAATTTTCCGAATTCGGTAAAGAATCGAAAGCTTTTTTTTATGCTCCGCGGTTTGTTCCCGAGGGATCAGTATCACCGTATCGCGAACGGTGGAAAAATTGGCACACACACGCGGGGGAATACCCATCATCGGAATTGACTTCATCCAGAAGATTCATTGGAATCTAGTAGCTGCGATATATAGTGTTTCGATCCTGTTTTATCTCTTCACTATTTCATAGCAAAATATTGCATATAAAGTCACCATCGGTACCTATACGTATCTTATTTGTACGCATATTGCTACATCAACGACCAAATCAGCGAGCAAAAACACTTTCGGAAAAGTGAGATGATTATTAATTAGCGTTTAATTATACGACGAATAGGTGAGTTTGATGCGATTCTCTAGCGAGCAGATCGTACCTACATTAATTCGATTCGATCTGACTTGATCCAGCGACGAGGATTAAAATCGGATTATTCGCGACTGGAATAACTGTAGATTCTTTTCAAACAAATGCCTCTACTTGTAGGTTCAGTTTTTTCGTCGTTTTTTGCCAAACATCAATTCCGTGTAAATTCCAAAATCTATCGAAGATCCAAAAAGTTGTTCTACCGATCTATTTGTTTCATATAAAATTTGTGAAAAAATATTATAAAATAAAATAAACAATCACGATCAACACATGATGTCAGAAGCGTGTCCAGCATGACGTGGATTGAATCATATATCCGTATACGAATACGCGTGAAGCGTAATCACGCGTAACATATAGCCCATCGTTAACAAGCACGATCGGCACTAATTAACCGAACAGAGATTTTTCGTTTTTCGTTTTCTTCCTTTCGGTTATATACTGATTAAAAATAAACGTGTGTACGTGTACATTATATGTATGTATGTATATATATACCTATATACGATCTCGGGAACCGCGCATGACCTCGTTTTTTCGTAAAAATTATTATCAATTAAACACGTTTTGTGGATCAAAGCCGCATACATAACATATATGTATATAATTATGTGCAATAAGCAGGCTGCCACGTAACTATATGTAAATTGTCAGTAAATTATCATGTAAACGTGGTCTTTTTTTGTTTTTTTTTTGTTTTCTTTCCTTTTTCGTACTTTACTCGAACTCTTATTTTTCATTTTCGTTACTTTATCTGGTGAAAAATTACGGCCGTATATAAGTAACCCTGCGATACGACCGTCGAATGTCGGGGGCATATAGGGTATGTATGTGTACCTACATATACTACCTGTCCGAAGTATAATACCCCGCTTTATTAACGGCTCATACCTCTCTACGTATGTTATACAAAACTTAAACCTTATCCAAACCACGAAGTAGCTGATGACTAAAAATACTGCCGAGATATGTTTACGTAATAAAAAAATAAATACATCGCTTATAGACAGGCGAAATTGGGCTGCACGTGGTTCAAAAGTCGCAATACTATTTTATGCAAATTCCAAACGACGGAAACTCGGCATCTATTGTTTCAACCAGACGTTCCTACTATGTAGTGTCTTCTTTTTTTTCCCCCTTTTTCAATCGCTTCGCCATTATACCTGGCCGATTCTATTTTTTTTTTTCGTCAGGTGAATCGCTCCTAGCAACTCCAGCTGTCTACCTATCATCGTTATACGACTTGTTAAACCGTATAGCGAATAGTAGGAACTTTATGCTGTCAACCTTGAACTACGTGACACGAATTAATAAATATATACTCAGGTATATATGCTTGATGAATATTTCTTTTTTCTATTTTTTTCTATTTTCTTCTCGATACTTTTTTTCAACTTTTTTTTCCCCATCTTACAAGTAGATTGTCCGTAGAATAGGAAATTAAGATTCGTTAAGCTGACGTTAAAAGCAATCAGTCTAACGCGAGATAAAGTATCGTATATAGGTATTACTATACCTAGGTACACAATATGTAGTATATGGATCATTCATTTATCCCTATGAACAATATAAATCTACGATACTATATATTTCGACAAATTATATAAATTATTGTTAAATAATCGCGGATTAAATTGAGATACCGAAAACCGATAATGTTCGAATCATGTTCGAACGGTGAATCGATTTATTATAAGCCATATATAATACCTAGGTATACGCAATGTGCGAAATAAAAGGCACGGACTGTTTCGCGAATCGAATAACGACGGATTTTGACTCGCGCATCGCATCGTGTGAAAAACAAAAAAATAAAAAAAAATAAACGATCGTTACAAAGAGATTGGATTAACCACTCGAGGGTAGCAGATAGGCGGGTGAGGGAAGGTCAAGATAAATTACAACCCAAAAAATTTATACTGGGGAACAAAAAAGAACAAAAAAGAACGAAAAAGAGGGAAAAAGAAAAAAAGTTGTTAGCAGGAAGTGGCGCGTGTAGCATCTAAACGGAAATTTATTTAACCTGCTGGCTAAGTTATTATACCTGAAGAGAAATTTAGTTTTAGTTATTTTGAGTTTCTTTTTTTTGTCTCTTTTCTTGTTTCTTTTTCATTTAGGTATAGTCATGGGAGATCTTGACCTCAAGTTTAGAATAAATTTACTCCTCCTCAGGAAGATGTTATAAGGCTATACGCTTCTCGAGTTCTTTTCACGCGTTTATGATTTCCGCAAGCGAAAATTTACGAGTTTTTGCGCGACGCTACAAGGCTAGTAGAATGTATTAGCGAGACACTCGCTCATCTCTATCTCTATCTCTATCTCTCTCTCTCTCTCTCTCTCTCTCTCAGCTCTGGCAAGTTTTAAATTATACAGTCACTTCAGTTTTCTTGATATCGTAAAAAAGTGGATGGCACTGAACCCGCGAGTATAAACTTATCATAGGCTGGAGAAACGCGAGCGCGAGTAATAGCCGTTCGCGCTATTAATTAAACAAGTTTTATTTTACCCCTCTGACCGTACAGACGAAAATTACGAAAATGGTAATCAGGACCAATTACTCGTATTTAACGATCGCTTTTAATTTCCACAACTTTATTTGAGAGTACCTCTTCGCTCCGCAGAGACACGATAAAAATTTGTTCGTCCCACAGCTGATGCGTTAGTTGAAATTAAAAAAAATAATCCATAAACATCAATAAGAGTCTCGAGTGGGTATCGAGATCCGTGCGGGACTGTTAATTGTTTTTTTCTTTTTTACCTCAATCGGATCTTACACAGGCAATATTTCAGTTTCAAATAAAAAAAGCGAAAAATCTTGTAAATCGCAGGATAAAAAAAAATTTCTATACAAGTGAAACAGGACCCGCGAGACTACCGGTGTAATAATGCCCACGCAAAATTTTATAACTCCGCGAATATGTAGCTACTTAGGCATCTAATGACGCGCGTCTCCAGTGACGTTTTGGCAAAAACAAAGCAAAAAATTGAAAATAAAAAAGAATTTATTCCAACGGCGAGAAAAAGAAAAAAAAAAAAAAAAAAAAGAAACAAATTTGACGATGTTTTCGATCCTCGTATAATTATTTCATCGATGTAGAGCTTAAACACGAATATATATACTTAAACAAGATTCTAAATTATCTCAAATTCGATAAACTTTGCGGGTATATTAATATACCAGCAGCGTCGCATTAACGGGTCGAATATATATTTTGGGTAATTTATGATACTCAAAACGTGGTGTTTTATATACTATATAATCTAGATTTGGAATAAGAGTAAGAAAGACGGAAGTATTTTAAGATAAATTTCAATCCACGTATGTAGGTAGATTATTTATAGTATAATCTATGGATGTATAAACATCATGTGTGTTTCGCTCGGCGAACTCCCTTTCATCCCCTTAATGAAAGGGAAAATTTCAGGGTGTTCTTGTTCCGCGAGAAAATTTCGAAGTCATTTCCGCAGGTCGTGCGGTCGTTTGAGAAACCGTAGAATGAGAGAGTGCCCCAAAGTTCGAAGAGGAGTTCGCGAAAAATGCAAAGCGAAGATTATTAAAACGCGATTTTCTTTAATTAGAGGAAAAACTACGCTCGCGGTTTTTAAAATGACTACCATGATCGACCGCGCGAGCTGCCAATTCCAAGTGCCTATTTCGAGGATTCAGCGAGATCGTGTTTTCGGGCCTGTTTCTGTCCAGAAATAAATAAGATCTTGCGTAAAATTATCTTTGCGAAAAACTACATTCCTGTACACTTTGACGCAGATATTAATAGATAAATTTCAGAGTTGATAGTTTTTATTTAGAACGTTTCTCCGCCCACGAGCATGTGCGTCCCTTAATCCGTAGCGAAACTTGCCAGTAGGCAATTTGAATCGGGCGAAAAAATAAATCTGGTAAATAAATTTTCAGCTACTTGGCAAAAATCACAGACATTATCTTCCGGTGAGTGAGAGAAATATTTGAGATTCGATTTGATTAGATGGCTTCAGTCGCATCATGGTTATTCAGTTCAACCGATATCTTCCTATACAGAATTCCCGCGACAATTAAGCTCGCTTTACGAGGTTGTAAATCCATTTTACGCCTTGCCTCGGTCCCATTAACGACATCGGAGCAAGCTAGCTAAGCTCTGCTTCCGCGCTCATAAATCAGAATAACTTTTTGTAAAAATCGAAAAGATCAGTTAAAATTTAGCAACTTTGTTCGCGCCGTTAATCCAATCGATACAATATCCCAATGTTGTTATAGCTTGAATATTAAACTTTTTTCAAACAATCCAATTCAATACTTTTTCGGTTGGATCCGAGTCTCGATTGCATAATTTGAGTAAAAAGAAAAAAATGACGAAGAAAGCAGGTTGCGTCAGAAATTGCGCGAATTTAATGGGCTTCGATGCACGCTGCTCCACTTCGAAAACGCGATTGGTAGTTTCTCCCATACCGCACAACTGATCGTAATGAAATTTTGGCAATAGCTGTTTCATCTTGGCAGAAAGTGGCCGGGTATTCAGTTTTTTCGAAATTTCCAATTTTTTTTTACAGACTCATTTATCGTCGGAGAAATCGTCGAGTTATCAACATACTCACTCGATTTATTGCACTTTTGAAATGCTTAGGCACTCGGCTGTGGCAAACCGCACATTCTGAGCACTACCTCATATCATTTGATAAATAAACGACCGAGAAACTACGATTTTGCGTGATACACACGTTTTAGACGTGATAAAATGGCGGGATTTCATCCAAATCTGCATAATATTTATTTATGCACTTGTTCTCATTAGTCCACAGTGCAATCTGTTCGCTTTATCCTACCGGTCGGGGCAAGGAAGTTGTACAAGGCGAAATGATATCTACCTGATATGCATGCACGTATATATGTATACACACATGATACCGCTTGGATAAAGACATCCGTGCGTTAAAATACACATACGATTAATCTCGGCGGTATGTGATGTGCTTTTTATTATTTTTACGATTTATTTATGAGAATATTTGGGCGGTGATCTAAGGCCACTTAATTACTGTGATAATTTTTATACGACTTAATTTCATACAGGTGTGTCAATTGACAAAGGGCTTGTCTTGCGAAGCAATTCAAGTAACGCGCGCAGAAGGTCGCGTCGTCGGTGCTATTAGCTGTAATTAAACGTCATGCGATCGTTTGCAAAACGTCTACAACGCATTAGAAATTAAATTACGAATGTTAAGATCGAATTCCCGTAGGTTTGTAGTACAGAGATTCGAATCAATTAATTCATGCAGCCACAAAAGATCGCGAATTATTATTCTACGACTTCGAATTCTTGGCCGAAAAGAAGCCTCGAATGAAAATCATTGATCGACCAAATTTCCGTCACCTTGCGCTGCAATAATGCAACTAATTCCAGAAGCTGGTTCAATGATGTGCGTAAGTGGTCTGGTAAGTGTAATTAACCCAATTTTACGTAATTGGTGACAAGCACAAAGCGCAGTGCATATCTTGATTGTCCTAATCACATATTGTCCACCGGAACATGATGGGCACCACTGCAAGGTTGTGCGACCTGCAAGCGCATGCATAATTACGTGGAATAGATTTCTCTAACTTAATATAAGTCACATGGCATCCACTGCAACGTCGTCGAAGAGAGGATCAATCAATTTTCCTCAAAGCAGGTGCATCATCATGATGCAAAAAGAAGATAATTTCATCTCATTTTGCGGTTTCGAAATTACGTTGAGAATCTTATATTGAATACTCTTTTGCATCTGCATTCCAGCCTTCAAGAATTCCAACATTCCGAACTACAACGTTTCTGAAAATTCGATACATCGTCTCTACGAGTGCAAAAATCAGTATTTTCGAGTAAAACTTGACCATTTTTGTTTCAAATTGCGCATTTTTGACTATGAAAAAAATGTCGAGACCAAGTTTTTCCCACCTCAATTTATTCTGCCTATAGCCTTACGTTAGCTACAGCAATCAAACAATTGGCCCTGACTTAGGTATATATCATGCCGAGAGGAAATGTACGAAGTAATCCATAACTTGACGTCATCAAAGTACAATCGACCAATCACAAACGCGAACGGAAGCTTCAGTTCATTCTGCGGGACAGCTCAACGACGAGTTTAACGCGGCTTGCTCATCTGCTGAACAGAAACGAAATTGGTGGTTCCTAGCTCTACTCTGCACTGGCGATAGGTACGGTTTAACGTAGATAATGATTGGGTATAGACGGAGGGGGTTAGCCTAAACCGCAGATTAAGCATCGCGAGGGGTTTCAGCCCAGGAGGAACCTGCTGGCCCGAAAATTATGGCTCAAAAATTGCTTCCGCGTAAAAGTTCAGAGCGCGATAAGAGTGGCACATTAATTCTGCGCGAAAGAGGGAAGAGATATAAGAGGCTAGGAAATCTGATTGGGAGTCTTTTCTTGTTACAGTCTCTTTTAATAATTGGTCAAATTTTCAACTTTTTCGAAGAGTAAGTTCTGAGTTCGAGAAAAAAGTTAACTTCCTTATAGTTGCGCGTCTTGAACTCCTGCAGACTCTGGATATTCTGTGAAAATGAACCCTCGCAGCTTTGAACTAGTATAAATTGGTACAAATTGAAAGCAGAACAATGCAGCATCGTTAAATTGCTTCTGGGTATACGACGGGTTGTATTCGTTAAATCCGATTTGAGAAGGCGGAAACTATGGCCGAACTTTAAACTCTGAACTTTGAAAAGTACGTTCCTTCGGAGGAACGGTTGATCGCGAACTGGTTGTTACCTATAGCGGGTCCGATTCCCATGGGTAATCTTCAATCGTAGATTCAAAAGGCGTGGAGATTGTTTCTACGGGAAGACAGAGGGAGGAGATCAAAGTTTTCACGATTTAAAATTCGTCTGCACACTGCTGCAGTCTCCTCGAATATCAATGAGAAATTAATCGGCAAATTTTTTTTTCGCGAACTTGAACAGCTGTCTGGGTACGTGTTAGCAAAATTTTCGAATAGGAAGAAGGAAGAAAACATTTTTGAAAGTGTATAATTCTTTACTAGAAAAAAAAAAACCGATCCGATCATTCCAATAGTTTTCCGATAGAAAATTCCCGAATCAACTTTCTTTTTCGTTACTGGGTGCATTATTCCCCTCAATAAGCGAGTGGAATTTTGAAAATGCCATAATCACCCTCAAAGACATCCTTGAGGATGGAAATGTATTCCTGGATAGCTAATAATGAACAACGGTCATAAATAATTATGGATTTTGGACCTGCAGACATTTCATCTTCTTTCTTCATTTCCTTTTTTTTTCTCGTTTGGAAACGAAGGATTGATTTATTTTTGATAATTTGTAATCTTGTGACATTAGGCTTGTTGAGTGATTTTGAAAAAACTACGCTATAAATTATTTTTCCCGAAGTGAGGCATCGACGTAGATGTAAGGAAGATATAATTTACTCGTAACATCCGTGCATGGATTCGAATAAGGAAGTCTTTCTGTTCCCGAGAGGACTGCGGCTTAATAGAAAAATCCTCTTTTCGTTATTTTGTATTCTTCTCGAAAGCGTAGGTATCGCGCGTGTGTGTGTGTGTGTGTGTGTGTGTGTGTGTGTGTGTGTGTGTGTAATAACGAAAATATCGTTGATTCTCGACTTTGCATTAGCGTCGCAGCAGAGACGTCAATTTAAACTATGACGGGAAACGAAGGCGACGCGACGCGCCACGACACTCGGAAATCTCGCGATTCTATAATCCACTTTATTCGATCTCGCGCGCGTTTTACGTTTATCTCGACCAAGAAATTTTAGCGGAAGTTGGAACGGGATAAAGACTCGAACAATGGTACACTAAACGTAATGGATTCTGATCCGGATGTGTTCGACAATCGAAGAAACAGCCAATCGGCGCTCTGGATTTTTGTAGTCCAGAGCGCTGGTTGACTGTTTCGTCTAACTAGATTACACATCCGGCTCAGAATCCATTACGTTTAGTGTACCTACCCGGCGCGGGTGCGACGTTGAGTAAAAAGCAATTCGGATAAAATCATCTCTGGAATATCGCAAGTGATCTGCATGGGCATACATATAACTTTTAAAACGTCGGAAATTCTGAGATTCGTGAATGGAAAGAAAAAAAGAACAAAAAATGAAACATTTCTCTAATTTCCAAAGCTGTGGTTCTTCGTAACTCGTATAGGTACTATACACAAGCCTCTGCGCACCTTTCATCTCTTTCAAAGGTAGAAATACATCGACAGCCTGCACGAGCGAAAGTCACGAGACCATATTTCAAAATAAATATCACGAAGAAGAAAGAAAGAGCAGAATCGTTTGATCGATGACTCGCGAATTGGCCTGAGAGATTTTGGTGCTTCTTCATAGAATTAAATCTCATTTCATTATATCTTTCACGTCGTAATATTGAGCTACGAGTGGAGCTTGCTGCAGACGCAGTCGAGTTAACATGGTAGGTATGACGTCAATCACGAAACGTATAAAGTATTTTTTTTTTTTTTGTTATTTTATTCAATTTTCTTTCGATGTTATTCATCAATCATGTTCACCGTCCAGACGGACAAAAAAGTTTTGAAAAAAAAAAAGAAAAGTTATTTACTTCTCTATTAGAATTTAGAGCAAAATCTATATACGGGAAAGATGGGGAAAAAAAAAAAATTAATGAATAATTGAATGAAATAAGAAGAAGAAGAAGAAGAAGAAGAAGAAGAAGAAGAAGAAGAAGAAGAAGAAGAAGAAAAGGAAAAGTAACTTCCCAAGTGTACAAAAAGTACCCGTTTTCTATGCAAATGTAATATTTTTAAACAGCTATGTGCACGCTCGAAGCCCGACCCTTCAGGAACTCTGAATATTGCGGAAATTTGAAAGGAATTTAGATCCTGAATCCCGGGGTCACTGATCTCCGGATCTTCGAGCACCGAAACAGACCGATGCCCAAAGCCAAGATATCCTCTTCAATGTGCGAATTTTGGTTTTTGTAACACTGTATGGAAAGTTCTTACTTTGTGTACCGAAAATCGTACGAAAAATAGCATATTCTTGATAATCTTAAAAAGTGTGCGGGAAGCAACATTCCCGCACGATTTACCCATGCGGGAATGTTGATTCCCGCACACTTCCCGCACTAGTATAATAATATACTATTATATCTTGGTTCAATTTTTGGTTATTAAAATTTACATAATAGGTATGTATGAAAATTTGATATTAATTAGATCTACGAAAGGTGGAATATAATTTGTAGACATATCAACCTCGGTGTGATATAATCAATTATAATTCACGCCTAGAGCCAAATGGTTGAAAAAAAATTCATTCCTGAGTTTGTAATAATGTGTACAGGTAAGTATATTTGTTCTGTTTCACAAAGAGCGAAGAACCTCTATATCACAAGGTTAATTTAGTTTAAAATCGTATTGCGTCACGCGTTTCATTTAATGTAAGTCGACTCTGTCTAGTGTAGGTATATCGATTTAATTACTGGATAATAACATAAATTAAGATCAGCTGTGTGAACGCTACCACGCAAATTGGTTTCCGCTATTCGCACACTACGATTATTTGCCCGTCATGCAATAAACGGCATTAATATTTCGAGAGTAAGTAGCAAGTAGCAACTGACACTGTGTACCATAAAATTGCGAATCTAATTGCACCTGTGTTTTGCCTACATATCCCCAGGCTTTTATGCACTATTATTTTCATAATGGACTTTTTATGATCGTGTGTATAAAATTATTCGATTAGTAATCGAAAAGTAAAAAAATTATCAATGCGGCAGCGATCTATAAAATATGATCGGAGTATTTCAACGACGAGATTGTCTCCGGGATTATAAAAGATCAAAAATTTTGAAATAAAAGTGAAGATAAAAATATTTATACGAAAATAAGAGATATCAAAACGTCAAAAGCGGGTAATTAAATAACACCGACGATACGGTAGCCGGAGCTAGCGTAGGTCCGATGTAGAAGTTAATATAATGAATCGATCCACTCATTTCATCTGTGCAAATATTATTTCTCTAATATGTCTATAGGTATGTAATATGCATGTGTCTACGTATACGTGAGCTGGTTTTGAAGGTATCTCATCCGCGGATCGGTGTCTGACACTGTCTGACAGTTAATATTCTCGATATTAAGTGCGGCGAACAATTTTATTGCCGGCGATCGTTAAACATATAAAATATCTAAACGATCGTCAAATTTAGGTGGAATGCAACAAAAAAGAAGAGAGAAAAAAAATAAAATGAAAAACGTCGATCATAAATCTTTCGCTGGGACACATATCGCCGTGTTTAATGACATAACGTCATATGATTCATTATATCTATGATATAATTATATATTGTCATTTTTGGATCTATGTAGTAGTTTGAGACTGAAGATAACGCGAGAGATGCACAACCTCTTTCGTTTCAACGAATTAATTTATTTATTTATTTACATTTTTTCTTAATGGCTCATTGTTTTACCCACTCACATATGTATATCAGTATAATTTCGCGCCTTATGGACGTGCGGTTGAAAGTTTAATTATTATTCACTCTATCCCCGCGTCGCGTATTATCGCTTATAAAGTTATAACTTATACACAACGATTCGCGTATAAATCGATGTAAATTTATATACTTATATGTTATATACACTTACATTTATATATATATAATGTATTGTATATAGCCAGAAGAATCTTTTTGTTAAGGTAGTATAACACATAGTATAGTATAAGTCTCTCGATTACATACGAGTTATGTAGAGAAAAGCGACGAAGTTTATATTAGCTTATCTCGCTAGAAACGAAGTGAAACGCGATAGCTTGTAGGTATAGTTTACGATTTGATAATTTTTTCTTTCCCTTTTACGTTTACGTTTTTTTTTCTCTCTCTCTCTCGTTTTCTTTACAAATTTCATTCAATTGTCAATTAAAAATATTTCTACAGACGTGACAAATTTTTTTTCTTATTTTCCTTTCTTTTTTCTCTTCTTTCTTCTATGCTCTTCGTTTCTTCATTACAATAATCATATATAATCCCCAAACTTTTGACTATAATAGAATTTATAAATAGAATAAGAAAATAATCAACCCATATACTATATTTCTACCTTGTCTAGTCAAGAATCGCGTGTCATTTCGACACACGTATGTATTCGTGTACGCACATAGGATATAGCTACCACGTAAATTCGATCACTAAAAAGAAAAGTATCGATCAAATTGTTACTAGCAAACGAGAGAAGAAGAAGAAGAAGAAGAAGAAGAAGAAAAAAAGACACACACACACACAATCACAAACTCCAGTACCTACAGTAAATTACACGGCCCTTTTCAATCTGACGATAAATATATATCAGTAGATGATGGTAGGGAGGGGGCAAGGTGGGGGACACCTCACCTAAAAATTGATAAGAAAATTTGGAAGAAGAAATAAATAAATGAAAATAAGGGACAAAAAAAAAAAAAAAAATTTATCCGATACCCATTTCCTACGAATCTTATGTACTTTCCCGCGGTAAATACAATATATACATATATAATATATCTATGACGAGAAAAATACGAACAATATAATTGAATTGCTGAATTTTTTTTTCTAATGATGATAAAATAATAAGTGTAGGTATACGCTAGGCACGTAAAATTCCAGTAGGCTACTAGTGTGTGTAGAATTTGTGCATGTATACGACCGCCAGCGCCGCCTAACTTCTGTGCCAGGCAACTCTGGGGTGAAAATCGCATGCATGTATACGAAAACACAAGCTTGTTCATACGAGTGTAGTAGTACGAGCCTAGCGTATAGATAATTTTCTTAAATCGATCATAATTATTGGTATATATATGAATTATTATCGCGAGAGGGATATGCTATCTATATAATTATAGTAGTTGCGCACTAATGATTTCGAGTAACGGTTACATACATTATATATAGGGGGGGGCAAAATGGACCACTGAAAAAAGAGAAAAAACCGATTGACGGTGAAAAAACTGGAGTATGAATATGAACTTTTTTTTTCCCCAAGGGGTCCATTTTACCCCATCCTCCCTTATATATATATATATATATAGATAAGAATATACCTATATTGTACATATATGTATATGTATATGTATATATAGTGGTTGGATAATTTTTAGCAGTTATAATAATAATATATTGACACTATTTTAAACCGCTGCACTTTTAGATTACTATATATGCTATATCCCTGCAGCGCGCGGTCGTGCGCGCGGTCTTGTTGTAACAATATTTACCTTAGCTTGTTCGTCAGAAATCCTTGTCGCACATGCACCGTTTAAACCTAATCATTTCTTTTTTTTGCTCTCTCTCTCTCTCTCTCTCTTTTTCTCTCTCTCTCTCTCTCTCTCTCTCTCTATCTCTTTCTCTTTCCTTTATCTTTTTTTTTCTCTTCTTTCCTCTATTTTTCCTTTTTTCTTTTCAAACAAGCACTGTGATTTCAAGCAAATTAAATTAGCACTATTATATATCAGCACAATATAAGCGCACACTACGTTTTTAAGCTGAAAAATAGTCGCGGGAAGAAATAATATCGGGGACTCTATATTATACAATATTATCTTGGAGTTGGGAGACTAGAATTATTATTATTATTATTATTATTATTATTATTATTGTTATTATTATTATTATATTTGAGGATATAATCTTTTATCTAACAAAATTACGCCATTTAATCTATTGTTTATAGTTAAAGCCTACATATATATATATACATATATATATATACATGTGTGAATACATATACTATATATATATATGTATATGTTCTAGAAAAGCACTACATATTTTATATACATAATAATATGATAAATAAATAAATATATGCTATATACATATTAGAGTGGTGAAGGTTTTTTCTTTTTTCTACATTTTCATGGGCACTTGAAGAAAGTTATGAGGAATCCTGGAAAAAAAAAAAAAATCTGTGTAAAAAGTTGACAACATTGAAAAATATTTAGAGCTCGCTACCGGCAATTGAAATAATTTAATTTAATTGGAAAAAAGGTATAGGTACAAGTCGTATGGAATCTTCGAAAGACAGTTTGACCATTTGACAAATATATCCAGTTTACTCTCCATGACAAATATATATGGCCTAGAATTATTCACTATTATGTCTTCTACTCACACGAGGACGATTGAACGAGTACTTTCAACTGAATACTATTATTTTTGATTTTTGATTTTTGATTTTTTGATTTTTTTTCTGATTTTTCGTTCCTTTCAATCAATTATGAATAATTAATTGAAAATGATCGTTGTTTCCTTTATGCCTCGGTTGCGACCTCTAAACATTGTCCAATGTTGTCGAGTTTTTACACAGATTTGTTTGTTCTTTTTCTTTTTTTTCTGATTCCTCATAACTTCATTCGTGTGCCCATGAAAAAGAAGAAAAAAACAAAAAAAATGAACCACCCTAATATATATTTATATAAATATAAATTTGCTGTGAAGAAAAAGTTAAGAAAAAAAGATGAAAATTGAACAATATTATGCAAAAGCCTTGCAAGCTGAAATAAAAATATAAAAATAACAAAAAAATAACAAAAAAATATTTTATCTAAAATAGAAGTGAACTGAGTTTAAAATCTATCTTCATCAATTGTATATTGTTGTAATAATAATCGTTCAGGTTATTCGTAGTACACGTAATATATATGTGTGTGCGTACTTTTAATTATAAATATTGATTGAAAACAGTTGTTGTTGCTGTTGTTGGTGTTTTCGTTGTTTTTTTTTTTTGTTTTTTTAAACACAGTTTATTTCTCATTTGCGTATATGAAAGCAAAGTCTTTTTATTTTGCATAACACTTCGTTAATCATTATTATAATATACATATCAATCGATTTAGTAATAATCCTTGTTTACTTCTCGATTTTCTGTTTTTCTGTTTTTCTTTTTTTTGATTTTTCTTTTTTTTTTTTGTTCTTTTGATTTTCTACATCATCGCGGCTCCCACCCTTCGCTCTCTTTTCCTCTTTTTAATTCTCGTATTTTTTTGTTTTTTTTTTGAAAAATTTGTCAGGCCTACACGCACGAGGCGAAACTACAACTGTGGCTTCGTTTAAGGTAAGGCAACTGAATGACGCTCGCGGACCGCGGCATGGTTTGCCACCGGAGCTCGAGCTTTGCTAACGAAGCTTGCCGGAGTTTGACGGAAATTTACGAATAGAAACCTGCATTTTTATACTACATACACGTCTTTAAGTATAGCGTAGATACGTAGAGCAATACGGGTACACGGGTATGGTACGGTACTACAGTCAATGTCAAAACCGCATTGAGGTAGGTCCTGAAATCCGATAACGCGGTTATCGTCAAATAGAAACTATATGTTATGTAATATGCAATTTTGTCGCGATGGCGAAGGTCGCCGCGCGGGTTCATCTAGATGTACATAACATGATGTACAAATTGATTCGGAATTCTTGACGAATCTCTTCGGAATCTCTCGGAAAGAAATCATTTTTCGGAAATATTTCGACAAAGATTAATCCCCCAAGAGATTCGTCACGTAATCTGAATTATATGATCGCCTTAACCGGTCAGACAATCTCATTTTCATTACCATATATATTTTTTTTTTTTTTTTTGATCTAAACCAACAAAAGCTCGAATTTCGAGGCTGTAGAGTTTCTCAGTATAAACACATGGAGCATATTATGTCGTAATAAGCACCAAAGATACGATTTTGGTGACATAAGCTCGTGCATTTTTTTTTCTTTTTTTTTTATGCCGTAATTAGTTGTGAAAATTATGAAAAGGCATAAATAATTCGAAATTATGAATTCGAAAACCTAAATCCAAGAAGTCGTATTTAGGTGGATACGACTTTCTGCTTCTCTGTTCTTACAACAAAAATTGAATGTTCAAAGGCGTATCTAGTTGAGATACGATCTTCTGCTTTCAAGTTATCCGTTTTTTGGTTTATATTTTAAGACGGATACGACCTTCCATGTTTTCGATTGTTGAATTGGTTATTCTTTAAGCTTTTTCGAAATTTTGATGTTTCTACTTTTAATAATGACACAAAGTCGTATAATGTCGCTCAATACGGCCTTCTGAAATTAGTGAACGTGATTATTTTCCGTTTAGTTCGATCCGATAAAAGTCGTATGCACGAAGTTCTGCTTTTGCTTGTCAAATTTTCAATTTCAACGTACCTACTTTTTTTTTCTAACGAAGTTTTAGATTTTTCGCGTAAATAGCTAAGACAAAAATTATACGACTTTTTGATTTACAAAATTTCTAATGGTCGTATCATGACACTTTACGACTTTATGACATTAGACACGCGATATATAAACAGCACATCTATATCGCGATTTAACAACGTTTTCCGCTGCACTTTTTTCTTTTTTTTTGACATCATTTTTCAAGGTACTTCTCATTTGCTTGTGCACATCTGGTAATGTGATACATAGTGTAGGTCACGAAATATGAGATAATGATCCTGATCTCGTTTTATAATCGAAAAATAATAAAACAAACGTCAGCCATCAGGCAGAAGACCATCGCTTTTACTTTTTTGGCCATAAAAGTACGATCACGCAGTGACGAACCGAAATCGATCCAAGTTTGAAAAGCCCGATGTTAAATCGTCATTGGAATCTCGATTTTCTATCAAAACTTAAGATCCGTTAGCCCGGAATCGTTTCAGGTTAATTTTTTCCCGAGGAAAAAAAGTTTTTCAAATTGATTTAAAAGTTTTTTCTTGTTGCTACCATAAGAAGTTTTTTTCTGTTATATAAGCACTGTGACCATGTTTGAAGAATATTATTCGCCACGATAAGTTTAATCTTCAGTTTATGAAACCTGCGATTACAATTACGCGTAGTAAAAAACATTTTAGGTAGGTACAGGTATATATATTATATTATATGCGGATTCGGTAATGCTCGAAACTTATTGTTCGCGATAAGTTTAATCTTTCTGTTCTGTAAAACTCGTAAAATCTAATCACCTTTAGAATTTAGTGTGTTTTTTAGTAGCAAAGGCCTCTTTGATGCATCCAATAAAAAAGGATAATTAAATTTGTTCAATATTATTAAATTCATTCACATGCCTAATGGCATAGAGTCGTATTCTTTATTATACGATCGTGTGGCACTTTTTGACTCCAGAAGTCATATCATTATTTTTTTATGTAGTTACGCAAAAAGCTTCAAAACATGTTCGAAAACGTTGGAATTGAAAATTGGTCAAGTAATACGCCCATTGCGTAACATACAGACAAAGTAAACTAAGCTTGTGTGGCGTATACATGCATGAAATTGGCATCCAAGTTTTGTCAGGCATCCACGTTAGGCGGCGCTGTCGGCCGTATATGTACACAGCTCTCACGCACACTAGTAGCGTGTCTGTATGTTACGCAAGGGGCCTATAGCAGAACGTCGTAAGTCCTGGCGCATACGATCTTTTCGACTTGATTGAACGGAGAATAATGACGTCAACTAATTCCAGAAGGTCGTATGCGACATTATACGACTTTTTGTCGTTCGCAAAAGTAGAAACAACAAAATTTTTGAACAAGCTAAAAAACTGACTAATTTAACAATAATTGAAAGCAGAAGGTGGTATCCGCCTTAGAATATTTACACAAAAAAGTAAGAATTGAATAAACGAAAAACTTGGAAGCAGAAAGTCGTATGTTAGGCAGATACGTCCGTTCAGCATTGATTTTCTGTTGTTGTAAAAACTTAGAAGTAGAAAGTCGAATCATTTATGTAATTTCATCATTTCTTAGCGAATTATAGCATAAAGACGAGATTATACGACCTCGTGTCACCAAAAATCGCCGTTTTGGTGATTATGACCTTACGCCAGGCGCATTGGCGACAGACTGTCCAACCGATGATTACCTCTTCGGTAATTGATGCATAGATATCATTTCACCGGATAACCGCTTCTCAGAGATCGATGAACTCCGCAATACTGCGCAATATTTGGGCAACTTCTAGACCGTTTCAGCGATGTAAAGATCACGGATAGGTATAATATCTAGGCTGCTTTGAGTAGGAAGAATTCCATAAAAACTAGTTTGAGTAAAATCTTATCGCACAATTCGAGACTGATCAACATAATTATATCGTAAACATCTCCCTCTACAGGAAAGAAACTCGCCGCACATATGTGGGATTAGTACACACGTATACGTACCGCGATACTGAACCTGACCCCCAACTAAACACGCACAGTAAAAACCACCAAGGTTAACGTATCAAGACGTGCACAAAGATCAGATAGTTACGGCGCCATTGGCGCGGTTATTGGCGAAAAATAATTTCAGAATAACTCACATGATTCTTATTCGGCTTGTCATAGGTAAGGTTGCCAATATTGTACCGCCACCTATAAAATGGTACCCAACTTCAGTTTGGTCATTTTTTGCAAAAGTATCTCCGGAATTTTGATAATTGTAGAAATGGGAACCATCAGTATTGAAAATTCTCTATATTCTCAAAATAGAGGAGATAGGTACTCTCGCAAAAATTATTAATCTGAAACGGTACGATGTTGGCAGCCTCATCCTACATCACAGGTATTCATACGTTTCGACAATCCGAAATCTCTCTTCAAGAACAATTCCATAAATTGTAAATCATCGTCAGAAATTGGTCTCGGAAAATTTGGTGGGATTCAAACCATTCTCCATTCTCCATTGCAATCTGTCCATACTTATGTCTAACCAGTCGCGGGCCGTGTGCCAGTCAGTCTTTTTAGCGAACAGTTTTACTATCGTATCATTCCGAGCCGATAAGACGATCGTTTGTGAAATGTAGTCGAGTGACGTAAGAATACGAGGTCAGAATTATTGAACAGCTTGAAAGCTTTCTTATCTTCAATTTATTTGAAAGTTTTGCGGTCAATAGCTGACCGAAATTAGTTATAGGTAGGCACAGCAGAAACTATGATATCGATTTTAGTTCGCGTGGAAAGAAAAATGATAGGTAGGTCTTTTCATGGAAAGAATTTTACTAATTAGAACTCAGTTCTCTCACCTTCTGGCAGAGTTATAAATTTGCTAATTTAGGTACGGAATAAACGCGGGTACGTGACCGATTCAAGCGAGAGATATTTTGTTGAAAAAATAAACCAAAGATCGTCGTGCTAGTTGTGAAATGTTTTGCAAGTAGTACAAGCGAATCCAGTTATTGCGACAAAATTCGTTAGCCTTTGAGTTCCGCGATGGGGAAATTCTTTGAAATTTCCTGGTGCTCCCAGGTCTTCCAGGTGCGTAGGGATGAGGACCAGGTCTGATAGTGCATTAGGCTAATTTGAAAATCGATGAAAAGTTAACGCGGTTAACTAGCAGGTACCGGCCACTAGACGACCCAGTCATTAATTTTTAGCGCCATATTAATGCGGTATTAGCCAAGTTTGCAGGTTCGCGAAATAACCTTTATGGTAATATACTCTTAAGGGTTATTTTCCGGGCTCATAAGGTTCGTTAATAATACGTATATGTTTATGTATACCGATATAATGCCACGGGGCCGGTTCGAAGTTCCGAATCTTCAAAGCTCCGGACGGTCAAATTTCCGAATTTTAATGCAACGAACTCTCAGTTTTCAGAAAGGGTATTTCACCGAAAGTCTATGTAACCGATTAAAAAAATTCCGAATCGCAGCACACCGAAGGTTCAAAATTCCGAAAGGTCAAGACTCCGAAAGCTCAATATCCGAAAGGCCAAAACTTCGAAACTATTGAACATCAAGCCGTCGCCGCGCGTTGTTTAATCGACGCGTTAAGAACACGTTCGATCTTTCGGAACTTTAAACTTTCGGAATTTTGGACTTTCGGAACATTGGACTGTCGGAGCCTTGAGCTTTCTGCATTCAGACCATTCGAAATTTTCATTTTCTAAACCTTAGTATTTCGGGAAATTTCGAAACCGTTTAGAATAAATTCGAATTTTTTACCGTTTGGGGCTTTGGAGATTCGGAACTCTGAACCGGCCCCGAATTTTTTAGCGCAGTTTTTATCGGAATTAAAATCTTTCACCTCATTGACGAATTATATTAATATTATACTCTAGTTGGATGAGATGATGGATAAACTATAGAAGCAACTTGAATTTCTAATTGTAATCCAGAACCGCGTTAATGACACATGAAAATCTACCTACCGTGACGAGTGATAGTAGCATTATTGAATCGATAAAATTGATTGAATTTAAATCAAGCGGAATAACCGCAGCCGCAGCCGCATCCAATTATTATTATCGACGATTTTTTCCCACCGATTAAAAGCTCGGACGAAATTCTTACGCGTTAGTACTATATCATTTCTTACCGATCTTTATACGAAGCTGATCTGACGGAAGGAACTTCTTTCTTTCCTCATTTTTTCAAGAAAAATCTCAGCCTCGGATTGGACCTTCTTTAGTGTGCTGCCATCAATCGGTCCCCAGATAAATGCTATGTCAGCGTCTGAACCCTCATAGACTTGTCCGGGTGATTTCCGATTGGGTTTTCCTATTCCTGACAACTTTCCTTGGTGTAAATTGGGGGGTAACATTGCTGGCATAAAACACTGCCGAAAAATCCGAGAAAAATCATTATACCAAATCAGGCCGGTTATCAAAATCAGTTTTCGAATTTGTTTTTCCTGTTTTTCTCTCTCTCTTTTCTCTTCCTCCCGTCAGGAGAGCTTTTTTTATTTGTATGATAGGTATATCATGTAAACAAAATGAAAAAAAAGGTGTCAAAATTGGAAAGCAAAAGGCATATTTACACCTACGTTCATACAGATGGGGCATTCCATACCAATTCGGCCTGGGCCTGACCCTCGACCTCTCGATCTGCTAATTGTTATTTAGAGTCAGAAGAATGATAGAAAAAATCGTGGACCAGATCTGAGAGATCGAGGGTCAGGCCCAGGCCGAATTGGTATTAAATGCGCCATATATATAGACATGAATTGTTCATTTGCCAAAAGTCGAGGGCTACTCGAAACGCGAATCCTAAGTACCGGGGGCACTTGCAAATATATCTGACTGAATAAACACAGCTAAAATTTCGTTTGAATAGGAAAAACGAGCCGAATATACATGGAGATTTATCAGACGCTTTTTGCGCCCCATAAATTGAATTACATATCATATAGGGGAAAGTGAAGTGATATATTGCCTCCTTGAAAAATTCAAAAAGCATGTTTGAATTTGGATTATAATAATCTCAAAGTGCATATATATGGGATTGAATAAACCCCATGCAATTTTCGAATTGAAATATTTCGATAACTACCTACGCTCTTTTTTTGGAAAAAAAATGTTGAGACGCTTTTGGAAGCAAGTTTATTCAACTCCACGACCACTTAGTTAAATTTTCGGAAATAGACATTTTTGCTGTCGAAAAAACATGCTCGAAGCTGAATAGCTGCGCGAAGCATGGTGTATGCTCAATTTTACAAAAAAATTTCAAATTTCATTTGCATTTGTTGATTTTCTTTAAAATGATATTCTGTATCATCGGAGCGTGACAGGAAATTTACGACCACCTAGGTGTATGAAGGTTATTTTTTTTCTGCTTTTTTCTTTTGATTCACTCGGCGAGGTATTTGTAGCAAGAAAATAAAAATCAAAAGCAAAAAAAAGAAATAAATTTAAAAAAAATCGTTCATTTTAATGAACGGAACAGATCCAGGTAATCGCTGACGTCACGAACTATAATTCTGGTTTCAGCTCGCGTGCATTATGCTAAATTGGTATAAACATCACAGCTTGTTATCCAACTTGTTGAGAGCCCAAATTGGTAAAAAAAAAAAGACAAAAAGCGTGTACGCATTAATAAATACGTCTCTCTTCGTTTCACTCATTGCGTTGTAACCATAAGTCTTAATGTCTGATTGAACGTGGTTCTGAGTCACGCCTTGCATATGTAGTATAGCTACAGCCATAAACTAAATTTATATGTTCGATAATTTCTTATAAACAATTCAGCTGCTTTGAATATTCTGGCAAATTTAATAAAAAATGAAATGGCTAAATCGCTTGAAAGTTAAGATTATTTTGGAATTTTGTAACATGTTATTCAATATCTGATGAATAGATGTTAATTTTATCACCGTTATTTCGAGGCAGATTCACATTTTTAGGTGGGTTAAAATTTTCTATAAACTTGGCACTAGCTCACAGGTAGAATATTGAAGTTCATATTTTCTAATTTTATTCCGAATGTATATTTAAACTGAAAATAAGCCAAAATACCATTCGGAAAATCGGTGAATTCTTGAAGATACTTAATCATACTTATTCGCGCAATAATTTGCGTGACAATATGTCCGACTCGAATATATCGAGCGTTGAAATAAAAATGAGGTAATTATATGTAATGTTGACCGAACATACGTACGCGGTTCTTGGATTCTCAGCTCTACGCAAATTTCAAAGTACCTAATATCTACCTATCTCTTCTGCAGGTGACATCCGAGACTCGTATTGTCAGACCTTCTTGATCGCGTAACAAAGCAGGATAATTGGCGTTGTTAATCATGTTGTATGTGTAACAATGTTTTCGCGAATAGCGACCCCGTCCTTTAAAGCCAAAGTCCGGTTCAGCAGAGGTTTGGTAATGGCCTCAGGCAGGGCTAGTACAAAATATACCATATATTGTTCGAAGAGATCCCGCTGTCAATCTCAGAGGCTCACATGCGATGTATATTGTGTATGACAGCTGGTGAGTTTCCGAATAATTGTACGAGTTGAAATAACAGATCGATTAATTTATACAGTATTTATTCGGGGAAATGACAATCGCGTTACGTACGTATCTCGACGTTGTAGATAAGCTCAATGTATTCACTAATGCGAGGAATTCCAAATCGCAAAAAAATTGATGAAAATGAAAAAAAATGTGTACAAACTGATACTACATCAATGAATCGCACGTTTTGTAACACGTGTCTGACGACGCAGACCAAGTGGAAGCTCTCTTCTTTTCCCGTATTGCAAGAGTGGCGAATTTCAAGTCTCGGAGGTTTTTTCGGGCATTTCGGATTTTCAGCTTTCGGAATTTGCAACCTTCGGTGTTCTTCGTATCAAAGTTTTTCAAATCGGCTGTATAGACTTCCGGGGAAATACCCTCTCTGAGAAATGTTGGTCGGCATAATTCAAATTCGGACTTTTGCTCAGCCCCGTTTCATTTCTTGCCTAATTCGCGTTTCAAGGTGCATCAAAATGAATCCACCTCAAAATCTACGCGGTACAAATCTACACAAGATAAAAAAAGAACCCATCATCATTGTTAACAAGTTTTCACGTTGATTCTCTACTTCGGTATAGTAACTTTCCTCCAGCTTAATCGACGTCAAGCCCGTCAGGAAGCGACATTTTTCACTCTGAGTATGAATCATCTTGTAGCCCCGGATTCTCGGGCAGACTTACCACCCCAGGAACCTAGTTTCATGTCTAAGAAACAAACAGCTCGCTTTCAGTGCCTTCCATTCTATTAACGTAGCTGTCAGATACAACGGCGAAGGAACAGGCGTTAACAGATGTTGTCTGTTGCCTGCTGGATGCTGGATACTGGATGCTGGATGCTGGATTCTAAAAGCTGGAAGTTGGGAGCTCGGCGACTCTGTGCAGCGTAAATTTGATGAGATTTAAAATTCCGCTCCGTGTGATTGAGGCGGAAAAATCTAAAGGTGTGAGAATTCATTGGCCTGGTTTCGTCGAGAATCGGCTCACCCCTGACAGCGATAAATACCTGCTTATACTTACTCCTACGCAGGAATGGACACTCGGCGATGAGCCAAGTTAGGAGTCTATTTTTATGGAATATAAATTATGTGCAGAAATACGAATAGAGGAAATGATAAATATAGAATAGGTTTCTAAGATGGTGAGAAGCTGGTTCTTCTTTCTCATTCATTTATTCGTATTCCATCAACTCATCTCCTAATATCGATTAAATAATTATACCAACGCAAATACAACGAACCAATATTTATTTCGCAGTACCTCTTTGGTTCTCAAGAGATATTATTATTCCCTTCGTGTATCAACCCTTCCATAAACATGTATGTGACTTTGGTCTACGTAGCGTATAACGAGCAAACAACCTTTGTCGAGTCTGAATATTCTAATAGTCTGCAAGCACATGGGAGAATAAAGGTTTGCACACGTGGGTCGGCATATTAAATTGAATCTTATGCGAAAGGTTCCTTACACGCGTACGTCACTTTCATTTCAGAAGATTAAAATTCTTTCTTCAATACACATGCTAGACGAGAATCTAAATATCTTGGTACAGGAAATTTTTGATTTTTTTTTTGTGATTTAAAAAAACGAAAAAATCGTGCTTATCAGAATTTCACCGAAGTTTCCCCTTGATATTCTGTACCTACCGTGAGCTAAAGAATTCATGGTATTTTTTGATAAATCCTAACTCGAAATAAGTTGAAAGAAATTTCATGTATTTAAGTAAGGTCGTAAATCTTAGACCAGCTGATCGTTATTTTGTATATAAGTATAAGCAGTTCGGACAGAACCATCGTCGCGTATGTCAGCCGTAAAGAAGAAAAAAGAAGAAAGAAAGAAAAAAAGAAGAAAATGTGAAGACAAGCCAAAAGGTTAAAATAAATTTTTCCTCATTCGCTGGCTAATGTGGGTTTTACGAGGTATTAACGATACGAAAAATGGAGTATTGCCGCGAAAGTTTTATTGCTGAATACACAAGCCTCGACAGACATGTTGGACCTGTGATTAAACGAGTGATGTTTACTTTAAAATAAAATTATGTTACAAGCCTCACATATTCAACTACGCAGTTTCGTACATTTACTAAACACACACAGTATGTATCGAATCATCATTTAATTTATTAAAATTCGGACGCGATACATTCCGCGGTATATGATTCCGACCGAATTCAAACCGTGGAATGATCATCACAGACACAAATCACGTTTGCAATTAATTTGCAAGGACCTGCGACAGCGTCAGTGTACTTGACAGTAATGGTATATAATGGATATTTAATGGGCAGATGCTGATTCCTGCAGACCACCATGACGACGTGCGAAACGGGGTCGAAATAATTTCCCAAAGTAATAAATCGGATGAACGCAGTATATCATTCTGCTACGAATGTCACTTAATCATTGTGGAATTCAATAAGTAAGGGTCTCCTCCTCAGTTACGCCGACGAGAACGAGGATGACCATCGGTCAAGGCTATCCCTACGTGCAAATGAACAGTGTCAAGTTAACTGGTGAGTAAAACTGACCAGACCCAGAGCCCCACGTGGATATTCGCGAACCAACGCACGTTCCGGTAGTTTTAACATCGCAGAAGGACGCCAATGGCGCGAAGATAACACTTACGTGACTGGGTGGGTTAGTGCGTTGCATTTACGCGTCAAAAGTAAGGAGGGAAATGACGTAGGTGGGATAACGTTAATAAGAAATAAAGCTCTGCAATATCTGTCGGGATTCATCATGATCCGAAAGATTGTTACACGTGTACGAGTACGTGTGTCTTAGGTGCAGGTCGCGTGTCTAATGGCATAAGGTCATAGGAACCGAAAAAAGTAATTTTGTGACATGATCTGCTATAATTTTTGCTTTTGCCGTCATTCGATATGGAAATGACGAAGACGCGTAAATAATTCGAAATTAAGAATGTAAAAACCTAAAAGCAAAATGTCGTATGCGGGCGGATACAACCTTCCTATGGAGAGTAGAGGTAAGAAGGACTCTGCCTCCGGGTATAGAAATTAAAAAGTCTCCGTGAAATCGAGTTAATTGGATGGCGCTGCTGTAGCAAAAGTCCCTAATTTAAAAGAAAGCGCCGTTGGTATACTCCACTTCATTGGTGATCGCCAAATTCAGATCTCGCGATTACCTTATTGCTTACGAGCGCCATTCTGGGGTACTTCTTGAACTATCATTTAATGCATTTCGACGGACACTCTTGCCATACTGACGCCCCATAAGAGAGAATCCTCCTCACCTCTACCCCCCATAAACCTTCTGCTTTTAAGCATTCCGTTTTTTCATTTCAACTTTTTTTTCAAATATTTTGGCGGCAGGACCTTAAATCTTTCAATTGTTAAATTACTAATTTATTAAGTTGTTCAAGATGTTTCTACTTTTACGAATGGCAGAATGTCGTATAATGTGCCTTACGACCTTCTGGAAATAATTGACGTGATTATTCTCCGTTCAGTTAGGTCCGAATGGTCATATTATATGCGCCACGATTTACGACGGTCCGCTTTTACTTGGCCAATTTTCAATTCCAAAGTTTTTGAACATATTTTGAGGTCCCTCGCGAAAATGAATGCGAAAAAATTATACGTTTTCTTGATTTAAAAAATGCCGAAGAGTCGTATTGATAGCGCATACGACTTTCTGCCATTAGACACGCGATATGAATTGTCTTCTCCAATATCTCGATCATCTCTCGAAACATGTTGTATTATAATTATGAAAAGCATACTCTTACAACGTAAGTTCACGCTTTGACCCTCCCGATTAGATAATATAAAAGCCATAATAAATTCGTCGTGCGTTATAAATACTCCGGAAAAAATTTACTTCCTTTTTCTGATGAAAGACAGAAATTTCCCTGTAAAGTCAGTAGGGTACATACAACAAGAGTAACAACTGATGCGTTTTGAAAAATTGTAAAAGTTCCGAGAACTACGAAAGGCAATAAGTCCTCACACGTGATCATCAAAGGCATCAGCCTGGCTGGATTAGGAATTGAATTTTATGCCGTTATTTTATTCCCTACAGGATTTTTTATGGACTTGTCTTGTTCCATTCCCTAAGTCCAATTTCGTCGGATTTACTGCTGTTATAGACGTATAGTGAACCACCTTAGCCCTCTTTTCTTCTGAAATTGCGTTGCCGTAAGTGGCTTAACCTCGCTGACAAAACTGAACGTTCTGCCGTAAGTTTCTTCGCGAAAATAGCTACACCAGCTAAATATTTTATGCGAATTGAAAGTCGAATAAAATGTTACTCGATCTGGAATAACAGCAACATAGACATCGATGAGCCATGTTTTATAGTCAGACTTTAAGCGATATGAACATCCGAATCCCGTTCGTATTGTGATTTAACAAAATCCTATAGAGCCGTGTGGCAATAGTACTTTTCGATACTAGTGCGAAAGTGTTGATTCTCGGACGAGTGTGAAGTTTTTCGCCCGAGCGAAGCGAGGGTGATAATCACACGAGTCGAGAATCATCTTTCGCACGTGTATCAAACTTTATTTTTCAACACAACGCGCGTTAAGTTGGATTTTATGCACGCGAAGCGTGCGCAAAATCGAACTTTGCGCACGCAGTGTGGAAAATATAATTAAAAAACGGGCTAAGAGTGACATCACACCATAGAGCTAAATAATAAATTGAATAAATCGTTCTCATCGTAGTAAGTATGTAACACGCTTCAAATGCTTTTACAATGATGAGAGATCGGTGGACATATATATATGCGGTTACGTAACTTAGATTTTTATCTGTAATTAATCGGCACTTATAACCGAGGATCAAAGCCTGAGCTGCATTAGTTAAGTATGAGCTATTAGTCATCGTGTCAAGAATTCAAAGAAGTCAATTTGTGATGACAATTAAAATTATTCGGGTAGCCTGAGGGGTCAGTTTACCTTGATGCGAATAAAATTTCATGCCTACTGCACGTGGGTATAAGCCTTATGCTATAAGGTACAGGTCTTCTTTACATGACTTCAAAAGTCGTAGTGCTCGAAATTTTCGAACTTTGTACTACACAGAAAAAACGAGTTGTAGCAATTTAAATTGGTCCAAAAAAAATGTTTTTGTTCCAAGAAAAATTTTCTTGTCCCAAGAAAAATTTCTTTGTCCCAAGAAAATTTTCTGCAAACGCATTGGAAACCGAAATTATCTGGAATCAAGTCAAAAATGTTCTCGAACCAAGAAAACTCTCTTGGATCGAAGAAAGTTTTCTTGGTTCGAGAAAATTTTGTCTTGATTCAAGATAATTTCGGTTTCCAATGGGTTTGCAGAAAATTTTATTGGGCCAGCAAATTTTTTTTTCTGTGTATGCTTCCGTATTATGCTTCCGGATTCTTTAAGTGGTGAAAATAGTCGCAAGTAGCTTTCGGATAAAGCTTTCCGAACTTTCTTCCATCACGTGAGTTCTTTTGTATTAAATCCAGCGGCGCAGACCGACCCGCGAAATTTTTATTATAGGTATAAACCGGTAGGTATAATCCTCCCGAAATCCCGTCTCCAAGAATACTAAATTATTTCACCTCGTTTTCTAGAGTGACTTTTTTGCGACTAAAAGATATCCGTTCTAAAAGTCAGAGTCTGATCCATATTTCATGGCTCGAACAGTTCCGGCTTTCAGAGACGAGACGTTCCTAGAAATACGAAAAAAGAGTTCACGCTTTTCTACTCAGTCAGAGATTTCTGCGTGGTCTTGTTTTGGGGAATATCATTCGAAGTAAACTGGCCCTAGATACGACATGATATTTTCAAAAAGATCCACCAAAAACCTGTAGATTTGACGGGTTTGTTCAGACTGCAGTAAATCCCGATTCAATTTAGTGAAAAAAAATAATTATACGATCATGGAAAAGCTCGAGAACCAGCTGCAGATATCGAAGTTTATAAATTCAAAGTCATAACTCGAAGTTATCGGCTGTTGTAAAATGTATTCGATGGGTATTAACGGCGATTTATAGGCAGCCGTCGATTCGCAAAGTCGGGGATAAGTTTCATCGAGATCCGCATGTGCAAAGTTAGAATTTGCACAAGCTATGGCACTCATAGTAATTATTACCTACACACTAAGTTTCTTGAGACAGAAGTCTTCATGATTGAAGTTCAACTCAGTCTAGTTATTGAGGAACGATAGGTAAAAGATAGAGAATATCCTTGCACCGTGTAATCGATGATATTGAATCTCCCTTTGCTTACAAGGGATAAATAAACGCCACGATACAGGTAAGGGAAAATTTTCCGGTGCGCATCTCAACCCCGTAAAACTGCCATTTCTAATGGTGAAACTTGTGGGACTGGATGGCGTTGATTCCGACGATGATGAACCGAAGGGATTGAGCTCGCAGAAATTTGAAAGCCTCCCATCCTCTATCGACAAATCTTTGTCCATTTCGGACTTTTTCCACGGTGCGTGTTTACGAAACTTTATGGTTTTAGCTTCAGTCAGCTCGATAGCAATGACATGGTGGCTTTTTGTAGCTCCGATGTCCATCGCAGGACATAAAAACCGGAAGGAAGCTCCACAAGAGGGTTCCGGCATACCGCGAAGATAGAATATTGGCACGTACGATATACATCTTGTCTACGAACAACGGTAAAGTGATCTTTATAGGTTTGTTGATCTTGTTAATGGAACCCAAAGTCTCCTCCATCGACGCAAAACTCTTTCGCCAAGAAGCTGACTGATGTTTTGCAAAATCACTGCAGAGTTCCGCCTCTTTCGTATGGTGGATTCTAAGCTGTGAATTATTCGACGTCAGTGGAGGTATCATCCGTACGTAATTCTCACTATTCGCCGAGTCGCAGTTAGTTGAAATTTCCGGAAGGTAGAGGGCTGGAACTTTTCCCTTGATCTCGCAGAACTTGTTCTGCAACCGCCCAAATTCACCCTCAATTCTAAACAAAGTGTTAATTTCCGGTGAACTTCTGCCGAATTGACAACGCAGCTTTGTGCCATTATTGGTTGTCTGTTTGTCGCACCAGTCCATAAATGACATCTCTCTCGGGGTCGGAGGAAAGTACATGGAGTTCGTAGAAGGGTAGGGATTCCGTCCGATGTCAATCAGGTCGCCAGTGCAGTCGACTAAAGCCACGTTCATTCTGCTGTTTCCCTCTTCAACACAGCACTGACTTTTTCGACCTGTAATCTCGTGGTCCATCCTCGGTGGATATCTTAACCGCTTCGAAGATGAGCGGAAGATGCGTCTAAGTCCTAAGACACGTACTTCTTAGGCTCAGAGCACGAGGATTCACACAAGTCAACGTTCGAAGATGTTGAGCGGTTGTTAGAGCCACGAACACCGTCCATGCAATTAGCTATTCCCCTAATTTTCTTAGCAAAAACGTGTAGAGATTCAGAGAGGAAACGGTCAGTTTCAACGTACACAGATTGTTCGCCGACAAAAAATACTGACAAAAGTTACTGGCTCAGTGTGCTTTGACTCGGAATTGCAGAGGTCAACTTTACACCAAAGTCCCGTTTTCCTTCTGGTTAGCAGTCCGCAAGGAAACCTCACGTGGACTGGAAGCTGCTGAGAAATTCAAACTCGCGGAACCGTCCTCTGGGGGGCTACTAAACCTCTGCCTCTTCTTCGGGTCTCGTGAATCCATAGCCATAGTATACAAGCACGTACTCCTCCCTAGTGATGAAAGATACGATCGCATCGAAGCCTTCTCCGAGTCCATTCTAGCATGTGCGTTCACCAATGAAATTGTTTTATTTTTCAAGGTATTCAACGTCCTGATGATTCGTTTATCGTAATGTGCGTTAATATCGTTCGTCATGACGTGTGACGTTCAAGAGAAGCATTTCTGGCAAAGACAAGAACACTGAGGTCTAGTTCAAGGCATAATTTTCAATTGTACAGATTTTATCCGGATCATTTAGGGTCACGGGTAGCGACAGATTTATTGTACGCATGATGTTAGCTGCGTGTAAAATCATGATAAGATTCCATCAGCCAGAGGAAAGGCTGAGTTCAAACTAATTCAATCATGGAAGTAGGTGTGTATACGTTCAAACGCAAAGCCACGCAGTGTCTAGATGTCGATTCGGCTGCATAAAGCCAGGCGCTGTGTCTTTCTCTTCGAGACTAGGGTATCGATTTCGAACCGTCATCAAGATGTAGAATGACCAAAGTAGTACCCCTAGATCTTTGCTTCAATCATTGATCTCAGAAAATTTCGTCCGGGTCATGTCGGTTCGATTGAAAAGTTTGTCGCGTGTTCATTGGCGATAGCGGCAACCGCAAACTATTGGTTATTTTGCTCGTCTACCGAGCAGTCATATAGCTAGAATCGTGTTTCTCCGTGCTTTGAAGGCAATCAACCGTAGCTCGACTGGGTATACCAAAATAAACCACTAAGCATACGTAGTACGTTTGATGCAGCATCCAAGAGTCATAGATGCAAGGCGATATTTTACTGAATATGGATAGATATTCAGCGCACTTTTATGCCCGGATATATTTGCTATTAATAAAACTTTGATTTCCTTTTTCGATGTTCAAAGTTGACTACCTGGTCCCCGGGGTTATGCATACATGCAGTTTTTTTTAATTTTCTTATCATTTTCAGGACGGAACATAAATTGAGCGAATTTATCCACGCGGATATTCTCAGTTTTTAGATTATTTCCACCACCGCCATGGGTGGCCCAGGAGAATTTCAAAGCTCTTGATACTAACGGACATTGTGTAAAATGCAAATTTTACACTGATATCTGCACCCTTCCCATACCTGCGAGCGAGTTGGACTGAAATTATTTCAAACCGATTCAACAAAGTGCATTATCTAACTCGGAATTACCATTTCACTAACAAGCGCAGAGTTTTTGAATCGCATGGAAAATTTTTGGCCAATTCCATAAGGTGTACGATGCAATATCCCTCCCCAGTTTGGCATATCGACTGTTGAGTCATTACGGAATTTCACTGTCATTTGTATCAATGATTTTGACGGTGCAGATCGATACGCCAGATGACACAAAGATTCAAGTTAGCCAGGAGTAATTTGGTCCAATAAATCAGGACTAGGCAATATCCTGGGACTAAGAGTCATTCATTTTCTCGCATTTTTCATACCGCTGTTCTTTTCTTTGAAGGCGTTGGGTGAAAACTTGGGTGAAACTCCTTTCGCTGCTTCGAAGAGGGCATTTGGGTGCGCCAATTTATGGGTGTGTGAAATCAAGAAGCAGCCGTAGCCACAGACAGAGAATGACAACAAACCTAGAGGAACGTTTTTGCACGTGATAGAATAAAGCCGAATCAAGTCAGTAGTTACAAATATTCGGCTAAAAAGGAAAACAGGGAAAAGAAACGAGGCGGGTTGTGGAAATTCGAATATCCTGAAGATCGTTATCCATTCGTTAACTTGAAAGGTAAAAAAAGAGAAAAAAAGAAAGAAAATTTTATATCCATTTGCGAATAAACGACTACGCCAAGAACGCCTGCAGTGTTAGTCGAAATTGTGCTACTAAAAACGTGAATATATTAATACAAATGGTGAATTGAGGGAGAACTCACCAGTAACTTGCTAGTGAAAGGTCTGAACGAAACGTGTTCGTATAAAAAGTTGCCGTGGTCGCCAGGAGTCGCAGAAACTTCCTAATTTAATGCGAGGTGTTAAAGATCGTAAAAAAAAGCGAAGCTGCAAATCTGTAAAGACCTTACAGTAGAAGCCCGGGATAAAATCCATGGAAAAAGTTTTCCTCTCCGTTTCTCGAGTCCCAAAAAGCTAAAGACCGACCCGTGCACAGGTATACCAAGAACGAAGACGTCTTTGAGCCTCACATCAATGCCGAAACCCAAATTCTACATCACTTCTGTAGGTTCATCACAGCTCGGGTCCCTTCCGTTTCGTTACTTCTGGTCCCATCGAATTACCAACTCTGGTTCCAACCCATCGAACGTTTAAGCCTTTGCTTTAAAGCCTTGAAAACCAGCTGATTTGCATTAGTTTCAGGCCATCAAGCCGGGCCTGAAGGTAAACCGATCAATTCACGGACCACAAATCGGCTACCGTAATCAATAACTTTGACTACAAATGACGTAGGTCCAATTACGCGGCTTGTGATCTGGCCGGTGACGTGTCATATAATCAACCACACATCGTTGTTTTCGTGGTCTGATAATACACGAACGCAAAGTTTAGCAACTATAAACGAATAACTCGGAACAATAGTAAATCTAGTTACTGGTTGCTGGGAAATTGGAGTGACATCATGAATTTGCAGTTTGTACACGGATGACGACGTGTAATCGTTCTCCGTCAAGTATACATACTCCGCCAAAAATTTGTTATTTTTTTTAGCCACCTTTGGATATCTTTGTATCACAAAGATCTCGTCCATTAATCTTACCGCCGTGATACGACGTTATTTATTTCCGAAAATAACTATATTTGTGCAGATTTGCGGGCATTTTTGCGAAACATATCATCATTATCGTATGTCAATTCACCTACGAAGTTCAAGGGTTATACAATCGAGAATTTCATGGATGGTCATTGTGCTACTAGAAAGCTCTCTAGATGTGTGTTGAATGGTTTAGCGTCAATATTGACGACGGTGGAGGAAATAAAATATGAATTATTGAAGCGGGCTTAGCTATCCGTGTCGCTTGAGAGAGAATTGAGTCCCATAGTCTTGCGGCAGTGGAGCAGATAAGGCATTCTATATACAAGACTCATTGTTCAGACTATGCTGGATGATGTACAATATCGTGGTGAAGAACAAAAAAAGTAAGGATTAAATTGAGGCTTTGCAAGTTGACAGTGTTATACAAGAAAATAAGAAATTATTGCTACTGGAAGGTCCGCCATACTATCTCCTGAATTAGAATTGAGCTCTACCATGGTCTCGTTCTTTAGGGGATGGACGGCGCAGCCTGGCTTTACGTTCGTTTTATATCACGCACTATGGTAGAAACACAAATTCTAAAGAGCGTAATGAGTTTCGGGTGAACCGTAACAACGGGGAAGCCAGCTTACCTCAGAGATAAGTTTATCTTTTTAATGGCAAAATACGTAGTTGGTGATTCAATTAGCATTTTAAATTTCGTCAGGGGCACTTAAAGCCCTCGATTAGGTGGGGTGGAATTAATTTGATAAACTGAGGAAGTGCACTTCGGCATTTGCTTTCGCCAAACTTTGTCCCATAAATTTCATCAATCTTGTCATAATTGCCGAGCGAAAGTCTCTAGTGGTTTGAAGGGTGACATATAATTTAAATGCGGCTGTCACGTCTCTAACCGCGACATCACACCACGATAAATCGATACCGAACACATTGCTGAACGATTATTAACCTGACATAGAGAGTTTGCTTGGACTATTGATGTAAAGAGGAAATAATTTGACAAGTAAAGTCATTCATATGCTGATTATTGATTAATAATTCGCGATACACGGACGTCGGATGTTCGCGTTGGATGATGAAATACAGAAGGCCAATAGCGAAGAAATTTTCGCCTATGGCTTTCTTCACGATTTTAAATCGGCGTTTCACCACTTTTTATGGTTTTATCGTGTCTTATGAATCACGCGCAAATAATCGGTAACTTGGGATGGTTTTACATAATTATACTAGCACAAATATATCATTCCGTAGAAATCTGAATTCTGAATAACCATTGAACGTAACAGTAAAATTTTGCGAGGTAAATTTGTTGCTAGAAATTACCATGCTTCACCATCAAGGGCCTAATGTTATCAAACTCGTATCGACTATGAAGTAAAACTCAAAATTGACTCTGATTGTATCCTATCTTCGAGACGAGACAATGGTACAATGATAGACCGATTTCGGGGATGTTTTATGACTTTTTTGGAACGAAAGGTCCTGGACAAAGCAAATGGTAATTATTCAGGCGTAAGGCGAGGGATATAAATGTGGCAGAGTTATCAGGTCATCTAATTCTGTTGTATAAAGCAATTCGGCATGACTATTCGTACTCTACGATTGCGATCATTTCGGTCAATGAATTGGTACGTATAAAATAGCCAATCGGTTCGCGTGGACCAATTGCGGTATTTTTCTCAGGCAATTTATTTCATTCCCATATTGATCCAAGTGTTAGGGGAAAATTCGGGTGAAGGACTTATACCAGCGCAATCGGATCAGAAAGACGTTTGTTAGGCGGATTAAAGTCTTGGTCCCTACATCGGATGAATACAGAAAACAAGTGGCATCGAGAAACACCTCAATCTTGCTCATAGACATTATTCATCCCTGGACCTTTTTTCAAGCTATTTCTTTTCTCGAGGTGATAAACTCGGTTGAAGTTCCGAATTTTCAAAGTTCCGAATTTATTCCGAATGATTTTGAGTTCTCAGAAACGTTTGAGATTTGAAGATTAAAATTCCGAAAGTCCAGACCCCGGTAAGCCCAAGAATCCGGAAATTTTGGTCAATCTCTCAGAATGTGGAGTAAAAAATAGTTCATTCTGATCGAGAGCCAGCTCCTCATACAAGAACCCATTTTCTCGACTTGAATCGATAACTTTGGTGTCAAAAATAATTTATAGGATGTCGAAACTTCTTTCCCAAAAAGTACTTCCCAACACGATTAATTTGAACACTTATTAGTTTCTATACGATCAATATAGCCCGAGTCATTAAATGCTGAATTAATACATGCGTGAATTCCAAGTTTCGAAGTCTTGGCCTTTCGGATCTTTAGCTTTCGGAATTTCGAACTCCCGGTGTTCTTCGTTTCAAAATTTTTGAAATCGCGGTTATGTAGACTTTTGGGGAAATACCCTTTCTCGAAACTTTGAATCGGCACTTTTACAGTTCAGAATTTCAACCCAGTCTCCAAAATTCCAGGCCATATTTCACACGACCAAACATATTTACAGTCAATATGAACTTCGCCCAATCACTGAACTATAAAAGTATCAGTGAATCGCTGCGTATGTCGAAAGACTGTGATGAATAGTTCATATCCACAGAGAAAGGCAACGTTACAAATAGGTAAAAATTAAGAGAGAATATATTAAAATTTAATTTAACATGTTTGATGGATATTGACTATCAATTACAGCTTGTATAGGGCTCTGTGGCTCAGGGTTCTTCGCAACGTTTCCACTCGCTGATAGATAGTGGAGATAGCTCTTCACAGAAGTGTGCTCCATCCAGGAGAGTAGACGGCTGATACGATCGACTGAATACGTTACATAATGATGCTGCAGGTGTATTCAGACTCGAGCTGTATATGAAGGTATTTGTTTAATCACACGTGTAATAACCGAAGTATTTCATCAGCGATGTTTCTAGTGCACGATAATTGTACCTACGAAGCCTAAAACGTTGATGAGAGATTAATCATCATTATGATCTGGCGAAACTTCGAAATTTGTCGAGTACTGAGAAAGTGTTCCATTATTACTTTGACAACAGTGTAAGCCGGCCATTCTGATACCGAGTATAGACATATATCAATATTTGATTTTAACGGCATCCCTTGTATACGTCGTTACCCTATTTCATCCCTTGAGCTTACTCTGCGGTAACACTAAACATACTTGACCCTCATGGTTCAACATCCTGCTAACATTATTCGCTTAAACCCATCTCGAAATTGGAAAAGAGTCCTTGCGATGTTGATGCAAGACTTTTTCCAGTATTGGAAGAGACTACCGTGACATTTTGCTATCTTTTTAGTGCTTAATCCGAGCACGATTGTCAAGCTCTATAGTAAGTTAGTTACCGAATTCTCACGTCTTGCTAAATGCCACTAATTTACTAATTTTTTTAATAGCACGGAATGAAAGTGGCTCGGAGAGCTACTCACTGGCCCCGTATCCCCGAAATTCATAATTTCGCACCGAAGTAGAAAATTAAGCAAAGAAAATAGAATTTTTCTCTTAACTTTAATTACAAAATTCGTATTTTCTAATTTTGGTATGCTGATGAGAGAGCACTCTATACCCTAAAGTTATTTTAGGTATTCTGCAAGGCTCACATCCGATGAAATGAAAATCCTGGCAGAAATAACGTTAAATCCGACGAGACTTACCTCGGAGAATTACATACGGTCAGGTTTGCAATTTGGTTCTTATATTTATAAAACAAACACTTCTGAACCGCATCAAGAGCCATGGAAGTGAGTTTCTGCTGGGTGGAGAAGAGAAAAGACAAAATTCATGGACTAAGACTCATGTCATGATACTTGGTAGATGGATGCGTGAGCGAATAAAAAAAAAAAAAAAGAAAAATCGGAGAAAGTGAAATTATGAGGTGAAGTCAAATTTTTGCAATACGATCCAGTCACACACTGTACTTCCTACTTGTGCTAGGAACTCAACTCAATCAAACGTCATTTTAGTTCAGTTTGCGCATATAATAATTGTGCTACTTGGCTACTGAAACATGATATTTCCTCGCAACGGTGCAATGATACAATTGCATAAGAACGCGGTTTGAGCGGACAAAGACCCCATGAATATACTTTAAAGTGTATAATACGATATTATGAGCTTCGCAGATGCGCAAAGATCGAGTAATAGATCCAACGATACCCAATGCCAAATTACTTTTAACCACCTTGGTGACAACAAAAATATTGGGTTCGTTTGAGAAATGATTCTTGCTAATTTTAACGAATCTTCAAGTTTTCGGGCCAAAAGAAGTCGGAACAGAAGTGGAAAGTCTGTTCGAAAAACTTGCCAAATGATCTCAGAAATGGCGAATGAAAACAATTTGAGATTTACAGAATTTTACATCCAGATGATGGGCGTGGAAAAATTCCCATATTTCGTTCAATTCGAACCTTTGCTTCGACCGGAAAAAAAATGTATCTTCTTTCTCCTCTCCAATCAAAGATTATGCTTTGCCGAGTTCGAAGCCGTCGTACTGCGTGGGTTTCTCAATTATATCATACTTTTTCATCTAATTTTGAAAATCATAAACCCAATTTCGCCGGATGATTTCAATATTTCGTCTAATTCGAGAGTTTGCTTCCGCGAGAAATAAAAATTGACTTTCAATGTTTCATTGACAACCCATAATCTCTACATACTGGACAGTATTTCCAATAATTACATGGGTATCTAAGTACCATGAAAAACGTGTTGTTTCTTGTACTTTCTTTTTTAATAATTATCTCCAAGATGAGTAGAGTACGAAATTTGTCGATCAGAGTTGTTCTGTGCCGTCGTGAATCGATCCACAAACTAGCCGCACTTCGGCCCGTGTCGAACTTTTAAAGTCCTCTAAAAAGAGGGAATCCATCATTTTCTCTCTCCCTCCGAAAATCTACAAAGTTTTTTTTCTCGCCATAGTAGGGGTACAGCCAGCCCATCAGATGCACATGGCACCACGATCGCGACGTCCGAAAAGTAAAAGGTATATGCGTTGCACAACTGTGGGCCAAACAATGCAATCGCTGCGTTTTTGCGATCACTTACCGATTGGTCCACCGGTTATCATTACATGTGATATTATCAGATCTACAATCGCGTGACCAGAGGCTGTTGACCCAACGACGAAATGATGCATGAATTACTTCACTCGCGTAAATAATAATCGTAATTCGAATGCTAACAAGAACAAAGAATATCCGACAGCTGCGATTTCCTCTATTCCTGATTCAACTAGAAGTCCAAAGGCCGTCGAAAGGCCGGAAGTGTACTAGACCTCTGTCCAACTTCCCTTCACGAAGTACCACTTTGTTACGACGCCTTGCCGATTCGAGAGATAATTAATCACAAACTGGATAAAATCGAGCAAATGATTGTCTGAGTAATTCTCGACCGCTGAAAGCTCAGAGGAATTAATTCTCACGCTGTATAAAAAATTGGCCAAGATTCAAGCCTGTCTACTAGACGACATTGCGTAATTGCATTTGCATTTTTAATTGGTGAATGGGTAATCTCGATGTTTTTAAGCACTAATTCACCGCGCATTCAACGAAGATCAGACCACATTTTCGATGTTTTTCTTTCACTCTGATCAATCGAAAGTCCACTCAAATGACACTAGGGTTTTCCTTTTTTTAATTGAGACCGGAGTTATCCTTTGATGCTCGATTGATCACCGTGCGGATAATTAGGCACGAACTGGGCGATGTCCAGGTAACTAGATCATTACGAGGCTTTGGTTTTATTGAATTCTACCGAAGATTTAATGACTCTGAGAGAGTGGAGCGAGAGAGAAAGAGATTTTTAAATTATCACGACGAGGATAAGGCAGTATATTATTTTATTATTTATTTTATTGCTCGACTGACACTGGAACCGCAAATAGCTGCTCCTTCTTTGCCAGAGTTACACCTACGATGAAGAGATGTTTTCTATGTCCTGCACACGTGGCAAAGACCACCGTAACGCTTTCAATATTGTCTGCATCAAATTACCATTTGATACCAACACCTGTGCGAAGAGACATTTGATCTGTCATTAAAAGGAAGTTGTTTATCTAAAGTGTTGCCGCCGTATACCGCGGTGACCGAAAAAAAGCAAACACTTTCGCTATGCTGTCTGGACCAAAGTAGCTTCTAATTATGGCATCACATTCGAGTCGTTATACCCGTAGAAAAACAATTTCAAGGAGATCTCTGAAAACTGCAAATTTAGGGTGGTCCTTAATTTAATCATTTGAGAATTTTCATTTTTAGAAGATTAATGTGACAAGATTTTACTTGTAACTGTTAACATGAATGGCCTCCGCTGTTGGCACAGAAATCAGACATCAATCCGAATAGTTTCGTGTTTAAAATTTCGTCATAAGTTTAAAATCACGTCGCATAACCCAGAGTCACATATGTCAGATATTATTTCACAAATTTAGACGAAAACATTATTATTGCGTGAAATTTTTAATGTGTTTCATTCACATTCACCCGATTTTTCAAGCGCGCCCTGCACCTTATCTGAATAATTAATCTCCTCGCGATCATATCTTGCTGCGAAAAAGGTGTGAAATTTCGAAATTGAAGACAAACCGCCAGATTCATATGTAACTCAGATGTCGTAAAAGAGAACTGGTTTTCTATTGAAAGTAAGTTGCGTGACACCTACGTGCAGATGGTTTTCCCTAACGATTTTTAGATTAAGTACGAAATATCGTAAGGAAAAAAAAATGTCGATTAATCTGACTAGGTATGTACGTATATTACCAATTCTCGGAGCAAATAAATCTTCGAACTCTCTTCATCTTCATAATTTATTAGGTACACCGATTAGAATTTCAATTTATTAGCTGCCCATTAAAGAGCCAAGAATTCTAAGGCATCCTTATCTTTGGTAAATATTCTTTAAAAGTTATTCGCACATTAATAATCACCTAAGATTTCGCAGGTGAAAAATGCCCAGAAGAATCCAGTTCAACTTAGATGCTGTACGAAAGAAAATTAAGCTCCTCGAATCTCCGCTTTGATTACTTTGAATTTCCGAGACACGAGGATTGTTTGTCTTTCAATTTTTCGTTCTTTCCAAATATATATATATATATCAAATGATCATGAAATGTTTCCCACATCCCAAAGTTAAGATAACATTTTTGTTCTGTTTTTTTTTTGTTCCGCCCGCCAATGAAAACTTAACGCTATTATCATATTTCATCTTCTCGACATTTCCTTCCTCTCCGTCGCCCAGGAGGATCCTTTTGTAATACGTAATAGGAAAGCACGCTCAGACAACAAGACAAGCTGAAAGCAAAAGCGGAACTACCCCTAACGGGATAAATTTCCTCCATATTTCATAAGTCCTCCAAATTCACAGACATCGATAAGAACTGAGACGTGAAAATCTATTTCAACGCTCTTTGTTCTTTTCATTTCACAACTGTAACAATTTTCTCGTGTACAGAAAATTCGGAGTTATTTTGAAAAAAACAATCGCGATTTCTTGCCGAAGAGTGAACAACATTTTTTATGAACATTGCAGGAAGTTACTTATCTTCTCGAAGTTTCCATATTAACTCTTTCCCAATCTATTACAATGATCAATTCCTAAACTGACGAGCAGGCGTTACATGATCAGAGCTTCCGATGATCGAATCAACTGGGCGGGAAAGATCTCATGGAACCGTAATACTCTTGGGTAGGGCGTGTTCTGGCCTCTGGTGAAAGTGTTGGACACGTAGACGTTCCGCGTCCACATTTCATATAAAAACCGCGAGTCGACCATAGGACAGCACACTCGAGTCGCTATTCGAATCTACAACATGAAGTGCTTCATCGTAAGTAACCATCTTGTGCTAAACATCCTTCACTAGGCCCTTTGCAGACGAACAGTCTAAGGATCATACTTCTGAATCTCAACTCGGTGATTGAATCGGCGAAATATCATCGCTGATCAGGAACATAGCTTATTCCAGTAAAAAAATATTCCTGAGCCCTTTCTTCTATTTGCTTCCCCAATACTTCGGTCTTAATCGGTAATCGGTAATGTCAAAGAACTTGTGTCAATCACACCTATCTTTTTTCATTCACAGATCTGTCTGTTGGCGGCTTCTGCCATTGCCGCCGATGTTACCAAGTCGGCTGAGCCTGAGAAGAAGAGCCCGGCAAAACGAGGAATATTGAGTGGTGCTCATGGTCTGGGGTATGGTTCAGGCATCTATGGAAGTGGTCTAGGATCTGGACTCCACTCTGGTGGTATTGGATCTCTTGGTTCGTCTCTCAGTCACGTCAGTAGCGGATACTCCAGTGGTCTTGGAGGTATTGGTGGACTCGGCGGACTTAGTGGTCTTGGAGGCCTTGGCAGCATCAATACTGCAAGGGCTGAACGTATCACCGGCATCACCATCAACCGTGAAATCCAGGTTCCCGTGCCAGTACCCCACCCTGTACCAATCGAAATTACACGAGCTGTTCCCGTTCCTCATCCCGTTCCAGTACATGTAGACCGCCCTTACCCTGTGCCCGTAGCTCACCCAGTTCCAGTGCCAGTAACTCGTCACGTTCCCGTTGCCGTTGACCGCCCATACGCAGTCCCCGTACCTCATCCCGTTGAAGTTCGCGTACCCCAGCCCATCCCGGTCCCAGTTTCCGTCCCACACCCGGTCGCCGTGCCAGTCGGCATTTCCAGCGGAATCAGCTCAGGATATGGGTTGGGATCTTACTCTGGTCTTGGATCATCTCTGGGCTCTGGTTACAACTCTGGATCTTATTCTCATCTTGGATCATCTCTGGGATCTAGCTACCACTCCGGACCTATTCTGGCATCTTCTCACGGTATTGGCCTTCACGGATCTTCACTAGGATCTGGATACTCATCATACGCTAAGAGCTGGTAAACGGTACACCCGTTTCCACTTACCCAATCAAGACTTTATCGATCATATTCAACCCACATGTAAACTGAAGTAAATAAATCTATATTTTTTTAACGAATCCTTCATCCAGGTTTCACTTTCTTTCCTTCTTTTGTATTCCATTTCGCATTCGTCTACCCCAAGAATCCCTGGGAAACTGCATAAATATATTCACCAGGCTGCGACCATGACAAGTAAATCATTATAGCGCGATACCATGAAAAAAGTACGAGTGATGACCAAGGGCCGAAGTTAATATCATAAATAGCCACTCAATTGTAGCATGCTTTTATTGATCTTGAGCTCGGTGTAACAGACTTCATAGGGAGGAAGACACATTGCGTGTCTAATGATATAAGGTTGTATAATCTTCTTTTATGCCGTAATTCGCTATTAAAATAATGAAAACGTATGAAAAATTGGAAATTAAGAATTTGAAAACCAAAAGCAAAAGGTCGTATGTGCACGGATAAGATTTTTTGATTCTGGGTTCTTACGACAAAAAAATCAATGTTCGGCAGACGTATTCATCTAACATACGACCTTCTGTTTCTGATTGTTGAATCAGTCATTTTTCAAGTTTTTTTCAAAATCTCGGTGTTTCTACTTTTCCAGATGACAGATAGTTGTATAACGTTTGAGGTTTCCGCGGAAATACATGCGAAAAAAATGATACAACCTTTTGATTATAAAAATGCCAAACAGTTGTATAGTGACGCATACGCCCCTTTGCCATTGGACACGTGATATACATTTGTGTCGAGCATATGATCATGGTGTAGATAAAGTACCACGTGCATATAGACCACCCTGAATAATCGTCATCTGAATTTTATGTAAAATATAATATTTGGATAACGCATATAGGTGGATCATTCACTCAGATAATTTCAAGTTTTTGAGTCTATAGCCAATTAAAAAGTTTCGTAGATTAAATAACGACCGGTCCAGAGGTGGTCTCGCCGGCTTCACTCGATAACGTAATTTCTAATAATATTAAGACTGTTTATGAGGAAACCTTTCCAAGCGGAACGACTTCTAACCAGTGGCTGTTACCCAATTGGTCAAACTTTCTGTCGTATATTTTACTGACGAAGATTCGAATGTTTTCTACCAGTTAGAGAATTTCGGTCTAACTATACCGGCAAAGCCTTTCCTCATATTATGGTCTATGATCTTATGAAATCGCGAGAATTCAGATGGTCCTTGGTGTCTTTTATCCGGCTCTTTTTGAATCGCCATCATAATTCGAATACTCCATTGCTGCTGCACGTCACTTTGTCATCAACTTCGAAAGCACTGAAGTATCTCGTAGTGATTTTCAGTCCGACTGCAACTCAGGCGTTTAAATCGTTGATATCGGGCCAATAAATCACGACGATTGTTGTACAAGTGAGATCGAGCGGGGACATTTTTTTTTTTTTTTTTCTATTTGCGTAAGGTATCTGAACTATATCTGTATTGAAGTAGCAACATCTCGCATCTGAAGTGGATAGAATTCGGACAACTGGAGCTTTTCACATATTCACAACTCGTGCTGGCCACTTTGATCGCAAGAGTTGCTTCAATCGTTCGAGTATCGAGCACAATCCACTATGAAGGACATTTCTGCGAATGACATATCGGATTTAAAGCTGAAATCACTTTCTTCGACGCATCTTGAGACACAGCTGAAATATAGATGCTCAACTTTGTAAATCTTATATTTGTTAGATTCATGCGATAGGTTTTTACAAACTCCAGCCCATTACCCAATTGTACAATTTTGGGTAATTTCGTAAAAAGTTCAAAAAGGTTAGGCGTTAACAAAGTTACGGAATGAATGCTTGATCATCTGATTAAGATTCCGGTGAAAGTTTCACTTTCAATTACGACAAAGTTCGCTTGCTTGATATTATAATACGCATTGTCCCGCAGGACCCGCGGCACTTGTCCAGATCAATTCACAAAGGAATAAAACGGCGCATTGTTCGCCGTGACATTTGCTCTATTATCGTTATTCGCTAGATCCTGGCATTTAATACGAGATTACATCTGATCCAGAAGCGAGTTGCTTTAACGATTTAGAGTTCAAATGTTATTGCCGATTTTGCAAAACTGTGACAAACATTGCTGATGCGAGTAAATTCACCAACAATTCTTATAGATATACAAATATATCCGCAATTTACTACGTCAGCGCGAACAAAGCTGGATTCAATTTTCAAAAAAACAAAAACGATAAACTTGTAATTGCCAATTACAAACCAATTCTAGAATCGAAATATGTAAATATCGCGGTTTTGCGAGACCGCCTCGTTGATACTTTAGTTATGATCAAGGCAGATATTCGTCAGTTTAACCGTAATGGCACGTAACTTACAAACATACATATACAGTTCAGCATATCGGTACGAAGTAACGAGTACTGACGTCAATGCTTACTGTGAAGCAAACCGTGACTCGAGAGCCAGGTGCTCGTGCTTTGTTGCAAAGCATCGTCAAATGTTAAGCTTAAACTCTAGTGAAGAGAGTAGAGCCATATATGTTATGTTCTAACAATATATGGGTGCTTTTCCAAATCTCTAAATCTCATAGGTCGTCCTATGACGACGTATACAAGTTTTTCATACGTCAGCAGAGTACGTCTTACGTCACGAGGTTCGATGTGACCTCGACAGTGCAACCGGGTTACGGCTCAGTTCGCAACCTCTGGCGGTGACATCTCGAGTTCAATTTACTGGTTAAACTATTGATTCCTGAGGGATCAATAGCCACAAATTTCAGCAAACCACGAAACCATCGGAGCTGGGTCGGAGCCCCTATAGCTTCAAGCGCTCCGAGGCATTCACTCTCTTGTCTGATACTCAACAAGTCGAGCTTTCGTTGCATCGAGCGTCGGTAAGATAGAAGCAGATTGGTACGTCAGTAAAGTACTCTTCCTTCAACGATACTCAACAAGTTGAGCTTTCGTTGCGTCGTGCGTCGGTAAGATAGAGGCAGATTGGTACGTCAGAAGGTACTTTTACTTCCGCACCAGCCTTGCGAGCTTGTTACCATCGTGCGAGTCTGTAACGCGATTCTTCGTGGCAGTCGATAACTAGTATCAGTACAGAGCTTTAGTACCGTACATACGTGCAGTAGGTTGTTACAGAAAGGTCAAATAAGATAACAGAGCTTATTGTTTGCAAGCTTCGATATAAAAGTAGGAAATGAATACAGATCACAAGCTTGGAACCATTTCATCATATCTTGTGTCTTTTTTTCCTACGTTCACGAAGAAAGGTCCAATTCGTTCTACCGGGACTAATTGACTGTATCAATGAAATTGAGTTAGCGTAAAATTTCATGGAAGTTAAGTTAGTTAGTGCGAAAACGTACCCAGTTCTACAGGCAGGGGTATACCATAAATTGTAGTGTGCATCACGTCCATATAGCACTAACTTATTTATAACTGTTAACCATATTTACAGCCTTCAGTCAAACCCTCAGGGGCCGATACTTTCTCATGAAGAAAAAATAAGGAGATATACCTAAACCTACCCGGGAATGAGGTGGTAACACAACTTGTGTAAGCCAGGCATGTACGATGCCTGGTTTATGATACGAACTTCGAACTGCAGGGTGTACTTTAAAGAAGATAACAACTTAAATTGGAATACATGAAGCTATATACTTACCCTTACACCTTTCTCGCCCAAGTATAAAGGGTGGATAATTAACTCACCTGTAACAAGAAACGAGATAAAGTTATACTTCGGAGTTTTCCACTCAATTCTTATTATTGAATTCGAAACAGTAACGGTACGACTTTTTCGCCATGATTTCAATGATTCTGTTGTTCCTTTCGTTTCATTATTTTTTCTCGTCATTAGAACACAGCGTAATAAGTTGCGAAATTTTCTAACAGGTGCAAATAATAACACTTTCATGAAATAAATGTCGGCCATAGAATTGCAGAAATATGTGAAATACTAAAAAGCATACGATGACAGTCGAGCTTGCGATCGGCAGTTTAAATGAAATTCCACGGATGTAATAACGGTATAAGCGAAAGAAATCGAGGTGTAGACACGCATTTTACATTTTCAGACTTCAAATAAGATTCCATAAATGGCATACATGGGTACATCCACCATTCGGCAAAGATTCCATATTAAATAATGTAGCAGGAATTGACGTGAATAATCGACGACATTTCTTTTCAAAGGTTCAGCCTTATATACTCTATCGATGGAGAAATAAAATGGCAGAACATCGGGAGTACTTATATGCGTATAGGTATATAGGCATCACGTGGAGACATGCATAACGAAAATTGCCAGCTGGAATGTTACACCAGCAAGCCATAAGGCATCTAATCCTGAAGGGGTTTCCTCGTAAAACTGGGCCATCGGTAACCACCTGAATCCGCATGAGGGGCAGCTGTTCAAATTTCAAAACGCCTGGGGTTTGTAGAATTATCTCCGACCACAACTGTAGTCTCATATTCACCGCGTAGAAGGGTAAACAATTTTTTGAATCGTGTGGATGTATGAAAGTATGGCTTATCTTCATTAGACGAGAACAAAAGTGTTAATTCGTAAAAAATAGTCAGCAACAAGCTTTTGATTCATGTATACATTTATCCATTTATTTATTTATTTATATATTCATTTATTCATTTGTATGAGCATACAGTTTTCCCTCGTTCTCTCCTACATGTCAACGCGATATGCGGTGTGTGTGTCTATCTCTACTTTTTGCGATATTTGCTTTTCATTTTATTCAGGAGTTTGTGTGTAGGTGGATTAAATAAACCTAGTTTGATGGTGCTGAAAGCTATTCATATGAAATAAAACGGGAGTTGGCTTTTCAGATGACTTATGAATATACTGACACCCCTAAGTTAGAGGAAAACAATTGTATGTATAAGAAAAGGACCATGCATTTACCGAATTGAAATTTTAATCAATTAATAAATTGATTTTGAAAAGAGGTTCACTTTTATGCTACTCGTCGAATGTCTCTGGAGAAATGATTAAATGCACTCCAACAATCCGCATTGTCAGTCGACCATATCGTATCCGATGAATCGATTTTATCTTGAGTTTTAGATGAGGATAAAATCGGAGGAAGAAGGATTTCAATTGGCTTCGTTGGTTCATTGTATCATCAGAACGAATGTCAGGATCTATCGTTATCAATTCATTGCCAAGATACCATCATTGGATAATAATTAGCTTTGTGTCACTCCGATAACATGAGCGTAACGCAATATTGTCTTTGTATTTTCTATCAAAATTTCATTTTTACGTATTCGTACATACAATACGTACTTACTCCCACGATCGTAATTAAACGCCGTTAGCCATAAAACGTTCACCCACCGAACTGTGAAGGGGAGATATGAAGTTTCTACATTTTCGGTCCGCGCTGCCTCGAGGATATTCACTAATTAAACTACCGCTACTAAACAAGAACATACTTAGTGCTTGGGGACAATATAATAAATATATACGTTTGCGCATATATATTCATATAAAACCAAACCAAGCACAAAGTTTATCGTTTGCGAACATCCTAGTTTCCTTCTATGTGCTCGCTAATTTTGGTTTAGAAATGAAGCAATTGTGTATTAAACGATGAATACCTGTAAGGATAGTTTCTCTCAAGATTAAACCACTGCGGAAAAAAAGGACTTCTCTTCATTACCGCATCCTTTTAAGCTATTACAAGTTTTCATCTAGAAGCGGGGATATTCCATTTCTCATGTACCTATAGCAATTTGATGAATACATTCAGCGAATTGAAAGCTACTGGGAAAATAAACCCTACGGTAACTATATCATATCAAACATCATATGAGATAATATGCAGCGACGGATCACCGTCGTTTATCCGTTTATAAGCTCATCTCTGTAAAAGCATCAGAGCTTATTTCAAAATTGAGCTAGAAAAATGAAGGAAATAATTAAGCAAACTCAATACCTATACGCATCGCCAGTGGCTACTATATTCTCGTTGCACTGACTGCATATGGGGCAGTAGTATAGGTAATTATAGTGAATTGTCTGTAACGATTACGATGTAATTTTCGGTGAAGGGGTGCCTCGGATTTTTTCTCAAATTTAGATCTTCCAATTCCGCGAATTCTGTCGCGTAAAATCCGTAGAAACCCTTAATTGGTTGAACCTGGTAATCGATAAGGATACCATGCGGCGAAGGAGCTTCCATTGGGCTGATAAATAAGGTAATATCATCTCTTGAAAGGCATCCTTTTTTATTAAATATTTAGATTATTATTTGGAACATTTCTGCCGAATCGATTTTCGATATCTCTGATCCCTCGTTACAGGAATAACCGATTACGTTGTAGCCGTGGAAGAAAAGGTCAATAATTTACTTGACACACATGATGAACGTTCAAAGGACAAACAATCACGGTAATTGAGTAATCGACACTTACATACATATTTGATTATTTTACGCGTACAATCTATATTTGTATTTCAGTTTCAGTTTCGGCTGTAGCAATGTATGTACTATACGTAGCGCGAGTTTACTCAACCAGAAAATATTTCCAACCTTCAAGTTTGTTCTCTCGATTAGGGCATACCTACTCCCAACTTTCGCAAGAGCAAACAGCTATCAACTTTGTTGATCTTGACTCAGACGCCAAGCGTCGCGTCGGTCCCGCAAGTCCGTGACAGCCAATCAAATGCGGATTATGCCAAAGTCACGGCACCCTCAAAGGATCTACAAATTCCCCAGTGCCAACGAGCTCGACGTCTTTCCATCCTACGAATACGCGATTTTATATGCATAAAAGAGCGCGTGCTATGCGCGGATTTTGTTAGTGGTCCATGCAAAGTTTTCGCATGGACCTACCGTAAGTTATAACTCCCTCAGACCCTTGGTCTGAACTTCTGGAAATTATTTGTGAATAGATATGAAATTGTCAAATAATTTTCGAATTGTTAATTTAGCAATGTGGAAAAGTCCTACATATACCTGTTATTGATCAGTGGAAATAGTATATTGTGCATCTAGGGAGGAAAGTAGGTTTTTGCTCACGAGCGCGGTGCCCGAGCCGGTTTCCCTAGGGAAAAGAGACTTTCCACACGGCATTTCCTACCAAGGGACGAGAAACTTCTTTTTGCTCCCTCTCTGTCGGGTGCGAAATAGGCCTTTCCGTTCATGTGTGAAGAAAAATGATGTTCCCTTCAGCCTTGAGCATGGGTAACTTTATCCAATGCTTATAACAAGACGTGAGACTCTTGATTCATGAAAATTTGATGTTCTTTCCAAAGTATATCAGTTATGTTATTATACAGTAGAAAAGTTGCATCACGGGGTAAGAATATCGAAACATTCACGCGACTGTGTAAACGTGAGGTTTTGCTGATATCCAAGTAGGTTCAGCGGCAATTTGATAACTCATATGTTTGAACATGGCATCTTTAAAGTTGAATAGAATTTCGGTAGAAAACTTGGACAATATTAACGCTGGCTTTACTCTCAAAAGTTGTTTCGGAACAACAAAATCCAATGAGGATTCTCAGTGTCAGCATTAAATAGCCACATTTCACGGAACATGAACCTTGTCCCAACAATTAGTACAATTATAAAGCGTGGGGAGTGCTGGGTCTATGATTACCTATGTACACAGATATTTGGAACAAGTTTGTAGCACATATTAAATCCTCTAAAATCGCATGTAGCGTTTGAAAATTCATCAAATTTGAACTAAACTCTGACACGCAACGCTTTCGAGCGCGGACTTTCGAATAGTTAAACTGGATTGTTTCCCAGAGTTCAGCGTTTTACATGTAGATGATAATGGCCACGAGTCCCCTCGTTGTCATAGCTGGTCCAAAAGGACCCTGGAGAGTGGGAGTGTCCCAACAATTTTCTCTTTACATCCCGTTGAAAACTACTCCTCCACAACTATATGGCATATATGCATATATATATATATATATACCTACATCGTTCATCCACACGTTACGCCCGCGGCAAACATGTACCTTGCGCGTTAACAATGAAATACATATATTCGCATCAACGCTTTTCCTCTTTTTCAACAGAAGTGAAATAATTGTAAAACGTGTGGCCACGTTGAGGACGTAAAATTTCTAGACTAAAGAGAAAGAAAAAAAAATGCAATGAAATAATTAGGCATGAGGCAGCTTCTGCGCCACTAAAATGTTACCGAAATAAAAAAGCAAATTTTCGTCAGAAAAACTCGTCGGGAAAAATTGTTGGCAATATCAAGCAGGAGGGACAAAGGGCTGACCCGACGTGGCTGATATTACTAATACTGCTACTTTACAGCACGGCTTGTGCCATAGGCATCAGATTCCACGTTTCCCTCGCCGTGTTTCATGTTAACATCGAACATTCATGTCCTTGAAAATTTTTGCCGTTGATCATATTTCCATTTTATAATTTAGGGTGACTGATCCAGTAGATGGACACCGTCCTAAAGATGGACGGTCGACTTTTGGATAGGAAATTACGAAAAGGAATACTAAAATGTGAACTGCTGCTTTGAATTTTCAATAACTATTGTTATTTTCAATCCCCTAATGACAGTTTTTCTTTGATCGAGTTTTTATTTCAATTGCTAAAAAAGAAACGTCCATCTACTGGGCAGTTTTCTTGGGCGTCCATCTATTGGTCGGTTCACCCTATATAACAATTACTTGAACTATTACACACGTAAGTTTGTCAGCTATATGGAAAATCGAATATCGAATATTTTCTTTGCAGTTGTATCGCGTGCAGCATACGAATCGATTTACCGTACAATTTTCTCTCCACTGTATATATGTTCTACAAATTGTCACAATTTGTGATACCAAGACGATTGTTGGGGCACAATTTCCGTACACGCGAATAACGTGGCTCGAAGGAATATCAGAACCTGGTTTTCAAAACGAAACGACTGTGTACATGGAAATCACACCCCGTACGCCATCCTTGGAGTCAATTAGTCTAGTGGTTTTGCGAGAAGTTGTTACCTTTCGCAAAGTGCGGCAGTCTTCAGGGAAATATACATTTACCCTGAAGAGGGCCTAGTATAGTATAGCAACATAGCCACTGAATGCACGAAGGTAAATGTGATGAATTTCTCGCGCCAGTGTTTTCAAACCAAGTTTGAAATGCCAGCGGGCCCCCCATTCTCGCGGACGCAATTTATTCATGTATTTTGAATTACATACTGTTGTTAAAACAAATTTTTTGATTTAATTACCAACTCGATTCTACAATACGTTGTAGGTAGGTACAATACCTACTGCCAGCGGTCATTTGCGAGGCAATTCTTTACGGCTGTGCAATGTTCGTATCGCATTTTTGCGCTGGTCAGTTCATCGCCATGATCATAGAACCGAAAACTACACATTCAATCATGCACTACTTCTGGCTAAGCCGCATATGTATACGTTGCTAAATATTTGCAGAAAAAATAACAGGAAAAAGTATTACGATTGAAATTAGCGACTCTCTAGTCTCTGCCACGTCTACGAGCATGTTTATAGCATGTCAACACGTTTAGCGAGATTGTCCGTGGCCACCACAACCCTGGGATAATGAAAATTAATTCGTAAGTAATTAGGAAAATGTTCGCGTGAAAATTACCGGCGTTTATCGGTGGTACTGCGAACGGACATTAGCCAGCCCGATAGAGGAAACGCCTTGGTGAATGTCTGGAACGTGCTTGAACCCCGAAGGAACTGGGAACTGCTCGAATTCGAAGCCAAGCACTCGGTGCACAGACACCAAAATCTCTCTGTCACTGACAGAGCGTTTGAAAATACGTCGAGGAATGAATGTGTACAAATGATGTTCGCCGGTATATTTTTGGGAATTTACCACTCAGGATCGAAGATCATTATTCGATATTGTATAAGATCGTAGATGGTTTTGAAAAGGGTCAGAATTTGAGGCATCTGATCAGAATATACATTATATGAGGGAAATTTTAGATGAGAAGATGGGTTTTAGGTCGAACTCTACGAGCTAATTACTAGGTGATTAAAGCGGTTGGGTAGGTACCGTAAATCTGATTAAACAACGATTCCCACATCGACCGATGAACAATTTCAATTAATTCGCATTATGGTCATAGACGCGTTATTCGTGTACCAAACACTCGCGCGTTGTGTTCATATGATCAGGATTACGAAATAATCACCAAGCAGCACCACGCCTAATCCAGATCGTGCAAATGCAAATATATGTTCGCGTATAAGTACGCGGCTTTACCGGTATTTATTCGCCAACGAGTTTCGCTTATCCTCTTTAACTCGGCTTTATACCGTTGCAAAATGCAACGAGATCCAAATTATGAAATAAATTTATCATCGTATACGCGGTAAGACTGCAGGATTACGTTAGTTATGCACATTTTACATCTATAACATGAGACTCTTTGGGGTGGCAGACTTTCAAGAAACATACAGATGCACATAATATTCTCAAAAAGGTCAATTAGATATGAAAAATAATCCGCTCATGTGACAGTTTGCTTTCTAGACAATCAGGAACCAAAAAAAAATTCAGAAATCATAAACGCAGCGGTTCAACTCAGTCATTGTACGACAATTGATGTTGATCGGTGTACTTTTCTGATAGTACTTGTTTGCTGAACAAATTTTTGATTTTTTCTTTTTCTTTCACACACCCAGCCTGAGGAAATACCCCCTTCAACGTTCGGTGATCGACCACAACCCTTGGATCTACTTACTATCTTCTCTGCGAACATAATCACAGAGAGTAGTCAAGATGGCTGCGCCTTGTGGCACTTTGGCATAAGATACACACCAAAGCTCGGAGCGTTGACACAGGACAACGTGGCGTGGCGCAAGATTAAGCACATCAGTCGCTGTATTTTCGAAGCAAAGAATCGACACACCTATAGCAGCTGATATAGAGTATTGGAGTGTTGGAAATTCGAGTATTGAGTCCATAATTATGTTCATTCTCTTTCTATTTCTCTCTGTTTCTAAGTACAATAGTCAAGGGACCATGAAATCCAACTATGGCTCGTTTCCTAATGCCGTATAGAAAATGGTCAAGAAAATTAGAAAAATGGTTAGACTCACTAGCCACGCGAACTGTGTGACTCAAGTTCTTTGGTATTAACGATCCAATTTAATAGTATGCGGGTTGAAAGTTCAAGGCTACCAGGCTAGTCCGTGACGGGGAAAGTATCGCCCACTGGAATAACTCCCGCATGTTATTCGCGGAATGAAAAATGGAAATAATTCAGGATCGAGAGGGATATTGTTGGTCCATTTTTTTCTTTTTTCTTCAAACCTGCAAATACAATCTGTGGTAATTCACGTGCGATTTGTATGTAGTACGGATCGGAATTTTCCTTTTCTATATCAGTTTTTAGAAAATGGTAAAGATAATAGGGTATAGGATAAATTATTGTCCGTTTAATAAATTTTCTATATCCTTGGATAGTCCTTGACCTGGTATCAGCTCGGAGGTATGTATGTGCTGCAAGTTGTTGGAACGGTGTACAATATCTATGTACGAAACGTTGCATATAGGAAAAAGTGAGGAAAAGGTAGAGCATATTACGCTAAACATGATATAAATAAGAAAAAGTATTCTTCGCTCGTAACCTGCTACCAGCTTTTATGTATTTATAGTTAAAGAGCGGGACATTTATCGTAAAGTGCCTCATTATTGTTCTCATTTTTTATTCGCTGATGCATAAGAGACATATAGGTATATCAAAGAGCTCGCGGCAATTAAATAACGCAATTAACTTCGTCCCCTGTTTTTTTTACCCAACTCATTTATATACTAAACGGACGGACCATACGTAGTTTTTATTAATCCACCATAATACGCCGCAGGAACTCGAATTATACGCTTCTATCCAACCAATCCGAGCTTAGAGCTGTTGCGTAACTAACTATTTGATTAATCGTGAATTATAATTGATTAATTAAGCGGCTGCTTCGATAATTGCCTTTGATCAATTAAACTATACGGTTAACACGTTGATCCATCGGGTGATTTATCGTCCAAAAGATTTACTGCTACGTGTATAATTTCGCGCAATATAAGTGGCTATACTTATGGTTAAAGGAAGATTATCAATTCCGAGCTTAATCATACGACGAGTAATAAACAGACCGACTGTAATCTACTGGTCGGAAGATCTGTTAAAAACCCATAAAATAATCGAAACGAAAGCATCACCACGTCGAGAAACATCTGGAGCACGACTTTGATGAAAAAACAAACAATTCTCAACCAGGCAGTGTATTTCATCAAAGTTCTTTGCTGCTGCAGCGATGATTCGACTACGCATCTTCGAAAACAAACATCACTTAATTGTTACGAGCTGATAAAAACGCTCTAAATTATACAGACGTGGATTTAGTCAGTCATATTTCTGGCTCACTGACCCAAGAATTTTATTCTTTTCAAGCCAAACATGTTATGTATATGCATCATTCATTTTTTATACAAAATATATACTTCTCCTACTATATTTGAATGCATAGTATATTATGTTTACGTATAAAACGTCCTGCAAGTCCTTTGGATGAAAAGTTTCTGCGGACACGAGATACCCGGCATACATCAAACCGCGTAGTCCTAACTCCCTTAGGGAGACCTCCGGCCCAGGTAACGGAGAGAAAAATGGGTATATAAAATTCAGTTGAACGTATAACCCGAGGTAGGAAACACCTACTACATAGAAATTGCAGGCGAAGAGTTGTCGGGCGCGCGTTAGCTACTGCCGTAAGTTTTTGATAGAGGTAAAAAAAAAAAAAAAAAAATAGGGTACTAGGTACGATGGGCGAGCCCATAATATACAGCCCCATCGCATTCAAGTCTAAGGACTCTGCGGGTAGTTTTTGCGGCCGAATGTTTCCCGTAAATTGTCAACGCGCGTTCATGGGATGAGGAAAACTCTGAAGAAGAGCCTCGTATCCCCGGGGTATGTTCGAGTACGACTTCTAAATCATACATCGCATCCTATTGAATGGAAAGACGGTCATCCGTCGAGCTTAGAAAAGCTTAGAAATCCGAAATCAAGGTGCAACGATACGAAACGGAGTAGGTACAGCTCTTTTTTGTCCCTCTCTTCGCTTTCTCTCTTCCCTAAATCAATTGGATTTTCGTTCCTGGTATAATACCTGCCCCCCGTCAGCCATCCCAACCCCCCACGGTTGTACCTACCTCGTTTCTTTGAAAACTCAAAATCCAATTAAGGATTGTAAGCCGCTCGGCTGCCTGCGTCGCTTTCAAGCTTAATGACTCGACCGGATAAAGATGTACCCGACGCGGACGTACGTAGGTATATATACTATATATATGTATGTAGGTAGGTAGGTAGTACATACCTACTGCCTAGTGAGTCGCAAAACGTAAGCACTCTCGTTATGAAATCGCGGCGACAAGATTACGAGGAAAATAATTCGAAATTCAAATTCAACCGATGGATTTGCCCTGATTATATTTTCCGTATAAACTTGAAGATCCGCTAATACCTACATGCGAATGCGTGAACTCAGCATTAGGATCCGAGCAGGTTTACCGACTCGAGCAGGCGCACAGCCTAAATTTTTACCACCATGAAAGCCGAGAGGCTTTTGCCTAGTTGATTGACCAAAAAATGGAACCCCTTCTAGGGTGATTTCCTACGAAGGGTTTGGGGTGAAATGAACAATGAATGTGGGCACCTACCAAAAATATCAGAGAGCATGGTATGGATTTATTTGCGGAGGTGTAAGAGCTGCTGTTTTAGACGAAGAAGGAGAAATCGTACATTCTGGATCGTGAATTCGATCTTCGAAGTAAGAACAAGGAATAGGTACCTATTACAATAATGGATTTTGGCGTAAACAATCGATCGTTATGTCGAATTTCTAGCGATACGATGACAATCGGAGTAATAAGGTGAGAAATGTAATGAAATGACAGAAGTAAGTCCATTAGAGTTCAGTCATACTTCGGCTTGTAGCTTGCAGTAGTTTGACCAATGCAATAACGGGACTTTTTGGTGTAGTTATATGGAGAATGAGAAAAGGAAGAGTAAAAGAAGAAAAGAAAAAGGAACTTGTTAAAAATCTTTACTGGAGAAAAAGCTGTTATATATATGGAGAGAGATAAAAGTAAGCCGAAGAATAAGATTGTGATTCGTGAGATTTACTATAGACGCACTTCGCTGGTTCTTTGAAACTTTTCTGTCTCTGCGAATGGAAAGTATGAGTCTTTACCAGTTTTGAGAGAATTTTGATTTATGATAAAGCGGGAAAAAAGGATCCCGCACCGGAGCCCGTAGTCGCAAAATCGATGTCTTGCGGATGTAAGAGTGAAAACAGAATAAAAAGTTTCGAAAATATTCGAACGAGATGAATTATTGCAAGATTTACTTGACAACCTAGTTAGGTATATTCATAAATACGCTTCCATTAGCGCGATTTTACAAAACTCCGCGCACATTTAAGTATACGAAGAGATTTATGCCCAGAGTTTTATCTTCTGCTTTGGGTTTAGCACCTGTGGGACATTACCGCGTCTCTCCACGTTTAGAAAAACTTGTTCAAAGTACCGAAATGAAACCGCGAAAAAATAATGGTAATGTACAGATGTACTAATATTGAGATAACTTGGGATTCTACAACTAAACTGATTCGCAGATGGGTTTACGGGTCCTCGATTGAATCATCGATCTCATATTATCTCCATAGTAATTAGGTCAGTATATAGCTAGTGATCTTTTTCTGGCTTTGAGCCGGAAGCGAATTCGAAATACTTTAAACTCTCGTCAAAGCTGAGTCTGCCTTGCGTGTTCACTCTGGGAAATGGGAATAGAGTATCGAAACATGGAGGTTGTTCAATCCCACCGTATCAACGTTTGTGGAATACTTTTGTATTATTTACCCGGAGCTTGCTCAATATTTATCCCCCAGTTTCCGCAATTGGGAAGCTACCTTTCCACCAAAATATCGCGGTTTGATTATTTGAACATCCCGCTGTAGGCGGGTTGACGGAGCCTGCAGAACTCTCAGCGTTTATTATTCCGCTCTACGCAGCGTGCCGCGTGGCACCACGACTTCGGGCCTGGGGATTAACGCTGAAAACCGTGTCTGAACACGCGACTTTGACTCGCGATTATATGGATGCAAAATTGATAGTAAAAAAAAAAGAAAAAAAAGAAATGGATGTTTTTTGAATAATCGCGAAACTGGCGGATATACGCTCATCCGAAGATCAACGTTGACCTGGAAATTTACCGTGGAGGTCAATTCCAGCGTTCGTTGGTAAACAACACCTTATCATCCATCTGTTACGTGCTGGTCGATAGCGGATAGATATACCCACTTGCCCTACCATGTCGAACGGTGATGCAGAAATACGCGGTCTGAAAGGGTTAATTAACTCGGGGGGAATTGGTTGCTGTGTTTTACAAGACGTTAGACGTCTTGATCGCCGCCGGTTCAATTTCATTGAGCCATAAATCTGCGATCTTGGCAAACTCATGCGCGCGGGAATATAAAATTAACGGGTTAATAAATCGCGAGGTCCTACGTTACGCGGATAGCTATCATCTCATCGTATGAAATCGCGTTAAGCAAACTCTACGTCCAAATGTCGACGGTAGAAATTTATCTGGTTTATGTATGTACCAACCCCTGAAATCTCGACAAACAAACGTCCGACTCGATTCCATCGCCACATATCTCTCGTGCCTTCTTACCTGGCTAAAACTGACATAGCGAGGGAATAGCAAACCAATGTGTAATTTGCTTAGGTATTCAATGTTTAGACAGACAGGGTAAAATTGTTTGTACAATAACTTTGCTGGTGCGATCAATCTCGGCAACAGCAATATTGGGTTTATAACTTGTATATGTTTGAAAAAGTTTGTAGGGAATAATATGAATATGCTGATAAAAATATCTCAGTAACATGGAATTTTTCCGAAGCGGCTTTATGCGCAGACCTTCTTTAAAATCCGGAGTGATAGATTCTTTATTATTCTCTCTGTGAGTTGAATTTGTTGCTTTATACATACACGATTTCAGGACGCATAGGGATTGACCTAGAGTTCGGTACGGCTTACCATAAGACCTTTCAAAACAGGTATATAAATATTTCAAGATTATGGAACAGCCAGCACGACCTCCTCTTCCAGAGCTTCCATCGAGCGAAATGGTTCGAGCATATGGCCGTAAAAGAGAGAAAGATAAAAATGGTTGAGATCTTCATTCCGTAAATGTAGGTGTCCTCCACTCGACGTTTATCCGTCGAATCATCTCGCAACGCTGCGTACCGAAAACACGAAGTCTTTTCTTCCGAAAGCAAACATATCATTTCAAAGGGGAATGAGAAAGGTGAAGACGTCAGAGCAGATCTGCGAAGATCAGAGGACAAATTTGACGACTGCAATCATTTTCGAGGATCGACGCTGCAGTTATTAACGAAAAACTAATTTATTGGGAATTAGTTAGAGCCCATTTCTCCCCGAACGATAAAACGTTTGATGGGTTGAAATTGTTGATAACAATACACGATTCAGGGATGAATTTTTGGCTGTATTTATCTTGTGCGAGATTTTCTCTGAAACGGCGACGTCGCGACGCTCCACTTGTTGGACGCTGCTCACCACCCTGCAGCGACCGCCACCTGATGCTACGCCACTGTCGAATCGATCCCCCAAACTCCGAAATACTCGGTTGCCATACCAACCAGCCACGACCCCTTCGCCCCACCGCGAATCGTCGCGATCCTGTGACGTCACGGGATAAACATTAGTGGTGATGTTAGCATCGATGATAGTGCTGGATATAGTATAGTTTTTCAACAATATCCATAGATCAAAGGTAGAAAGTTTGGAAAAACAGATATACCAAAGTAGATAGAAACTAATGTCTATTTTAAATTCAAGCCAAGGTGCGAAAAGTGAGGGAGAAACCTCTGATGGAAAGAAAATGAACTGTTTAACTTTCCCAGAGTTTTATCGGATCGTGAGAGAGCTACCCACACATACGTTTATACGTACCATGGAAAATAGCTAGAAACCCCGATGCAGGAGAACGATAGATTTTTTTTCCTGAGTTCTGTACCTATAGAATTTCATTCACCAGCACATCATCAAATAGATGGTGGACTTGGTATCCACGACAATAACAACTCGATGGCATTATATTGCCGTGTACAGTTTGCACGGTTTAAGCCGTGCAGAAGATACAATGATTAAAATTGACGTGTGGGTTGGCGCAAGTGCAGCATGGCCGCAGCTCGTGACACCGAAAACCAAAACACTCCTTCCATTAGACTCAGCGAACTGCGATGAATGAATGCAAGCTGATAACCATCGGTTTTCATTTTTACCCAATTTCACATCAGGAATCGATCATTGAAGCTTTCATCCTTGCAGGGATGAAAATTCCTTCGAAATTATGTGCCGAATGGATCGATTGATCGATTGACAAAATTTATGCAGGTAATCGTTATCTGCTACTGAAATCCTGAAACTGTCAGAAGAGAGGTTTCAGAGCTTCGTAAATCTGCTTTGACATCATTTCTACTGCAGATGAATAAAACTCTCCAACTTCCGACCGAGTTAATTGCAAAAGAATCTGCTGGTGGATGTAACTGTTGGTCGTGGGTCGTAGAGATTGAGGATAGAATCGTAAAGAGGTTTTATAGCGGAACTGGAGGAATCAACGGTTCGCGACGATGGACACTGAAGAATACCGCACATATCCAGAGAGAGAGAGAGACTAGGAAAGAAGAGGAAACGGAAGATAGAACAGCTGGGGGCAAAGGCTAGCCGGTGCATATATTTCGCCGGAAACGCGTCACAAGTCAGAACATGACGTCACAGTTAACCTACATCTTCCATGCGGGATGCGCGTGTGACAGAATCGCTCTCTGAACACACATACATGTACATTGCACATACATACCTGTACCTACACATATGGTGGATGAAATGTAAAGATAACTTTGCCATAATAACCACGTATCGCCTATCCACACAAACAATTATGAACAACGTGTGCATGTATATGAGGTACGAGCAGACTGTTCCATTTCCTCATGGACAAAGCCTCGCCACCCTCAGCGTACAGAATATTTGTTGAAAGGTTGGGGAATAGCCGAATCACCTCATAAGCAACGAAGATAACTGTGGGACAAGATTAATCTGACATTTTTCCATTTGCATTACACACCCTGTTGCGGCGAACAGCTGTGGCGCCCAAAACTTAGTACCGGAGTAGGTAAATCCAATGTAGGTTCACCCTTAGGCTGATACGGATACCTAACGTATGAAACGTTTGCATGGGAAATTTCTTTTTCTTTTTTTTTTCTCGTACAAGAATCGCAGCCTTGTTACCGCGAGTACGCTTATAGAATTAATGCAGTGGATCAACACGTATTTAATAAACACGCGTGTACCACGTACCGAGCATAGGTACGTGTGTGTACCTATATTCTGTATGGAGGCGATGCGAGCCACTTTCATCTCAATCACGGTAAAGCAATTTGCGGACCCCGGGGAGTCGGTGATCGAGGGTAATGTTTGGTTTCGGTTCGGAGGCTGTTAAAAGCCTCTTCCGTTTCTTTCACCGGTGCTACTTCCTCCGTCTACATCAGGGAGTAATTTCCAGTCCATTTAGATCCGTGCATATTATATAAACTCGTGGGATTAAACACTATTCCCACATATCATAGGTGTCTGAATTCCAGATATTTTCAATGATCTTATATTCCACACTGCATCTTCAGTGAGATTAAGGATGAACTGGCGGTCCTAGCATGTAGGAGGTGAAACGCAGGGAAGGGCTGTGCTACGGTATGGGCAATAGCAATCCCTGAAGATGAAAAATGTTTCCTCTGTAACTTAATTATTTGACCATATTTGATGATTTCTATGGTCAAATTAATTTTTTTTAATCATATTTATTTTTTTACAGAAGTTAAATCTCTTCAATTATTTATCTGAGTTGTTTTAATTGCAATTGAAAAATTTCCGATATGCGGAATTTCATTTTTTTTTTGCGGTTTTTCAATGATAATTCATAAACTATACGGTCAATCAGCTCGAAATTTATGCCAAAATATTCCTCTATTCCGACTCTACACGTGTGCAAAATTTGATAATATTCTTTGCATTTTTTAATTTTTTAAAACATGTTTTCCGAATTTCCATAAGATCCCATGTTGAATGATATTTTTTGAAAATCAATAACTTTACATCCAGACGGCAGATCGATCCGAAATTTTGCACACGATTTCGAAATCGATAAAATAATCTACAAAAAAATCGTCATTAAATCCCTTGCATTTTTAAAATTCCCCAAAAGACGCCAGTTCATTCTTAATTTTATCCATCTAAACCCAGCTCTTCATCATCGAGGAAGACCGGATATCGCGAGTTCGCAAATCTTACGACAATTGTTACGTGTCAAGTATGAAAATCCGGGAAGTATGAGGATTAATATTTAAGGTAGCGTCGTTCGGGTCGCATAACTATTCAGTCGGTGTGACTATTGCCTAATTATTACGACCGGCGCATGAAAATCGAGGGTCTATTTTGCATACAAAAGCTAAATACAGGACCTCCTCACTAAACTTGCAATTAGCCACCCCAAACGACGGTCTCAATTCACCATCAGCAGGGGACAATAATCCCGTTCAGCTCACAACTTTGTGGGCTAAACCCATATAAATAACCCATAGATGTGTTACAGCGAAAAGTAACGCAGAATTCACCCTCGCCGAGGATTCAAAACTTACTTTACCATCTTTAAGTTAAGTTCGGGGTAGGAAATTCACGGTGGGATGAATCATTTTGGATGAATAATTTTTGATGAAAATTGTTCATACCTTTAAGCATTTACCTGATAAAAATCGTGATTGAAATATTGAAATTGTAAAAATAGCTCATGCAGCGGTTCAGGAAAATGTATATTTTCACCATGTTTTATTCGAAATTGAAACCACCCGAAGCGTATCCCAGCTTGACGAGACCGGGGAATCGAAGTGTCCCAGCTCGCCCTAAACAAGGTTAGAAATGGTCCAAGAGATTCCGAAGCGGGCTACGGTACCTCTCGATTTTCCAAATCCCCGTCTTAGTTGCGTCGTCTACACGCGTGTAGTGAGATTCCTGGAATCCGGGATAAAATTGAATCAATGAAATTTCACTACCAAAATGATGGATGAAACTTCGGAACGAAACAATCTGCGATCACATCTAGTCTATAGAGGAGAATTTGCGACAGAATCGAGTCCAGGAAATAGTTAGTGCGTCCTTTTATAGTTTCTCTGCAGAAACCGTGAAATCGTTATAAAATAATCACATAATTTACTTCTCCAAACGATTTCTGAAGAAAAAAAAAATGAAACCGTATAAATTATTCGGAAATTTTAACGAGACTCGATTTTGAAAAATGAATAATTGTCCAATAAATGGTTTACACTGTGTTTGCTCGAGATGATTTCATTAATTTATATACGTACAACGAACAACTGTTATCGGTGAGTGAATAAATTTGAATCTTTATTCCGTCCTGCATCGAAGTGATTATTACGGTGTTGGAGATTTTCTATGGTAAAATATTACTTCTCCTCAGCGTTATGCGTACCAACCCCACGTGCTTCGGTTATACATATATCCAAATCGAAATGTTTCGAATCAATTAAGTAATTGCTTCATTAAATCTCACCGCTCTGCCTCTACCTACCTACTTGAGTACAGAAAAGGGAGCGTGTTCCGATGCAATTGACAAAGGTGATCCCAATCCCGCTGAGAAAATTGAACACAGGACGTTGGTACTTAAATAAATTGGTCTTATTATTAGCTGCATATTGCAATAGCGTTTCCTGGACAAAAATTTCGCCAACTATAACTATCGCTTTGACCCATCTCACCGAAAGATATATATTTCACTCTGAATGAATCATGTCTGAAAATAAACCGAACGTAAAATTTTTTTAAATAATGTCACAACCTCCGCGATATTCGATGCGACAAATTTCAACTCAGAAAGCGACGACGCCCTCGCGACTTGCGAATCCAATATCACACGCAATCTCGTAATTCAAGCTGACAACGGAACCTCGAACACACGTAGGAAATCGGCGATGGGACTAATTCAACTAATCATTTGCTGCAAGTTACAAAGGCTTCGTTTTGTGTTACTCGTTCAAAATCGTTACTGCACTTGATGCCACTGACTGTTTCAATGAATCAGTTATGGGCTGACATAGGTATTATGTCGCTAATACATCGGGACACCGGATGCGAACTATCTGCCGAAGGCGTGCTCGAATGCGATTGACAAAGGTGCTATCAATTCCATTGAGAGCATTCCCACGTAAAAATGAGGCTTTGACTGATGGTATTCTTTCGTGAAAATTGCCAAGGTAGTTTTTTAATTCGAAAATCTCGTCTCAGCTATACCTAAATAATGATTTAGTGTATTATCTAATTCGACGCGTCAGACTAATGAGTATAGCATTCAGCCGAAATGTTCAAAGTTTAGAAACGTAGAATAGGTAGAATTTCAAACACCCAGTTTCCCGCGCTATGGTTATATTCGCGAGGTTGAAAACCAGATCTACCCATCAGCTAATTGGAGAGAACAACTGGCGCGACGAGACGCCTTTAACCGGGGCGCCAGTTTCCACCCCAAATTAAGCCAGGTTGGTCATGACGCGATAATGACCCTTGGAATAACTGGAGAGATCTTTTCTATTATTTAGAATGTCTCTCACGTTGACTGCCGAGGGATACGAAGAGGAGAACTGCGGTTACTAGAGATGGACCGCATCCTTCATTTAGATTTCTCTTTCCTTGAAAATGAGCAACTCACTACACGACAGCCTTGCCGTGGGATCTTATAATTCCATAATAATTCCCAGTTTCATTTTAGGAGGAACCACGCCTATCCTCTTCGTATTCGATCCTTAGAAAGGCTTTATTCGCTTGAAATATTCATCGAATTAAATTTATACGCCCACACACCGGGGTCCTTATTCTCGACGGGTTTACAAAAATCTTCGATTCAACTGAGACTGAAACCTTTTATCAATTACTCGACGAACTGGTTGGCGTCAGAAAAAGCCCCGAAGGCTTCTTTTAAAACCTAATTTCAATTGATGGACGTTCATTGTCTCAAGCGTGTGAGTCAATTCGTGCTCTACTTTTCCTCAGAATCACGCTTACATACTTTACGTAGATCTTCCAGCCTTGTCAGTATTCGAAAAATGAATATTAATCAGGAGTGGTCCCGTTGAAAAGAGCTTTTCGTGCCATGGAATGCTTTTCTATATTTTCTCTTATTTTATATCTTTACCGGTAATATATTTGTATTATTATACGACAGAATGCGATCGGACAATTTTTCGCACACATCCAATCATAGAAATGAAAATGGATTATTAGCCTTGCGTCTGGCTCTCGGACGTCAGAGCTTTCGGCGTTCGATACTAATCAGGAGTATACAGTGCCGTAAAAAAAAAAAAACGCGTTATTTTTCCAATCAGAAAGTGCCTAATTCAGTATCGTTGCAATAAGTTGATGACTCTTGGCACTAACGTAAACGAATTTAGCACTCTCGATTGGCCCAATCAATACTGTCCGGATAGAAGATCATGGACAGGATTAAAACGTTCCTGAACTACGTCGAGGGAAGTGGATTCAGACGAATAACAAAGAAACTGAGAAAGAACTGCACCTAATAAAGTTTAGGAGAGATTTTATGGATATCGAAATTTACAAGTATGTACTTGAACCTAAAATTTACGTAAGAAGATAAATTCGTTTAAATAAATCTGTAGGGATACTTCCTGCGCTTGGAATTTAAGTTTGTTATAAGTTTGCTATAAAAATAAAACACTTTCACAAGCGCTGGCAGTAAGTAAAAGAAAATTTTGTTTTCCTCGTGATAGAAGAGGTATAGCATTAACCGATAGGAATAATAAAGTAATTTCAACTTTGTCACAGCATGATTATCATTTATCAGTTATTGACTAGATCGATTCTCGGTCTGAAAATCCCCTGCTTTTATGACTGCAGTATAATAGACTAATAGACGCAATCCTAGTAAATGAAGTGTTATAGGTCACTTAAATAAGTTACTCCAAACTCGTAGATTTATTAACTAAATTCTGAAGTATAATCTGAGGTGTGATAGCCGAAATTAAATTTTGTACAAATTAAAGATCAATGACCGTTGTCCGGCGCGGATGTTCTCGGGATATTGACGAGTGGACAGTTCGACGCATCTGCGGTTCTTAGCAAAGTAACTAACCGAAGATAGAAAAACTGGGGACTATAGCATATATATGCCTATAACACTCTCGCCTTTTTTTTTTTTTTGAGAGAGAGCAAAGGGAAACAAAACAACAAACAAACGTTGAGATAGTCAATAGAAGTATGACAACAGAAAGTTTCGGAACTCATCCACGAAGTGGGTCCGTGAGAAAAACTCGGTTCTCGGAAACTATTGATTCTGGTAGAATGGAGAGAGACGAAGAGATGGAGAGACAGAGATATATATATATATACTCTTTTAGGTACAGAGCTTCGGGGACGAGACAGAGAACCAAGAGGATGCTGGAATCTCCGTGAATCGTTCGGGCTACTTTAGTTCCAGCTTTCTCCTAGCCGGAATGTAGGTATGTATATTCCTAGCTGAGCACTCTCCATATCACTAATACCAGGCAACGTGTTCCTAGGATTTTGCATATGAACAAGCCGCTTGCCTTGCGAATAAGGACGACGTCATTGGTGAGAACCTGTTCACGAGAGTCCGAACAAATGTCACTCTCGTAATTGAGAATGAGAAGTGAGAGTGTGAACATTTGTAAAGCAATGATTTGTAACATTCGTAGATATTCTAATGCGGATTATTATTTTATCTCCGAGGTCAGCATGTCCGGCAAAATTATTGTAGGATCAATATTGAAGGAGACTCGCTATTAATCTTTAGCGACAACTCGCCTCCCATAAGACTTTCGGCTACGGTATATCATTAACGCGGCGTCCAATCTACTCTAGCAACTTAGTCAAATTCAAATTTCCACTTTGCATGTCTGTTTCGTATCGGTTTACACAGAGCCGGGTTTCGCTTTCGTTTTAGACACGTGACTGGATCTGAAATGAAGACAGTTGGAGTGATAGAGAAAGAAAGAGAGAGAGAAACCAAGGCCAAGAAAGCTCGACAAGATCAAAGTACACAAATCGATTCCATCTCATATAGTTTCGTGGTTGGCTGAGATGTTCTTACGGAGAACGTCAACTGGTTTGAAAATTTCCGTCGTTATTCGCGAAAATTTCCATCTATTTTGTATATATATCACGCGAGCTCAGCACGTGTTAGTTATGTTATAAAATATAATCCCATCCGGATTTGTGCATCACGTGAATCACCGCGGCGATTTAAACCGTTCCTGATTGCTGCAGAGAACTTTCTGGGCCGACTAAGCCTCTCAAAAATGTCGGGGAACAAAGAAACAATTTTCCGAAATATGTATTACCACTCGGTGCTGTATAATTGTTGTAACAAAGATCGCTGATATAAACGTGTAACGCGATTACCTCACATGGTTATAATCAATTGACAATAAACAGGTACTCAATGCGTTATACCGTGATATAAACAATCTGATAAGAGAACGAAAACTGGAAGCTATCTTCATCGTCATTCAACAGCTTTATTTCATCAGATGGCAATTACAAGTCTATAACAAGGGTATATTTTGGGTTATTTTTGTCATACGAGGCCTTTGCCGCGCGGTGCCAACAAACACCCCCATATACAGAATGTGATATATACTTTGATCAAGAACACGCTGGCACAGCGAAAAAAAAAATCTTTCATCAAACCCTTTCTGGGCCGTGTAAAAAGGACACCAATTTGCGCGTGTGTCACGATTAGATTTACAGAGTGTTGCCCTCTCGTTGGCCTCATCGTGTTTTATACCCAGAGCGAAGGGGTTCGTTTTCATCGGATTTCTACGGAATTCATGTCAGTCTCGGAGGTATGAGACAAAACCAAATTGCAGTCAGAGTTAAGCTTGTTTCCGCCCTGATCCTTTCGCGTTCATTTATGATACAGCTGTAGGGAAAAACGCGAGGATAACGAAGAAAAATCACGACACATTCGGGAAAATGAGAATTTCGACGAAAATGTTCATGAACGTGGTACGAAATTTACCACTAATGTACGTACGGCACACATAAGCGATTCCTTCTATGCCTACGCGCCCTTTTCTCTAAATCCTCAATTTTTCAATATCACGCACGGAACGTGATGATTAATCAACCCGGGACGTATCGTATATACCTGATGTTGTGTGACACACGCAATTTTAATATTAACATTACTTACAATTGTCTTCGATAATTCTGCAAAGACGTACGGTCAGTCCCAACCCGAGGACCCGACACAAAAATGACCGGACGTCGGCGATAAACGTTTCTATAACTTTGCTATTTCGTGTAGAACTCGAAAATTCAAATCCTCTATTGTTTCCAAAATTCTCTTCGTCCATCTTAAAAGCTAGCTAAGTAGTGACAGTAATTGAAAAGTTTGAATGACATTGATTTGTGTTGAAATGAAAGTGAGTGAATGCGATGATTGAATGAATTGCAAATATCGTTTCGTTAAACGACAGCATCGATCAATGAAAATATAAGAGGACAAAACCTGACGGTATTTGCATAGTATCTACGTGAAAGAATAAAAACGAGTGAAAAATGACGCGAAACACTTCCTGTATAAGAAAAAAATGTCGCATTTTATTCTCGCGAAAACGTAGAAGGGAAGGATTCTGATATTTTCTTGGTTTTGATCTTCCGTCGTCTCTTCCGAGAGCCGTTGGTGTAAGTATGCCTTGTCCAAGGTAAGAACGAATTAAAACCAGTAAGAGACAAAAATCGAGAATTTCTTTGGTCCTCTGATACCTCTTCTCACGGACACCACCTCGCCACAAAAGAAATCTTTTCGTAATTCCTCAAAGACAGACATAAGCGCGAAAGCAATTCAAACGAATGTTGCAGGTATATTTTTGAGGTGCTAGTAACCGCACACTCTATAATATCAATTGAAAGACAACAAAGATACACCAACTAAGGAAACAATGTCATATATTCCACTTCTTCCTAAAGAGGAGAAAGATACAGATTTCGGGTTGATCTCACGGTGCTCTTCAACGGACTTCATGAATACCATGAAAAGCAAGGATTCTTACAGATAAGTGTAAAGGAGCCTTCGTTTGATGCTCTTTCTGACTTACGCATGCTTCGCTATATCCGAATAAAGGAAGAACCTGTTAAAATCCCTCGGGATTTTTGATCCGAACTCGAACGCGATTCAAATGAATTTTGTACATTTTTAAGCCAGAGATAAGTAAAGCAAAGAAGAAGAAGAAAGTTGAAAGGCAGTGCACTCACCACCCCAACAAAGCCTGAATTTAAATGAACAGCGGCAGTTCGCGAGCGAGTTAGCTCGACGCTCGTGCGAACATGAAAATCGTTTCAGCCTACCACGTAGGTACTAACGCCACGTAGAATTCGGCTGGATTCGGTTCCCTGTACTAAACTTTTTGTCAAAGGATTTCGGATCTTTCTAAAGATTCATCGATGAGCACTCTGCGTATTATGTCAACACACGAGAGATGGAGAATCGATATTCGGTGTACCCTGTGTACTCATATTTAAGGGGACCAGTACAGCGACTTTTCGAGAAATTATCATAGTCCGACATCAATTTATTTCATCACCAAAGTTCATTTCACATCAGAATATTTTTATTTTCCCAAATCATGTGTCGTAAGGATTTTAAAGCACCGTTGGACCAATTCAGGTCATCTTGGATTCATTTTCTTCAGAAAACCAATCCTCATCATGTGAATGTAGGAATTTTGGAAATTTTTCGTTTTGGCCAAGTTGTTTAAGAAATAAGTGATAATAATTTTTGCAAATTTGGTAAATTGATCATAACTTATGACATGATTTGTTATTTTAAAATCCCTACATTCACAAGATGAGGAATAGTTCACCGGAGAAAATGAGTCGTCAAGAGATTGAATTGGACCAACGGTGTGCCAAAATCCTTACGACACATGATTTGGGAAAAGAAAAATATTTTGATGTGAAATGAACTTTGGTGATGAAATAAATTGATTTCGGACTATGATAATTTCTCGAAAAGTCGCTGTATTGGTCCCCTTAAGTGAGTTGGCAGAGATTGATAGAATGAAACAGAAGAGCACCCATTGTAATTATAAATGCAGATCTGCATAACCACGTTTCATCTTATTCATGCCATCACAGAGCGAGTGCCTCAGTTCAACAAACAGATTGACGTAGGTCAGCTACTGTGCGCTTGAATATTCATGAGGTTGGCAGCTATTGCGGAATATAATTGCAATTAATCTACTGACGAATTCGTAACCTGATATTGCCGTATTATAATTATGGCTCTAGGTTTTGAAGAAAACAGAATCATTACACAATTTTATAATCATTAGAAGCAATTAGTGTGCAAATTGAGTATCTGAATAAATTTCCAAATCACTTTACATCCAATCGGGATTGTTATTCTGATTCTGATTCGAAACTAATGACAATTTATTATCGCATGACCCTTCCCGAATAATATTATTTTTTTTACACTCTGTAACCTCGGCAAAATCTCACGATTGAAAACAACTCAACGTCTAGTGCGACAGACTCGCAAATAAGCTTGTTTTGTTTCGGTGGCAGAACCTGTCAATCCAAACCACTTTCTTGGCCATACACGAAAACAAATCGATAGTAATAATACAGGAAATCAACCCAAGATATTGTACGCCTACGGAGAGGAGCTGATATGATTTCAGGTAATGTGAATTCGATTTCGCTACATTCCCCCGAACTTTGTGAGATATGAACACCAATATCATCTGTTATTTCGCGCATAAATGCAGAACCGAATCAGCAAAGGAGCCACGAATTTTTCTTGGAGAAATGTAGTCCTCGACGAGGACAAAAAAATTGATTCAAATGATTCCCTTGTTGGACAGAGCAGATGTGCCGAAAATTTGTAAAAACAAAAAGACATGTCCGATGCAGAAGATACGAAAGCGGTTCCGACGACGCCGGAAATAACGGCAGCTAAGGTACCAACAGACACCGTAGCGCCGCCAGAAAATGTACCAATAAACAAGCCATCAACCGAAATCGCAAATCCATCGACAAAGCTAATCAAATTATCGCCGAATGCGCCTGGCAAACATGAAGCCGTTGGGATGCCCGGGGATAGCAAGGAAAGTGGCAAATCGCCGAAAGAAGATAAGAAACCGACGAATAAAACTACAAAGGCAAAAGAACTACAGCCCTGTCCACCTCCGCAAAGCAAATGCAAGGTACGCTCACGAGATATGCGCCAGTGTAAAAAACACTTTCGCGAAATGATTGGGAAGCATGAGATTCGCAATGACGAGTTAGAACAACGTGAAACTGACCTACGCCAGAGGTTGGAACTGCTGGAGTGTTCGATGCCTGCGGTAATGGTATGGAACATTTGGCGCCAGGCTCAAGGAGCGCCAGTCTCTCATCTTCGTGATATTGTGGAGAAACAGTTCCTGGAACCTGCTGCGGCATGTCCAAGCACACCCAGTCAGCACTGGGATTGTAGAGTACGTGAAGTGGAGGCAGAAAGAAAACAAGCACTTCACAGAGCTGAAGAGGCCCGACAGGTATTCGCTGTCAAAGGAAATGCCTTGAAGTTTCAAAAGCAGCAGATTGAGGAGGCAAGAAGACTTCAAGAAGAGAGAAAAATCCAAATCGCTAAGCTCGAGGAGGAGGTCAAGCGGCTGCAGGATGCGCTGAAAAAGGCTCAAGGTGACGAGAATTTTTGCCAAACTGGAGAATGCGGAGAAATACAGTGCCGTGAAATGTGGCTTCAGGGGGTGTCCAGCGTAAGTTCCATCCATTCGACGGATTTGGAATGCCTGGCCAGACTGCAGGACCTTGCAGAGGCAGAGCTGTGCATGAAGCGTCAAATTGCAGACCTGGAGCGAAGGGAGTGCGCGTACATGCGAACGCTTCAACAAGCTGACGAAATGTGGGCGAAAATGGAAGACGACAACGCCAGTAACTTGGGCGATCTGAAGGAACAACTGCACGCGAAGATCGCTGCGAATCAACAACTTGCAGATCGTATCGTGGAACTTGAAGACGATATTGAAAAGCTGCGAACGCAACTCACCAAGGCTTTAGCAACACTGGACGAGTACAAAGGTAAAACTTTTGCTGATGTAGGCTTTGGCGATGTGTACGTATCCACGGAAGAGAAAATCGAACAGACTGAGAACGAGGTCAAAGAGATCAAAGTCTCAGAAGAATATAAGCCAGAAGATGTTATGGTCACAGAAGAAACAAAGTTATCAAAAAGCAGTGTAGCGAAAACTGAAGGAATTGAACAGCCGATGGAAGACAAAGACGCGGAGTATACGCCAATTGAGGAAAGTGACCAAACGGAACGTAAGGAACGAAGAACAGTAGATAAAACTTCAATCCCAGCGGAGGCTTACAATGAAATAAAAGATCCAGGGGTCATAGACGAACAATCTAATTATGAACAAATCAAAGTTGCGAGTAAAACCAGCACAGCGGAAGAGTCAGTCCAAGCTAAACCTCAAATCGAAGACGTCGAAACACAGTCAATGGCCGAGGAGCCTGGTTTGGAAAAGGAAACTGCCACCGCGGAACAAACTCAGGTTGAGGCCACGACGATTACGGAGAGTGTTGCTGGGGTCGGTGGAGAACTTTCGATGACACATTTGCCTGAACAAGAACAGGGAGCCACTGGAATCGAAGAAGCTTCGAAGACGGAAGAAAAACATGCAGACGAACCAATGACAGGTGCGAATAGCTCCCATTTATTCGAGGATAAAGCTTCCTTGGCTCATCTTCTCAAGGCACCGACAGAAGACAAAGATACAGAAGTATCAGTAGTGGTAAAAATTGAAGACAATCCTACTCATCAAGAAGAAGCTTTCCAATCAGCTACCGAAACAGCTGCTGAACCGATTTCCGAAACAGCTTGTAGTCCTGCCTGTGAAAAGGCTTCTGAAACATCCCTTGAAACTACTTCTGTAATAACCGATGAAATTCTTCCCGAAACAACCCCTGAACCAGATCTCAAACTAACCGCGAAAATGGGTGTTGAAGCTGCGCCTGAGCCAATCGCCCATGAAATTCTTTCCGAAACAACCCCTGAACCAGATCTCAAACTGGCCGCGGGAGTACGTGTTGAAGCTGCGCCTGAGCCAATCACCGATGAGATACTTTCCGAAACAATCCCTGAACCAGATCTCAAACTAACCGCGAAAGTACATGCTGAAGCTGCACCTGAGCCAATCACCGAAACTGAGGATGTAGCTTTCGAATCATCCATTGATCCAGTCATCGAAACCTACCCCATAACAGCCCCTAAAGTACCTGAAGAAGCTGCCCCTCAGCTAGTTGGTGAAACCAAACTCATAGTATCCCCGGTTTCATCCATCGAGGATACTTCTAGACCAGTCCTTGAACCCGCGACTGAAACGGCTGTAGATTTTGTCCCAATATCGTCCCCCGAAGCAGCTATCGAAATTGTCGAAAGACGAGTTCTTGAACCAATCTTAGAAGTAATGGAACCAGTGCAAATAAGACAAACGGCAAATACGATAGCAGTACCGATTCAAACTTTACTTTCCTGGCACAACATTGCTGCTTGCCTTCGCAAACAGATCTTGGTAATTATAATGCTTTACTAAATGTACATACTCTTTGTAAAGCGGTTCACGTCGCACGGCCCATTTTAAAGCGAGTTTATCCTCGCTGAGTTCGCCGGTTGCATGTTAGTCGGTTCGTTCGACCAGTTATTCGTTATATTGAAATTATCAATTTTTTTAAAATGATTCTCGAATTTTCAAGGATGGATCGATTTATTCATACAGATGAGATCCGTTCCATCATTTAAGCCTTAAGAATTTGTAGCTGCTAGTTGTATATGAATTATTACTTTCTCAGCTACGAATCAAAACTAAAGGGTTGAAATTATATTTGTACAGACTTGTCCGCGATGCTCGTCAACGAGTGGGGATATTGGAGAAATGATGGAAAAGATAAAAACCTACCTGGGGGTGAGTTTGTGTAAAATAAAATAATCACATTAAAAAATAAATGTACTCATCAAATACCAATACCCGTTATAGAGGAGGTGGCATCTCATGCGAAAATTTGTTCCCTCTGGAACACAATTTTAAACTTCGTGAATTCATAGGAAGTAAGCTATTTCATGATTCGATAGTCAGGTCTTCAATTTCCAATTTACATCACAGAAAGACGCTTCAGAGTTCGCGGAAATTGAATGTGCCAAGGTTGAAGAAGAAGTACAAAATTCCGTCCCTCTTCCCACCAAAAAGGGTCCCTGTATTTGTAAACCCAGGTCCTGCCCTTTGGTGAGTAATCCTCGCTATTTTCGTTCCAGATATATAGTATGATAGGAAACTCAAAATATACATACATCATATACATAGTAATACTTGAAAATACGGTGAAGACTATAAAACTTCAGATTTCGAATCCTTTGATGAAGAAATGTAAAAAACATAAAATTAATCCTTTCAATTTCACTCTAGGACGAGTCACAGGCTGCTGTACCAGCTCAGGCCAATGTGCAGATTCAGACTGTAGTCGACAGCCAATCGCAAACCTCAACGCCGATAAAGATCCCTAATAGAGAGACCCGGAGCTCAAAGTCTACCCAAGGATCAGGGAAGAGCAAAGAAGAGGTGAAGCTGACGAGAATCGAGGAAGGCACGGAACCTGACCCCGGAATGCGTCGCGAAAAGTCAATACCCGAGGCGAGAGACGAGTCGACAGTGACAGTGGGCGATATTGCTTCTCAGACAGAGACCGTTCGGAAAATACCTTCCGTAAGCAAAGGCGAAGAAGAAACGTGCGTATGTCCAACAGGCGTGTGTCCAAAGAAAAATGCGAAACCACCACCTCGCAAAGAAGCCATACCCGGAAGAAGTGCTACCGATGCAAGAAAAGGGCTGGGAAAAAAGTACAAAAGCACCGCAGACGCGATTCTTGCACCAGCAATAAAGATCCTGCCGTCGAATGAACCTGCATATAGTCCGCCGATCGGCGACGCCAAAACTTATGATACGAACTCTGAAAGTAGTTCTTTCGCATGCTGTATGTGTGGCAAACCTGTGACTCCGGTAACCTCGAGGAAGACAACGGCGATACCGATGCCGACGAGATCGGTTTTCAAAAGTAAGATAATGTCGGCGCAGGGAAACTCGGAGGATGATTTATTGTGCTGCACATGCAAAGCCAAAGACTCTTTAAGTGAGAGACCGAGGTATTCTTCGAGTAGTAAATCTTTTGATAAATCTCCGGAAACAGGAAGGCTTTCGAGGCGAGTGAAACCGGCCTCAAAAACTATCAAGACGTCTTGTAGTCGGGAAATTTGTTGTTCATGTGATAACCAGGAAATTCACGTTCTCACAAAGACGTTGACAACAGAGTTAGAAGTCTCAAAGTCGAAGACAAAACCGGAGACAAAGGACGTTTGTTGTCTGGCTAAAATATCGCGAGATAAGGTTCTGAAAACAGAATCACGTCGCCGAAAGGATAAGGACTCGATCAAAACCGAAACTTCAAGTGTCTCACACAGCGGTTCTGGTCAGCTATCGTCAAGCTCTAGTACTCATAAAGGATCGAGAACAAACGAGAGTTCGAATTCTAACGTTTGCTGTTCTAGCATCGAGCAAGTCGTAGATATGACGAAGAAGAAAGGTAAAGGGAAAAAGTGCGTGTGCAACGGTCAAGAAGGTAAAAACAAGAAAGAAGAATGCGTCTGCGGCGGCGAAGACAGTGGACCGATGTTGTCAAAAGAGGAAAAGCACGTCGAACCTAGCGTGTCTTGTTTGTGTCCTCCAAAATTATTCGACAAGTGTTAGAACAAAGACCCGAGCAGCTATTCATTCGTACAGAATGCCCGAAGAAATGCCCAAAGACTATTTGCTCGCGATGAACGTGATGAAAAAGTCTGCAAGCACAGCGACTGACACGTGACCCGGCAAATGAGTGGAAAAACGAAATCGAATGTTCTTCTGTCGCCAAGTCTCAGCTGATGAAACTTTTCAGTCATCCGAAAAAATCATTTAATTAGAAGATGATACTTGCTTTGATTAAATGCATCAAATGTACAAAGTCATAAACACAGACATCAACACATCATCTTTCAGAATTCACACATTTTTATATCTACACATAGCTGGCAAAGCGTCATATGTCGATTCTTCAGCTGTCCAAGTGTCTTCTTCATCGGCAGATTCAGTGCCTTAAATTATTTCATCAAGATGTGCATGCATCTTCAATGTCCGTGTCTTAAATTTTAATAACATAAATCTGACCAACCATGTATACTCTGTAGTGTCGGCGTACTTTTCAGCAAGTACTGTATAGTTTGTAATTGAAATAAAAATTTGATGATTAGTTGATGATGAATGAATCGTATACATATCAAAACCAGACAAGTTTGTTGAACTCCCGACTCACCGAACATTCGCTAAAGTATGTCTCCTGGAACGAAGATTATGGTATCCACGCAGCTCCCCGATGCTGCCCTGTTCCGCCTGCATTCTGGCCTGGGCCGTTGCGGCTGCTGTGGCAATCACGGGGTGCTGGTGTCCAGGAGGAGCTCCCGACGTCGTGACGCTTCTTCGAGCACGCCACCCGGATCTGCTACCACCACCTCCGCTGCTGGGTGTCGGTGACTTCTTCTGGTACGGCCTTGCAAAAAAATGTTCACCGTGAAAATTTATCAGCACCGTTTCACGAAGTGAAGAAAATTCGTTCAACAATTTAACAGTATGGAATGGAACGCAATAGGAATAATCGTGGCAGTAGAGAGGCTCAGAGGCTTTTTCCAAAATTTCAGTGGTTTTCCCAACATAGTTGTCCTTTTTTTTTTTTACTTTTTTCTTTCTGTTCGCGGTCAACACGCGAAGAAACTAAACGTTATATTTGGTAGGCGGTAAGCTGCATATATATAACAGGCAAAAGTGACTACAGCAAAGAAATGTCTAAGGGTGAAAAGGTTTGGAACTGTGCCAGCTAGCTGGTTGGCTTGATGGCGGTTGGCTAACGGTCGAACGGGATGTAAACCAGAAGCACATCCTGAACACTTCTACGATACTAGGCCAAGTTCTTGGAGATGAAAAGTGGCAAAAGAATCATAAATACGCTTGTTTAAACCACTCTTAGTCGACTGTATATTTAAAATTAAGTTTGTATGTTTGATCCTGATTCTCGTCTGCGTGGTTATCGAGCTGTTTATAATGTAATTTTTTTTTTTCTTTGATTGTTTCGTGTTCTTGTTCATTCGTGTGTTCAATCATTTCTGGCCAACAAATACTCCGGAAAATCCAGCTTTATTCCCCGTGAAAATTTGTAAAAAAATAAAGAATTATCTCATTGCTTTCTTCTCTTCGGTAATCCCGAAAGTCGTAGCGAACCGAAATTCAAAAGTCGATTTTCTTGAGCAAACGAAGCGTGGCAAGAGTTACCGAGCCTAAACTCTGTGACGGTAGACCAAAGTTGAGAGTCTGTTCGAAAATTTTTCGACTCCATCGAACTCGAACTCTGGAGTAATTTAACGGTATTAAAAGCACCAGATACTACCTCGGACATTACCGCAAGACCAGAGATGAGATAATGACATTAATGACAAATTACGAGGAGCTGGACTCCAGATTCATTCAATTTATGTAAATAAGATGCTTCCAACGGTTTCATAGGTACTCGGCTCACTGCCAATATTCGATAATCGTGTCATGGCTGTTTTCACTCGAATTTCGAAAGCTCTAATATGATATTGGATATCGACTGACGCAATAAGTCTGTAAAAGATGAGTTGAGATAATCCAGAATAATTGCAGGCACGCAGCGATGATTGAAACTTATAGAAATGTATTCCTCGTTCTTATGGTTTCAATCCATTCTAGTCACAGGGAGTAGAAAAAAACAACGAACAAAATGCGTTCTGTGAAATGCTTCTTCGAAATCTCGGAACGACTGGCCCGTAGACATATTTCTCTCGCTGCATTTCCCGCGGCGAGGTCATACTTCCATCTGCAGCATGCACATGTTTCAATTTCCACAGCACCAGCATGTGAGTTATATTATACAGTAGTAGCTGATGCATGCATACATACATAGGTATACCTATACCTACGCGTTACATTTCCACGTTGCAGACTATCATAGACAGAGTACTAGTTGTTCCGAGTTGAAATGCATAGCTCATAGCTCATAGCTGGTATGAAGTTTACCAAGATAGCTAACTGTGTGTAAACTATTATGACGTATACGTGTCATCCACGAATAGAATTGAAACTACATCAGCTACGAACCCTAAAGACTTTTCGATTCGGGAAAAGATGTGAAAATTTTCTAGTCCGTCTCAGAATTCAGGAGTAGGTAAAATATTTGAGTAAGGTCCGCGTGCGGACCATCAACAGGTTGCAAATAGCAAGAGGTGCAGTTATTCAGGAGTAAAAAGGCCCCGATCTATATTTCTCTGACCAACGAGGTGAGGGACAATTTTCACACGAATTTCACACATCCCTTACTGTCACCCATGGAATTTATTTTTGGATATTGGGATAGGAGGTAAATGTCAATTGCCAGGTAAAGCCCATACATATATGTATACCGCACGCTCTCAATTTCCGAGTAAATAATTGAACGTGCTTTCTCGAGCCCATGAGAGTAAGGTACTACCTATCGTTAGACGGGTTTCGTATTACAGTCTGATTCTCGGTTTTTTTTTTTTTTCTTTTCTTTTTTTTTTCAAGACACTCAACCACCGATGCTCGATATTTATGGATACCACAGAACTATAGACAAAACCGCAAGCCGATTTTCTCCAGCCCCAAGCCCTATCAGAGCTCTTTTGAACCGTCTTCATTCAGTTTGCGGATGACGAAGTGAGGGCCTGTTGAGACGATGGAGCTTAATGACTGCGCCTTGCCTTGCCGAGGCACTGACTACTGAGAGTTTTATAACTCGAGAAAACTCTCTCTCTAACATACATACAGTGAGTTTTCGTATCTCCGGGTCGATCCCGTGCGCCCGCGGGTATGCAACCGGAGGTACACCTCCTGTTTCGATTGAGCACCGTTTTCCGGCCATCTGCATATTCGCATATACGCCCATGATCTAGACTCGATAGTGATCCCACTGACAGGCCATACCCAACCTCAAAGATCTTTTATAAAAATAACCTCAATACTTTGAAATGGTGATAAAATTGATTTCGGTTCGTCATCTACGGTGATAATAAGGCAAATGAGAGTAGGACTGTCAATAAATTCAGTCTTTCATTGTGATAAACATTAGATGACAAGGTTTCCTGTTTAAGATTTTAATAATGAGAGGGTGTAGGCACAGTGGCATTCGCATCGTCGTACCGCCACGAAGGGCAACCATGCCCCTAAGGGTGACATGCAGATTGGTGAAGGCATCCAAAAAAATTAATTAACTTAGGCTACCTTCTGTATAAGAGATAAGCCAAAAAAAAAGGAAGAAGATGTAGTGCGAACTAACTTATCCTCGGTCCGATGGGACATGTATCCCCTGGGTTCCCTATTCAGTAACTTTTTGCTAACGAAACGATTTGATCGGCTAGTTTTCTATTGTGTAGAGTTGTCTTTCTTGAAACCTTATTAATTGCTGATGTCTTATTCGTGCGGAAGATCATCGGACAGTTCTGATGGAAAGTTACAGAATAGGGGTCCCGGAGGCACCGATCAGTGCAAAGACTGCTTCGCAGGCTCTGCGGAGGCTAAAACCTTCAATGTCGATTGGCTGCGGATGAGCCAAGCGACATCGAATAGTATCTTCCCTTGCGTGATACTGCGACATTAATCCTTCTACTTTTGGACGAGTCTTTGCTTCTTCAACGCCACTTGTCTAATAGGCAGAGAGTCGACCAAGTGTGCAAAGACTAACGACGTTAATGATTGACGAGATATTGGTGAATTGTGTTATCTAGTGGGGATTCAGGCAAATTGGAGCAGGTAAAAAAAATAATTAGTCAATTCGATGTATACTCATGTTATTTATTTTACATTATCTTCAACCTATCACGGGCTCGCTAGGAGCCTATCATAAAAGTACAGTGAATGCATAGTTTTCCGATGATAAATGCTTTTTACGACCGGATAGGATACTGCAGCGCTGCGGAGGGGCAACACTTCGAGCATCTTCTCCGCAGGCGGAATCGGTAAATTGTATGTGAATTTATTAATCAATCATAAAAACTGATGAAAGAAATACGACTAATCGCTTCGGAAAGCTCAGATGCGAATGACAATCCACGGGGCTGCTTATCGTCTGTTGCTATTTGTCCAGGTAACATCCCCCACTGGCTAGGCAGCCAGTGATCAATTCAATGATCAATGATCAATTCCCTGAACGCGGGATTGGGAGAGGTGGCCCGGCACAGCGGCCGCCGTGTTCACCAGACCTTACTTTCATCGACTACTCGCTCTGGAGTTTAGTCAAGACGAGAGCAGATGCCCAAAGAAAAATATCGAATATACCAGCACTGAAAAACAGAATCAATAGTATACTGCAGCGATGCGAAGGGAAAACACTTTGAGCATCTTCTCCAATCACGCCATTAATATCACCGGTATATCCTGAATCGTTGGGTCCTCTTCGAATCGAATCGTCTCAGGTAATCTCGAAATAATATGCAGACTATGTAATCCCATATGAGGGACCGATTCCTAATTCCTTTGCTTTTATGTTTCAGACGCATCGATCTTTGCCACGAAGCAACATTTTTGTATGCCGAGTCGAACGATCAAATTGATTAACCCACGACGAGGCTGTTTCGAGAAGCAAAGAGGTCCACTTACTGCTGTCGAGTCCGTGGACAAACTGTTTTTAACAAACGTTAATTCATTTTATTTATATTTGGATTTCAGATTTCAGATTCATTTCGCATGAAAAACTATGCATTCACTGTACTTTTATGATAGGCTCCTAGCGAGCCCGTGATAGGTTGAAGATAATGTAAAATAAATAACATGAGTATACATCGAATTGACTAATTATTTTTCTTACCTGCTCCAATTTGCCTGAATCCCCACTAGATAACACAATTCACCAATATCTCGTCAATCATTAACGTCGTTAGTCTTTGCACACTTGGTCGACTCTCTGCCTATTAGACAAGTGGCGTTGAAGAAGCAAAGACTCGTCCAAAAGTAGAAGGATTAATGTCGCAGTATCACGCAAGGGAAGATACTATTCGATGTCGCTTGGCTCATCCGCAGCCAATCGACATTGAAGGTTTTAGCCTCCGCAGAGCCTGCGAAGCAGTCTTTGCACTGATCGGTGCCTCCGGGACCCCTATTCTGTAACTTTCCATCAGAACTGTCCGATGATCTTCCGCACGAATAAGACATCAGCAATTAATAAGGTTTCAAGAAAGACAACTCTACACAATAGAAAACTAGCCGATCAAATCGTTTCGTTAGCAAAAAGTTACTGAATAGGGAACCCAGGGGATACATGTCCCATCGGACCGAGGATAAGTTAGTTCGCACTACATCTTCTTCCTTTTTTTTTTGGCTTATCTCTTATACAGAAGTTAGCCTAAGTTAATTAATTTTTTTGGATGCCTTCACCAATCTGCATGTCACCCTTAGGGGCATGGTTGCCCTTCGTGGCGGTACGACGATGCGAATGCCACTGTGCCTACACCCTCTCATTATTAAAATCTTAAACAGGAAACCTTGTCATCTAATGTTTATCACAATGAAAGACTGAATTTATTGACAGTCCTACTCTCATTTGCCTTATTATCACCGCAGATGACGAACCGAAATCAATTTTATCACCATTTCAAAGTATTGAGGTTATTTTTATAAAAGATCTTTGAGGTTGGGTATGGCCTGTCAGTGGGATCACTATCGAGTCTAGATCATGGGCGTATATGCGAATATGCAGATGGCCGGAAAACGGTGCTCAATCGAAACAGGAGGTGTACCTCCGGTTGCATACCCGCGGGCGCACGGGATCGACCCGGAGATACGAAAACTCACTGTATATATATATATATATATATATATATATATATATAGTATGTAAGTACGTGTACCGAGGCTATTATCAAAGCTGTGAGAGCCGCCTACGCGTTCTGCCCACCTTAAATTACGACCTTTTGCCCACCGTAAAGGAACGCCGATAAGTCAAAGGATACCACGAGAGCCTAATTACCACGTGAATTATAAACCGGTCTTTGGCACAAGCAGCCCCCAGCCGTATTTTATGGAATCATCATTTGAAAGGAGGACCAAAATTTCTGCCCCTTTGGTTAGATTAGGCTCCAAGGGCTCAAATTAGTAAATACTATATCGAAAATTATAGTTGCTACGAGTAGGTTCTTAACTACCTGAAAATAATTGAAATGAAGAACTGCGATTAGCACGGATATTTTGAATTTTCGAGTGTCACACTCTGGTTTTTTTTTTTTTATGAAGGATTAATTCCGTGGGAGAAATTTATCGCACCTACCTACTAAATCACTGTGTTTACCTGGTGTCTGAGGTGAGCGATAAATTAACGTTTCCCTTCGTACATACAGCATGGTTTCATTCCATCAAACGTCACATGAAGGATTCGGGGTGATCAATTTTCTCGGACCCGTTTCTGTCAGGAACGTTATTTCAAATTATGCGGTTTGCCCCATGTTCCGAAAGACACATGGGTTTAATTATTAATTTTGGATATCAGCCCGGTGACGAATCGCGCAGAAATCGCGTTATATTCGATTCTAAATTTAATATTTTCATGACAAGCTGTTTATTTATTTGTTTTTTTCATCCCGTTCCTCTTCGGCGTTATAAATCAATTCAGTCCAATTCGATAGCCGTTTTCTCTCTCAGATCTTAGAGGCTCCGTTTTCCGCACGGGCACCAAGCCAAAACTAAGCGTTGAATTAAGTTATCTTTGACACGGATGAAGACGTGACCAAACTATCGCGTTTCCGTCCTCAACTTAGGAGCAATACCAGACCGGATATACCGGATGCTAAAATAAATACACGGTACATTCCCATGATAAATTATTGTGGTCAGAACTCTTAGGCCTTTTGTTACGGCGCTGAATAAGACATCCCCTGGAAAGGTGGAATTGGCCTTCGTCGTAAGACACGAGTCCGAGGAAGTGGGAGTCGTTTCTACCTCATGGTCCATTCGTATTTTCGTCAGCTGTGTATTACACAATGGAATATGAATTTTTCCATGGTTACCCCCGACCAGGAATAGCATATTGATGATGCGGCAGGGGTGCATGTACCTACTGCGCAATTCTTCCACGAAGTCTCGCTTTAAGGTCTCATTTATATTTCACGCGAACCGCGAACCTGTTTTTCTAAACTGAACAATATGAATTTTCAACCATCCCATGGGCCTATCATCCATCGTGCGAGAAATAGTGAATAAACTCAAGTGCCACTCACCAATTCAAAGCCTGCTGAAAGATGCTACGTTCAATGCGTTAATGATTCTGAAACTTCCACAATGAATTTCGATGTTTACTCTATCGACGCAGGCAGCTTGGAATGATCATTCATAATATTCATCAAACTTTGCGATACTTTCGATCGAAGAATATGGGCGTAGGCCTCATTTGCCGATTCTAGCGATGGCTAGTTGATATTGGTCCATCCCAAGAACCCAGAGATAACTGAGACTCTTTTGCTAATGAAATATCGGGTAGATAAACACTGCGCTATGTTCTTCATCAGCGATGTAACCATATCTCTCATTCCCCTCCCGTTCTTTTCAGGGTGCAACGAACCGCGAAATTAGTGATAGGCAATTGAATTCAAAGAGAAGAATCTAGGATTACTGCCACACTGCAGATTCCACGTAGCCCTGTTCGTGACAGGTCGCTTCCTGAAGTGAATAATTTTAATTGACGAGAACAGGGTTACAATTACCGACAGCTCGGCCCGGAGGGGAGAGGGAATCTAATCCAATGTTCTCACGAGGACGAGGTCAAAGTTCAACTATAGCTATAACTGAACTGGAGCTACATCGAAATTAATTCCAACTTGGTCCGGAAATCGAGATGTAAGCGGAACTAATTCCCATTGCAAACGGAAGTTTGATAATACGTCAGCCTCCCCAGATGGCTGGTGGAGACATTCTTGGCTCGCGAACTCTCAGAAATCGGGAAAGGCAAAGTCGAGAGATACCAAATTCCGCGGAGGCATATATATCGCCTTATTCCTAACCCTGAAGCCTGAATCTGACCGAGCAGCGAATATAAATATCCATGCCCTTTTTATTGCTCAAATTTTTTATCCCGCTTCATTTTCCGACCCGAAAACTTTGTTTTCTTCTTTTTTCTCTCTTTCTCTTCTTGCGTCACTGCGAAATTGTAATCCCAGACGGATTCAGACAGCGTTTCGAATAACATTTCAAGTACCAACAACACTCTGAAGAAATTTTCAACCCGACAGCTGAATTATTTCCATAAACTTTCATCGCCGCGCAATTAGCAAATGCCAACGTAGTACAACCGTATTTCGAATTAGTTCGCAGACCCAGGCTCGTTGGTTTCGAAAAGATTTCATGGCCCATAATAATTCGTAATTACCCTTTTGTCATTTTCTTAAATTTCAACTCTATTGTACGCATTCGGAATAGGTATTCGGTCGTAAACCTTGCGTCTCCGAACTTTGAATAATGTTTATTCCACCCACATGAATTTCCAGACCTGAATTAGAGCCTAGGTCAAACCCACGGAAACCTATTCGACTCTATTTATAGCGATAACCATTAGCCATACTGAGTTTCGACCAACAGTACCCCAGCTCCACAATTTCTATCCTAGACGCTTCCTAGCAATTCCAATTCGGAAATCGGGCCTTAAACAACCAACACCAATCCTGAGATTTGCCCTACTCGGTATTTCTGATTTGCATCTTATCTATATTTCCTAGCTGCTGCTCTCTTCGCTAATGTATTACATACTAGACAATTCGTAGTCGCAGTAACTTCCTATTGATACGTAATACAGGGAGTATTTCAACGTCAGTTTCATTGCAACTGATGAAATTTGTGAACAGTCTTACGCCCATCTATATTTTAATTTGCCTACATCCCTTGAGGGTGTACAGCATGAAGAAATATTTTATCTACTTGGTCTTTTCACGGTAGATTACTAGCAATTTGTGAAATAATTTGAAATTATTTGGAATTTTATGGCTTTCCCCTACGTACGTCGATGAAAAAGTTTTTGTCGTAGGGTACAGGTCGTATCGTTCATCGAGACTTATTCAAACTCGGAGGGAATGTTCTACATTGATGTGATTTCGAGGCAAACCGATGACATTCGATGAATTTCATTTTTAGACACGGACATTTTTGATTTCAAGCCATTTTTTGGTAAACTATGAGAAAATATGTGTTTTACGTAATCAGAACGATAGCAGGTTGACCTTGTGTCTGAATATCGTTGGATTACCCCGAAATAACATCATTTTACAATATTCCCTCCGAATTTGAAAAAGTTTCGACGACCGATGCGAAGTTTCAAATTATATCTGCCAAAATAAAAGTATAGTGATAAAATAGGTACTGATTGTGAGTAAATGGAATATTTATTCAAAGCGTACCAGTCATGTGAGAAAAAAATATATTTCCAAGGTGTACCTATATAATACCCTCTCAACTCCCAGTTGAATTGTGCTTTGCAGGAGGACAACTCACCGGGTGTCACTTGCAGCACCAAAAAATTGTTTGAATAGAATGAACAAACAACCATTGGTCGAAACGTGAAAAGAATCGACAGATATATTTTCCATGAATAATGAAGGTCCTAAAACGTCAGATTATCAGAGATTTTGATACATTTCGAAAATTTTTGACCTCACTTTTCCACGCGGAAAATCATGAAGGGAAAGTCTATGAACGCGCCTGATCTTCCGGGCAGCTTCACGGTGCAGACCACTACTTTGTTAGGGGCTGGGTTGAAGTTCCAAATTTGGAAAGGATCGAACGGTAAGAATTCCAAATTTGAATATTACCGATTCAGAGTTTTTAGAAAGGGTATTCCCCTGAAGTCTACATAGTCGATGTTGAACTCTTCAAAACGAAGAACACCGAACGTTAAAAATTCCGAAAGCTGGAGATCCGGAAAGCCGAAAACTCCGAAACTTGAAATTTGCGCATTTATTCAATCAGTATTTAATAACTCGGGTAGTATTGATCACATCGAATCCAATAAGTGGTCAAATTATTTGTTTTGAGATTTTCTTTTTGGAAAAAATTTTTAGCGATTGAAGTAGATGAAACGTGGTTTAGATTAGAAGGAACTATCCTTTGTCTTCACATCCTGTGAAAGAGCCCAAAATTTTTGGATTTTCGGGCTCCCTAGGGTCTGGACTTCCAGGGGTTTGGACTGTCTGCATTCCGACCTTTCGGAATTTCAATGTTCTACACTTCAATGTTTCTGAAACTTCGAAATCGTCTGAAACTAATTCAGAATCTTTACCTTCCGAAGTCTTTAAAATTTAAAACTTCATTCCGGTCCCTTCGTTTGAAATTCGTAGCAGCCGAAACTTCCGACCTATTGGAATACGTGGATCAGCTCGACTGTAGAATCATTCTTACATACACATTAACAAACTAATGACATATTTAGCCGAGTTGATCGTGGTTTAATCATTAAAAAAAAACCTGCACATTACACTGTAACACGTCCATATAACTTCTACTGTGGAGAACAGCGAAGGCCTCGAGCGACTCAAACGCGGACAGTTTCAAACGAATCGATAAACAGTCCTCAATTATTCAGGCTTCGTACTCGCCGCCAAAACGTGGCTTGTCTGGTCCCTGTGCGGACCTTTGACGGGTAGTGGGCGCTACCAGAAAGTGATAAGGGTTTTAAGCATCCCGTAAATTCCTACACCCCATTTCTTCGCAAAGCGTTCCAGTTTCGATACTCATTTATCAGACTTCGAAGAACCCCCAGATCAAACAATGAGATTCGATATTCGAATCGAAATCATGCGTTCGCATCGATTTTGCGAAAGGCTTTGTAAATCTTTTTTTCCAATTACCCGGCTAATTTGGAGGATCTGCAAACCCCCGAAGCCACGAGATTCACCGTAAAAATCGAGTCATAAATGTCACACAAAAATGAGTCAAAATCACTGAGAATTCGATGAAATTGATAATAATTTTCAAAATCGAGCTGATTTTTGACCATTGGGCGTATTTATCATGTACCTACTGATTTATTATTGCCGTTTTAGGGTCTGTAATTTTATTTGAGAAACAGCATCCCGTTAAGATAAGAACACCATTCGCTCGGAGTGGTAACAATTTCCTGTAACCCATATAACCGGGAAGTTATATCGCGAAGGACCGAGGACAACGAAAGAGGCGTTCAATTTTCTTTGCCATCCGTTTAAAGTACGAAACGCTAATGTTTGTGAAAGCTGATTTACAATCCAATTTCGCAACAACAAAAAAAATACATCGCGGATGTCCCGAGACGTGCAGGGGGTAAAAAAGGTGGGAATAACGTAATAATAATGTTTTTTCAATACATGATATAGAAATAAATAAAAACGCTCGATTTTTGCGACACCAAATATTATATATTATCAGGGAAAATTGAGTTACCTATTTTTCTGCAATATCATGGAAGTACTACCTCGTTCGCGAAAAAATCGCGATATGGAGATCGAATCATTACGCCTTTTCCGTATGGAATTCCTTCAAAATTCCTTTTGATTAATTACACCAGCTAACGAGGATATACAACCGGGTTACAAGCCGTGCAAAAAGGTAACACGAAATTTCGCGGAGTCTGAGTTGAACGCGATTGTTTTTTAACGTTTGTTACTTACTCATCGGCAAAACACCACTTGGGTTTCCAAAACTCACCCGCAACGTAAGTACCGTTTTTAGAAATGTCAGAAGAACGATGATGGTCGGTATATTTTGATGGAAAAATCGATGATACCTACTAGAATCATCGCCTGATTTCCTTTCTTTTTGGTTTCAAGGGGAAACATCCGTGACGGAGCAAATGTCACAGGGAAGCGATATATATGCTGTAAACACTGTTACGGGAATACAGAGTACTAATGAGTAATTTTCTCTCCAGTGAGAATTTCACTTTTTAATTTCAGCTCGTTAAATTTACTCCGTACCTCTTCGTCCTAAATACATTAAAGGGCGTTTTAATAACACCCGAGTTACTAATGGATTTGAAATATGACGAAGAACGTTTCTCACGTAAGGGTTAGTCTTGGTCGGATTGAAGCTATGCTCTCACAGTTTCCCAGTTGGTCAAACTTATAATCCCATAAGTCGAAAGCAAATTTCCATCCATCCCGCGTGTATACCGACCTTATTCATTTTGACTCGAGATTTTCCGCCCCGTAAAGCACCGCAGGTGGGGCACATTGGTACGAATTCATAAACAGCCCGCAGACCTGTGTGTGTGCACGCATAAGTATACTTACACATAAACGTGTATTTACCTACACGTTGGGATTGCGGCGAGTTTACAATATCCGGAAAACAGATTGGCCCACAGGATTGCACAGGGTGAGCTTAGAAATGCCTACCCCAACCCTAGGGGTGGTTTGGATCTCGCAACTCGTAGCGCAAGACGAGAAAAATTAAATCGTGGAGGATCGGGGTGGCAGAGAATACCGAGGGGTAGATGGCCATCACTCGAATAAGGACAGGGGCTAAGATGGAAGACATTTTTTCACAGAAACTAAAAGCAACAGCATTTGGCTCGGCGATTTTTGCACAAATTTTCTCAGTCGTGAAAATGAAGAAAAATACAAGGAAGGTATGCGAGTGGTTGGGTACACGATACCCACTTGGGGTACGAGTACGAAATTGAGTTTGTGTTGTTGAACCGTTAAGCTTGGATCTTTAATTTTCATTTCTCTCGAGTTCAAGTTAACAAAGACCCCATAGTGAGCAGAGTTTTAAAAGCGAAATGAATCTCACCGCAGTTTTTATCTCCTCGTTAGCGTGGTAGCAGTGGACGATGGTGCATAGGGTATATGATCGTGAATTTATATTTCATATTTTGACAAAACCCGCGTGATGTAGGTACATAGGTATAGTAAAATTGATTAATCTTGACGTACCGTTCGAAATTCAATTCACATTTTCATTCAATTTTCTCTAACATTTTGACAGTGAAATATTATTCCTGCGAGGGTAACATAGGTAATACTGTAAATATATGATCGCGAACCGACCTTCGAAGGCAATGGTGAAACTAGACACCCCGATCTAGAAGTAGAATAAAAATTCCCCCATTCGCGTATACCTACTACCTTTCGAAAAATTGAAGGAAAATATGAAGGCCACGTTTCACGTTTCCCAGCGGTGAGACCACTAGCAAGGATGAAAAATCGCGAATGATGTAGGTATGTACGTACAGTGTACACATATTCGCATACGCATTTGGAAGGAAAAAAGAGCAGAAAGCACTTTGCAGGTACGAGTATTTTCTACTGTAAAACAGAGAAAAATGAGGAATTTACCTTATGCAAACGTTGAAAATTACCGTTAAAATACTAAAATCTCAGAGTATTTAGAAGAAAAAGTAATTTCTCACAGGGGATTATTTAGCCAGGAGCTAAAACTCGGGTTCACCTTAAGTATAAAATACTCGGCTTACACGTGAATTTACACACCGAGAGGCTAAGGAAAATTTACTTGAAAGTATCGTAGAAAATTTACTTGCTACTACTGTCGATAAATTATACTATCGACACACTCGTAGGGATAATAAAAATTTACTGGACAGCTGCGGTTTAATTTACTTGAAACCCTCCATGTGTCCCACTTTTTCTCTACTAGCACATCCAAAAATTGTTAGTTTATTTTTATTTTTTTCGTTCTTTCTCTTCCTGCCTCTGAACACGTATGCCAAATAAATCGTTGATTAAAACGCAGGGTGGCGTAATCTACGGAAAAAAAACTAGGATCACTGGTACGATTGAGCCTTGAAGATATTTCTTTGATTCTAGATATGCTACGACCTTCCACTTATAAATTCTTGGTTTATCATTCTTGCGTGTTGAATTTGCAGCAAGTTTTTCGAAAAACGCTCGCTACGTCTCTCTGCTCTTTAAGACGCTTTACACTATTTTTGAAAAATTGATGTTTTCAAATGCGTCGTTTTGTTTGTTGGAAGGATACTCATGTCAATTAGTGTCATGTCAGGATTTCGAGGACTTCCAATATCTGTGACTTCTCGAAAATTGCATCGAAACACCTGTAAAAATTTTGGAACATTCTCGCTGGAGCTTATTATTCGACTTCAACTATGAAAGGCATTGCATCAATCATCAAGTTCGCCTTGATTTAATGCTTGAGGAAACCCAGTAGACTGCTGAAATGGAACTTTACTGCAGACTCCACTTGTTCAGAATTCTCCTGAAGACATTCTAGTGCTTCAGAAATTTCCCCTTTCCAAATTGCATGCACCCAATAATTTCTGCAACTTATCAATATGTACACGAACTATGAATCTAGTTATACCTTTCCCCGCTAATGCGGCACTCTTCATCGTCCTCTTCCTCGATGTCGTGCAAACGGGGACTTAGGCGATGCTGTGTACCACCTTCCCTCGCTCCCTCACCCTTGCGACTTTCCTCAGGTTCGTCGTCGTCTAGGTCGTCGAGATCGTCTTCTTCAAGATCACCAAGAGGGGCGCGTTCCTCAGCGTCGATCTCCGGGATGCCCTGGGATTGATGCCTCTGCAGGGAGGCCTTCTTCGACTCGAATGGCCCCCCTGCCGTAAGGCCGGGGGTTTCTGCACCAGCGCCTGTCCCGCCGGCCGCACTTGTGCCGCCGCCGGCACACGGCAGGCAGCTGGACCACGCACCCCCCACTTCGGCACCCTGGCACTACGTGGTGTAAAAACACAGGGAATCGCGTAAAATCGAAGGCCTTTTGCGGGGGCGATTTTGCGTTTTCGCCTTGTCTATTTATTTGTTTTATCGTAAATTTCCTCGTCGCACCACACTGCGTAACAAAAATTTTCGACGTTCGAACCAGCAGAGCACTACCGTATTGCCTCGGATTTTCAAGCTATAAAAATCGCACACAATTCGAGCGGATTTTATTTCCCGCCTCTGTATTCACTTTCGAAGACGCGTTACTGCGGAACTTTATTCTACGTTTTGTGTAATGGCTGTACCCGTTCGCAAAAGTGATAATTAAACTTCAGCTTCTCACTCTCTGACGCTGCCTAATTATCTTCCATTGGATCCGTGTTCATTGTAATCAAGGGAAAATTTCGACGGGTATATAGAATTTCTGAGGAACTTTTTCGACATCTCTGACTCGGTGCTTTCAACGTATAACCTTTCGCCTTTTCGCGTTTTACCTTATTCACGATTTTATATCATACCTACCTCGATTACGTGTTAGACCATTTTTAATAAACATTTAAATCTTCTCCGTTCCGTCAATTTATCGAGTATGAATTTTGGCCACTGTTTTATTTTTATTTTTTGGGATTATAAACTCGTTAGAATTTCATAACTTTTTATCATTTTAATCATCTTCATTTCATTTTAATTTCATTCAGCATATCTTTTTCCAAATTATTATCATCAATATTTTTAATTATAATTTTTATTGCCGATGATTTTTCACTTAGCGATTATACTCATGGTAATAACCCCTTTGAGTTTGTGAGTGAGCTGATATTTTAGAGGCGAAATATAAATTTCCTCCACCTAAAATTCAATTTATTTTCCGATAACAAGAGAGTGATTTTATAATCCCGTCCGGAATACATCTCCAGCCTATTTTCTAACCGCAACTAATTTCAGAAAAAATAGTCTCTGATCGATAACGAAATTCGGCAAAAGTCTCGTTGTGTACATCTTTCTGTACCCCCCGATTCAGACGATCAATTATTTCAACGATGAACGGAGTCAACAGCTAATTTCGCAAATATCCACTAAGTTTATGTCAAGGAACACCGGAATGATTGTCGACGCTGCAGTAAAAAACGCGCGGAATTATAATCCCGCGAAAATTTTATCGTAGTCTTCTGCTGCTTCGGATTAAAAACTAAGAAAAAAAAGAAAAGAAGACAAATTTCATATCCAGATTACACAGTCAATCTTGCCAGCTGGGTCTCATGAGAACACATGCACGTTCAACTTCAAGCACGTTTCTAGATGACTAACACTTCAATTTTCAAAAATCTGACCATACGACATTAAAGCTGAATAAATTTTCTGCAAAAACCGTCTGAACGTATTTTTACAAAAAGTTTACAATCTTCGAAATATTTCAAGTCAAAAATCGCGTGTGCAATTTGAGATTTCCTACGGAGGTGTGCACTCGGAGGGTCAAATATCAAAAAGTTTTACTCATCTGAATAGTAACTGCACATAAAAGTGGTTATTGGGTCGAATCCGAATTGTATATTTGCGTGTCATTGAGCAAATGGAGTTTCCGCCAGTATCGTAATCGCAATCAGCTGTGACCAAAAATCAATATTCTATAAATATTCGCGCGTCTATCGCAAAACTATTATTTGACTAAGTGATATTGAAACGTTTGATCAGATTGATGTTGAAAAAAAAAACGTATGTAATCACAATCGGTTTGTGTTAACGCGATTATGTCTTATTGGATTCTAGTGTGGAAAATATTCACGATTATGACTGCTACACGTTATACTATATATTTTAGTGCGTTGTGAAAACGCAGTGAGTATATGAGGCACATTCGTAAGAATATGACACTTTTTTTGGCTCATGTTAGGTCCGGTCATCGAAATTCGTAGGAGTAAATGAACCAGAAATATTAAACCGCGTAAGCCGACCGCCGTGCAAATTGAATGAAATCGTATAACGGCCTGATCATTATGCACTAGGATCGAAAGTATACGGCATTGCGTAGGGGTTGAATTACATGCCTGGTCGAATTTCCTGAATATATCCACCCAATTACGTGCGTGCGATTTGTAGCGACTTGGGACTCTCCGAGTTGGAAAATGGGAAAAGCCGTCTTCAGATCGTTCGCAGGTATATTCTTTCTTTTGCCATTTAAACTTTTCGCTTTTTCATTTTTGCTGAAGTAACAAAAACCGTTGGGTACCGAGACTGACGAGGACATAGCAAATGTTACGGATTAGGATGGATCGTTTTCCCTAACTTCGGCTTCTGATTGAATTTCGAACCATCTGTGGGATTATTTTTGACAAATATCACTCCATCGTATACGAAATAAATTTCTTTCAAATCGGAAAGTTTCCAAAAACGACCATCCAAATTTACCCACTTGATCGAATTAGTAGGGAAGCTCATAAATAAATTCTGCGGGTAAACGAATCACGACCAATTTCATCGCTGCAGCCGAGTAAGAATTGCGTATAACTGCAGGATTTCACCCTGTCTGAAAATTGATACGAAATTAAAGAAAATTCAAGTTTTTAAATAACGCCCACCTACTTGCTCGCGAGAACTACCTGCAGCTGCGGGTAATTGCGATTAATTACATCGTCTTCGCGTTGCATCCCGTGGCGCAATTTGTCGGTATAAAAATGGTCATTTTTTTCATCTCATCGCGAATTATTATCGCTAATTTTTGTTCCCTTCGTCTCTCGCGTTTCATGGAAACGTTTCTACCTCGGCTCTCAGCACTCTGAGTTCTATTTTTTCATTTAGGTATTCGTCTTATCTCATCTCAACACCTCGAGCTCTGGAAAGTTCTTAATTAATCAGATTAATCCTTGAGATTAATTATAATTATCACAATACATTACGGGGGGTTAAGCATACTTGCTTTACCCATCTCATCGCCAGCCTCAAGAATAACCCACGCTTCGAGGGTGCGTGGGAATCACTCGAACAACCTTTGTCTCGGCATTATATCAGCAGACGAGGGATATATGAATCATAATTAACGAATTTATAGGATATGTGATACACCTTGTTCATGAGGTACACACGCGAAGTATATCGGCACTTTTTACGATAAGAAAACTGCAACGGGGTGAAAGCTGTTCCACGATGCTATCATTGTCATGGCTTTAATATCCGCTATCGTTTCACGTTACGTTACTAAAACGCAAAGAGGATCAACGAGCTACTACGGTTTTCTAGCCACGTTTCCTCCGCTATATCCGTTATTTTCACCAAAATGTTGAACCATTTTTGGCCTTAGTATAAATCCCGCAATAATTCTCAATCAGATACTATACCTATCGACCTTTGCGAAATTAAGACAGAAAACGCCGGAAATCGCGGGCGGATTAGAGACTTTCATCCCCATTTGAAGTGGGGTTCGCGGGTGAAAGCGTAGTTTCAGTATATAAACTCGTCGGGCTTTCCTTACCCGAAGAAACGGAGTTCTCCAGAAAGGTGGTTCGAGTGCACTTTGGCAAAGAAAGTGCATCGCTAAGGTTGGGAAAGTATTGTAAGATTTTATCCGCAGATATCTGGCTTTCGGAAAATCTATTGCAAAAGTATGTGAAGAGTTTGAAACGGTTGAGAGAGACGAAGAATTACGTTGCTGAAAATATAAAAATTAGTTTATATACGATTTCTACCGCGGCGTCGAGAGAAGTGTAAAAGATCGCGAAATCTCATCTGAAACAAACCGGATTCTTTATAATTCGATAGGATTGCCAACGGGCTACACCGTCGAGGCAGCAAAAAGAATTGCTCAAATTTGCTGATCCGCATCTGCAGACGGACTATAACAAACAGAACGAAAAGAGCCAAGTAACCTTTTCCGTATCAACGCTGCAACAAGTTGCGGAGCGTCATGCGATTTCGATCGATTGGATAGCCCCGGGAAAAAGAAGAGAGAAAAAATTTATCACAGTCTCGGGTTTCATCGTCTGACGTTGACGAAAATTTAATCAAAAATTTCCACCAAAAATTTTGGATAAATTTTTTTCGACGGAATACTTAAGTTTGTATGTTTTGTGAGAATTTTCTTTTTCTTCGGTGACTGAAGTGACGCGGATCTCCCCATATGTATATTATTATGTATATCGCGTCTATGCAAACGTCGAGAGAAAAATATGCAAGCCGATTACTTCGCGGGTCTATAGTGCCGCAAAGTTTGACTGCAATATTTCTTTCGAGCTTATTCCATTCAAATAATAATAATAAAAATAATAATAATCATGATATAACGTAGGAAAAAACTGAACTCAAAGTTTAGTCCGAAAATTTGTAACTTTTAGTTTAACTCGTACATAGTAGGTATACCTGTATAGGCAGATGTAATATGTGTAAGAGTAACGCTTCAACTTTTATTAAACTCGAGTGTAGCATGACTGTGGCTAATTTCGTCCACGTAGAGGTTTCGGTTGTGGTAAATTAAAATGAGAAAAAAATAAAAATAAACGTTTTATAATTAGATGAGCAGCTAATTATTATCGTAATTAAGTATGTGGCTGGTTTAATGGACAGATTATATACATTATACATTTATACCTAATTATGTTACAGAAATAACTTACGGGTTACACCCGGGTATAAGTTCGCTATACATATTACACATACCTATATACATATATATAATATATATATATACATGGGGTATTGCACGTGAACCGGATTAGTTTTTGGCCGGAGGTCATCGAATTTGACGCCAATGCAGATTCAGATTCCTTATTACTACATGGGATGTCCCCAACAGTTACAGAGCATGAAACCAATTGGTTCAATTTATATCGCTGTCATAATTATACCAAAAATTTAATTACTACATTTTCAACTCCACTTATCTCAGCCATGCATGAACAAAATCATAACTTCCCGTAGTGCATTCTACGCGCATAAATGAGCTCTTTCGAAATATGTAGCACTTCAATAATTTTTGAAATTCTTAGACATGTAAATCTTTGGAAATATGCGATTTCTTTGTTCTTCTACTTGAAGGGTCTCACCAATTGCCCTGAAATTTTCACCGAAATTACTTCGAGGTGGCACTAAGAAGTGATCAAAATTTCAGCCTCCCGTTTTTCGTCTTTTTTTTTCAAAAACCGGCGAAGCATGTAAACTTGGGAAAAATGTGTTTCCATTTTTTTTCTACTTGAAGGGTCTCACGGATTGCCTTGAAATTTTCAACAAAATTACTTCGAAGTGCCACGAAGACGTGATAAAATTTCCAGCCTCCCGTTTTTGCTTTTTTTGTTGCCAAAAACCGATCCGGCTGACGTGGAATACCCCATATACATATATGGAGAAAATTCAATCAATAAATCTCAAAGTATATATGGGTATAACATGTTACCGATCCGCAGTATCGGGTCCGCTACCCAATTCAAACGCGTTGATGCATTGAGATTGATTATAGCCGCATTTTCTTTTCATTTATCTTACCTCTTATTATTATTTCTATTGTTATTATTATTATTATTATTATCAATGATAAATTGGTTCCAATCTGAGTATACAGGATATTCTCGATTATACATTACGACGAGACGAGCAAGGGTTGAAATAAAAAATAAAAAAAACTACATCTAATGTATTTTGATGAATATACGCGACGAATTCAAGTACATATCGACAGCTTAATAACATAGTCACGTGAGTGCCATTATTTTGGCCTTTTTTTGATATTTATGTGATAGAAACATATCTCCATTTTTTCTTCATTTTCTCACTCGTCAATGTACACTAAACGTAATGGATTCTGATCCGGACGAGTTGGACAATTCTAGAAACAGCCAATCGGCGCTCTGGATTTTTTTAATCCGGATTTTTTTTAGTCCGGATCAGAATCCATTACGCTTAGTGTACTTGAAACATTTTCGCGGTATAAATAAAAATTTGAAACACAGAAGCGTAAGTGCAATTTTTTTGTATGAAACAGACGTATGTACAGTCCGGTTCGGTAACAGGAGAACGTATCTCCACAAGATATTATGGACATACGTTTCTATGTTACAAATCATTTGACACCGGAAAAGTTCAAAAATACACGCGTATCTCCAAAATGAATGGATTCCTATCAATTTCTGGAATTGTATAGTTTAGAAATTATTTATAACAAAACCACGTAGGTGTGGAGTTACGACTGTGTCACATAAAATGCGTGGAGATACGTCACTATCATACCGAATTATGGATAATGGCTCTTTTCATTCATCAAAGAATTTTTAATACAGAGAACAATTTTTTCGGAGATACGTCTGTCTGAACTCGAAAAAGGCGATTTTTGGCGCTTACGTGACTATGTTATTAAGCTGACGATATAGTATTATATGATCTGAAAGGTTATATATAATACATAAATATATATGTATATAGGTGTGTTGAATTATCAAACGATATATTCGTATTTGTATATCTATAGCGAATCGAATAACGCTGTATGGTTATCAAAGCGTACCATAGGTCATACATCGTAACCAAATAATCAAGCGTGGGGTACACCTACAGCTGTATTTGACTAAACAGAGAAAAGCAAAAATGTAAAAAGGAATGGAAAAAAAAAAAAACAGGAAAATCTCGCGTTTTTTGTAACGCCGCTGCTTCGCATTATCATCGAATATTTTTATCAAACAAATACGAAATCGCCTCGAGGCTGATAAACTTGAATCGATCAAATCTACATAATATAGTATATTATGATTTATATAGATACTTTGAGTATGAAAATCGTTTTCCCGGGTATATTTGAAAGAAGAAATACAAAGTTCCTCGAAGTTTTACAAACGAATGAGAAAAAAGAAAAAAAGGAAATAAAACAGAAAAAGTAAAAAAAACTGAAAATCGAAGAAAGAATCACATCCAGAATCTCGACGAGCTAAAGTAAAATTAGAACTGGTATACGGTAAAAAATCTTGTTTATTGATTCGGGGTCGAAATGAATCACTTGTTTTTACACGCATACGCTTCGTTTGCTAACAACTTGATTTTTTTTAACGGTATAGTAGTCTGCGTCGAGTGGACCACTCGGAAAAATAAGCGAACAAAAAAAATGAACAATATATTATACATGTATGCACATATTAATAAAGTATATATTTTTTCCTTTTTTACAGTCTGATCGTGGCTTAGGTGGTACACAGCCACGTTGGAGTAATTAATGAGACGTAGACAGTAACGATCAACGAGAAACAATGATCGTAATTATAATATTAATTACCGCCATAAGTATTACTGTCATTACGAAATATGTAGTAGGTATCGTGGCGAGCGGTAATAAATGCGAAATGTGATATTATTCCAATGGAATTTATCACCTTAATATTCATAATAAACTTAATACCGTTGACTAGCAAGTAATTAATCCACGTGGCATGGGGGACTCCTGCACCGTCTGTCTGCATGGACGTATGATTTTAATTTGAAATAATTCCAGGCGACAAGTATAATCACAAGTATTGCCATATAATTGAATAATATCATTTCATGCATAGAAGTTCAAAATTCGCACCTACGTCTATGTCATTTTCGTATCGCGCTATCAGACCTTATAACCGATTTATATAGTCATGCATATATGCAATTAAATACACGTATATACGTATAGTGTACACCTGATTTCGACCACCTTCTACTTTGCGTTAATCAACGAGCTTTTGACGAATGTTAATTGAGCAAAACGGTCGGACAAGAACACTTGTGTGTATGTGAATCAGTAAGCCATAGTATACATGTAACCGCAATCAGTGCCGTCCTCACTTTGAAGGGTTGAATCGAAAGGCCTAAAATCATGACGCAAATGCGAGAATTTAGCAGCTGGAAACCAAAAAGGTGTGGTCGTAAAATCGCACGTCTTGTGGCATCATCAAGTCGTATGCGTCATTGTACGACCGTTTCGCATTTTGGAAATCGAAAAATCGTGTATTTTCTGTTCTGAAAAAATGACTGATTTGAAAATTGAAAGCCGAAGGTCGTATCCGCGCTAAAATATTTAAAAAAAAAACGGGAGACTTGAAAGCAGAATGTCGTATGATAGGTAGATACGTCCGCTGAGCATCGATTTCTTGTTGTTGTAGGAACTTGGAAGCAGAAAGTCATATCTGGATACGACCTTTTGCATTTAGGTTTCTAAATTCTTAATTTCGAATTGCATATGCGTTTTCAGCATGTTCAAAGCGTATTACGGTATAAAAAAAACTTGTACGAAATTATGCCATCAAGATAGGCGAAATCTTTAATGCGGTTTTAAACTCTCAGTTCAGCTACGATAATTAGATAGTCGATTAGTGAACAATAAGTGAAACAAGTGGCTTTTTTATCGACAATAATTGCTCTCTGCAGTAACACGCGATGAAGCTTTTGAATTTATCGCACTTTTTAAGTGTGTTGAGAATATAAGTCGTATGTAGGCTAACATTTATCTATCTACTGATCGTTAGTCATATTATAATAAATGTGGTTAATTAATATAAGTCGTCAATACGAGTACATCGTACCGATATAATAACGATGCAAGACCTCGCTAGGGATTCCGCAGTCCCATACCATAAATGAACATCTCTATTTATCTAACTATGAAGTGATAGATCTATTTTCCTATCTATCTCGAGAAATGAACGAGAGAATATTGCTAGTTTGATTTTTATCGGTATATTGCCCATTTACGTATTGAAATGAAGTGCAACGCTAATCCAATAACCACGTATGCCAACTATCGTGGGATATACCTACATGTATCATGATATGGCGGTGGTCCTTAATTCGGTCATATTCGAATTTCATTGGATTGAGATAGGAAGCTGGAGTTTTGGCTACATCTTTTTATGGAATATATGGGGTATTCCACGTGAACCAGATCGGTTTTTGGCAAAAAAAAAAAAAGGGAAAAACGGGAGGCTGAAAATTTTGTCACTTCTTCGTGGCACTTCGAAGTGATTTCGTTGAAAATTTCAAGGCAACCCATTAGACACTTCAAGTAGAAGAAAAATGGAAACACATTTTTCCCAAGTTTTCCATGCTTTGCTGGTTTTTTGAAGAAAAAAAAGCAGAAAAACGGGAGGCTGAAATTTTGATCACTTCTTAGTGCCACCTCGAAGTAATTTCGGTGAAAATTTCAGGGCAATTGGTGAGACCCTCCAAGTAGAAGAACAAAGAAATCGCATATTTCCAAAGTTTTACATGTTTAAGAATTTCAAAAATAATTGAAGTGCTACATATTTCGAAAGAGCTCATTTATGCGCGGCGAATGCGCTATGGGAAGTCATGATTTTGTTCATGCATGGCTGAGATAAGTGGAGTTGAAAATGTAGTAATTAAATTTTTGGTATAATTATGACAGCGATATAAATTGAACCAATTGGTTTCATGCTCTGTAACTGTCGGGGACATCTCATGTAGTAACGAGGAATCTGAATCTGCATTGGCGTCAAATTCGATTACCTCCGGCCAAAAACTGATCCGGTTCACGTGGAATACCCCATATGCCCTAGTAACCATCTGCTGCAAGGTTTTCGGAAGATTCTTGCAAGATGCTTACATATGAGCCACTAGTAGTCTGTTTCCGCATGCATGCTATGAACCTGCGCAAGATGTTGATTATTTCAAGTGTTTTGGAATGATCATACAAAAGTTTGCTGCAAATCTGCCGAAAGATGCTTGCGAAAGAGGATTGTCCAAGTTTCTTGCAAGATTCATTCACAAGTCTGCTGCAAATCTGCCGAAAGATGCGTGCGAAAGAGGATTGTCTCAGTTCTTAGAAGATTTAGTTACTAGGGTGTATTTGGAGATGTTCTGGCCCCTGAACCCCACCCCAATGTATCAATGATCAATAATTGATTGAAAATAGAAGCTAGAGCCCGAGAAGTTGCGTTATTTACGATGTTCGAACATACAACACGTCCTCAAATATTCAGGAGTGTAACTTTTTGGCGATATATCACGATATTGAAATTTAAACTGGAAACAGTCCTGCAATAAATCTCTTCCTTTAGAATTAATCAAGACTTTAAAAGTAGCGATATTATGAGAGGCGAGGATAATGAAGATGGTCGTTATCCGAACTCGGTTCAACATTCGCAAATTTAAAGTAGAATTAAATTTCTATATTTTACTGTAACCCGGTGTTAATCAGGTTGAATCCATACCTTATCCGTGTAGTTTACTCTTTTCTATAAATATCGTAAAGCGTGGGTATGTACATCGATCTGCAGTACGTAAAACCAAGAATAAGCCAGAATCGTACAATTTGCCTAATTTCGTCGTAATGATTCGCGATATATATACTCGGGGGCGTATCTTCATCCCTAATTCTCTCATCTCCTTCCACTTCTTTATTTACCTTCCTCATTATCACTCTTCTCAAACCCGAACTCTCTTGTCTCTATATCAACCCGCCTGTGAATTTTTCTTATTACCTAACCGACCCCGTCTATTTCGTTCCACCGCTTCTCCACTCGGTTTTAATTGGTCTCGTTTCGCGTTCGCATTACTCTCAACAAGGGCTCGCCACGCTCGCATGTAGACCGATAGTTCAAGGCGTGCGTGTGCGTGCGTATACTATTATTAATCGGCGAAATTTCATTGCGATACTCATTCTGCAACTGAATTGCAACATTTCCGAGGGTTGCATCCCCCGCACGAACAGGGTCGATCGAAGTACTGCGATTTTTTCGCAAATTCGTTCCGACCGGGTCTTCAATCGAAGCTATCCTGAAGTTCGAACGTTATGTCCTATTCGGATATCCACGCAAGTAAAGATGTGCGACATAATGGAACACATCAGAGCTTTCCCTGCAATCTTCGTAAACGCCCGGCGTAATTCTATACCCTAAATAACAATTTCAACCTGAATTCAAACTCTGTGGAATAATTTCTCATTTGTTCGTCCCGTTCATACGTACATACTCACGTCATGACGTATCTTACACACCGCCGGTCTCGAATAGAATTTGGTTCGCAACTCACACGAAGTAAAGTAATAAATTTACGTCTAAGTAGATAGAGAACCGCGTGTATACGTACTATACAACATATGTGTATAGCATGGATGTACGTAGTACGTAATATGTAGAATGCAGAAGGTAGAACGTAGAACACAGAACGTACCAGGGGTACACCGGTATAAAGTACCAGTACCTTAAGCTTTTACAACGCTATACCATCAGCAGCGACTCCGAATTTAATGCAACAAGCTCTGTTCTTCCTTTTCCTTCATAGTTATACCTATATGTGTGTCATGCCTTGGATGATTCTTGCTCTCTCTAAAATTCAGCTTCTCAAACGAACCGAGTTAAATTATATCATACAGACGAGTCGCGTGACGACACGACGTTATATGATTTGCGTATAAATTTTTTAGTTTTATCATTATAACAATTTTGTTTTTTATTTTATTTTTTTGTTCTTTCTTCCGATTTTAATCTGACGTCGAGCTCCGTTCATTCGTACTAACTGTGATATTTCCTCCTCTAAATTTCGTATTCTGGTTTATAAAATAATATAAGATATATATCGCCGATGGCGTCGACCGGTAGATCTATATTAATAATATTATTTCAATCCACCTAAATTCTTCCCTCTCTCACGTTAATCCTACGCTTTCTATACGCCTACGATCAGATTTTCGTAAAGCTATAGGGTACCTTGTACCCGCAGCTACCTCATACCCAACCAGCTGGCAAAATATACATATATATTTAAAGATAATACGTACCACGAAGGAGGTAGAACCTCCGTACGATATAGTCTTACGAAAATCTCTAAAGCCCGTGGAGATTCAATTCACTTGAATATAAAATTCAAATATTAATCGTGTTATACCACACACATAACACATATATGTATTATGTGCGTATACGAGGTATGGTTTAATCAAAAATATTGAACGGTGTAAATCTGATACGACGTACTACACTTATCGCACGATATACTCGTGTATGCACATCCCGAAGAATAACACTTTACTTTATAGTTGAATTTTTCTCTCTTATTTCGTTTTTTTGTTTTTTATATCAAGTTATTATATGAACGAACACTCGGATGCAGATTTCTTTTTTCACCTTACTGAGAATAAAACGCGAAAAAAATAAAGGGGAAAAAAGGATCTCACGATTTTTTGATCACACGTGTTTTATTTTTCTCATAGTTTATTATTGAATCGGTTGAATCTGCTGCACTAACGCTGCACCACCTCGGTGTACATCGTTCCAGGTTGAAAAATATACTGCGCTGATGAAAAAAATATAAATGATTAAAAAATAAGAATAAATTTTTTCGAAATATATATACACGAGCTGCCGTCCATTGGTTGCGCAGCGGTTCGACCGCAGCTGTGCGATGAAACGCGGATGGACCGACCCTTTTCCTCTCGGTAAACTACATGTATAATACGCTACGCGCAGGCGAAATATTATACTGGACTATGTACAATAAACAGTCTAGTATCTCGTTTACGGGGGGTGAATCCTGCCTTCCACCAACCCTGCAGTCGAGTTCTAAGTCCGTCTTGACGGCATTAGCGCTGCGCTTTTCTACCGAGGGTATAAACGCGCACCGCGGCTTTCACCGCGGGTATTGAAAGCTCGGTTATGCGCGGTTCGCGTCGTCGTATTGGCGTTGACGACGGCCGAGGCCCGACTGAAGCTGGGGGAGGATGTCGGCGCCGTTGCTCAGTGACGTAGCACCCGGAAAAGCACGAGCTTTTTCTGGGGGAGCGACGGACGTCGACTTATGGGGAACTGGGTCACCCGCAGGAACATCGACGTAGATTCGGAAAATTTTTTGTCTCATTTTATTTTATTTCACTTTATTTTATTTTATTAGAAAAAAGATTTTTTCACTCCATTCCATTCTTTTTTTTTTACTTTTTTTTATTTTTATTTTTTTTTATCCTAGTGCTGATTTGCACTCTGACTAATCACCCGATTCGGATCGCATCAACGACCCGCGCCTGCAGATCGCATCGGCGTTAAGTTTAACCCCGTTTTCATTAATGTTACTAAATTCACATATCGACCGTTTATACGCTTCAACAGAGTTGATTTTACCGATAAAATCGTCTCATCAAGGTAATTGCAGAGATCGATTTAAGGGGACCAGTACAGCGACTTTTCGAGAAATTGTCAAAGTCCGAAATCAATTTATTTCATACCCAAAGTTCATTTCAATTGAAAATATTTTTCTTTTTCCAAATCATGTGTCGTAAGGATTTTGGCACACCGTTGATCCAATTCAATCTCTTGACCTCTCATTTTCTCCGGTGAACCATTCCTCATCTTGTGAATGTAGGGATTTTAAAATAAAAAATTATGTCATAAGTTATGATCAATTTACCAAATTTGAAAAAATTATTATCACTCATTTCTTAAACAACTTGGCCAAAACGAAAAATTTTCAAAATTCCTACATTCACATGATGAGGATTTGTTTTCTGAAGAAAATGAATCCCAGATGACCTGAATCGGTCCAACGGTGCTCTAAAATGCCCGGAAAGTGGCGATGTGCCGAAAGACCCATTTTTTGAATGAAAATTTAACATTAAAACATGTCGCGAATCGGTAAATTCGTATTTTTATTACGACTGCTCGCGTATCGTGGATGGACCAGGTCCGGAGGATTTCAAATCCTGAAATATCGAAGCCTGCAGAAAGTTTGAAGGCTGATGAAAAGAGGCAGAATTGGGCTCGGGTGGAATGTAAATTTCTTTTGAGATGATAGTATATTTGCGATGATACTGGCATTAAATATTGGCGTGAGCCGCTTTGTATAGGACGACGCAAATCGATGCCGAGTAAAGTACAGGATTTTCCACCAGATTATAAATTAAAGCGGATCCCTTCGTCTTCATTAAATCTTGGAGTTAGTCGGAGTATCTTGTGTACGAAAAACGGCTGAAATAGATATTCGATGAAAGTATAGTACAGGCGAAGGGTGGAAACGAAAACTCCGGACTTGAAAAGCTGCAGTATTCGGCAAGATTTCAGTCGAATGAAAAAAAACATCAATTCGAGGATCAAGGGCACAAAGAAAGGCTGTTCAAATCTGCTTCGAGGCTTTCAAAAAGCCAGGAATGTTCTTGACGATATAAAATAAGATGTGCTGCATATGAGGAGGAAAACAGAATCGCGAGCAAGAGAACTGCGTAAATAAGGGGAAAAAAAAGAAACATAAAATGTGAAAAACTATGTTAAAATATATGTAATTCGATGTAATAGAATTGTAAAGACCCGATACCTTTCGATCTCGGCGAAAAATGAAAATTATCGAAATCGTAAAGAAGATAAAAATAAGCCGGACTCGGCGCGTCGATTATCGGTTATCGACAACACGTCTACGAAGAGAATAAAAAGATGATGAAAAGAAAAGAAAAAAAATCGAGTTCGTGACCCGGAGTATGGGTATGGGGACACAAAGCGGACTATTCAAATCTGGTTGGGGTGAGTGCCAAAAGGGCAGAAAAATCTTTGCGGTAGAATGGGATGTAGTCAACCACAAGAAGTCCTCGTGCGACAGGTTTCGCTGTCGTTTCCGTAAAAATAAATGTCAAAGTATGATTTTTAAAGTCAGCGCGTTAAGATTCGTTAAATTGAGAAAATCGAAAAGGAAAGGGCAGCTTTCCCTCGATGCTGCAGCACGTATCTACCCTTTACATAGGTGAGGTACTCGGACCTGCAGTAACCCGCAGTAACTTTGACCAAAATCTCTACGATGAGCGACGTTATCAAGTCTAGAGGAGACAGAGGGTCCGAAATATTCCCGTTTATCGCAAGTCCCTCGCGGACCCTTTCGTTGCCCTTTCGTCGGTGACCAAGCCTTTCTGCACTCTCTGGACTAACCGGGGAAAATGAACGTGTTGACGAACCGGGTTCATCCGGGTATACGACCTCTGCTTCTTGACAGTCGATAAATTTCATATTCCAAGTGTATATATGCCGTATATCTGTAGAATGATTGGCAATATCTTGAGAAAATTTAATCGCCAATGAATTTTATTCGCTGACTATAACGAAGGTGTTCTTGAATTTCATCGTATCTTGGTCGTTTTTAAGTATGCGATTGCAGCTACGGCATTTCCACGTGGAACCTAGTGGCTCTCGTTCGATGTGAAAATATTTATTGCAGCTTGATATCTCCTGATAATTGATTTTTCTCACTGGAATTCGAACTGCACTGAGCTATGTCAATTACGTGATAAAACGTTATTGGATTTTAAAAAACTGTCTATTCCATGTAAGGGCCGTTCTAAATGGAATCTTTATTGACGTACGTATACTACAAAACGTCGAACGGAAATTTATAACGAATGAAAATGAATTTACGCTTATTAATTCGTTTGAGACGATTTCGAATTTTCCTAAACGTTAAAGTTTAGGATATCAGAATTTCGAATGACCAGAATGCAGACAGCTGGAAACTTCGAATGTCCAGACCCCTAAAAGCCAAAAAAAATCCGAAAATTTTGGTCTATTTCTTAGGATGTGAAGACGAAGATAATTCATTCTAATCGATAACTTCATCATGTCATAAATAATTTAATTTATTTTATTTTATTAATTTGACCCCTTATTGGTTTCGATACGATCGATACAGCCCGCGTTATTAAACACTGAATGAATACATGCATGAATTTCAAGATTCGGAGGTTCGGCCTTTCAGATATTTAACTTTCGGAATTTTGAACCTCCGGTGTTCTTCGATTCAAAGTTTTTGAAATCGGCTATGTAGACTTCCGTCGAAATACCCTATCTGTAAACTTCGAGTCAGCAATATTCAATTTCGGAATTTTATCACCATTCGGGACTTTGAAAATTCCGAACTTCAACCCGGTCCCGGTCATGAAACATTGAATTGATGTGAAAATTTGATGAACTTTTGACCTGTTCAACCCACATCTCCACAGAAAAAAAAATTACTCGTTTCAAAAAAAAGATTTCTTGTTTCAAGAAATTGTAGTTTCTTGAATGTTTTTTGATTCAATCAAGGAAATATGTTCTTAATTCAAACTAAGAACATATCATTTTGATTTGAGAACATGTTTCCTTGATTCAATCAAAAAACATTCAAGAAACTACAGTTTCTTGAAACAAGAAATCTTTTTCTTAAAACAAGGAATCCTTTTCTTGAAACGAGGATTTTTTTTTCTCTGTGTCCTCAAGAATAACCGCAGAGTTTCTTATGTTAGTTTTTCAAACAGAGCACATCGGACTCGAGTAGTTTTGCAACATGATCATGATTCCGTATTGTTACTCCGAACGATATTATTCCATGAAAATATAATAACGATAAGAAAACCCGACTTTATTGTATTTGATGAAAGACAAAGGACGAGGACTCAGAGTTTTATAAAAGCGTTCTACACCCTGCAGCTCTAAGCCAGAAAAATACAGCAATATTGTACAGCCTTATAACTTACCTAACGTAAGTACACTACATGGCTGAGTCTCCACAAACTCTCTTTGTGTATGAGAAAAAGTGAAGTAATTAACTAAGTGAGAAAAACTATGCGCTTATTATTTTCATTATTAAATTGTGTTTCAACGAGGTTACAAGACGCTTTACGATCAGCCTCGATTCCCTCAACCGTAAAACCCCGTATAGACAGATTTGTTACATTTTTCCCTATACTCAATCGCAAATAATGAGCTACTCGTCCGAGGGTATAAGTTCGGATCTATCGCAGAAATAAAACAGCTGGATCGAACAATGAAATGAAATCGATTTGTAATTCATAAACTGAAGGGAGGACCGGTTCATAATTTTATAGCCACGACGTTCTATAGAGGAAGAGAACAAGAAAAATGAAGTATAAAAAAAGGAAAGAAAGACAAAAAAAATTAAATTAAAAACAGGTAACCTAACGTGAATTTATCAGTTGCCTGCGTTCGGTTAACACGATATCGACCTCAACGAGAATGGCCTCTCGTTAAAGGGGTGAAAAACCAGTCAAAGGACTCACACATGTATACGGACAAAGAGGTGTACAGAAAATTCCCCTGCACGGACCGAATTTATCCCGGTGTCACAGATATACTTACATACCTAAACCATGCATGTAGTCAGATGACTAAGCCGTCAAACCAACACCGTTTACATTTGTCCATTGAATTTATCATTCGGCCAAAATTGCAGGCGATGAATTGGCGTCGAGGTAATACATACATATATATATATTTGATATGCGTGACTGTTCAGCAATGAAGTATAAATAAATGAATACTCAAATACATGACATTTGTCCAGGCCGATTGACACCTCCTGAATTATCATATTATGGGTAATCGATCAGTCGTTATCAATGAATATAGATAATCGTATGATATGCGGAGGGTGAAATGATTCAGTGATAATGTATCAACGACGACAGATTATGGGTATACTCGGTTTTAGCTATTCTTGAAATACAATTCTAATCTTATAATTGAAATTGTCGCGTGAGTCGTGATGGCTGTTATAGGTTTAAATAGACAATTGTCCACGCCACGCTCAAGCCGCTAGCCTTAGTTAAGAATGAGTGGTTGATTGCTTCATGATGATGTAATGCTCACCGCAACAAATGATCGTTGTATTAATTAAGAATATTCGTGATTCTTTGATGCTTCATGCTTATATAGATGCACGCAGCGAATGTGTACGCATATATATCTATGAGAAAATCTATGAGAAGATCAGATTTCTTTTCGTAAAGAGCAGTGATTCAACGCGACGACGTTCGTTGGTTTGGCATTTTATCATCAAACACTAAAATCTATGAAACGAATGTTAGAAATGAGAGAAATCAGTGAGTCCCACTACTTGCTTTGACAAAATTTTCCTCCTCGTCGTAGTAGCAGGTACCCATACCTAAGACACGCCAAATCCAATTAGAAGCTATGTTTAACTTGGACTTTGAAGTTCACGGTTGAAAAAACGTGAAGAATAATAAAACGAAAGAGTCACCTGTGCAAATGCCAATTAGACCTGATGCGACAGATATGCGCCCACTTCCCTCGTTCCAGATCTAGTCCAAAAATACTACGTTATCTGTTTTCTCGAAATACATGGCATGCATCTTTCAATATTCTGCGCTATTCCCGATCTTATTTTACACAGTACCTACCGGCTTTCCATCCCGGAGTAAATAATTTGACAAATAATGAACTTTGAGTGATAAGCTTTATCAACGGAGTATATATGTGGAGAAATTGAGTATATCAAATATTTCTTCGAAGGGTTGCAATGATTTTGGAAAAGTAGATTGTGATACAAGTGGGGAAACAGGGACTTTGCATGAGTGATGTTTTCACGGACGAGATGAAGATGAGTGCGGAAATATCAGAGAAGTGCTGAGTCCCTGTGCCCCACTCGTACCACATCCTATTTTTCATGACCAATGCATGGCAACCTTCACCTTCGACGCCATGATAGTGTGAAAAAGTAGTGTGACAAAGTTTTTGCCACACTCCTCAGCGAAGAATCTTTTTGTCCACTGCGTACACGCGGATAAAGTGGAGGTTTCCATGCATGTGTTGTGAAAAAATAATTTCCAAACTACTTTATACTACGGGAGCCAGATATATCTTGGCTGTATTCTAAACCAGCCCTTTGTAGCCTAAACAAACAATTGCAGAATCGCTACATTGAAACAACCTGTGCCGAGAGTTTGGGTCATGACTTGTGAGATTAAAAAAGTTTCAAACTTTCCACGATTACTGGGATCCACTTGGTCGTGGCAAATATCCGTTTGAAACCTATCTAAAGCCTGCAAAGTAGAATACGAGACCGCATCTGCCGGTGGTGATATCACCTGCGATATCGTTTCGATATTTGTTTTTCCGAGACAGCTGATTGTTGAGATTTGTGATCGCAGATGTATGTACGAACCCCTGACATGATCCTTGGATGGTAAAACATATGAATATGCGGGTGGTCCTTAGATCGGTCATATTCGAATTCCGATGCTCCCACGGGCGAGAATTTCTCCAAATATACACAAAATAATGTATTCGGAATCCCAGGTTTCTATCTCGGTTTCAAGTACTGCCCCGAAGTCTTTGAACTCTCCCATTCAAATAACACACGATTTTTAGTACTTCGGGGTTATTTTTTACTTCCTATCGCATTATCACTTCGAATAATCTGAGACTCTGCACTCTTCTTACCTATCGTAGTAAGTATCCGTGAAAAATTTACAGATTTTTAACGACAACATTTTATTCATCACAATTTGTGGACAGGAAATTTTTTTTGGATACGCTGTAGCTTCGGGAATTATGTCGTTGAAAATCTGTCGAATTTTCACGAAATACCTACTACTACAGGTAAGGAGTGTACCAAGTTTGAGATTATTCGGAGCTGTACTACAATTGGTAGAAAAAAAATTAACCGCGAAATGTGGCAAATCGTGTTCCATGCAAATGGGAAAATTCGAAGGCCTTAGGGCGGTACTTAGAATTGAGATAGGAACCTGGGGTTTTGGCTATATTTTTTGTACATATTTCGAGACGTCCTAGCCAGCCTAATTAAGGACCACGCTAATGGAAGCGGCGGTTCGAGTAAACCGTTAAAAAATTATTTCAACAATTGGTAAGGTTTGGGATTTTTCCACAAACTCGATATAGTCATGCCTTCGTATATCATCTGGTCGCATAACAATGTCTGTTATTCAGACGAGTGAGGGTTGACGAATGAGGGTTGAAACGAGGCGAAGTGTAAAAGGAAAATAACAACCGTGTAGCGTTTGTGAAAGCCGTTATAATATACGGAAGAAAGTAGCACAAAATTTTGTGAAAATCATTTTTATTCTCTTTATATATTTAAATTCCTTCTTCCTACTCTTCATTGAGTCTTGTATTCTTCTGTTTTTTCTTTTTTTTTTCTCTTTTTTACACAGTGATGAAATGCTTATCGTCATTCACGGAAAAATTACAGTTAAATGAAGCCCAACCCGCTCGGAAAAACAATGATATAATTCCTCCATTCATGTTACCCGGTTTATTCTTGCGGGCTGAACTTTTCCATTCAAAGAACAACGCGTAACAATGGAAGCCAAGCTCTTTACCTCTCGAATATCTTACGCGAATTTTCATTATCAACTCCACCAATTGAGTCATTCGCAGAATTTTTAACGCGAGCTTTTTCAATACGGCCAAATATTTGCACTGCGAGAAAGCACGAACTGATTCGAAAAAACTTGCGTGCATCTTTTCAAATTACGGCCAGAAGTTAGCTGGAAAAGTTTGAACGAGAGAAACCTGAAATTTTTGACGCGAGGAGCTTTTTGAAACCTCAAAATTTCAAATACGTAATCAAAATGATTCTCGCATCACAGATATTGGATTTTTGCATTCAAACTTTTCTGGCCCATTTGTAGCTGTGATTTTAAGAGATACATGCAGCGTTTTCAAATTCAGAAGCTTCATTTTTGTAGTACGAAATATTCTGCGACTTTATTCAAATCATAAGCTTCTAAAATCACAATTCCACAAATATCTATACGTTTGAAGTTATATATTTTTAAACTACAATTAAAATCTTCCATAAATCATACGTCAGTTTTATGAAACTGCCCTCGTTTAATAAAGACGTTCAATAGCTTTGATGCAGTTATTTGTATCGCGAACTGTAAAGCAATGTGAAACATGGAGGGATCGCGTTTACGACTCTTGGCAATAGTTGTAACTGCATCTTCGGCCTTTTCTCTCTATTTTCCTCTCCAACTCGCTAGCGATTTCTGTATATTCGCTTTATTTCCCTGCGTATATCTCGCTTTTTTAAATAGCATCTTCAGCACGGAGATATCTACTCATGCAGAAAATTTCGAAATAACTTGGAAATTAATCTCAACTTCTCGATGAACTTCGACTTTGTATGAAACTATGCTCAGACATGGGTATGTGTATGTAGTATACCTGATCTCACCATCTACCCAGCAGCTTCTACCACATGACTCCGTTGGTAATACTATATTACACAAAATAACTCAATTTACTACAATTTTTGATTTTTAAAAATATTTTGAGGCGGATACGACCTTCTGTTTTTAATTGTTAAATTGGTCAATTTTTAAGCCTTTTACAAAATTTTGATGTCTTTTCTGTTACAAATGACAGAAAGTCGTATCACGTCGCTTTCGACATTCTGGAATTAGTCGACGTGATTATTTTCCGATCAGTTAGGCCCGAAAGATCGTATGTGCCAGGTCTATTACGTCGTTCTGCTTTCACTTGGCCAATTTTGAATTCCCACGTTTCGGAACGCATTTTCAAGTTTTTCGCGTAAATACACAAGACAAAAATTGTACGACCTCCTGATTTCCGAAATGCCAAACGGTCGATTGGGTGGAATAACGGCGCTTACGACCTCATGCCGATTAACACGTGATATAGGCCTCTTGGATAACATACAGACACGCTACTAGTGTGCGTGAGAGCTGTGTACATACTCTCTAAAAATGAAACAGTGAAATTTTCACTGTTTGTCACAGTGATCCACTAACTCACTGTAAAAGCAGTGAATTCCACAATAAATTAGTGAAATTTTCACTTCCTGTTATAGTGGTTTGAATACCACTATTGACTCAGTATTTTTCGATGTGAAATAGTGATCTTTCACTAGTTACTTAATGATAGTGATTTTGACTTTCAAAATAATGTTCACGTTATTCTGTTGATGAATATGCGACTGCCCGACAGATGGCGGACGAAGAGAATATATTCTCGCGAGTAAAGTGTCCCCGATAATGATACAGTTGGCTCGTCTCAACCGTGTTTAATTAAGATCATACTGCATAGGATCATTTCTGTAGTATATCTTCACATACCCTCTACACAACAGTAGAGTCGATGCAGCCATCAGGTGTCTCTTCTTCTAATAATTGTATAAACCGTGAACTATTGCGTATGTTGTGTTAGGGTACAAATATCCTACAAATTTTAACAAATTTATTCAATAACAGATTGCTGCTGATTGTTTCATTGGGTATATTTAGCTACTTATTTCTATGAATATTTCAAGTGAATTTCACCAATATTTTGAGTGATTTTCAGTTATAAAATGATATTTTGACTGAAATCAAAAGTGAATATCACTGATCAGAATAGTTATTGGACCGACTAATTGCCACAGTGAATTTCACTACTTTAATTAGTATTGCCATGTCACTGATTGAAAAAGTGTGTATCCACTAATTGTTAGTGGTATACTTATAGCTGAGGCAAATAGTGGATATGCACTGCGAATTAGTGAAAATCCACTGTTTCATTTTTAGAGAGTATACGACCGACAGCGCCGCCTAACGTGGACGTCTGACAAAACTTGGACGTCAATGTTATGCATGTATACGCCACACAAGCTCAGTTTACTTTGTCTGTATGTTATCCAAGAGGCCTATTGTTTAATTAAAAATTCGCTGGTTGTGGCAATTTCGAGATGCCGTTCATTCGGTTCATACTGTATTTTTTGTTTCGCAGCATTTCCTTGCTCGAGAATGGATAATCCATAGTTTCCAATCATTTATCGACAAAAGGAGCCGAGGTCCGTTCAATTTTGAATAGATTTCTCAGTTCGGAACCCGAAGAAGGTAGCGAAATTGAATTTAATTCAGGCCGCGTAAACAGAACCAGGGTACCTCGCATCAGTGCTCGGTAAAGCCAGCTGAAGTATGAGACTGGGAAATAGTTTGGCACCATCAAGCTCTACCCATATATCACCAATCCACCATACAGATATTAGATTTACTTTGTACCAGGGTGCAATTTCAGTCGAACATGCGTTAGACCTTATTCGAGTGAATTTCCGTACCTAGATCTATCATCTAACCACCTTACACCTACCTGTCGTACACATTGTTCGATTTTGCATGAAACATTTTGTCCGACATATAGTTCGTGCCGAGAACAAATTACCATGTCGGATATAAGCATTTCCGGTTGTACAAGGTACAGTTGAATAAATTGGTGATACACACCCACGCACTTATACACTGCAGCATTGAAACATTTCGTGACGTCATGACCTCGCCTCTAATTACCTAGAGCGTAGATTTCATACGTGGGCTTTACTGCGAATTACCAACGCGTTGTACATCATTTCATACTTCCAGAGCTGCGTCGCCGCGGAAAGACTAATAAGCGATACGAATAGACCGAAATTCGTTCTTTATATCTTCGCAGTGCATTTTAACCCTTCGAGTTTTTTGTCTTTTGAACTTAAAGCTGCTTTTTCGATGGCAAAAACTTTCATTTCCGAAAATCTAACTGCACGGTCTTGAAGTTGAATAAACTAGCCATAAAAAACGTATGAACATCTTTTCCAAAAAAGTAACATGATTTCTGAAATATTTCAAGTCGAAAATCGCTCGTGCGGTTGTGACTATGACTTTCTTGACATGGCGGAAGAAAATTAGGCAACTATATTGATGAAAATTGGCAAATAACTTTTTCACGACGATTTTTTTACTGTAAAAAATGGAGATATTGCATAAATGTTGATAAAGCAACAACGGCATATGTATAAATTATAAAAATAATTCGACCGGGAAGAAAATGGATTTGGATTCGAGTTTAGATTTTTTTTTGTTTTTCTGTTCCGGAAAAATTGATCACGGCGAAGGAATCGACACACCGTCATCAGCACGCTTACAAATTGTGATATTCTGAAGGAAGTTATCGGACCTTTCGATAAAACCTGGTATAACAAACAAGTCTCTTTCCCAAGTGGGTGATCCGGGCGCTCTTCAATGTTTGCAAAAGACTATATATATAGTGTACCGTACGCGGCCTACTCGCGTACGAAGGGTATTGCCCGAGGCATGGTCCGCGGAGGCCTCCATCGCACAATATTACTAGAAGGACGAAAATCGCTGTCGAAATCCAGTCGACACACAATAGGCAGAGCTTGTAGTATTTTTGGAGAAAAATGTATCTTTTTATAGACATAACTCAGCAGAAAAAGAAAAAATAAAATAATAACTTCGTATACTGCAAGGACCAATTATTTCAACGCGTTGAATCAAGATGAATCGAAATAAGGATGTACCTATATCTGAATAACAACTTGATATATAATTGGCGTTGTTACGCCTTCGCAATTTTCGCTAAATCCGATTTTATTTTCATACTTTTTTTTTCTCCTTATTTTCCTCTTCTTCTTCTCATGTTTTGTCTTCGCTGTACTACCTTACGTCAGCGTTCTACTCTTCGGCTTTAGAAGATCCATGATACGTTCATAAAAGTTTCAAATTCTGAACTCTTTAAACATCACGTTCTTCTCCGTAAGCAATTTCAAATTTCAACGAATGGAATAAACGCCTTGAGTATAAGTGCCGCATTTACGATCAAGTTTAGTAATAGTCAACTAATAGCCTGCACTTCCAACGCTCCGCTGGTTTTACCACCTAAGTTTTAGGCCGCGAATATACAGGCAAGTGCTGACTATGAAGGCCTAGTTTTCCCCGCTCTGAACTTCAAACTTACATTAGAAGTGTCTTCAAGTTAATAGCGAGCGCTAAATTGCACGCGCCTATGTATCAACGAAGTTTCGTCATATTTATCAGCTAATTTATTACCATTCGGACTTTAAATACGCACGTCGAATCAACGAACAATCCGAAATCAGTAGTGGGCTCAACGACTGGTCAGACGGCAGATGCTAACGGCATGCTACATCGTTTGCCGCTCTGAGGCTGGGTTGAAGTTCCGAATTTCAGATTTGATTCAAAGTTTTCAGAAACGTTGAAGTTTGGAATATTAGAATTAATTTGACCACTTTTTCAGTGCGATACGATGAATGAAGCCCGAGTTAATAAACACTGAATTAATTTCAGAGGTTTCGCCCTTCGGATCTTCAGCTTTCGGAATTTTGAATCTTGGGTGTTCTTTGTTTCAAAGTTTCTGGAATCGGCTATATGTATTGACTTTCGGGGAAATACCCTTTCTAAAAACTGTGAGTGGGTAATATTTCATTTCGGAACTTGAACTCTGACTCTGACGCTGATCATTACTACTTGCTACAAATTTTCTCTACTAAATCGACGGCCTTCTCCCTCCTTTTGTCTGGAAGTTGTGAACGTATAGACTTTTTCGTTTCGCTATGAGAAACGAATTTCACATTTCTTACGTATGGTGGGATATGTGTTACAGAGATATTCCGTGAGTTTATATTACAGTTCCGAAAGAGTAACATCTAGTTGGAAACGTCTATCACACATCATAAAAAATCTACGAACCTATTCAAGAATTTTCAAGTTCGTTCAGGCGAAATGTGATTCGATAGTCGGCAGTGGATTCCTTATTTCTTTGACACAATAGAAGTTGATTTTTTATAAGATCCAGAATGGTAGAGAATTGAGAACAGCCGTCCACGTCGGTGGAGGATACTATCTACTTCTGTGCCGAACAATTCCTACTTCGCAAAGCCTTTCAACAAAATCGTACCCATTCGTCCATTCGTCCATTCATTCATTCATTCATTCATTCGTTCGTTCACATATGTATAGATAGATAGGAAGGGGTGCAGCATTGCCTTTCTATCTCGTCAGTCAGAATCCCTCGACTGCCCTTCAGCATGGAGATTTAATTACTGGTGAGGAATTTCCAATAATCCAATAGCCCCCCTGAATATACACTGAATCTGTCTGCAGGAAAATCGTGAGCAATGGAAACTGGCCACAGACGCAGAAAAGTAAAGCCTTCTCTTACATAATCACAATTCGTAGTATCTGGGGGAGACAGATTGATGATTTTGAATAGCACTCACGAAATTTAACGGAATGAATTTAGGGTGGTCCTTAGATGGGGTGAAAAATGAATTCATGATGGATCCTCTCAAATCAGCTCAAAATGGTGAAAAAAAAAATTCCCCAATTTTTGCAGATTTTTATTTTATTCCCTTCGGCTCCCTGTTTTCATCTGAAGTTCAGAATGAAATCCACGATACGTAATAAGTTAAAATCTTCGTAGAAGTGTCTCTTTTTTTTTTAATCAACGAATATTTTACGGTATTCACTGACGATTTGCATCACGAACATTCTTTGATCTTCGTTTCTGGTTAAAAGATTGTTGTATTCGGTGAAAAAATGGATTCCCTTTTCTGTTACATCATTTACTATCTTCAAGTGTTTTCATTTATGATTTTTTTATTTTTTCCTGGAACGAAGATCAATCTCACTGACTATCAGAGAATATGGATTTTTTTTGTCCACGATTAACTTTGCAATAAAATTCAGTACAAAATATAGTGAATAAGCATGTTTTTGAATCATTTGAAAATTCTCGCTCAAACAGGGAGCCGAAGGGAATGAAATAAAAATCTGGATTTTGGGAATTAGGGAAATTTGTTTTACCGTTTGGAGCTGACTTTGCGCGGTTTCAAATTTTTAATAAACGAATGCATCAAATAATTCAGGATTTAACGGATGACTGGAAAAAAAAACTGGGCACGCCAGTTATCGAAAAGCAATTTGGCACGTGATTCTGACCCATGCTAGAGGGGATAATCAGATTTCTTTGTGACGAGTCAATCGAGCGAAAATTGTTGTTATAGGAGCGAATTTTTCATCCTTCACACAGCAGTTTACTTTCGAGATAAGAATTTTCTGGACCCTGTTTTTTTTTTCTCATTTTTTTTTTTTTTTTTTTTCCGAGGCCATAAATTTCGGGAAGCGAATTTTGATGATAGTTATGTTACACGCAAAGAAGTTTACCCAATTCCCAAATTAAGCGTCTTACATTATTCATTCATCCGAAACTTTGTTAAAACAAATAAATAACGAATACATGTGACTGGGGAATGAAGGTAATCAAAGCGGAGAGTTGTTTGAGGGAATGGCACAACATTAATTCAATTTATTCATTAGTCCCCTTGTCGTCCTCTCAACACGTTGTCATATACAAAATCTTGTAAAATTATTACGCCAGAGCAACAGGGCGTTTTTTCTTTTCCTAATCAAAGAAAAAGAGTGTTACTCACCGTAACACTAAGCATTTAATCACGTGAACATATTCAAAGTTTTTCATTGTAATTCGACGACTGTAGACATCCGCATATATGGGCATATCTCACAAACAGTTAACTTTCGCAGCTCAAAAAAAAAAAAAATCCAATTTGGGGAACACAGTTCCGCCAATTTTTTTCTCGCATTACAAGACCTTCATAAAGTAGTATCTATTCATGTACAATTCATATTATACTGGGTGCGTGCACAAAAAATAATATTGCCATTTTATATTCGCGATTATTCATTTTCTTCAGGTTTGGTGTCAGAACTATCTTTATCATTATTCTGCACCTAGAGTACTATTTGCAAACCAAAAAAAAAAAAAAAAAAAAAAACAAACTTGAAATTAAAAAAATCAATTAATTTTCATTATTTTTATTATAATTAAAATTATTTCACGTCGAACGTATACAGAAAAGTTGAACGGTAACTTCTACAAAGGCTACTGACTTAGGAAATAATTTAGAAATGAATAGTTGCGAATTTATGTTACGAATTTATGAATCTGACATTCCCGAATCTGACATTTCAATACGTTTTAACCCAGAGAATAGTCATTTTTGATAAAACAATCGCGCACATCTTTGGAGATATAATTCGTGATATGAGCAATATACTGGTAATAAACATGAGCATTTTACTTGACCAGATTATCAGGGTGATGACGTGACATTCCTGACATTTATTCTCCACGCGTCAATATGTACCCATTGTCAAGAACACTGCGAGAAAAGAAATTGACTCTCCGACGTAAATTTCAGTGCGTTCGATCCGTGATAGTTCTACTTCCATGTGCATCCAGATAAATACATCCAATCAGCTTGTGCTAATGTACTTTAATGGTGAAACATTGGGTGTCAGGTGCGATATCGAAACCGAGTGACAGTACTTCGTACTGTGTCCCTGGTATCGCAGACGAATTTCGGTGACTACAATTATGTACATTATGTTCATACTACCTTGCTCGTAGCCAAGTATTTTTTTCCGATTTTTCTGAAGTTGCATATCAATGCAAATCCCGTACGAAGTTTTCTTGAAGTCATAGTTACACAATGCAACGCAGCTAATTTCTGCATTTCAATTAGGGACAAGAAGTTTGTAGATACGGTAAATAATTTTTTTACATTGATTATGCTTCGTGTATCTCAAAAATAATTTGCTACATGCATAAATACCCAATTCTTTGCCTGCAAGTGAACTTTCGCAAGCCGTAAGTCAAGTTACATGAAAGTTAAAGGTTTGTGAGATATGCCCATATATATAAGCATATATTGGGAATTCCACCTCATTTCGACCTGGCTCTGACCCTTGACCTCTCGGATTCGGCCCGCAATTTTTTGTGTGATTGTTCTAGCTCTGAAAAGCACTCATTATTTATTTCGAATTTTTTCGCCACGGTTTAAATTCGCTACAATTTTTTAAAACGAGTGTATTGATCGACAGAATTCAAAAATATGAAATAATTCTGAAAAATCCTGTATCACATATCAACATTTTTAAGCTTAGAGCCGGAGTGGGGAGATTCTTCCTTCTTACTGTTCTCAAGCTTTTTCCGAAAAAAAACGTTGAAAAAAATTAGAAGAGGAGTTATTTTACTATGAATGGTCGCTGAATAATTTTCATGTGTCAATTTTTTTGGGGATTTTCGCAAAAGATTTTATTTTTTATTCTTCATGTTATGTCGGGGTTATAACGCTACTAAGGGAAAGGTTGTGAGGAGGTAGACGTGAATGAATAACGGATATACAGAGCGATTCGGTGGAAAATCACGCGCCTAAAACTTAGGCTAACGGGAAACACCTGAATTGAGCAGATCAAAGATCGACGATTGGGTTTTATTTCCCATGAAGGGGGAAAATTTGAGTGTGGATGGCAGAACAATCTCGCATAGGTCCGGACAGAAACCAGAATCAAAAACCGCCTGCATTCCGGATAAGACCGAATGCGAGCAGATATCTACCGCGGGTCATTCACATTCCAGATTGAACCGGATAAGAATTAGATAAAAAAATTTGGGCATGGCAAAACAAATCCCGCATATATAGGACCGAACAAAAACCGGAATCAAAAACCACCGCATTCCGGATAAGACCGATAAGATTCCGAGTCCTATCCGGAACCTATCTGACATTTTGAGCAGGGTGAGCACGTCACATTATACGGCGCGTCTTATTGGGTGGACTAAACCTTCTATATAACTCAGGAACGACCGGTCACTCGGAAGTTTTTGATAAGGAACTTTATTCTCAGATTTAGATAAGGAATCTGCATGTGAAATATTTTCCACAACTTGGGAATCATGCTGTATAATATACAGGGTGAGTCTCTTCAAAGGTCCAAAATGGGTGGGACTTACTTATGGCGGAGGCACCTATTCAGCCAATCAAGTAAAGAATTATCCGGATGGGGATAGGGTAGCAATGCTTAATCACGAATTACGCGGCGTGCCTTTGCCGCAAGTAAGTCCCACCCATTTTGGACCTTTGAAGAGACTCACCCTGTATACATCGACGATGTGGCATTGGAATAAAAAATGTGACCATCCAACCTTCGCCTAGTTATATTTGACATGGACTGACCCGAGTGTAATTTCTGTAACCCATGCCATATTAAGGTGGTTCCCTGCCCAATTCGATCTATTCTAAAAACATTCGGCTGAACGTTGCTATTAAACGGAATATCTCTACACAGTAAAAATTTTTTTGTAAAATTTAACACAAAAGCTTGTGTTAACCACTTTTTTAACACAAAATTTGTGTTATTTCAACACAATCAGTTTATGTCAAAAAAGTAACACAGCTTTATGTTAAAACTAACACAAAACTATGTTGAAATTTTGTGTTGATTTGAGAGTAACATTTAGAAAGTGTTACTTTTGTGTTAGTTTTAACATAAAGCTGTGTTACTTTTTTGACATAAACTGATTGTGTTGAAATAACACAAATTTTGTGTTAAAAAAGTAGTTAACACAAGCTTCTGTGTTAAATTTTACAAAAAAATTTTTACTGTGTAACCGGGCACCGTAAACGGTAAAAAGGGCTTTGTAGCGCAATTCTATTGGCGATTTTGAACACGTAGGTTCCAAAATATGCTTGTTTCACGCTAAAATAGAGATATGGCGTAAAGAATAACCTTTTTTTTAGTAATTCCCCACGCCATTTCTCTATTTTAGCATAAAAGGAACACGTCTTGGGACCTACGTATTCGAAATCGTCAATAAAGTTGCGCTACAGAGATATTTTTCCCGTTTCCGGTACCCGGTTAGCCTAATGTTCTTAGAACAGGTCGAATTGGGTAGGGAACCACCTTAAGAATACATGGCGGGAACTTCAAGTAGTGATATCACAAGACCTTCAAAATGAGACCTTCAACTTATTTGCTATCGCTCTCTGTTTCTAATGAGTTCTTTAGGTGCTCTTATAGTGTAGTGCGCAGTCTATTTCTACCTATAAGTCTATGATATTTCTAAACCTCCTTCCCTCGAACTCAAGATTAAAACTATCGGTTAACTGAATTTTCGTGTAGGCTCATTCTAGCTCTTGTATTTGACGAAATCGCGACAATGATCATAGGGTTATCAAGTGAATCATATCATCAACACTACGAAGAGGTTGGACGTTGCCTTATATACATCACTTGGTAGTGGGGATAAATATGTCGAATCTTGATGGTTTATAATCAGCCACTAGAAGTAGTCTGATTACCAGATCGAAGTTAGCTATGGGCGAACCAGTGGTTATTGTAAAACAGGGACAGCTTCGCGGTGCCACCGTGGAAAACATCCCCGGAAAACCTTTCATTGCATTCAAGGGCATTCCATTCGCAGCACCCCCCGTTGGAAATTTGAGATTTGCGGTAAGTCTAAAAAACACTGTCCAAAAAACCTGAGGCCGAAGTCGAATGACATACTGGTATGAATATTGGTATGTAGTCGTACATGTATTGAAGTATAGATTCATTCATGGGTTTACTTCAGGATCCACAACCGCCGCAGCCATGGACTGGTATACGAGATGCCTTAGAAGGAGGATCAATATGCGCGCAGGTAGATTATTTCACCAATACAATCATTGGCAATGAAGACTGCCTTTATCTCAACGTAGCTACAACCTCCATGACGGGGTCACGACCAGTCATGGTTTGGATTCATGGAGGAGGATTCATGTTTGGTCATGGGGGCCTCGACTTTTATGGGCCAGACTATATGATGGGGTCGGAAATCGTCTACGTGTCAATTAATTACAGACTTGGTGTTCTAGGTGAGTCCCACCTTCTAACTGTATATTTATTTGACAATGATTGGCGCCAATGATCAATCGTCTTTAATAAGGGTTCCTTCATTTTGACCACGAGGCGGCTCCTGGAAATATGGGGCTGAAGGATCAAGTCGCAGCCCTGAAGTGGGTGAAGGAAAATATCGCCCAGTTTGGTGGTGATCCGAATAATGTAACAATATTTGGAGAAAGTGCTGGTGGTGCTTCCGTTCATTACCTCCTTATTTCACCACTTGCCAAAGGTATTCAACCGTCTTATCAATGATTTGGCTGCGTATTTCTATCGTAGGTATCTCCTGCCTGCTAATCATTTCTGATTCTCTTACTTTGCGTCAAGGTCTTTTCCACAAGGCCATCTCACAGAGTGGAGTAGCGTTGAACCCTTGGGCAGCGCGATCGGAACCGGTGGACACTGCACGGCGCTATGTCGCTGCTCTAGGAAAAGATATCACCGATCCAAATGAGATCGTTGAGTATCTCCGAACTATTCTAGTTCGCAAGCTTATTGAAGTTCAGCGCAAAGTGTTACCTATGGTGGTCAGTATCGGTTCTATGTAGGCAATTTTGGGATGACATAACCAGAGCATTCGAAAATATGTCAGGTTCAATTTTGTTACGGAATCGACGCTAATAAAATTAGTCTAATTGGGACAAGTGAACACGTTCTGTTCCACGACCAACAAAAGTATCAATATATCGACAAATCGCCAGTGGTCACAAGTTCCAAAGTTCGTTACGTTTTTCAGCTGAAAATACAAGTAGCGCTTCCGTTTTCGCCCAGCGTAGGCGATAAAAGCGTTGAACCATTCATGCCAAGGTCCGGCGAAGAACTCGCTGCAGAAGGTTTCGACATACCCGTCATAATTGGCTGCAACAGCCACGAAGGCTTATATTTGCTGGGTGAGCACATTGAAATTATCAATATATCTTCGAAATCCTGTTTCTGATTGTTCGTTCATGATTGTGGGACAAGTATTCGACAATGAATAATACGACCCATTTTTTCGGTCGCTAGAATCTGGGGAAGATGCGTTCAAAAAGCTTGATGAAAACTTCGAGGCGATAGTGCCTCGAGATCTAGCCGTTAAAGCTCCGTCAAAAGTGCCAGAAATCGCAAAGGAAATTAGGAAGTTCTATTTCGGAGAGAAGCGTATAACCAAGGATCTGGTTGATGAATACGTCCAATGCTGCTCGGACTTGAACTTTTGTTTGGGTATTCATAAAGTAGTAGAGATCCAGAGGGGGAAGAAGTCGCCTACGTACTTCTACAGATTTTCGTACAATAGTCCCAAGCCACCTTCCACGCAAATGTTGCAGGTGTCTACGAAGGGTGCGTAATTTAACCAACGTATAAAGCACGTTCGTAACCCGGATCCAATCTTTAAATCATAATCAACTGTGAGAACTACAATAGACCATTCTGAAATGTATAGATAAATTTTATTGATTCCTGCTGGATTAGGATGAGCTGGGAATAATCATTTTAAAAACTTATCTAATTATGTCGTTATTTTTCTTATCATGAAGTGTTACTATGCGTAACAATCAAGTTTAACAATCTTTCACACAGGTACGGCGCATGGTGACGAACTGCAGTACATCTTCATGGGTGCAGCACTTGATACTCCTTTTCAAATCGAGCCCGGATCAACCGAGAATACCATACGAGATAGATTCATCCGGATGTGGACGGACTTCGCCAAGACCGGGTAGATATAATTTGGTCTTGTGATACAAGTCAGCGCTGTAAAAATGAAGACTCGTCGTGCTTAGAAAATGTCTGGTAATTCTTGGTCGACAGAAATCCAACTCCATCAATCGACAATCTCATCACCGAAAAGTGGGAACCAGTGACTCCAACGGCGAAGAACTACATGGAGATCAGTGCGGAGCTTTCTAGTGGAGTGAACCCCTGCGAAGATATGTGGGAGACATGGAAACGAATCTACGCCATGGTTGCCGATGAGTAGCATTGTACTACTCTAAAGTTGTAGAATTGACAATTGAAGGCCTCGATGCTAAAAGGTCCTGAGCGCTCGGCTCGACTTTTTTCAGTAGAAAATTCCCGTCAATGTGACCAATTTTCAAAAGTCACCGAAATGATTTTTCAAAAATACCATCGTGTAGAGGATAAAAAAAGGCAACTTTTTTGTATGTACAGTTTTTTTCGAGATTCGTTATTTTTTGAGGAAAATAATAAAAACTGAAAAATCGCGAAGCTTGTTTGGACCACGTTTTTTAATCTTAACTCGCTCTAACTTCGACAAATATCAACGGATCTTCTTGATTTTTGGCATGACATCGTAAAATACCCTACCGCTGCCGATAAAGTCATGAAAAGTTAATAATTATATAGTTTTCATTAATAATTTAGTTGTAAACGAGCGACCAACTTTTTATACGGTTATGTATGTTCGACGAGAAAAAGTGTGTTACAAAGTTTAAGCGCGGAAAAGCTTTCAACGAGATATTTGTTCATCAACATTAAAGGAAGTTTTTCAGAAAATTTCAGATTGATTGAATAAAAATTGGCTAAGATACAGCGATTTTCCTAAAAGCAATCGATCCGCGCGGTCGAGCGCATGGTTTCAACGCTTGAAAATCTGCACGATAGTTGCATTTAAGACCACGCGGATCGATTGGTTTTGGGGAAATCGCTGTATCTTAGCCAATTTTTATTTAATCAATCTGAAATTTTCTGAAAAACTTCCTTTAATGTTAATGAACAAATGTCTCGTTAAAAGTTTTTCCACGCTTAAACTTTGTAACACACTTTTTCTCGTCGAACATACATAACCGTATAAAAAGTTGGTCGCTTGTTTACAACTAAATTATTAATGAAAACTATATAATTATTAATTTTTCATGACTTTATCGGCAGCGGTAGGGTATTTTACGATGTCATGCCAAAAATCAAGGAGATCCGTTGATATTTGTCGAAGTTAGAGCGAGTTAAGATTAAAAAACGTGGTCCAAACAAGCTTCGCGATTTTTCAGTTTTTATTATTTTCCTCAAAAAATAACGAATCTCGAAGAAAACTGTACATACAAAAAAGTTGCCATTTTTTATCCTCTACACGATGGTATTTTTGAAAAATCATTTCGGTGACTTTTGAAAATTGGTCACATTGACGGGAATTTTCTACTGAAAAAAGTCGAGCCGAGCGCTCAGGACCTTTTAGCATCGAGGCCTTCAATTGTGCAGTCGAAGCGTAAAAGTAGAACGTCAATTTTTAACCAATAAGCAATTTTGTCTAATTTCGAATAATCGTCGTAGCATTAATCGTGTATAAAAAGCCTTATCCTCTCATTTTCCTCCAAGTTTTTTTTCCCACGGACGAGCTTACAGATTTGCAAGTGTAAATCGAAAAGGGTATTACCACGGGCATAGAGTACCGACAACGGCAACACCCCCACAACACCCGAGCAAATATCTCTGCTGAGATTAACCGAGATGATGCATAATGCATAAATAAATAATTAAGTAAGCTACCGGCTGGCTAGACACTAAACGTCTGTGCCAACCACATTACAGACTGCTTCCGGCTGCATTTCTGAGTTTGTAGCATCTGTTTCCGCCGCTTTATCATGAATAAACGGCCTCCTATTCTTGGGCTTTTATAATTTAATTAAAAATTATAAATAATTGATATCATATTCGCTCTAGCTCGGGGAATTAAGGTTGATGTCTCGAACTCGAGATGTATCATTTTCACCTTGTCCTGAAAAATTTGTAACCTTCCAGAGACTATATGGGTTCGGGGTCTAGCTGGCTCGTCCTGAAAGGAAATAAGTCACTTCGTTTTTCCGAGTTCCACTTGTTACTCGGCATTACAGACGGCTCTAAATATTTCAGTGGCTGATACAAGGATCGCTAATCCCCGTGTGAAATAGCTGGACTACCGGCGACGAAGATTTTCTGAAAACTACTTTATTTACCGGAAACGACGTATCGCCGAATGTCCTTGTAGCGCGCGGAAAAACATTTTCTAGGAAATTCTATATCATTTCTTGAATTTACGGTGCTTTTCAAATTGGCGTTCAAATTGTACCTGGGCCAGACTAGCGAATGGCAACTTCTTCGAAGGGTGCAGAATTGCTCGTCACTTTACAGAACGGAAATTGACTCAAGAGAGTGGCGAGGTAATCGGGAAAGTGAAAAAAGGGGTCCTTATATTGGATAGAGGCTTTGTACCTCGTGGATTTAGGAAGTTTTCCCGAAGCCCACATCGGGGTAGTAGAACTGGCCATTTTGTCACGTTGAATAGAGCCCACCACACACGTGTTCCACGAAGAGTTTCTCCCTTGAGGTCTCGTTAAGGTCGCTTGGCCTAACCTCCTCCAACCCTAAGTAAACGTAACTCTGCCCAGCTTAAGCGAACCATAGGCAACAGTCAACAGCATATGGACCATCGAGAAGCGTTCGTTAACTCGTTAATTCGTTTCAAAGCCAGATACATCTATATGCGAGAAGATTGTTCAACGCTGTGAAACAGCAATGGAAAACAGGGAAAATGTGACATGAGTTGACTCTGGTTACAATAAACGAAAAATACGATAGCAAACTACTGACGCGTGAACCAAAATATAGCGATGGACTATCGTCTGGTGTATCATTGTGCACTGAGGGCGAAGGCCGAAAGGATTTCATTCAATTCATTCTTGTGGCTCTTGGTATCGCGCCATACAGAAGGATGAAAACGTAAAAGCAAGCCACCCGAGATGTTATCATGGCCAACACGGATGGATGCCTTCCTGTGGGTAGAGATTTGTTAAATCCCAATGCCTACAGTGGGAAGGAGGATTCCTGCTGGTCCCAATGGCGGAAACTAACACCTCCTAAGACCGGATGAAGGTTGAATATGGCTTTGACGTTCTTACCCCTCAATCCCAAAATCAAAACTCCGAAAAGCACAATTCCTCATCCTTGCAGGCTACAAGAAGTTGCCTACTTTGAATAATCATGCGAAACTTTTCATACCATCTACATGTCCAAGGGTATACAGAGTTTCACCAAGACATCACTGAGCCTAGGACTTCTTGATGTTTGACTTCGCGAAGTGGCCATAGCAGCGTTCAAAACACGCTTTGCCTTCGGCCTCCCCTGATCGCGTGGGCATCCCACCAAGATTTTCGACCAAGAAAGTTAGCCGATAGTTTACGCGTCTAGTTATAATGCCAGAGGGCGTCCTGCCCGAAGGATGTGCAGAAACAGTACCAAACGTGAACTTGCGACCGCAGAATATACGGTCCCAGAAATCCTCGACATGATGATAGCAATCCTGATGTAAAAAATTGCGAAGATCTCGCCTATCAGAAAAAATCTTCGTTCCATTATCGTTTCATGGACTCAGACGTATTCGAAAAGTATAATCCAAGGCTGACCTCGAAAATGAAATTGAATAACTTCGGCTAATTAATCTGAGACACGATCAGACGATCAGCAAATAAAATTACTCTGTAAAGAAATACTATTGGCGGTTGTCTTAGGTCGATAGCTGTTTCACGCATGCGTCCTTTTATCCTCTATATGCGATGTATTAATATTGCAAGATGCTTCTCCGTTCACGTTATCGCATCTTCTCGGAACGTCACTATTCCATAATGCCAGGATCTTCCGGGGTGCCGATGGCTAGGCGAGATGTGCGAATGAATGGATCGATAAACTGATCGGATTTGAGAAAGTGAATTATTCTTTCCTATTCATTTTTCATTTTATTTTTAAATGTTGAGCCGAGCGAGAGGTACTTTAAATCCATCTATATTAAATAAGCGATCGCTTACACCCACGTGTCTCAGAATCCCCAACGATCTGATATAACCACCCGGTTAGCTGAGGGATCTACCCCCAACGCCTTGCTAAGCTACTTTGGAAGTCGAAACAATTTCTACAGATTTTAAAGCCACTGTTGCGGACTAGAGAGGATTTTGATGTCCTGAGATAGTGTCTCGTGACACTTGTAACTTACATGCCATTTTCTTCGTACGTCCATCGTCAATTCGGGAAATATAACTTTCGAAAAAGTCCAACGATTTTAAAAACAACTGGGACACGTATGTTCCAAATAATTCGTCGATTCGGTATCAAATTTGAATAAAATTGGTCCAGTAACATGGGGAGGGAAGAATAGTATGTATTCTGTATGAAACTTTTATTGCTGGTACTTCTCGCGATATACTAAGCTTCTTGTCCGAGAATAGCACAATTTTGAAAGGATATGTGAAAGGGGTTGAGGTGGTACCATAAAGTGTGTTTCTTGAAGAGAATTTAGACACGGCATAGAAATATTTTTTTTCAACTATTATTGCCCGCGTTTATCGATCAGTTTATAAAATATTCAGATCCTGGAGCAGAAAGTGTCGTATTATTATTCATGGACGCGGTTGTCGGGTTTTGAGTAAAAGTTGTGCATTTATTTTTATCAAAACGCACTCAGCATGAGAGACCTCGATGGATAAATATTTATGCCATTCTAAATAATGAATCAGCTTATATTTGGTTATTTTTATGATAATTTATTATTGCCATAGTAAATAAGAAAAAGAAAAAAGAAAAAAGAAACCAAGTCTTAAACCATTGTCAATAAATATCGCGAGGGAATTTGATACACATCGAGACTAGCGCTGACGGGATAGACAGCCAAGATAAATAAAGCATTATCTGTCAGAATATAGTTTCCGAGACGTATATTACACGTCAAGTCCAACACGCAAGAATATATATACCATATTTTAAAACCATGACGCAGCTGTACAAAACGTGGGCAAACGATCACTTTCAAACGTTTTAAAGATAACATGAATACTCATTCCGACCATAGACCGTAAATCGTGATCGAATTAATGAACAACGTATAATTGAATTCCACGATCCCAAATCAGATTCCATATCACTTTCAATCTTTCGATCATATATCCCGCATCTGCGATCTCGTCAATTTTAAATAAAAATTTTATCTTCTCATACAACTAGAATCGAGACTTAAAAACCTGAATCTGAGAAATTTCTAATGAAATAAATCGGCGAGAAAGAATTCTGCTAAAATAAAAAATGAGTTTTTGAGTAAAACGGAGCGAAGACTGAGCGTAAAGTTATTCAATCCGTCGATAGTTACGGTTAATTAATTAAGGTCAGCTCTGAACAAACATTTGCCTCTCTATTGATAGGCACACATAATCAGCTTCTGCCGCAGGTTTAGCAACGGGATCGTGTTAATACGGGAGGAGGATATCGATCTGGGAGACTTTGAGCCGGACTGTTGCACCGCGTTGGTTCTGGCTGATGAACACTTCGCCTACTTTGGACTGATTGAATATAATGAAGCTCCTGCAGTACTACGTTCCCAGGAGATGTTCAATTGATAATTGATGCATGTCAAAATCGGCTTTGAAGTTTACTATAGGTACGAATTATATTGTCGAACCGTGATACTCGTCCTGGATTAAACATACGAGGGTGGGAGGAGTGCCTTTGTTAAAATCGAGACGCACGTCTGAGTTTTAATGTATTTTTACTCTGCTGAGAAAAACAGCTAATTGAAGTTGTTCGTAAAGGAAAATACACAAAGAAATAGCTGGAAAAGAAAGAATGAAAGAAACAAGATCTCGACGAAACGCCTGGAGTAAAAGGCACAGGGAGGGTAGTAGGGAGTCTCAAATTACTGAAAGTTAGCCGCGTTACTTTGAAAGTTTTGAAAGTAGTTAGGGGTACGTCCACCCCGCGCAAACTTGGTTCATTCTGGTTCCGAGAAAATGCAGATTGCAAGGAAACCATCTGTTCTCTGGTATAGCTAACCCGTATGCTCATAGTTTTTATAGCCAATCTCTTACAAGGTGGTTTAATTAGAGCTAAATAAATCCTATACTTCCCAAGACGTTGCTCTATGTCATAACTCATACCTATAACAACGATTCCTCAATCGCGTCAAACTACTGAAACTACGAGAAGGAACATTCGACATAAGATTCGCGTCAAATTTGTGTAGGTAATATAATAGGAAATTATAGGGATAGTTAAACTTCCCTTAAATATAGAAAGACGATCATTGACATCGTCGATGTTTAATTACAAAATGAAATTTTTATAATTGAGAAAAAATTTCTGTGAAAATTTGAAGAAAAATTTTCTATACATGTAAGTATACGTATTCGTATATAAGTAATAAGTATACACAGGGATAATTACATTTCGATTAAAGAGAAAAGCGGGCGAACGAGCGACGACTGTGACCAGCGGGAACAAATTATACTACGGTTTTAATTACATTTTTCGCTTCTTATTTACATTGCAATGCTTTTAGAGAAAAAGACTTCATTTCTTTTATTTTTTCTTCTTCTTCTTCTTTTACTTCTACTTCTTTTTATTATTCTTCACCAAATTTACCTGGGGGGGCGGGGGGCCACGGAACATTTTATTCCGATAAAAATTTAACAAGTCTTTTCATCGAGGCAGTACAAAGTATGTATACTGAGAATACTTTCTTCATTATGTCTTCACGTATCTGTTTGTATAAATTTATGCAAATGAATCGGCCCCTCCATACTTTGGAAACTCGAGTGTACGAAAACGAAAATGTTAAAAATAAATGGAACGAAAAAAAAATTTTTCTTACTCTCAGCGTAGAATTTAATCTTCGTCAAACTTGCGGTCGGTTTAGAATGATTCTGTTAAAACCAGAAGTTAACGCAAACTTTGATAAATTCGAAAAGAATATTTATCCTGTTTTGTACCCGGACGTAACGGACAAAGCGTTAAATCCTCTACTAAATGAATACAAAATTACGCATTTTTCAGACGAAGGTACAAAAAAAATTCACATTTTCAGAAATACTAATGTGACCAATGATATTCAATCTCCTTCTTCTTCTTCTTCTTCTTATCATTTTTATTATCATTATTATTCTTTCCTTCATTCAAGAACGTAATTTGTTACGAATCGCTCTGGATCGACCAAAGATCTGTTTATCCCAGAGTATTATTCGCTTCTAGGGTTGGGATAACGCGAAACGACTAAAACGTCGATTCTACCGAGCGTTAGGATGTGAAATAACAATTTGAACCGTCTGTATAGAACTTCGAATCAATGATCCGAATTTATTTGGTTTAAAAAAATTTTCAATCAAAATAATCGTCAGCGAATTTACTTTTACGAATGAATATTGCCACGTCACTCACCGTTTGCTTTCACAGCTTAATCATATTGATCAACCAATTGGCCTTACATTTTACCAACTCATTTATCACCCGTTGAGACTTACGTTCGCGAGCTTTGTGATTCGCTTTGTTTGACGGGCCGAATAACTTCTCGTATATTTCATTCCCGACAAGATTAATTTTCTCAGCCTTTATTCGTCTTATTATACAATTCACTGAGCAATAAGCCGCTTTTATGCCCTGTATACGTTCTCAATTTCTCAATCAAAGACTAAACATTATATAAATTATGAATGATTCATTAGGCGACAGCTTTCTTGAAATTAAAATTTCAACTTGTTTTTTTTTCACATATTTCTATCATAACTATATGTATTCCGGCCATATTGATAGAGTGGATCAACAGCGCAAGATCGTTATTGTAGGTATATCCCGTAAAACGTTCCAAGATAAAATATTTCCGCATAATCTTATAGCGAGGAAAAAGTCTCTTGTGATAAATATTATTTTTCAAGTGATGCTTCCAAGCGTTGGGAACTTCCAATAAATTGTGTAGTGGTCGGCTGCAATACTATGCTATCTATATATATATATATATATAGGCATATGTTATACAGAATATAAAATAGCTGCTGACATTTTACGAGCAAAGTCTTGCGGAAATGGCTATAGAATTTCAATTGACGATTGATATTTCATTACAAATTACATCCACCTCTCTTTGTTCCGGAATGTCATCAAATTTGCGACTTGATTATACCGCGTCTGCAGGTAGACGTGGCGAAATCTCCATCGATTCCAGTAAAATGATTAAACAGTAAAATGCTCGAGTGATTGAATTCAGCGATTGCATTGAACCTGAACGTAAAACCTGCTTGTGGCTCGGGAAAATCAAGCCGCGTGAAATATATCCGGCAATAAAAAACACAGTCTCAAGATTTTACTCAAAATTTAAAAGCTCATAGGTGGATCACGATCGGAGCTATACTCTGCATCGTACAAGTTCCCTGTTTTTAAAACTGAAAAATCTTCTCTCCCGCGGTTTTTAGCCCAGTAAGTTAATAAGCTCTCAATTATGTAACAAGCTGCATCACTGATTTCGAAAAATGGTCTACTGCTTGAAATAACTCGTTGTCACATTCAATGGAAAGATGCACCGCAGTTATAAATGCGGAGCCGGGTCAACTGTCCGCTCCAGAAACACCAGCGTAGTTTCTCGGTTAGAAAAACTTTGGTCCGGGAGTGAAATATAAACGGGAGCGTCGCATGACGTCAGCAGAACACAGTCCCGGGTGTCCCGGGTGTAGTAGCCAAAGCCGCTAAAACCGGGATGCCTTGAAAGTTTGCCAGTTACAAATTCGGCTGTTTCAGAATGTTGATGAAGCATAAAGCTCCTTGAAGTGAAACGGAATGAAACGGTATATTGCAAATGAAAATCGATACAAGTCAAACTGATATCCTGGATGTACCAGGAATTGAAGAAATTAAAACCCTTTTGTTATTTCATCACCAAAGTTCATTTCACATCAAAATATTTTTCTTTTTCCAAATCATGTGTCGTAAGGATTTTGGCACACCGTTGGTCCAGTTCAATCCCTTGACGTCTCATTTTCTCCGGTGAACCATTCCTCATCTTGTGAATGTAGGGATTTTAAAATAACAAATTATGTCATAAGTTATGATCAATTTACCAAATTTGCAAAAATTATTATCACTCATTTCTTAAATAACTTGGCCAAAACGAAAAATTTTCAAAATTCCTACATTCACATGATGAGGATTGGTTTTCTGAAGAAAATGAATCCAAGATGACCTGAATCGGTCCAACGGTGCTCTAAAATCCTTACGACACATGATTTGGAAAAAGAAAAATATTTTGATGTGAAATGAACTTTGGTGATGAAATAAATTGATTTCGGACTATGATCATTTCTCGAAAAGTCGCTGTACTGGTCCCTTTAAAAGAGTTCAAATCATTTCTGCCATATCCGCATGGAGTAGATGCGAGATTTTCGGACAGCCTGGCTTAATTTTTGACTACGTGTTTTAGGAGAAACTGATTTTCTTCAGGTCTCTTAGGTTCAAAAGGTCTTCCTCACTCCTCCAGGACTTAAAATCAATGAGAAATTCGTGAGAGCAAAATCCTTCTCAGATTAAGTCTCCCTATCATGCTGGGAAATTCGTTAGACCAGGGATGCGGTAGTGGTCTCGTGGGCACATTTTTCGAGCCGAAACTTCCAATTACTGCAAAGCTAGGAACAGATACAGTCAAACGAACGAAGAACAAAGGAACGAACTTTGACCCGACCCTCGTTACGTATCTCGACCATGATACCTAGCTGTTCCGTTTGAAGGGTAAGATTAGAGATAACCCAGTGTCAGAAGCAATGGGACAAATGCAGCCGTTCATTCGTCCAGGGCGAAGCTCTCCATCATTTTTAGCTCTATAAATCGAAGTAAAAGCCTGAGAGGAGTTTCGCGATTGACAATAAGTGAGTAACTGTGTGAACGACGAGCGGTTTTGACCATTAGAAAACGGGAACATCGCTCACTGCCGAAAGTTGATACCGTCTGAACCCACAGACGGGTACAGGGCAGCGAATTTTTCATCATCTATCTCAGTTAGCTATCGTCCATTCAATTCTAAAGGGTGAAACGAGATGAGATAATGGTACGGGGTGCACGACTCGAGTATGTAACGTAAATGATCATTCGATTGTCGAATAATCCTTCCGGGGACCAGGAATCAAAGATTCTTAGAAAAAGAATTAAAAAAATCTGGTGACAGCTGTGGGATGGGATGTTCGCAAGTTGGGTCAAGCTCTACTAGCGGAAGATCTACGTTCGTGAACCACCTTTCACTCTCTGTAGTAATACCTAAGAAGTGTTTTCTTCTGTTCGGCTGTCCAGGCCGGGGTACTTTTTCCGATTCTCTTCTTTCCGTCTTCGTCTTCGTATTTGGAATACAGACAACAAACAGACTGTCAGTGGTGGAGGACTACCACCTTGCCGTGTCTGGTGTGAGGGTTACGAATAGAAATGACGGTGGATAAAGGGTAGCGGAGACAGGAGGCTAAAAAGAGGGTAGAGGCAGCAATAGAAGCAGCAGCAGCAGCAGCAGCAGGGTTGAAAGCAACAGGCAGCCAATCAATAACGTGCCGTCCTCCCAGGGTGCGACTTCACTAACTTCTACTACGCAGGGAGCTTCGAGGTCAGGGTTGTTCAATATTCGAGATCTGAGAAAGTCTCTGACAATAAATTTATATACCCTACTAGTTTTTTTTTTTTTTTTCATTTTTTATTTCTTTCACCATCACCTAACCGGAAGATATTGACCCCGATGATTACATTTCGCACGATTTTTTTTCACTTATTTTTCCGAATCGCGTAAATAAATTTAACAGAGAGACGGAAGAATTTTGATAACAATTATCAGCACACTTTGCACTCCCATATTTTATAAGCTCGACTAAAGAGCGGGAAATAATAAAAAAAACGACTTTGTTACCCGCGAGGGTGACAGCTGTCAAAAACAATTCAAACCGCGACACTCCTACACCGCATTAAACCAACCACGCATTAAAAATTACACAGGACGGATACGGATGGATCACATTTCGGCCCGCATTCGCATAATGTGAAGGCGTTTAATGAAATGTGGCGAAATTTGAAAGAAAAAAAACAGATTAAAAACCTTTGACGAAATTGAGGTCAACAGAGTTTCTCATCTCCATAATATCTTGAGGTAGTTATAATCACTGGAGTGAAAATCCATGGTTTGTTTGGGTAACACCACAGATAACAAGAGGCAAGGTTGAAGGGTTAATTAAGGGTTCGCTCAACTCGTGGGACAACGTCTATCAATTTTCGTCCAAAGTTTGACCAGAATTAAAACTAGCTGTCGCGTCGTTTTGACCTGGTCCATGATCACCGAGAAGAGATTCTTGGGTGTGAAGATATAGAGAGTAAAATAATTGGATTATAGGAAACGGCCGGAATGGTAAAATTTTTATGTAAAAATAAAATAATATTCAGCGACGTTGAGCTTGCGAAAGAAAAAAAAACTCCGTGCCCCGAATTTATTCAGTAAAATTTTCAAAGAGATTGAACAACTTTTTTTCTCCTTCGTTTTTTTTTTTTCTTTTTCATTACAGAGGTTTCTGTCTAAATTAAGGAACGAGGGACGCTTTAAACCCATAAATTGATCAGGATATAAAATTATTATCGGATATCAGAGACGAACTCAAAGGCTTTACGACAACGTTGTGAAAATTTTATGCTTTTAAATTTCACGAATGACGCTTAACGCGGCGTCGAACAATAAGTAATGAAAAGCTGAAGCACAAAAGCTTCGTAACACAATGGCAGGGGGTAGGTATCGGCTTCCGTTGAATGAAAATTTATTTTAACAATAATGAAAATATCGATGTGATATTCAAGCGGATAGAAATTTGTACAATATTCAAAGATTTAGACCACAAAATAACGAAATTATAACTGCAATAATCAGATGTTTTCCCTAAGATTTTTAACGAAAATAAACTACCGATCATCTTTTGACGGAAATTATTTCCACTACGGATTACGCGTGGATATAATATTATGTATACGAAGACTCAGTATCAGGAGACATAAGTACACGTATGATGGATAAAAAAAAGAAACATAAAGTAAGGTTCCATTTTCTGCTCTTTAATCCTTCATTTGGTATTCCAGAAGCGGTTAATTCAGAACGAGAAGAATATAAAACGGGTGAGGGGAACAAAGAGAAAAAGAAAAAAGTACTTTACCAGTAAAAGCTCATTCGTCCTTTATTATCTCAGTGGTTTCTCGTGGGCCTATAAAAATTGGATACCGAAATCCGTTTGAACGAACGAACGAACGTCCGTAGGAGCAGGGATATATAATTAAAATTCATACGAATGAAAGGCTAACGGGAAAAGTACATCCTAAAAAGGAGTGCGTATGAAAGCACAGAAGTCGAAAGCATTCGGATGAAATGAAGAAAAAAAAATTATCACAAAATGGCAAACGGAATCTGTTTATACGAAATGTACGCAATCACTTATTTTCCAAGTCGAATATAGTATACCTACCTAAAAGGTTGCGATAAAACATTAAACCTACCTTACGGGATACATGATATATACATATATTTACAATTCACACATTCTACGCGCCAGTTTATCTGCTTTTTGAATAAATGGCTATGTCACGAACAAAAAAGGCAACAATAGCGAAAACCTTGAGCGAAAATGCCGCGAACCTTATCGCGGTAAAAGGGTAACGCATAGTTTCCGAGCTCGAAAGCTCAGAACCGTCTGCAAGGAACGAAGTATGCATTAAGTATGTTACCACGAGAATTATTTTCGAGCACCAAATTGCAACGCTTAAAAAATGGTATTTGAAAATGTATTATAACCTGAGATACGAAGTGAAAATTTTTATGATAAAGAATCCTACTGTTATATAGGTGTAATAAAAGCACCAATTTAGAGACCCTTCGAATAATTGAAATTCAAAAAGTCCAATAGATCCTGGAAAAGCTTCGGCGCCATGTGCTAAATCCGATTCCTGCTCTATATTTAGTGGTCCAATTGCTTCACGGAGATTTATACGATTGCAAAACTACAGAAAGTAACGCTCGGTACGATTGGCTCGTGTAAGGTCAATAATGGAATTAATGTCCGCTGAGCACTCGGACGAAACCGTATAACCATTACGTTCTGGACCAGTGTGCTATGGATTGAGAAACTTTTCAAATTTAGGAGCGAACCGAAGGTATCAAATCCTCCGTTTCTACACAATTTACCATTACAGATCGTTATTGATACTTTATACCATCGAAAAAGGTTTTTACTTACTAAAAATGATAAATAATAAATTTACTCACCAAAATCCAAGAGCGAACGTCGAGTCGTATTCTCTGCGCTATTTTACTGGTGTAGCATCAGGTCTGGTAAGTCATCAGTCTTGTAGAATTACTTGTTCGTCGTACATAGTTGTAAATTCCTAGTAACATCCCGTGGACAAATGATCATCTGAAATCTGAAGCTGGAGAATGGCTCGTCCCTGATGTTTGGATAAATAGTATCTAACGTGATTGGTATGACGCGTGAAAAATTGTGCAAACTCATATTCCAGACGGAAAGTCAAGTCCATTTTATACAATGACAAATGGAACCGCGAGCAGACTTCCACGTCTGCTACGTTAAATGAAGTTGAATGATATTTATGCATGTAGTACATGATGCGGATGTCGTCAGTACACAGTATTTCAGCTTTAATAAAATCATCACCATTATCGATATTACGCACATATATACACGACAAAAACACTACAGAGTATCATGGTCAGGTCTTAATCCATACATACTAAAAACGGTTCTCTCCCGAATCCAATTTACCCTTTCAGAATACTTGATTACTTACATGTACGCACATCTAGCCAGGTATGATCAACACACATCATCTTGTAGTAGATGAACTTACCTGAAACAAAGAAGGTTTAAACATGGTTATTAATTATCTAGTTCAAAGCTTCATCGAGTTGTGTGCACCAGATGCCCAAGAGCTTGATCATCATTCCGATGTTGAATGTTTGCAAATTTTCAATCGCCGAATGTTCGACATACATTCGAAAGCACTCTTCGAATTTTCTACATAGAATGTATGAATCTCTTAGGATTTCGCCTCGCGCGACATATGGGATTTCGACGAAGCTTTTCCGGTTACTGGCACATCGTAGGGTAGAGAGTATTCCGGAGTTAGGAATTTCCGACAGCTTACCGACTCGACCATCAAAGCTTTGATAGCAGAAAGAACGCTTTTTTACCGACTAGTCGGTAAGCCAGACCTTCCAGAGCTTTCCCCGCGATTGCAGAAAACTCGTATGAAAGCTCTGGTCCCCGTTATCGCGGCGGGTCAACGCGTTCCTTTATTCAACCAATACTAGATGGCAGCCCGCTAGAATATGTATTGAATTTTTTTTTATAATACCTATCCAAAGGTTCAATGTACTTCGATGCAGTCAGGCCAAGATAGGATCTATGAATTTAAAAGCTCTTTCGTTCGTCGGTCACTACGAAGTTGCAAGAAAATTTATCCCAGCTTATCCAAATACTGAAATAATACAGTTTTTCGCATCGACTCTGTGCAGAATGTTTCGCGTTATTTTACGATATACTATACGAAAGCTTGAAAAAGTTTTTACAAACGTGTTTTGCCAATTTGCAATTCAACCGTTGCGGTACACAGGTAGTGGTTTTTTTGTTTCTTTTTTTGTTTCTTTTTCGTTACAATATTAACGCAACACGAACAACAGGTTCGGTAACGTGCTGATACAAAATTACATCGTCATAGTTATTATACGCTAGCTTGCAGTCTGAAATTTCGATCATAAAGCGCGGATATCTATTCTTGAATAATTACAATACGTGACGCGAAAGCCGGCTGGCATTACGGTCTTTACATAGAGCTTTATTATAGCGTGTTTATTTTAAACTCGCTACTTGCGGAACACGACCTGATTACCTATCCGTGAAATGTTTCAATTTAAGTTTATAAAATTGTCAAGCGAGAAGGCTGTCTTTGTTCACAGTTCGCCTGGCGAGTAGGTGTAATTATATGGAATTATACAACACGTGCTTGTAGGTACAGCATAAAATTTCAACCTCAAACCCGCTTCCAGTTCTGGGGTCTAACGTACCACGTCGATAACGCCGTCTTACTTACACACACATCGTCGTCTTATTCTCCGTAAATTCTGCACGCGAACAGACGTGCAGTATGAGAATGCGAGAAGAAACCATGAGAAAGTGGAAAAGTTTTTGTTCACAAAGTTTTGAAATAAGAAATTTTCCGACGGTTAAACTCAGCTCGATATCCTCCTGAAAACTGACGTTCAAAATTATGGAGTGAATTAGGTAGTGTTCATAACAATTGATGGTATGCTTTGGCAATTCTGCAGAAATGATAGAGATGCCGACCATAGTCGAGGAATGAAGACAATCGGAGTAGTTAGGCAGGATTTTGATGAAACTGAGAATCATGTAACGAAGTGAAGAAGAAGTAGCTGACATGAATAAAGGAATTCAGATGAAGAGGAACGAGAGAAATGGCTTCCAACTTTGAACCTCGAACTAAGCGAAAGTTCAAAGCACCGTTTAACCCACCGAAAAGTAAGTATCTATAGACCTCGAAATCTGATAGAGAAGATTTGCCAGCTAGACCATTTAGGTACGACTAGGGTGAAGACAGAATTCGAGGTGTTAAATTTGAGGAAAATGTATCTGGGGAAAAAACCTCCCTTCTCACGGGTGTATTCGCAGCTTCCAGAAATCAATATTATCTGTAGTCTGTACAGAGAGAGCTTGAGTGGAACGTGACAGAAGAGCGACATAAGCGAATCCCGTATATTCAGTGCAAAACACGCGTGCGAGATCACGCCAAAAATCTATTACCCAGAATGGAAAGCATTGATACTGCAGGTAAAATTCTCTCTAAACGATCACTCCGTTCGGACGTGTGACAAGCGTGTTGTTCGACTCTATATTATCTTATCGTCGATTTTCCGTTTTCCACGGATGTTCCGAGGGCCGAAAAAGCAATAAATATTAAGACGTAATTGCAATTATAATTCTCCCCGCTTAGAGTGGTTTCAGCTCAACGTCTTTGACGCAAATACAAAAGATACAGCGCAAACATCATCCGCAGCTGCACGAGGGTTAGTACTCGGTTCAAAGATGGCCATTCTGAAACATACCTACTAATGAGAAGACGAACATTAGCCAAACGAGCAGCACTTTATTCACCCGTGCGGGTGAGCAGGGAAAATTTCTTATGTTATAGTCCCGGATGATTGGTTGCAACCTGAGCTTTTTTTAAACTAATACAATGCACTCTTCACTTTCTCGGCCGTCTATTTCAACGTAATTTTAGTACTTTTACTGGGCCAAGTATTCTTCAAACATCAAGTTAATTACGCGCTTTAATTCATTATGCGATGCATAGCCGCGTGAAGTAAATAGTACCTAATATACATTCGGATCTCAATCATAAAACCTCCTGAAGTTTGGAAAACATTAATATAGGTCTTAGTGTGAGTTGGATAGGGCGGAGTGAAAGAGTATATATTTTACAGAGGATATCTGTCTAATTAGTACTTAAATAATTAAAAAGTTGAACTCCAGATTCTCGAATTATATAAACTTCAACTCTGATCCAAGAAGTTAGCTGATCCACGATGAGTGAAGAAGAGTTCGCCCAACCCCTGAATAACAAAAACTAAGATAATTAGCTTTTTGGAGCTGTAAGAATGCGGACTCTTTTCAATTGAACCCAATTCCATCACGCCTCATACGTGTATACCCGCTGGGCTAACAATGGGCCAAATATAGAAGAAGAAGAAATTATACGCACTGCGGACGAAACGTTATATTTTCTTTTAGTTCCTTTAATAAGAACCACAGTTATGAGCTCCCACGACTGATCGATATCAGCCCCTAACTGCATTGCAGGCGTTTATCCTGAACCCAACTTGCCGGAAGCATGAATACCTTGAAGGAAGTATTTCGTTAGGACCAGTGTGTCGCAGAAAAGCATTTTTTGATGAGCCAGTTATGTCCGCAGTAAGTCATCGGTATTTTCAAGTATGATGATCAGTCAGAGTCAGGATTTGCGAGACATCACCAGCTCTGAAAGTTACATTTTCTTATTCCCCAATCATTCAGAAGAAAAACCTCTGTCAAATCTCCGGATGAATTTTTCATACGTTAATGATGGTCCTATAAAATTGAGGACCAAGTTTGTAAATGCGAAAATTCCGTGGAACTGGAAACTCACTTCAAACACTTCACTTCAGTTTCCTCTGCATGGTGGTGTCGGTGTACTTGCACTTCAATGCCTAGATGAATTCGAAGTGGTGTTAATGAAAATCAGATTGCATGAGTTAGGCGTTGAAAGGGATTCTCTGAAACTACGTAAAATTTCGAGAGTTTAAATTTAATGAAAACTGTGACAATTGCATCTGCGATAAAGACTTTCGTGTTCCACAGACAATACAGCAATGGATCTATACGTGTATGGTGTGGATGTACATACGTATAAAATATATTCCTATCTTTCGTATCAAAGAGAACCAAGATTGGATGTAACGAGCTCAAAGGTCGAGAGGCAATAATGGAAATGAAAATCCGCGACCCTGCAGGGCCGTCAGAGTGATTTTGCATGTTTCCCACAATACAACCAACGAATGTTAACGGTCTAGTTGAAACGGCGGCATTGATCGTACGTAATTATGTCAGTGAATAGAAAAAGACAGAGTCTACCCCCGAGTGCGCGGATGATCGCGCATGCACAAGAGCGTGATGATATTGACGTGAGATGTCAGTTTCAGGACAGGTCGAACTTGTTACGTTATACCCGGCGAATCCACGTGTCATGAAAATTTTACCACGATTTAGATAGGTACTGACAACGTGGTTAACTACAAGAGAGAAAGTCACTTCAAAATGCACATTTTTTTTTTTTTTGTTTTCATCTACACTTCTATCGATGCTAGATAACGAAAGAAGATAACTCACCGAATCAGGATCTAATTGACGTTCGATTTACAATCAGTGAGATAACTCTAGCACAGTTTGCAAAGAAGAACAGCAATGATCGAGATCAACTAGTGGAGCCAATCCGACTCCGTCAATCATCTCATTTGACACTCCGTAGAGGATCGGAAAGGGTCTTTTTCACTTCCGACAATCATGAGATACATTCTTCACCTATACCTGCCTCTTTCCATCCTATCTATCACACGGCTCGTATACAGCGTTAGTATTTGCCGTGTTACAGGTATATGAGCCAGGTTCAGTCCATGGTGAAATTATTGTCCAAATATCGTTCCAGGTTCAATGTACTGTAGTTGACAATAGCTTTGCCGATAGTATGCAGAGGTTAATATACGGTAAAGTGGTTCGTGCCCGGCTGCACGATGAGAGGAGGCAATTCGTCTATACGTATATATTTCTATCAGGGTAGTGGGCCACCTTTACATATATTTTGTTATGAAAATGAAAGCACAAAAGAAGTAATTAGATAATCTTTTTTGTCGCTAAAATATTCATGATTCAGTTGACAGTATAGCTGATAGAGTTTTCACGCAAATTGTGAACCTTTCGTTTCTGCAGTACGTGCCACGGGCTAGAAGTTCTTTTAAAAAATTTACATCTCTTATTATATTAATAGTAACATGTCAACCTTTATTTTTCACCAACCCAGCGAGTGCCCGGAGGTAATATAAGCTTAGTAAATTGTATACATACGTATAATATGTAGAGCGTTAAAGCACAGTTATATATTAGTTCATACACGCCTTTCTCACATCAAAAGAAGAACAATTCCCAACATTTTCATTCTGCACGTGTACGGAGTTATACTGAAATACTGTTCATCATTGTCTACGATTTATATAAATACGGGTCTATGAGACATGCGTGTGATTATAATTGCAATAAATAAATTTGATAAATTAGCGCAGATACCTTATAATAAAATAAAAAAAATAAAATAATGCTACACCTGTGAAAGAAGAAAGTGAGCAGGTGAGCATGTAACGAATCCCTTTATCCTGATCTAAATCCTTCATGCATATATGCACACCAGGACACTCGGGATCGCACGAGGTGGACGGAAAGCTCATATATGCATGTATATCTATATGAACCTGTTGACTATATAGACAGCTTTTCATCGGGAAAACAATGCCTCGGTTTAGCTTGTCACATGTAAAGATATCCCGAAAGATAACGGAATCACCTGGACAAGTACGAGGGTGAATTGTGAAAAGTTCATTCGAAATATCTGCGTTTGACAAGATGTGCCCTCGAGTTGTTAGATTGCGAAACTGAAACTGAAACTGTTCTATACGTTATGAGATAACTTTGTACAATGAAAGCGTCGTTCTCACCTGACCTTGAGTTGTAATTCAAAGGGTTAATTACTCCGTTATCATAGCTCGTGAACTTGCGGAAAACCACGAGAGGATTTGTCATAATACGTGCAGATCCATTGTGCCATTCGGATTTATTCGAAAACGAAGCAGACGCCAGCTCTTCATCATCGGCACCTCAGTTTTCCGAATTCATGTTTAGGATAGGAATGAATGAATATCCAAAGTGAGAGAATTAAAATTCGATGAATTATTTTATAACCCTTTAAAAGGTCCGATGAACATAAGGAATTTTTAACGGCAAAGCGACAGACTGAATCGAGGTAACAGATTCAGTATATAAAATGCAAAGCTTTCTTCGCTGGCTTTTCATAATATTATTTCTATAAATCTAGTTTTCAAACTTGAAAATCGGAGGAAGATATTCCATGAATATCAGCTGGGTTTCAAAGTTTCGAAAAAGTTGTTTCTATAAGAACTCGCTACACAAACTTACCTGCATACAGGTATAATTCGCCATTATAATATAACAGGGGATTAATAAGCCAACATGGATTTTCCATCGAGTAAGACCGTAACAAAGCTCAAAGCCCTATACAGACGCATCATTCTGTAGAACCCTTCTTGCCCTGCCAAGTTATTATAGTCATAAGCACTTCAACCTGTCACCTCTGACTCAAAAATGGTATAAAGGAACTTTGGGCATAGTTAGAAAGTCTGTATTACGTGAAATGTATTATTTATTGAAATATTGTCGGCGTTTTATACTCAAGCAATATCTGAAATTCATAGCGTTTGACCGAGCGATAAGAAAGAGGAATAAGACGAAGTAAATAGAAATTTTCAAACCTAATTTTAGTCTCTGATAGAACGGGAGATTGGCAGAGAACTTTCTCGGTTGATTGCTGTTGAAAATGAGTAAAGTTCTGATTTAGAGTACTAAGATCAGTCTCAATAAAATATGGCATAACTGTAGAGTCAATAAGCGGGTCCCAACGAAATTATACGGAGTAATTCGCATCCGGGCGAATTGTTCGCGATGGTCGAGTAAGAATGGGAATCTAATTTTTGGAGTTAAGTTATCGTATATAAATCTCATCTGTCCGTTTACTCGCGACTTTTACATCCCCGTAGAAAATGGAACGACGACGAAGACGGAGGCGAAAACGACGGTGGGTAGTAGAATCCAAAGAAAATTGAAGAGAATTGTATTTACTTTAAAGAGTGCTACGCACCTCTCTCAAGCTCACAGCTCTCTCGGTCTCGTGGGAGAAAAAACACAATTTAAAAAACGGAGTAAAGACTTAAACAGACAATCGTACAGACTATATCGACGCTCGCAGCTTGGCCCGCAGGGAATCACATGATCGCCAAAGTAATGCGTCACTATCTTTAATTTCCTAATGGCACCTCATGTATCTACGCTTTTCCCGTTCTAAATCCTTTCGCGCGTAACGTCGAGGCTATATTGACTTCAGCTGATGGACGATTTTCGAATATAGATTGCATCGGAGGCGAACCTTGGTGCCTAAAAATATTGATATATTTTGATGCTCTAGACCCTGTCATGAAGGTGGAGTCTAAAGCCATTTAATCCATTCAGTCATCTTGCAGGATGTCTTAGGATTATTTCAAGACCCGTTCGGTTCAATTATCTCATCCATTCTTCGCATGGATAAGAATATGCATTTCAAATTTTGCCCGAGAAATGATTTTCTATGGTATCATAAGTGAGAATTATATCGTAGGGTGTGAATCTTGTTCGCACATGTGTCCATGGATCAGTCTGAAAGGATTCAAGGCTTTGTCGTAACTCTTGTCATTATCCCGACTCCTTATACAGGAGAGACTTGTGCATCATTTTTCTATGCAAAAGTATGGAAAGAAATGACAAATGCTCAGTTTTGTTCAGACGGATCCATGGGCATATGGGGATGAAAAGGATTAAGTTCAACCCAAACAAGATAATTTTCAGTTGAACCGATTCGACTGGGATCTTGCACAAAACGATTATAAAATCATTTGGGAGGACAGATTTGAAATGGATATTTTTCTGCGGATAGAGGAGATAATTCCGAACCGAACCATAAGCACTTTTCTGATTTCAGGGATTCACCAAGGGCGGTAAGTCGCCAACGATATGAAACTAATAGAAAAATGTAAAAAAAAAAAACTCTTCTTCCTTTCTCAATCGAGGGAATCTTTAGCTGTACCTAAAACCCATCTGCGTATAGAAAAAGGCCGATTGATCGATGGAGTGGAAATTTTGTTCAGGACGTGATGCAGGGGTAGTATAGCTAGCTCAACCGTGAAGTTACCGCTGTCAATCTTACCGGTGATTTTCCAAGACTGAAGTCATCTCGAGATTCCACGATCACATCTATCCATATGTCCTTGGTAGAATAAATTTTCACCAAGATTAAAAACCTTGAGAGAATTGGGAGTAGGTAAATTCTGCGAACAAGTTCATGCCGATGCGACGTTACTAAAAATACGTTTTTACCTCATCCCTAAATCCTGTTTTTTTTTTCTTTTTTTTTATATACCGTCTCACGCCACTGCTGAAAAACTGTCAGATTTCATCCTGTTTACCAAAAATAATATGATCTGCAGATATCGAGATAAAATATTGCCGTAAAACTGGAAACTAAGGCGTTCATGAGTTAATCCTCAAATATCTACCGAATCATAAAATTAGCCCCCCAAGATATTCGTCGGATGGACTCATGCTCAGATGCCCAAAACCCTGAATGCCTATCAAACTTCAACTTCAGACGTACACGGGTTCAAACAGTTCGAATCTAAACTCAAAAACCGCCACAGGACTTATAATGCTCTTTCCGGTTCTCTGAACAAAGAATATTTTTACCGCCTACGGTATTCTCTGATTTGCTGGACTCCGCAATCGGATACTAAGAACAGCATTTTTCGATCAGTTTAAGGACTTGAAATAAGCTGCTTTCAAATTAACCGCATCGAATCGAGGTTTTCATCTTTTATTGAAGCTACATCATGGGTATTGTTATGGTAAAGCCTGCAGGGTGGTTTCCACCTCGTAAGATGTCATTTCCGTCTTCCGTGAGAAAAGTAATCCCCCTTTGATTCCAGATAACGAATTTCTGCTAGTGATAAATGTCTGTCATTTATAATTTAATGTCTTAACCGAATTGTACAGCTGAGGGATTTGAGATATAAAATCACTTTGTAACGGCCATAAGTATTAGTAAAAGGCCCTGATAAAGGCCACTGTGAATTATACGCCTAATTCCTTTCGTTACATATCAGAAAGACGTTCTTTACATAGCCATTGACTCGATAGAATATTGAATTGAAATTGATGGTAGATTAGTGAGAGGATAGTACTTTTATCGTGTTAGCGATTCTCCGCCATTCGGACAGCAAAAAAACAAATCGATAATAATCAAACGAATTTAGTCAATTCGCAAATCCGCTACCACAACACGTCGAATCTCATCACATGCCTAATAGCTATCGAAAATTTAATTAATTCATTAAGCCAGCTGCAGTGATAAAAAAAAATCAAATACCTGATTTAGCGATTAATAAAACATAAACACCTGGCTTATTAATGCTTCTGGGATAAAATCCCTGAAAAAGAAATAAATTTATGAGAAATTTATGAGAAATGTCACCATTTTTATGTATTGTGACGATTAAGGTTAATACACGGATATCCTGTTCTAGACCTTTATTCTATGCAATGTGACCTACAAATCTCGACGTTAACACCTCTCGCACTTTCAATTGTGTGGCCATCAGTAGAGTTCGAAGTGAGCTCCGTAAAAAAGACACAGGTTCAGTTCTGACTCGATTTTGAGGTCAATTTTAATCCTAACTAGATCCGGCTTCGTGAGCCTTTTCAATACTGATATAATTCTAGCGTAGATTAGGATCATCAAAAAACATACAATTTCACATACATTTTCAGATGTTTAAAGTTCGTATACAGGATGATAACTAAATTTGAATTTTCTCGAAATATTTTCAGCCAAGCGAACAAATATTTTCGAAAACTTTTAATCCAGGCTATTATACGTGTGAGGAGTAGGTACATACCCAAAAAATGATAGATCGATCAGACTAATGGCTAGTTAGTTATCATGTCTAATATCAACCCATGTCCTTTTTACAAAACTCACTTCAATGTATGCCGATTGGCACATGACGTAAGATGAGGTGATTTTTAAGGGGACCGGTACAGCGACTTTTCGAGAAATTATCATAGTCCGAAATCAATTTATTTCATCACCAAAGTTCATTTCACATCAAAATATTTTTCTTTTTCCAAACATGTGTCGTAAGGATTTTAGAGCACCGTTCGACCGATTCGGGTCATCTTGGATTCATTTTCTTCAGAAAACAAATCCTCATCATGTGAATGTAGGAATATTGAAAATTTTTCGTTTTGGCCAACTTATTTAAGAAATGAGTGATAATAATTTTTGCAAATTTGGTAAATTGATCATAACTTGTGACATAATTTTTTATTTTAAAATCCCTACATTCACAAGATGAGGAATGGTTCACCGGAGAAAATGAGACGTCAAGGGATTGAATTGGACCAACGGTGTGCCAAAATCCTTACGACACATGATTTGGAAAAAGAAAAATATTTTGATGTGAAATGAACTTTGGTCCCCTTAATACGAAGATTTTTAAGTGACAATACGTAGAATTGAGGCCTAAGACAACTGCAGGATATCCGTGTATTATTTACCTGAGTTGCCGGAATCTTTGAACGTGTATCGAATTTTTAGATCCTGAAAAGCTACGTACTGCTCTTAAATTTACTAATATGAATAAGCTGTATGCGGTTTATGAATACTATCGTGAAAGTGCCTTGAACCTTTCTTGGTTGTATATATGCTACTATAATACACCTATATGCACGATATTGATTTAACCCGTGGCAGGTATACAGTATATAAAATTCCACGAGCACCCACAAGCTATGAATTCTCTCTAATACAACCAATACGTTATGTAGGATAACCCCTTCTTTAATAACCCGCAACGTTTCTGTCGAGGTAAAGCACGTGGATTAAAAACTGGTAAATTCTGAGCTTGCCAGCTTATATAAGATTCACTTTCGCAAGTGTATAGATATAATATATAAAGTTATATGTCTATTAAGATAATCGCGATAGGCACTTCTTGTAATTATGAAAATGGTGAAAAAAAATGAAGCAAATACTCTCGTAAAATGATGAAAGCAAATAATAAAAGCTCCGGATTTGATAAAAAAAAAAACGGGTATCAGATGTTGGGTGAAAGTGATCGAAGTAGAGTCAGCTCGTGTTAAATAGTATTCTTGAATTCGATTGCACTTCTTCTTCGACAAGTCGATCGTGGAAGAAATTGAAAATAGACGATGGAGCTTTCCTTAAAGAGAATGTTCGATATTTTCCGCGAGTCTCAGTGACTTGAAGAAGCAAGACTACGCCCATGCTTCACTTTCGTGAACCATCGAGAAAAAACCCCCAATGACCGAAAGCACCCATCATGGGCTTGAGATGTCGAAGAATAATTGAGAAAAGCTGCTTTCATGACAGTCATTCTGTCAAAGAGTGAATAAATATTGTGAAATGTTGTTGAAGCTTAGCTAAGTACACCGTGACAAGAAACACTGAAGGTAGAATAAATCCTATTAAAACTTGCGTTGTCAAGCGATTTTATAGCGTGGTAGTACCTAACAGCACTGTGACGAAAAGACTTTAACTCGGAATAAAGTATAGGTACTACATATAAAACGACTAATAAGCTCAAACCGTACGACGTACGCTCACTACTCCAATCGATTTTCTACAATTCCATATAAACTAAATTTCTGATGAAGATGAACCGAGTTTTTACCTATTCAGAAAAATCACTACTGTAGTGCCTCGTAAACTAGGAACGAAAACGAGTTAAATTTTATTGCTTGAGAAAACAAATTGGAAGTGGCACTTCCCTCGGTGAGAATATATTTACACAGAAAATATCAAGACTTCTAAGATTGGGAAATTGAAAAGCTCCTAAGCTCTCGACTTCAACTATATCTAAAAAGCAGCAATTTATCACACCACAACCCATAGCTGGATACAACTGTCTCACTAATCAACTCACCCACTACAAATCGTCCTTCCAGTAATTAAAATTCTTCATAGCTTCTGATTTCTTCTAATCTGAGTTACAGTATTCAACATTTATGTTTGTTCACAATCATTTTGAAATATTTCAATGGGAATACACTAGACTCTGGCAATAAGGGCTCTGGCAATAAGAGACAAATCTCGAGACTGAGGCTCGACGCGCTCCGTTCCGAGAAAAACTCAGGAGCGTATACGCGTGTTGTTTACATTGTATGTGGCAATTTGTGATTTGGGGCCCGGCAAAGTTTTACACACGGCTCTGTTCCAAACCGGTTTAGTCCAAAGCACTATATCTATACATATGCCTCTGGATATAAGAGACAAACCCCCGGCGTGTCTCTTATATCCAGAGTCTAGTGTATATGAAAAACGAAAGGAATCACGCGAAGGAAAGAATAGGGTGAAATAACAGCATGGAAAACCTCCGGCAAAGTGCTGTTCGAAAAATTTTTGGACTGCCTTGTGTCGGTTGAAATGATATTTTCCTTTCAAGATCGTACTTCAGTTTAAATACTTTTCTGTTGATTTTTTCTCTCCGTTCGTTTAAACAACTTTTCACCACGTTATATGCGATGAATTTTTCTCAATTTACTCGAACAATTTTCATATTATGAAATAATATTTTCCACACGGCGTGCGCAAAGTTCGATTTTGCGCACGCTTCGCGTGCATCAAATTCAACTTAACGCCCGCTGTGTTGAAAAATGGAGTTCGATACACGTGCGAAAGATAATTCTCGACTCGTGTGATTGTCACCCTCGCTTCGCTCGGGCGAAAAACTTCACACTCGTCCGAGAATCAACACTTTCGCACCAGTATCGAAAAGTACTATTCCCTAACGCCGTGTGCAAAATTCGATTTTGTGTACTCGTTTGCGTGCGCAAAATGCCAGATTCCCTCACTCATTCCGTTAGCGTGCGCAAAATGCGGTTCGCGTGTGCAAAATAGAATTCGCGGGTGCAAAATAGGTTCGCGGGTGCAAAATGAAATTCGCGTGCGCAAAATGAATTTCGCGTGCGCAAAATACAAATATTTTATATATTTATATATCTATATATATATAGGTATATATAGGTACATATAGATATATATAGGTAAATATAGGTACATATAGGTATATATAGGTATATATAGGTATATATAGGTACATATAGGTATATATAGGTATATATAGGTAAATATAGGTATATATGTGTATATGGGGGTTTCCAGCTCATCTCGACCACCTTCTAGACCTGACCCCCTCGGATTTGAGTGAAACTTTTTTTTTGCTTCACTCAAGGTCCAAATTTCAACCTCCATTTTTTTCAGAATTTTTCGAGCCCCCGTCCCGGAGGCATAGATAGTGAAAATTTGCCATTTTATGAAATGCCAGAATTTTTTAACGATGATATCCCAAGATTGGAGAGTCATATCAATAAAAACAGGGTAGTCAATAGATTTGTCTTGAATTCAACTTTTTGAAAAAAAATATCTCGCAATATAGCGATACCGTCCCGGCCGCTAGAAACTCATTTGAAAGCGAAAAATGGATGTTTCGATGGTTTGGGTATTTTTTATCTTCTTCATTTTTTTTCTCTAAAATTCTATGAAGAAAGACAAAATTTTGAGGCGCATAACGAAGATGGAGATTCTAATGGTTTAGAAATTATGATTTTTTCAGTTGTTAAAAGTGTGCGGAACTGAGAATTTAAAGCGACAAATACCCGTCTCATCGCCTGTTTCATTTTTTTTTAATTCATGCGGTACAGTTCTTTGAATGAAAAGTCAATTTTATTCGAATGAAACGAAAAAAAATAGAACAGCCGATGAGACGGGTATTTGTCGCTTGAAATCCGCAGTTTCGCACACTTTTAAAGACTGAAAAAATCATAACTTTTAAACGATTAGAGTCTCCATCTTCGGTATACGCCTCAAAATTTTGACTTTCTTCATAGAATTTTAGAAAAAAAAATGAAAAAGATAAAAAATGCCCAAACCATCGAAACATCCATTTTTCGCTTTCAAATGAGTTTCTAGCGGCCGGGACGGTATCGCGAAATTGCGAAATATTTTTTTTCAAAAAGTTCAATTCAAGACAAATCTATTGACCACCCTGTTTTTATTGGTATGACTCTCCAATCCGGAGATATCATCGTTCAAAAATTCTGGGATTCCATAAAATGGCAAATTTCCACTATCTATGCCTCCGGGACGGGGGCTCGAAAAATTCTGAAAAAAATGCAGGTTCCGATTTGGACCTTGAGTGAGGCAAAAAAAAAGTTTCACTCAAATCCGAGGGGGTCAGGTCTGGAAGGTGGTCGAGATGAGCTGGAAACCCCCATATACAGGTATATATAGGTATATATAGGTATATATAGGTATATATAGGTACATATAGATATATATAGGTAAATATAGGTACATATAGGTATATATAGGTGTATATAGGTATATATAGGTATATATAGGTATATATAGGTATATTTAAGTATATATAGGTACGTATAGGTATATATAGGTATATATAGGTACATATAGGTATATATACCTCGTATAGGTATATCTAGGTATATTTAGGTATATCTAGGTACATATAGGTATATATAGGTACATATAGGTACATGTAGGTACATATAGGTATATACAGGTATATATATAGGTACATATAGGTACATATAGGTATATACAGGTATATATAGGTATATATCGGTATATATAGGTATATACTTCTTGCTATTGCACTCCTGAATAAATCTCTGAAATCTTATTTCTAATGAAAGTCTTTTTATTCAATTATGAATTTTCAATTCGATTTTATATAGTGGGGGGCTCCGCCCCCCCAACCCCCCGGCGTTGGCTTCGCCCCCTGCACCCCCACCAGGGGCTGCGCCCCTGGACCCCCCGTCAGATTGCCGGTGTTGTCGAATTTTGCACAACTCGTCAGGGAAAATAGTATACGCAACACGTGCGCATAGGTGTCTCCCGCACTCGTCTTTTTTGTCACCCTCGCTTCGCTCGGGCGACAAACCCGACTCGTGCGGGAATCACCTATTTTGCGCACTCGTTACGTAATGTACTATTTCAACTTGTAAAGCTGCGAGTTGAACCACTTCGCGAATGATGACTCGGTGAAGAACGCGGGAGGCATCAAATTCAGCGAGCAACTTTATAGCCGGGAAATAAGTAAAGTTTTGCTGCAAGTTTCAAACTGCAGATAAAGTTTTTGGTTGGGATGAGCTTGTTCTTAAGCATCGTTACAGGAAAATTGGTATTGTTTTACTAAAGCAGTTCAGTTAAATTACGCGAAGTCTTACCTTTCATTAATCTTCTTCCTTAATGATAATCAAATTGGGAACGTAACTGTGGCTGTTGCAGTAAGGACGGTTCGAAACTCGCGTAACTCGTGCCGGAAAATCTTATTAAAATCATAAAACTAAGCTGAATAGGTATCCTGTGGATTTTCTCGAAGTTGAACAGCGACCAGAGTCAAAACCTCCTCGTATAAGTAAATCAATCTCGTATTTATTATCGATTACTTCTCTTAGCTTGCGTTCTGCAATGGCAAATTTCTTTTCGAGCAGGAGAACGTTTCCACGAAAATCTCGTACTTGTGTATCCGATAACTTGTGAATCAATAAAGAAAGTGAAAGCCATGTGCTTGCAGAGTATCTTGTGTTGCCCTGCACCAGACATCCGATACTTTTATTGTAATAAAACACCGGTGAGCTTTTAACTGAATTCGATCCTCATTTTGTACAGGAAATCTTATACAACTAGACTCTAATCGCGAAGTGATACGAAATATCATTTAGTGAAATTCACAAGTGCTCGACTGTCATGCTTGCTCGTATTACTTTTCCTCAGAATTGAATACAGCCAAAGACTTTGAAGAGGAAAGAGAAACTAAATATATTTTACTGTTAAATAAAAATAAGTTCGCTTCAGAATGAGGTACTCGATCATCTGAGCTGGTTTATACATCAGATTGATAAAGCAAATGCGATAGACGGCTGAAAATGGGATGTCAAGAGTGCGTTCTTTCCGTCTTTTCTTCGCGACGTCGGAAGTCTTTTAATTTCGAAAAAAAATCCTCAGATTTTCGATTACTTAGGGCTAGATTTGTTGAAGAAAAGCTGAGGGTAGGCTATGTGTGTATCGCGAAACCTACCTACCTACCTCTGCTTCGAGGACTTTTCACAGAACTCTTCAAACACGACTGAAATACTTTAATCTCTTGTCGTCAAGTATAAGAGATCAATAAGTAGTATTAATTTACAGAATACGTATGGGATGCTGCGAGCATTAATCATTGAGGGTACATTTCGTAATAAATTTCTACCCTTTACCTTGCAATCAGCAAATGCCCGTTTCTAGGAGGTATCTAGTTAACTTACCTTCTACAATGACTTGGAGCAACTGGCCAACTCCTCCGTGTTCTGAGAATTATAGCAGGTCTAGCACTCCCGACAACAGGTGCTGAAGTTCGTCCCTGACTCCGTTTACCCCAAAGATGACCCTGGGCCCCAGGTCCTGTTCCTTGAATGCCAGGATGTGGTCCACTTTCGCTACAAGCCCTCCGAGAGAACAGTTCGCGTTTCCGTTCGTCGCACTTCATCATTACGTGGTTTTAAATCGTTTATAGAAGATCTGGCTAATACACCGAATCGTACTTAGCAATGATTGTTCACTTCGCAAAATTGACACGTTATAATATCAGAATTCGCATCAAGGCCACATAGACATGAATATAGAAACTTTTATGATTTATTTCATCCCCGTATGGCGTGAGAGATGCGATGTTATAGCGTGGTGGAAAAAAAAAAACGAAAAATTGTTTGATGATGTATCGGGGCGATTAATCACCTACTTTCTACCTCTATATGGGTATAAATATTTCCTCCCAAATATCAGCCAAATAGTATGTCTGTATATAATGTTAATTGTTAATACGAAAGAGGTGTAGAAAAATAGATTCAATCATATGTATAATATGGTATATCGAGAAGGTGAACGAATTGAGTTTCCCAAATTATAATCACTTTAGTTTAAGCCGCACTTAACTTCGTTCGATAGTTTTTAGCGTAGTTACCAGTCTGACGATTTCTTATATACATACGATAAATAGGAGCGAATCAGTCTGTTCGAGTATAAAATGATAGAATATCGAATGCATTATATTTAATCAAAGTGGAATTACGTATAATCGTATAGATAATCAAGTTACGATAGAAAATTCAATGTTCATCCTGTTCATCAGATTTCTCATCAGCTCCACATAGAACTCCAATAAACACGCACACCTATAATGTGGGTCACTGCTAATGCGAAACTACCTCACTATAGTGCGAATATCGGTCTAAACAGCTGGACCAGAAATAGTTTCATCGCACTGCAGCTTTGAGCTTGAATTATTCGCGATAAATTATTTCGCAATTCCTTAGCGCGGAGGTTCTATCGTTTCTAAGACATATTTTCACATTCATAAAAGGCCGCTTGTTGATATCATTGGATCACGAAAATGATCCCGAATTATTCTCATTTCCAACATCGCAGTTCAGCTGAGCATTCCCTTGTTTATTCCGAATTGGGTAATTCGGTTTGAATTCGTTTGAACCCGATTCTGAAAAGGAATAGGGGCTTTTAGTTAGAAATAGTAAAGTGAAGGGTGGTTCGATCCTCGCATAATGGAATATATGTGAAAGCATTGAATTCGCGTAGCGTAGGTAGCTGACATCGCAATGCTACCCCTCGTGAACAAGGGGTGACAAATCTTTACCACAATGAAATTACGCAACGTCCCTCATTAGCGTTGTGCGAGACACGTGTAACATTTCTCTCCTGTATAATCTCGTTATGGCAAAACGTAACGACTGACATCTGTGCCGGACGAAAACTAAAATTTCGATATGAAAACCTCGGATCGTTTGAATTGAACGACTTCAAACCGGGTGAAAAAATAAATCTACCAATATCAATCGAATTATGTATAGATAATTAATTAGTCGGTGTGGCTGAACGTAAGCGTCAAATATTCATCGCACAGAATATATACCATCGAAATTATGAGCATTTAAGCGATGCTGATAAAAAACATTCTCCAGATACTCGCGTTGGAAAACGTTAATTAAAATTAAGTAATTGGGGGATGAAAATTGGTACCCAAACCGGCGGACCTAGAGGCGTACCTTTCGAAGTACTAAAGATACAATATTGCCTACCAGGCTTTTGTATTTTCGCGATATTAGGGTGAAATCAAAGCGCTATACGAGAGTTTGGATGGTGATTTCGCATTGAACAAAGACTGCAAGCGGCTTTATCTTACCGTTCTTATCTAGATCTGGGCTTTTCTTTGGTAAATGAATAACGCTTTTATCTGAGAAGATTTATTTCCTCAAATAACAGATTCGGAATGAAAAATGTAGCTTTTTGCTGGTGTTATATTCGAATGATAATATAGTAGATCGTCGAGACGTTAATTGGCTAGAAAATTTCCGATATTGTACCTACCAAACGTCAAACTCGTAATATTGCGGCAAAGTCACCTCAAGACACCTCAAAGGATCCAATCAAAAGTTGTGTCACTCGACTTTGTCTCCTCGACAAGGGCTCGAGGGATTCTTTGAGCACCAATTTGTAACAACTGTACAATTTTCTACCGCAAAAAAGTGAAACCTCACAATACAAATCGTATCTTTTATACGGTCTTGATCTCCCGGCCTAAATAACAGACCGCTAAACGATTGACGAATCTGATTCAGAAAAAATATACCGTAATCGCCGATCGAAGAAGCCATCGACGTGCAGATCTCCGATTATAACGATTGAGCCTTTCCCGGTATCATTTCGCAACTGAAGTCTATGTCGTATGTAATTTTCTCGCAAATTTCATCGCCTGTGCAATTTTACCTACGGGATATGACCCAGCGTTATTTTCACTCTGACTACGAGCTGGAGCTATACCTATACCTATGTAATATGCGTTGAACTGTCGGTGTGCATTCTTAACTCAGGATAATTGGCACCCCAGATAAATCCAGCTAATTTTGTATAGTGAATCAGTCATACGTGAAACAATGATCTCGTTATCTCAGCCAACAGACGGCTGTGCAGAAAGGTCTGACATATAATTCAAGAGACCTGTTCAGATGCTGGGAAAAGCACCGTTCTCCGCGAGATCTCTGCACGTTACCCTGAATCATCGGCTAAGAATTCAGACTCGATAATACGGTTAGGAAATTCTCAATTATCGGAAAAAAAATATCCCATTCACGTCATTCTGCGATGGGTCGAACGTCTGCTGTCTCTGTATTTGATTCAGGTAAACCACATGTGTAGACAAAAAATCGATTCGAATACCGAGGCTGCAAATCGACTGTTCAATCATAATTTAATTTGTTGAACAAGTCTAATGAACGGTTTTGCATTGCATAAATTCGACTGGTTTGATTCGTTGCTCCATATGTAATTAGTTGATTACGCATGTATATACCTGGTACTGGATACCCAGACAACTAAATAAACGGGATATTCAGACTCGTTGAAATCCAATAACAAATCGGATGCCTTCAGAGCTACAAACACGACATGATATACGATCCCTTGATTTACTTCGGGGAGGAATATACCTGTTGAAAAGATTATTTCAATGACATTACAGATAAGATGGTGCGATAAAGTAAAGCATGCAGAAAGTCTCAGTCTCGTATCCATAAATGGGACAATAAAATTTTTTTATATGTGTTCGAAAAATGCAACGACATATTATGTACATTATATTATCTTGCGAGAGTTGTCACAGTTTATAAGCTTTGAACGATGAGAGAAGTCGAAGAGCAGGAACCAAGAGAAAATAAGAGAAGACGAAATGGTGTTTTCGATATAGTATGCGTAAAATTTCATTTTACGCACACTGTGTCGAAAAATATCGTATGAAACTCGTGCGTAAAATTTTTACGCACTTGTTGCATAATATACTATTTTAGTATTTGAGAGATTGCAGAAGTAATAAGCTACGATTCGATTGATAATTGGATCGTGGTCGAGTCCATTTCTCATAATTAGACAGACGAGTTGTTAGTCGGGATTTTGGGATGACCAGACATTGATTACACAGGCTTTTATAGGTAATCGATTCCTTTGAGTTTCCTTGGTTTCAATTAAATTCAATATCCAACACAGCGAGAGACCTTTCGTAATTGTTCGCAATCCCGATTCAGTTTCTGACGAGTTTTGATTGGTTGTATCTGGAGGCTTCGAAGGGCAATAAGTATTGTAGCGACCAGGTTGGGTCAGAGAATTGGCTAAGTTTTTACTAACAAATACCAACAAAGGATCGACTCCAAAGATACGATTAATTGAGATTTTCAAGAATTCGTACAAAGTCTAGAACAGCTAACCGAGTAATTAAATGATGGCTTCAGTAATGGAGTGTGTATTAGTGATGAAAAAAAACACCGAAAATCCAACTCCAACGTCACTTTGAAAATAAGGGTTTTTAGTAGATTTATAATACGGGGCCCCTTTCCATCCTCGAAAATGCTTTCCGCTCGTAATTATATTATCCCTGGTCATGAAACGAAATCATCTTCGTGGGAGAAATGATTTAATTTCTAAAGGATAAGGGCCATAAGTATCGTCAAGGAGAGACCTGGATAGGTCGTTGAATACACTACTGCGAATATTCGAGCTCCCGGTTTTCGAAACTCCCCAGAGAGATGACGCTAAAGAAACGGGAAAAGTGAAATGTCTGACACCACCCAGATCGTAACGTCGTGCCCTCTTCGAAGTGAAATTCAAAAATAAAAAAAATAATAAGATAGGAGAATAAGATAAAAAAAAAACTGATAACGATATGGTAATAAATTTTCATCCCTTCCATAATACATACGGGGTTGAAATAATTGTAATATCCTGTTTATTTATGGCATCATTTTTTAAAATTTGTTTCTCTGCAGCAACGAGCAGAGATTTTTCAGTTCTCAAAGCGCCAGATGAAAGCTCCGCGTCCGTAGTTTTGATCTGAATAAAAATCGTCAAGATTGATCGAGACATCCAGATTTTATTCACGTTATAAAACGCACCGGTTCCTCTTCAGCCTGCACCCCATGTATCTCGGTATGGATTTCTATAAACCGATCCATTGCACTAATATTTGTCCACCATATTTTCTCTCCCGCGAATAAATTACCCATAGATTTAATTACGATTTCATCGGGACATCGGGGACGGAGATTCTTGATCCTGTTTGTTGAAGCTAACGAGTTTTTCACATTTCTTGTTGGCTCTAGGTACTCTCTCGTAAAAATTAGTCTCTTCTATTTATCAGATATCGATTTTTCTAGGTGTCAGATCAGCCGAGCGTTCAATCGACTCGTCCCTTCTTTGAATAAAACAGAATATCCGCAGAAAGATCCGGAGAATAATAATGTACATGCATACATGTGGTTTTGAATCTTGATATAGACACCGGGAAAAGAGCTCGGAACAAGATCCACGAAGTGCTACAGAACCCATTATGGTGTGCCGCGGTGTACTCCATTCTGGCTTCTCTGAAGCAACGCTGCTTACTCTAATTCTACACATTTTCGTCTGTATAGGTCAGATGGAGGTGTAATGTGACTCGAGGGAAAAGTGTTATTACATGGGTTAGTAATAAAATTCATACACGGAGTGCGACTACGCTACAGGCACTACAACGCGAACTCATAGTCAGTAAATGGATTCTGTTTATATGTGTAAGTTCATGGCAGACCATTTTCCCAAGAGTAGATAGCAGGTATTATATGCATGTAGTACCGATCTACTCATCGCCTAGTGCTCGCGTGATATTGAGATGCTTTCTTGAAAATTTTCAGAAGCCGGAAAGAAAACAGGGTATATAGGATAATTGCTCAAGGCGTGAATTTTCTTGATTTCTATTTCTCACGTTGATTGCAGTAAGTTGCAATAATTTGACATGAAAATTTGAATCCATCGAACTTGATCTCGACGCGGGGTATCGGTATGATTAAATATATGTATCGAATAAATTTGATCGTGAAATTGCAGCGAGTATAAAAAATTCTATCCCTTATTGGCGATTCGTCAGGTAAATTTACTCTTCAGTCGTGACTAGCATATATGTATATGTACAATACAGTACATCCGTATACCTACATGTGTGGAATATTCAGAGTCGAATACCGTTGTTACTTCTATTTACGAATTTACAAGCCCTATAGGCGATGGAAAATTCAAGAACGATTTTCACCGTATTGCGTGTCTCCTGTATGTCGGAAAATCTGAATCTGACTTTAAGGGTGAATCTGCGAGGGTGAGTTAAAGAGGAGGGTAGGTTAAAAGAGGGACGAAACGCGTGACCCAAAACTAGAGGAAGCCCCGGTCGACTCTAGAGCATTATTTATATGTTTTCTTTCCCTCGGACTGTTACGAGCTCTCTGTACACGGAGAAAAAAAATTAGGAATGGCAGGCATAATTCTGTCTACTCCAGCTATATTGTATGGTGAATATAGCAACTAGTATACTATATTTTTCCTGTGACCATGCGAGTATGGTTGGAGCAATATTATCGTTAGAAACATGCTTATTGCTATGTTCAAGCATACGAAATATACTGAATCCAAGCAATATACTGAGATCAGCAATACGGTTCGATCATGTTATGCATGTGATTAGTTTAGATAACAATATCGGCTTAACAATATTTGCATAGCTGCATTCGCTATAACGTGTTTTCGACATGACAAATGACGTTGCTAGTGTACACTGAAAATCTGCTGCGACTAATGATATTTTTCCAACCAGAACGATATAGTTGATAGTTTCATACGATTTTTTTCCGTGTACGCCTGTAGGATTCAACTTTTCCATTACGACAAGGCTGCTGGTTTTATTCCATGACATTATCAGCCACTGAGTTTCCCCTGAATTTTGGGAAACATTGCACATAGCAGATAAAATAGCATATTGAAAATTGTTCAATATAGACACAGAGTCGAGAATCATTCGGTATTTCTTGTTCTTCCCCATCCCGCATCGGCCTATTACTCGCAAGATTTTGCAATCAGTGCTAATTTATTTCGCACGCTATAATCGACGCTGATGAGGTAATTCCGAAATCAGTGATGACCGAGTTACAGTTTTCGACACTTGGATAACCCGATGAGAAAATTAGTGCGATTCAAATATGAATTTTTTTCGTGTATCTTGGAAGGCGGCTGCAGCCCCGAGTTATTCCCAAGAAATAATTACGGCACTCGAGAGTTCGTCAAATGAAATGATTAAGTATAAAGGAATGAAAATTAAATCGTAAAAATTATCCCTGATTTATAATTCGCTCGATTTTTTATACTCTGCCGAATAATCCCCCCACTTTAAACGATGGGCTCGTCAAGATTCTTCCGATAATTTTCACGACCGATATACAGCTGCTCGATGATATAATTAGGCGCGGTATGAATATCGATGAGAAAATAGGAAAGCCCGACGATTTGAAATCTGGAATATTTAATCTAAACGATAAACAACGACGACCCTAAAAACGCGATTGCAAAGCTTTAACTTTTTCCACTTAAATTTTGAGCAAAATCTGAATTAATTTCTGCTAACCAATAGGAGAGATTGAAACTCCGGTGAGCCAGGCTTCAATAATGGCTCAAAATTTAAGTGGAGAAAACGCGACCGAGCTTAGGACGCGAAACTGGTGTAAACACCATTAGAGCTATTATTCCGCTCTCTTGTTTGCGCTCATTATTGTTATTATATATATTTTTAACAATAGCGGTATCACGCCAATAGAAGTAACCCCGCGGTGCGTGATAATTAGGATCATATCCTTGGCCAACAGCTCTACTTCGAGTCCTTTCTTCGCCAAAATATTAGCCACTAATTAAGTATAGGTGTATACCCATCACTTTCGCACATTTATTGACTGCGTATTTCAGGAGAATAATTTTTCAGACAATAAGACATCGATGTCATTATAGTAGATCGATACAAAATTCAACGTTTAGGGGTAGTTTCAGAGGAGCCGATTCTCCCCCAACTACCGTAAAACAATTTATATGCAAATTCTGGTCGCTTGTTCAGATGCTAATATATCCCAACTTATGGAACTACAAACACCGAAACCCTTCACATATACAATTAGCACGTAGGTATTCAGGTGTAGGTACGAATCGATGCCTCAGTCGAAAAATATGACGTATCAAATTCGGGTTGATAAACACGATATCTCAATTTTTGGTAGAAAATCATAAGGTATCAAATTTTGGATCAAAATCATAATATCTCCAATTCCGTTTGAAAAACATGATATGTTTCAATTGAGGATATCATGATTTACAAACAGAATTTGACACATCATATGGTTTTCCATTGAAATTTCAGACATCATATTTTCCAGAGAAAATTTGAAATATGTATGTATCATGATTTTTGTTTTTTTTAGCTATTTTGCGAAACATTTATATAATACCTGCGTTAGCCAGGTACCTATAGTATATCGCTCATCAATAGTCTATGACAAGTGATGAGTTGCAAGAAGCTAGAAATGGGAGGCAATAATTTGAAATCCTCCTTGTATCGTATAAAATTAAGATAGATTATTTTCACGCAGATTTAGCCACTACATATGGTTCTGGCTCGACGTTAATCCGCGATAAATTGAACGCTCACATTTGAGCCGGTAATATTTGCACAAAGTCACCATCAAAGGCCTGCAAGCTTCGATTGGAATTGGTTGAATAAATTTAGTGTGGAAACGTGAGAAAGATATAGAGAGCAAACGAGGGCTCGCAAGGTTGGAAATACTTAATTGGACTTTAAAGCGTTTGAGCCTCGCAGCTGCTTCCGCTTATTTCTTATTCCTTATTCCTCAAATTGAGGACTTGTAAATTCGTTGAAGAATAACAGGTATACAAGGTGTACAAGGTACAAATGTAGATTTTTTCGTATCGTAATTTCAACAAAAGCGGCGGGTCCTCGTTTTCTTATTGTTATTATAAAGCAGAAAACAAACTGAGAGATCGACGAGGAGGGATTTGATAACGAGGGGACTGATGGAATGATTCTGGAAAAAAATCGCGAGACGGAGATGACACACAGTAACTGGAAAGATTGATCACGTGCGAGTATTAATTTATTAAATAATTAAAAAAATGACGGTAACCAATTTATGGATACCTGAAGGGAGTTGGTTCCATTTAAGTTAAGATTGATGTGATGTGAGATAGAATTAATATTGATGCATCTATTTTTTCAGGAGTATCGATAGTTAATAAATAAAGACACACCTGTATCCACAATAGAATAGTTCGAACCGGAAATGAATAAATCAAAAACGCAATTAAAGATAATTACAGAGCATCGAGGAATCGATTTTACGTCACGTATAGCTGAGACTGCCGGGAAATAGCTATTTTTGATTTAGCCCGAAACCACGATGATTATAGGAAGTGGAAAAAGATCGAATCGGACAACCGAATTTCCGGAGGCAGAAGGCCGTGGATGAAAACACAAAAAATTGCTCTAACGAACGGATCAAAAGTTTGTGTGAAAAACGCAAAATGAAAAAAAGAGAACTGAATCATAATTTTTTCGCATAGTCGCTGTGAAGTTAGACTAACAATAATTAGTCAAATTAAAATGAGAATTTATACGTTATTTTGAATATTGACGAAACTCAATTGAACTTTGACTTTCCATTGAAATAATTTTCCTTTCATTATTTCGAAATAAAAATCTGAGGATAAAGCTCGCCCTTGTCGAGCTAGGGATCTGATAAATAAATTCTGCGTCGTTTGGTAGCGAATAATGATCGAGTATCGAGTGCAGGAAATGCCGCATCCCGAACGAAGCCTGCTGCTCAGTGGCTGTGTAGGTTTTAATGAGATTACACAAACCACCAGGTGCAGGGCGCGAATACAAGGGTTGAAATGTATTGTTCTCAAATGAAATCGGGAAAAGTTTGTCAGAGTAAACTTCATCTAGATGGTATAACTCGCACCTTAACCGTAGGGATAGAAATCGACTAGATTAGTAGGTATAAGGTACCTAAAAACTCCCGAGAAGTAATTACCCAATTATGATTACTTTCCCGTAATTTTATGAAATTTTTTTACCCCTTTTTGCTGTCCTTTCGTTTTTATTTTATTTTTTTTTTTTTTCCCCACTTCTTCGAGCCCGTCCGTGTAAATGATTGAAATCGGAAATTTCGGGGAATTAATTTTTCCTCAATGCCCGACAGCTCAAAGACTTTCGGCTTTGATCTCCCATCACAATCACGAGATTTATGCATCTGTCCATTCGGAAACAAAAAGCATTCTGTTAATTCCCGCGTGATGCTACATACGTTCTGTCCCAACAGGGGCTTTGAAGTTTCGAAATGAGGGGATCGGGAAATAAAAAATACATTCGACATGATGCTTACGGCTTGAGTCCTTTTTTCAGACATTATGAAGTCGACATCACAGTCGTAAAACAGATGCATTTATTCATTTTTTTTTTAATTTTTTTTTTTTTTCTTATCACCATAATTCGAACGAAATTAGGAAAAGATATCATCGACAATCTGATTTTAAAACCAGGATCCGTTATTTAAGATCGTTTATGTATTCACAGCACAGGTGATACGATTATTCCTTTTGAAAGGAACTTTTTCACGGTCCAATGATAATAAATTCGTTATAAGAGAGCCGGTCGAAATCTCTCAGGAGCAGAACAGAACGTAGTACCTTGGCAAGGTGCGCCCTTAAAGATGAACACCTGAAGGAGTTGTATCCGACTAAGTACTTTTATTTCCTATTTTTGAGAAAATATTTTCAGAGTCTGGAATATAAGTGGAAAAATAAATGGCTCTCTCTGTCTCTCCTGGCTAGGTATATATAACACACCGCGATCTAGAAATGAGAAAAATAAATAAATAAATCAAACTACTGAGCACTCATTCCTTGCGGTGACATAAATCGAAATATTGTGTCCTCTTGCTACTTGGCTTCTAGTATATCAAGATAAATATATAGACTGGGTAGAAATAGCTGACCTGTTACGTATAAATTGGCCGAGGTTTTCTTCACGGGAGTGTATGCTAGCTATAGTTATACCTATATATATGAAGAAATACGACCATAAGTCATAACACTCATAAGACTTACTCATCGTTCGATTCAGGTAATTAGATGACAAAGTAGATATACGTAGGTATAGGCGTATGGCTAAATTCGACTGACGTTGAAATAATATCTTTTTCTCACCTCCGGGCCGAAAGCGACAACTTTCGTCCCGCTGCGCGGAACGAAGTTCCCGTTTTTCGGCTCCGTCGATGCGAAAAATCGTATACACTCATCGGGCAGTAAATAAGAAAGCCCCAGATCACATGTTTGTCGATCTCGGCTTCGCCTCGGACGACAATTACATGTGATCTGGGACCTTCCTTATTTTACTGCACTAGGTATGTAATATACTATTTCACCACACCTGCACGGAAAGTACGACTTTCGGCCCCTCGCGTGAGCGGAAGGTCGTACTTTCCGGTGCCAGGGGGTGGTGAAAAAATAGTATATCTCACACGGGAGTGAAAAAGGCCATCCCAAACTACGTCCCAATCTCACACGCAGTTTGGGTTAGCCTACTTTCCCTCCCTAGGTGACTAATATACTGTGCATCACGGGCACAAGGCTATTTTGGCGAGTGTGCATGCAGCACACTCGCCTTCGGCTCGTGCCGCCTATTGCACACTCGCAATATAGTTCTTTCCGCCCTTAATACACAATGTACTATTATATTACTATATGGACGCTTCTTCACACGCGAGGATTGTTTTATTGCTATAATATTCGGGGATTTAGTATCAGCATCAGTGACAGCGAAATCTAGAGAGCGGATATTTTGGTATATGAAGATAGTAGATCGATCATGACATATCGCGTCGGTTACCAAAATAAGATGAAAACTCATATGGAAAACAGAAGTAAATTGGATTGCTAATGTGTTCGGACGTCTTTCCTGTAGTATTTTTTTTTCTTTCTTTCTTTCTGTTTTATTTATCTTCTTTCATTTCCTCGAAGCCAAAATTGATCTCGTTTTATATATATGATTGTACACCGGAATTGCTTCCCAGATTTAATACCGCTTGCAGGACTTCTTTCTCGGTTCTACGCTTTGTCCGATTTTCCAATGTGAAATTCCTACTCTTTTTTCATGGCTTTGGAAAATTTAAGACTTGTCCATTGTCTAGGGGGTTTATCGCTCTTCCTGATATCTCGGAATACAAAAGCCTTTATTCTATATCAATATCACATTAATTTCTCTCTACAAATCTATCACCATCATTTCTTAAATTTCTCATTTTCCCGGAAGGCGCTTCTCTACTCTCTCAAAATTACTGTCAAGGTAGCTTTTAGCGATTTTTCCATCACAACGGAGGTCGTGCGGTATTATTATACTCAGATAATCCTATCATCTCCTAATAATTTATTCACCCCGAAATAAATGATACGTAATAATCATTTCCAAAAAAACTTTCATACTTATCCCCGTTCGCGAATCGTTTCGCATCGAAATTCGATTGAGAATGCAAACTGCACTCCTGGATTCACTAATTAACATCATGAGACTCGAATTCGTGATAATAAAACAAAAATTGAATCTCAGTCGTATAATTGAAAAGCTATAATTAGAGCGTGATTACATAGGTAAAAGATAAAAATGAACTGACATAAGTTAAATAATCAATTTGACACGTGACGCCGAGGCTATTATGATATAGTATCGCATGCGGTACCCGTCCGTAAATTGACAGCACTAATTTGTGCGAAATTTCCGACGAGTTTATCTGTAGCTGACGTTAAATTTCAACGCAATATCGCATATAGGTATAATATGAACGTTAACGTATGTAGGTTACCTATACAGGATGATTCAGATATTTTGAGGGGCCTTGAGGGTACAAGTTATTATTCCCCGTAAAATTCTAAGACCAAATTTCCTTTACCAAAAATTCTAGAGATCGATCGTTCCTGAGCTACAGAAGATCTTAGTTGACCAATCACAGAGCGTATAGGCCCCATAGACTAGGCGCCGCTCATGGCCTGGAGCCCAGTCTGCGTTGCTCATAAGTTCTGTGATTGGTCAACTAAGATCTACCACAACTCAAAAACTATAATCCCCTCGAATTTTTGGTAAAGGAAATTTAGTCCGAGAATTTTACTGGGAATAAACCCTGAAAATATGGCCAGCTTAGCCTGAATGACCCTGTAGGTATACACGTAACGATAATCAAACTAAACGGCAATATAGGTTTGTGGAAAACCGCACGCGCACATCTCCCCCACAGTAAACTAGTCTCTGATGATTCTATACGTAGAGTTGAAAGATGTAAACATGTTATTAATGAATAAACTATATACACATCAGAACCGGGACTTTCGAGCTGCCCCTCTCGCTCCTTGATGTTAATGTTAATCTCAGTAGGGATAATCCAATTTGCATACGTTTCCAGCACCGAAATGTTATCTCAGTAGTTATTAAGGGGATTATCAATTTGGGGACGTCATACTACCATCCCGATTCCTGATTCCGGTAGATACATATACCTACACAAGATAGACAGAAATTTGTCATGTATCTTTGCACCTGACTGATATACACGCACACATAATTAATTAAATGCAAGGAAAAACCGGACAAGATGAATCCCCCAGAAAATTGCTCATTTTTTCACAATTTATTCATTAATTTTCTTATTAACGTTTTTAATATCAAATCAACTATGTAATTAAAAACTTAATCAAAAGCGGCAATAATCACACGTATACACGATGCCATAGCGCCGTTTACGCCTACGCATTGAATCCAAGTCTTATTTGAGTATGGATAAAGTTGGTCACAAAATAAGCACGCAACATCGTAATTCTCTCCCAGCTTTGATGGCTACTGCAGGGTAATGACATTTTTCATTATTAAATTACGTTTTTTGTGCTTTTTTTCGTTTGTTTTTTTAATTTGGGAATATTCCGAGGTGGGTGTCTCTTAAAAAAAAATCTTAAACCATAATTAACAAGTACCGGAATACTTATTTCGTTAGTTTGAGCAAAGTTGTGAAAAATTCCATTCGTTCTGCTCATACGGGAGACTCGCTGCCTCTCAAGTCGGATTAATCGACTGTCATGTCATGTCGCCAAGTTAACGATGCCATTGGTAATCAGAAGATAATAAAAAACCAATCCGAGTCACTAAGTGTTAACGACTGCAGTGCGGCGATTCGAGCAATAAAACCGTATTTGAGTACCTACCTACCATTTTATTTCCCCGATTTTTCGCTGCTAGAAATAGGTAGGTACAAGCTCGAAAACAGATGCAGTAAAATGGAAAAAAATAAAAAAATATATCACAATTTTATGTACCTGAACTAACAGCAGAATTTTATTTAGTCTAATTTCGTTTGACTATGACAGAATTTTGTCAACCGTAAAATAATAGGTCAAAGGAATTAGTTTCATTCGATGGAAACAAATTTACAAATTTTCCATATCGTATAAGATCTCCGGTTTGATACAGTTTTCTCTCTCTCTTTCTATCTCTCGAACAAAATTCTAACTCTAATTCTAATTTTCGCTCTATCTGTAAATGCAAATTGCATATGAAACCCTATATACAGTTAGAAGTATTATAATATATACGTGAGAATCCGTAACGCAGTTCACATACTAATGACTATTGAATACCCCAGCAGTATTACCTACTCGCTAAAATTTCATAGGAAAGTCACGATTTCATATTGGCTATAGAAGTCAGTGGAAAACTATAAATTTTGTCGATAAAATTTTAATTTTTCACACGTGCATAGCATATACAGGGTAATATTCCAGGGACATCTCAGTACTGCAAGTCTCGGACCGTCAGGCGGCTGATAAATATGTGCGCGAAATTATCAGGTTCGCCGCTCGACTATTAGGCAGCTATAGTATAGTCGAAATTCGATCAACGCGATCGTAGCCACCGATCGTAGATGAGAAATAAAAGGAAAGAAAAATCCACGGCTACGATCGCGTTGATCGAATTTCGACTCTACTATAGCTGCCTAATAGTGGGGCGGCGAACCTGATAATTTCGCGCACATATTTATCAGCCGCCTGACGGTCCGAGACTTGCAGTACTGAGATGTCCCTGGAATATCACCCTGTATACGAAGCGATTCTCTGGAAAGTAACACGCCTGAAAGATAGGTAAACCCGAGACGCCTGCACTGAGCAACTCAATATATATATCTATGAGACATATAAAATTTCTGGTCCTGGTGCGTAAACGGAGCTACAGTTCCTCTTCAATTTTATTCAGGCCCCGAGGGTAGCTCGACAAATATGTCATGAACCGAGGATGAAATCTCGTTTCAGAATATCAGCTTCAACACTATTTTCGCGTTTATTTTATTTTTTCACCACGATAACCCCATAAACATCTACATCTTTCAAATTTTTTTCTTCCTCTTCGATTAGGGATGTGAATTTTTTTCGTTCATAAATCAAGAAAGTCATACAAGTCAGGGTGAAATCGCAAAATTTTTTAGTCGAAGTAAGTGATGAGACATTTAGAAATTTGTTTTGTTTTTTGCGTAATAAGCTACGAGACATCACGTAAATTTACCATCATGCAAAAATGCTTCGTAGAAAGAACACAGGGTTTTTGTTTCACTCCATAAACGTCGATAAATATGTTTGACAGAGCAGTCTCGGAACTGTATAACGCATATTTGATACAGTTAATGACTCTTCATCACGAGAACTAACTTATTAATATCCTCGGTTGTTCTTCGACCTTCGAACATGGTATAATGGAAAATGCGAATATTTGCCGCGCATTTGCAATTTCCGTGCACCGTGTCTATAAGTGTTATATATGGGCGCGAAGGCCACTATTCTCGAAGACAATTTTCCGTTAGGAATTGAGTTACCGCAGATCGTGGAATTCCTAAATTTACCTCTATCTCCGCGCGAGGAGCGGATTTAGGGAACACAAGACCCACCCACCCTTATTCCCACACTCTTATTTTTTATTTTTTTTTCTAAGCAGTGAAAGAACAGCGGGAACTAGTAAGGGCTGTATAGTATACCTCCCTATCTCGAGGGTAGATTCATTGAACTGTCCCAAACGCGCCGAAGAAGGTCTCGAGAAGCATAACGGGAATTTAATAGCAACGAAGACCTCTACCACTCGCTTTTCTCGACCGCAAATAATAATCATTATTTACGAGATAAAAGCCGATGATAAATTTTCCCCTGCAGCAGGTACGACAGCTACACATAAACACTGTACCTACATTCATAAATGATTAAAATACATAGATAGCAGCATAGACTCGTATACGTGTGAAATATGCTTTGCTCCGAGACGTCTCTACGACTATTCTGAAAGGGGAAAAATTTTCGAGTCGAGACATACCGCACGAGGGTAAAAATAAATCGTGACACTGAAAGAGAAAAAGAACTAGAAAGAAAAAAGAAAAACTCTTGTTAAATTTTTTTTATTTTCTAATAGAAGAAATAAGAGGTCAAAAAAATTGACACAATTTTTACTCTTCTTCGTTAAAGCCTCTGCAGACTAGCGTCTGCGCGCTGCCTAGTCTCATTGGCAGCTTGCGCACGTGGATCAATGAGCAATTATTGGAAAGCTGATAAATACCTCATTATAGGATCGAGAGAGATCGGCCTACACGGAATATTGAACTTTTTTCGTGGTACTTGCCCACTGATCCATTGGCTAGTTCCCACATTCGAGAGGGTTGGTCAGTAGACAGCAGTAACGAGTTTTGATGGAGCTAAATTGGAGCCCGAAAATTGTCCCTCCCTTAGGTAGGTAGGTAGGTAGGTACTGTTCGATAATGAGTTACAATTTAGTTAGCATTTTCTTATATAAATTATATTAAGATAGAAGATTACCTTAAACTTATAAAAGCTTGAGCTAGTTTTAAGAAAGAATAATACGCCCAGCACGTCATGCACATACCGGTGCTTTGGCTAAACTTTAAGTACGTAACTCCCGGTGGAAATTGCTTCTATAAATTATTGATGATAAAAAATCCAACAGTAATCGCGTCTGCGCGTGTAGATAGTGCATTCATCCATAACTTTTACGTAAAATAATGAATATGTGTGTGGGAGAAGCAGAGACTGAATAATTAATCATACACACTGGTAGGATGAGACTAGAAATTTTCAGTTAACTCAAAGGCTGTAGTATAGTCGAATTTTGATAAGCACACATTTATCGACAGCTTTTGCGAAGCTAATTGAGCGTATATTGAAATTCGACATGATAATTTATTTCATAGCAAATTATAATGTGTTACGCGATATTTAACGTCACGAAACTATAGGGATCATCTTAAGAATAGTTTTTGAGTCATACCAGGGCTGATAGGTTTCGATGTAAATTTGTTATTCACTTGTTTTTTGTCGTCTGCCATTTGAGAATACGTAAATAATAAATGTATACAATGTGCAGGTATATGAAGGCTAAAAAGGTGAAAAATGATAAAGAATCGTAAAAGAGCATTGAGCGTTAAAAGTTATACCAGAGTTTCAATTGGCGAAGTACCAGCTTGGCTTTCTTCCTTTTAAAACTTCTCTTTGCTCAAGGTAGTTAGGTAAGCCAGAAAAATACAAAAAGTGAGGATTATCACCTATTTTTTTACTACCTGACAGATGTTACTCGTGGGAATAATTAATTATTCAACATTTCTTGAAACCGATGAGGCACTCGCGCGACCGCGGAAAAGCTTTCCCAGACGAATGTAAGGAAAAATAAATGGCAAGAGAAGAAAAGTGCAGATTTTTTTTTTTTTTTTGCGACAAACAAGCACGGATCGGAATTATAGATTCTTCGATGCGATGCACTCAAGATATAACCACTCGTTTATCACCATTGCCCGGATGAATTGTTCCAAAGGCAGGTATAGCCACACAGTAAAAAATTTTTTCTAAAATTTAACACAAAAGTTTGTGTTAACCACCTTTTTTACACACAATTTGTGCTATTTCAACATAATCAGTTTATGTCAAAAAAGTAACACAGCTTTATGTTAAAACTAACACAAAACTATGTTGAAATTTTGTGTTGATTTGAAAGTAACATTTGGAAAGTGTTACTTTTGTGTTAGTTTTAACATAAAGCTGTGTTACTTTTTTGACATAAACTGATTGTGTTGAAGTAACACAAACTTTTGTGTTGAATTGTACAGAAAATTTTTTACTGTGCAAGCTATTATATATATATGCTCACATAGAACCTAGGATCAGTTCATTATCAAGCCATAAGCAATCTGGCCCAGCATGCAAATGCGGATCTGTCTAGGGAGGTGAAACTCGAAGTCTATTATTCAGACGGTCCTAATAGTGTGATTAAATTTATGATTAGAACAACGGAACGAGTTTTGTCGTACAGATGAATTATGGACTAGTTTGGAATTAGAAAAGGATTGACCTTCGTGCATACATATATATGTGTGTTTTAAGAAAAGCGCTGTACATGATTTGTGTTAATGTCAGTTCACTGGGAATAATGAAGAGTGTTTTTCGGTTACACGGTTCGTACATTACTGAAATTGGCTTCATTTCAAAAACGGAATACATATATCATCGTTCCTGGTGAATTTAAAAAAGTTGAAACATGCGAAACTGCAGGGAAGCTAGGAACCCTGTGCATTCGGTGTATATGTCCCGAGGGAAATGATTTCCCTATTCACAACTCTCTGACTACGATATTATACCACAGTTTGCTAAACTTTTGATTCTCCTATCACGAGCCTGGTCCTTCGGGACTACCTTCGATATATTATATTGTGATTGCAACAATTTTGCCAATTTTCCAGAAACAACTGTTTACCGTTTGACACGCCAACGCTTTGACCAACTCCGTGAAATTGAACCTTCTCTCTCTCTCTATCTATCTATCTATACATCTATTTACCTATCTATCTCCTTCTAGTATGCATATAGAAATCCCCGTGAAATTACACTACGAGAACAATGAAAATAGTAATCTAATCACCGGAGCAGAATGATTTATTTTACAATGAGTATATAATTATATATACGTACTCCTCAATTATTTCTGTCAATGACTTCAATTATTGATCCGTCGATTAATCATTCTGCTAAATATAAATTATTAAACACTTCGAGTATTCGTAGATATTTCATTTAGCGTACCTATCTCATCTGTCACTATATACATCAAGAATGATAATATGGAAATACGGAGTCCGGAAGTTTTGGATTTGCAAGCTGACCTGAAATATTCCTAGGGGGTCAGATTGGAGATAAATTCGCGATTAGCATCGTCAGAGCAATTCTTGGTTAATGTAGTCCCCATAGCGTATATATTAACTATACATATAGGCAGATCGCGGTATAACTTACTTACGAGCCTTAATACTAATTGGTTGATAACATCTCCCCGTACCGAAACGTTCTGCGGAGTTCCTGGTAGATTCGCAATCTCAATATATGCACGAATATTGGATCGATCATCGATATAGGGAAATAAAGTGAAAACGACGAGAGACAGATATTCGATCTCGAACGAACAGCGCAATCATCAAACCAAGTACAGACACTCCACGGTTCGGATGAAGTATAATATACAGGGTGAGTCTCTTCAAAGGTCCAAAATGGGTGGGACTTACTTGCGGCAAAGACACGCCGTGATTCGTGATCAAGCATTGCCACCCCATCCCCACCCGGATAATTCTTCACCTGATTGGCCGAATGCGTGCCTTCGCCATGAGCAAGTCCCACCCATTTTGGACCTCTGAAGAGACTCACCCTGTATATCAGAGTAGTCCTTACCCACGCCTCGGGCGAATTTTTTATTCTCTTCTCATAGTTAGACCTTTACGTTAATCCTCACGAGTAGGTATTAAAATGAAGAACCACTTGCTCACAGTACGCTGCACGCATACGTCTTCGTCACAGAGTTTCAAGAAACTTTACCGTTCCATTATACTTTTTACCTCGAAGAACCAAGCCATACAGCAGAAATGGAGTGTAAGAAATACTCGGCACTGTACGAAATTAATAAAATGCCATAACGTCTGCTGGAGGGTGTCATGTCGATCCACTTGAGGCACAAGATAGGAATCAAGCATCATCGAAGGAAAAATGTCGAATTGTGATTATCGATGTATTGTTATAGTCAAGCTTTGAATTTCTTTTTTTACAAAAAGTGAATCAGTGAATATAATTATTCGCGTATTCACTGCTATAATAAGCACAAAGATGACTAGCCGCAGTCGTAATTAAATTAACGTTGATAATTGATTCATTTTGATAATCGGTGACGTAAATTTGTTAAATTGAAAGAATAAATATCAGTGAATTTAGAATCTAGTATACTTCGATTCCTATACTACCCCTCAACTTTTTCGTAACCGGAAAATAAAAAAACAGAGAAAAGAGAAAAAAGAAGACAAGGGATACAAACGGATCTAGCAGGAAATTCAACTTCCATCTCCCTCGCTAACTCGCGGAAGGTCCTGGTCCATTTCACTCCCTTTTATTTACCGCCGTTTCGTTCCTTTTTTGATTCTTCATTTTTTCTTTTTTATTTATTTTTTTCTCTTTCAGGATAATTATATGAGATTTACTACTGTTGTAGATCTACCACCCCATGGCAATCTTCGAATGTAAATATACTTCGAAAGTATTGCAATATATATATTATAAAAAGACAGAGACGATGCTGTGCCCGACGATGATTACAAGACCCTGAAAAACTATATTTCAGATAATATCAGAAGTTCGTTTTTTAATTTTTCCTTTTTTTTCTCTGCCTTATGTAAACGCTATATTTATTTGTCCCCCGAGTTCATACGAAAATATATATGATATCTCACTAGATACAGTCGACTGTCAGACGACAACGCGAGTCAATGAATTTTTTATTGCACATATACACACCTATCGCTTGTATACTTATACTAATGCAAACAATTCTTGTCAAAAGCGTAAAAAAAAATTTCCATATTTTATCTACGGAGATGAATCGTGACAAGAGCTTTCAACAAAAATGAATATACACCAACTCGTCCCTTTTCGCTTGTAGATGTGTATCGCATAAGTTTTAACGTTGATTGTTGCCAACCTTTTAGGTCAGAGTTTCGAAAAATTTCGAAAATTAAGCTGCTAAGCCATCAAAAAACGGTGATTGCTTACCGACGCTCGGGTTACCTTTCAAACCTCTCCGAACCGTCTCTCTGGTTATATCAGACCCTGTACTAATCGGTTTTATTCAAACGACTCGCTTAATTTCACGAAACCTTCGAATTTCGTCCGCACGTTTATATCTGGGGAAAGGATAAATCAAAGCAATCAATGATCTTGCTCTCTCTTCCTCGGGTCTTCTCTCTTTATTCTTTCATCTTTTTCCCTTTTTCATCTCGTCATATCATTACGCGGGATAAACTGTACAGGATCCCAAAAAGGATTGAAAACACTCGCATAACTTGCGATCAATTTTTACGAAACAATCTAAAAGTTAGAACCCGGTACGTACGGACAAATCTATTGCAGAATTGAAATCTCAAAGTGCATAGTTTCGCCAGGGACCATCGGGCGATGGAAATGAGACCATTCGAATATATCGGAGCCATAAACGCGATAGTACGGCTGTGAATTCGCATTTGCAATGCTTACTCCTCACGTATCAGTAAAACATGATCGTTTTGTAATGCGCGATGCAATTACCATTACCGAACGATTTCGTATAAGCGTCGATAACGCCTCGCCCACATTTCAGAATAATTAGAAAATATCTCTGGGAAATTTCTTTTTCCCATAGATATATATAAGCGAGAGTGCAATTAGAAGGTATTTGAGAATGAAATACATTCGAACAGATTGAACGACTCCGTTCGATCGATAGCGAATCAATCTTCGACCAGATAGCACCCGATAATGATAGGAAGAATATCTGCGTATTGCGTCTGCCCCGGATTCTGTTCTCCTAATATTACCCAAAAATTTTAGGGATGATGGAGTTTTTTTAACTGTTCGAAATATTTCGGAACACAGATCAGCACGTGCTCTTAAACTTGGTAAAAAATTGAAACTTTGTTTGCAAATGATTCAAGACTGCGTGGGCTATAACTTCAAACGACATATTATTACATAGAAGATTGCCGTTTCTCATCCGGCTTAAGTGTACGACTTTAATTGTTTACCGTTCGAAAAGTTTGAAAAGCGTCAAAGGAGGATGAAAAATAAAAACCTTTCATCAAAATCCGTAAATTACACATATTGAACAAATGCTGATTCATCTTTTTTACGATTGGGTAATAACCGTGTCCATATGGCACAGCGGAAATATTTGACATCTAGATCAATAGATTAGATTTATTTTCGAGTACCCTAATCGGTGATGAGATTAAAGTTCATCAGTGTCCGTAAATAATCACGTATTGAATCGCATTTCGCTGTCATGTGCGAAAATTTTCATTTGCAGATTCACGAATCACGCGGAAAAACGCGGGGCGATAATAAATTGCGGATGTGTACCGTGAAGTTTTCGAAAATGAATTCCAAATCGAAAGATGACTTTATACCCGAGATGAAAATCCAACTTTTATAAAAGTTCCCTATCCCTCGACCCATGCCCATGAGCTCGCCCATGAGTAGAAACTTAGCTTGGCCTGCACTTACCGCCGAGAATTTTTTTGCTTCCAATTACTTCTCACGTCACAATCCGGATATCCATTAGCGACAGAAAGTTTGTACAATGTCAAATGAATTATGCTGGACGTTATGGCGTTGATGAAAATTAAGGAAGGAAAGGTGTAAAACGTACGCAAGATTGGCCACGATCGAAACCATATCGGAATTTGAAAATGTGATTAATTAAGATTTTCGCAACCAATTAGAATAAATCAAAGAAACGTATCAGGCCAGCAGTTTTCCTCCGTTTATTTCGGTATGAAAGGAAAGAGTGCATTAGCATCTTTCTAATTTCAAGTTTTCTCATGATGTTAAATGAGTTTCGAGTCAATCTATGAATTCATGCCTAAAATTACGTGCTACAGTTTAACTGATACCGAAACGTCGATACCAAATTGAATGAACGGTAGGTAATTGCAGCCCCTTTGATAACCCACTATCGAAATTCAAGTTCAAATTGTATAAGACTTGGGTACTTGAAGGGCATGAATTTTGAACAAACACGAGCACCCTTTCAAATTAAGGTATACTATAAGTTTCGAACGAGTCCTAGATTCGTAAGGGATAAAAAAGGTTCGAGATTTTCATAATTAAAAAGGGTTTACCGGAATCCACGCGCAGGATTATAAAATTAATGAAAATCGCAGAGGGAATATATATACATTTCGGAGTAAAAAATGTCTAACAAATGTCACGCCGAAGTTTTCCTTCGATAGATATTGTTCGCTAGCTCCTCGACCCATTCGTATCAATATTATTTCTACGTCGAGTTCGACTAGATTGATTGACATCCGGTAAGTGAAAAAATGATGACTGACACGACGTGGTATAACGCGAAACATACCTACTCTGCGAGCTTTCACAGTTTCACTAAACTAAAAAGATTTTTATTGCGAAGCTCCGTATACGGCGAGATACGTATACCTACGTCAAAATAAACCGCGAAATAACAAGCCACTAAGATAGAACAAAGCGATCTTTGAAATCCAGGCACGACTTTCTCGAATTTTCAAATACCACAAAGAAGAAAATTGGAAAACGGCTGGACAGAGCTCGACTGATACCCTTATTTTCGGTCAGCTCAAAAAACGAAATAATTTCTGGCAATTCTGTAGAATTATTCGCCTGTTCTGTTCATGGCTGCAGTATTAAGGGGACCAGTACAGCGACTTTTCGAGAAATTATCATAGTCCGAAATCAATTCATTTCATCACCAAAGTTCATTTCACATCAAAATATTTTTCTTTTCCCAAATCATGTGTCGTAAGGATTTAAGAGCACCGTTGGACCGATTCAGGTCATCTTGGATTCATTTTCTTCAGAAAACAAATCCTCATCATGTGAATGTAGGAATTTTGAAAAATTTTTGTTTTGGCCAAGTTATTTAAGAAATGAGTGATAATAATTTTTGCAAATTTGGTAAATTGATCATAACTTATGACATAATTTTTTATTTTAAAATCCCTACATTCACAAGATGAGGGATGGTTCACCGGAGAAAATGAGACGTCAAGAGATTGAATTGGACCAACGGTGTGCCAAAATCCTTACGACACATGATTTGGAAAAAGAAAAATATGTAGATGTGAAATGAACTTTGGGTATGAAATAAATTGATTTCGGACTATGACAATTTCTCGAAAAGTCGCTGTGCTGGTCCCCTTGAGTCGAAAAAATTTCCAGCATCCCGTGTTTGATAAGAAAAGATAAGAAGCTTTCCTATTTATTCATTTTTCATTCTGTATATTGCAGAGCGAACAGAATGTTCTGCGTTTGACAAGTAGATCCGTATTTCCGTCGAAGGGCTTACGTTATCTATACGGTGGATTTATAAAGATGAATTGAAATTTATAATACAGCCGGATATAAGGAGATTACTTACCCGCTATACGTAAACGTGAAGGCAAACACTTCCGTCCTAAGACTGAAAGAGGATTTCGAATATCAATGCCAAATCCTAAAAAGAAAGATTCTAGCTTCTCTGCGACGAAGTCCTAAAATCTAGCTAAAATATACTTCTATAGGTAGAAAGAACACAGACGGTTACAGATTTAGCTGAAACCATAAAAAGAATTACTTTGATGGAAGTCTGTAAGAAATTAATATCAAATATGAAAAAAAATATGACGAAATATATTCGCTAACGACGCACATATAACAAGAGTGAAAATCCGGTTGAACGATAACGGAGGGCAATTTTGTGTAGGAAATTTAAGCCGAGCCAATTTCTGTAATTTTTATTCCTTCCCTAACTTTGATCAAATTTTAGTTTTTTTTTTTTCTTCCTTTCTTTTTCTTCTTCTTTTTTTTATTGCTCTACGGGAAATTGCGAGTTTAGAGAAAAAAGAAATGAGGAAATACGGTCTGTTATCTCGTTTCTCTATCCGAATCGTTTACTATACTTCTTGTCATTTCAATTCTATCAAAACGTCTGCTGGCATTTTGTCGTCAAGATTTAAATTAATTAAACATGAATCTTCCGTTTTTTTGTTTTTTTTTCCTGTTTTGTTCTTCCTTCCATTCCCCGGCCTCAGTTCTCGCTTCCTCTCTGACAACTCAGACTCCCCAACAGTGTTTATAATTCTACAAACGTGTTACCATCAGTAACAATGACAGCTTGGAAGCTCAACACCCAAAACTTCACCGGTCTGAGGTCCGGTTTTGTTACAGCTTACGCATAATTACTGTTAACATTAATTACCTCGTAGCGCGGTTGACGTGTCAAAGGAAGGAAATAAATAGGTCTGCGAGCTTATAGACGATGTTAATCACGTTCACTCTGCACAATTTCCAATATTATATATGAGGGTAGTCCTTAATTCGGTCAGATTCGAATTTTCATATGTGTAAAAAAAATCTATCTCAAAACCGCAGGTTCCTATCTCGATTCTAAGATATATTTGCCCCCCCCCCTGGGGGGGGGGGGGCATACATGCACCTGAAATGGAAAAATTTGTTAAGAGCTGGCACGTGTCCAAATTGGTTTTTGATCAATAAAAATGATCAGAGTAGTTCGCTAATCTTTTGAAGCATAATCACATAAAAATTAGCAGTTGTGAGTCTTTAGGCCTCAGAGTTAGACGCAGTCAAGGTAAAAGTACTCGATACTCTAATTTTCCAGAAAACAATCCTCCATCCGATGAACAGACGACTTTTTGCTCCGTTGATTTTTGTTCGCCGAAAATTGCCAGACGAAAAAAAAACTTAGCGAACTTGAAGATTCGGTAGTATAAAAAAAAAATTCATTACACGAGTCACGTGTTCAGTATCAAAAAGTTATACAGTCATCAGACGAAGTTCTGTTTTTTGAACAATCGGAGACCGCAGAATCCTTGGAATCGGAACAACGGTTAATCCAAAACCTTGCATTAAGTGCTTCTAGTGGATTATACTCAACACTAGATTGGCGAAATACTGTAATAATACTGGTGCGTTATGAGCGGGGACTTCGGTGAAATTTTGATGAAAACAATTGTTTCGTTTTTTAAATTACTAAAATAAATCTAATCGAAAATTCCCTGTACCAAGATTTAGATTATGGTAGTATGCGTGTTGAAAAAAAATTTCAATCTTCTGACATGAGATGAAAGAGTATGCGCAAGAAACCTTTCGCAGAAGATTTCCGGCGCACCGGTGAAAAAAATTCCGCGCTCATACATTTTCATCTCCGAAGATTGGAATTGTTTTTTAATACGCATACTACCATAATCTGAATCTTGGTGCAGAAAATTTTCGATCCGAAAATAAGCTTTTTCAGTAGGTAATTATTATGAAACTAAAAACTCGTTTTCATCAAAATTTCACCGAAGTCCCCCCCTTGAGGTAGAATTTGGACACGTGTCAGTGCTTGAAAAATATCCCTATCGAAGATGTATACAACCCCTAAGAAAGGTTTTCTCTAAATGACCGTAAATCTGCGAAACTGGTTGATCCTAATTGTGGGAAAATTATGCTTTCCTCAAAAGCTAAAATCCTCTACCCCGACCGTCAACAAATAGCCACAAAAGTCCGGCGGCTAACCCGAAGTCCGAAATATGAGGAGAATTAACTTGAGTCAGCTCGCGTGTCAGCAACAGCTTGCGTGCTGCCACCAAGCTGCGGCGAGTAAGTTGCCATTTCGCCATTAAGTTCCGAACTTTTAGTTGTTTGCTAAATGAGTAAACTTCTTCTTGGATCATCAATATTAACGAGAGATTAATGCACCTGATAATACCTCGGTTTGTCCGCTGAATACCATTGAGTTATTTCTAAGGTAGGTAGGTAGGTAGGTAGGCAGATGGGTAGGTAAATGTAAGCCATTCTGATTCCTGGTTCGTCGGTTCGTCGGTTCGTCTCTGGTATAACTCGATTCGAGACTCAATTGCAAAATGAATTACGGAGATCAATGTGGTAAAGGGTAAGCACGGGGTGTATTCGCCTTACGAAATGACAATATCATATTATATCAATGTCTACGGATGTCTTCATGGGACATCGACCCAACTAATCAGACACGAGAGACCTTTAGAGTTCATAGAGTTTAGAGACTGAAACTTGGCCGTTTACGGAAGAAAAATAAACCGTGCGAGTATGAGGTCGTATTGAAAATTCTTTTAAATTTTACAAGCTTGAAGGGTTGTTAAATTTAGCCGGATAAAACCCCCCCCGTATATAGATCGTAAGAAAGTTTATCACTCGCTACGAGAAAGTAGCAGGTATGTACCTACGTTGTATGTACCAACCTACTCGTTATGCAACGAGCAACGCCAACCCCGCAGGTATCTCTTTAACCTTTCCAAGCTATCCCCGAGGGGGTTAATGCACCCCCTTTCGATACTCGTAAGACCAAAGGTTCGATACGGTTAGCAGCCCCTGTTACATCGTAGATCTTTTGACAGCCGAAAAAGTAGGTAATACTGTCATAGTTTAGTCGGAGAACTTGATTCTCCAGACTTCGATGAAAGTATCATACCGATTCACCTCCTCGCCGAGTGATCTATTCGATTTACACACAGATACATGCGCGAACACATAAATCATGAATATTTGCACAGCACAACTTTCCCAGCTCGAGAAACTTCGGAGCTGTTCAAAAGGACATAATATTTTTCAGATCTGTTTGAATTTGGGTTCGGGTAGGAAACATCCTACACACCGTAACCCACGCCAATCCTTCCTTCGCAGTCCCTTTTCGCTGAAAACCCCAAGGACTCTGAGAACATTTATACAGCTGTACCCATGTACTGCGTGGCCCGGAAATGAAAAAGTAAAAAGTTAGTACAGGGATGAAAAATGCCCCATATTTTCCGTGAACTTTTATTTAATCGACACCGCAGTTTCTTTCATGATATTGCAATGAGTATGAGGAAATATTAGGTATGGATCGATCGAAGGAGGTGATCAGTTATTTGCTTCCTGGGTCTGCCGTTTGGAGAAGCCGATATTTAATCATTCTATGAATGCTGCAGTGATGGTGAAAGTACGTTTGGTGTAGTTGGAATGAAATCGTTGCTTCTTTTTCCACTTTGTGAATGTTAATTATATTTGGATGTATCAGGTATATCCTGATTGTCGGAACACCGGATGTAGATAAACGTATGTGTGTAGCTGGGTACACATGAGTCTGAGTAGAGGTTTGGTGTGTGCGTGTAAACGCCCCGGCCCAACTCAGCCCTGACAAATTGTTGGTTCGAACGCGATTCCTTGGTGGTTCCTATTTCACCCAGCTTATTCCGGTTCCGTGAGAAACATTCCACGTCGCTTAAAATCTTTCCGATAAACGGTGGAAAATAAGGAGAAAAAAGAAATAAGAAGAAGAAGAAAAATAAGGAGGAGAAGAACTAAAGAGGGAGTAAAATGAAAGAGGAAAAAGGAAAAATAAGAAAGAAGAAAGAAGAAACGACCAGCAATCCGAACAGAAACGATTATGAGTATTTTCTGCCTTTTATCCTGTTTCCTAAAATGCTCATTCGTGCCGTAAACCGCACGAGCACCAAAGCTCTTCGAGCGAAAAAGTATCGAGTAAAAAACCAGGGCTGATGGGTATAATTTACCCCCCGAGAAATGAAGCGTGTATAATTCAATTCTTCTTTCGAATTACAAAAAGTATGGTAATTTCATTTTTTATACGATGTTGAAAGGTACGTTTTTCTGATTCTTCTATATCTCTGTAGCCCGCAGGGTCAGTCTCAACTTTTGACTTGTTTAATGTTTGCCAAATTAAAGAGGGTTCGTATTTTACCATACATCGCGTCGAGAACCTGGACGTCTAATTTAATTACGTACATACCGCGTGATCTCCCTCAGGTCTTGACAGGGAACGGCACTCGGAAAACTCATTTTAGGCACGTCCCGCACCGTACGTATAACTTTGACAGACGTAACTGGTACCCGGGGTAAGCGAGGAAACCACCTGCAGTACTACTAGAATCCTACGGGTATTTCGGCATTGAAATTTACTACATTTAATTACACTGATATTCTTGATTAAATTTCCGATAATTTCGATAACAATCACCGATTATCAAGGTACCCGTACGCTCCTCCTCTTGTGGAATCGCGCATTAAACCAGGTGAGAGTAAGTCCGAAAATCCCTCTTTTAAATTTGAGCAAAAATAAGGGATGAGCATTCCGAAAATTTATTCAAAATTGACATCAATTAAATTTTTCCTGGATTCCGGAAATTCGGAAATTTGGAAATCCCAAACGAGCCAACTCACGGATCGATCTTTACGTCGATGGAGAGTAATTGATGTAGAAATTTCGACTAATGCGCAACCACTTTTCTCTGGGTGGAAAATTACGCTCCTCTAATACGAGATTCGAGTCGAATAGGCGTGGTAGGCTAAATTGACTATTTGACATAGAAAAAAGTAGGATGGAGAGTTTGAAAGTGGAGCAATCAGTCTTGCAAGTGTTAGGGTTCGATGAGGTTTGTTTCTTACTAAATGAGGACGATTTTCTGAAATTAAGTAACCCGTTCTATGTACGTCTTCGGACTTTTGATACTTTGGACGGACCAATATGACTAGAAATGGGCCATTATGAATTTACATTCCTTTAAACTTTTCGTACTTTCCTTGAGGGACGGCGAAAATTCCCAAAAGAAGAACTGGACCACTCAATACTTGGCTGGTCAAGGTTTATCGGCGAAATATTCGCCACCCGTTTTTCGCCACCTGAAAATACCTGGAAAACTCTTACCGAACCAGAAAGGCTCACCAACGCTGGTGGAAAAGTGATTTTCTACTTTCCCGCTTTACACGCAGGGTAAACCGAGTAAAGGGACAAAGCTTTCGAACTGAAGAAGAACTTGGAGAATCTTTTCCTAACGACCTTTTATTTTCTTTCTTTCTTTCTTTCTTTCTCTTTTATATTCTTTCCTGTTTTCTTCAACCCAATCAACGAGTTGTAAATATAAGGCAGACGGTGGAATTATAAATAATCACCTAATTAAGTTAATTGGTAAAGTTAATTGAATAAGAGGGTATAGACATGACAGGTGGATATTTTTCCATTTTCTTCTCTCGCGTTTAAAAATGATCTTCAATAAAAAGAGAGCTTTGTATGAGGAATAATTTAGAAAATAAAATGACTACGAAGTGAAATATATTCGAATCGTTTTGTTTGCTTCCAAGCAACAGCACGTGTCGAGACGGGGGAAGCTGCAGAGATAATTAAAACTAATTTCTCAAGTTTTCTTGAAAAAAAAGAAGAAGAAGAAAAAAATGAAGGAGAGAAGCAAGAATAAGAATCTGCATTAATTCATGCGAAGACTTTTCTAATATTCAGATAAATTCAAAGTTGAATTTTTAATAATATAGATCCACTTTAATGAATATTTTACGGTACCTACACACCGAAAGATTTCTTGTTCTTCCGGTCAAAAATTAGAACCCGATTTTCTCTCTCGGAGTAGCAGCCGATCAAATAAAGGAAGACATGGAAACTGGTCATGCCCATCATTCGAATGTAGAATCCAATATAAAAAATTGATCGGTTATCAGGGAATATTTTATAGTAATGGGAATATTTTTCGGCAGTTTTACCGTAATCAAACTGATAAAACTACCTCATTTATATCATACCTATATGATAAGAGAGATACAGAATTCGAATCAACTGAAAATATCAGCTTCAGCGAGCGTCAGAAAAATATGACATAATTTGGGCTCGATTCGTTGATTCTACGTCTCAAAACTGCACTATACTAAATTATTTAGTAATTGATAAAAAACAAATCGACGTATTGATCGAAGAATCGAAATGGAATTAAACTAGTAATAAATTGATTTGAATAAGATGATTGATCAATTCTTTCAGTTCTCAATTTAACTTGGTGGTCAAACCTCATCACGATCAAAATTTTTGATGAAATGCATTTATACTTAATTTTGTAGCAAATTAGGTATGCCAATCACATACGTATATGACATTCACTCGTGAACAGAGACACCCAGTTGTAATTGCAGTAGTACTTTTTTTCATCACCAATGTGATATAGATATAGGTAGTAATAAAAAATGGGGACTGATCTAGCGGAATTTCTTACCGATCTTGAAGACTTGTGAAATATTTTTCTAATGCGATAAAACCCTGGGGCAGTGTCGTAGAGGGATAAATAATTCTAAGGGCGAAACAAATCCCGAGTTCCCCTGCAGCCCAAAAACCACTTTCGCAAATCAGTGCGTCAGAAGCCTCGTTTATCTCGAATGTCTGAGGGAAACAATTATCGTATTACTTTTACACGTCCAAAAAGTGTGAACCGAAATGGGCTAAGGTATACGAGAGAGAGATGAGAGGAGAAGAAAGGCGGTATTACCGCGCCGCAAGGGAAAATGTACTTCGAGAAACCCTGCTTATATTATCTTCTATCGTTACGGAAACATCCAGTTTATACGCACGGCTGAGTTAAGCTTTCGTGAATAGTTTACATCGTTTTATACGTTAAACAACTTGAGATATACGGCGAAATTCGCCCCAGAAAATCAACCGGGCAAAAATAAGCAACAGGAGGACTACCGTAAGTGCGCAGTGAAATTTCCGATAATTGAGATTGTTCGATCTTCTGAAACCCCAATTATTCCTTCGTTGTTCATTCTTGATGATTCTGGTTTAGTAGAATGATATGTCCTACGTAAAAATTCTGGGATGTAGATCAGAGTGAGCGCTAGCACTCGAATCCTACTAAATTCTCAAATTCTACTTACGACCCCAAAAGTCTGGGAAGAATCAAATCAATAAGCTGCAGTTTCATTTTGGATCCTGAAATTGTTCGCCAATCAGTTTGCAAGAGGTTTTATCAAATATTGAGAAGCTGTGGATTGAGATCGCAGAATCACTAAGGCTCTACGAATTCTCAGATCTAAAGGACCAATCTAGAATTTCAACTTCCTCAAAATGGACCTTAACTCTTACTTTGAGGTGCAACTCGGAATTTCATTACATGCGCAATCCTACCCTCAAATTCTATCTCGCACCTCCGAGTCTTGGACGAGACCTTGCGGAATGAAACCACAATTTCCCATGCTGATCTACCTTGGTTCGAGAAACATAAAGAAAAGGAAAGAGAATGAAATCATCAAAATCTTGAGGCAAATATTCTCGCGACGGGTTCGTTAAAGTCCGCATTGTATTATCATGTAAATTTTTGGGGTTGAAAAAATTCATTGTCAGAAACAGGCGAAATAAAAATGCTAAATTGGGTTGAGAATGTCTCGGCGGATGAAGTTTCATATTATTCAACGTTCAGTTATTATTATCGACGTTAATCGAATGAACAAACGAAATCAGACTCCCAACCAACATCTGATTCGATATCCCATTTCTTGACAAAGACACGCTACTGGGTCCAGCCGAATGTGCACGAAGCGTTAAGGGCTGATCTGGCTTCTTTCTCCATCGACTTTCAATGCCAAGATCCCTGCTCTCTTCATCCAACTGAAAATTTCAAATTAACTCTGTCAGCTCCTCCCCGAATCCTAAATGCCAATGTGATCCGTTTGAAACGGTTGTTTAAACATTGCCTTGTTCAAAATCGTTGCTTACCGAATCCATCGACTTTTTTATGACAAAAAAAGCTCTTCTGCCACTTAAACCGTATGAATATGAAATCCGCGTGTAATGGACCTTCATGGGATTCATTTTTTCGTGAGATTTCAAAGGGGGATGAAGATGATACGTCTAGACTGTAATTCTCGATCGAAGCGAGACGCGAGTAGACGCAACGTCGGAGAACCGTGGAAACGTGACATTCGGCTAAAAGTGATCACGTTATGTTCTAATGGGCGAATGCGAACTCAAACTGTTCATTAAATTGAGTACAGCTCATTTTCCAAGGAATTCTAGAGACGAATTCGAAGACAATACCTCGCCGTCGCATTAACGGTTCGAAGGATTTCAAAGCAAGTCAATGTATGAATTGTTCAGGTTAATTTCTAAGGTTACAGAACAATTTGTTGAAAGATATACCTGGACGTGTATATCGCAGCCGCGAGTTGTATAAAATATCAGAAAGCTGAGTAGACGTTAAAATTTTTATGAAAATTATTTTCCGAACGATTTGCATGTACATCTACCCTCCAGGGGGAGTTTGGCGACGGTAAGATTAATTTAATTGGTAATTAACACTCGGGTGGAGAAGAGGATCGACTAAGGCTTATTCAATTAGGGGATCCCCAAGGTCAGTCGAGATTTCGAGTCACTATCAGTTAGGATTTGAACGATGAAAATTGAGAATTGTGACCCACCTCACGAATGAACTTCATCAAATTTCACCGAGCAAACGAGCATCCTGTTTCTCATCTATGAACAAAACCCACACCTTGACACACCTTCGATCCCGGTTCGAATTTAATACGTTGCCAAGCGACAGAATCTCTCTTTTTATCCGCTATTCTTCACCTTTTCACTCGCATCTGCTAGCGGCATGAGCATGGGAAAAAACGTAGAAGGAAAAGAGAAAAGCACATTCGCGGTTCGACAGTTTTACAAATAGCAGCAGACAGGTAGTTGTGTTATGTTACACCTATCTGTGATAAAAATCTACACGTACCTCGATATCAGAGACATGTATACTGTATGTAATGAAAGATGGTGTGAAAATGAGAAGAAAAATTTACAAACCATTTCATAGCCTTTCTGTTTCGAAAATTTGATCATATTTCATTATTCTCCGCTTCAGGCGCGTGAAAAAAATAATGTACAAGGATTAATTATTTTTCAATTTTCATGGTGTATCTGTTCTCCCTCTCTCGAGGTTTTTTATTCTTTTTTTTCACGTATAATACGTAGAACCTCTGAACAAAGGAAAAACAAATGGGAATTTCGAGTACTTTAATTTTTTATTAATATCATGCTGATTTGAGTAATGTAAAAAACAAACAGCAACGCTATACATGAGAGAAATTTTTTCGAAAATTTCATAATTCTAATAACGTTTAAGATCAACGAAAACTGACGCAAGATACTTAAATGTTAAACGAACGCAGAGAAACCAGTGAGAAGATATTTTCAGAAATTTTTCAATCCACTGCGATTCACTGCAGGGTATAATACCTAACCACTGTATGCAATAACTATAACCGGGGTACAGTTCATGCATGCATGCAAAGTGGTTGATTCGTAGATATATATGAATACCTACTTGAAAACCGAGTATGTAGTAGCTAGGTATGAGAATTCCTTTTTCTAATATATAAAACCACGTTTCAATCTCGGTTTCAATTCATATTTCAAAATAACTGAACAAACCGGATGAACTCTTTTCAAAATCGTTGAGAAATATGGAATTGAATTATACATCAGACACATGATTGAGAAAAAAAATGTGAAAAATTGTGCAATGAAAATTTCGAATAAGAGAGATCGATATCATGTATTATTTTTCGAAGAGAAAAAAATTATAGGAAAGGAACCCCCGCAGAGCTTGTTATATCGGAAGAAACTTCCCGGTAGACCCTACTTGAGAATGAAGGTCGAACGACTATACTGCAACGACAATGCGATTATTATTGATTTTAAATAATGTATTAAGCCTGGGTAAATATCGCGCGATGTTGCCGTAAAACGACCCGTCATTTCCACAGCGTAAATATTGGCTTCCGATAAATGCAAGAAAAATATATATGTATACCAGCGTGTTTCCCTCTTCCTTTTAAACAGACATGAAACAAAATCATTTCCGTTATTTACTTATTTCTCGATCGATTACTTCATTTCTTTTCTTCGCGATTTTAGTTCTTCCTTTTTTCGCCACGAAATTACATCTCGATCTATTTCATCGTTGCCTGCATGGCAGGATATATTGACCGACTCGTCATTCATTACCCTCTTGATAGCCGGCGAAGACACGCGTCTGACTAGTGCGTGGCTTCATCACTTGGCCGAAAGCGAGTCAAGGAAAGAATCGGCAAGACGAAAAGAATTGAAATGAAATGAAATGAAATGAAATGAAATGAAATAAGGGTAGAATTTCGGTGAGGACAAACCCCCTTCGTATCAGTTCCGGACGATTCCACTAGGCCATAACGTAGTTTATGGTCGTTCGAGATATTCCCTTTATTATTTCGTTTCCAATAAAAATTCGAAAGCGCCACTGCGCGGTATGGTGTCTCATGTATACGTATACGAAATGGTTTTCTATTCTAGTCGAATTCGGGTAAAATTGAACTCGATTTTCTAGCTGACTACGGCCAGATCATTTATGCGTAGGTCTTTTGTCTCCCGGTTGCGTCATTTTTTCGTTTTTTCTTTTCGTTTTTTCTTTTTACATCTACACGTTGTATTGTGTTTTCTTATTTTTCACTGAAAATTAGCCAATTTAAAAGGCAATTTAAACCACCTTAAGTAATAGTCCCAGCGTAGCGTAGTCAGGCGTAATGAACGAAAGACCAAGTGGATCAGCAATCATTTTAATTAAAACTCATACTTTAAGAAACAATTAATATTCTCTAAGCTATAGAAAAAAGAATAGCCAAAAAATCTTTGCTAAAATAATTTCAAAACATGTAATAAAAAGATGTGTAAAATTTGAAATTTGAAATTTGAAATTTTTTATTCACAATCGCTATAAATAGTATAAATATAGAACGAGCTTTCCACTGAATAAGCACGCGCGTATGTGTATATATATATATAAAGATAAAAGAATGCGAAAACCGGGTTCATAAAATTTTTTTTTGCAAAGAAAAGCACAAGGTCCGCCTAAAAACAAGGGATGGTTTTTCTTCTTTACCTTATTCAATCTTTATTCAACCGGAAACCCAAACGTTGTGCGACGACCATAACGACTTAGCACGTCGTGCTGAACGACGCCAACCTCACTTAGCGTACAAATCTGCTATTCGTTACTCTCTCTTATTCTTTGTGTCGACACTCCGTCTCTCACAATTGCGTGAAAATCTGGGGCGTGAGGTTGAAAAAAAAAGAAAAAAAGAAAAGAAAAAAAATGTAAATTTTCATTGACCAAAGCGTGACGCGGTAGAAGTTAGGGTCCACCTCGTATTATACCAAGCTTAGCTAAGCTAAGTAAGCGTGTAATAAATTTTTGTTAAACCTTACACTACCTAGCGCAGTAACAAAATTTCTGACCCCGCAATCGCCACGTACTCGATGAATGTCGACTTAACACGCGATCCGGTAATACACACTTCGTATTTACACACAGCCATCGATCTACGTTTTACGCAATTATATATATGCATATACGTATCCTAGGGACCGAGTGACGGAAGGCTGAATACGAATACATATACAGGGTGATATTCCAGGGACATCTCAGTACTGCAAGTCGCGGGCCGCCAGGCGGCTGATAAATATTCGCGCGAAATTATCAGGTTCGCTGCTCGACTATTAGGTAGCTATAGTATAGTCGAAATTCGATCAACGCGATCGTAGCCACCGATCGTAGATGAGAAATAAAAGGAAAGAAAAATCCACGGCTACGATTTGTGGCTACGATCGCGTTGATCGAATTTCGACTATACTATAGCTGCCTAATAGTCGAGCGGCGAACCTGATAATTTCGCGCACATATTTATCAGCCTCCTGACGGTCCGAGACTTGCAGTACTGAGATGTCCCTGGAATATCACCCTGTATAAGCGACCAAGGCTAGGGGACCGTCAAAACAATCGATTTCTTTTTTTTTTTTCAAATTTTTATTCTCATGAATAACATAAGTAATAAGATTTGAAGAATATTTTCCCCAAGTTTAATTTCCGAGTTCGTAAAATCGGCTAAGTTACACCGGCCCCTTTAGTGCCACGATTGCAAGAAGCATGCCGCACAGCCTGCAGGCGCATGCAGAAAACGATCCAGCAAGAAATCTATGAAGAAGCTAGAGGATGGTATCCTGTATGGACCCGGAATAGCTGACTGAGCGTTTATCGATCGTAAGTATCGCGTGGGAATGGAAAAAAAAACTCAAGTTTTAAAACCGTGCATTTTTTTGGATTTTTAGTTTTGCATCACCAAGCTCGGTGCTACACTGCTGCATGCACGTCGATAACCGATGTCAACATTATAAAAAGAAACGAATTGAAGGGAACGACATATATTTTTCTTCCTCATATATAGGGATGCTCCTTTATATTAAAAGAAAAAATCAATATCATATCATTCATAGTTTAATAAAAAAGAAAAATGCCAAAAATATCCCTAGTCTCGCCCGGGCTGTACACTAGACTTCACCCTTAATGTGATAAAAGTGTTGTTAATGTTCGTTCTATACGAGGCATATCCCTAAGGTGCAAAAGACTATTAGCGGATTTACGAGGAGCCGAAAAAAATTGGAAAAGAGTTCATCGAATTTCGCCAATTTATTTCAACTATACATACACGTTGTTTTAACTTAATTATTACAATTCTCACGATAATACTCATCTCTTGGTATATATTTTTGATCGAAATTATAAACCCTTGTATACTTCACCCTTCGAGTCTACGCGTAATTCTCGTAGCAGTAAATTCGGCCTTAAGTGGTCTCGTGGCGAGTGTTTGCCCTGACATTACTCGATCATATAAAAACCATCAAACGTCCACCACCCGACTGCGCCTTATCACAAAATATGAACGTGAAGATCGGAAGTATTACTGTCAATATCGACGAAATTTCAGCATGTGTCGCAAAATTTATAACAATCGTAGCCATTTTGTTTTTTTTCTTTTTTCCTGTTTCTCCTGACCCTAACTTTTCTCCCTTTCGCACCTCTCTTCACTTATAAAGCAATTTTCACCCTTTTCTTTCCTTTTTATAGTTAAATGGACAGCGCACCCTCGAGCGAATGACTATTTCATTGACATTGTGGAATATGACGTATCGTCGATTTCTATGTAGCCGGTTTTTTGGGTATTATTGGCTCTAAAATCGTGCGTAACGTACGTAAACGTAGATATAAGTACATTGTCCCTCTCGTTCCGATTTTCGTGAATTAAAACTCACCCTCGTGCTCATCTCGTCTGTATATTTACCCAGAGCTAAAAACCCTTCTAAAGCTGCGAGTAAACCCAAATAATAATTATTAATTTTAAACCCTGATGTTTGGTCGCGGTTCTTTTGATGAGGGAAAGATTAACGGAGAAGAAGAAAATAAGCTGAAAGAGTGGTTATTTTAAAAGGGCTACTTTAAAGGCGAGATAAAAAAGGAAAGAAACGAAGCCGTTTTATCGTTCTGAAAATCGTTTTGAATGACGGTTCGAGACATCTCCTGGGAACACTTGATTAATCGTTCTTTTCACCATTCGATGAACATTTCACAATGAACCAAAAACCGAGGGTCAGCCCAGCCTCGAGGCAAAAGCCTACTTAGTTCCGAATTGAAAGAATGAGTGATCCTTCGAGAACCTTGCGTGACTGATTTAATATTCTTTGAAAGAGAGAGAGAGAGAGAGGATTCCTTCTCGCCCTTTCTTTTCTCTTTTTATATGTATGCATAAAAATGTAGGCGGCCGATTGGAAGAAACCGAATGAAAACGAAAAAAATTTATCGCGGATAGTTGTATGAGTGAAACCGCAAGGACCTGATTCTTGTAATTATGTAACTAATTGCCATATATCTGGGTCCGGAGGACTGAGAGCTGCTCATTTAAACGCAAGATTCAAAGTCGCCTAATGCATAAGTGTGCGCGGTAACGAGTTGAGCAATTAAAAATGTTCGAACAAAAACGCAATGGAACCCGAAAACGTGCGTCGTGCAAATTGGATAAGTAACTATTGCGAGCCTGCATGCGGATCAAGAATGAAGAAAAAAGTGATAAATATAACAAGAAAAAAAAAAATTAAGCTAGTTTACGTAGTGTGAGGAAAAATTTTCACATTTGATGTTCAAATTTCTCGAGATAACATCGACGATGGGATATAGAAAGGACAAAAAACCTCGTATCCTTCCATCCCTCAAACTCAACACTGAAGCAGAGTAACACTGAAGATATTCCCAAGATAACAATGAAGCCCAGAGTCAAAAGGAGGGAAAAAGATGACAGCTACAGTTAGTTTGGGTCAAAGTTGAAGGCAATTCAGAGGAGAACGAACAACTGGTTGAACTACAGAAAAAGTTGTGCAGAAAAAATGACCAACAGTCACGAAGCAATTCCATGAGGTCTCGTTTAGTATCAACGATTTGCCACCCATCCGGTTGCATCTAGCGTGGTAGAATGCAGTTTCGTATAGGAGTCTTATCGTTTCTCTGTAGATTACATATATAAGAAAGCACTTAGTTCGATCTCTAAAATACCTATGTAAGAGTGGTAATTTCACGCTGTCAGTTTAAGGGTCGAATAATTGCATCGTCAAATAGGATCTAAAAGTAGGTATAGGTACAGATCTTGTACCATGGGGATCTTCTGGTTTATATCTCTGACGAAAGTAGCATTTATCGCTGTCACTGGACTCATGCCACCCTCGAGGCACATACATATGTTGAATGTGATAAATTCTAAGGGATGTCGAGAATATATGTACCTAACATGTATCTATATAATAGGTATATATAGGTATACGTATATATCTTGAGGGGATAAATAAAAATAAATTACCCAACTGAGAATTGATATTCAACCACGTTGAATGAGTTTTGAAAAAAAAAAAAATTCCATTACACCAAAGAACGTACCACCGCAGATGATACATTATATTCCATACTAAAAGCGATACGAATCGTGTCACAGATTCAGACGCCCACACCGCTTTTCAGATAGTGAAAATAAAATGTGAAGAAAAAAAAATCAATTCACGAATGTAATGCCAGACCAGAGTATTCCATGAGGTAAATGGGCACCAGAAATTCTCTACTTCCGTTCCAATATAGTTGGGGGAAAAAAAGAATTCTTTCTATTTTTAAATTATCAAAAAGAAAAAAGAACAATCGTCCAATTACACAACAGCCGGGTGTTTCATTGATTTGTTTACGCTATATCGATGGTTTTTAAATAGAACTATAGAAAAACGGTAAGATTCGTGAAAAAAGAAATCAAAAATTAAAAATTTCTCCTTCTCGGAGAAAATTTTTTCAACATAAATTTCAAAACCCTTATATAAATGCGATCTAATTTTCACCCAACTCTCATCCGGAAATCCAATTTCTCAATAGCCTGTTACCCATACGACTTTGAAATAAACTGCGATATCTAATTAAAATAAAGATATTTCTTAAGTTAGTAGTTTACTTATTTCCTCGACGAAATTTCGTTTGAATCTAGGCTGTTTTCGACTGGAACACTCTCTGCGTAATTGTAGCACTGAAAATCACCATTTTTATTACTCCAGTGTTTCGTGTCATACAAGCTTTTTAGAGAGTCAATTTTAATTGGGCTTATTCCGAACGGTGCCCAGTCAGGAAAAAGGATATAGGTAAATTTTTATGACACTCGTACACGGTGGATAGGTAAAGCTTACGATTTCGTGTCAAACCGCAACCACTTGTAACTCGATGTAAATTTTTTTTCTCTTTTTTCTTTCTTTTTATATCTTTTCTGTATATTTATAACCGACCTATTATATAAATATATATTTATAGAATGAAAATTGATCGCGCTGTTACATCATCGACAGATGACCTCACGTAGCAGTAATTTTTCTTTTTTTCCATTCATTCATTCCAAAAACTCATTCTTCATTCGATTCGGGTCACGTTCCGATCGATTTCAGCCCCAATAACACGAAAATGAAATTCTGCGATCCACTTTTTTCCACTATTTCATTAATCCGCGAAAATTATTTTACAACATTTACGTATAATTCCGAAACATGCGATAATGGGAAAAGCTGTTACGGTCTAATCTGTCCTCTCTCTTTCTCGAGTCGTGGGTTCAAACTTTTTCGCTTAAAATCAGCCGACAGGCAGGTGAATTTTATTTAAATCATATCACGTCACTGCATCTTCGAAAAACGTCAACAGGCATTTAAGACACTGAAATCGGTGTAATTGCTGAAATTTTTACGCTGTTTAATAATGTAGTTGAAAAAATTCGCCCATCGTTTGTAAAATTTGGTGGATTAAATATTTTCAATAATTACTCATATATATGAGAGTCTGACAGTCTGACACAGGTTCGAAGACAGACTAGAACATCCCCGACCATCTTCGATAGTCAAATCGCAACGGAACTGAATAATTTATAACTGATTGATCCCAGCCGTTCCTAAGGCATTGTAAAACGGTGTAAAATTCGCGCTATTAAATAAGCTATAAGCGCGATTTCGCACGTGCCGCAATAGTCGCGATACGCTATACCGTCAAGGAGCTGCAAGATCGGACAATGTTCACGACAAAATGTTGTGCCGCGACTGATCACAACAAAGCTTAAGCTCGAGAACACGCGGAGCTTTTCCGTCGATTGAAAACAGCGCTATCTTCCTAGGGGATGATTAATCGCGGAGTCATACCAGTCGGTAATTCAGCAGAATACGGTTCTAACTTCCAGAGCTTTAGGGTGTAGGTTTCGGTCGATATGTAGGATAAGGTAAGATGTAAAGCTCTAAAACAGTTTATCGATACTCGTGTTTCGAGCTTTCGAAACATCATCATCCTAAGGTAACTAGAAAATAGGCCGCGAAAGCTTGGCGAAAGCTCAAAGCTCTTATCAGCAGTCGGTCAGGAAGGTTACTTCAGCTTAAAGCTCGATCACCGCTACGTTTCGTCTCCTTGGGTAAATTATGCAGCTTTTACCTCCGCCGATAAATCAGTAGATGTCTTCAGGCTTAAATCGATGACGAAATACGCTGCTTTATAGGCAAGGAAGCGATTTTACGAATAAGGGACGTAGCGCACCGCGAAAGTGTTATCAATATTTGACGATACTTTAGATTTGTGGGTTGAAATGGATTGAGAAATTGTACGCCTAGCCGTATACATCACTGTATGTAAGATTTGAAGAGCTGATGAAAGCCTAAGCAAATATACCTATTAATTTACTTTAAGCCTGTGGATACCAGAGTTTCGAAGCAATACCACGAAGCTTCAAAGCAGTTTTGAAGAACCCTTCAATAAATGCGGAACAGCATTCGGAGAATGTTCCTTAATCAATCTAGCGGGCATTCCGGAAGTTTGGGTACAGAAAAGCAACTCTAATCGGCGTATGAAAAACGTAAAATGGCCTAAGTGAGATTCCGGGGTTCACGTACCCCGGTATTATTTCTTCATTATACCCTTTGCTTCATTTTACATCAGTCTAAAGAGATACCTTAGACCTTGACGAATTCCTAACTAAATCGGTCTTTTGTTCTTTAGAGAAAATTTCTCATTAAATTTATCGAAATCTTTAGGGGGGATTCATATTTCAGGATTAACATTGCAATATATCAACAAAATTGTTCGCAAAACACCCTGAACAGTTTTATCGCGGGAATTGACTAATCCATTAAAGCACGGTTTTAGCATCTCTAATTGTTCATGGAACAATTGATCTATGGGATGAACAGACCACCTTATAATATTGCAGGACCATAATAGAGACAGGGCTTCACAAATTCTGACTTTTACTTAAATATACCAGTCGATCAAAAATCCCAAAAAAAAAAACGAAAATCTGCGAAGTGAGAAGACGTCCATCAGTTTATCAATTTTTTTAAGCAAGTAATCCCAGCTGAGCTACACAACACATCGTCGGCTTATATCAATGTTTCAAAGTTAGCTAGCATGAACGTCAATATAAGCCTGTGGGTGCAGAGCATATACGCGACCAGATTATGGAGGTAGTTGATAAAAGTTAAGAACTCACCTAAGGGCAGGCCAATCCGCATCTGTGGTAGTAGTAGGCGCCGATGTGCTGCGATTCGGAAGACTAAGACGCGGCCCGATCCGAAGTGTCATTGGACGTCTTCTTCTGAGGGTGTAATCTGCGAGTAAAATTATAATAGAAAAAAATATAATTATAATACAAATTAAGAGGACCAGTACAGAGACTTTTCGAGAAATTATCATAGTCCGAAATCAATTTATTTCACACCCAAAGTTCATTTCACATCAAAATATGTTTCTTCTTCCAAATCATGTGTCGTAAGGATTTTGGCACACCGTTGGTCCAATTCAATCTCTTGACGTCTCATTTTCTCCGGTGAACCATTCCTCATCTTGTGAATGTAGGGATTTTAAAATAAAAAAATATGTCATGAGTTATGATCAATTTACCAAATTTGCAAAAATTACTATCACTCATTTCTTAAATAACTTGGCCAAAACGAAAATTTTTCAAAATTCCTACATTCATATGATGAGGATTTGTTTTCTGAAGAAAATGAATCCAAGATGACCTGAATCGGTCCAACGGTGCTCTAAAATCCTTACGACACATGATTTGGAAAAGGAAAAATATTTTGATGTGAAATGAACTTTGGTGATGAAATAAATTGATTTCGGACTATAATAATTTCTCGAAAAGTCGCTGTACTGGTCCCCTTAATGAATACGATATATTCTGCCATGGGGAAAATTTAGGTGAAATTTCTACACTGAAAGAAAAACTCTGTATTTCATCCGCGTCGAGTCCGGTTATGGAAAGCTTCTGGTGCGTCATGTCGGTATACAAGGTATACCCTCAAAATTCACGAGGATATAATCTTCGGGTGAAAAAAAAATTTTGCTCCAGGCAGGCATATGGTATTTCGAACGGCGAAAGGGTCCAAAGGGATAGAAACTTTTCCATATTTGATATTGCTAAAGTATATACTATAGCAAATAAAAGAGATAATTTTACGAGTTGGTAGATACTCGCGCAGGATTCCTGAGGAAAAGAATAAGTAATAAGAAAAGAAAAACCGTAAGCCGCTTATATCAGTAATAACTCAATCCCGTAAATCCGGCAGCAAGGTCAAGTTGAGAATGAATAAATAGTTGATGAGAACTAGAATTAGGAAGAAGAAATTTTTCATCCGAATGGATACTGAGAAACTAAACGAATCCGATTTCCCCCAATATTGCGCTGTTCTGTCATTAAGAAAAAAGCCCAATTTCAGAAATCCGAACGTCACTTCTTCCAGCTTCGCCCCAGCAGGGGACTCATCTTTGCCCCTGCGAGCCGGGATCTAATAACTAATTACTTTCTAGTAATTAGGATGTATAATAATTAGCACATGTCCATTAGCGTGCCATGATTAACGTCCCGCGATGTCCATGGATTATCAGTCATCGTTTAGAGCCGAAACGATCAAATTGTGACTAGTTATTCCGATAAGGCTACCACAGGGTGATACAGTCGATCTGGTAGCACCGTGAACGACAAAACCATAAGGTATGAGGATCAACCAAATTTTAATGCCGAAATTTCCACTGTGCGGTATTCGGATTACAATATGTCAGTGTGGCTTTCAATTTGCATATATGATACCGCGGAGAACGAAGTTATTCACAATTTCGCGGAATGTAATCCCTGGCCGTGTATATATGTCTATAGGTACCTGATCACCTACACATAGGTGTGTGTAAGCTTTTCGCTGACAGGGTCTAGTTCAACAGTTCGGATACCCGAATCGGAATCGCAAATTACCATTCGCTGTGCGAACGATTGTGGAATAGATATCGAGTTACATTGGACATTCTATTTCGGAAGTCTATTTTCATTCGACCGTAGTTTCGGGTTGAAGATAAATTACGATGTAACGTCATACTTTCCTTTGGCTAACAAGAAGGAGGCAATAATTGAAGTGGAGCAACGACGAGAGTGAAATTTGATGTAAAATAGCAAAAGAAAAAAATGAGTCGTAGTGTTGAATCGCGTATGCAATTCCATGTGATTGTAATCAAATTCCCTGTCAAATACACAATGGAAAATCTGTCCAAAAAAACAAGATAATAATAATGTAAAAAACACGTCGCCCGGATCCCTGAACTGAGAAACTGGGAAAACTAATTAAACTTCGAATAACTTCGAAGTAATTTTGACTTCTGTTTGATCCTTTGGCGTCAACACGACACATCAACGTAGGCGTTAGATTTTTCGAATATCATACTATTATACGTCTCTATATGATTTCCGTGAGAGGTAATGACAATAAGTTATTACTCGCAGCATCCGTCAAGATATCAGGTGAAGTTTTCATCCCGATTCCTAATAGAGTCTGTGAAAAGATATTACGTTGAATCTGTCAGAATGATATTAACTTATCTTCTCTCCTTCACTCTCTTATTTTATTTATTATTTTTAATGCAATTTTCTGTGAGTCTGCAGCCGCTTTCGTCAGCCCCGTATATAGTATGGTATATGTATGTACCATTGTCTATACGGCCAACTGTTGCTTCCGAGTTACCCAAAATTTATGGTAATAAAATACATGAAATATGTAAATAGTTCCTCGCCGTACCGTTATATTTTATTATTCTCGTTTTCCACTGTACCTTCGCACCCGCAAAAAAATGAACTTTCACCTTTTCAACACGTTTTTCATAGAATGAAGGTAGGTACACAAAAACGAAATAACACACACTGCTCGCCCTCTCTCTATATCTCTTTGTCAAAAATTTTACAGCAGTGTTACCATATATCCATTTATACCCTCCCGCTGGCGAGCCGGATTATCCAGAAAAAGAATTCACGCCCGCTGCTTTCAATCGGGAAAAAAAGAATTATAACTTATCAAAAACTTACTCACACTTGAATGCCAATAATTTAATTCAATATTCAGAATGAAGTTGTTTCGAAAATCTTCATTCGTCTTCTTATCGGTATAAGTTTTTTACCCATCTTGAAGTCACGCTAGTGGAAAATGAATTTTAAGAACAAGGGTAAGCACGCGTGCGACTCTAGTATCTACAATAAATAACGTTAATTACGATTCGAACTTGAAACAAACAATGAACAGCCCAATATCACGTGCTTCTCTTCCTCCTGCCACCGTTCGCCCCATTAACTCTAACGTCAAACTGACGTCAGACGTTATAAACTACGTCGAGTATATCGGACACGTGGTAAAGGCACCCGCGCGGTTGTGGATACAATAAGTTGTCCATCACTTGTCTAGAGTTCGGATTTGTCGGATAATATTCAACCTTTGCGAATAGCGTTTTGGGTTGATTGTTGCTAACGGCGTGCATAAAATATTACCTTACGGTTTTTTTTTTCTCTTTTTCTTTTTCTCCTCCCCCCATTACCGAGGAATAAAAATAGCGAACGAATTATTTTTACAAACGTTAGAAGTTCGGCTGAGAAATTTCTGAAAAGAAATAATTAACGCAGGGTGAATTACCTATGCGCGGAGTTAATTATTCACAACCTGAATCACAATCATCGCAGCACAGTGGTTATAAAAAATTCATGAAAAAACATTTTAGAGAATGACATTTAATCGACAAAAAAATTAAGCTAATGCGTATATTATGTAGAATGATTACTATACTATGAATTTAATTGATCAGCCTTAACGCGTTCGTTCATTAATATAATAATACAAGAATTTGACCAACAAAGCAATGGAAGCCGGAATAGACTCCCTAGATTGATCAGCCAATAGGCAAGGTGCTCCGACTCGATTTTAGTAAAATTAAAAAACGAAAACGAAATAGCATATGCATGCAAATATTCTCATATTCTCATATTTGCGTTATGTAGGTATCGGAAATTGGCGACGCGTGGGCGTTTCAAAAGAATACAATCAACGGCACTCAGTGACGAGCGATGGACCACCCTATTTTTACGTTTTTCCGTAAACAGATTTGAAAAAAGCCTGCAGTCGTAGACTATTTGCAGTAGAATCGTATCCGATGCTGTTTGATCGATTACCGGCTCTCTGAGTCGGACGTATATCTATTATACTATAGCCGCGCAAGAGTGAGGACGAAGTTAAGCTTTGGTGAGTAAAGTGAAATGAACTGAATAGATAAGAGATTATCACGGAATTAGAGAATTTTTTTTTGTCAGATCCGATCGCTAAACTCGAACGAAAACAACGATCCTGACTTTTTCCCATTATCGTTTTTCACTAACGTCCTGATGGCTCGATCCCTTTAACGGATGTGACGTCTGTCTCCATCCCATAATCGTTAAATTACTCAGCTGAGGCTCCGAAAATGTCGCGCGAATTTTAGATGTTAAGAAATTGGCTTTGCGGTCCTGCGCAGCTCCTATAGGAGCGACTAATTTTCTAACATTTTCCCAGATCTCCAGGATTTTCAAAGCTTTTCAAAATCAAGATGTCAGTCGTTGCCGTCGACGTCCTCAAGGGCAGACGGTCTGACGAACACCTGGTTCCTGGTATCTTGATTAATGATTTCTTTCCTTCGCTTGGGATCTGCCAAAATCTGCATATTTGTTGAGCAAGAAACGGAAAAAGGACATGATTCGAATCTCTGCATAGGAAGATTTCCAAATTCTACAAAAGTGAGATCAGCGGAATGGACAGAGCTCTCAGAGATTCATCGATACATCGCGGTTATTCAAGATTCGTCCTTATCCATACGCGTAGTAGAAAAGCATCATAAGGTTCCGAAGATGTTTGTGAAAGAAAATTGCAAATATCGGTTCATTGATTAGGACCATCAAGCTCCAATCACTTCGCCATAGTCCTCGTCGCTTTGACGACTATTAGGTTGTAACTCGGCGACGGTCGGTCACATTCAATCAGCCGTGACGATTCAATTGACAAAATGGCCAAAGACATAGTATACCTATATGCCTTTCTCTATTCGCACGTGCCGAAATAATTAGCACGGACTTGATTTTCGGAGTTAGATATCACGGATAATTGTTACTCCCTTTCATGAATATGGGTAGGTATGTGTTTCCATGCGCGGCATGAAATTGAAGAAGGAGATTGAACGAGGAAAGTTTCAGGATTAATGCCAAATTTGAGCTCTTCAATTCCGCCATTTTGCCAAAGTTTAAGCCCTTCTTTATTTGCCAACCCTGCACTGAGAAGTTTCGATGAATCGTTGACCCGACTCAGAGATAAAACCCAGAGATGGAACGAACAACACACAAGATTTTCGGTCGGACACAATATTGCTGTAAGAACTACGTGGAGAACAATCCCGGTGGAAGAATAACTTTGATGATTTACTGAACCCTGCGGATTTGGTACTGAGATCTTAGTACATCAAAAATAAATTATTTTTCCTTTATTCAAAAGGGAAATGAAATAAAGTTGAATCGAAAGAAAGAATGAGATTTTCCCTCTGACCCTATCGAATTTCCTTGCAACTTTTCACCTCCGAACTACCAGTTCGAAACATAATTCATGATTTTGGGTGAATATGTGGCATTCCCGGCCATTCCGACTCGGCCACGATCCCAACAATTTTCAGTTATTCTTACCTGTGAGTATGTTGTGATAAGTCTGAAAAAACAAAATTACACCATTCGCAAAGATTTAGATTCAAACAAAAATCAGCCACATGATCGATTTTGATGAAACTTACATTAGACAGTGAATTCTCTGTAAGAAGTCAAGAATTTCATATCTAGAGCAAAAACGGGCATGAATTTTGTTCGGGTACAGATACAGAAAAATTCATTGCAGAAAAAAAAAGAAAAAAAACTAACATGTACTATTGTGTACGATTTTATCGTACATATTGCAAATATCATCGCTGAAACGATTCATGAGAGCCCTGCGGCAGAATAGGTGAATCTCTTTTTTCTTTTTTGTTATTTATAGATTTTCGTGTATCCTCCAACCGAACTTTCGTGGTTTTAATTTGGGAAATGACGTGCTTCCTGCATTGTACAATATAAAATTTCGATGTAGTTCTTTTATGGGTGATGTGAAAGGCTACTCGAGCATCTCGACGACGTTTTTCAATCTTGAACTGGTTCGCGTCAGCGAATCGAGTTTACCAAGGATACGTTGCTATTCTGTGAACATGTGTACCCCGCACATATACACACTCGCAAACAAGTTTGAAAAAAGCTCTCACAGAACGTTATTTCGCTTGTAGTTTGCTCTCGATGTGATATACCTACAGACTGCAAGTCACAGCGAAATACTATGACTATCTACGTTGGTGCAGGTTCTAATAAAATCCGGAATTATTTTGACTAGGTATTTCGAACAAGTCGAGCACATTTACCAATAATATTGATTTAAAAAAAGACTGTCTCATTATCTGCTCCGTAAGTTAGATAGTAAATGAAAAATTCATTCAACATACATTTGCGTGGGATGTGATATTCCAAGACTCTATACGGACTTCGCGAAATTGCACCAATAACTCGATTAGTAGAAAGAAAGAATGAAAGAAAGAAGAAAATGTGTCTTTTTTCGTTTTGCTTCGGTGAAATTTCGCCAGAGCTGATCGTTTCATCGTTTTAAAAATTACTGAAAATTATCTAATCGAAATATTTCATTCTTTCAAAATTCAGATCATGACGTGATTATGAGTGTTGAAAATAAAAAATTCTCTAGAAGCTAAATTTTATGGAAAAGAATTTTCGATTGAATTTTTTTTTTTTTTTTTTGCTATTTTAAAAACGATAAAATCGCGTTTCCAAAAATTCCATCGAAGTCCCCTCTCAAATACATATGTATGTACATCAATACCTACAGGGGCGATGATATCGAAAGATTGCCTTTTATTTCCCAACGATTTTATGCATGAGTTCACAACCCTGAGTTCAACATTCCCACAGACAGTTGTCTCCGTAATGTGATAAGCAACGACATGTGATCGAATTCAAAGATACAGAAGATAGGAAGAAAAAGAAACACATTTCTTGTTACAAGGTAGGTGGATAGGTGGGTACTGTTATATTTAGACAATATGCCACCAGTTCTGAAGAGGGTCGTATAACACAACGAAGAAAGGTCTACATATCACAATGCGTACATCCCATGGGATACGACAGAAAAAATATATTACATAGTCGAGATAGTTTGATAATTCGCTGTAAGAATGATTTCTAATGTTTCTAATTCGACAAACGACGTCAAGTCGTATAATGTCGCTTACGACCCTCTGGAATTAGTTGACGTAATTATTTTCCATTCAATTAGGTCCAAAGGGTCGTATGCGCCAGGACTTACGACGTTCTGCGTTTTTACCCGGCCAATTTCCAATCCCAACGTTTTTGAACACATTTTGAGTTCTTACGCGTAAATACACAAATTATTAAGGAGAAAAAAAAAAAAATGATAGGACCTAAAAAAGACTGTGCGTGTGTAATAAAATGCCAAAATCTTACCATTAGCAGAGCATAGGGAGTTTCTGCCTTGAAACACATGAGGCGATAGATATTGGTGAGGATTAGTTGGCGTCGTCGGCGACGTCGGTGTCGTCGGCGACGTAGGACTAGGAACCGACGTAGCCATCCATTGAGGTACGTCATCGCGGGTGTCATACTCCTCCGAGGTTGTCCCGGGCAGCTCCTTCGTGACTCGAACCTCTATGCCAGCCGTCTGAAATCATATAATAATGTTCTTTGGTGATGATCCTGGACAAAGGAACCACCCCCGCGTCTCATCCCCGAATATATATACAGATATAGTCGCGACGCGATTCAACGATCTAGTGATATGCTTTCCGCGAACATTTTCACACCCCTGACGGACAAAGACGTTTGTTAAACGAATTTTCAAATTCCTAATATCCTTTCCGCCTCAAAATACACATTACATACATTTTTGAATGGTAATCGTTCCAACGCTGATACAATGAAGACCCTTTCTGGTTAAATTACATCCAAAACCCAAAGGACGTTGATTTTCTTTTTCTTTTAATCATCCATGTAAATTCAGTTTGAGTGACGAGGGTGGTTTTGCAGTAACATATCCAGGCTTCATATCAATAGCATTTCGATTGACTGAATCAGTACAATATCATTGCCGCTGTTGAATTGAAAAAGGTCAAAACCGCTGCCTCGGAATGCCATTATATGTACCTCGCAGATACCACGAGGGTAAATGTCTGGGATATTAGCCGACTGGATAACATCTTGTTGGTTGTTAGAGGTAAATTGCCTATGAAGTTGGAAAATAAAATATTATGCAAAATGCACAATCGTCAATGAAGCTTTTGAAGTATTCAATATTTATTCCGCTTCGAACCGTTTTCACGATAAAATTATAGAAATGATTAGGAAAATACTAAAAATTAGGAATCATCTAACAATTCATGCATTTACGCTGTGAAGAATTATTCTATTGATTCAGCTTCTTTCTCAGCTGATCATCACTGTCTTTAAACATAATTGAAAATTATTTTACATTCTCACGAACTTCGTCTTACACAGATTGATTGCAACGAAGAAAAAGTGTTTGTTGCAAGGTACAAATTACAAGGTACATTCCCTCCAAATTTGAAAAAGTTACGATCAAAGGTGCAGTGACCCTCTTTTTCTTCGGTGAACTCGATCTATCTAATCATAAGACAATGTCCATATAATCTTAATTATTTTCTATGTTATCAGTGAAAAAACATAAGTAATCAGGAGTGATGACGTTGAGTCATACATCGCTCAGTCAGGAAGCACTGAAACTTACGGATAACTACGTGTGTTAGGTTTACCGCAAATCGATACCACTCGAGTCCTTTTTACTATGAGTATAAACAGAGACCGATGTATAGAGTATGAGAAGAGAGTAGTAGAAGAGAATCAAGAATTATAATACATAGAAGGTTACACAGGCGTTTCCAATCCATTATCATCATTTGTTTATGTACCTATCAGCTATAACGCGTGGGTCTGTTGCTTTCTGATATCATGTGGTAACAATATTGATATGTATACGTATGTAAACCCGGTACAATTTTTAATTCAGCAAATGTAGAGGAAAAATGTTTCATGCATTAAATGTCTGGTTGATAAATTCGTGAAAAGTTCAGGCATCACTTTCCCGATGAGGAAAACTGCTCATTCAATTTCGTACAATACAGCTCTCACTCCTCCTCAATATATTCTTAGCAATTTTCTAGGCTCTAATAAATTCGACTTATTAAGTTCAAAAAGCACTTATCGAAGAACTAAGTGTATAGCTACTAGAATTCTACTAGAATTCTTTATTCCGAACGTCAACAAGTATTCTCTCATCAGCTCTTCCACTTTTCTTGTTTTGCGCGATTCTCGGTCTGAGCACATTTTCGCTCAAACTAAAACGAGGAACAAAACTTTAGCAGCAAAGAGCCCTCGGGATATACGGGGTACCTATCCGGGTTCTTGATTCTTAGTTCTTGCTTCTTGGTTCTAGGTTCTTGACTCGCTCGGTTCTAGATTCGATTGGAAATCTTTCCTAAGTGACATAAGATGTGATTCCTCGATCTTGAAGGCCCTTGAATAGACAAGAAAGAAACTCCATCCTTTTCATGGATATATTTATTTCGTTGAATACGTCTAAAAAGGATCATTTCATTTCCATCTCGTGTCAATGACTCAAGTCACGTTGAAAAATCTTCAAGCCACAGCCGTACGAAATTTGATGAATAGAAACACGAAATCATTGAACAGCTAAAATCAATTCTCTAGTAAAAGCGTTCCATCATCATATATCCAGTAATTTGGACTATGATAGATCGTAATTTCGGGCTGTTAGACCGGGTAGTAAATCGTATTCTGGTACCTCAATAACCCTTCTCGATTACCCGTCAACATGCTGTCAACATTCGGTATTGAATTCGAGAAAATTCAAGTAGAGAGAATTGGAGGTACAGGGTCTACGTTAGGTATAAATGCCATAAGCGAAATCGGCTCTGATCATTCGGAATCGAATCTCCATCAGACCGTTCGGAACTCATTGCCAGCGATTCTTCGTATTTCGCTAATATATGCGTGTATCCACGTATACAAAGATTCGCGACAGTGATTCATGACGGGAAATTCGCCACCCTTCGTAGATGTCCTGTGAAATTTGCCCGCGCTTGAAGACAGATCTCACAATGTTTCTGTATGAAAAATTTCAAGTCTGCAGTTGTAAGCAGGATCAGGAAGAAAGAAAAGAAAAATAAAACGAAAAAAAAATTATTCCCTAGCTGGCGAAACGATTGCTGTTTCCCTTCCCTTTCGTTTTTTCCATCATTTTTTACAAATTTTTCGGATATCGTTCTTCATTACAACATAATTCGAACGAACGAAAAACAGCAAGTACAAAGCCTAAGTATTAATAACGTGCAGGATATTGCCGAAGCTTTTACGTTTTAAAAAGACAAGCATACGCATATTTTTTCTTTTTTATTACATAGGGTACTGATAGGCACATATTTACCGGGTATGATTTATTGCAAATTTATCCCTATTTGGTCCATTATATTTACCTACAATATCCAAAACATCCGGTGCGGGGCCAGCCGTGCGGTGATAATTAAGTTCAATTATCAGGGTGTCCAGCGACTGGGCATTCGAAAATTCCATGAGCAATTCCGGGTTTTACAGAGAAATATATGTCATGTTTTTGCCAGGATGGAGCCCAGTCTTTTTCATTCATAAATATAAAATCTGAATCCTTTTCCTTTTCCTTACTGACTATAGTGACTGGCTTTCAGTTATAATCGATTATTCGGTTTCCTTGCAATGATGATTGGTACACTATCGACATGATATATTGGACTGAGACACGAAAAAAAGATAGAAAACTAAAATTTTCCAGCGTCAAATTCTCGTGTGCCCAACATTTATTTAGAATTAGCATATTCAAGTGCAAAATTGAAAATCTTCCAAAATTCCATCAGAATTCCATTAGAATTGAAACTGTGGAAAAAAAAATTCCCTGAAAATTTCCGGATTTCCAAGTTTTACCTGTCGCCGGATACCCTGATTACATACGAAGAATATACAGCGTTTAAAGAATTGCACAAAATTGCAAGAAATAAATTGACACAAATTATGATCTCCGGATCCATGAGTGTTAGACTCACCGTTGCAGGATCGAAAATACGGGGAAAAAAAATTGACAAAAACACGAAAATGCAATTACACCAGTCTGAGAAAACTGGGTTGCATAAACTACTATGATGGAGTTGAAAATGTTTTTTAAACCGCCCCTTGGCGAGCAACAAAAAGAGAAAATGGGTGATAAAGGCCAAGGTGCGTCAGATTCTAAAGACCGAGAGTCCCCCCAGGCGTGAGAATGAGAAATGTAAGATCCTTGGAATTGTGAGATAAGCTTTGGATCATTATGAAAAAATGGAAGTTGTTAAGAAGGAAAAAAAAATTGTCCCTGATTCTGCATATTCTGTGTAAAATTATATGTAATAAGGTCGAGTTCGAAATTGAGTTTAAATTATCAGCTGTGACCATGCTTCGATTTTGAGTAGTAATAACGCTCCCTGGTCAGACCGGAACGGTCAAGGTGTTCAAATTCTGTGGTTAGATCTAAATAGTTGGTCGAGGTATTTCGATACGCCCAAATTAAGCCAAGTATACTAGTTAGTACTCGGAAATTGGTCTGAACGAAAATATGTGGAATATTGATTACAGATATCCGTTAGAACGTCTCCGGTGTATGGAAATACCAAGGTCCGATGAGGAAGCTAAATTTTCCTGTTTTTGAATGAATCAAAAAGACAGTTTTTTTTAGAATACCGACGACACTCATACCTCGAACTTCATCACGAAAAGCATACTTTCGCTCTTTCCGTCATCCCTTCACTTCCCAAAATAAAGCTCGAGGGATAAGACGGTTTATTTTTCGCCCATAACGCGTGGAAACGAATCGCGTTCTGTTTCGGAAGAATGATTGAATTTGGAAGTGAAAAATTGCGGACATTTTAAAGTATTGGTTAAAATTACGAAAGCTTTCACGATCAGTAAACACAAGAACCCTTCGTAGGAAATACCGGAGCGGGGAACAAAACTCTAAAGGTAAAAAGGTCGCATCAATTATTTCCATTACACTTTTCCTCATCGAATTCAAGGTCAATATTAAAGATCTAAGAGGAATCATTGAAAAGTAAAATTCTTTGTTCCGGCCCAATTAGGGAAACACCCCTAAAAATTATCTGAAAAATATGTCTAGGACAACGTGCGTCCGAAAAAATTACTTTCTTACATAAATCGCCATTCATATTTTGACACTATCGAACACGTGGGATTGACATTTGATCAATCCCCATCTATGTATCAGCAATTATTCCCACATAACATATATGTATAATATACATTACACGTGTAGGTATTGTATTTTTTGAACAACTCGCTGCAGGGATGATTAATCATTGAGCTTCATTGCTAAAGTTAGCTTATAGGTACAATCTACGGTTTTTTCATTCCCACTCTCCACCATATCAGTAGGTAGATGACATCTGTCATTTTATGAGGCCACGAAGTTGGTTTTGGTCCCCAAACCACCTCCACAAAATTTCACTCCTTCTTCCTTGCACATCTACCCCTGCGTAGGGCGTACCAGACGATAAATAAAATTTATTATTCAGCATCAGTCATGTAATAAACCATGGAGGGTGTAAGGGGGCGTGAAAAACTGTTCAAAGTATCCGAAATTTAAATCGGTGCCATTTTTTCGTTGCTTTTCATTTCTTGTTTCATTTGTTAAACAGACGGATGGCTACAAATTTTTCGAGCGCAATCGAGCGCGGAGATCGAATAATCAATAGAATTTTTTTCGACGAGTTGGTTATTTGAAAGTTCTGATTTTTTTTTTTTTTTTTGAAAGTACGATTGTCTCTCTAGCTCGTATTGCAGTTCTAGTTTCTAAACTCGCGGGATAGATTCGTGTTGGGAAATATAGATACCTAGTGCAAAAACGAGGCGAGTATGAAAGCTCCGAATTAATTCTCTGCTGAATACCTATATACCTATACCTACTGATTTTATACGGCTTGATAAAAGTGAAAGTGAATATTATCTGAGGATTAATTTCTTGTATTTATCAAGCAATATAGGACTAACTGAACACTTCAAAACACCAAAGTAAACTTCCAAGTCGGTAAAGCTTTGGAGTTTGATATTTACGAGGTAAAATACCCCGCATACTCTTGAGTCGAGCTGACACTGGCAAAGGACGAAATACCTAAAGTTTTAATTGTATATCGATCAAGGGTGTTATTTCTTAAAAAATTTAATCCCCCCTTTCAACCCGGATTGTAATTATTATGAAACATAAAGGCGAAAGAATTGAGAGGAAAAAAATAATACTTTACGGAATATCCGGGTATATACTTATAAATAATTACTTATCGTATAGTTACGGTAAAAAGTCAAGAAATATATCGGCTAATAAACTCGAAGACTCGAAAATTGGCAATAAATCCTGACTGACAATGAAACGAATATTTAAGCCTGGGCCGATCCATGCGGTTCAATCGAAAAAGAAATCAGGAATTTCCTAATCATTCGTTTTCGATACGCATGTAGGTATATCGCATATCTCGTCATTACAAGACATTAGATAAGACTACGTTTTAAAGTGAAGAGTTTCAACGAAATTGAATGAAATTGAGTAAAAATAACCTTGCCTAAAGCTCCGGGTATCAAAGTGAAGCAATATAAGAGTTTACGATATATCTCTGCAGTGGAGGTAAATTCGATATAAGTATAGGGCTGGGTTGAAATTACAAATTTCAAAATTTGGAAATGGTATTTTCCCGAAAGTCTACGTAGCTGATCTCAAAAACTTCGAAACGAAGAACACCGGAGATGCAAAATTCCGAAAGCTGAAGATCCGAAAAGCACAACCTCCGAAACTTCAAATTCACGCATGTATTCATTCAGTGTTTAATAACTCGGGCTGTAGTGATCGAATCGAAATCAATAAGGAGTCAAATTAATCGTCTTGAGATATGCTTTTTGGAAAAAAAGTTTCAAAACCCCGTCAATTATTTATGACAGCATGAAATTATCGATTGAAGTGGACCAAATGGGTTTCCGTAAAAAGGATCTCGATAAGAACGAACTATTTTTTGTCTTCGCATCCTGAGGAATGGATCGAAATTTTTTAATTTTTAAGCTCTCGGGGGTCTGAACTTTCGGAGTTTTGAGCTATCTGCATTCCGACTTTTTCGAATTTTAATGTTCTGAACTTCAACGTTTGAAAAAATTCGGAATCTCCTCAAACGAATTCGCAATTTATACCGCTCGGAATTTTGGAAATTTGACATGTCAATCCAGCTCCATCATGTGCCACCTTATAAAAGTAATCGAATTAGCTAAAATCTGATAAAATAGGGGCTGTGTAAAGTTAACCATACTATAAATCAGTGAAAAGAAAGAAACCGGTTGAATTGAGAAACTGTGAAAGAATTAGAAAAGGATATAGGTAGGTATAGCAAAATTCCATGGCGTGGGAATTTTTCTTTCTTGAATCTTTATAGGATTACAAAGGTTCGTTTGCATTCCCCAATATTAGCGATTGTTGGCTCAAGGGATCCCGGAAAAAGGGAAAAAATCAGGCACATAGTCTGCGGATGAGGGAAATAAATATTGGAAAAAATAAGCGATGTGAAATGAAGAAGGGAAGATTTTTAGCTCGATGAATTATAACGAATCTATTGAAAGGAAATAAAATTCACGAGTGAATAAGCGCGAAGACTTTCACTTTCGTGACTAACCAGATGAAAAAAAATAAATTTTTCTCAGCCCTGCAGGCTATAAGCAGGATCCATACATCTGGAATATGAAACTTTTTATTTTCAAACATTTTCAACGTTATTCATGTTCATTGAGAGAAAATTTCAACATACATCGAGACGTAAGTAACCGTTCTTTTGTTATTTCTACATTATATCTCATACCCGCAAATCTCGACGGATCCTAAGTTGGTCCAAAATCGAAGAAAATTTTTTGATATTAAAAAATTGAAGAAAATCCATTACGATGAGATAACATTGAAGATAATTGCGGAATTCTAAATCGATGATAAAAAGTAAACACCATTGAGAACCGTGTAAGTCTACGTATTACAGTTGCACCCAAGTAGATGCAGGCATAAGTCTAACTTGGAAAACGTAAGCAATACCGATCTTATACAAAAATCTGAAAATAATCCTGCGTCAAGAAAAAATATCGCAAACAGCGTATAAAAGAGAGGAAAAAACAGCAAAAAAAAGGGATCTCTGAGGGTATAAAAACAAAGGCTCAATTGAAGCTTTTATAAAAGGTTTAACGAAAGGGATAATTAAATGGAAGAGATGATTGCCGGAAAACAGCCGATACAGCAAAAAGGAAAAGGCAGAAACAGACACAGCGACCCGATGCTGCAGGGGAAACGAGCTGGGGCCTGGCCGGGTTGGAGTTTCGAATTTGCCAAAGTTCCGAACAGTCGAAATTCCGAATTCATTTGAGACGATTCCGAATGTTGAGAAGCGTTAAAGTTCAAAACATGAAAATCCTTAAGGGTCCCAAAGAGCTAATGACCTACAAGTTTCCCGAAGCTTTGTTCATTTTCTAATAATAGAATAGATGATTCAGATCGAGTCGATGAGAATAAACGTAGAATGAAAAGGAACGAGAATAAGACTGAAATATCGCTGCTGAAGCGTGTGACGTGAGCAATAGAAGCGATAAAATTGAAATCCGTCAAGCACAGTCTTCCATTTCAGCAGGCGTCAAGACGCCGGCATTCCGGAGGTTGTAATGTTTAATCTGTCAAAAAAACGTGAAGAGAGAGAGAGAGAGAGGTGGTGTTCAAAAAGCGAAAAAATCGCAGATGGAGGATCGTGGATCTAAATTCTATAGCCAAATAGCTGCAGAGTAGAAATTAGGCGTCGACGTCGGTCTTGTATGTACCTAACACCGATTCATTCTTATTTGAGACAAATAACTCCGAGACAACAGCAAATAGTTAAACTATGAGATCGCAGACGGTATAAATCTAATAGTCGACGGGATTCGAGCGAAAAAGAGAGAGGAAAAAAGAAAGAGATAGTTAGAGGAACAAAAAAATAAGTAACGGACTCTCAATCCCGAGGGATTGAAGGGTAGTTCTTTTCCCTGAAGGTCTTATTCTCTTCCCTGATAACCACCAGCGAGTCTTATATCATTACCGCCTGTTCCTCGTCCGCGCCCTATACAAGCGGATGATGATAGGATGAAAATTCGTACCTCAATTCAATACTTCGAGAATCTAGACAATGCCTTTTTCCTCTAACGAGAAACAATAGCCAGACTTCATTGAGTTTCCCGTAGCTTCGAACCCCGGATCAAGGATCAAGGAGAAGTACCCGTTGCAAAACAGAAAGCCGAGTACCCAAATCAGATTTGGTTTCGGGGAATTTCCAAAATCCTTTCGACGAATGATGGTAACTTTTTGATGGATTAAGACAAAACAAAATTTTCGACTGGAAAATTCAACTACATCGTGCCAAATTCCATCTGTAAATTTCTAGAAATTTGCTACTAGCAAATAATTAGAAAGACTGACAAGAATCAGGAGAAAAATTATCCGAAAAAGAAGTGCGAATGGTCGATCCGTTTCTCAACTACATACTTACGTCGGAAAATCGAAAATCCCTAGTCTTTTAAGAGGTACCTATATATCAGATCCGTGAAAATATATATATTTTCGAGTAATATCCTCGGCTTGAGGGTTGAAAAAGTTTTTTCATTGCCCAGACAGGATTACGTGAACACGCGCAATACTATGCCTTTTTTTGGGTTCGATTCTACACGGGGATTATAACGAGATTTATTACTTTTTTATCCGGTTATTTAACCTCCGATCCTACGAGTCGGATTAAGATAAAAGATTATACGATTCTTGTAATGCGATTAGAATTTGAAAATCGGAGTAGGTACAACGCGATTCAGATTCGATGCAGTTCAATTTCTCGAACAATATGTAGATAGTACAGATACGAAGGGATTCTGTAATGCATATTCAGAGCGTAATCATCAATTAAGAAAATTTCGGGTCGTTTCTACCCTTCTTTGGATTTTCTTAACGGTTCTTTCGCCGTTCCTCGAAGCAGGTGCGGTTCTAAGGTTAAAAGTTTCCTTTTATCAGTTGGGTCAAATTCTATCCACCCTTATCGCGCTCGAGTCTCATTTTTCTTGTATCCAATACCGGGTGGAAATGGTTCGAAGTCTTCACCATCCGCATAAAATAATTAAAAATCGTGTTGATGTTTGAATTTATGAAAAAAATTCATCGATCCACAAAGTCTGCGCGTATATGGTATGAAGCCTAGAGACTTGCAGTTCAAAGAGGTGTCGCTCGCCGGTATAATAATGTACATAGTATTAGAGCACGTCTAAAGTTTTGAATACGAAAATAATTCGGGTCACTTTTCTTCCGACCTTGAAAAATGTCTAGACGCACGCAAAAAATGGAGTAAAAAACAAAAAAGGAGTTACAACCCGCCGTATGCCGGTGCGTGGGTGCAGAGAGAATATGGATTACAGATCGCTTGATCGAAATTTAAAAGAAACGAATTTTAATTAAACAACAAAAAAATCTGCGATGTCTGATCGCTCTAGATAACGAATTCATACGAATCAGTCAGCACACAACAGCCTTTTGTTGACGTTGAAATTTCGTTAACATATACATATAGACATACATATATAGAAAGCGGAAAATTGACGTTACGCATACTGTTGTTTCCATGGAAAAATTGAAAATTTACTCCAGCAGCTGGAAGGAATTTTACGCATGATAAAACCCTGAACGTCAAAGGTTAATCCAAATCCCGAATCGTTTTTCATACACAATACAGCGGAGCTGATTAAACAGGAAGTAAAATACGTTTTAATTAGGATATATCCATTTTATTAATCCTGCGTTATTATTATTTTATTAAATCGAGTAATTTCTTCAGCTTTTTTTCACTCAATTAAATAACAGATGGCGATACGTAATAAGAACAGACAGAAGCAATTGCGTAATAAAAACCGTATTTTTCAAACAACCCTTATAGAAACTCCAACAAGAAAATTATAAAACATGATCATGATTTATGTTAGATTGGTGGTGAAAAATTGAAGGGCAATTTTTTCCTTGTAGAAATGAAGTAGGTATCAATTAAGGGGACCAGTACAGCGACTTTTCGAGAAATTATCATAGTCCGAAATCAATTTATTTCAACCCCAAAGTTCATTTCACATCAAAATATTTTTCTTTTTCCAAATCATGTGTCGTAAGGATTTTAGAGCACCGTTCGACCGATTCAGGTCATTTTGGATTCATTTTCTTCAGAAAACAAATCCTCATCATGTGAATGTAGGAATTTTGAAAAATTTTCGTTTTGGCCAAGTTATTTAAGAAATGAGTGATAATAATTTTTGCAAATTTGGTAAATTGATCATAACTTATGACATAATTTTTTATTTTAAAATCCCTACATTCACAAAATGAGGAATGGTTCACCGGAGAAAATGAGACGTCAAGAGATTGAATTGGACCAACGGTGTGCCAAAATCCTTACGACACATGATTTGGAAAAAGAAAAATATTTTGATGTGAAATGAACTTTGGGTATGAAATAAATTGATTTCGGACTATGACAATCTCTCTAGAAGTCGCTGTACTGGTCCCCTTGACACGAAAAGTGTGAAAAGCTGTTCTCTCTATCAATTCCGCCTGAAAATTACACCTCCTCGGTTAATACGTACGAGGAAATAATTTCCTCGCAAATCAGGTCACACGATACTTTTACCCCACGTGGCCCTTGCTAATTAGACATCGGGCACCAGCCTTGAAAATCACCAACACCCTGACCTTTTACGTCCTAAAGTTTCAATGAGATATTTCCTCGGAGTCCCGTAGCCAATTTACTTTTGGTCGTAGTCCGTGCCTAAACCGGAAAGTAGGCTAATAACAGGAAGGAAAGCTTTCCAACATGACGAAAGGGCGACGTTGAACTAACAGGGAACCGGGGACCGGGACCCAGGGTGGTACATACACATAACTGTCTGGGATTCTTGATATTCAAACATTGCCTTTCGCTTTTCCGTATCTCGTTTTGAAACCCAGGGGAAAAACGTCCCGGTGAAGGCACATGGCACTGGGACCCAATGACTTTATATAAGTCCACCCACGTTGATATACCTACCCATCTGCCTACGCAGACTACCTGCTGCTTCGCACCGAGCTCCAGGAAGAGACTTTAAAAGGAAGCACCTCGCTTGTACGAACTATATTATATGCTGTTACTATTGTGTCTACCTACTCTATACGCTTACGCCTTTTTGGATATATCTACTCGGTTTATTAAAATTCAGGGAAATTGAGCTGGCAAAGGAAAAGGGATATGAATCGAGTTTCACCCTTTTATCCTCAGATTGGCTTGAATATTCGCGTTCCATATATTCCACGTAGTAGGTACCTATGTACCTACATACATATTGTGTAATTGAAGAAAATTTAACGCGAAACGCCGAAGGCGATGCATGGGTTTTAATCCGGACAAAGAAACTCGATCCATACGTATTCCATAATTATTATTATTCCAAAGCATGCTCATTTGTATGATGATATTATAACGTGTCTGATGTCATAAGATCGTAATTATTTTCCTATGAATTAACGCAAAAAATCTCGAGATATAGCATGTATATTATGTTGAAAAACGTAAAAATTAAAAATAAACCAAGTGCAGGAGGCATCATGAATTTTATTACCATTTCAGATTTTCTGTGAATAAATAGTATTTATCGCATGCCTTCGCCGTATAGTAAGCCTTACTTGCTTATACCTTATACCGTGAATAAATATTCCTTGGCAAACGAACTTTTTTATTTTTCATTTTTCTTCATTCTATTTTCTCGATTATTATTCAATTATTTATTGATTACGCTCAGGAACGGAGAGTGAAAATTTTCTGCAAAATGAGTGAGTCGATGATCGAATAAGGTGATAATAGAATTGGCACCACCCACGCACCCCTTGCAACAACGTCGAAGAAGCGCGAAGAATTCATTTGCGATTTTTTCGGTCGTATACCTCTACTATCTCGATCAGTGATATTTCCTCAGCCTATACAATATTGAATATACCATACAACTAGTCAATACGAACTGTAAAAATGAATAAGACTAAAACTTTTCAAGTTAAAACTGAGGAAGAGAAAGGGGGAGAATGAGAGAAGGGAGGAAAAAGCTTGAAGATCGATTCAGTGCCCGTAAAGTGTTTCTTCTTCACCTTTTTTATTCTATTTTAATGTTATTTCCCTCTTTCTCTCTCTCTCTCTCTCTCTCTATTTTTTCTCTTTTTTTTCTCTCTGCAATCGTTGAAGCAATCTCAAGCCGAAACCAGAAAGAATTCCACAAGATGAGCCGCCGCGCTGTAGAAGCTCAAGCAAAAATGATGAGCAGCAAACAGTCACGTTATGTGCTGCTATGTTAGGTATGAAAAAATGTATGTAATATTCGCCCGGGGCAATGTGACGTATCTCAAAGACGAATAAAATCCGCGAATTTATACTATACATATACATATACTATGAACGTGTATGTGCATATTGGAAAAACGGCGAACCTTAACGTTAGCCTTAAAGGAAGCGGGCATATAATCATCGACTTTGATCTTGCGGGGAAAAAAGGTACAGAACTGCCTTCAGCTATGCTAATTATTTCAATGAGGGAGAGTTGAAGTTTCGAATTTTAATACTGCCAACTCACAGTTTTTAGAAAGTATATTTCCCCCGAAAGTCCGCGCATAGCTAATTTAAAAAACTTTCAAACGAAGAATACCGGAGGTTCAAAATTCCTAACGCAGAAGATCCGAAAGGCTGAAGCTCCGAAACTTGAAATTCACGCATGTATTCATTCAGTGATCGAATCGAAACCAACAAGTGGTCAAATTAAAATAAAAATGTCAAAATCTTATCAATCATTTATGACATCGTGAAGTGATCGGTTGAAGTAGATAAAATGGATTTTCGTAGAGAGAGTGAATCACATCCTGAGAAATGGACCGAAATTTTCAGATTTTCCTAGGCTTTTGGAGTTTTGAGCTGCCTGCCCCATCCGACCTTTCGGAATTTTAGTCCTCCAAATTTCACCGTTTCTGGAACCCCGAAATCGACTCAAACGAATTCGGTGATTTGACCACTCGGAACTTCAACTCAGCCACATTTCAATGTTCTGTAATGTACTGTGTAAATCTAAATACTTTTCGAGATAATCATCTCGCTAAACTTTATATAGATATGCTCGTGCCATTTCATTCGTTTTTCTTCGACTACTAGGCAACTGTTCTGATCATCCTGAATCCCTTTATGTAGGATTTCAAACTTTCCGAATAGATATCGAATGCGGAGCAGGTCTTTTCGCATATATAGAATGAACGCGATGTGACACCTGTGGCGTCGAAAACTTCCCACAACGTTCTATTCGTCCATTGAATTTTTAAGGAAACTATACGACCCCTGCGCTTTCTCTTTCGCTCAGGTATCCAATCTTTAGAGTTCAGACTACCTAAAGTCTAGTCTCTAATCCCTGCGAAGTGTTTCAGTTAAAAATTACCTCACCCTATAATGCTCTTAGAACCCAAGTAGTTACCTACTTATGAAACAGACTGAAGATCTCTAGCTATCTGCTATATAGGCACGTGATGGATAATTACACGGTATATATATATAGTCGGACAGACAATAGGCTGTGTAATAATTTGTCGAAGATAGAACGAACTTTGACTTTGTGTACAGGTAAGGGAAGATATTCAAACGGCAGAGTGAGAAGAAAATTAAAAGTTAGTGGTTAAAGTTATTAACGAGCCGTTGAAAACTTTGAATTTCATGGCATTGGAAGCCAGTGAGTATCTCTTTACATTATCATTATACTTATTATATGATACCTCGCAATTTGGGTTGCTTCAATACATAAATAGGGAGAAAGGAAAGTTCAGAAATCCTGTTATATATATAAGATTCGATAAAATATTTTTTGGGGGTTTGAATGGCTGATTTCATGAGAGACAAGGCTATGAGCTCGAAAAGGGTGATTTTTGTGACATAAGGTCGTATAATTTTTTTCTTTTTTTTGACATATACTGCAATTCGCTATAAAATTCGTAAAAACCTAAAAGCTAAAGGTCGCATGTGGGCAGAAACGACTTTCCGCTCCTATGTTCTTACGACAACAAAAAATCAATGCTTAACAGACGTATCTATCTATAATACGACCTTCTGCTTTCAAGTTTTCCGTTTTTTTTTTTTTTTTGTCAATTATAACTATTTTTCTGTTTGCTTTTAATTGGTAATTAAGTCATTTTTTAAGCTTTCTCTAAAATTTCAAATACATTTAAAAGACGAGAAGACCCTATGGAGTCTTATAAATTTGTTAATATGTAAAATTTGTATTATTTTTTATATTAGTTTTAGTTATTTTGTTGAAGTGTGAATTGATGTAATAATACCATTTACACAATTCAGTTCTCTTCTTTCTCATTAATTAAGAAGAAAAGCAACATACGTGGTAATAATAAAATCTTGTTTTCATTTTTGGATAAATCGAAGCGTACTTTAGGAATCGAATTTAACATTGATTGATAAAATCAAGTTTCCATCAGACTAACGTTTTATACAGGTAGTTTAAATATCGCAGATTTTTATGATCCGATCCGCAATTTTCAACTGTACATCGCGATTTCGTTTAATTTATTCGTCGCAGTTATGTTCAGTTCTAAATTCCACCAACCATGATGAAAAAAAAAAAATCGCAACCCTCGGTTTTCACCGACGATTATACAACGCAATGTCATTAAAAAAAAATCATAATAATCATAATAACAACGGTACGCGCAACAGATGGCAGATTCGAAACCCCTGCAGAGAAAAAAATCGACACGACTGATTGGCATGCAGGGCAAGTTTCTCTTTCGGGGAAAAGTTACAGAGTAAAGTTTGGCCGCAGAAAAAAAAATAAAAAAAAAAAAAACAAAATTCAATCTCTATCGAAACTTCAAGTAAATCTGGAATAAAAAAAAAAAAAGGACAAAATTAGTTTCCAGCTACTGTCTAAGAGTATTTTTTTTTTCTCCACCTGTTCTCCTCTCAAAAGATTTCTTTTCATGAATCGCGTGCTTTGAGAACATAATATAGATATCTACTGAACTTCTGCACGCACGAATATTGGAAAAAGTTTCTGGGTTATTACTGTCAGACTGCAGATCATCATCTCCTCTTCCTCCTCGAAGAAGAAGTCTGTAATAAAAATCTGCAGAATATAATTTTTTTTTCCGTTTTTTTTTTTTTTTGTTTATAGGTATAAAATTCATCGAATATCGTTCATTGTCATTCATTGACTCAGAATTTGAACTCAATTATTATCACATATTATACATATGTACCTAGTCGAGGAAGAAAAAAATGAACAAATTGAAGAAACAAAACAGCGTCGTTGATTACCCGAATTACCTTCTGGTATCGCGTATAAATGTAATTTTATACCTCTAGTGTGTAAACCAGCCTATACAGAGTGATCCGCAGGCGATCTTTCGAGGGTAGATTCCCTGTGAAATTCTAAGACTAAATTTCCTTTGCCACAAATTCGAGGGCCCAATATTTTCCGAGCTACGAAAGATCTTAGTTGACCAATCGTAGCACTTATAGGTGACGCAGACAGGGCTGCGCATGAGCGGAAGCTGCGCAGTGCCCTGACTATGCGACATTGCGACGTATACACTCTGCGATTGGTCCACTGAGATCTTCCGTAGCTCGGAAACTGACGGTCCCTCAAATTTTTGGTAAAGGAAATTTAGTCTTAGAATTTGACGGGGAATCTTTTCTCAAAACGTGGCTCGCTGAACGTGAATCACCCTCTATACACATCAGCTAAATGTATGCACAGCACGGCAAAGGGAACCCGAAACAGCCTTCTACTTTGACGATGAACTCGGTGTGGCTATGAACCAGTAACTGGCCGGAATATTTTCACGAGAATTTCATATAGAATCCTGAAGATACAGAGGTTAACGTATACACGCAGCGTTGTCACGAACGTGCGTAATCTAGACCGCATCAATGATCCTATACATACCGGGTTCGGATTATTCCGAGTTCAGAAATCCCTCGCAATTTCTTGCCTCGAATAAATTTCATCTGAAACAACTTTCGGAGGCCATAAGATAATTTTTTCTCATTCGCCAATTATTATCGTTTCGTGCGATATATTTTTGATTTTCTTTTGCATCTATCTCCGGATGATTTTTCGTGCGATCGCAAACTCTCCGAGATAAGTAGAGGTAGGTATAGGTTTTATTTTTAGTATACAAAGGGTGATTCTTCTCCACCCCAACTGCGCAAGGCATGTACCTATAAATTCTCATCTCAAGGCCACCCTTTTTTCACAGATACACCTATAGGTAATATACTCATTACTCTCACCGAAAACTTTAAATTCTTATATTATTTTTATTTCTTTACCTACTTATTAACTTTATTTATTTATACACCGAAGCTGGAATCCTTGTTCTATTATCTACCGCACGCAGTTTGAAGAAAAAAAAGGTAAAATTTTGAGTGCAGAATAAAATTTATACCTCAAACCAAATTTTGAATGTAATGAAGATTATATCCCCGTTGATATATGCGTGCGTTAGATGTATTATAGGTTGTTACCTCAGGATCTGGTTCACATCAGCAATAAACTAGGAGGTGGTAGCTGTTGGGTAGCTCTTCGCACGGGTCAACCAGTTTGCAGCATCGTTAGCCCTCACTGCGTGGGTGGGTATAACAACGAACACGAACAGGCATATACATATAATATGTAAACGATGCCATACGCATACGTCGGCATACCCGATGTCTGCACGGTGCGAGAACGTCATAGGCTTCTGGTTCCTTACCCATAATCTATGATTATGGGAATTATATCGAGGGCTTAGGACCAGAAGGGCGTGACCCACATTTTTTCGACTTTGTTGAATTTGTATAGGAGCAAAAAGTCGTATTTGCCTGACGTCACCGAAATCGCATTAAATTATTGGACGGGTTGAAAAGCTAGTTTAATTACATTTGGCCCCTAATCATTGGTATTCCGCAATGAGGTGCAGGCATTACACCTGGCTATTGAACAGATTGAATTTTTCATTTGTTTTTCAAATCAAGCCCAGAGTACCAGACCTTGACCGTCAAAGGATACCCTGCGATGGATTAGCGAGCTTAACGACGAGAACAAACAGTTTTAAATTTCAGGAAGGTAGGCTATACGCAAGGCTGACTACGTCGCCTCGCACCTCGCTTTATCGAGACCTTAATTAAACCCCGTTAATTTACTCTGACAACGGTTGAATTTAGGCAACGATTTGTTTAATATGTTGAGATCCGATAACATATATATGTATATATGCCTGAAAGTGTCTGTTAAAAATGAAAATAAAATTAGCAGGGAAAAAAAGAAAGAAAAAATACCAGCGAGCGTCGAATGATTTAAAAATCATAAATAAAATTCACGCACCGCGTTTCCCCCGCAGTCGCATCACTTTGATCGAGAGTTCTTCTTTAATATTCTGTGAATATAGGTATAATATATGCCTATCTGGAAGTATACAATATACCTAGCACAAAATTTTACCAGTCAAAGAGGTCGCGCCCCAGGACACATTTCCCGAAGTGAATAAAAAAATTTAATTGCTTTCTATTTACGCTTAATTGATTCCGACGACACCCGTCCTTTTATTTTCTATCACAGGGCCTAAAATTTTTTTTCATATTTTATTTTTTATTTTTTATCACATTACAAAACATACGAATGAAAACCTCCCAAACAAAATATTAACAACCCTCCAGCTCAACGGCACGTCTAATGAAATTTAATTTCGTATATGTATAGGTAATGGTTTCCAACATATCAATCACATGTCAATGTACGTCTTGAACGCTTTAGCCCGAGGGATTTCTTTGGCTTTTTTTTTTATTATTTTTTTGGTGGTGGTTGAAATCAATTTTCAATTTCGTTAAAAAATTCTTTAGTATGTCAGGGATTAATTTTGTAAATTATATAGGTAATATTTTATATACTCTATATATTATTCCGATAAATGATAATACATGCAAAAAAATTGTATTTTTCATTTTTGTATACGGTTATATGAATTATTGCATCTAAAATAATGTTACATATCATGATATAACACGGAGACATCTGGCAGCTGTCGAAAACAGATTTGCTGACGTGATACAATCGGTGTACGATCTAAAAAATGTTCATTCTATCCATTCAGCGAAATAAATGATATTCAAAAACATCTGTAGGCATAGATTTGCAATTCACGTGAATAACTTTTTACAACAAAATATATATATACATGTATAATGAAATAGAAAAATCATAATAATAATAACGATTCAATTTATGTGCCAGTCAATTGTAATAGGAACAAGGAAGAATGAAGGTCCTACAACCATTTGATATTCATTAATTCATATAATAATCATGAAAAATTATTATCGAAAAAATTTAAGTGGATACTGCCTATAGGCATGTATACTACTACCTACTACTTGTGAAAAACAAATAGCCTAATTATCTTCAGTTTGGGGATGGAACGTGACGATTCGTCGCTCTTTGTATAGACCTTTGGTTTATCAGATTATGGAAATTGGAGAGAATATTAAAGGCCGTATCCCTGAATGTATGTACACTGTACGGTATATACCTAGTCCTCATTTAGGGCTCGGGTGAATTTTTTAGCAGGCGCCCCCCAAATCGGCTTCAAATAATTCAAAAAGAATTCCCTAATTTTTTCGGATTTTTATTTCAACTCTAACCCCTCTCACCTACAGGGTGGCTTTCCCTATTTTATTGTAACAGTATAATAATCTCCAAAAAAATCTGTAACTGCGAGATTTTAGTGAGTATCGATGCTTCTATCTGATAAAAAATTCACATCATCATACCAGGCAATCTAGACAAATAATTGCATTCCCTCTAAATCTGACTTTTCTTTTCAAATACAACAAAATACCGTATCTAATTATGAAAATGATCAATGTTTCGTATTATTTTTATCCCCTTCAAAACTTGTCCGAGCCCTAAATAAGGACCGCCCTCATGTACATACTTGAAAATCTGTTGCTGAACTAATGAGGAACTAATTGTGAGGAAAATAATCAGACACGCACAAACGAGTGACGGATAAAATGAATATCGCTAATAATCAATCTCCATTTCCATATAGTTTATTCGTGTATGTTAGGACGTATCGGGGCAAAATTTTTCATTTTTTCATTCCCTCCTAGGAAATTTTGAAAAATATAAAAAAAAAAAGGAAATTGTAAGTTTTGCCATTTAAATGACATGCTGAAGACACGATCTTTTTTCTTTCAGCTGGGTTTGATGATTAGAGATTTCGCAGAGTGCTGTTTTATAGAGGATCAAATTCTCTGTAAAAAGTATTCCCTGATTTATTTTCATAAATTTAATAGTTTAGCAGTGACATGCGGTTGGAGGTAACCTTCCACTACCGTTGGATTTGCAGACTTGGTTTTCAGACATTTTTTGCAGAAAATTTATGTTCACGTAAAATCGCACTCTGCGAAATCAAGTACCATAAAACCCAGCTGAGTAATGACGATTGATTGAAAAAAAATGCGTATATCCTTCCTATATACTGTGACATGCAAAACGCCAGGGATACCAACCCAAAATTCGTTAGCAGCAGTTTAGTAACTTACTATATTTTTCCTAGTAAAATTACTAAAAATCTAGTGATGTCCAGTAAAAATCTAGTGATTTACTAGTGATATAGTGATTTTACTAGAAACATCTAGTGAGTTACTAAACTGCTGCTAACGATTTTGGGCTGGTAACCCTGGCGTTCCGCATCCACAGAATATCACGGTATGTTATTTAAATGGGGAAACTTACAAAGTTATAATTCATTGAGCGCTACCTTGTGAAATGCGTTTTTAACGCTATTTATTCGCGAACATTGTTTTTAGGCCATATTCTCGAGAATTTTTATTTCGTAGTGAAAACAAAGATAATATTCCCCTCAAAAAACAAGATCAGAAAAATAAATAATAATAGATAATAAAAACGCGAATGATATATATAATATCTTTGAGTCTATCACTTATATATTTATACACAGAAAAAACGAGTTGTACCAATTTGAATTGGTCTAAAAAAAATGTTTTTGTCCCAAGAAAAATTTCTGCAAACGCATTGGAAACCGAAATTATCTTGAATCAAGTCAAAAATGTTCTCGAACCAAGAAAACTCTCTTGGATCGAAGAAAGTTTTCTTGGTTCGAGAAAATTTTGTCTTGATTCAAGATAATTTCGGTTTCCAATGGGTTTGCAGAAAATTTTCTTGGGCCAACAATTTTTTTTTTCTGTGTAGGTATATATAAATCGTCATTCCGTAACAAACAACGGGCGACTTCGATTATCTTACGTCATTTCGCCTGTATAACAGAGAATAGGAAAAAAAATTCAAACGTATAAATTTAGCTAATAATTGTAACCAAGTAAGAATCTACGGGATCCAGGAACTAATTAATTACGACGTTGAGCGTTACGTGAATAACGCGCACTCGCAGTCTACGAGCAATATCGCGTCTTCCCCAATGCGTTTTTTCTTGTTTTATTCATTCTTTGCCGCGTTTTTTGGTCAATTTCGGAAGACGTTTTCCTACGGAGTTACAGAAAACAGGCGATAAACTTCTCGAGTTTTTCTCCTCAACGTAAGGGCCTTTTTACTTATATCTGACTCGAAAAGCTATAGTAATTTATCACAATCTACCCTAAGTTTAGGGTAAGTTTTTGGTAATTATTATTCACCACTATGATGAAACCCTTTCGCTGAACTCTTACCGGATAACGACGAACGCTAGTCAATCATAACGTTTTTTCAAACCTGCACTTCGACTGATTGAATCGGTTTGTTGAAACGCGACATAATTTGAAAAATAGCCATTTTCAGGTAATGAAATTCTCGTTACGGAATCTATTACGTTATCTAGAAGTATAAACGGGAAAGAAAAAGCATCTCACATCATCTCACAGCTGAGCAAAAGCCACATTATACGGTAGCTGCAGAAGGAAAAAACAATACATACCTACAAGTTCTTAGAACGCGGCTGTGTTGGAATTCCGAATTTTCGAAGTTCCAAAGGGTAAAAATTCCGGATTTGTTTCAGACGATTTCGAATTTTCAAAAACGTTCACGTTCAAAACATTAAAATTCCGAAAGGTCTGAGATCAGAATGACCCGTTTCCATTCTGAAATCTAAACCTGAATCTGGGTAGGTACTATATAGGTACTACTCGAGCTTGCACAGCGAATAAAAAAAATCGGTGCGATCAAAACCATTCGTGTTGTAAATTATTGCAGCTATTACATAATTATGTGATGGGTAAGGCATAAAAAGGGTGGTATTTTTTTTTTTTCTTCTTCTTCTTGTTTCAATCATGATTACCAGGCCTAGATTTCCGATCTATAAATACGATCCTTCGTACATACATACGAGCAGGATAAGAGGGAACTAAAACGAAACTGACCTTTATCACGGAAAACTGCACCTAGGTACTACAAATAATCAATGAACATCCAACGGTGCTGAATAAATTATCCACCTGCGATCAAGGAAGCATCTTGATTCTTGGGTAGAACGCAGACGCGAGAAAAGACAAGGGAGAGAAAACGTGCGCGAGGCAATTTGGAGCTCAACTTGTCGACAAGCTAAATAAGCGAAGAAAAAGAACTCTTCCTTACTTGAGTTTTTTTCTTTTTTTTTTTCAATCTCCTCTTTTCCATTTTCCACTCGATATAGTTAGCTGTATCTAGGTGTACCTGTTCTCGGCAATTTACCTCTCTTAATGCTTATACTACATAGTTTTAAATCAGAAGGTTTATTCCACAATTCGCTTCGCTAATTACTTTTCAAGCTTACGATTAGATGTATAATATCTCTCGTGATGAAGGTGTCTGAACGTGACGCTAATTCTTAACACGGGTCATCTCATAAAAAAATTAAAATTCATAATCCTTGCCCCCCTCCCCCCAGGTCAGGATTTCTGATGAGTTAATTTCTGGCCAAAACTAAAGTTTCCATCATCTACCAACCCCCACACATATAAGTATAATTAACAAAAACGATGCGAAACCCCCTTCAGAAGTCTAACCAGAGATCTCTGGTCGTGGGGATCGCCATCATCATTTACATTTTACGTCGTCACATCACGAGTGACAAGCTATTAAATAATCGCTATGAGAAGAGCTGCTTGTTTACAAGATAATAGGGTGGAATATTAGGGTGGTCCCTAATTTGATCATTTTCGAATTTCAATGCTCCCATGGGCTAGGACGGTTCCAAATATATACAAGAAATGTAGCCAAAACTCTAGCTTCCTATCTCAATTCTAAGTACCATACCGCCCCAAAGCCTTAGAATTTTCCAATTTGAATAAAACATGATTTCTGACATTTTGCGGTTAATTTTTTTCCTCCCTATTGCGGTACTATAGTTCCGCAAAAATTTCAAACTTGGTACACTCCTTACCTGTAGGTAGTAGGTACTCCATGAAAATTCGACAGATTTTCAACGATATGATTTTCGAAGTTACAGCACACCGAAAAAAACTTCTTATCTCCAAATTGTAATGAATAAAATTTTCTCGTTAAAAATCTGTAATTTTTTTACGGGTACCTATACTACTGTAGGTGAAAAGTGTGCGGAGTACCAGATCATTCGAAGCAATAATGCGATAGGAAGTGAAAAATAACCCCGCATGAGTACTAAAAATCGTGTGTTATTTGAATGGGAAAATTCGAAGGCTTTGGGGCAGTACTTAGAATTGAGATAGGAACCTGGGGTCTCGACTAGATTTTTTTCCTGTATATTTGGAGATGTTCTGACCCATGGGAGTATTGAAATTCGAATACGACCGAGTTATAAGAACCACCCTTTTGAGGAAAAAAAAAATGCTGCAATGCATCAGGATCGAAATTATTTCAAGATATTGGAAAGATAGCTAGCTACCTGCTTTAATATGGTATAATACAAAACTAGATGGTACATAAGTGCACGTGTAGCAACAAGGCTTCATTCTATGAGAAGACAATGAACATCTTCTTGTTAGTTAACAGAATAGACGACTCTTTGTTGTCAAAACGTGATGAACCCGTTTCCTTCCTTCTCTCGGTTTATCCTCGAGTGAGATTTCTCAGACACTTTGTCTGACGTACAAATATAGCAATCTCGTAATTGTAGTCTGCAGTAATATAGATATCCGACTGTTCAAAAAGAAATTGCGAGGAGATACGAGGAAGATGATAACGTAGGACCTCAAAATTTTCTTTTTTTTTTTTGTACGCAATATTCTCAATTCTAAATAAATATACCAAAAAAATTTGTCCCACGTTTCGATACGTACCACGTAGGCCAGTACGTCTCCAAATAAATACGAAAAAAAGAACGTAGTCAAAACCCCAGGTTCCTGTCTCAATTTCAAATACTGCCCCAAAGCCTTCGAACTTTTCCATTTAAACAACACACAATTTTTAGTACTCTGGGGTTACTTTTTACTTCCTGTCGCATTATCGCTTCAGATAATCTGAAACGCCGCACATTTCTTACCTATAGTAGTAGGGGAAGGTGGGGTAAGACGGGGTCGCGAGGTAAGATGGGGACCCAAGCAAAACCTATGTTCCGAAGGTGCCATAAATATACTGCTAATGCTATTTAACGCCCTTTTTGGGAAGTTATTCAGTGCCATAAATACAATCGTCGAGATTGTGCACTTCGTGATTTGGTGATTGAATATTTATTTTGTTGCTATTTGATCTAATTTTTGAGGTATATAAAGTGCGTGACCGTTCAAAATACATGGCGTCCAATATCTAGGAAACATTTTTTTGTCTGGGAAGCTTTATTCTTACTATGATAAATACAAAAACTCACTCCGATGGGTTTCGTTTCATAATCTCAATCGACGCGGTCCATAACTGCCCAGTTTGCAAGGGGTACCCCGTCTTACCCCATGGGTTAGGCAAGATGGGCATTTTGCACTCTTTCAAAAAAATTATTTTTTCTAGATAAAGAATTACATTTTTCGTTTTGTTTGATTAGCATTATTTAGAAGAAAGAATGATTATCACTTAATAAAAGTTTCCAATTTGTGCGATTAAAATTTGAATGTTTTTTTGATTTAATACCTTAAGGTCCCCGTCTTACCCCACCTTCCCCTACAGGTATCCGTAAATAATTTACAGATTTTGACCGACAAAATTTTATTTATCACAATTTGGAGATAAGAAATTTTTTTTGAGTTTTTTTTTTTTGTTATCGATTTCCAGCTGAGGTACCCGCTTTGTCCCGGACATACATACATACATACATACATACATACGTGTAGTGTGCACGAGAGGATCCATATATGTATTTTATATATATATATACGAGCAAAGGGTGAAGGTTTGAAGTAAATCCCTTGGCAGGATCCCCAAGTCGAGAGTATTGTTTACTTATTATTATTATTCAAACCTTGTAGACTATTATAATGGGAACCCTCGTGTTACGTGCTTTGATTTTCGCACGTTTCGTAGATAATAAAGTAGCGTAAACCACGAGTTATTAAACTCTTTGTAAAAGACTTTGTGTGCCGACGTAATCACAGCTGAAGCGTAGCCGAGCTACAAAAGGGCCGAGGGCTGTTTTGAGTCGTTATAGTTTTTTAACTTCAAACCATTGTCCGTTAAAGCGGTCTGCAACAGATGTACGATTTGCGAATCGTGAAAATATACCTACTACGTAATGGCTCACGCGAAAAGAGAAAATCCGATAATCCCGAATGAGTTCAAACTTCCCTAATTCAAATGACGTGATGAACATTTTTCGGGGGTTGAACCAGAAGATGATTCTAAACAAATGAGAAGATGCCCTAGAGATGCACTAGGCAAAAGGGCAAATCTCTTTGCACTAAAAAAGGAAACGCATCGAAACCGGACCCAACTATTGATAAGACTTTTATACTTACCTAATCAAATTCACATGTTACATATATATAAGTTACATTTTTGTCGAATAAAAGTAATACACTATAACTACAATAAAAATCTCCAAATGACATTTAAGTCATTAATTCATTTCATATTCGAAACCAGAGTAAAACATATATTTCTTACTATCAGATTACGCACAATTCTCTACACCTATTCAGAGAATTAATTACGTTCTTCATTTTCTGTATAGCTTCGATGCCAGATACACAGTCTCATTGCACAATAGGGATACAGCTTTCTACTGCACGTAACTCGATAAAACAATGCCTATACCTATCATCTCGGAATCCCTGTACCATCTATTGAAATCAATCCTCTTCTCTTCGAGGTTCTTTGTGCGAAGAGAATGTCGGTTGCTGCTGTTCCACGGCCGTATACTTGCAGTTATACAACACAAATCGTTACGTTGCGAACTAATCAACCTGCCCCATTCATATTGATAATGCGAGAGACCGTGTACCCATGGGGCTACTTTACGCCTGGTCAAACTAATTAGAACCATTGAAATGACCAATTTTCGATAAATACTTACGTAATTTTCGTTTCGAATAAAAAAAATTGTTTGAATATTATATATTAAAAATTATGTTAGGTATAGGTTCATATGAAATGTTGATTTTTGTATAAAATCATCCAACTCAATAACAAATTTGGGTTACATAAAGATTGAATATCATGTCTCAAGTTTATGAAGGGAATTTAGTATCCTACTTTTCTGAGATTTAAGAGCGCCCCCGCGTAAAATTTCGGAGGTGATGTCCCACTGAAGTAGAGAATATTTTTGTTCGAGTGATTTTTCTGAGAAAAGAACGTCTTTATCGGCGAAAAAAAAATGACAAGAAATGGAACGAAAACGGAAACGATAAAGTGATATCGTATACACGATATTAAATTTTCGAGTTACTTTATCCTCGTAAGAATAATTGATTCTTGATTTTATACGGAGAAAAACGTCGTACATACGAAAAATTGTGCAACTTTCGTGCAGATTATATTTTCTAAGCTAAATAAAATAAGTACCCACACACGAGTCATTAGCACCTTTATCAAACAGTTTTTGAAATATAAAACCAATATCTAAAATTGTATTCGATGATATTTGATTTACCATGAGCCAGCTCTGCTTTCAAAATCTATCTACATACTATGCAGCTATCCTGGCATCTATTTTTACAAGAGGGGATGCCCGGGCGAAGCGAATTGCCCGGGCATTGGCAGATAACGAATAATTATGGCTGTTTTCACTCATACCTCAGTTAATGACTGCAGGATTGTGAAAATACCTCTGTGATAAAAATCATTTTCAATCTAGTTCAGTGTGTAGATATGCGATTTTCTTTCCCAGTCATTTTGAATGTAACAAATATTACTTGATAATAAACGCTATAATCATTAAACTGCTGCATTGTAGGATAAAAATAATTAATATTTTCTTCCACAATTGATCTCGAGGAGTTCATTACTGCGCGAATGGTACCGTCGAGTGCAATGTGAATAGGATATCCGCTATATTAGCTGGCGGATTTATAACTAGTCAGAGTCAAGCTGCAGGTTTTTGCGAAGCTGCAGGTCTGCAAAAAGCGGAGAAAACTAAGAATGAAGAAGAAGTACTTATCCTCAGCTTGCTGTGAAGAGAGACGAGTTTCAATATAAGTAAATGACTTAGACGGTCTCATAAATCTTGCACATCGTATTCGGGCTAAATGTGACTCTGAGGTACCCATTGATTCTTCTACGCAAATTTTTTGCAAATGAAAAGGCTTCGTTATATGAGTTCGATTATTCTATTCCTCAACACTGATACATGATTCCGTATGAAGTGGAAATGTGATAATAGCAGCTTGCGATTTTCATATCTTATCAGTCTTCCTTTTTCTTTCCATCTTTCTTTGGCATATCCGATTTCCCGAGCTTCCTTCGTATACCTACTTTTATTCGCTGGAAATATTTTCGTTCATTTTTCATGTCATTCTTCCAAGTCTGAGAAACGACGTCCGTTTGGGATTTTCATTAGCGTAAAATCTAAAAAATTTCTTAAAAATCTGATTTTTTTTTTTTGAACATGTTTCTTATCGATTTCAAGCTGAGGTGTCCACTATGCCCCGGTCCCTCCCACACATGAATATTCGATGGCTCGATAATTTGTATCGCGATAACTCCTGCACCACTTCGCTCATACAAATCTCCCGCTGTTTAATATTTCAGAATAACCTCAGCCCCAACACTTCAAAGTATAAGTTCTGAGCTGAGGTATATGGGCGCCAATTACCCTAATAATTTATTACCGCCCCTCGTGAACCGCCTATACAGAGTGAGTCTCTTCAAAGGTCAAAAATGTGTGGGATTCACTCATGGTGAAGGCACGCATTCAGCCAATCTGGTAAAGAATTATGCGGGTGGGGATAGGGTAGCAATGCTTGATCACGAATCACGGCGTGCCTTTGCCGCAAGTAAGTCCCACCCATTTTGGACCTTTGAAGAGACTCACCCTGTATATAAGACACAACGTTTTCGCAATGGCTAAAATTCTGCTATTTCAATATAACCACGCATCGTCGTACCTATAATATTATATCCTTAAATATAATTCATATTCACGGTAGCTCGCGCGAACATAATATACTTAGGTATAGGTATACCCATGTATGTGTGCGATAAGGAATCAAATTTCAAATTCTAAACCGTATCGCGTGCGAATATCTCTCTCGAGAAAGAAGAATGAATCGACTCCCGTGAAATTCAATCTGACGAGTGTATGAACGGGGAAAAACGCGAATGTCAAATTGCCAAAATGCCAAAATACTCCATTTCCCATAATTACCGCCGTAAGACTGTACCGTGGATTCAGCAAGCGACAAATTAATGTAGTTCTAGTGAAATACTGAGTAAACAGTTGTGTGAAGGTAGAACAAGAACGCGTATATAGCAGCTGTTTGTAAATAGTTTAAACAAGAAACCCTAGGTACCACAAACGTCGGCCAACAATGACAACGTCCCAAAGGCACAAGGGTAGAGGTATGCCAGTGTCCTAAACCGAGGACTTAATTTCAGAAATCTACGCCAGACAACGAGCGGGATAATGCGTTTAATGCTGATTCTCATTCTTCGTGTCTGTCTCTAGATGGGTTTTTCACTGGCTAAACTTCAATGAAATTGAATTTTCCGCGCACCATTCTCTTCCTTATTAAAAATAAAAAAACGAATGGATTCATGTACTATAGCATCCCTTTACTGCTGATACCAACGATTGTGTGACAAGAAACACATGGGGTGGATATCTACCCCAATCTAGCGCTAAAAGGTAGAAAAAATCGTATACTAGCTTTCTAGGGTTGATTTCCTCGAAAGTTTTCTACTAATGACAATTAGAGAATTTCATTCAATTCTCGTTGAAGTTATCAACATTGCAAGGGCTAATCGTGGAAATGATAATATCGCGATGTATTGACAGGGTTAAATTGTAATTATTATGAAGTAGAGCACAGCTCCATGTCTCGGGCAACAATCTCAAAGTTATTTAGCTCTCATGCAGGTAATATATACAGACGAAACGTTTCGTTTAGGCCAGGGGACAAGCGACCAACTAAACTACCAAACTACTTACCACCGCATGGCCCACGTACGCTCGCTATTAATTATATTGTTAACTATACCGGAGGAATAGAGATACAAATAGCTATATATATGGGAAGATGAAACAGACTCTTCTCTCTCACTGGGTCATAGTTCAACAAAGCATATTCTCTCACTTGATTGTTAATTTCGGTATCGAAAGCCAAGTCTGTATCAGGTATACCTATACTATACAATACACTTATTGGAATGTCACGGAACCAAATTAATGGGGTAATTATAACGCGCGAGTCAAGCAAGCGAGAGCTGGTTGAGAAGCAGTGAAGGCAAACATAAGAAGAAAGGGTTTCCTAGTATGTATCCCTGAAACCTAGATTCGGGTTGCGCGTCAAATATGTTAATACCTATACAGGGTGTCATGAAATTCGTGATGAATATTTCACAGGGTCAATGTCGGTCGAAAATGGGATCGGAATTTCCTTTGCCATTTTTTTCTAAAATGCCTAGATTTTGTGTTATAATTAATTGAATGATAGCCAATAAGGCGCGCTCTCTGGACGGGTGTAGCGCGGCAATTTTGGCTAGCGGGCATGCGCACAAGCAGGCGCGCCATGGCAGAGGCGCCTGTTCATGGTGCGCCCCCCAGCGGCAATTATTCAATTATTTATAACGCGAAATCTAGGCATTCGAGGAAAAATTGGCAAAGGAAATTTCGATACAGTTTTTGACCAAGATTGATCCTGTAAAATGCTCTCATCCAATTCATATCACCGTGAGTATGCGCTTAGAGCGCATCTCATTGGCTATTATTCAATTAATTATAACAAAGAATCCAGTCATTTTAGGAAAACTTGGCAAAGGAAATTTCGATCCCATTTTCGACCGAGATTATGAGCCTGTAAAATACTCGACAGAAATTACGACCAAAATCAAGCAGAATTCAACGAAGGTATTTCAATATCCCCAATATTTCCGCGGTTGAGGTTCTGTCTCGTACCTTTACTCGTATTCCTCGGTTAATACACTTATAGCATTTTCGACTGGGGCTACACCGAGCTACACTGGTGTAGTGTAGCCAGCTTTGTCTCTCTCTTCCTCATAGAGAAGAAAGAGGATGAAGATAGCTACACCACACCGGTGTAGCCCAGTCGAAAATGCTATTAAATAATTACGAACTTATAACGAATTGGAGAAAACATTTGATTTGATTTTTTATTTTTCATTTCTTTTTCTTCACTCCACATGATATCCACTTCTTCGACGCAGTGAATAATAGCAGAGATATAGTTTTGATATGTATAGGTACCTATAAAATAAGTAACGCGCCTAATAAGTGAGCAATCGCGAAGACGCCTGCATCAAGCAGCTCACGCGTCCACGATTAGCTTGATGTTCGGGTTGCCTATATGCCGGCGAAGCGCGTTACTTTCCAGAGAATCGCTCTGTAATATATTATATATAGCCAGAAATGTTCGATGAAAGATTTCCTAGAACGGCAGAAAAAGAGAAAAAAGTTCGATGTATGCGACGATGAGAAGAGAAGAGAAGAGAAGAGAAAGAAAAAAAAAAAACTTGAAAGCTTTTGTTGTTTGCATAGGTATATAATATTTTATTCTCTAAAGCTTATACGTCATATACGTGAAAAACAAGATTTTTTTTTCGCCCTTGACTTTTCTGCGTGCCTACGAGATTGTAAAATTTTTGCTCTCATTTTTTGTCCGATCCTTTTCAAACATACGAGTCAATTTGAAAATAAGAAATAATACTGCATGCATTCACATCACAGTAGTGCTAATGTTATAAAAAAAATTCTATTTTAAAGAACCAGATTTAAAAAAATCGGTTTTTAAAATGAATAAATTCCAACAATCATATTATTATACATAGTATAATCATTATGACCCTGAAGATATCTGCATCAGACAAAATTTCATCTTTGGTAAGCGATAGCTGCCATGTTTTTTATCGTACAGACTCCGCTCAGGAATCATTTTCTTCGTTTTCAAATTCTCTAGAGGAGCATTTTTTTTTTTTTTTTTTTTATTTCGCTTTACCTATGGCAGTGACTTGAAAAGTAATCTTTGGGAGGCCATAACTGCCGTGTTTTTTATCATACAGACTTCGCGCTTGGGAGTCATTTTCTTCGTTTCCAAATTCTCTAGATGAGCATTTCTTTGGTTTTTCCGATTTCGCTCTACTTGAAGCGGTATGGACAAATGTAATTTTCAAGACGTATACTTCATTTTATCCACATTAGGGTGGTCGTTAATTTCTAACATATACTTGCCACTCTTCGAATCGATAGATAATGACCCAAAAACACCGTGTAATTTTTTTCAGATTCTTAGCATAATTGGAAACCATGCCGAAATCAATTCGAAGTTGAAATAATTGGAAAATTGAATGAAAAAATTCAAGAAAAAATTTTCCTCAATTTTTTAGTGAAACACAAGAAAACTGAAGTTCGCTTCGGTAATATCATATGATGAAGCCAAAAGAGTGATTGACTCAATAGTTTGGTCAGAAAAATGCGAAAAAAATGTCGAATGACAAAACATGAAATCTTTTCGATAAAAAAATGTATTTGATGATAATCTTATCATATTACAACGTTATGGAGACTATATTCATTTGTTATCAACTTCTCGTTCATGGCGTTAACGTTACATTTGAAGTTAAAAAAAAAAAAAAATTTCAACTTCAAATATATCTGCAAAAAACTTCAATTCTTTTTTCAACTTCAAATATGATATTAACGCCATAGATGAAAAGTTGCTGTAGAATAAATATAGTCTACCATAATGTTGTAATATGACAAGATTACCATAAAATACATTTTTTGATCGAAAAGATTTCGTTGTTTGTCATTCTACATTGGTTTCCCGCTTTTTTTCTGAACAAACTGTTGAGTCGATCACTCTTTTGGCTTCATCATATGATATGACTGAAGTAAACATTAGTCTTCTTATTTTTCACTCGACTATTGGGAAATTTTTTTTTTTTCAATTTTTAAATCCAATTTGTTTTAATTTTTTCCACTTCAAATTGATTTCGGCACGGTTTCCAATCATGCTAAAAATTACACGGTGTTTTTGGGTCATTATCTATCGATTCAAGGGGTGGCAAGTATATGTTAGAAATTAACGACCACCCTAATGTAGATACACCCAGAAGAAAGATTTATTTGAAGATTAACCTATAAGATTATTTATTTGACAGAAATAAAATTTATTGGTGGGTAGTTTACATATATTTCACGCAAATGAAAAATTCATTTACGGTAAATAAATAATCTGAAAGGTTCATATACAGATAAAATTTATTTAGATTAAATAATTATTTCCCTGGGTGTAGAATGAAGTATATGGCTTGAAAATTACATTTGCCCATACCGCTTCAAGTAGAGCGAAATCGGAAAAACCAAAAAAATGCTCATCTAGAGAATTTGAAAACGAAGAAAATGACTCCCGAGCGCGAAGTCTGTATGATAAAAAACACGGCAGTTATGGCTTCCCAAAGATTACTTTTCAAGGCACCGCCACAGGTAAATCGAAATAAAAAAAAAACAAAAAAAATGCTCATCTAGAGAATTTGAAAACGAAGAAAATGATTCCTGAGCGGAGTCTGTACGATGAAAAACATGGTAGCTATCGCTTCCCAAAGATGAAATTTTGTCCGATGCAGATATCTTCAGGGTCATTAATCATTACCCACTATTAGTTACTTCATCCTCAAAGAGAGTAAAAATATTCTTATCTAAAAATGAATATTAATTAAAAAAATTTCATTCATCATTATTTTGCCAAATAATAAAACTCACGTGTTGCATTTGACGGAGGATGCTACCGGTTGAGATCTCCCATACCAAAGTAAAAACACGGGTGCAAACGAACTCGAACGAGCCCACTGTCAGAAACCTTATTTTAGGGGTGGTCCGTTTTTTTTTTTTTTTTTGTTTTTATAGTTTTTAAATTCCCTCTGAACGCAGCTGGCTGTTGATGCTGTTATATCCCAATTTCACTTTGCGGCTACACGCACTTTTATTTTTTCTTGTTTTTTAATTTAATCCTCGAAGTTCAAAAAACGGAAAATTTTGAAAAAAAAACCAGGAGCGGATCGTTCGAACGGTATGTTCATGACGCTACTGCACTCGCTGAATTTCTTACTATTTAATCTAACTGCGTTTTGATACTGCAGCTTCGAGAATAGGAAGTTTTAAAATACTTTTATTATTCGTTAATGAATCAGGATTCATGACAATTCGTTGTGACAATGAGAAACGAATTCTGCAGTAAAAGAGCTAATAGCTATTCGAACAAATAGAGTTAAAGAAAAAAGAAAATAGTCGAGCTTGTTAAATGTGAGAAATCGTTTTGGATTAGGCGGTAATTTAATTAAACTCGTTAATCCAGAGTTTAATTAAAACTGAATAAATGTCGTAATGTAAAGAAAACATTCGGTGGTAATAATCAAGGTAGATCCTAATGATAAATAAAGCACTTTATTTTGTCTTATACTACATGTTAAAATAATTTATAAACACGATCATGTATTATTATCATCATTGGTACAGGAGGAGTTAATTTCATGTTTACAGAAAAAGAACTTTTTAATCACAATTATAAAACGGATTAAAACAGTTCAGTCAGTATCTTGCAATTTTCATTCACGTGACAAACCGAGCCACTGACTAAACGAAACTATAACAACCGTCCGCACCGAGCGACTAAGCAGTACTGACGCTGGAGTAAAGGACGCGCGCGTAAATCAGCCGAATCGCGATTCACGTAGCGAATCAACAAGAGTAGGTAAAAAAAACTCATTCAATCTTCGCGGACTTCAAATATCTCATTTTATATCTAAGATGAATAGGAATTCACGTCGGATTTTATTTCATATGTTCAACCCGGGGGGCGTGACTATGAGCAATTCTATATTTCATGAATCATGAATGTAATATAATCTCGAATATAATTTATAGTACGCGATATTTGGTGACGCTATTCACAATTATCTGCATGAAAAATCGAATTATCGCATAATGAATGATAATAAGCGGGAATATTATAGGTATTATCTGTTATCGAAATATATAAATCGCGAATTATGAACAGTGAACTTTTGATCATGTATAGCTGACATTTTCGCACCGGGAATATCACGAACTTGAAATGCGCTATTCAACCGTGAATAATATAGGTTTGCTAGATGCCTACATCCTGTGTGCTAAGCGGAGCGTTCGTAAATTGTTAGAATATTTCTGGGCTAGTGATCGCTTGACTTTACGTAGTTCTACAATCGCTATACTTTTCATCACCGCAAGATTTTATATTACATGAATTGATAATGAAAATACAAATACTCGTATATAGTTGGTATATAAATATAGTATAATATCCGCAGGGAGTTAGATGTCGTTATATTTATACCTACGAGAAGTCGAGATAAGGGCCGTTTTAAATTATACGGAACCGGTTACATCCCGACAAAGTTTAATTATTCTTGTAATTTAGAGGAAATATCCTTTCCGCGACAGCGTTAATGACATTAGTCAAACATCAACGATGAGAAACAAGTTTTCGGTAATTCAATTGGCATATAATCACCCTTCTCAAAACCCTCGTAGATAATTGAAAATAAATTAGCAATTCAATTGGCGTCACGATCTACATGTATGTATACATACAGATAAATGTTTGTTTACACACGCTAGTCGCTTGATCAATAATTAATGTATTGACAATGTCAAATATTGCAAGCATCACTTAAACAATGAAAGATAAGAACATATCAATTGTTTCAATTCGAATTCAAATCCTACTTCACGCGGTACTCAAAACATCGAACATATCTCGAAGCAGCTCGAAATGATTGTATCAAACGGCCGGAATCTGCGGCTAAATTCACGACAGTGTACACTACGCGTGCACATGGCTGTTCCAAACGTTTATTTGAGGTTCTGTGACCGTCTTTGAATATCTCAAGTTGTTTAATTATAGTTTTTTTTATTTGATAATAACACTACTACCGAATCGGTAATACGTTTGAAAATAAAACTGAAAAGTAAGTATGGCGATTTACGTCGAATATCTCAATTCATGTTAGAATTTATTTCATAGGTTATGCGCACGTTGGGATTTAACATCGTGTTGCAGTCTGTCGAAAAAAAATAAAAAATGAAATAATTGCTGAATAAGATAACGCAGTGTTATTCCTCATCATAATAATCTGGTTTATTACATTTCAGGTAATAGTTATATAAAAATGAAACGTAAAGACAAAGAAACCGTAGAGGTTGAACCAAAAGTAAAGAAGGTTAAAAAGTCGGTTAACTTTGAGGGGAAATCAGAGGTGAAAAAAATCGCTGATACCAAAGTGAAGAAGTCTAAAATTGGGGAGAACAAAGATGTGAAAGAGAAAAAGGGTAAATTTCAGAAACCTACGGTAGGAAAAAAGTCAGAAAAGTTAGAAAAATCGAAAAAATTCGATAAGCTTATAAAAAAGAAAGGAGCCCAGGGTGGAGACGGTAAATCGAGTAACGGCAGCGCGAATGATGCGGAAAAACCAGATTGGTTGGAGTTCAAAAAGCAGAAAAAAGAACTGAGGGAAAAACGAAGGGCAAAAAAACTGACCGACGCTTACGACGTAACAGTAAAGGCTAAACAACTGGGGGAAAAATTACGCAGAGCTGATTGTTCGAAAGAAAAACGGGAACAGCTAACATCAGAGTTGTACCAACTGCTCAAAGGACAATTTAGTAAAATTGTATTCTCCCACGATATGGCTAGGATTGTTCAATGGGTATTGAAATACTGCACATCTGAGACGAGGGAATCTATCGTTGACGAATTAAAGCAGAGTATTGTTCTTATGATGCAGTCAAAGTACGCCAAGAATTGTATCAAAACGACATTAGTCCATGGAACGGACAAGGTCCGAGCTGTTGTGATCGCAGCGTGTAATGGGCACGTCGTTAAACTGGCGAGTCACACTTCGGCTGCGCCGATACTAGAGCTTGCTTATTCGTCTTGGGGGACTGATAAGGACAAGACATACTTTAAGCAAGAATTTTATGGAGATATGTACAAGCAGGCTAAGGATATAGAAGTTAAGACGCTCACAGATGTCTATAAATTATCTGAAGATATGAAATCCGCAACTTTGTCGGCGGTGAAAGGGAATCTGGTTAAAATATTGAACAAGAAACTGATCAACGTCACACTTGTACATACCGTGCTGTTGGAGTTTTTGAGAAATTGTACAAAGGAAGACAGAGACGAGATGATAGTTATGATCAGAAGTTTGATATTTGAATTATCTCAGACAAAGGACGGCGCGGAAACAGCGATGATTTGTCTACGGCATGGGAATAACAAGGATAAGAAAATAGCCATGAAAGCTCTTAAAGACCAAGTGAAAAACGTAGCGACAAACGAACATGGGTACATGGTGTTGATAGCTCTGTTCGATTGCATCGACGATACGGTTCTGATCAAGAAAATGATACTATCAGAATTGCAGAAGGATCTGACTGAGATAACGTTAAACGATCACGGTAGAAGCGTCATATTGTATCTTGTCGCGAGAAGAGACCCTCGCTACTTTCATCCAAAAGCCGTTGAGCAACTTAAACAGGGGAATGATAACGCGACTAGTAAAAAACCGTCCGATATACGAGCCAAGGAACTGCTTGATGCAATTATCGATAAGTTTGCAGAAACTATTGCGGAAGACGCGGCAACGTGGCTATCGAATAATTCCATTTCAATGGTTACATTAGCAGTGTTGAAGGCGGGTGACGGGGATAAGTTTGAAAAGGCTTATGCAGCTATCGCCGACTATATAACAGACCCAGAGTCGGTAATAACAGAAGATGAAAAGCAGTACAAGGTAGTTGAATACGCCGGGCTTCATATGATGCTGAAAAAGTTGATACAGAACGATAAGACACTTGTTGAAAACGGGAAATCAACATTTGGCCAAGTACTGAATGAGAGATTAAACGCAGATGTAATTAAACGTTGGATCGAACTGAACAGAGGCTGCTTTCTCTTGATAACGCTAATCGAAAACAGCTCAGAGTCAACTTCGAGCTCGTTAATATCAAAGCTAAAACCTCTGACCAAGTCACTAAAATCTAAAAAGACACCAGGAGCATCGATATTGCTGAAAAAACTGAAATAAATGTTTTACAGAGCATAATTGTGAATGTAATATTCTGCAGTATCAAATGAATAACGAACGAACTGTACTTGTTTTAAGAAATTTGCGATACTTCTTTGTAGTACTACAATATCATTTGTAATAATCTAAGCAGCACAAGATTTTATCAATATAACATCTGATTTGTAATTAATTGTTTTATTATTTATAATACGAGATACGTTTACGTTTACGTAATAAAACCCTATTTGTTGGAAGTTTTGATTAAGAAAATTTCTACAAGAAGTATAATAGATAATAAATTTAGTTTATGATACATAAGAACATTAGAATTGAATTTGAAAAAAAACAAAACAAAAATGTATCCAATGGATTGTGGAAAGCATTGTATATCTAAAAGTACTTTGAGATCAGTTTGAAATTGATTTATTAAATTTTCGCTGCAATATATAAATAAGTGGGCTAAGTTACATACATAATATTAATATAAGGGTAACCATGACGCAGTAGCCAAGTTTAAACGTAAATTCATCAGCCTTACGCAACACCACTGTTAAATTAATTCAAAGTATAAACTAGAAATTATTTTATGTTACCTATGAAATTTTTCTTTTATTTTTTAATTTTTTTTTTAGAACTGAAAAGAAAGATTGGCACAAATGAAATGTTGAAAAAAAGAAAAGAAAATTAACAAAATATCAGCAAATGTTAAGTTGAGTTGAAATTTTTAATTTTTTTAATTTTTTGTTTTTTTTATTTCATTATTTAAGTTTATGCTATAATTATATGAATATATTATTACCGGCTCGCGATATCTATTTAAAAGTTCAATTCCTATTATTGATGTTTACTATACCATTCGTAGCAAAATGTAATGCCTCTTTATTTATTTATTTTTTTTTTTACTTTTTTTTTTTAATAGTTCAAACAAAAATATTACCAAGTTCTAGAATCTAGAGCATTAGAGGCAAGATAATTATCGATCTGTTTTTTTGTGGGACAAAGACTGCATGCGGATATCCAAAGATCTTTACGAAAAGAAAACTAGAATTTATTTACTATCAAAATATTTCACTGATAGATACTCAATAGACGTTTAAACAAATACTGAAATTTCACGTGTACATTGAAAATTTTTTAAGTAGTAGTTGACCAAAATCCAAAGTTTGTTCATACAGTCTCAGCCGAGTTTTGCCTTACGAGCCCCAAGCTACTATTTCATAAATTAGACAACCCCATACCTTACGGTAATCTTGGCTAATTAATAATTGCAATTGCCCGTTGCCTAGACTTTCAACATATCTCTAATGTCGACTACCCTAGAACGAATTTCAGGCTGATTATCCTTAGATAGTTCTGGCAAGAGCTCTTTGAATAACGAAATCAGCTTATCCAATTCCACAGTGTTCTTTGTATCACGAAGTTTTCTAGATATTGTGAAAATTATGTTCAACGCTTCCTTTCGTATCCTTGTGTACTTGGATATACCTGAAATGGAAAAAATAAAACAATACAGCTATCCATCATCTCCTCATGTTTCACTAGTTATCAAATTTTAAAACTAGTTGGGTAGTTGAATTGAAATTATTTTCCATAAAAATAATCTCAAATACCTAATGAATTTCTTAAAATCTTGTTCACAGTCCCACAGATTGAAGCCAACGTTTCTTTATCCTCTGGACTAGTGTCGTTGCTGTCTATTTTTATCAACAGTAATTTATCAACAAAAAGGCTTAGCGCACCCAAAATTGCTACCTGCACCGTTCTTATGCTGTTAGGCAGTGTCTCATAGCAGTGCGTTACAAATTGGATGCAATATTTATCTGAAACATATGTAATAAAATATTCATCACTCCTTCTAAGAGAAAATTCATCGATACAGAAGAGAGAGGATCCTAATTTAGTACCTTGCGTTTCTTTTGTGGAAGGCCAAGCCTTCCCAAGTGTTTCATACACAGTTTCTTGTAACTTCATATTCATTTCCCTTTTCTTAGAATTTTCTTCGGCAGAACTTTCCTCGTCCTCGTCATGTTTGTTAGATAGCTACAAAGTGATGAGGGATTAGTGATAAGAAAAGATAAGAAATCGCGAATAACTATTCATGGGGTTTCTTTCAGAATCAGAACAACTCACTTTCAGAAGAATTTCTTGCGCTATGTCATACACCTGTGTGAATCGATCAATGTCTAACTCGTGTAAGACATCAGAAAATGCCTTTAGTGCATGTCGACGGTATTCCGCTGCTTCCTTTCTACTCTCTTTATACAATGCATCCAATGCTGATTCAACAAGTGCATCAGTTTTTTCTATAGTCTCTCTGCGCGATGGGAGAACATTCAACGATTCAATGGGGAAACATAATAAGAATTTATGAAAACGTATCAATGCTTACGTTAATCATATGTTTTAACAACATAGTGTAATTTAAAAAGAAACAAAAAAAGAACCCACTTGCTGTTGCACGTTAAAGTTGCCAGTGCATTTAAGAGTCGTTCTTTTCCATTCCAAGTTCTTCCTTGCAAACCGTTTGTCAAAATTTTCAGCAGATTATTCCTCGCCTCTGTTTCTATCCCAGAACCCAGTTTGGCTGCAACTGTGGCAACGGCATTTGCAGCCTGTGCCTTAGTCGTCCAGGAAGCTGATTCCAAGGCTGTATTCAAAGTACTGATTATAATAGTTAAGTTCTGCTTGATACCAGTCTCTGTACCGGGTGCTATCTCTCCCCAAAGATCTGTCCATAATTCAATGGTATTCTCAGTTTCTGAAATCAAGAAGAAAAAGAAAAATAGAATGAAACTCAATGACTCGATGAGTCAACATCAAATTTCCACATAACAAATACAAACCTGGAGTTTTCTCAGCATGCATCGCAAAGAACGTAAGAGGTATAACAATGTCTGAATAATTTTTCAATATCTCCTGATTGTGATTGTTCATAGATTGCAACGTCTGACCAATTGCTAATCTGATCGCATCATCTGTAAAATATTTCATCGTGTGAAAAACAGCGGTGATATGTGATATAAGGTTGAAATTCAGGACTCATACCTTCCCTCTCCATGTACCAAGTATTCAACATTGTAAATAACTTTTCCAGACTAGATTCTTTAGCAGATCCAACAACGTGCCCGATAGTAACAGCGTTGTTTTTTCTCACCGCTGTGTTTCGGTCTGTTAAACCGTTCACCAAAGCAGCTAATAGTTTACCTGTATTTAAACACAACAAATTTATTTATAAAACAAAAAATCCACGTTATTTGAGAAATTCATCAATCCGAGGTCAATAACAGACATCGTCTCACTAACCAGCGTAAGGTTGTAATTCCTGCTTCAAATGACTACAAAGAAGTATCAAGAAGTGCGAGCATGCAACCTTCGTCCCAAGTCCTATACTAGATTTGATTAAGTCTATAACTTTTGGCATTAGTTCCTTCAGGATGGGAGCATCGATGTATTGAATGCACTGCAAACAAGAATGAAAGATGTAAAAACAATTCAGCACTTTGTCAAACAATTCAAAAGATTATTCGAACCACCTTAGTCATAGTTTCAGTTGTATAATGACTCTTAGCTGCGCTAGCTCTGACACTGTCGATAACTCCCTGTGCTTCAGAATTGGCACCAAATCTGGTACTCAGTTGCGTGAGTTTAGGGCTCTCAAGTTCACCTGTTGCGGTCAAAAGCGCTGGTATCAAACTGTCCAGCGATGGTTTTAGCAGTTTTCCAGCCGCAGTTACAAGCTGCGATATAGTTTGCAGAGATATAGCTCTGATCGAACCCACCGTGTGAATAATACCAATATTTATCAGCACCGGTAGCACCGCTTGGAGAACTTCTTCTCCTGCCTTGCCGTAAGAAGCATCGCAATTTCTCACCGTGACCTAGGCATAAATAATTTGTGTTGCATTACACATAGAAATTGTGTTTCAAAAAACGAGTCGTTCGAAATTTACTCGCAGGTTTTACCTTGCTGAGAATTTTAGTAGTATTAGTTGCGGCGAGTCTCGTGCCCTCATGGACGTCATCCATCACTCTGAATAGCTGTTTCCATAATTCAGATCCACATTCTGATAAATCAATCGGAGCATTGGATCTCAAGAGATCTGCGAGCGCGAGGCAGCAGCTGATTCTCACTCGCCATTGGTCGTTTGTTAAATTGACCTGTATGTCTTGCAGTATTTCTTTGTGATATAGCTCGACCTGGTGTAAAAATAGGAAATTTTAAGTTATAATGAACGCAAGACTTGATGTACATTCTGCGATTAGATGAAATCACAGATTTGAAATTAAGGAGACTTTTTAAACTTACAGCCTTGTGCGTCGAAGGTACAATTGCGTGCCAAATGCTCGCCATGCTTTGCTGAATCTTTGGAGTAGGATCGAACTGGTATCGATACAATCTCGGTACAATATTTGGCAAATATTTGTTCAATTCGTCGCTGGCTAGTGTTGCTATAGCTGAAAATCCAAACGCTGCACCTTTCTTTGATGTCCAAACGGCGTTATGGTTGGCCAAGTGCATAAATCGGTAGACTAACTCAGGCTGGTTTAGGTCTGAAGCGAGCGAGCATATCTCGCGATATGTGGAGAGATTTCCTCTATACAAAGAGTTAAGTGTAAAAAATTATCGGTATTCAAAATTATTCCATTTTTCCTATCCTCGTCATTATCAAAATATTAATATTACCCAGTCGGACTCTTTCCCAGCAAACCCTCTTCGAATAATTTAGTATCGCTCGTTACTTGAGTCACAGTCTTTCGGCCTTGCATTAACTGTTCTAATAAATTAGACACCAATGCCTTGCGATCGCTTTCCTCACTGCTGTCGTATACCAGTCCAAGACCCTTAGATGCGATGTCTTGAACGATGTCTGTTACGAGAAATATAAACATGTTAGTTATCTAATTGCGCAAGAAACACCATAAGTACTCAGATCATTAGTACTTAATCATCTACAGTTACGCATAAGGATATACCATTGTTCTCGGACAGGAAATCCATGAATGCATTTTGAATGGTAGATAGTCTCTCCAGAACGGGAGCTCTGTCTGCGTTGTGTTTGAGTAGTGCGAGTAGCCAAATACACACCGCCTAATAAATAAGATGGTAATTAGAAGCCGTTCAGGACTATTCGAGATCAAATAGCATGTAATGATGGTAAAGATACTGCGCTAGAATGTTCGTGGCTTATTTTACAAATTTAAATTACCTGTCTTGAGTTCGGATGCGGACTGAGAGCCAATTTGAATAACTCTTCCAACAACCATGCAAGTAGCTCGTCACTTTCTTTAGTAAAAGCGACTTTATGTTCGCTGGGTTGCGTGTTCCAAGCATTTCTTGCTTCTGGTGATGCTTGACCCTGAACGCAGCAAACCAAGGATTCTCCCACCGTTAAATGGACCTCGACATCTTTAGTCTGTGATATGAGAAACAGAAAGTGTTTTTGATTCTCAATTAAACTGATATAATGATTAACAACTAGCTTCCGTTAGCTAATGAGTAGAAATAAACTTCAAGAAGTAATCGATCAGCATCTGTGACCGAAAAATATTCATATTCATTTTATATAAATTATTACAATCAATACTTGCCTCCTTGGCCATGTCGACAAATTTTTGAACTATCGATTTTGTGTGCGGAAACTCTTCACCAATGCAGAGAAAACCCAAAGATAGAGCCGCTTTTTCCTTCACCTAAACCAATTTACAGAAATTAAATCATTGGATAAGAAAGTACGTCTTATGGAATCTTCGCAGTCGCTGATTTCAAGGATTTACTGTATTGGAATGAGAATGAGATTGAGCGACGCACCTTAGAGGACATTTTAACATTGTTTAAAATGCCAAACAACTTAGTTACTAAAGCGGCCTTGTTTGGCTCATCTCCATCGTCAGCAGGCATAGGCAATGATAAAGTCTTTCCCAGTAGACCTATTCCTTCGCTAGCTGCTCCAACGAGCATAGCGTTATTATCGCTTAAAAATGTGTCTGGAAAAGAGTAGAGTTATTTTAGTTGTTTAAAGTGTGTGTTTGAGAATATAAAACGGAGTTTTCTTACAGATTAACTTAGTCGCATTAACGTAACTTTCCCAGTTAAGCAATTCAGCCCTATTCTCATTTCTTCGCAGCATCAGTTTCCTCTCCATCATATACGACAACGCTAATATGGCTCCGTGCTGAGTTTCTAGCATTTTATTTCGAGTTACGTTGATTATATCAGCTACTTGTTTCTCGAATTCCCCACTGGGAATATGCGCCGCTACAACTCCGTAAATTTTTGCCCCCAATTCCCTAATTTCTTCCTTCGTTGATGTTAGCAAATTTCTTATCCACGGTAGCTCACTCGCATAACGGGACGTTGTTTCTACTGGTATCGTACCAACTACCTCCAAGAAAGCAGTGAGGGGAACGAGACCTGAAAATAAAAATTATCATCACTTAAAATGCTTCGTAAAACACTCCGCCTTCTTACGTCTCAATCATAGCTAATTAGTTTCTTCAAGCCCCTTCGTTTAACAACAAGTTATAATTTCTGTACTCCAGTACCTGCGGTAACTTGACTGAGTAGTAAAATTATGTCCAAATAATTGTTCAGAGGCTCGGGTCGTGTTTGGAATAAATTCTTCAAATAGGATCCAATTAAGGGGCTGTACTCCGATGGGTGTTGGATCGGCTCATTGTATGATGAAATTTCAGCACATTTTGCCAGGCATAGTCGTAAGTACGTGATGATCTACAAGATAGAAAAATTATATTTTATTCCAGGAGAGAAGTGTGAATGCAAATCTATGATAGAATTTGATAATACAAGTGTTATACACTTGAAAACAAGAGATTAGATGAACTAATACCTCGGTGAACGTGGTAACATTGTAGGGTAAAGTTTTACTGCCAATGCTGACCGTTCCGGTTGAGTTGCTAAGCCTTGCTTGCATCTTAGCATAAATATATGTTACAAGTTTGGGAAAGTCTGGGAGAAAGACTTTCTTAGAAAAATCTTTCTCGCGTTCATTTTTGTGAGCAGTACCGTACAAAGCCTTTATAGCTTCTGTAGTTACTTCATCCTTAGTATCGCCGGTTGCTAACAGTAAGAGATATCGTGACGGAGCATCATCCGGTGGGAATACGGTAGCCGCGTAATGTACAGCAACAAATCTATCAAGAGAATACACATTGCATTAAAGATTCGTCGCAAAATTGGCTGCCGCTTAATCATCAGCGTAAACTTTCTCCTCATTTCCCCAGCATTAATTTTACTGTTCAGAATTTCACCTGACGCTTGATTCAGCAGACTCAATATGAATGGATAGTAAAGCGTTCATCATAGCAATGGTGTTTTCTTCTTCCTTTTGAAGTACATATGCTGGTGTCATACTGAGCAGAGCGTCTCTTATGGATTGTCTCAACTCAGTATCAGTCTGGAATAAATATAGCGTTCAATAAGTAGGCGACTAGAGCAATTGACCCATTAGTTGCGAATAGCTTTTCAATTTGGTCATCGTTTTCCACAATTAAATTACTCACCGATGCCAAAGTGTCAAAAAAGTGTTGCAGCATGCTCAAGTCTTTATTTACAAGACCTTGGGAGTTATTTGGAATCCTTTGACCAAGTTGTCCAATCACTGTATAAGCCATTGCTTTGTGCGCCGGGTCACCTTCCGATATCAATTTTCTCATCCCGTTAAGAATCACACCAGCTACTCGTACCAGTTGCGCAAGATTGCATCTGAAAAAATATTAAGAATCATATTGTCATTAAAGAAACAAAATTTTCTTGGCCACTCGAATGAATACCTACTGTTGTACAATGTTCGACGTGAACTGAAGAGCCAATGATTTCAGTTTAGGATTCGTATTGCTTCCATAGAGTGAATCGAATACAACCTGATGATAATCAGTCAGAAATAATTCAGTCAATTATATATCATCTATAAATTGGAAGAAAAAAGTTGCATATTCATTCTATCAGCGTTATTAATATCTTGCCTGAATGCAAGGTGGGATTATAAATCCAGCTCTGGTTACACGACAGAGATAGTGTAGTAGCTTCAGACGGATTCTTGTGCTAGCTGGCAGTCTCTTCATTTCTGGTTTCACCTCTTTCTGAGTTGCCAGAGCATCTGTACCCAAGAACAAGGTGTATAGCGGCGCAGCTAACTGCATCGACCCCCAATCCAAGGTGCTGGAATAAAGCGAATGAAATCTCTGAGATGTATTCGTTCGTCGTGACGTCATTGAAGGCAAGAAATATCATATCTCAGCGTTCTTACCCGACTATTTTTTTCAGCTCAAGATCAGCCATATTAGCAACGCTAAATCTCGTGTCTGCAGCAGCGACAATTAAATGTATGAGTATATCGGCGTCGGTGAAAAATCCACCAGCAAGAAATTTAACTATGCCCAACTTGGTCTGCTCAAGTTGTTCGGCGGTCGGTGGACTCTCGCCTATTACTCTCTTAAACGCATACTCGCTGAGACCAGCGGGCACTGGAAATTGCGACCAATCAATGGGCTGACCAGACTGTTGATTCTCCGTTTGTCCAACAGATCTGTTAGTGAAAATATCGACGTTAAGTTTGCATGAGGTGATATACACAGGAATTCATATGATTCTTAAATCTTTGAAGTTTCAGAGAAGAATGGGAAATCTATTTTCGATGAAATTTTCATTATCCTCCGCCTTTTTCGATGCCTTGTCCTTCTTCTTTCAATTGGAAAAGCACCTCGCAAGGGAGTCAACATCTTTTAGATCAGGAATTAACAACGTTGATATATTCACCCATATGGCAGTAACAGGACGTCAAGCATGAAGTTGATTAACTGCTTTGCGACGTAAGGTTTGTCCTGAAGTCCGAGTAGAGAAGCTCTCTTGTCGCTATCCATTGGGATATGGATGTGGCCCAATGCCGGCATTATGATGAGTAGTAAGCTGAAAGTTCATATTAATGAATAACTGCAATAGCTGGAATGGTGGATTGTCAATGTCTGGTACATCGCAAGCCGAATCTCACCTATCTTGATGAGACAGAGGCTTTCCTTCAATGGCGTTCAAAACACTCGGTATCAATTCGCCTTGTTTGCTTATCTCCATCCTTGGGTATCCCAACTTTATGTAGATGATAGTGAAGTTCTGAAGAATAATAAACGACACTTTGATCATCAGTGTGAAATTTTACGTTTTTTTTTTGATCGGATTGAAAAACTTTATCCCATCAAAGAAGCAGGAATATGAATATTTCTAATGAGTATATGCTATCTAGGTCAATGAGTCGTACAATAACGAAAGAGCTTGCAGCGGGGTCTTGATACTGCAATAACAGCGCTTCAACGGGAAGTTGAACCACGGGTCGACTCTTCACCCTTCGATTAATGTGGATCAAAAGTTCCATAACTTTTTTGCGAACACCCTCCTGAGCGCTGGATAATTTCAGAAGCACAGGAGGCAGGAACTTGCATACTGATGCTTGTAGTTGTTCGTCTGTTTCTGCTGATCCCAAGCGGAGAAATACCCGCTCCAATAAAACTATGGAATTTAAGAACCATCAGAGATTAATAATTACCAAGAATTCACTGGGATCTTGATAATAGGAAATCTGTGACGGGGAACTAGTCTAAAATATGGTCTAGTAAAGTGTTAAAAAAATACACAGCATGAGGGATATGGTGAATCTGGTTTTATTTCTTTTTTTTTTCTTTTTCTAAGTACATAATGATAATAAAAACAGGCTAAGACGTTATTGAACGTGCGGAAATCATATTACAGGAATAATAATAGGAATAGGTAAAGGAAAGGCGCTTATAATATGTTGACGTAGATTCTGTCTCTCAAAAGTTCATTTCATCATGGCAAGAGAAGAAATTAATTAACGTGTTATTCCGAAGTTTTCAGATTCACGTATCATTAGGAAATCAGAATTTGGAAGGAGGTCTGCGATTAGTGTGATGTTGAAAATTCGAATTTGAACGCAGCCTTTATTAAAAATTAAGGGCGTGAAGTTGCCTTTTTACATGGCGGCGTGACATTTGACTTTTCTTTCTATGCTATAAAATAGATGTTAAGTTTGATTTCTGAAATGGCAAATTCATAAATCCATAGCTTAATTATTAGCTAACGAAATGACAGGTGTCATGACGTGATTATTATCTTAAATACAGTATAAAAAAAATTTTTTTTCCAAGCAACTTACTCAGCTCGTCTGTGGCCGCTGCCATTTTGGAACTGTGTGAGAAAACGAATGACATGTCAAGAATACAATATCGGAAATTGTACCGTAGCTGCGTTGATTATTAATTAGTCAAATCGTAATGGTCTTTAAAAAATCATTTTTCTTTACATAAATACCGGCCTGATTACATCAACAATATACAATTATAGAAAACCTACTAAACTAACAAGGCACTAATCTCGGCGATTATGAATAGTGCCAGATTGAGGTTATGTAACAAACACCTCGTACTCGATACTTTCGACGTAAGACTATCCGGCATTGGATTCTCTATGACAGGATCTTTTCGAAGTTCCGGACAATGAGTCTAGAAAAAAAAGATGTCAACTCATTAAATGACAGAAATTTTTCAACTAATAAATTTCACTCACATCAATAATCCCATCTATTACTCTAACCACAAGTTCTTTCATAATTTTTGCCGCCTTTATACCACAGAGCATTGCAGTTTTTGTGTAATAACAGTCTGCTATCAGTTTATATTCGCTGTAAAATAAAAAATTACGAGCATCGAAAAATTGACAACATTATGGAGCTCTTTGTATTCTGTAATTCTGAAATATTTTTTCAATTTTTTCATTTCATACTTGCATAGCTCGTTATGGTCCATATTCTCTGTCCAATCAGCTGGACCTGCGCAATCGATATACTCTGTATGAAGCTCGTGGAAACATGTTAAGTAATTTTGATAGCCTGTCGAAAAAACATTCACGCAGAATATAGAGATTCTATAAATTGTAATTATGGAAAATGGCACAAGGATCATAAGTTCTATTTGGTATTAAAGAATCCTTCCCCATCTCTGTAAACATACTTTTTTCATAATCTGACTCCATGCATAATTTTGCGCTGAGAACACGAAGCCCTGAAATAAGCTGCATGTAGAGATGATCTTCGGGCAGAGGTGTACAAGTCTGCATAAACGAGTCAATCGAGTCCAAATTACCAGCGATTCTCCTATATGTTAAGATTAGATTAGAAATTACTTAGCTTTCTGTGTGTTTATTTGGTAGTTCATGGATAAGGGAGGTAAAAAAGTGTCGAAGATGCTTTGGTATTGATTTATTTGTACACCTAAGTATATCATGTGTTCATCGCTATGATCAATCGTGAAAATTGTTCCATTTTTACATTATGTAGCATTAATGAGTTATATTTAGCTCAGAGATTATATATGTACCTACAAACCTACAAAGATGCTCCAGGTCTTTATACGATGCAATAAGCAGTAGGCTTTCGGGATTGGTAATCTGTAGTTTAGCTAAGTAAGTCATGAGCTGATTTTCATCACATTTCATCGATTGTCGAGCAGCTGAAAGATTTTTTTGTTAATTTGTCATGAGGGTGAAAATGTTCGTTCAAATTTTACTTGTTTTTGCCGAAATGTCGGAAAGATTTTCTGCTCCTACGGAAAGGCCGGAATCATTTTCGTCATTATAGTCTCCAATGAGTGGACCATAGTCGGTTTCATAACCGTTATCTTCGTTGGCATAAAATTGTATGATTTCATCTTGACAGACTGTTATCGTTAGCTGTGTTGTTATAACGAGAAGTAGCAGCGCGAATATTTTAACGCCATATTTGTATAAAATTTCAACTTCCATCTAACACCTTTTAATACGTATATAGATAGCCGTCGATTTTGTGTTATTAGATTGATAAGAGATGTTGAAGAGTTGAGGCGATTCGAAAATTGCCGCCATTGCAGTATTTATCCTTTCGAAAGACACGCATGAAGTTATCCGAGAACAATTGTTATTAATCTATCGATTATGAATAGTCGATTGAGCGTAGCCCGTCGTCTGCTATATTTGGATTTAAAAAATGGGAGACTGCCCTAGTTTTGGGTGGCGAATGCGCAGGAGCTAATAAACGAAAGCAGCCGTGATGACCTTCAAGCGCGTAAATAGAGGTCAAATTTGAAATAATACATGTTTGTATTATCGCCTATGGACCATTTCGACTTGGTGTTGTTTTCCAATTTTTTCGTACCTGTAAGAAATTGATAGACTTTATCAAACAGTTTCGATAAGCCGGTGTGTGTGTCATACGAAGGTCCAAAATTGAATCGTATGTTCCATAATTTATCCACTATTTAAAATTGTACTTTCTATTTATTCAATGTCTTGCTTGCCTTGATAATTTCCTCATTAAATTTAACATACTCGATTAATAATTCAAATATCTTTCACTTGTTTCTGTTTAATCGACAATTAGGTATATTTTCAAATTCGGCTCTATTTCCGAAGTAAGGTTATAACTTCGGTTCGTATAATCTTTTCGATTAACCACAAACTAATTTGTTGTCAATCGAAATACATACTGTATGATTTAAAAATCTCATTGTATATCACATATTATTTGTTGTTAAAATACTTATTCGGAGTTATGTATCAATAACCTTACCATACATGTTTACTTTTCTGTTATAAAAATACAAAATCATTTTAGAATCATATTGTTGAGAAATTTTTTATCATACCCTATGCCTGCTTGTAAACGAAATAAAAAATATCAGCATATACTGGACCCATTTTCTTAATCTATGCCAACCTATATACCTACTCGTTACTTTTTAATATGTTATAATCAAATAATGATTATCTATAGTAACCCAAAGCCAATTTTTGAATTAATTGACATTTATGAATAAATGACAAACCAAAAACTACTTGTAACGGGTATTATTCTTTCCGACATACTATAATGAATAAATAAACAAATCAAAACCTCTGAACCTTTGGTGTTATTTTTTCAGTTTTAAATCTTGCCAATGTATATTTTTTTTTTTATGCGTATAATGCTCAAACACCACATTGACTAATGCCTCAGGGCCTCAGTGTGATATTAGTGATGAAATTTTGTGGCGCATTATTCATAGTTTGAGAATTAATTAACTCTTTTTCACTTGAGAACCTATGCTGCATGTTGTGCTTGAACGCGCCGAAGCTTTTTCAATTGGCACTTCATTTAGGAGCTGTAGAAGAGTCACTTTAAATTGTTATTTTTCTATTCGATTGTATTTCATTCTTAGTTGTTTCTCACAATTCCTCTCGAATTTCGTCCACATTTAGTTGGTTTTGATGTTCGTAATCAGTGATAAGCTATGATATTATGTTATGTTTGTGCGTGTCCATTGACCTTTCATCACATGTTTATCAATCCGAGATCACATGTCTCTGATCTTATAGAAATAGAATTATTCTTTATTCACCCTTTGACTAGTGAGTTTGTTACTTATACTTATTGTTAGTCAAGTAGGTACATACCAGAACGTATGTGTTCAGATCAATAAATTTTTATTAGTTTTATTACAAATTTGTCCATTATAATCATCAGATATTACTAAATCAAAATGATGCGTCTAGCTAAGACACTAACTCTTGGTTTTAGATCGGCCTAAAACGATTGATGATACCATTTTAAAGTACGAATTTCTACTCTAGATTGTTGGTGTTTACGTGCACAGTTTATATCGTCTCTACTCTGTTTAGAAGACTTCCCCACCTTTGACTTTAGCAACGGTTTTGTTTCAAATTCAAGGAGAAACAGATCAGCTTGTTACCTTAACGTTTGATTTGTGCTTATATTTTAATCACAGCTGGCATTTCTTATGTCTTCTTATCCGTTATAAAGACAGTGAATTATATGTAGAATAAAATCAGATTAAGATCTGGTAAATTTGATATTTAATTAGATAAGAAGTGAAGGAATTGCCTTGCTCGTTGGAAACATCTGATTTTCATATTGTAAATAGAATTTATATTCTGTTATTATTGTGTTGATGAATTATTTCTATTATAGAAGTCAAAGTGAATAGGATTTGAAAAACTGACTAAGAAATTTTTTAAAACATCAGTAAACTGTAGCTTCTTATGTTATGTAGTGTCGGAATGGACTCGTTGGCTGCGTTAAGACATTTCATTCAAAACTCAACAAAGATGCTTTACAGGAGACTAGCGTATTTCATTGAACGGGTTTATAAATGCAACTGCTTTAGATTACTCTGGGTTTATGTAAGTCTTAGAAGATATAAATAACTATAGTACCATGATTTACAAATGATAACTAACTCAATGTCAAATGAATCGAACACATCCTCCCTCAAGATAATGATAGTCACTAACTTTTGTTATTCATGCATTCGTGCTAAAGTCCTATATTGTCAATTTTCTTACATAATATCAATGATGTAGAGATTTTAATCATTCCTTGGGAGATTATTGCTCTGCGTTGAAAGATCTCAGTTCTGATCCATCAGAAGGTGAGGTACCATATTATTATAACGATAGCTTTAATACATTAGCAATTTATTTATATCCGCTTATACTCTTCATTTGAATTGAATTCATTATAAAAACACCTTCGGATCGTCAATAATTCTTGTTTGCATTGCTTGTATTCCAATGTCAATTGTTCTTGTTTTACAACGTGTTAACTAAGTGCAGACGAAAATATTTAGATGTACGTGTCTGTTCAATGTCTGGAGTAATGAAGCTTTGATAATTTACCCTATTCTCTTTAATCGTGATATCACATTACTTTAAGAAAGCTGATCAGTATGATGTATGTATTTATTACAAGAATTATACCAGCACTCATTTAAGCCAACGCCTATTAATAACTGCTCTTCAATCCGGTTAAAGTAAGATTGTTGCAATTTCCGTTTAGTTGAATCTAAAGATGTAAGACAAGTAGGAGACTATTTTCTGAGAAGCTACTGCTTTTATGAATGTTCATGTAGCAGAACTAGAGTAACGTAATACTTTGCTTTTCACATCGCTACTGGATGCATTGTCTTTATAGTTTATATTAAGGATGCACGTTCTCTTAATGTCTACTTGTTTCGTTTAACGCGTAAGTACTCATCAAACTCTAATCCCACTTAGAGTCTTGTCAAGTTTTTGCCCTAAACATAAAACACTAATAATTTATGTGCACATAATGTTATAGTAGACCTATGCCAAAGTACGTTGTGTGATTATTTCTCTGTTTTTACCACCAATTATGATAGTTATTAGAAAAATTACAAATATACGAGAGTATCAGAAAGATTTACGTTTATAATAAGTGGTAAAATATTCAACAAGCCAATTCTACGTGTTACTTTCTGTATTCCATGTCTGTTTTGTTTGTTAGAAATGGTACTCTGCTTTCTCCATTTTTGTACATTGAGTTCTATGTTGGTAAAAAATATTGAAGACCTTGCAAATTAGATAATTCAAATGGTCATTATTTTAGCTATTTATCAGGAGAATGGACAAGGGCAAAGAAACGGTCAAGACCTTGTCTGAGGGACAGCTAAGAGTTCTTACTCTTAATAATGGGGAGCATCAAGATGGGACCCTTTATCGATTGCGTAAAGGTATAACGTACTGGCTGTAATAAAATTCCATTATAATCCGCTATAATCCGCATGTACATGTACCATTGATTCTAAATTTAATTTGTCACATACAACCAACATAGTTGAACTTGTAATCGAAGAATCATTACTTATTAATAATAGGTTGGCAAGTCGAATTCAGACTCGGACCTTCTCTGCTTGGTAAAAGTGTTAATATTTTTACCAATCATCCGCTGGTGATCAACCAACAGTTTGAAAGAAGTTCCTATTATCAATTAACATGGGACAAGGATTTGGCCACCTTAACTCTTGCATTGGCAGGATCATTTCATTACTACGTAACAGACAACAGGTAAATAGTCTTAGATCTATGGAATGGATGTCCTAATCACTTTCAACTTGTTGGATTGTGAAAATTTTACTTTTTTGTTCAAGCGATGAAAGCAACGGAGCTCCGATAGCTTCTGGGTATTTGCTAGTAGATCCTGAGCTACGTGTGGGAATTGGTGAAGAAATTCTACCGTTAGATTGTATTCAATGTCAAACTGTACTAGCGAAAAGCTTGGGGCCATTATCAACTTGGGAAAGTAAACTCTTAGTTTCTCGAAACTCTGGATTCAATATGATTCACTTTTCGCCAATTCAGGTAAACTTGTGATGTACATATATCATATCGATATAATTATGCTTCATGCCTCCATTGACCAATGTTCTAGTATATCTGTACATTAATTTCACTTCGTTTAGGAACTTGGAGCATCAAGATCATCGTACAGTCTTGCGAACCAATTGAAACTCAATCCCTCATTCAACAGCGATGACAAGGAGGCTACCTTCGATGATGTTGAAGAGCTGATAACTAAACTGCGAAATGAGTGGAATGTAAGATTTTCATTAGGATAGTTTTTCGCATCAGTATCATGCGCATCAATTCAAATATATTATAACGTATTCTTTCAATATTTTTCAAATATAGGTACTCAGTATTTGCGACATTGTCTTAAATCACACAGCGAATGAAAGCTCATTCTTAGTTCAGCAGCCAGAATGTACCTACAATTGTCTGAATACTCCTCACTTACGTCCAGCATATATCTTGGACGCTATGTTATTCGAATTGACCATTCAAGTCGCAGCTGGAGAATGGGAGTTCAGAGGCATTCCGACTGTTGTAGAAACGGAGGATCACTTGAACGTGAGGCCATCTCTATAATAAGTCGTAAAATACTCGCTTCGGAGTTATTCTTATACCTAACGAGTTTCTGTTATTTATTTACAATTTTTCTTACAGTCAATAAGACATGCTTTGCATACCCATTTTCTACCGTTGGTAAAAATACATGAATTGTTTGTATTGGACATCAACGAAACTGTAGCAGAGTTTTTGAGCTTGGCTAGAAACGAGGTACCCCAAGACTCGATCGAAGATGAGACTAAAGATACTATTTCTTTAATAAAAGATCCACAATTCAGGAGACTCAAGGCTACGATAGATATGCCACTTGCGTTGCGAATTTATAATGTATACAGGTAGGGTGTAAAATTGGTTCTCATTTCATTATTCAAAATTTTGAATACCAATAATTTTAATTAAACACATTTATCGTTTCAGAGCTAATTGTTTCGACGAAGAAACACGTCTAAAGCAATCTGCGCAAGAGTTAAAATTGAAATTGGAAGAACTAAACACAACTGTTATCAACGAAATACAAAACCATTTGAATGCTTCAATTGAAAATACCATAGCTAACATACGATATTTTAGAGTTCAATCAGATGGACCTCAGCAGAAAGAAGTTAGCGAAAGAAACCCGCTTGTTCCTAGGTACAACGACTGCGAATACCATTGTCCGACGAATACTTTTACCTCTATTATCGTGTATTGGATAATAACTATACCATATATTCATGATTAATAAACCACTGACGTAATCGCGCATCGTTTCACAGATACTTCACGGATTATGGAACACCCGCATCTTTAGCTGATCGTGAATCAATAATGTATTCGGACATGGGATGTTACTTGATGGCCCACAATGGATGGGTAATGAATAGCGATCCTCTCAAGAATTTCGCAGACCCAGATTCGACCGTCTACTTACGTAGAGAGCTTATTGCTTGGGGCGACAGCGTAAAGCTCAGGTATGAAGTAGCAAAAAGATGAGGATGTAATTAAAAATCTCTAGAAGGCGAGCGGCTTAATCAATTGCCTATATTCTTCGCATTTTCAACTCGGCGTAAAGCACTGTTTGTTTATCATAGGTACGGAAACTCTCCCGAAGATAGTCCATTCCTCTGGGAGCACATGACAAAGTATGTCGAACTAACAGCTAAGATTTTTGATGGTATCAGATTGGACAATTGTCACTCGACTCCAATTCCAGTTGCTGAGGTACTTTGCTTCGTCTTATCAATAATCGTGTATACTTTATTGTACCCTTGGACTTTTGTCGAATTAAATAATCTTCGATCTTCAACTTCTTTCTTAGTATCTGCTGGATGTTGCACGCAGAGTAAATCCGAATCTATACGTCGTCGCTGAGCTGTTTACAAACTCTGATCAGAAGGACAACATCTTTGTAAATCGTCTTGGTATTACATCGCTGATCAGAGGTAGGCGTAGATTTTTATTGCTATTCCAAAGACTGCTGATGACCGTGAGAAATCACCATCAGATCTTCATATTTCATGACTTTTTATCTCCTAACAGAGGCCATGTCTGCATGGGATAGCCACGAGGAAGGAAGACTGGTATACAGATACGGTGGTGATCCAGTTGGAGCATTTTTGCAGCCACGTCAACGCCCTTTGGTACCAAACATCGCTCACGCTTTATTCATGGATTTAACTCACGACAATCCAAGTCCAGTCGAGAAACGTAGTATATTTGACATGCTACCCAGTGCAGCTCTCGTGTCCATGGCATGCTGTGCCAGCGGTGGTAATCGAGGATACGATGAATTAGTACCACATCAGGTGAACTAGAAACTACTTTCTTCGTAAATATTTGAAGAATCATAACTCATGAGATTCACAGTCTGAATTTACACATTGTACTTCGATTTTAACATATTATGAAGACTCAGCGCAGCAGCATTCAATATTGTTTACACAAATTGCAGATTCACGTCGTTGATGAAACCAGACCATATACATCATGGACGGACGATGATGAACTAGCTGAAAATAATGCGGCTCTTGTTGGCTCTAAAAGTGGGATAATTGCGGCTAAGAAGGCGTTGAATGAGTTACATTATTCACTTGGAAAGGAGAACTTTTCTCAGGTCTAAGACTCGGGCTTATTTCCAATACTCATCATTCCTATTCTTAGCTTATTCGTAAAATTTCAAAATCACCTTATTCGATATTGTTACAATTTCTCAAAGATTTGTATATATTTGCTTGGTAATATAGGTGTTTGTCGACCAAATGGATCCTGACATAGTAGCGGTGACTAGGCACTCTCCGAATACTCATGAAAGTGTTGTCCTGGTTGCATTCACTGCGTTCAAACACCCAGATCCCAATGCGAACGATCTAAGAAGACACATTAAGCCTCTTCGAGTCGAAGGAGTTATCGATGAAATTGTGCTAGAAGCATCTTTATCCCACGTTGGGTCCAAGTGAGTAAAATGCAAACTCATATCTTCCTTGGTGTATCGCGCCATCGCCAGATATTGTCTCTGCTGGTCTGAAGATATTCATTATCAATTTTTGTTACTGATTATTGATAACGTGTTGAATGTATTCTAGAGATGGGAAATCCCCGTTCCATCATCCAGAGAAGTATAGTCAGGAAGAAGACGTCATAAACGGTCTGACCGAATATGCTCTGGATATTAAACAGCACGTTCAAATTTGTGACTCTACAATTTTGGAAAAAGTCGACTCTGGCGATCCGAAAATCACGCAACTTAATTTCGTCAATTTCCAGCCTGGATCTATAGTGGCCATTCGGTAGGCTGATTTTTCTCATTTTTCCATAGATATACATTCAGAAAATCAATTCGACCGAAAAGCCAGTCTCATAAGTCTTGTGTGTTTCATTTTATAGCGTCTCACTGCATGCGAATATAAAACCAGCACTGGACAAGCTGCAGAATACTGTTCAAACAATTACCTCAACTGAAAACTCAGATTTGCGGGTCATTGTCTCTCGATTGGAGCTAACAGACCTCAATATAGCTCTTTATCGTTGCGATCGAGAAGAGCGTGAGGAAAGTGCTGGAGCTTTTGGTGTTTATGATATCCCTGGATATGGTCCTTTGGTTTACGCTGGAGTTCAAGGTAAATGAAGACGTTAGATAAAGGAAATGTGCTACTGTGTCTAACTTTCGATAATGTTTCAGGATTCATCTCTTTGCTCGCTGAAATTCGTCCGAATAACGATCTTGGACATCCGATGTGCGCAAACCTTAGACAGGGTAACTGGATGATAGGTACGAACCAATAATAATTGATTTTGTTGATACTTAGAATAATAAATCATATGTTATTTAGAAATACGTTGAAAGATCATGTTCAGTAATCTAGAAAATCATTTTGGTCGCTATCCGGGTACTCAGAATAATGAATTATTCACTCAGGAGGATTATTCACTTCAGAGATGAAGATAAGACTCAATATTCTTTATCATATAAATCGAATATACTCGATCTTTTTTTTTTCAGACTACGTTTGGCAGCGGCTTAAAAATGAGGAGGGGACAAAGGCCCTTGGTGAATGGATTGAAAAGGCTGTAGAACCGTTCGAAATAATCCCTCGATACTTGGTACCTAGCTACTTTGATGTTATTGTTACCAACATTTACATGACTTTGTTGGATCAATCCTACGCACTTATGTCTAGGTAAGAATAATTTCGAGAACATTTAATCCAGAATCGTAATATTTTATGAACAGAAACTGCATTCAATTACTATTTTTGCCACGGGATGAGAGTCTAATAATAAAATATTGGTCTCTGAATATCTGTTTTGTGTTTATAACAACCGATTCTTATTTCAGTTTTGTTCAAAACGGCTCAACATTCACGAAACTAATGTCTTTGACCTCCGTTCAAATTGCTGGTGTAGTAAGATCAGCGCAGCTGCCTGATTTATCACCAAATTTGACTCCGCCTAAGCCAAAAGTCAAGGAGATTGACAATTCGAACATACAATTATGCGCAACACTGAGTGCCGGTTTGCCACACTTTACCGTTGGATACATGCGAAACTGGGGAAGAGATACGTTCATTGCATTGAGAGGGTTGTTGCTGTTAACTGGAAGACACCAAGAAGCGAGATACATCATACTGGGATATGGTGCAACGTTGAGACACGGTCTCATCCCTAATTTACTCGACGGAGGAAAGAACTCAAGGTTCATTCAGACTGCAGTTTCAGTTATTTTTGCCATTTTTTCTTAGTGCATCATAGATTTGTGTTTCTAATTCGATTTTTCATCGCCATTAGATACAATTGCCGAGATGCTGTTTGGTGGTGGCTGTATACCATCCGAAGTTACGTTGAAGAAGTCCCAGATGGCATTAAGATACTCAAAGATACAGTTTCTCGACTTTACCCAACAGATGATTCGCCCGCTCTACCTGCTGGACAAGTGGTATGCTATCAAACGGAGATTTCATTCCCAAATGATCAATTTTTTCAATTATAATCCAAATATCTTGCTATCGGGTAAATTACTAATAGAAAATATTCGCTGTATAGGATCAACCGTTGCACGACGTTATGCACGAAGCTCTGGCGGTACATTTCCAAGGATTATGTTTCCGAGAACGTAATGCTGGCAAAAAGATTGATGAGCAAATGGTTGACCGCGGTTTCAACAATCAAATTGGGGTACATCCAGAGACTGGATTTGTTTTTGGTGGAAACGAGGCCAACTGCGGTACCTGGATGGACAAAATGGGCTCTTCAGAGAAAGCTGGTAACAAGGGTAAGCCCGCTACGCCCAGGGATGGAACTGCAGTTGAATTAGTTGGACTGAGCAAAGGCATTCTCACCTTCTTGGCAGAGTTATATAGGCAGAATCTCTTCCCTTACGGAAGTGTTCAAAGGAAAAATCGAGATGGTGAGTCGGAGTCTTATTTATGAATGCGTACATAGCGTAACTCTGGTTGTTCATCGACACTATATGATTGAGAAAATCTGAAACTCGTAGGAACCGTTGTAACGTGGAGTTACAAACAATGGGCTGATAGGATCAAAGCAAACTTCGAAGAACATTTCTATATCAACGATAAACCGACAAACGGAGAGCTGAAACCAGAGCTAATTCACCGTCGTGGTATCTACAAAGATACTTACGGCGCTACCCAACCATGGGCCGATTACCAACTACGTCCTAATTTCCCCGTAACTATGGTGGCTGTGAGTATTCGTTTATGATTCATAGCGATAATACCACTTGTGAATAATTCATTGTTAAATTAAACTTCATGAATCCAGGCTCCGGAATTGTTCGACCCTCATCATGCATGGACAGCGATAAAATTGGCTGAGGAAGTATTGCTGGGACCATTAGGGATGAAAACTTTAGACCCTGCTGATTGGGCGTACGATGGCTATTATGATAATTCCAACAATTCTAATGATACGAAGCTAGCACATGGATGGAACTATCATCAGGGGCCAGTAAGTCGACGGAAATTATGGAATTCTGATCGGATGAATTTTATTTAAGCTTTTTTCATGATAAAACTGTTTCATTCTTGATATTCTGCAGGAATGGGTCTGGCCAATGGGATATTTCCTGAGAGCTCGTCTTCATTTTGCTCCGTTGGTTGGAGGAGAGGAAGAACTTCGTCGGACTATTGAATCGACCGAAGCTATAATATCCCGTCATTTAGTTGAAGCATCTACAAATCATTGGAGGGGACTTCCAGAGCTGACTAATAAAGATGGAGCTTATTGCCGTGATAGCTGCCGTACGCAGGGGTGGAGTGCTTCGGCAATAATTGAGGCAAGTATTCAGCACAGCGGCTAATCTCTGGATGTATTGAAACGCAATGAATTTTATAATGTATTTATTTTCAATTCAACAGGTTCTCTATGATTTGGAAAAGCTTAAACAAGGATTACCATCCATTGGTAAAAATCAATCAAACTGATATAATTTTGCGTGTGTTCACCACCGCCACTTACACTTAGGGTATTTGAAGCTAGCGAAGGATCGTATCGTAGGAAGTAAAAAAAATCAAGAGAGTTATTGTACTGAGAAAGATACTTTAGACGCACTTTGCACGGAGACACACGCATATGTTACTCCGCCGATAGATTTAGTGCAAGCACATCTACCGCACACTATAAATTTTGGGATCATTTCTGAAACTGAGAGATATTCAACCGGAGGATCGATGAATGATGTAACTATTGAAATTTCTGACCCACCAAAGAATCCGAAAAACAAATCTAGTACATCGTTTGGTATGAGTCTTCCGCTTTCTGATTATCAAAGAAATTTGGAAAAAATTCACGTTGCGGAGGATACATCTAATTCGAGAAAATCAAGTTCTGAGATTATTCACGAAGCTGCGCAATTTATATATGGTGAAAAATTGAATACAGATGATTTTGAAAATCCATCGAGCCAATATTCGTCAAAGAAAATTCATAAACGGCACAGAAATGATCAAGCGGCTGATGCTAATCTAGATAAAATCAGAGGCTCTATATGCTCCGACTTCCAAGTTCACGTAACATGTGCCGATGTTCCTAGATCACGTCCGGTAGATCATATATATGAAGAAATTGGATCAATTGCAGAGTCGCCAAATATATCAAAATATGATATATTGGATTACTATGAAAAATATAGTCCGACAACAGCCAAGATGTTAATAGACACGTTGTTTCTTCCCGGTCACAAAATTTGCAAAATTTGTGCAGCAATACAAAGAAGTGTGATATACAGCGATCGTTTGATAAGATATAACGAGCCACTAAACGCGAAAGAAGTGACGTTATTTCAAATAGAAAATTCTCTTTATTTCAAGTATACTATTAACGCGTGTTATTCTAATTTCAGGCGATTTTTCAATGATAATGATTCTAAGAATTTCATACCTATCTATAACACAGTTAAGCCAAACACTTCTGGAATATTTTATTCAAATAATTCATCGATAGATGTATTCGACTTGAAATCCACTTTGGAGCCGTCGATAAAATTAGCAGATGGGACTTTTCGAGGACTAGCTAATACCGAATTATATCACAGGAATGGAAATCATTTTTCAAGTCGCATATCCGCGAATGGTTTTGCACCTATGGTATTCAATAGCGATCAGAATAACTTTTTGAAAATGATCAAAGGCGTTGGATATGAAACAGATTTAAATAATTGGATTAATTATCGCAAGGATGTAGTCAAACTGCGTACTTCAAAGCCAAATGAATTGCCTCTATCCGTTATTGAGCCTCATCCCGATAGATCTAGTCTGTTATTACTCGAGCCATTGTTGCTTATGCAACCGGAGTTATCGAATCCCAGACGAAAACAGGCCAAGAATCGTATCACACATTCTGAACATTTAAAAATAGTACGAATGATGATCGCCTATACATTAGCATTTTTTCTTTTGGCAATTGTTACGTTTTATATAATATATTTTAGTTAAACTAGGCATATTTTATACTATACTGTTTAATTGTTGTATGAATTTTTTTTCTTTCTTATCAAATTTACTATCTGTCGTGTGCGCCATTTACAAAAATATATATTTCTGTTTTATTAGCGAGGATATATACAAACAATTTTCAAAAAAAAAACAATAAATAAATAAAAAATTTCAGTCGCACAGATCCGATAAATATTTAATACGACACGATTGAAAATTCGTTATTGAATTCATCATATTTTCATATTGATGTTGATTTTATTGTGCAAGTATTTTTTATTATTCAATCTAATAATCTAATCCATTTTTCACACCAAAACAGCCGAATAGACAGAGATCTGCTTTTTATTAATATTGAATTGCATAAGTCGACGGTTTATGCCACTAACATGTGTTTACACCCTCTAACTATGATTGCTTACGCTTTACTCTAATCATCACCCTCGCGAATAGTTTCATTTTATTATTATTAAAATTCGATGATTTAATTTAATGTTTGTCATACAATACCATGCATTGAGTAAAATTATGTGTATTAAATTTGAAGAATATTTTTAATTTGAAAAATTTCAATTGGATATTCAAAAATGAACAAATAGTAGGTAATATACTATTATTTCACTCTCTTTTCGTCTAATTAACAACGTTGAATTTTTTTTATCAAAAAATATAATATGTTCTGATGCGTAACAATGTTTGAGAAAAAAAAGTCTAGAAAAATGAAAAGAAAATAATAAAAAATGAAACATAGATATAAGAAGTGTGAGAAGCTAATAGATTATATATATACATATATCTTACATAGTAAAATATTATACTCATTTTTTTATGATTGAAATGAATCGTCAAGACTGTGTTTACATTTAGTGGTTTTGGGGAATTGAAGGGAGTAGTTAATCAATATTCATAAAAAAAAGCTTGATTTACACATTTGTTAAATAAAAAAAAAAAAATGTTTTCAATAAAATGCACAATAATGTTTTAACTGTTAATTATGATTATTATTATTATTATTATTAATATTGACCTGTGGTATACAGTGAAAATATATACATGCTTGTACCGGCCTCTTACACTTTATCCTTAACGCTGAATCCTAGTTGAAACGATCATGCTTTCTATTTACTAGGATACAGGGAAGCTGCATAACATTCAGCCGCCAGTTAGGAATTACTAATCTCTTTGGGAGTTGGTACGGATCGTGAAAGCTTTTCATTATTTAATAAATTATCCTTTAGGAAAGCGAATACTGTTATAGTATGATGATATAATTTAACGTTTCCTGTATCTCTTTTTTTTTTTTTTTTTACAGAAAACATGACCCTATACAAACTCGCAGCATTATAATATAGTTGAATATTTAACGCGATATAATATAATTATATTACACATCTTTCAACAAGACAATATTAAAGTAGTTTTTTTTTATTAAGTTAGTTTGAACTGCAGCGATTTAAATTATTACCTAATGAAAATTAAGTATGAATAGTACGATTCACTGTTACTCTCTGCTATAAACGTAAAAACTATTGAAATATTAAATGAAAAAATTCAGTGGCTATATAAGTGATAGAATTTGAATAGAGTAAAAAGATTTTTTTTAGTAGCTAAAGAAAATTAGATAATTAGCAAATACATACTATTTAAATATATCATTTAAGAATAGAGAATAAAAACACCATGAATGCTTGCAGGGTATTTATAATCAGTCCCACCGCAAGCAACACAACAATATAGAGTCTGACTCTGACGATGAGAATATTTACATCATATCGACAACGTATTTAAAAGCTAATCCTTAATTGTTAATTTAATCAGAACAGAATCTGACGAGTTTGATACCAACGAAATATTACTATACTAGGTATTTGTCTACGCGAAATTCCATCATAAACGTAGGATTGTTTCTAACAATATAATAAAATCTATTATACATTATATGCCGGAGGAAATAGGTAGATATTCATCTTTGCCTGAAAGATGATATATAATAGCATATATAGTCACTTTTCTAGGAATCTAAAGATTATTAAAGATATTGCTGATATTGACTATAATTTTTTATATACTCCTATTATCATCATAAGATAAAATGAGATTATTTTATAAGATCTTTAGATGAATTCAAGTGTATACTATGTTAATGTATATATAGGTACGCTGAATCTGAAATAACAGATTTCTTCAAGGTACATACATACTAATTTCAGCTGGCTGATAAAATTCGATTAAATCTGTTCAGAAAAGGATAGATGTATGTGTATAGTATAAACTTAAAGAATACATAATATAACAGATCACCTATTGATACTAAGGCAAGTCAATCTCACAGTGAAAATAAGATTTATCATTTGATTATATCGATCATATTGAAGAATTCGACGTCGTCGATGAGACGAATTTAATTAATCAGCAATTAAATTAATTTTATATAGTTAACTAGTGCATTCAAATAACTACTTTATCAATCTCTTAATTTAACAGACTCTCCGGCTTATTCAGTTATAATCTCAAATTTATTTTTAAATCACCTAAAAGAACCTTTTGTTTATTTTTTATATTATGCAATCGTGAGCACGAGCAACTAGCATGGACGCGCTAATCCTTTTATCAAATGGAACAACATTATTCTGGAATGGAAAAATGCAATCGACAAACTCAGAGTTGAGAGCAAAGAAAAGCTGTTGAATGCCTGAGAAAATTTGAAAATTATTCTCAACGAGTAAATTCTCGTAATTCGTCTGTTCAAGAGAAATCTAGAATGGGAAGTACCGATGTTTGAAAAATTATTAGTCGTTATTTCTTAGATTTCTATCATTTTCAATACATGCGCCGGTACATAGTCCAGTTATTTGCATCAGGATTTCGTTCTAAACAGAATAATTAGCGAGTCTATGTGTGTACTTTAGACTTTTAATACGACTGAACTTGTGTCCATATTATTATTGGAATGACGAATTCTTTTCACCTAATTAGTTAGTAAAACACAAGCAATAATGATAATAATTCATTTACCGGAGAGTCTAGACATATTTTCACCTAATAATACGTATTTTAAGTCATTTCCCTGGATTGTGGACGCAAAGCCACATATGGTACGGTAAATTTGAAACTTTTTAATCCCAGTAAAATTAGTCTAAATATCATCAAACAATCCTCTAGGAGGAGGTCCAACACGATTACTATTCGAAGTATACGTAGTTAGATTATCTGTACTCAAATCGTGGTAAATCTCCGCTTGGTATCCCTGATCGTAATGATTATTTGGTATGTAGCGATCGTTCTCAAACGGAGAACTAACATAGTAGTCTGTGGATTCGACATCGCGTAGTAAACCAGCTCTCGCAGACTCCGTAGACTCGTCTCGGCGCAAGGGGCGCACTGTTAGACAATTTTTATAGTCAATTTTAGAGGAAATCATGTTAATTGATGTTATTTTTAAAATCATAATGGTTTGAATTTTTTAGTACATGCAAACGAAATACAATTTTGAACGATTCAAACGTTGAAATTACTTTCTTCGTACCAGACATCGCTTAAGAATCCAATTTTTACATGCAATACAATAATACTATACCTATAATAGGATACATTCTTTAACAACGTATGAAGTATCCAAATTTTCTGATCAATTAATAAGTAATAAAGCAAGCAGAGAATTAATATGTAAAAAACTACAACAAGCCTAAACAATTTTGTACATACCAGTATCTGTGCTTTGTCTTGCGGTTCGATAACGAGATGCTGTTCCTAAATTGTTGAATCTTTCTTGAAACTCTCGTCTGCGACTCATCGAGTCTTCAGCACGCTGACGCTTGCGTCTTTCTGTAAAATTATTGATTAAAATGAGTCTTTTTGTATCCTAAGGTAATCTGTAATTGTTAAATATTTGTGATAAATACCACGCTTGATCAGTTCACGGCCTTCTTCAACAAGATCAGTCGTCAGCTCGTCATCGCCAAGGAATTGTTGAAAACCAAGCATGGAAAGTAATCTACTTCCAAGACTGAAGTAGGTCGCCAAACAAAAGGCTAATATTGCCATTGGGAAGTATATATTGAAACCGTCTGAGATAATCGATATTACATCCATGTGACCCATTACCTATCGGCGAATTCAGAAATTCATGTAATGTTGGTTTTGAAGGAAAGATTTCAGTGGCAAATAAAATTGAAAACCAGTTGAATTTTTTTATAATAGGTATATTATAATATACCTGCGTATAGTGTGTTTCTAAAATATGCTCTTTAATTATGTGGGAATCCATGTGTATAAGGCCTAAGAAATTGAGACACATTGGAGGAGTAAGGCGACAAAGCATCATACCGCTGAATATCAAACTGTATTCATTAGTTTGATGATGCGGAGCCAAATAGTATAAATTCAATACACGAATTTTCAGCACTGTAGAGTATGCGCAATAACAGAGATACGCTATGATCAACGTTGATAAAATCTGCGGGTAAAATTAATAGTGTTTAAACTTGGACGAAAAATTTGTATAATTCAGAAAACCGTTCATTAATAGTGGTTCAAAAATCATTCAAAGGTAAATTGCAGTCCAACTCTTACCTCGATTGTGAAATAATCGTATTCGACTTTTGCTAAATCAACAAATCGTGCGAATAAAGAAAGCACTGGTGATTTATTGAAGAATGTTACTTCCGACCAGACAACAGCTACAGAGAGAGTCCCGGCCACGAAGGCTGTTAACTTTTGGGCATAACTTTTGATCATGCATTTCCAATACCATTCTGAAATTATTAGAAGTAATTTGAATTGAATTTATTCCATGAGTTGATTCAACAATCATACGTCTCGTTGATTATTGGAAAATTGAAACCTACCAACAGTCGGATTGTAAATAAGTCGTAGTGGGAATGGACGGGCAACAGGGAACGTTGGCTTGAATCTTTTATCATGGCTAGCTTGATTTTTTGCAACATCTTCAAGATGAAATATTTTCTCGATTAATATTCCCCACTGAGTTTCTGTTCGTTGCAATGTTTGCAATGATTTAATAGTCTGGAAATATGTAAATGTATGAATATTATTCAAATGAAAATTTTACTGTTTATTAAAACACAAACTTTACCTAAGAATATGTGTAAACATACGTGTTTGTGTAACCGAATGAGAGACTTTTCCGATGGCGAATCTGTGGGAGTATCATCTGGCAACTGCCTCCGATTCATTCTGTCCTTTAATTCGGCAGGAACTTTTTGAAATATAGTTTCTAAATTACGATGAAACGGATGACCGACACCGATAGCTATAGAAGCTGCTTGCAGCGACTAGAAAGGATGAATAAGTCATTTAAATTCATTTATCAGCGGATTAAAGCTCACAGAAATAATCTGCAGAGTTCTAATATCCCAGAGTTTAGATTACTGGTATAGATTAGTACCTCAAGAACATCATCCACTGTTTCCTCAGCCTCGCATTTATCTAAACTAAGCTTAGCTGCTTTGAAGTAACTGTAATGTAGAGTGTACCCAGGTTTGCTAGCATTCCATAAGCCACGGGGTACTTCCACAAGAGCGTAACCCAACAGGAGTACCAGCAGGAATAATCCCCAAGTATTCGAGGCTGACGATGCTATAGCTTTCAACTTTTGACTGGAATATATATAACATTGATAGATCCTATCGTAGGCTGCTAACAAAAATCAATGTGCGCTTTGGAGTCTAGAAATATTCAATTCATCTAGTCGTCTCATGGCATGTGCCCGAATTATTTCAAGACCAGCTGAGTTGAATTATCTCGTTTATTCGCAGAGAAAAATGCATTTCTACTCCTCCTGTGCAAAATCCTAGTCGATCGGCTCAGATGAAAATTATATTGCCATTCTTCCGACTCTTTATGCAGGAAACAGACTGATATAATTTTCGGTTGAGCCGATCGTGAAGATATATCAATAATTTCTAGACCCCAAGGTGCGTATACCCTCTTGAAATTTTTTAATTTCGTTATTGGATGAATAAAATTCATAAAGAACACACAGAACGAGTTGCAATTTCAATTCGAGTGATCATGCAACGATTAGCTTAGTTAATTCATACGTAATTAAGTAGTAGATAATTTATTCTATTCCTAATAGGTCAGATCAACTGAACTATACACAAAATTCATACGAAACAGATGTTTATTATTGTTCAATAATAACAACTACAATGTAAATATATGGCCACACCAATCAGTCAATTATTATATAAAAAAAAGAGACATGAATTTCATCCAGAAAATACAGGAATAAGTTTAAAAGGCGGTGATCTAGAGCCACTTGTAACTTCATCGTTAACATCGTATCTTCTCTTCTCATATTCATGATGAGTCCTCCAACTAGGCATCTCCTGATTATGCCACCAAGAATCATCTGCTCTATGCGAGTCATCATAGGTATTATACCAATCATCGGACCATGCACTCCTTCGAGCTCTTGACGATGTTTCCTTCATATCGTCACCAGCAGCGTTAGTCTTTTCAGATTGTCCTGATCTGATGCATAATATATATATAGGTACATACATGTAATGGTAATCATGATATAACAATGTTTAAATGCATATTATAAACTATAGACACAAATTTGTCATAGTTTAAAATTCATTTCCTTCTTCCATAGCATACCTGCGTTCATTTTCTACATGTATGCTCTTGTTCTGTTCAATATCTGAAGGATTTTTTATATCATGTGAATCTGGTACACTTCTTTTGGCCAAAACAATGGCAGGATCTAAAAGATCCTGTATAAGTAGTTCGGCTTCAATTCTTTCTTTTATCAATGATATCGATTCGGTTGTAGATGTGCTTAAGGTACTTGCTGGAGTTGATTCGTGATGGATATTTAAATCCGTAATTTTATTTGATGTTTCTTGTGCTGTATTTAAAGGCAGCGTAACTTCTGTAGTATCCGTAAATTTGCGTGTATTAGATATGATTTCGGTGGTAGTTGTATCCGTAGCATTCAAATCTCTTACATTTTTTGTATATTTCAAAATTGCACTTTGAGTCACAGGACTTATACTGATAGCAAGTTCTGGCAGTCTATTCGACAAGGTTTCTACCGCTATCATAGTTTCAGATGGATTTGTAGATATAAATGATCTGGTATTATCAGTACTCTTAGTATCGTCCAGATTTGTTGCTACAGATTGTTGTTCTTGCTGTAATTTGCTCACTAGATTGCCAGGAGTTACCACTCCTGGTGAAGGAGTTTCTACGGTATCATCAAAGACAGATATTGGAGTACTCGATACTAGATTATCTGGCCCGAGAAGATGCGTAGAGTGTTTAGTCGGCAAGGTGATGTTATTTGATGCACTAGTTGATTCTAATTGTGTTAATTGTTTATTTTCGTCTAATGGAATCACTTGTATATCCAATTCTAACTGTGAAACATCTTCTTGTATTACCACTGGAATACTAGGTTCCGTTACGTCAAGGGATGTGGATAACGACGGCAGTGATGTGTGGTCAATATTGACACTGGCATTCGAAAGATCTTCTGAACCGTGATCACTTAGTGCAACATCATCAATTATGTGAGTAGAATTGACATCGGGAATCAGCTTCAATTCATTACTACTGTTATTTGCAATGGATTTATCGCTCGATGATTTCTGGGCTTCTCCTTCCGCATTATTCAATGTCGTGGAAATAAGTCCTGATTTTTTTAATGGAATTTTCAAGATATGTGTTTCATCATTACTTGCGATCAGGCTGTCTCTGGTTACGGGTATATTGTCTTCTCGATGAGTTGATTCAGCGGCATCTTCTTTCAGTGCACTTAAAAACTTGTGATTGCTGTTATCAAGATCAGGGTTGAGTGGAACCACAGTTGACGCTGTGTCTGTAGAATCGCTGTTTGATTTATCGAGTGGCTTTTGCTCAGAAACCGAAACGGTGTAGATGATGAGAGATAAAATTAGGATCTTCATTTTATAACGGAATATAAAACTTTGAGACGAGCTTTTAAAATAGATGTGCTCGGGCCGGTATACAATTCTTCAGTGGTATATTATTCTCAACCGGCTCAGTGATATAGGCCCAATGACACCAGTGCTAACGGTGTTAATGTATGGGCAAATTGTGCTAATCATCACTCAGTAAAATAAATATTCTGAAAACCTCTCAATGGCAATAACGGCATACTACGAGCTATTTCAAAAGCCTACTGTACAAACTCTGGACTAACTGAAATACAAATTAACAGAATTCACCTGAAGTGAATGAAAACAATGTTTCTATATCTCGTCTAATATTAGCAGGACATATTCACGTTTGTAAATCGTACCATAGTTACATTTCCTATTTATCGCGAGTTAAACTTGTCCCACGCGGGTTTCAAGGATATATTATTTAGATTTGGTACGATGAATCACTTCCTTTTCGCGCAATTCCTGTTGAGTATGTACCTCCAATCTCAAATACAGACGTCCTTAAAGCCGGAGTTTTCAAATATTTGCTTTTAAGGAGTTAGTTGCGAAATATCAATAACATGATTTGGTTTGCTTGTATAATTTCCAATTCTGCATAGTTATATTTTATAAATATTCAGTGGAAAAACACGTTCGTCTCTCTATATTTATTATCACATTTACATAGCAAAGTATATTTGGCAAGTTACTGCGCCAGACCAAATAAGCAAAAAAAAACGATGAACTCACCCATCAAGATCCAAGCCAGGTTTCAGCGCAATATATATTAACAGTATCCCACAAATGAATAAGTAGCTGCCGTAATATATAGCGTTATCAATCAATGCAGACTTCAGTTTACCCCTTACAGTAAAATCACCAGCCTTTATGTAAGACTGCATTAACGGAAGTATCAGCCAAGTCAAACACTGCGATGTCCAATAAACTATTCTCCACAAGTTTACAAACACATTTTCAGGCACGCTAGACCATGGCTCGCGACAAATAGGGGGTGGATCCATCGTTCCATTTTCATTCAATATAGAGACGGTCACATTACGTTTTATGCATTGCAAATAGACGGTCTGTTGAACAAAATATTTCAATTATTAAAAATGGAAATTGAAAGACGGAGAAGTCCTGAGCAAAGAAGAACTTACCGAGGAAACATCCAGAGGTAGTACGAATATAATGAGCAGAGAAAAGTACCACGCGATGAGAACAGCTATTGTTACGATGATGTGGTGTCGATAGACATTTCCGTATCTGTACAACAGCGTCGCCGCTAAACAAAAGGCGAATATCACCTCGGACAGAAGTGGCCCAAGGCTCATTTTGACGAGTTTTATTTTTCTTCGATCACAAACGCTCGATATTACAGTAGAGCGATTTGTTCTACTTTTCTTGGTTCGTTCTATGCCGAGCGTTTTCCATTTCTCGAATTTTAAGCTCTGCTTCTTTTTGCATATTCTCCAATTTTTCTAACGTTATCGACTTCAACGGCATCAATTTTGGCTTGCATAAAATGTAGTCGGATTTTTCAACCTCGTATAGCACACCTTGCTGCGGTATCACCACTTTTATATCATTTGTAGGATTTTTAACTGGTTCTGACATCTTTTCTCAAATATTGACAAATCTGTGAAATTTTGTTGGACAATTTATTCACACATCGTCTCAGAGATATCCGATATATTGAAAAATCATTCTTTCTACATTATTAAACAATAGGCAGAAAAAATCATGCTGATTGATTATCATTTATCAATGTTCTCATATTACAATCTAATGATAACGTTCTTTATCTATATCACATCAAATTCTGACTACGAATAAGGCCTTGAACGACCGAATGATAGGTTAGGAATGTGAAGAAGTGTAGTAGTACTACATATGCGGAGAAATTGAATTTTAGAAAGCTCATTTTTAAGGTTAGTTTTAAATGCAAGAACAGTGTTTTTTCTTCGAATTGCATGAACCGCATATGTATTATAACGAAATGAGAAGGATTAATAAAACAAAAGTGAATCGTGGCGAGAGATTTTTTAGTGATAAATTATCATCGTATTTGTATAATATTTTGAGAAGTAAAATTGTGAAAAATTATGGAGTTGTGTTGTTTGTTCGAATTCATACTAGCGTTATCTTCGATCTACTAATTCAAATAATGAACACGAAAATGATATTATTATACATTATAGCATAGCATGTGTCAAACGTCAAGCATAGATGTATTTCGTCAGTGCGACTGCAACACACTACACAGAATTGATATATTATGTATTTGATTTACGTATTATAACCTAAAATTTGAAGCGTATTTTTTTTTTCTCCTAGTCCTACACTTGAACGAATAACAAATTAAACATTACCATTGTTTTATCTGATTTTGATTCAATAAAATGAACTTCTATCAATTAAAAATCTGCCTATACAGACGACCTGTTTTACTACTATTTTTGTGACGTAAATATAGCTATTGACCTCGACAACGCGCATGCGTTTCATAACTCACATCTTATTCGTCTACACGATTTAGCGCGAAATTTAGGCTGTTTTCAAAACCTGAATTAAAATCATAGACAATGTTGTTTTGTTTCCAGGAAAAAAAATGAGGAAATTTTTTTAACACACAGAAATAAGATACTTATTTTGTACTTTGAAGATGTAGTACATAGATAATTATGGTAAAGTTTGGTAAAATGAATGACGCTGATAAGAAATGTACCATTTTCATGTCTCATTTATTTATTTTATGATAATTATTAACATCTAAATCACTAAAAATTGTATTTCCCTGATTCTCATATTGGAGATTTGTAAAATCCACGATTTGCGTAATCGCTCGGTTTTGTACGCTGTGATGGTTCTGGATAGTTGGGATCTCCAGGTAACACAGGTACCTTAGAGCTTATCACACGCCAGCCACCTTTGCGCTCCCAGGTCTATCAGAAAATAAATTAAACAGTATTTATATTGTTATCATTCGTAAAGCTAAAACGTTTTTTCATTTTTTCACTCTATCTAAATATTCATAAATTCATAATATAATATAAATAATTTCCTCACGTTTTGATTATACTTAAAGTAGTAAAAAGCTGCGTATATAACGCCGACCCCAATTATTAGCTTTCCAGTAAGGTAGCGTGTGAGTAACGCGTTCTCTCTACCCTAAAAAAGTTGATAACATACAGAGTTTAAATTTATGGACTAATAGCTAGCCGTTGGTTTTCTGCAAAGAAAAAATCAAAATAACAAAATATAAACAAATTCCTTTCTACTTTTCATTCTTACCAACGAAGGCGTTAACGCATCCGCAAACTTGTCTAAGGGAGCTCTATAGAATCTTCTGATTGGATTAAAGTTCTTTCTGTATGCTTCGGCTTCGTTTATAACAGGTTCATCAGGAGCCAAATATTGGTCCTTTATCCATTGCGCTCTCCACGCTCTTTCTTCGTCGGTCATACCTATGAGGCGTTCTTGTTCGCGGACCATTCGCCTTCCGATGGCGAACGCCTTCACACCGCCCGTGTCTGATGATGCCATTTTTAAGGGAGATGAAACGCCGGCCCTAAATCTGTGGTGAAAACATAGACTGAGATGTGTGATTCTTAAAGTATGTCGATAAATATTGATATAACTTAAACGGCGACGAACTGATCTATCAAAACATACTTATGACGATCATAACCTAAAAATGTACTTTTTTTTTGTCGGTTAGGAAAGAGCGATAATCGGTAATATCATCGTTGTTTCAGCGTGATATTAGGTTATATTCAATAAAAACTAATGCGATTGATTATATTATTTGATATGAATGGTTAAAATAATGTTCTGCCTGTCGTTAGAGCGATTTAAATCGATTTATGTAATTATTGACAATATTATTTTCAGCGTTTTCGAAAATATGGAGAATGTAAGGGGTGAGATGAGGGCGTGAATAGAATTATGTAGAGTAATTAAAATTCGAGTCTTAATTTATTATAAACTGTATAAAGTATAAAACCAACCTTATTCACTGTCGCAGGGACAAAAATAGGCTACACGACGTATCGTTACGTCATTAAATGTGTACGATTGTATGTATGTATGTGTGTATGTATGTAGTCGCGATCTTTTGCGGAACCGAAGTCAATGGGATTAAAAAGCGACTAACCACTGACTATATCATTGGCCTGCATAATTCATTCGTAAAGCATCTAATAAGGGAAAGGTATGATGAAAAATGACACGTGAGAACAGAGAATGAACAATTTCTGTCAATTATTTAGCAGAAGTGAAAAAATTGCGTCTGCTATAATAGACGCGCGCGTTTCAAGGGTTTCAAGTTGGCAATGTCGATTGTAAGAAGAATTTCAATCGACTTATAATATTACACTGTAGATAGAAAATTTCTGCTAATATATAAGATAGAACTAAGCATATTGATGACATTTAAAACATGTAATAGGCATAAATTTAAAAAAATAATCAGCTGTTCTCGTCGCCACCTACATCCCCATTGATGAACTGAAATTAAATAACCTAGGTGATGGGTCAAAGATGTTGTGTGTATGTACTAATCGTCTTATCAGTACAATATAATTTGACCTCCTGAAATCTCAGTCGTATTATACCTATATTCTGTTATTTGACATCGATTTAGCGATAAAATTTTTATTAAATAATAATAGAAGTGTGATAATAAGCGTAAGTTTTTTTTATATATATATACAACAATTAACATGTTACATTGTTTACTCAAAGAATTGCGGTATTATTTATCTATTTTCAATTTTATTTTCAGTTCTAATATTATGCACACATACATCTTATAATCTGTTTAACGGTTTATAATCGTATAGAATTACATAATAATTATGAATTATCATTGAACAGAATAATTCATAACTGTATATGATGAATAAAATAAATCGCGAGTATAACATCGTTCATTTGTTTTCTTTTCTCGATATCCCGTTCATCCGCAATGTATACAATGAACATTTCAAACTCATTACATACATCGATCATAACATTACCTGTTGCCATTAGAATATCAGTTATAACGTACCTCAGATTTAAATAATCCCAATTGTGTTATATGTACATTAATTGGCAATCAGTGTGCGAACAATGAAAAAAAAAACCTATCTACAAACGTCTATATCTTCATTTACAGAATAACAATGGAAAGAGATTCTGACGTTAGCTCGTCTATGCAAAGCCTAAGAACTATGTTAGCTGTACGTAGAGAATCGGCTGAAACTGAATCAGATTTTTGCACATTGAATAACCTGGGCGAAGCTCTGGCCACGCTCTCAGAGGTGTGTGTATATCAAGGTGGTCCATATTTGAATTAGCAGTTAGCTAATTTGGAAGTTGTACAAGAGGTGTAATTTATTACAGGAACTTGAGTCCTTCGGCCTTCTTACCTCGCCCTTAAATACTGATGACTTACAGTCTATAGAATTTTTGGGATCTACGTGTGTGAGATTAATAAACGCGGCTTGGGGCTTGGCGTGTAAACATAGAATACTTATGAGAGTAAATGACCACGCAAGTGATGTGCAGCATAGAACTGCAAACGACAATTCTAGTCTCATTGTAAGTTGAAATGGGATGAATTTCAATCTGCGATTTTGTCATGTTAGAATTTTCAATCTGTTTGTTGGTTTCATTTTTCACGCAGCATTTAGAGAAAGGACAAAGGTGAGAATGTCTGTAGCTAATCTTCATCCGTCTCGAATTCTCAATATAAATTCTGACCCAATATCCATTGTCTAATATTTTAAGATGCGTGTTTGTTATCAACAGAATCACGTGAAGCGACTGAAAGACGATCTGGAAAAGAAACAGCATCTGTTATGCGAATCTCAAGAAAGAGAAAGAAGACTGAAAGTTAAATGCGAGCTACTGTCTCGGGATTATAAACATGAAAAAGACGAGGTATTATCGCCTTCACAGATAAACTTGATGCTATTTTTCGTCCTATTCTTTCATTTGGTAAATAATCTTTGTTTCTCTTTGCCATTTTGCAAACAAAGGCAATCAAGTTGCGGAAACAATTGCAGTCCAAGGACATTCAGCACGCTCACGAAATAAAACGCCTACAACAAAGTGGCCACAAGCTCAGAGATCAGCTGCAAAAATCTGTTGGTGAGAAACTTGTTTGAAATAAAAATTAAACTTGTGCAGAATGTTTGAATAGGTAATAGGCAGAATTTGATCTGCGAATTTTAGCTCCAAAATGAATTGGGAAATACTTATTTTGGAAAATGATTGGAACATTGAAACACAGAGCGGAAAAGAGACTAGAATCTGTTCTGATTTATCAACGCAGGATATCTGTGAAAAATAACATTTGTCATTGTCGTTTTTACAGGAACGTATGTGCCTAGAGATAAGGCGTCTCAGAATGTACAGGCAGAACACGAGCGGCAGTTGAATATGTATAAGCAGACAATATGCCGCCTGGAAGAAAATAACAGGCAATTATTATTGGAGAATAACGACCTTAGAGATGCGTTGAATCTTCACTCTGAAGCGATTGATTTACAAGCTGAGGCATCAGGGATTTGGAATGACGCTGACATCTAGATTCTAGAGCTTCAAAAGTTGTATGTATATAATATTTTATATCTTTCTCTATATCCTCTTTACTCAGATAAACATTTTGTCGTTACTCTGCACTGTTAAACCACATGGTGTTTCCGTCAAGCTTATAACTATATATAATAATTTTTCAAATATATAACAGAGCTGCTATACATCTGGGGAAAAAGCAGGGAATTATATTTAACATCTTTTGCTCAAATATTTTTACAATAATTCACTATACTTCTTCTTAATAATTGTATAATAAAAGGGGGCAAATTTTTTGTGAATTCGGGGAATTTGTAAAGTGAAAGTTTCCACCATTCAAAAACGTGGAAATTAAAAGAAACAATTAATATTCGTATTATTTTATTCACAACATATAATTATGTGGGTGTATAATTTTCCAGTATGTAGTTACGTGTTAATAATTATTGACTGATAAATATGAATATATTATTAACACATGGATAACAAGGTTCATGATTATGTATATAATTATATAAATTAATTGTACAGGTGAAATCGCCGACTTAAATAAGAAATTGTAGTTTTTTTTCAAAGTTTTATTGACTATCGAGTAATCTACATTCCCGCAAAAATTCATAGAAATTTTTATTCATCAATTAACAATTATTAGAAACGATATAATTCATGCCCTGATGTTATACAAAGCGAAATATTAACGTGAAATTATTTGAACAACTAGAGAGCGGAAATTATGCAGTATGAGTAGATAAAAAAAATTCTCTATCATAGAAGCTATCACCGCTTTAATTATGCGATAATTAAAACAGTTCTGCATTCATGTTCTCAAAAACATGTTATGAGCAGTGTAAGAAAATTGGAAAATTTAACATATCGCGTGTCTAATATGCCGAGAAGGCAAATAGTTTTCTCAAAGTTTGCGTAACACTTTGAAAACATTACATGTACCAATTTTATTTGGACCATGAAGGGTCTGAAGGTTTTCTCTTTGGATTGAAATATTTCTAAACCCTAGTCAAAACAGCAGATGCAATGATGATAAGATAGAAGAAAAAGCCACGGCTAGTATCATGATGACTGCTTGAGACATTATGTCCGTTTCCCGGCTGCATTGGTTCCATGAATGAACAATCGCACTTGGCATTTGGGCAGACGGTATTGTTTTTATGATGCCGGTGATGAGATGTATAAATTATTCCAGAGGGCAATCGGTTTCTTTCGCTCACGATGGCATTGTGATGATCAATTGAATGGTTGACATGAAGTCGCATCGTGGAACTAGGTCCATCCGCGCAAGTGTCGAACACGCGAATCTCCATTCCCACGACATTTACGCTAGCGTTGAAGAAAGTGTTTCTTGAAAGATGGATTTTCCTCCCAGAGATTGTTATGTTTCCTCCAGTTGGAAAAATGAATATTGTATTTTCGATGGTGATTCGATCAAAATATGCGAAATTCAATGAGTCATTGGGCTTTAGCAGGTTGACGGTTATAATTGAATCGATGATCTTGAGGTGCGTACCGTTCGATGAAGAAATATCTAGAACTCGCAGGTTCGCGATCCTGACCTTTTTCAGTTCGAACGATTTAACTTCTACCTCGCTGAAACTTTGATCAAATTCACCAATTACCGTGTTCTCTATCAGAAATGTATCCAGTTCATTGAAACTCCCGAACGTCATATGGCCATCGAATTTCTCTATTTCTCCGATGTTAGAAAATTCTATTTTCTCCAAACGTAACGCAGATAGACCCGGATAAAATTCAACCTTATTCTTAATGTTTTCAACTCTTATCGACGTTATCGTGCGCTCGAGATCTTCCCCCATATAAATGCTCAGATTAGCGGAATCGCAGGATGAAACTACCAGTGATGTTATCACCGGGTCTCTCCCGGGCTTGTATTTTCCGTAATACACGTCTAGGTCCTGAAACAAAATACCATTACTTAGTTCATTTATTACTAATTTTTTTTTCATCTATCCCTGAAACATTTCGACAATATTAAACATACCTCATTTTTTCCGCACTTATATTTCAAAGTATGTCCATCGTCATGAAGCGAATAGTCTCCGTATACTTTCGCTGCACTATCAAAGAACACGAAAATTGTTAATACTGCAGCAGTGATCTTCATCGTATTTTCTTTGCAGAACCCTATTACGTTGAAACGGTATTAATTTATATCGCCAATCCGTGTTTATTAATTTATCTATTTATTATATTTATCATCACTCGTTTAAACTCCCCTATAGATTCCTCTTATCTCACTCTTTTTTCGTACAAGTTCAACGAACGAAAAAATCCACAGAGAAAGTTGAAAAGATACTTCTTTTCTTTTTCTTTTTCTTTTTTACTAATAATTTGCGTATAGTCGCGTCTTTCAATCGATGAATCCAACCGACTGTTCGACGCCCGAAGACCGGTGAGATGAATAAATATTTTGATACCCGGACAATTAAGATTCGACTAATCGTATAAATTGAAATAGACAGCTCTTACGGGGCCGCCTTTACAATGACTGACGTGTGCCCTGCGATGGCTACTGAATGTCTACATCATATCACATTTACATATTGTGTTAATATCCAAACACATACCAGTCTAACTTATATGTGTATTGAATCGGAAGCTGTATATCCGTCTAAAGATAAGTGACAAACCATAGCGGATTACCGCGCTCAAAGTGGTTTGATATCACCGCAATTCTCTCTATTATCTTACAACAGTCAGCATAAGCTGTTCGAAAAGTTAACAAATACACGGAGAAAAGGGTATATTAAATTTTCTCATAGTAGTATAGTAATGGTTGGATATACTGTAAAATATGACGATCATTCCTATACTGTATACCAAATGTCAGCATGCATAATAGAAGTATTCCTATATGCATTGTGACATTTAGCATACAGTATAGGAATGATCGTCATATTTTACAGTATATCCAACCATTACTATACTAGTATGAGAAAATTTACTATACCCTTTTCTCCGTGTATATTAGACATACATACATGCTGCAGTAACAAATGTTGGCAGACATACTGCATGGTTTATGATTCATATCATCAATGATCAACCCGGTTCAGTTCACAAAGGGTAGGTCTTGTTTCATCGCGAAGTTCTTATAGGCCTCTTGGATAACATACAGACACGCTACTAGTGTGCGTGAGAGCTGTGTACATATACGACCGACAGCGCCGCCTAACGTGGACGTCTGACAAAACTTGGACGTCAATGTTATGCATGTATACGCCACACAAGCTCAGTTTACTTTGTCTGTATGTTATCCAAGAGGCCTATAACTTTGGAGGAAGACTTAGCGACGATAAATCGCTCGACAATTAGAATTGTCAAACAAAAGTCTGATGTTAGGATTTTGCGAACTGCATAGATTTTTGTTGGATTTTTGCATGAATCAGTATACTGACGAATTTGAAGTTTAATCAGTGACCAATTTTTTTTCATACTGTCATATATGATTTAAATATATATGGAGTGATTCATCTGGTCTTCTTAATCGCCCGAGGAAGCTGATTTACAATAATAATTTCGCCTTGTTTATGAACAGATTCTCAAGTCCTTTCCAAATGTCGAATTGTTTATTTTTCATGAATTCACAAGATTTTTTGGAAAAGTGAGGCATATGACTATCCAACTTTTTCTCCAAAGGTCTAATTACGCACTTGATGTTCGGAATTAAAATCCTAGTAACATGTTATTCATTCGAGTTGCAAAATAATAAGTGCGTACGTAAGTTGTACGAATTTGTGAAAACGTATATTACATCGATGAATAATGCAGACACTGCTGGCTCGCATGGCGTCAATTCTTTGCGGTCAACCTTAGAAAGCTCATGCAATCCCTTTCGCATGTAATTAAACACGTATAAGTTAATTTTCAAATGTGTATTTTCACAGCGAAGAATGTGTTCGTCAACTTTATAGATTTTTCCGTGTATGATTAACCCTAGAACGCTAGATAGGGGTAGAAATCTGCTCCACAGCCACGACAAGCGTAAGAATGCGTTTTCTGCTGATTTTCATTATCTGTCATTATTTCAATGGGTTTTTCATCAACTAAATTTCAATAAAATTGAATTTGTGGCACAGGATTTGACCCAAGTAGGTATCTAAACACAGGCATCGCTGCTTAAAAATGAATCGTCAATCTACGTTTCATAAACATTCCACCTTACTAGAATATTCTTTGACGTGCGAATACTGCTCTGCAAAACTACATAGAATACATAAAATCGCACATACGTGCAGAAATCAAGGAAAATTTTGAAATAATTATAATCGAGACATCCGACTGTATACATCCCACCAAGATTCTTATATAGAAATTTTTCATCGACGTATCTGTCAAGTTCTAATGGCGTTTCGTTTTGACATAGAAAACGATTTTTCGCAAAAAGTTGAAGAGGAATCGCTCTATGTAGGTTTGCATGATTAATTGAAAGAAACCCTGCATTTTTCTGATAGGTGAAAAAGTTAGTCCAAAATGGGCAAATCTTGTATTTACAGGTCTCGATCGTATAATACATGTTTGGCCTCACAAATAGCTAAATTAGTTATAAATAAACACTTATAAGTGTTAATTTGCAATTTTTTAGTATCAATTGAAGAGAAATCTTACGAAATAAGGGTTAAATTCGTAGATTTGAAAAATCCATAACTACTAAATTATTTAGTGTAAAATTCTGAAACAATCAATGTATCATTATTCCATCAAGAACTATCATTCTTAAGATTTTAAAGAATTTTGGCGATTTTTGATTATCCATCCAGTTATACCTTAAAATCTGTTCGAGTAACAAAGACTAGAACAATGGGTATCATACGTTTTTCCCGGGCTTTCCCCATCGATGGTTTAATGCGATTCGATTCTTTATTTTATCGTTATTCATTAATCATTATTCAGTTGAAATCGCACATTGTTCTTTTCACTGCGGATTGAGGTAGCTCTGATTAGCGGATTGATGAGCTATCCAACCACGTCATAATGAAATTCAACAATTCATAGTCCGATAACTTCGTCTCCGAGCTTATCAACATTACATGACATCTTGCTCTCGCCGGAACATATCGAGGGCTAAGGACCAGACGGGCGTAATCCAAATTTTTTCGACTTTGTCGAATTTGCTGCCATAAGGGCGTATATCTGAAAATTTGACACGTGGGCCCTTCTAACAGCATCCGCAGTTTTTGTGGGTTACGCCCTTCTGATCCTTAGCCCTCGATATATTATCGGAATATAATTTGCAAATTGCAAAATGTAAAATCTGACCAACAAAAAAGAGATTCAAGACGGTTTACCATAGGGCATAGCGTAATATAAGGTCATACGCATTTGAGACGAGGAAAACTTTATTTCCAGTCAGTCGTATGAACTTGGAAAAAAGGGGACTATTAGAAGTATAATGTTGTAGAGTTTTTCCGTGGTTTCCTTGATGTCTGTTGCAACTATACCGGTATACCTACGTCATAAGGATGTGTCCGATAATTAGTCAGCGGATCAGACATTTGACGCATGTGGGAGGTCGTTATTGGCTCCGAGAGGAAATCATATATACTATAATAAAAGCTGACGTCATCAATTCATGAATTTTATATAGCGATAAATAATCATTATAATTAGATTTCGAATAAGTAGTAGCTGCAGAAAATTGAAACTTATCTTTTATCCTTTCAGAGTACATAATATATCGGGTTATACCGATTTATAAATGACATACGATTTTATTTATTCTATTCCAAGATTGTAAACTAGATAAAATGGTAGTTGGAAATTTGTCAACGTTATAATCCTATATGTACTCTTGCTTGTGGTGAGAGTTCAAAGATATTGAAAATTACCAACTTCTTATAAGCGGAAATCTCCAGTTCCAACTTTTTTTTTCAAAGAACTCAAAGGTCGAAGGGGGATAAGCAGGGTGAAATGCATTTTGCGAATATCTTAATGATCTTCTATAGATGATTAGGTATATTATTAAAATACTAAGATCCTGGAAGTATCAGACCCTAATCTCAATTGGTTTTTGAGGAAAAAACTAAAATAATTTGATAATACTTGTTTGCTATAACAACACTTTTTTTTAAATCATATTTTAAAAGACAATGATAAATATTAAAAATAATCAAATTATTTCAAAAATGGTGGGTTGAGTGAAGTAGTTCGTAAAACCGTGGTAAGATTAGTGTGTCGCTTAATTTTCAGTGATTTATAATATTGCTACTATGGGTAGCACTTCTAGAATCACTGCAAATCCTTAAAATACATAATTTTGAGGTCAACGTATCTTGAAATAAAACACATAATATTATTGTTGCTAAATAAATATTATATTATTCATATACAAATAAGAGTACAATTCGCAATAATACGGCTAAAACTTGTGTAATAACTAATTCATTTTTTTCCGGAAAAATAATGGTTTTTATTTTTTCTCTAACTGCGGTGTACCAATACGGAAACTTTGAAAAAAAATTATGAGTTATTTAGGAATTTACGAGGAATGTAAAAATAATATAGTTTCATAATATTTTGCTCGAAAGATATCACGGTGAAAAACAAAAATTTGAGAGAAAATAATTTTTTTTATCATATATTTATGAAGCTTTTAAATCTGTCCTTTGTATCTATAAGGGTCCGTTCATTGATTACGTGAGGCGATTTTGGCAATTTTTCGACCCCCTCCCCCTAATCTCACGTGAGATTTTTCAAAATGCGTATTTTTAGAGTAAATACGTTAATCTGTCCTTGATTGCGTTGAATTTATTCAAAAAAGCATAATTTACGTGAATATTTTTGTTTAAACTACTCGCAATTTCACACGGTTTTTGCGAAAAAAAAATTACGTGATATTGACCGAGTCCCCCCCTCGCCCCCACGTGAGATTGGGTGAGATTCGGCTCGACCCCCTCCCGCCCCTAAACGCCTCACGTAATTAATGGACGCCCCCCAAAAGCTCTTGAGTCCCTCAATAACTCATTAAATTTTCAAACAAATCGCGGTCGAGTCAATCGAAAAACAAATTATTTCATATTTTTTAGTTTTTTTATTTCCTAAAAACCAATTGAGATTGAGGTGCTTCTGTTGAATCGGTTGCTATGCTACTGTTGGTTGTCAGACATCAATTTGCATGAAACCACAGGATTTTATGCAATTTTTTTAAGGGCATTGATTTCCATTAGATTATGAAGGGTATTCATGCAGGTTGGGGAGAGATGCGCTTAGCATAGTTATATCCGTCTCTACAAACATTAATTCTTCAAATCACACGTATAAGCCCTAAAATTTCCCGTTCAGATTTTTAAAGCTCTCAAAATAGTATTCTCTGAGTAAAAAATAATAAAAGAAAAATAGATTATATGCTACGAGCGAAAAGTTAATTCAAAAGTTAAGTAATTCCGAAATGTAACCAGATTCGAGTCGGATCTAATCCTATCGATTGACATCAAGATCATCAAAATCTGTTGATCAATTCTTGAGATATCGTCAGCTGAAATGACATTTTGTTCTTTGAATAATTTGAGAATCACTAAACTGATCAAATCCAAAATCTAATCAGTTCTAAGTTAGGAAAAAGCACATCGATTGATACAAGGAAGGAGTACAATCCTTTAATTTGTTTCCGATATATTGTCGGAAAAAACAATTGATCAAAGCCCCAGATGTCCATCCGAAAATGGTTGGAGAGGATTCTCTAAGCCCCAAAGCGGAGAGATTTGGTGAAAACTGAACTTCTCATTTTCGGGGTAATTATGATAACTTCCTTATTTTCTCAAACGGGAAGTTAGAGACTAATCCAATTTTTATTTTTGCAATCAATCCCTTTTATTGAAAATATATCATACCAATTAACATCGATTAGAGTAAATATACGAATTTTTGAAAATAACATGTATCTCTTAGAATCTATACACAGATAAAGGTAGCCTACTGTCAGATCTGGGAAATCAATATATATTTATATATTAAATATAGAATTTGGATGTAAAAGAAAACATGCAATCACGTAAAATAAAAATATGTCAAATATAGATAGATTTATATACATACATACAAAGAAAATAAAAAATGAGTGCAAGTCCAGAATAACTGTGACTTTTCCATATAAATAAATCTCCCCAATGAATTCTACTGTTATATCTGGGACGTCGCTTATGTGAACTTATACCTATTTAAAGATATATTAAATAGAAAAAAAAATTGAAAAAAATTATAAGAATCTCGGTGATCTAGGCAACAACGGCCTTTGAAGTTGTACATTTTGTTGCTTTTTTGGAATGGCACATTAGTAATATTTCGTCCATTAGGCACAACCTTGGACTTTATACTATAAATTATCATAATCGTAATAAAATTCATATTATAACTACATACATATTTTGTATTCTAGCTTACGCCTCGTTATCATCAATTATAGTATATATATGTACATAGAATACACATCTTGCTGTGGAGTTAAAGATAAAGTGCAAGTTCAGTATCAAACAAGTACCTGCTTAAAACTCCTCATCCAATTGACTTTTTCAACCATCAGCGTTATAATTTGAGCATGCAGATTTATTGCAAAAAACAAAAGCACAAAAAAATGATATTGAAAATCTGTAACCACGTCCAGGGTTCTCTTCTTCGATCGGTCTCTCCGGCATATGTCGCCGGTGAAATACACCTCTGACTTAAATTACCAAGGCCAAAATATTTAGCTTGAGCAATTACCAATATATACACCGAAGTTGCACAACGGAAAATAATTAAATATATGATTTGTACTATACATACATACGCTGTGAATCCGACATTCATTTCATCCCGCTAACGGCGGGAGGCCGAAGGCGAGAACGTACTGTGTCTCCTCATAAGACGGGAAAATCGTAACCCGTGCGTACATAAAGTGTATATGTATCATCTACACCTGTATTGTATAGACATATTCACCAATCAGTTTTTCACAACCCTTTTGCAAAATATTTCTGCCATCATCTCGCGACGTTCTTCTATCACGCAAGCGTATGGTACCTTATTCTGATAGTTGTGAATGTCGGTCTGACCTCCGAAAGCGATTAATTGCCGACATACCCCTGCCTGAGTCCTCGGGTCCACGTAGTTCAAAAGATCGGCAGCTAAGTGCAGCGGTGTGTTGCCGCTTTTGTTGATCATGTTAACAGCGTTGCAACCGTTCTTACGCAGAAGAACCTGAAACGAGTGAGACATGAACATTATTGCGTCAGTCCCTCAGATTTTTTCAACATTTTATGCATTTCTTTAAACTCTTGTTACCAGGCAGCTAGTTAAGTGATCAATTTTACCTGTACGATCCCTAGACAGGATCTGTTCGACATAGCCATGTGTAGCGGCGTGTTCCCGGTCTCCTCGTCTGTGATGACGGGGTCAGCTCCGCGATCCATCAACTCCGTAACAACTTTGACACTTCTCTTCGAATCATGAGCTTTTACTGCTACATGCAGAGGAGTCTTGCCTAAAAACGTTTAGAAACTGTTGATCTAGCAATTTATATCAGCTCTAGGCTTTTTGTAGCATAAAGCCGAACTGCGATAAACTATGCAGTATATCTCACTTAATCAATGATTTTCAAATTAAACTTACCATCGAAGTTTTTTGCTGACAAATTGAAGAGGGCGCGTTTCGAGGCCTTTTGTACAGCCAAAAGTTCCCGTAGTACATCCGCGTGGCTGTCACCTCTGGCTGCCAGCGCATGGAGCAATGTATCCTTTTGTTACCAGGTTTCAATCAGTTATTAATAATAGTTATAGTACTGGTAGACCAATAGCTAATATCAATTTTGGTAATCGTGAAATCAAGAAGCGGAACTGACGATGAGATCGAACTTTGCTTACCCCGCGGTTGTATTTTCGTTGCCAAATGTCGTTCGACTTGCACCATTTCTCGATGGTGGCTGCTAACACACCAGTTACGTAACTATACTCGGGGCAATTTATCGCCGCCAAGTAAAGAGCATCGTGTCCATCTTTGTTCGTCATAGTCAGAGACTCTGGTATCATTATCATCTTGTCAAGCACAGGCGTGATGTGAGCCAAACGTGACGGGAGTTTGTTCGAGTTGCGAACGATGGACATCAAGTATCTGCAGGTGATAGTTTGATTGAATCGATGTATCAAGATGTACATACATGTTCGACAAACTGCTTTCAGTTTCATCTAAGCAATCACTGTGTACTTACGTATCGCCCATCTCGTTTCGCTCTCTGTAATTATCGTGATTGAATTCGAAAAGCGCAATCATAGCTGCCTGCGCATTTATTTCAGGCACGTTTTGCTTGAGTTTGTCAAGTGCCGCTGTAGACGGCAGTCTAGAAAGTGACCAAGGAGCTATCCGCCGTGAATCCCTATAGGTAATTAAAAGATTTACTGGGTCAGTTTGATGGGATGAAAACGAACCGGGATTTTGATCGTACATTAGCGAAGAAGCGACCAGCTTACTTTTTCTCATATGAGGATTTCTTGTTGATTATTTCCACGACTGTCGGAAGGTGAGCATCCTCTCTAATTGTAGAAGGGATTTGTGAAGGGGCGGTTTGACTTCCGTTATAGTTGATTACATTATTCGTTTGAATCTGTCCAATCTGTATAACTGGTGTCACCTTGGGTTGGACTTTATCCGTAGGATTAATTTGCACGAACCCCCGCGAGGTGGAAAGTGAATTACCCTCTGGCTGAGTACCAATGTATAGCTGTCGCGTCGGGAGTTGTTGTTGAACGTTGCTCTGGTATTGTGTCAGTTGTGTAGGGACGAAGGGATACGAGTCACCCGTGATCTGGCTCGAAATCGTTTGTGCTTGGGTTCCTGTTTGTATGTTAAAACCGGTGAAAACGTCGGACTGACAGATATTCACATTTCTCTGCGTGCTGACGACCGGATCTGAGGGTTGGGTATAAACGTTTTCTTGGTTTCCCACATGGTCTAATATCACAGGGTACAAAAGCTGCGTTGCAGACTCGTCTTGTGGTTCATAGTTCGCTGTACACGGTACTTCAGGCATATCTCTGTTGAATCCCGATTCATTGATCACGGAGCTTTGCAAATATTGGGCAATCGATTCGTCGGTGTTTGGATCAAATTCGACGTAACTCTTTGGGCTGTCATCAATTCCACACGAGTTCGACGATGAGGCCGATGACATGGGTTGGCGAATTGTCCAGGAAGAGGTGTTCTGAAAAAGTGAATTGATTTGATCAACTTACAGCACTTGCATGCGTTTCACTAAATGCTGGTTCGCGTTTTGATACCATAGATAGGTTTTGGCTATGGTACTAGGATTTTACACTACCTTGGGCGATTGATTCGCAAAATCTTGAACAATTATCTCAGGTGGAGAGTAGGTGCTATTATTGTCGCCATAGAGGGGTGCGCCTAATGTTGGTATCTGTGAAAGAGAAAACGAGTTTCAGATTGACTGATCAATCATTCGCACCATATTTGGGAACTCTGAATATTTCTGCAACTTGTGGATATTCAAGAACAACAATTCGATGATAACATAGATCATAGACGGAGCATATATATCCTTCGGAAAGAGATGTTTACCTATATTTGAAGGATTTTCGATAGAATAGAATAACATTTCACCGACCCTGTTGGATCGACGCGATACTCACCTCCTCGGTTGGACTGTTTTTGCTGATCGTGTAGCATTCCCTGTAGAGCTCATCTAGCGCCTCTTCTGAGGTTATCGAAAAAAGAGTGGCCATCACTTCTTCAGTGTGGCACTCAGATACGTTACAGTCTGGGGCAAGATATATTGCGGAATCGCTTCGGACATCTGTTTCAGTTGTGTCCTCCAACATATGTATATTCGTGCCATCGTGGTGATTTTGCATTGAATCCCACGAGAGTACTTCGGCCTCAACCTCACCCTTGGCGCAGTTATCATTAGAGTTATCATCGCTCGCGTGATCGCTGTCTTCGTATTGGAACGAGAAGGGATGGCCACGATTACACAAAGATCCGTCCTCGGGTGTGAGAGGTTCAGTTGTGTTCTCGTACCTTGGGCTGTGTCTATTATACGGTTTCTTGCCACTGTGGGAATGTGATTTGGTCGGACCGCGTGTGATGACCTCCACCTCGCCCTCATTCGTCGATTCGTCGCTCGAGTCATCATCGCTCGCGGGAACATCGCTCTCTTCGTTTTTGGACGAGACGGGGATGTTACGAGTGGAGGAAGATTCGTCTTCTTCGTTATTGTTGTTTTTCGATGTAACTTCATAATTTGCATTATGGACTAGCGACAACTCGTATAATCTCTTTCGTATACCTCCGCGGTAGTTGATCCGTCCTTCATCCTCGCTCGATTCATTCTCGCTGTCGCTATGTGAATGAGATGTCGATGAGTGAGGAGAGCTTTCCGATGAGGATCCGTTCCACGCTCTGAAGTTCCGTCCTCCAGGCACTATTGAATCGCTGCTGTCTGCAGACGTATCCGACCCTACCGACATCGATTGGAACAAGATCGGCAACTTAGTTGTCTCAAGATTTTCTGAATCCTCGAATCTGCTGATGGCAGCTTCGTTACTTTCGGGGCTAAACGGTGACTCATCTTCAGAATTCGAGTCCGACTCTTCCTCATTGTAACTGTCTGTACGTTCCCTTATTTTGCAAGTTGGCATAATCCTGGCCTCAGTTTTCCCAGAACTAAAAACACCGTTGAACATGATAGTCATAGATTTTGAGTATTTAGCAACCCATCGATCGAGCTGAAGATTGATTTACATGGTGAGAGTGCTTACCTGTTTAACGCATCATCGGTGGTGTTCTCTCGGTCCAGCTCTAAAGCTTCTGGTACTACCTCCTCTGGCATTCTGTAACAAAATTAGTCGATTATTAGTTTATCATTTTATATTTAATCAAAGTACCAAGAGGATCAAGATTTTTGTAACTGCACGGGGTGCATTGGGAAGCACGGTATCCAAACTTGTGATAAATGTGTTGTGCCTTAATCCTTTTACATCTATAAGATTTTTGTTTTCTATAAGTTCTGTAAGTGCAATGCTTCGTCTGTTGGATCGCCGAGTTCAAATATGATATCCGAAATTCGCTACAAGGTTTTTTTTTCGCGTCTCAACGTATTTCAAAGCAGTTTGTCGTGGAAATAAACTTTCGTTTTCAGTCGAACGTCGAACGAAGTTCCATGCGAGATCGATCATATTGCTACTTACTTTCGCGTTATACGTTGAAAGAAGGTAGTATTATAGTCTTCTGCTTGGATTCTGCAAATGTGCAGGAAAAAAGTTCGCTATTTAAAGGAATTCGCTGAATTGACTTCGGATGTTTCTTAACCGATATGCTTCCGCTGTTATCTAATCGTGACGCAGTTGCACATAAGACGCACAATATCAACGACATATTCTATCAATATGTTCAAGATTTTTAAGTTATTGATGAAATTAGTGACACATCCCGTGTTTCACTTAATACTTAATGTCTGAATGCCTGGATTTGGGAAGAGCTTTATCCATAAAATCTTCAAATAGGTTTTGAATTTCAACAAATTGAGGCTCGCGTTTCCGGGCACTTAGAATTTGTCCGAATCTTTATAGAGCATGCCTCAGTTGCCGGCTGAATTGCTTGTGCATGTATAGCACAGTAATTCTCGCCAAGAATCAGGCGAGACTCATTAATCATCATCCTAGTTACAGGACGAGTAGCTGGCGCAATAAAAATTCTAGTCAGTCGCATTTCAGTTTCATTATTCTATTCGAACCTAACTATATGTAATGTTTGATCTACAAACTAGCAACGTTGAATATGTGGTCTTTCAACAAAGAGCCCGCTTATAGAGCCCATGTTAGTTTTGTTCTCAATACGTGCCGGAGTTGTTAATTCGGCTATAAATCGCGAATTCTATTATGTTTTCGCGCCGATAAGCCACATTGAAAAGATTTCGTGCAAGTTTCTGGCCCGTGGTGGGCGTACTCAAACTAGTACGATATACCGCAACTATGGAGGTCAGGGCGCGACACTTCTGTTCTCATTACTTCTACTGTGGAAGAGCATTTAACCCATTAGAATATTCGCCGAAGCCCGATGGGTAACAATGATACTGAATAGAATTCCTAATTGCCACAAACATGTATTTGCGTTAACAGAAGAAATAAATATTTACGAGAATGTGTAAGTGTAGTGTACGACAAACAAGATTTATTGTTTCTGGGAGTCTCTGGGAAAGTGCTGCGGGCGTATCCACCCAGCGGTGGTACCGTGAACTATGGTTGGCGATTACTAGTTTGTCTTATCCAACTTTTAAATCACGTGATCAAACAAAATGATGTAAAAATCGCTTATCTTAATAAATGAAATGGCGTTGAGCTTTCTGAACAGTGGCACAATTGTCAACTGTATATTATGGCCTAGTAATAGCGTAATATCTTCATTAATGTATGTGATCATGCATGTACTGATATCGCGCTTTTTATATGAAACGCAATGAAGCATCAGGCTGCTGAAGTGATACGAAATTCGTGGAACTGATCGCAGACTCGTTCTAAAACGCACATTACTATATGTGCGGAGATCGTCACCACTGATGAATGGTGGAGCACTAAAAAAACTCCATTGATTCAGCTCCGATCTTTCGAAACTGTGTAACTATGCCGTTTTCTCAGCTTCCTGGATCATTGATTCGCTAATCGCGAGGATCGTGCTTCGAAAAGGACCGATACTCGGTACATATATGCCCGGCATTTCATTTGCATATGCTGTTCTCGGCACGCGGATAGAATTTGATCATAATACGATAAAAGTCATCGTGAATATCGGTTGCCACTGAGGGAATACGAGATGATATCTAGTATGGAATAAAAATGAAATCGTGGAAATTTACGCACCTGGTTTACTAATGATAAGCAGCAGCAAACAATATCCAATGTTAACTATATCGCAGTAGAGAGCGTACTGTAGCCTTCAAGTTACTGCAACTTAATTTAGGCCGATTGCTTAATGATATGATTATGGTGGATGGTTTTTGTTTGCTGATAACAATACAGCTGTTAGCGTCGCACCAGCTTCGTTTTATTTCACTCCATGCATAATATATATGCGTGGTGAGAAACTTAATGTCTTCCTTTCAAAACGGATATAGTTCTGAACAATAGCTCAAACTTATCAAATCAATAGATTGTTGTTGTCTAGTTATTATTCAGTAAAAAAAAACATATCGCATATCGCTCAACACACACAAAACACCGAAATTTAAGCCGAAGTTTTCCCACGGATAAAAATGATCGCAACCGGTGTTACCAGATCAAGGGAACGACTAGCCTCGACTGCAGAGTGTAAGCCAAACCAACAGCGATGACCATTACCGCGATTCTAGTGCGCATGCGCCGTGATTACGTCATTCGAATTCCACCAACGGTCAACATATAATTTACAGATCACACTTGTATTCAGTCCAAGATTCATTCTGTTTTCAGGCTTCCATAATGACGAACATCACATTCACTCTATTTACTAATTACTACTATCAGATTCCAAATTTTTCTCATTAATGCATACAATTCAACTGCGAAGACATGCTATGCACCATACGTTTTTGGAATCTGCACTTCACACATTCTGACAATCAAGTTTATTTTCAATCCAAAAGAAACCCGCACCGGTTGATGGTCCGCCAGTAAATATACAGTTATATGCATATTTACTTTCACCGATAAACTTTTCTACCATGAACTGTATTTGCCAATATAAGGTTCGCCATTTTGACTTCATATATCGTAGCCTTTTGGTCATCTGACTCCCTAATCAGGTATTCGATCTGATCATCATCATCGTTATATTAAGTATCGGGCGGTGCCATTCAGCGGTCTGTCAGCAACACAAAGCAACCGGAAAGCTAAATCGTATTACGTGTCATGAAAGAAAAATCAGCCATGAAATATTATGAATTTCGTTCACGATCTACTCGTAGAGCACCATTCTGCTATCGTTGTACATTATCGAGTAATAAAATTGCAATAGATTCAATTTTTTTCTAAAAGAAAAGAGAACTAATCTAGACATTGTGCTTCGCCTCGTCTTATTCAACTTGGTGATTTTTTATGGTTTAATTATTTCTCGAGAATAAGGAAAAAGCGAAAACAATCGCCCTTGGTCTTTTGCATTTTTATGGCTCCGATGAAACTCACCATGTAAAATCAAATGATCTTCTCTGCAATGTTTCATTAATTATGATTGGGTTCTGATTCATTGATCTATTTGCATACGAACGACGCTTCATGTTTTGAATTTGATTGGTGAGAAGTCGAGAAAGGAGGTATTTTCATAGAACACCTACCAACTTCTTTCTGCGCTTAATTTCTCTGTATCAGAGATTATCTTTCATCGTGCTGTAACAGACTTTGACAAGTCGTAGATCATTGATCTCACCCAACTGTAGCTTGCCTAGCTAGGTCACTGATATCTATCAATCTAACCAAATTATGCTTCCGAATAAAGCTCGTTACTATTTCTATAAACCAGCATTCCTATATTATGTGCACTGAGTTTCGATTCACAGCAACAGGCTGTATCTTATATTTTCCTGATTTTCGCTCGAATAAAAAACGAGCAAAACTCAACGATTCTAAGAATCTCGACTAGTATAACTTATTGACCTTGTATCCCCCTCGGTTAATGTTTAACTACGCCACTTCTGCACACGACTTTCATCTGTTGTTATAAATTAGGAACGAATCGACCGACTAATTCGAAAGAACGCGTTCGATATGTGCTCCGCTTATTGAGGCGTGCGATAAATCATGCAGACATTATTGAGATATACAGGGTGAATGTCTAACATGTGAACACTCGGAGCAGCGTTGATGTGGCCACCAGGCAAAATTGTCAATCGTTATATTGGTTTCGGGTTTTCTTATTTTTAGAAATTGGGAAACAATTACCGGCGCTGGATTCTTGGCCACCTCAACGCTGCTCGGAATGTTCGGACGTTGGGCATTCACCCCGTATATTTAACGAATTGAAGATGACAGTCTCGTGGATCATTGCATATACACATGGTGAGGTTGATTCTGGCCTGGAAGTGACTGTTTGGTGTATGATTCAACACGCTAACCCAGCGCCGACTTAGGTGCATGCTAGGCCCCTAGGCAAGCGTAAGTTCATGCGCCGCCCCCCCCCCCCCCCCCCCCACCAACCCCTATTAAAATATATTACAAGGAGACGTGAAAAAATGGTTAAAAAAAATTGTATCATTTATCGTCTGAAAGGAGTCAAGTCAAGGAACCAGGAGCGGAAATAAGTAAAGCATTTTCAATATAATACGGAAATGTAATCATACCTATATCGCACCTTGGCGACGAAAGTGACACAACTCAAAATATGTCATTCTTCGATGCGGACAAATACAGAAAATTGAAGAGTTTGGAAAATCATCCCATTGATTTCTGGAGGAAACTATTCATGGCAAACAATTAGTTGAATCCCTTTAGGATTGTTCGGATTTGTTCGACTTTACTAAGGAGCCCTTGATGACCGCAACTAAGGGTGCATTCGATTGTGTCACTTTTGCTTTTTCTTTCTCTTCCCAAGCGACTTTGGCTACTACAGAAATGACATTTTGCTGGGTTGTAGAATCGAACCTTGCCAGTTTGAATATGGCATTATCTCAAAAACGCCATATTTTGAGTTGTGTCACTTTCGTCGCAAAGGTGCGATATATTCACTACAGAAGCACAAATTTAACACCAGCTTTGGATTGTAACATTGCATTTTGCAACGCGTGTTACAAGTGACTCCCGAACCCTTATACGACCATAATTACGTAGGGTGGATGCATGGCAGAAGCATGAATGCCAATAGCGACTGCAGTTGCGTTGTGCAATCGCGACAATCATTTGTTACATTTGTGCGAGCGCGACATTGTCGCCGAAGACGCGCGGCATGCATAGGAATTTTGAAATGATAGTGTGTTAGGTTTCGGACTCGGCGCCAGAGAGCAATTCGTTATTTTTATTTTATTTTATTTTCAAATATCAAAATAATAAAAGCGTGCGCATGGGCCCCCTAAAGTTTCGGGCCCCCAGCAATTGCCTACGTTGCCTAGGCGAAAAAACGGCCCTGCGCTAACCCAATCACTTCCGGGCCAGAATCAACCTATACTACACCTAAGCTCTCGAGACACAGGTCATCATTCATTTCCCCGATGCCTCGTCCTTTCGGTCGAAGGGCTAAGATTAAGGAAACGTGGTTTTCTTGGAACGGAAACGCGAAGGGAAGAAGAAATACAGATACATATGCAGTGTATAAGTAAAACGTTAGTAATCAAGTTTATACTTGCCAAAACGAGTTGTCTGTTCCACGGAATAATACATTGTCAGCGATTATTCTTAATTCAAAACATCGCGATATGTTCACGCTGCGCATCTCTTTGTGCTGGTCCACGGTGAACCGTGGAGGCAGGAACGTGATAATATCTATAGTCTATAGGTCGCGAGCCTGACTCATTCGTTCGAGCCTTCAAGGACAGATCAGGATACTACTCGTTTGAATGGTTGTTTTGTACGATTTTCAGAAGCTGGAGTCCTTTTTGGTTTCGTGCTTCCTGACACCGGTTCCCGACGTACTTCTTGCAACCTAGAGTATATTTTTTCTCATTTTATCACGGCGATGATGCCATATTGCGACTAACGTCTTTGCTACAGTTATACTTGTTATTCTATTCTCAGCATTGTTTTTATTCGGATTCTTTACATCCGACTTGCAGAATCGCATCCTATCTCTGGACATATAATTTGCAATATTCTACCAACTCCTCATCTGACATTGTTGCACGACCTGTACAGCAGTTTTCACAGGCGGAATTTCGGTAACATGGTGCCTCATGGGATATAAGTTTTCCTATTCATATAACGTAGAAAAGAAATGATTTTTCTTAACCAGGTATTACTCAGCCGGGTTCCATGATTCAAAATCTCGCAGAGTTCTGTTTCATGAAAAATTGAATTCTGTACGGAGAATATCCTCAGAATTATCTTTATTAGGTCGAAAGTTCAGAAGTAACTTCCAACGTTCATACCTTGCACATCGTTGAATTTACAGACTTGCTTCTAAGGACATTTTTTGTAGAAGATTCAAGTTTTTATAGAACCGCACTCTGCGAAATCATCGGCCATAAAACCCTGCTGCGTAATACCAATGAAAGAAAAAAAGAAGAGACATGCTCTTCTATGTCATTTGAATGGGAAAGCTTACATTCGAAATTTCCAGGTAGGAGCGAGCAAAAATAAATTTCGCTGAAACAAAACAGCCCAGTCTATAAGATGGCCTGATTTGGCATAGGATATCGTTGATGCAAGGTAGGAATTCGTGATGTTGAAGCTGTTGAAAGTGTTTATTGGTTCTATACTTTTACAAAATTTCAGATTCAATTCGTCGATGTTTTTGGCGCGCTGATATTTGCTAGTTTTATATATTTATGCCTCTCGTTTTTTGCTCTTCTACAGCTACCTATGATATGGCAGAAATGATTTTGATTAATTGACACGCTAGTTAAATATTCATAAATTATCGGGCTGTTGGCTAACAGAAATACTTTGGTGTTGGTGAATTTTTACGATACAGAATCAATAAATTAATAACCAGTTGATTGAAATCGATTGGGAACAGAATGACTAGCCAAATCCCGGTTTGACCGGTTTTAACCTATATACATATAAAAATATGCATCGCAAAACTCACATTTCAGAAAAGCCCGTCTAATAACAAGTAGAGTTAGCGAACGTTGCTCTGTTATTTTATATTTATATTGTGTGGTGGCTTATATTTATTACAGAGAAAGACTTGCTATCTGAATACTTCAAGTTAAATAACTAAAGTATAGTCTCGACTAATTATATAAGACTTAACTAGAAGCATTCTGAGATTTCCAAGAGCGTTGATTGACATGAATTAGTACATTGTGTATCAAGGGCGCAAAGAACTACATTGCGAGTGTGCAATATGTGGCACGAGCCGAAGGCGAGTGTGCTGCATGCACACTCGCCAAAATAGCCTTGCGTCCGTGATGCACACGATATTTTTCTTAACATCTGCTCTGCATAAATGCCTGTGTTGAGACCGAGCGAGTGGGCGCAAAACAGGACTTTGCGCCCGAGGGCGGACAAGGAGTCTCTCTCGCCGGCTTTTAGCGGGCGGCAAAGACTTTTCCGCCCGAGGGCCGAAAAGTCCTGTTTTTCGCCCGCTCAAGAGGTCGCAAAGAGGCATTTTCGGAACAAGTGTGACGAAAAAACTATAGCATTATCCACAGCCAAACGGACTAATTTAAAAGCCAACAGAAAATTTGTGGAGCATAATATTTCACAGCGTAGAATAATGTTTTTCTGCAGTGACAGAGAAAATCGGTGACTGTAATGTAAGGGAAAACCTGTGTTAATTTTCGAATGTATCTTCTATGTATAGAAACTTTGCACTTAGCCTCTCGAAAAAAATATTACTCTTAGTCTTCTATGAGCTTGAAAAATTTTTAAGGCGACTGGGCTAGTGGCCCAATCTATAATAGTTCTAGGCTTATTTAGTTCAAGAACTAAACATATAAAAATTGATTAAATTCTTCGGCAAAATAATATGAATTTTTAATTATACGCACAAGAAACCTTGAATTTATAAGATTACGTCGCAGCAGAGTTGAAATTTTATCACAACGACACGACCCCAACCGCAAGAAGGTCCGATAACACGTATACAGGGTGTCTCTCAATTGGTCATACAAACCTACATAATAGTTATACAATCACGTTGAGTAAAATTATTTATGACATTCTATGAACCGATTATAAATGAATACATAGTTTTTGGTCAATAAATTATATTGTTTATTGAAAATAAAATAATGTTCAGAGTAACAGATAAATATACTCATATATCTATATATATATTTTTTTTTTTTTGATATTCATTTTTAACATGTACAAATAAAATGGTATTATGCAATCGAATATTGTTTCATTGATTTAAATATTGTCTAATTACGGTGAAAAAAAAAAACTACTTGTCACGTATAATTTGCGTATTATTACAAAGTGAGTGAATTTTGTTCCGTTTTTGTTTCTACATTATGACTCACCGGATGAAAGCAGGACTTGAAATACAAATTATCTTTCATATACGGTGTGGCATACGAAGTATGCCGATAACGAGAGACCAGTGCTGAGTGTCGTTTTAGAGCTATATAGTTTAAAACTTTTTGTCCCAATTTAAACCGTTTCCCTTTTCTACCGTACGGTTTAAATGTGCAAAACAGTTTCATTATACATACGTAGATTCAAAGATATACGGATTACTGTTATAGTATTCAGTGTTACGAAATGATCAGTGCAACTATACCAATTGACGTCAATGGAAACAAGTTCTGCAGTCTACCTTCCCTGGAATCTCTTTAGAAGATATCTATAGAATCAAGGTGGAGAGGCGTAGAAGTTTTGCTCAAAACATTTTGCGAATATCTATTCATTCTATACTAATCCTGACGTTCGTTGACATTTACTTTCTCTGTGCTCCATTGCCTCGTTGATATATTTAAAGGCAAAATTGTTCAGATCACAATGTTTGATCTTTTCAATTGATTAAAGATTTGCATCTAGCCGTGCCCCTGATCAGTAGCAATGACATCTTTATATACGAATCGGTTATTTGAGGCATATTTCAGGTAAAATTTGTTCACATTTCGAAAGACTGTTGGTTTTATATTAGATAAAAGTATGTCTAACCGATCGTCAATATTAGTAGATGTAATTTCGCTGAGAAAGTTAAAATGTAACAAAAATTTTGTCCAGGGTGTTTCAGAGATGATTGATCATTTCATCAATCTTTTAGAGTCATAAAAAACCGCAATAGTTTCTTTACAAATAAACATTTGGCTGCTGGCTTCAACATGCGACGTAAGGCGGTAATTACAGGATGGAGTATCTGCGTATCTTTACTTCCTGCTTTAGAAATGTCAGGTTTGTAAGATCTCTTATCCTTTGGTATTAAAATCTATCCAAGTCACGAGACCCGAATGAAAAATACGTATCATTCCACAAATCTTCAGACTGGTCCTATATACGGATGAGTGACGTCTGTAGATTTTCCTGGGACCAGAAGAACAGCCTATTATTAGCAAGTTACAATCGAGATTATTATTGCAAGAATACAGTATTTTCTCTGTCAGTCTCGAATTTGCATACGTAGTACCTATATCGTATACTCTTTCCATAGGATCAGGACGTCCCCTTTTTGCCGAACGAATTCTCGCGTCGTATTAAACAATACAATACACGTTCTCCAACGACCGTGAAAATTTCTATACGTCCTTTACTAAACCGAAACATTTGAACATCTGGAATGAAAATTCGTTGCTAAATTTCCGGGATCCTTCTTTTATCTGAGTTACTGATTCCAGGAGAGTATTTCCTGCAGTCGAATTGCGTTTCAGATCCTCTAAGGCTGGGATGCATGAACAATGCCGTGTATCTCAATATGCGTTCGTTATTAGCCTTTGCTATGTTGCCGTTGCTAACAATGATTATTGATCAGCATCAGGCTCTGAGTTCTGAAAAACTTCAGCGAGAGCTTCGAAAATTTGGATTTTTTTCTTCGGCTTATACGCTAGACAAGTACTACTACACTCGTATAAACAAACCTTTGTTTTCGTATATACATGCATGCGATTTCCACCCAAGAGTTGCCTGCCACACAAGTTAGGCCGCGTTGGCGGTCGTATGCATGCATAAATTCTACACACACTAGTAGCGTGCTGGAATTGTACCTAACGTATACATACAGTAACAAGTTCTTTCGGCCTTGCCATGAGTGCCGAGGACTATTCACAACTCTGAGAATGTTTTGTATGTAACTCAATAGTTGTTATTGTTGATATCGTCGATTGCGTGTTAGGTGTTCAAAGCATTGAATGTATTCATAAACACGATTGCGCTGTGAATAAACATTGATAAGATTTTCTTGGTCGAGGTTCATCTCCAGCAATATGCTTGCAGTTTATACCAATTCACGTGCGCGGTTTTCGCGTGCAAAACTCAGACGTCCTGTTTAGATAAGTCTCCTCAGACATCGTCCTTGAACTTAGATACCCAAAAAGAAGAACAAATAATATGCGATTCTTTAATAGAAAGTATACGACGAGGCGAATGGATCGAGAGATTCAATAGAGTTTCGCGCCTTGTATACAATAACAAATTCTTATTTATATTACTCCAATTACTCATCTATATCACTTGCATATGGGGCCTTCCATCCATTATCACCCACGTTTGACCTCGACATTTCTTTTTTGTTCGATTTTTTCATATTAGTCCAGTCAATCCGTGCATAAAAAGGGGGCAACCGTGCATTTTGGGTAGGCAGCGATTTTTTGGGGGGGCTTCGAAGGATGGTCGGTCGTTAGCTTAAAACTCATTTTCCGGGACTGGGGGTGTTGTCATTCGGTCGCCATCTTGAAATTAGGGGGGTAATTCGTTTTGTTGATTTATCTTCGCAACCGTAAGGCTGACAAAAATTTTGTGGCATGCATTTTTGTAGCTCATACAATTACCTATAACTTTGATTCATAACTTTTCCGGCTAAGATCAATAATAAAAAAGTTATGAGTAGAAAAAGAGGACAAAGAAGATGATGAAATACTTCAAGGCGAGATAACTCTGGAATTTTAAATCCTCCAAGTATTTCATTAACTTATGCGTCGTTTTGTTCTGCTCATAACTTTTTTGCTATTGATCTCAGCCAGAAAAATTATAGATCAAACTTATAGATAATTATATAGGCTACAAAAATGCTTTCCACAAAAATTTTTGTCAGCCTCACGGATGCGGAGATAATCTAAAAAAACTAGTTACACCCTTAATTTCAAGATGACAACCGAACGGCAACACCCCCAGTCCCGGAAACTGAGATTTACACTCACGGCCGACCCCCCTACGAAACCGAAAAAAAAAATCGCTGCCGACCCAAAATGCACGGTCAAATCACGAATTGACTGGACTATATGTTGTAGTACTGTATTGAAAGATCATCTGTGCTTTTTTTTTAAATTTTACAACAAACCGTTCTTTTTCCATAAATAATACCAACTCTGAAAAGAATTACATCCTTCGAAAATTCTGAAAAAAATCACCGATATTCTACGTTCGAAACTCGATTTTTTGATACTCGTCCGATCGTGGACGGTTGAGATCTTCTATTTTTTCAACAAATATCAAGATTAAAGAATCATTATTCAACACACACTTGTGGGCTAATAGTATTTATTTTTCATAAAAAAAAAAAAAATACAATCCGAAAAACAATTTCACTAGTCCCTGTCCGCACAGAGAAAATAAAATCCTCAATTTTAGGAAAAAAATTCTTGATTTCAACTCTTCGCTATGAATGAATTGACGCGTTAACGATGAAAACCATCGAATTATGGGCTTGTTTCAACCAAAATTGTCTAGAAATGATGCCAAATCTTCCATAATTTTATCCATTTTCGACTAGGATTGAGAATTATTTTCATTGGATCAATGCTATTTCATTTTCTAATCTTAAGAAAGATTCATTCTTGAATTCAGATTCTCTTGTTCTTCTAAAATTAATCCATAAATTCAACATTAAAATTATCCTCCTATTGTGAGCAATATTTTTCCTCTGTGTGTCTACCCTATAATATGGGAACTTTAGTGACGCACTACCGATCAAATTTGTACATTCTGAGGCCAGTTAATTAAATCAAAACCGGTACGTATACCGAGGGGGAAATAACTCAAACCTGGATTGACACATCAATTTTTTAGTTTGAATTAATTCGCATTAATCTTTGCAATCTAATTTGATTCTCCTAATTCGAATCAATTCATTATATAATTCAAATTAATTCACTATAATTCGAATTATTTCCTTTCGATTGGAAATAATTTTGTTTAATTCAAATGATTGCATTAATTCTAAATAAATTCCTAATAATTCACGTTAGTCAATCCGCGATAATTCACAGAATCTTATGTTAGTACAAATTAAATTGGCCTCGAATTTTTGGGTGATTCAAAAAAAAGAAAATTCAAAAAAAAGTTACTCGGACACGAATCCAGGTTAATTCAGATCAATTCTGAATAATTTCTGTTAATTTTCCCTGATCTGAATTAATCCAATCTAATTTCGTCAATTTTATTCAATATTTAAAAAAAAATTTCGTTTCGAATTAATTCACGTAATGCGAATTAATTCATGTCGATTTAAAATAATGCATTTAATTCGCGTTAATTCGCCTCAATTTCGATTAATTTGTATTAATTCACCTAATATTGGCACGTCAGTACAAGGACTCATTTTCCCCTCGACGTATACCTCGTGATAGCGATGGCGAACACAATTAATATAAAAGCACACAACCATACTCGAGGTGCCAGGCGGAAACAATGGATAGTCACATCGTGTTAAAATAGTTCAGAGTTCAATTCGTCATGTTAGACATCCGCACCTATGTGAATAGGCCGGACAATTCCAAATTTCAGGAGTATTTTTTTTTTTTGCATAAATCGTTTATTTGTTTGTTGGTGATCGTTGGACTAGTGAAATAGTTTGTTGGATTGTATTTTTTTTTTCATCAAAAATAAATGCTATCAGCCCACGAGGATACTTGTGTGAGTTGAATGACGATTCTTCAATCTTAATATCATGGTTGAAAAAATAGAAGATCTCAACCGTCTAAGATCGGACGGGTATCAAAGAATCGAATTTCGGATTCGATTAGAATATCGGTGATTTTTTTCAGAATTTTCGAAGGATGTATTCTTTTCAGAGTTGGTATTATTTATGAAAAAAAAAAACGGTTCGTTGGAAAATTTGAAAAAAGAAATCATAGATGATCTTTCAATATAGTACTACAACATATGAAGAAATTGAGCTAAAAAAAAATGTCGAGGTCAAACGTGGGCGATAATCGAGGCGATAATGGATGGCAAGCCTCATATACTAACATTATAAGATGCTTGAGGAACATCTTCACGAATCTACAACAGAAAGGAGGAAGCCCAACGATGACGTTTCAGACGAATTTGTCATGTGATAACCGTATAGATACGTATGTATCATTTGCGTTGCGCTACAGTAGACAGGAATTATAGTCATTACATTGACGCCTCTAGTCACTATATAAAGTGATAGATGGTAATCGCAATTCCAACTAACGTCGTGATCGGCGAGAATCTACAAGAATTTCCCCGTATTGTGAAACTAGTTCTCCAGATTCTGGGAATAGTTTCAAGACTGTAATCGATATGATCACGTTTGCACATCGAAGAGTAACAGGAGTTACAACACTGCGGTAACATTTCGTGTGTGATTGTCTCCGCACCAACCACACAATAGTTGCCGGCCATGGGTATTGGTTTCGATACGATCAATACAAGCAGAATTATTAAACACTGAATGAACGCATAGGTGAATTTAATGTTTCGGAGGATTAGCCCTTCGGATTTTTAGCTTTTGGAATCTTGAATCTTCGGTGTTCTTCGTTCCAAAGTTTTTGAAATCGACTATATGAACTTTCCGAGAAATACCCTTTCTCGAAACTGTGGGTCGGTTATATTAAAATTCGGAATCTTTACCGTTCAAGACTTTGAAAATTCGGAACTTCAAGTAAAACGTGAACAACGGCCCATTGAAGAGATCGGGTTCTTCTGTATTGTCACTTAGGCTCATTAATTTTTCGTATTTTAATGCTCCGTAAAATCTTTTGTCTCGAACGAGATACAAGTAGACCATTTTTTGATCGAAGAAAACGCGGACTGCCCAAGGGTTGTTCAACTCTCAGTCATACCTCGCATTTTCTTTTAATCTTACGTGTCGATACCTAGTCAATGAAAAGTTGGATTTTTATGCCAAAAGTAAAACGCAACAGCGTCTTACTGATTAATATGTATACATAAAACACGGCTGTAATCGTGTAGCGTCTACATATTATATCGTGAACAATTAGGCTCGACGCGCACTATGCCGGAGCGAAGCGAAACGAAGTTTTCATTAACATGCTTTATTAGGAGTGTGCGTGCACACTTCCAAAAAAAACATAAGAAAAGCATGTCAATGAAACTTCGTTTTGCCTCGCTTCGGCATAGTGCGCGTTGACCTTAAGCCGTGTGATGTACACTTTATAACTTTAACTCGGGAAGTGGTCTGATTCGCGGCCTGCTGCGTCCGGACCAAGCTCCGGCCGCCGCACCGGATGTGGAGTTAGCATCGCAAAGTAAAGATGGTTTCTCTCGGAAAAATGCAAAACTATGTATTTTCAATTAATTCAGCAGCAGCAATAAACTTTTTGCGGTTTGTTACGGATTTTTTCGAATTTTTCCTGCAGTGCCTATTCACGATGCTCACAGGACGATACGCCAACTAGTGGCGAAAATCGGAACCTTCCGAAGGAGTCTCGGCAGTACGAGGAACCTCGCAAGTCTGAGCAGCCGAGACTCCTTCGGGACTACGTGACTCAACCGCCGCATATTGTTTCGAAACGGCTTGAAAGACGCGCATAATAGCTAGAAATTAATTTCAAAAAACCTATATTTGGTTTATTTTCATGGATAACTGACACCTTGAAGCATCTGACTCCACTTGATAAAAGTCGGATTGTCGAGCTTCTTCTTCACAGCAATCATCATTCGTTCATTTTCTACTAATCGAAATTCGGAAAACTAGCTATATATTTCCCTTGAAATAAGTGAGACGCCTTAATTTTGCATAATTTCCAGGTAATCAAGGTAGTTTTCGTAGAAAAACATGAATGGCTGACAATTTACATGATGGTGTTCCGAAATATTGATGTGTTACTTTGTAAATTCTAGAACATACGAAATGTAGCAGGTTGTACTTTGAATCCTTTTGCATCTGAAAATATAAGTCTTCTAATGTCTGAAAAAAAATATCTCATGAGCCACTTTTAGCCACCCTTGGGTAGGCGAATTTTCAATGTTTACAAAACGTCTTATCTCGCCGCACCCGCGCGGCGCCTCGCCGCCACGCTTGCGCTGGCAACGAACCTTAAATAAATTGTAGTTGTATGAAAGATCTCAGGATCCTGATTACAACAATATAAACAAGTGGAAATTGAATTTATTTATTTCATTATTCATTCTCGTATTCCACAGAAACAATTGATTACAAATCGTAAAGGAGACAATATTCCTTAGCATTGAATTATTTTTACATGTACAATAGGAGTTTTTACTTTGTTCCTTTTAGCAGTGTTTTCATTGGTTTTTCTACAGTCCTCTTTTTTCCAAAACGTGACTAACTTCACTCCTAACACATGACCTGAAAATGATGATGAATTGGTCATTTTTGATATATTCGAAATCAATTGAGGTTTCCGAGAAAACGATCCTCAATAACGGAATGCGGATTATAAAAAATGCCTCAACATAGTTAAGAAATTGAAAGTTGTCAACGCCACTGCTGAAAGAGCCGTTGAATTGATCGAACTATATAATGATCATCCGACTAAAATGAACAACAGAAACAGTTCATTGAGCAAATTGTTCCGGAACAAAGAAGAAACTATCGAGATTTCTGTATTAACAAACTTTTGTCAAAAATCTGTGAACACGTGTGTAATATGCTGTAATTTCACTAATCTTATAATTTGGTTATTTCATTGATAAAAATGCCTCTTCGTATCGGAAAATATTATTTGTTATTAGAATCGAATTGTTCATTGAAAAATACAAATATTTAGCTACTAAAAATGTAGAGGTTTTCGATCATTTCAGTTGTGAAATGCGCTGAAAATGTTTCACCTACTAATTTTTTATATTTTTACATAATCGATTTGCATTTCGTAACGCTAACTATCATTTTTTCCCATGCATTTTTATGCTTCAGCAATGAATCTAATGAAACAAGAAAAATCCAGAAGCTCGTTTGGGCATGTGTTTCCATTGTACTAAATAATTGAATTTTTAACACATTTTTTTTCTAATATTTGGAACCGTTTTGGGAGGCGATTCGATTAAAATTCGTCCGACCCCCAAATAAGGTCCACCCTAATGTTGACATGAAATTCGGAATCAGCGACCCCAAAAACCCCGGGGCACCGAATTTCAAACCGCTTGGATCAATGTTTGGTGTTTTAGATCTGCATTTCCGGTCAGCCATTTTGAATTTAGTGATCTGGACATAAAATTTGGCACCAGCGACCCCAAAAACCCCGTGGCACCAAATTTCAAACCGCTTGAATCAATCTTTGGTGTTTTCGATCTCCTTTTCCGGTCAGCCATTCCAAATTTTCCAAATTTGACATGAAATTTGGAATCAGCGACCCCAAAAACCTTAAAAAGAGTCTATCACCTGTGTACCACTATTGTCATGAAACCTACAATCAGTTATGCGCGCTTTTTGAGTCGTTTCGAAACAATGTGCGCCGCTAGCGCCACGATGGGTCGGGAGCATCGTGAATAAAAACAATGTTTTATCAATCTTTTGAATAATGATAGCTAAATGCTCAATTGAAAAACAAGTTTCCGTTCCGTTACGTTAAGTTCATCGTAATTCCGGCTTTGTTATTTGGAGAAGAAAGAAAACAGCAAGAATTTCATTGCAATAATGAAATACTTACAGATATTACATTGCAGAAAGTGGTGGCAATCTTATTTTCTTGTTATACGTACGATACAGCTCGAGTAAATTCTTTTTTCTTTTTTTCTTTAATGTAGCATTTTAAGAAACTTAAGGGGGAACTTCGCTGAAATTTTGCTAAAAACGATTTTTTCGTGTATTAAATTACTAAGGAAATCTAATCAAAAATTATTCCCTACACTAAGATTTATATTATCGAAGTATATGTGTAATGAAAACAAATTTCAATCTTCTGAGACGAACGCGCAAGCAATTTTTCGCAGCGGTGCGCGGGAAATCCTCTGCGAAATCTCAGAAGATATGACCTTCGGATGACATTCACTTCAAAAACTTATTTTCCCCCTTAACATGCAACAACTTTTCCATATGACATTTTTCTGTATAATCGATAATCGCTAAATTATTCGAGGTGACGGAGTTAAATGAACCATCCTATACATCGCAATTTATTGTTTGTTTGTGATACACCATAAATCACATTTTTTTTACCTCTCAGCTTTATCGGCGAGATCACATCTTCTCATACTGACACATCGATTAAAAATACGTTTTTTTCTAGATTCAACGAATCCGAGCTATAGATATTTAAGGTAGCTCATCAGATACCGCTAGAGTCGTTGAGTGTATAAAAATCAAACAATTCCTAAAAATTATTGTTTTCATTTCTGAATTATGAATATGAATTATAGAGGTCATAAATATAAGAATTATGAGATTTTTCACTAACAGCTGATCGGGCGGACGTTGCCATTTCGATTCTGGTTCCCGTCTCTCGTCAATTTTTACTGATTATTGTTAATATGAACGAAACTAGACGGTGATTCGTCATGAAATAAGGGTCGATATTTTTTATTATTTTTTTCATATTTTGAGTCAAAAATTCAGATTTTAATCTTTATTCACAACAAAGTTACAACAAATTTATGAATTTGCACATAAGACGCTGGGTTAAATCCTGATTTTTCAAAATTGATTTTTTGAAAAACTGAAACGGTCATTAAATCGAGCAAAAAATTAGGTTTGAAAAACCTAATAATATTTTCCTGCGATTCTTTGTAGTTTTCAAAAATCTTTAAATGCTATGGAGCTGATGAGCTACTTTAAGACGCACGTATGTCCGAACGATAGTCAATATGAGTAGATGTAATTTCGCCATGAAAGTCGAAGAAGAAATGTGATTCAATTTGTTCCATGCATAAATAATGATTTCAATAAACGTCTACAGTCATAAAAACGGTATTCCTTAACTGTGACTTTAGTCTGTGTCCGAATTCCAGATATCTTCTATCATTATGCCCGCTCATTCATGAAACAACTTGAGTCCATGAACTTTAAACTGATATCGTGGCCAAAATAGATATGGTTACAAATTTTCTGTAGTAGACAAAATTACTTCTAAGTGGAAGTATTCTCATTAGATAAAAAAAAAAAAAAAAAAAAAAAAAAACTGTAAAATCAATCTTTAATGTCTGATGTAGAATTTTTGGATGTGGAAATGCATTAGGTGACTTTTTTGTATCCGTGGTATCAAAAACCTAAACTGAAAGATTTTTGATTTCTAAATTTTAGAACGCGTCAAATTAATGATTGCAGTGAGCTTGCTTCGGTTCCTGTGAATGATTTTTTGATAGAAAAAGAAATGATTACCCATGTATATCTTGTCAGAGGTATGTATATTCTATGGTTATTTCATGTCAACTGGCGACTTATCCGTAGGCGAAGACTATGTGTCGCAAAACTTTTCTTGAATCCCTCCATGCGTTTGTACTCCGGTTTACACATATCCTTATCAAGTATGAAGGTTTGCGGTCTTCTCTGTTATTAATAGCTTCAGCAGAGCTCGAATCATTAGAACCTTGCAATAGCGTATATGGTTCGCTTGATTCATAAAGCTTTCCTTAAAATTCTCGGCCACGAGTTAGCATAAGATCAAAGCGTGAGCATTTCCTCCACGGCAACAGGACTTTGATACGGAAGTCGATCGCACGTACTCCATAGTCGCAACTTGTAAGAATGACAATCTTCGTTTTGGCAAATACATAATCATTTTCATTTTTGCATAAACATATCTCATCACAGTTTCGTACTGCTGTAAAATATTGAAAAAAAAATTCTCGTATGCAAATAAATTTTTCAATCCTCAACGAGGGGGAAATAACTCGGTTTTTCCGCAGAGTATTGAACAAAATTTTACTTTAGGAGGTGTGAAAACGGGGGTTTTAGCCACGCGAATCGTGGGTAAAACGTCCAAAATCACACTGAGTGAAGTAAAAATTATTCTGAATTGATGAAATTGAGTTGGATTAAAAAAAATAATGTGAATTGGTTGAATTAACTCGAAATAACAGGAAATATGAAAATTGTATTGAAATAATCGAATATGAACTTGAATCAGAATGAATTACTGTGAAAAGTGATTTGAATTAGATAAATTGAAAAAAATTAAATGGAATAAAAAAATTAACGTGAATCGAAAAAATTAATTTGAATTCAAAAGACTAATTTGAATTGAAGGCATTAATTCGAATTAATTCAACCCAGCGAATTACTGTGTCACTCAAATCTCGAGTCGTTTCCCCCTCGATCCTAAAACGTTCATAAATCTTCATAGGTATACAGTTTCACGTATCGAGTATCAGATGCGAGCATGACGTATGCATACGTAGTACATACCTGGAATCGAACAGGAAGAAAATCATACTAGTATAAAAAACGCAACGATATACGAGGAATCGAAAATGGTAATTAGGCCAGCACAAACTTGGCTGGATTTACCGGGTCTCAAAACTTAATTCTCAGGACAACAGACTCTTCTGGGTGTGATTTAAATTTCACCATTCCCTTTCCATCCATGTCTATTTATAGTCAGTAGTATAGTGTCGATCAGTGAATATAGCTAGTATAATGGCAGGCCCCTTCGAGTCTATCATTCAAGACACGTGTAAATAATGTCCCAGGCACGTTGGTAAATACTTCGGAGAATCCTGCAGCAGTTCGGATCAGACGCACAATGATAATAGTTGCAATGCATTTCCATACTTGGTACTACCCGGAATATCTTCTGAGGTATTCGCTGTTGGAAAAGGTTGACAAGGTCTAACATCTGATATGTACTACACTAGGGTGGCACTCAATTGGATCATTTTCGAATTTCCATGCTCCAATTAGGACTTGGAAGCATTGAAATTCGAATATGACACATAATACAAGCAGCTATAGGGATTTCGGTCTTGGATATATGGGAACAAATTATAACAAAAGTTAAAACAATAATACGATTTTTATAGGATAATTATTATTGTAAAGAGATGGACTATCTGTGAAATGTTATCACTGTTGTCATCAATTATCAATTATACCGCTACAGAGAGCTTAGGTTTACAATATGTCAAAGACCGACTCAATACGGCCCAAAATGCGCGCAAGTAGACCGGAAGCAACGAATGCCCAGGTTACAAACACCGCAAACCAGACTTTGAAAATTCTGTCCATCCACCACATTCTGAAACAAAAAATTGAACATTGTTTGTTACAATGGCATTGCAATATCTATAGCTGAGATTGAACCTTTGAATACCTAATGGGAAATTAAGTGGAGTTAGATATTGATTAATTTTGCTATAAGACTGCCAAATATTGGTATTTATTTCTCAGAGTAATGTGCAGTCCATGTATAGGAATCATCAACGCTGATTTGGCTGGTTACTGCAGGCAGACCAACACCACGTCAAGCATTTTAGAGTCACCTTCTTTGCAGAGTCGACGAACCAAAGTGCAGGATAATTACAATTCCAAAAGTCTATTTATATATGGGTAGTTCTCAGGAAATGTCGAAATTTCATCTTAAGAAATTAATAAAAAATATTGAAATGAATTCATAATTATTTTCTGTGAATTTCGTAGTACTTATGTAACTGGACTTCGATGATATAGTGGTCCCCAGAATAAATGTGTTTCAAGATACACTATTTAGAAAAAAAAAAAATCTTTCAATTTTCAAATATATATATTTTTTTTTTCATTTTTTCATCTGAATTAAAAGATTACTGAAACAAGAAAACAAAAAAGTCAAGCCAAGTCCAGCTAGAATATCATTACCTTATAAATAATCATTTCCTATCTACACTTGAAATGAGGGAATGACGATGAGGGAATGACAAAATGAAACATATCCAACGAAAACTCGCGACAAAACGTTAAATTAGTATTGAGTTTTCGTGTAGGCTTATTGCTCCCAAAAGCCCATTCCACCGAATAATTATTATTTGATTTAACGTAATCACCTTCTCTTTCTACGATGTGAGGGAATGATGGTCAAAAATGTAACCTCCAAAATATATTAATAAAACCTTTCGTAACAGAAACTTTTAACACGCCCAAGATAGATTCGCCGATATGTAATAATTAACGGTATTGCCTAATATCAAAAACTGATGGGAGCGTTCACGCATGATTGAAAATGCGATGACAAATCGGCCGTCAGTAAAGATGTGAGGGAATGATGTTTTTTGTTGGGACACATATAAAAAATTAATTTAAAGACTTTTCCCTCATTTTGAGTCGCAAAATGATAATAATTTCGCAGAAACATTGTATTTTTAATCGATTAGTTGAACTGGCAATAAGTTTTTTTTGAGGAATTGTTGATTTGAAAATCCAAAAGTACTTTAATCTGGAGCTTGGGACATAATGAGGGAATGATTTTCGGAACATTATTATTATTTTTTCTTATTTATTTACACGTATGTTTTAGAAATTATAACTGACACTAGTAGCTACAGTGATGGAGCTTGCAAGGGCAAAATAGTTACCGATAAAAGTTAGTCGCATTTTTGTTAAAACTGAAAGGACAGGAATTTCGACATTTCCTGAGAACTACCCATATATTGCTAATTGCAGTACAATATTCACGAGTGATACTACATCAAGCGGGACGCTTTTGGAATGTCAAATTGCTCGATTGTCTCGTTACTTTTTGTTATAGGCTATAATTTGTGGACAAAGAGGAGAGGATCCATTCCTCCGCATATTATAGTATGACTCTTTTGAATATTTTGGAACCTAAACGGAATTTGAATTCTGGTGAAAGTGGATACATACTAAAAATCGGTGGCACGTTCTCTTCCATACGTTCATATCTTCGGTTTTATTTTTGCTATACAAACTTAATCGAGATTTAATTCGAAAATTATTCAACCCCAACTAAAAGCCCCGTAAATATTTTCGAATTGAATGATAATTGGGAAATTCCGACCATTGATCGAACTAGGAAATTGGAGCAGAAAAAATATCTTCAATAGAAATTGAAAATAACAATATAGGGCAGACTCAGCCGCTGTTTTCAGACGTAAATTTCTAAAACTCGTCAGTTTTGTAAGAAATAAATTTATCAACGACTACACTCATATCTGCGATATCGAAAATATGAAGATATGAAGATTTGAAAAGCGTGCGACCGATCCTCAATTTTTGTCCGATCCCGATCGCCGAAAATTTAGATTCTTTGTAACTTCCAGATTATTGGAAAACTATCTATGGGGGGCGGGGGGGGGGGGGGGGCATCTTTCATTTATAAAAATTGCAAAAAAAATTTAAAAAAAAAGGCCACACATTAATGCGCTTCACGTGGAGTAATTTATTTGGCGTGAACGATCAGGGAAGCTATTCTTGAATGGATGAAACTGATTCGTATGCGCCCCCTCGTACACGACTCCGAGTCGCATACGCTCGCGTCACACATTATAAAAATGTCAGTTCATTCAATTTATTGCTCTATTAATTCAGACGTTTATTATAGAAACGTATAGTCTAGCATTGCGTCATGAATTATTTGAATAGTGTTAGTACATTAGCGAGAAGAATATGCCATTTTGCCAGGGTGGCGAAGTGCATAGTAATTCAATTATTTCGACAATACTTGTGCCTGTGATAAAGTGTTGTTATGTATGGGGCATTCCATGCCAACTCGTCCTGCCAATGGATTTTGCATCTCCGATTTCGCTGAAATTGGGACACTTTTTTGTACCCCTAGAAAAAGGTTTTTATGAATTTTTTCAAATTTTTTTGAGATTTTGGAGGTATGAATTTTTTAAGATTTCGGGGATTTTTTTTTTAAATAGCCATAACTTAGTGGAAAATTGTTCGATTTGGGTCTTTTTTTTAACTGATATTTTGACTTTGTTGAAATATCTCTTTCAAATATCTTCGATTCTTCAACCCACTTATTCGTATTTTTTAAATCATAAATCCGAGTTTTTTGAAAAAGTTTTTGTTTTTTTCCGAATTTTTTATGTTAAAAATAATAACTAATATTATTCTAGTGTGCCAACTAGCCGAAAAAAAAATTGAATGAAAAACAAATTTTTATTGCTGTGAACTAAAAAAAAATAATTAATTTACATAATTGGCACATTAGGATACTATCAGTTATTATTCTTTATATTAAAATTTCTGTCGGAAATCGCCAATAATGCATAAATAGTAAAAAAAAACATAAAAAAAAATAATTAATTTCAAATTAAAAAAAAATTATAACCCATCATTATCCCATTACGAGACTAGGCTCAAAATTCGTGTTTTGGGGAATAATATTTTTGAAAATTTAAAAAAAAGATCGAAGGATACAAACAATCTTAAAATCGCTGTTTTAAGTTTAAAATAAAAAAAAAACAATCAAATTTATAATGAATAATTTTTTGCATAAATTTTTTAGAAAATTCATCAAAAAACACGAATTAAAAAAAAAAAGACCTAAATTGGACAATTTTCCACTAAGTTATGGCTATTTAAAAAAAAAATCCCCGAAATCTTAAAAAATTCATACCTCCCGATTGGCTGGATAAAAAAATTTGAAAAAATTCATAAAAACCTTTTTCTAGGGATACAAAAAAGTGTCCCAATTTCAGCGAAAATCCATTGGTAGGACGAGTTGGCATGGAATGCCCCATATATATGCGTGAGTGGTATAAAAATTTCTGTATTATTTAGGAGTAAAGATTATAGATTCAAGCCGTGGGCGTATATATCGGGAATTCTCCGAAGTTATTCTAGTGACATCATCGATTTCAAAAAGATTCTTCGTGGCAATCAGCTGTAACCTCTACTTTGTTTCCTCTTTTGGCCACGAGCCACGTTCTTCGCGAGTGATAAATTTCACTGTTATATACTATAAGTGATACAGTTTTAGGAAATGCGACCAATATGATAAAATTGAGTGCTATATGATCGAAATATAGAAAAAGCCGGCTATATCAATTTTTTATATCCCATCTATATTAACCGGTTCACTGATAATAGCACATATATGTGCAAAAAAAGTGTCCTAAAGTGCATATAAGTGCATATTATGCACTTAAAAATGATTGCTTACAGCGGTTTTTATTTTTTTTTTCTCACAATGTTAAAAATAAAAACTTCATACGTCTGCAAAAACAAAAAAAAACAAAACAATGAGTGTAGAACGAGGGTCTAAAATCGCATGAACATGATTGGTAAGGCTACAAATAATATCGCCATCCTTATTAAATCTCAGAGTATAATTTTTGGGTAATTTTGAAGAGAACATAATTCTACCGACAGTAGCGCTCACATTGTATAACAATTATATAGATTCCAAAGTTTTTTCCGTGGCCTACTTTTTGATAACTTCGATCCACTGCGCATCGAAGGGCCAATAATACAGCAATGTGCGAGGGGCCCGCAACTCTTGAAGTCATGGCGTCACAGTAGACTGAAATCAATCGGAAATCATTCAAGGAATCATTGAAATCGATTGACTTTTGTTCTTGAAATCATCCTGTGAAGTCAACTTGAAATCATTTGAAATCAAATGAAATCATTGAAATCATTGAAATCAATGAGAAAATTCAATCAAGTCTGACTTCACTTTGCAGTCATGGTGTCACTCCATAATCGAATTGTTAGCCCCTCGGCAATGTGCCTTTTATTTTTCGGTATTGAATATGACACCCGTTATTTTCTCTAAATCAAATAGTTTCTTTCCTATCATCTTACGACGGCGTTTATGTAACCCCTTCATGTCCGATTAATTAATTTATACCAACTTAACAGAGCTTGTCTGTTTGGCTTAAAATTAGACCACCAACTGCGCCACGGCTACGTCATACGAATCGAAAGTATAATACATCATGAATTGATAGCGCAAAACCTCGGTCTATGACGTATGTTCATATTGACAGGCGATTTGATATTTATGCATTTTATTATCCTGGTGGTTCGGCCTTGCGAATAGTTAACGCAATACGATTAGAATATGAAAAACAGAAAACAATACAAACAAACAAATTAATCTGCAGCAAGTATTCGATTCCCTCTTCTTCTTTTTCATGATATAAAAATTCTAATGAAGCTCAACTTTATTTAGTTTCTAATTACCTCTGTGGCTGATATAACAGGATATGCTGATTAGAAACACTAACATTACTTACAAGAATCTATAGGAAATCAAGGGGCACCCATACCACCATAAAGACTATAATCTGAGATTCAAAGCAACCGGTTCATTACGTATGATATCGCTTAGTGAGAATTGACTAAAATTAATAACTTCTTAGCAAGATTGTTCTACGAAATGAGGCCGTATATCTTATAATTAAGTGAAACACGATAAACGATCAACGTTTCTTCTCGAATAATTTTCAACTGATGATGCAATGAAGTGTTTCAAGTCAAATTTTAACGTAGTTTGAATCTTTAAGAATTAATTTTGTTTTTTCTTTCATGCAATTTTTACACCAGTCATATCTAGACCCAAGTTGTCGTATACATGCCGACAGTGTATTCCAAACTCTCAGATTATAATCATGGCTCGTAACGCGTGCGTCATATCGAGAGAGGTAATTGGCCGATTTATCCTCACGTGTTGAAACGCGTGCGAAACCGCGAAGTCTGGGGTACCTATCGGCGATTATGACGGTGGTTCCACACCCGACTTGTATCATACTGTCGGTCTTGTGAAACCTTCCTTAGATGATGTGGGGTAAAGTAGGGGAAGTTCGTTGCCATCTGACACAATTGGCAAGGTGCTTTAATTATATATGTGAATTTGAATATATACTGTAATCAGAGTAAAAAATATTCAAGCAAGTCACGTCTCTGTGTGACGATATTACGTATAATTTTTCTCACACCAAAGTGCGAACCATTAGAAAAAAAAAATACATGATACGTATTACGTATACATAAATCTAGTCAATTGAAATCTAGAAAATTGTCTGGTCACGGCCTCAAGCAGTCTATAAATGTCTACAAATGGGAAAATCGTGACTTGCTTGAGCAAATCACGCGAGACTGTTATCACTCAAGTATGTATATCAATTTTTTCACAATAATTTTCAATGTGATGATTCATATAGAAAATAACTCAGCTTTTCGTACATTTAATTTTTACCAAAAAGTTGCGTTCTTCAATGATTTTTTTATTCATACACTCTATCGACGATGTTTCTATCTAAAAGTTGAGAATTCCTGATAACGAAATCGATCTTCGAACAATTTAACTCGACAGCCTTGTCTGGAGGTGAAAACATGTTGAATTTAATAGCCAAACCATAATGAATTTAAAAACCTATAAAAAAAATGTATGGGCTACTATATCAGGGCGAAAAACGTTTTACCTGTACCGTTACAGACAAAACTTCTGATGGTTTTTTGACAACGAAAAAAAATCTAGCTTTATTATACATATATATAGTTCGTTGGTCTTTCATTATTAAAAACCAAATTTACACTAGATACTAATTATTATGCCTGTCTCAACGCTGGGACGAATGTTTATTATAATTAACGGAATTTATAATCTGTGTTGAAAAATGCATGGGTTAGACGCCGTTATATCTATATAGGAAACGTGTTCAGTTTTGTTCAGTCTTTTTTATATTCAGAATGGTAACTCGGGAATAACCAAGGACTAGGGTCCTGGAGAATAAAAGCGTGACGCGAGTTCCCGCGACTTTTGTATTCCCGTCACGTCTCACTTCAAGGTTATCATAACTCGTCGACTTGACGAGTCTGGTAATTAATATTGCGCAGATATCGTTGGCTAGATTATTATTCAAGTTCGAATAGAAAATTGCGGTGAAATTCACTGCAAGATATATCGGGCTCGGCTCTTCAACGATCATATAAAAGATATAACGGCCCACTTTGCGTATAATTTGCATTACGAATTTCTATTTGAGTCAACGTACGTATAGGAATCAGGAGTGGTGGCACTGGCGTGGGCGTATCAGCAAATTAATTTCATATCATCACCGGCGTAAGTGTAGCGAAAATTTTGCGAAAGAGGGCAGAGTCGTATTTTCTCATTCGCGTACACATGTTAAATCGATCAATTATTCTTTGTCAGTCCAAATTTGATTACGGTTCGTAATTTCTCGTGGGTTTTTTCCTCATGAGAATTAGTTACAATATTTTTTCTTTCTTTCAAGCCTTTTCGCGTAATCGCATGTAGCCAGAGTTAAAACTATCAGCGCACTGACACGCCTGTTAAAAACAGAAACGAACAAAAAATACCAATTATGAAGCAATAATGTTCAACTCATATACGTGATAGAGTATTTAATCAACGTGGTTGGCTAATGGACAACTTACAATGTGGAGGCATTACATATCAGAATTATGACCTTATGGCTGCAAACAGCAATGAAACATGAAACATTCGACAGATAACTCTCGGAGCAGAATATGCCCCGTGTTAAAAAGTCATCAGTTGAAAAGCGAAAAGATTCGGTCATTTGGCGCGGGATTTCAGGAGTATGAGTAGATCTCTTGCATTGATTAATTAATGGAAGGACTGTTTTCCATCTTGAGACAAAACTGTATAGAATGACTTTTGGAATTGTTGATAAAATAAAAACTACCAAAAATTTGTCACATTTTGTATCAAATTTTGTAAGAAGAAAAAACAGATGACAAATTTTCAATCATAGAAAAAAGTAAAAAAATCTTATGTTATACGTTACTAGGAAGATAACTAAGCCCCTAAAAATTTGAATTGATCCAACTCTCTCAATCTATATATTTCCAAAAGTGACCGGAGAGAAAAAATACTTCTAATTTTCTTCAATTAAAAGTCCCTTCAGTAGTCTAGGAAAATGTTCTATCTGGAAGGCTAGCCGTACACATTTAACGGCACTATTATACTTTTGAAAATTCAGACTTGATATTAAGGTAAGTATACGTCAAAGTTTAAAAAATGGATTTTTCTTATCCCTGCGACAGGTTTCGCACTTCTTTACGCCGTTGAATGCTGGGGTTTTCCCGGCCAAGATCAAGGTTACATTTGTCGATCTGACACGCAGACTTTTACAGTTCCATCGGTTTAATATAATTCAACATTTTCCTAAATGCGATTTTGACCAATATGAAATAAAACAACATTTAACTGTAGTAACTGTAGGTAGTAACTTATATCAGTCCTGAGTCCTGACTCACAATTTTTGTGCGAAAATTTATCACATATTCCGAGCTAATTATTGGGCGTCTATGTAAATCCCCAAATTCAATAATGCAATTCAAGGTCCAGTTGAAAGTTCTATAAGAATTTTCCGGGATTCAGAGATCCAACTTATATGAGATAATATAATATCACAATGATTCACTACGTATTGTTCATCGGCCAGCTACCCTGCAGGCTTCATCCCTTGATTATGAAATTGCCTTAATTAGCTCGAGGCCGAGGAACAGAGGAGTACTAGTAACTAGAGGGTGAGTGAACTCACCAGATCCCATAATGAACGAGTACATACAAACGTGGGTATATATAGTTGTGCATACAATGACATGTATAGTTCCGGAAATTCCCAACCGCGTATCATATTGCCGGTTGCTCAACCCACCTGGAAACTGATGATATGAATACTACAGCGCATTTGCGTGAAAGTAAGTAAATGCTATGATTGTTTAACGGCGATGTTATTGAACGAAAAAATAAGTCCTAACTTATTCAAAAGCATCGAAACTATGTTTGAAATAAATAAAAATGAGCGTGGTAGGTATATCAACGGTGGCTGAGGCTTTTTCAAGGCTAACAACCGATAAAATCTCCCACCTTCGCGTTTGTTTCAGAGCCATAAGTCATTTTTTTATTTTTATTTTTCTTCCTCTCTCTCTATCAAACGTTATTATACCACGTGGGACCCCATGTGATACGATAACAAGTTTTCGTATCTTTAGCTCGCGAATAGCAATTTCTAATTTGAATTTGCGTTACGTGGGTTGTGCTGGTTAGCCAGCGTATCGGTGGGGACCGTGCGTCACTATAGAATGGAAATACCGTGACTCGATTCTCTGTAAGTCTTCAGTCTAGCTGCTATTGCAAAATGTTTGCATCTCAAATCCCAAGCCACAACAATAATAAACTGGCGGTTTTCCAAACTTCGTTGCATTTTCATATAAGTAACATTAATTTTCAGCTATTATTAAGCTGCGGTCCTTAGGTATACTTATACATCACCACTACACCTCACTACAGATACTGATTAGTACTCTAGGTCCATGTTACACGACTCGATTTTTACTACACCGACAAAGTCGCATCTTTTGCACAGCGATAATTATTCTGCTCACCCCGTGTCAGACATGTCGTCATTTAACTGGTTGGTCAAATGTTCCTGTCAAAAGTAGGGGAGACCGGGTACAAAAGTAACAGCGGGTCGAAAGTAACAAAGCTTCCTACAACGCACACAATCAAATCTAGAAGTTGTGTTTTATACAGTAGTAAGCGTGTTCGATACTGATACAGTTTGAGCCATTGATTGTGCCCGTGCGTGAAATTTACACGTTTTATTGGAGATTTTGTGTTTTTTGCCGCCTCAAGTAAGTTTTTCGATTCTTGATATTCTTATGAAAACCTGTAGTAAATATGTCAATACTACAATGAATTTTTGCCAGATTATTCTTGAAAAGTCGCTTTATTAGTGGCGGTGTAGAAGTTCTATGTTCTGTTTGTTTTTTTGAAGTTATAATTTTTTTATTCTGGAAAATGAGGTTGGGGACGAAAGTAACACAACACCACGGGGTTATGTTAACCAGGCATTAGGTACCTATTGTAATTTTTTCATTGATTTTTAGAATGCCTCGAAGTTACTTACGATCAAAAGATTCTTGTGTTTTTGTTATTAACTTGTTATTTCAATAATAGTGAAGAAAATGAATATTTGAGTTTTGTTCTTTCATAAATATTCAATAATTAGTTGATTTACTATAAGTGGAGATTATCTGATGATATTATAATATTTTTTACTTCATTATAATCAATTCTGTGGAATCCTGTAAGATTAAGCGAAGTATCCGTACTGATTCGCTCATAAAATCCCGATGCTACTTTCGTCCCCATAGTGTGTTACTTTCGTCCTGACGCTCAGGACGAAAGTAACAATCGACACTTTTTTTTTGCAGCCTTGTAATTGTTAGAAGCCAAGATATATTAAATAAAACTATGATGTACATTTGTAGAGTAAAGACGAAAGTTTCAGAGGGCTATATTCATCTTATCGAAAATATCATTGATAGCTAGAAATCAGAGTTTAAAAAAAAGTGTTACTTTTGTACCCGGTCTCCCCTACTTGTGATTCAATTCGAATCTGAATATATCAGCTATCCTCGGTTCTGCTGATCCTTGCATTATACGAATGACATACGAATATTTGGCGGATCATTATAGATAGAATATTATATCGCGAACGACCTGGTTTCGCAGCGGCCAATCGGGCCAACCTCATCGACCAAACAAGAGACAACACTATATTCACTACATTGGATTATCATCCTTTGGGTATAAAGTTGTCGCGACACTTTCCATCGTCATTCTGAACTTAGCTTGCTGCGAAATATCTGCACGCGAAAACCGGTTAAAATCACACTCGCTTTACTAATTTATATTCCTAATTGACTAACGAGCTACGCGCATGTCAACAGCAGTAAGTTATATTCAGATGATTTGTTACACTTTTTTTTTTACATATTTTATCTTAGATTGCACCTTTTTGCACAAAAATCACATATCTTTTATGATATATCGTAAATCATTGGGTTTCTACATTCAGATAACCAGGATATCAGGAGGAGTAGGTACTCGATAGAGTTGTCGAGGTTTTCCTTCTTTCCTAGAATCCTAATAACTTGTAATTTGAAAACAGCGCGAGTGCGCACTAGTAGAATTTCGATCAGAATTCAGAGCTATATCGTACAGTCTTAATAACCGCAAGTTTTTCTATTAGACACATCGACGTTCTTTACTTACGATTAGATGATTTCTTCTATATTTGTTCATTTAAACCGTCGTAAAGTATAGAGCATTACTTACTTGTTGGCGTGTGCTTTGGCCTGGGGTAATCTGTTCATATCTTCATTGAGAAGATACTTTTTGCTCCCGATTGTGCAGTTTCTGTAAATATCACAATACTTTAGCTTATAATGAACAATACGCATGTTGAATATGAGTAAAGCATGGTTCTAATGCACCTTTGATGAATGTGTCGTATCGATATCTTGTATATGAACATACTCATATCTCTAAACTATTACATCATGATAGACTTGGATAGCCTGACTTATTCAGATACTTTTTATAAATACTTTTAGCATAACATAAGTAATATATTTCCAGGTTTGATATTTAATCATTCATATTTTCATATGAAATAAAATTTCCGTACCTAAAATACGTTGGAATGTCATAAGATATAACATTATAGTCAAAATCCGGCTTGTTATTTTCTGGAAGTTTGACCAGTAGATCTAGCAATTTGTCATTTTTGAATGCCCAACTCTCCTTCAAAAAGTATTTCAAGGCAAAGTTTGCAGTGTAAATTTTTTTGTGCAATTTGAGGAGCCTGAAAAATGCATAAATATATATCATACTTTCATACTAAAATTGTTTGTGAAAATTCTATTCCAAGATAGCCACGGAAAAAATAGTTTACGGGGGTACTACAGGTCTGTTATTTTTGAATATTGTTCACCGCAGTCCAACGATAAATCTTATTGCTCAATCAATACTATATTGATGGTGCAATAAACGTTTGGAATCAATGGCGAAACATTATTGATGCGCAAAATAAACGCAGCAACACGCAGTATTGCAAGAAAATATTCCTGATGGAGACACGATTTTCGTTAAAGATTTCGGAAAATACTTTCGGATTAGCAGGTCATATAAAACACCTACGATAGCTTGCGAGATGAAATGGGATGAAAGGATTCGTGAGTAGGTGATAACTGATAATGAAATTGATTCCGAGCCGGATGTGTTTAACAATGCAGAAACAGCCAATCGGCGCTCTGGATTGCAATAATTTACAGCACCGATTGGCTGTTTCTTTGATCGTCAAACACATCATGCTCAGAATCAATTTCATTAAGCATACATGCTTCGTTCTGTAATTCGGAGGAAAAACGAAGCTAACGTTCATGTAATTCTGATATTTAAGAATTTTTAAGTAAAGACCTAAATTTTACACCGCTCAGCTTGAGCACAGCGTCGATAACTAGAGCTGGCAGTATATGAAAAATCATGACATTCAGCCAGTAAATTGATTCCACAGAGTACATCGTGGTGGCTGGATTCCAGATGATATTTTCTAAAGGAATTTCCTTAGTTATTCGAAATCCCATGAGTATCACCTCCTTGGTTGTTATAGCTTTCAAACCATTGGTTGCACAGTTGTACACGAAGACGCTAGGGTCCTTCGTTATCCTGGATAGAAAAAAAAAAGCCAATATACGTGACGTAAAGAATATGAGAATTTCAAATGACTTTTTTCTAAGTAACGCTCGACCCACGGTGTAATGCCTCTCTGCCACGCCGTGACAATAAGTGATTTGATTGCAACATCCACGGGTATATAGTCTATCAATAAGTCAGGGTTGCCGTACACCGCCTTTAGTACTCCTTTGCCACCGCCAATCATCATCCCTACGGGGCCGTTAAAATTGTCGACCCATCCTGCTATCGGTTCCTCCAGTGATGATATCACTATAATCAACATAAGAACATTCGCTATAGTGCCTATACTTCCATGAAATTGTACATCCACCTATATCAGCTGTACTACTATAGTTCTGAAAAATCGACGACGTATCGACCAGTTCTCAATCACCGATTTCCGCATGTCTATTCGGTACAATTAATTAATACTTGCCAACCGATGGTCTGAATATCACACTAGGGACCACTCCAGCGTAATCGTTAACAACGTGCTCAGCCAATTGCTTCGTAAAGGTGTAGGTGTTTGGCAGATTGCCCAGGTATCTGTACAATTGATCAGGGTTTTTCAAAATAGCGAACTTTTTCGAATAATCCGATTTTTCTGATTGAATGATAGGATTTCTTACTTCGCAGTCAGGATATTCAAGGTATGGTCATCTACGGTCTCGGCAATTTTTATTGTATCCTTCCAATTGGCATGCGGTGGGTACAGAATTTCATCAACCACTGGTCTATGAGTGTTTGCATAGGTGGTGCTTACGTGGAGAAGTACCTGAATTATAAACCTGGGCTATCATGCTTTGTGAAAAAATTTTATCCTCCTTCCATTTCCGTTCGCCAAAAATCTTCAGGAAGTCATTACTCATTTATTCGTGGTGCATTATCGGTGTTGATGAGTAGGTATATGAAATCGCAAATGCATGTACTGACGTGACTCTACTTCTAAGATGCTATAGAATCGTTTGTACCAATTCGTTCGCTTGCCTGGTCGATTTTGGATACCAAACAAAAATTGACCAGCTTATATCATATACCTACATAATATCATAATCGACAGGATTGAATCGTAAAACTATTGGTCAGTAGATCCTGAAAGCCACTCTTCGTGCGTCATCATTCTATATTGAAATTTTGACTGCGACATCGGTCGTATAAGATTTAATTTCATTCGGATCACTTCGGGAATAATGATTTCGCATATACTTGCCACTAGCTTCTTCATGCTGGCTGCCAAGATGCAAACTTCTCTTGTGCCTCTAGTATTCATGAGGATAGCTGCCTTCAGGGGATCGTCGAATCTAATATTGGCAGCAACGTGAAATATAACTGAGACTTTCTCGATGAGAACTTTTCGCTCAATCATTGGTAAACCCAATCCCTCTTCCGTGACGTCTCCCGTCACAGGAATCAATTTTCCGAAGGCTGAAGGGTTCGTTTCTCTCAACTTGTCGAATAGCTTTGTGGAAAATATTCAGGGCTTAAAATAACTTAACTTGAGCTGACGAAACTACATCTGTGATAAAAGAGTCTGATCTACTGAATATTGGAGAAATTTTTCGCGCGGTTTTCATATTCTTTATTTATTTGGATGATGTTGTTCGGTTTTAATTGACTAATAAATTATATCCTAGCTCCGGGTTGAGTCATTCAATGTCTTCAGCATATCCTTCGCGACATACGCACTTAGCGGTTGGTATGGAAACTTTATCCAAGTTTCCTTAGTCAAGCTAACGCGTTATAGATTCTCCGTAAGATTCGGTGTCTTTATTTTGATTAATTACGAATAACCACTGTTATAATGTTGAATTAACACGTCAAACTGTCGGCATTGTATACAATGGTGATTCAATTAAATCTGGTATAAAAGAGATTCCTCGAGACAAACCATTTCAACGCCAAAAGTTATACCAGAAAATTCAAATGTTGTCAACTAGAATTGTTATCGTCTGCTTCGTTTTCATGAATCACTGCAGTGATAATTATTCAGGCATAAATTAGTACTTCAATTTTGACTTGTCTGGGTCCTATCCGCTATATATGGACTTTGACACGGTTAATGTAGTTAAATCGGGTGAAATGAGAATTAGTACTATGGCCCAACGATTTTCCTACACAGTAAACAAATTTTTGTAAAATTTAACACAAAAGTTTGTGTCAACCACTTTCGTTACACAGAATCAGCGCCGGATCTAGGGGGGGCGATCGGGGACACTTGCCCCGGGCGGCAGGTCAGAGGGGGCGGCAAAATGCTGTTTGGTATTTTTTTTTTATGCTAATGATTCTATTTTCAAGTGATTTCTATTTTTGCAAAACGTAGATGTTCGTAAGTTTTATGTTATTTGTTGAATAATGAAAACCGATTTTATTTTTAATTAATTGTTTATTCTATACTTTCACAGTGAGGGGGGGCGGCAAAATTGTACCTTGCCCCCTGTCTTCAGATTTGTAGATCCGGCGCTGCACAGAATTTGTGTTATTTCAACACAATCAGTTTATGTCCAAAAAGTAACACAGCTTTATGTTAAAACTAACACAAATGTAACACTTTCTAAATGTTACTCTTGAATCAACACAAAATTTCAACGTAGTTTTGTGTTAGTTTTAACATAAAGCTTTGTTACTTTTTTGACATAAACTGATTGTGTTGAAACAACACAAATTTTGTGTGAAAAAAAGTGGTCAACACAAACTTTTGTGTTAAATATTACAAAATTTTTTTTACTGTGTATTGATCTTTAGGTGTAGCCGGACCGTTTTCAACATATTAATGAAACAAAAGTCGTGGATCAATTGACCACCCCATAATAAATCGGAAAAACCGTTTTAAAAAATTGTAATAATTTTTTTCGAATAGCGGACTAAAATACGAAGAAACTTTATATGGAGATTTTTTTTTTTTTAATTTGGTCGTCCCATATCCACTCGCTTTATTCAACACTTCGATTCATTTTGCTGAATTTACAAATGTTACGACTTACCGGTAATGTAAGCATCTTTCTCAACCTATCGTCTATGGAGACCCCTGCTTTAGACCGCATGAGTAAAAATATTTCTTGAACATTAGGACACGATCTCAACAATTTTTCGATCAGTACTTTTCCCATGAATCCTGTACCCCCCGTAATGAAGATACTTCGGCCTGCGTAGAATGCAGCTATAGATATTTGCGGATCCGCCTCCATCTCGGAAATCTACGTGACATTAAAAATTATACTCACAAGTCGGTCTGCACATTCATTATTCACAATGCAATTATAACTGAAAATAATAATGGTCAATTATTTGTTGCCTCACGTCCAGCGCCGAATTGAGACTTCGCGGGGCCTGGGGTTAAATCAAGAGCAGGGGCCCTCTTAATGGCAGAGAAAATGCCGATTTCTCATAGGAGATAGGAACAAAATAGTATATTATGCATCGAGAGCGTAAAATCTTACGCGCGAGTTTCATACAATATTATTTGACATAGTATGCGTAAAATGCAATTTTACGCATAATGCAAATAATTTTGAATATAACAATACTTTTTCCTCAAGTTGACTCGAGCGAAATCCGTAATTAAATCATCGAAATCGAGCGATCTGTTTCGATGTTTTAACCTTGGAAAATATTGAGAGTAACATTTTCCTTGAATTGGTTTTTTTTTTAGCGGAAATCAACTTTACATACAACTTCAAAACAAATTTCGATCATAACATGATTTTTGGAAAAGGAATCGCAACTGAGAGTTTTTGAGTTGTAGTCCCCATGCAGTATATATATGCTACTTTGATTTGGTGAGAAGTGGAATGAAACACCCTCTTCAAAAATATTTTTTCTCTGATCTCATAAAATTTACTGTAACATATTTGAGGGTAATTTTGTTTTTTCGAGAGTGTGAACCCTTGGAACCCTTGGGGCCCGGGGCTATAGACCCTGCTAGCCGCCGCCCTCCCCCCCCGCCAATCCGGCGCCGCTCATGTCTCAATGTCAGCGATTATTCTCTGAATTGCAATGCAATGTACATTGTACAGGACAATATATTATTTTCAACACGCTGTGCATACAATTGACCGCACGTTGTGTTGGAAAACAAAGTCCGATACACGTGAGATGATTCTCGACTCGTGTGATTGTTCCCTCGCTTCGCTCGGGCGAAGAACTTCACAATCGTTCGAGAATCAACACCCTCGCACTAGTGTCGAAAAGTACTATCGTTCTTACATTGCAAACTTATTTTGTAAAAAAAAAAATTGGCACTACATTGTTACTACTTAAATGTTTTTCAAACAGGAAAAAGTACGGGCTTACCGACACCGCTTTCCCGTTGAGCTAGAAAGCTCAAGTTTTTCCGTCGAGTATTGTACAAAATTTTACTTCATTAGGTGTGAAAATTGAGGTTTTATGCACGCGAAGCCTGCGGAAAACGTCCATTATTACACTGAGTGAAGTAAATATCCTTCCAACCAATCCGTCGATTATATTTAAAAAAAAACCAAAATGTCTTTTGATTTCTGCCGAAGGATTCTTTTTCTCAAGCCAATCCGATAAACTATAATTACCATGTTTTTACGCTGATATGTACTCTGAAGGGAATTGTGCCTTCTGATTTCACTTGAATCGCTGAATTCCTATCTCAACTAGATATGAATACTCGAACACTTCTCTTCAAGGAATAAAACTTCGTCGTTACTCACCCAGAGTTGAACACGAAACCGAATGACCATTATTTTCAATTCAGTGGGAAATGACACGATGAATATCCATTCTAATTTGGTTCTTGGGTCGGAGGGTGATCTCATAAATATTTATCATATTGTATACGGTATTATAGTAGTGCATAATGCTTCGTGAACATTGCCCATTGATTTTACGTGACAGCTTGATATCAAAAAGGTAATTAATTATTCATTTGAGAATCACGCGAGAAAACTTCAGTCAAAATTTTGCCAATATTTTGATCTTCGGAATAGGGGCGAAGGATTTTTTGATTTTCTTTCAATCGGCGTAATGGCATAGTTCTAATAATCATTTCTCCCGCATAATTCATATTGTATACAGTATAATATGTAAATGGCTCAGTTACACAGAGCGCGTCGCATCACGCGGTGCGTCAAACAATATGCAGTAACCAATGAGAGGGCTGCTTTTTACGCGTGTATGATATATTTTTCGAAAACACAACCCTCCCATTGGTTACTGCATATTGACGCGCCCTGTGTAAGTGACGATGAGCCATGAATCAGCATGCGCCGATATGAAAATTGAGTTTAATCGATATACTGATTTTCGTTTGTTGCAGTGTCACGATCACGTGACCACCGAAGAAATCGGCTGCAGCAGCTTCCTGTCGACCCCGATTTAGACCGCACGGAAATATGGTACATATATATAAACTGCATCTCGTACCTATTAATTTATGTTTGTTTTTTAACGTTCCATTTTTCGTAACGACTATATAAAAACTTGAGAATTTAGTTTTGAGATATTTTGTCCCTTCGCTTGAATTTCGTGACGCACTACTACGTTTCTTCTCATATTATGGCCAAACGATCATCATTGCCAGACCATATGCATTATATGCGCATTATTTTTAAAAACGTGAATTGCACATTTTGAAACACGTAACATTATCATTGTTTAAACAGGCTAGAAAAATTATATCGCAAAATAGCCATTGAATTATGCATTATCTTTTATTGCACGCCTATTTCATGACTCGAAACGATTAAATGAAGGAACTCCAAAGTTCACACGAAACCACATAATTACCTGCTACAATCGATATTACATTTTCTGCGATATCGTTATCACGTCATTAACATTTCTGCCTGTAATAGTCTTCCGTATAATTACACATTAGTTCCTAATTGTAATATAGTCCGATGAGTTTGACGTCCATATTATCAGCTAGTCAGTTGCATATATCAGTTTGTCATCGATACTCGATGAGTAAAATTATGACCAAAAAATAACGATAGCTTCGTATATTGTAATATTGTTTATTTATTAAAAATATTTTGCCTGCAGCTTTGCATAAATCTATAATGTGAAATTTTCGCTAACGGATAAGTGTATTTTTTATGGTTCTAATTCATTTTTAGAGACGTGATACTTTCAGCTATATAAGTGATAAGAAAAGAGTGTATTGATTTTTACGTATAATTTCTAATTCACAACAAGTACTTCGATTTTGCTATCGGTTGTGACCTAGGATATAGGATGATTTCTCGAAAATGACATAAGAATTTAATTTATAGCCAATGTCAGTCACGTAGAATTAGAGAGGCTCGTTACTTATATACAATACAATATTGTTAATACTATAGTCTAAAGTAATTTTGTACCTAATTTACGCACCAAATATATACAAACAATTATTTGTAAATTTTGATCATTTATTTATTCTTCGATCTCTGATACATGTTTCCACTTTTCTTTTTTTCCGTTTTTGTACCTACGCTCAGTTTTTCTCGACCGAAATCGTCGGAGCTTTTCAATTACGCCTGTATTACTGTATTAGTGTAATTCATCTTATGAAAGTCGACCTGTATTTCATACTCTCACAAATCTCACCGTTAACAGCCGACCAGTTTGCACATGCAACCTTCCGGTGAAAGTTTTTAATTGCATGAACGAATTACAAGAAAATTCACTGACAGGGTGAAGCGATTGCCGATCAAGAACTAACAGCTATAACTACTTCGACGCAGAATGTTGACGTTGAAGAAGCAACGATTCCTGACGACAACAATAATTTCAATTTCATCGAAGATGCTGTCAACAGTCATGCACCGTTAGTACATATATGATTACCTTAATCCGGTGAATTTCCGCTCTTTTTTATTTATTCATTCATTTTTTATCTTCTTTCATCCATGGTAAAGTAAGACTAATCATTTCTAATCCTGATCTCATCCGAGCGATGAATTATGATACGAATTGTACCATCCGTAATTGTTTTGCGCAATACTTGTACGGTGAAATTTTCGATTACAATTCATTGCGTGAGGCTGTTTTTGTTTAGGAGTTTGTTGTCTGCCATCGAGAAGAACGTAGGATGAGAACCGGAGAAAATAGAATAAAAAAATTCCTGAAACGAATTTAAAAGATACATACTTGCGCCTAAAAAGAAGTTTTCAAGTACTTTTAAAAATATATGTGTGGATGAATGGGCGCTATATATTGGCTAAAGTTGTGACGGAAAATCGCGAATTTCGTGGCGATTTGCCAATCAGCTTTTCAAACATCCACGCCTTCCGGTTTTAAAATAGCAGACGTACAGACTTTAACAAAATTTTTTGCACATCGCATTTCTGATTATTCAACATTTTTCAATCTCAAACTTTCGAAGAGGCTGCCAGTTTTTCCTTATATTTATTCTATCTACGATTTCTGACAAACCTCGTAAGCCGATTTGGCTGAGATTTAGACAGGAAATCGTGTATTCAGTTCCGATGTACGAACAAGCTTTCCAAACTTTGCTCGATTTCGGTTCATCTGACTCGAACATTATCTTTTGATGATTTTCTTGGATTTGCAAAATTTTTATTCATTCTTCATCATCGAGTTAGATCTTAAAATGGTTTGCTTTTTTCTGCTTCTTAACAATCTTCTCAATAATAAAATAATGAGTAACTGAAATTACGTCGCGTGATACTCCATGCAGTGGATATCGTCAAGGCGATTAGATATGGTCAATAATTCGAGACCTGCCATTGCAATTGATCAACTTTTGGCCTTTAGCAGTGTAGGGACAGATGTGAGGGGAAAGAAGAGCAGAAAGAAAACTGTGAAGCAGAGATCACTAGACGATGATAAGGAAGATCATTCGGATGATGTGAGGGAGATGACCTCGTACGACGAATACGAAGAAGACATCTCTGACGTGGTTTACATCCCTAAAAATAAGAAAGCTGTTCCCCCAATCCCACATTTGGTACATCCTTTAATTTCCATTACCTTCCTTCCTCTCCCCTTCCCTTTCTATCAGAGAACGCGTCGCTAATTTGTCTGGTTTCTGATGAAGCGTCGTTTCAAAACGTTATCTTCGTGCCGTTCATTAGGACGTTAATTTATTTACTAATCAAGTAAAGCCGATAAATGCCAAGAAAAGTTGATGGACAAAGAGGAATATTATTCACATGGTCATTTTTTTTAAATTTTCTTCGCAAAATGGAACTCCCCTACTCTTCCTCTTTAGGCTATCACGGTTTAATATATACAACGTCATTGACCTTCTCATCAATAAGATCTTCAGTTCTGTTGAAATTTCAAGACTGAGGAGTCAATGACCATTTGCACAAACTATGTTTTACTGCTCCATTGAATTTTTAACCGATGTCACGTACTTTACATTTCTCCCGCCAAACGAAATACAGTATTTTTAATCGCTATTATTCAAGACTGAGGAGTCAATGACCATTTGCACAAACTACGTTTTACTGCTCCATTGAATTTTTAACCGATGTTACGTACTTTACATTTCTCTCGCCAAACGAAATACAGTATTTTTAGCCGCTATTATTCGGCCTCTTCACCTCTTAACACCTTTCTTTCCCAAATATTTTGTGCTATGCCCAACTTTCGTGCTGAAACAACGTGTCGTTTAATGAACCCATTCAATCCGATGGATTTACTTGCCTGCTATAATCCACGGGTGAGATTTCATCAACGATTAACCCAGATTGAATTACAAATTGTTTCCCTAAATGTGGAGAGTTCACGCGATCTGAATCAATCTTAGGTAAAATAGAACTTCTGTACATATTCTTATTTTCTTTCGCATTTTATTTGACTCCCCTATTGTTGAAACGGTACAAGTAAATCTCTACGTGAGGCCACGTCACACTGTTCATCGATTCGTTGGAGCAGGCCCATAGATAGAAAGTGACACGTATAAATGATAACATTTTATTCATTTAATCAAATGTCTTAACCCCAAGATGATAATAGCGATGAGGTTTAGTCCAAAACAGGAAAAGGTGACGTGATAAGACAGACACATTGAGACAGACAGCTAGTCACAGCTATGGCGCCGATGGTCTGACGATGAGCTCATAAACCTCCGAACAGATCGTTATGTTCCTCATTTTTTTTCCTTTTCTTATCATGCTGCGGTATTCCTTCGTATTTACAAAGTCGAAATTGTGTGGAATTTTGTATCAATTCCATTGACTCTGACCATTGGTTACCGATTTATCGTATGCATTCCATCATTAGCTGTATTCTATGAAAGCTAAACCGACAAACTACTCCAAGTTGAAGCGGCATGTGATTAATTATCGCAGATTAAATCAGAGTCGTTCTCAATGCGGCTCACAATATTTTGTTGCATATTTCTTTCAGCTATACAGTTGTGGGTTGTGGTTTTTATGAGAAAATTATAATGCCAATTTTCCAACCCACGTATAGACCACACTCGATACACCCACTGGTGAGAAGAGAAGTAGGAAGAAAATGTCAAAGAAGAAGATGAAGGAGTTGGAAAAAGCCCGGTTGGTCGCTGCTGCTGACGAAGCTGCTGCAGTCGGGTAAAATCTACTAAAATCCAAGTATAGCATTATAATTCTGCGATATGATATGTTCTGAGGATTTTCTGCAATGAAAGGTTCCTGTATTGACTTTGAGAGATAAACGTAGTAGAAGATTCGCACTTTCAAAATTTTTCACATCGATGAGGCAGTGTCGCCAAATATTAAACCACTGATTTCCGCTTTCGCAAAATCCATTTTCACGGGAAAAGGAACAAGTGGGTATATCTCGATAAGCAATCAAATTCTTGAACACAAGAATTGAAGAATAGAAGTCAATTCCATCATCGATCAGGCAGTACTAAAACTTATCACAGGATGAGCAACTAGTTATCTCAAAATCGTGTCTTTTTTAACCACCCTCATTATCACAATTCGCGCAAAATGATATATCATGTTCTCGCATTGTTCGGTAGCAATTAAATAGAAGTAATTCCGTAAAGCGATGGAATCTCGGTTACGTGACGCGAACACTAATCCTCGCGTGCCCTATCGGCCGCCGACCTTACTCCATGCCACCATTCACCACCTGAGGTGCTAATTTTCCAGCAGTCTGTTTGAGCTCACGCTAGTGTCAGGGTCTGCATCTCGTTGGTGTTTCGCTTCAAATATTTGTATCGGAAAGAAAAAAAAAAAAAACAAAAAACAGAAGTTTCCATCTTGTTTTTGAATAAATACACGGCATCTAAAATGGAGAACGATTTCTTAAGCTCGATCACGTTCATTACTAATTACATAGATACTGACAGGGAGAAAGCAAAACGAGATGAGGAACGGTACGCGGATCTGTATAGCAGATATGTAGACAATTTTTGAGGTGTTTCATTACTTGATTACATATCGATTATCACTATTCTCATTTCTATCATCCGGTAGAGATAAGCTGGTGAAAGAAATGTACGAGGAGATTCGACTGGAGAAAATCAACTCCGTAAAGAAGGTACAAGAGGAGGCTGAAGCGATGAAAATAAGAAAAGAACAGCTTCAAGTGACGTGGTATGTTCTTTACGACAACAACAGAGCGTTCATGGATTACCAATTGAATAACAAAGAAATGGACGCCGTGAGTCAAACCTTGTTAGAAATAATTTGAAAAAAATGAACAAAACAAAAAAAGAAAAACGTTCCCGAAATGCAAACCCATCATCTCTATAATTGGTTCCAGTGGGATCAATACATGAGATGTGACGGATTGCCAGATCCTGGTATCGTTTCAGATCTTAATACTTACTTGTTTCTTTGGAGTCTCGATGATTACATGGCCAGTATAGAAACGGTTGCTAAAAAATCTGAAGAAATCATCTACGTGAGTCCGACTTGTTGTAGTACCTGACAATCCCCAGTCGCTCATAATTCTCGTTCCTTATGACAAAATCATTCGTACATAAGGTCTTATTTCTGATCTCTATTACAGTTGCTGAACAAACTTGAAAACATAATATACTTTTCTGTAATGAACCCTCGGGAGTACATCGAGGAGTGTGTACAGGTAGATGAAGCATCAATCATTCGTAATGAATTAAGATTGTCTCATGCTTTCGACCGTGCTAAAGGCTTCGTTATAGAATCGAGGACTAACGTAATGCATGTTATGTTAAGTAACTCAGTACTCTGTCCGATAGATCAGACAGCAGTTCAGAGACAAACTACAAATGTGGTTGGATTTGGCGACTTATCGACTACTGCGTAAAATCGAGCAAGGCATGATCAGAGAAGATCTAAGAAACTCAAGATTCATTAAAAAATCTAAACAGTTGACTTGCTGCTTGTGGGCTCTGATCAAACTGCCAATAAGCATCAAGCAAGTGACAGACAGAGACAGGTAAACTTTTCGTCTTTCCAAAATGTTCATCAATCTATAGATTAGATTTTCGGTTCCGAAAATTTGACAAGTACGCGACGTATTCCGTGGATACTTACTACTTTTTGAATATGATGTAAATCACTCGATCGACGACTCTTCGAATCAGGAAAATTTTGTCGGTATATTTTTTTACAGGAAACCAGTAGAAGTTGTTTTCGACGATATTAATTTGACCATAAAAATGCCCATGGACGTTGATTGTTACTGCATGGCGATTCGGGGAATGTGGGTAAAATATGATCATTACTCCGATCAGACAATATCGTTCAACGCACCTGAACTACCAGATAAATATCAGAGAACATTAGGTTCGTAGTTATTCGTCATCAGGTTAAAGTTGGAAGATATGATGTCACGTGAAAGTTGAATTTGCAAATTACCTAAAATATTCACGAGTCTCTTGTTTTGTGTTCGCGACTAGATCTTCTAAGTTATTGTCAAAACGAACACGAAACAAAAACTAGAATCAGAGAGGAGCAAGCAGAAGGTCGCCGCTTACGTCTGGAAGAGAAACGGCTGATGGCAGAAAAACTGGCAAATCCACCACCACCTACGCTGCAGGTGGAGCAAAAAAAAGCCAAAGGCCAAGCAGGGCAGTACGGTCGCGGCAAGAAAAATGAACCGGAACCAGAGCCAGAACCGGAACCGTTGCCTTATTTACCAACGCCAGATGAAATTATCCTGATGAATGAAGGTGATCTTTAAATTTGATTAATTTCCATCGCATATCTGAAGGGCTGGTTAATCGCAAGCGTCATGTCGTTGAATATTGGTAAAAGTGATTATTTTATCACGCGATTTTACACCTTACAGGAGAGTTGAGAAAAGAAATAAGAAAACTGCTCTTCACGAGATGTGAAAAGACGGAATTAAATTTGAGGAAGTACGCAATATTGGGCGGGGCAATTCATATCGATCTAGTCTACCAGCCAGCTCAGCCCAAAGATATGAGGAGAGAAATTTTAATCACTGCATGTAAGTGTGATTCGTATACATATAAATCTAAGACCTAGCTGTTTAGAGCGAACTTAACTGCGAGGGGCCTGCATGGTTCAATTCATAAAGAAGATAAAACATTCTTTATGAATATTGGCTTGCGAAAATTTAATGTTTCACGCATTTCATGACCCGTATTAAAAAACAAGCGGGTACACAATAAAACAGAATAACTTGAGCCAAGAAATTTGTTTTGAAGAACCGAAAATCTCTCGAGCGAAGTAAAAATTCTCTGGAACCAAGAAATTTTTCATGATTCAAGAAAGATTTTACTTGGTCTCAGAGAAATTTACTTCGCTCGAGAGATTTTCGGTTTTTCAAAACAAATTTGAAAAAATATTACGAAAATGAACATCTTTACGGGCATCGATTATTTATATGAACCTACCAAGTCTTGGAATGAGACAGGCAAATAAATGTGAAAGAAATGAAAGCATTGCATTTCGAATGATACAAATTCACTAAAAAATTGGTCTTACATTATTAAATTTTTACAACAACAGTTGTTCGTTTTCGCGTTTATACCCTTGCCTCATCCCTCTGCAGGAACAACTCTCCAGAAAATTCCGTTCAAATATCAGCCCTCTAAAAGTTATCTTTGCCGATAATCGTGAGAACATAATATAATGTCGAGAAACAGCGGTTTCCGAATAATTAATAGGTCAGTGCACAAATAAGTCACTCATGCAGGCTTATAGTTTTATTTTCTCCACACGGTGCCTCCTGACCTAAATCGACCAGCCCTCGACCCCCTATCATTTTCTATTGAAATTATTTCCTTTTTTTTCCTAACATTGCGGTAGCTAAATCTAGTGCCTCAGATTTTTTCTGATTTTCATTCGTACCCGCAGTACCCGTTATGGCCTCTATATAGGTCGACGTATTCCCATGTTTTCATACTCCAATTCTTGAATCGTATCAGAGGAAACGAGTGCCTTATATTTCTAGTCCTGTAATAATTTTTTTTTTCTTGTTTTTCTATTATCATTATTCAGAGAGCATCAGAGTTTGTTAAATTCTCATCAAGAACAATGACATCACTAATCGTCAATTTTCCTTCCCAAAGGACTATAATAATTTATTGTAGACAATTAGGGAAGTCCTTTCTCGACTCGGAAGACAGTGGTGAAAAATTGAAATATCCCTGCGCTGTAGTACACTTCGTTTGTTATGTTGAAAGGACATGACATTAAGAAAATAAAAGACCCTTGGTATGAATATTGTAAAGGGTTCTAGATTTATTTTATCACATCGTTTCAGATCGATAAATTTTTTTAAAATATGCTCTTCGAGCATAAATTAAATTAAGTGGAAAATGGTCGGGCTGGAGGCTGGTTGACTTGGCATGAGATGCCCATCACATAATTTTATTCATACATGTATTCACATGTTATAAACCATATTCTACATCTTTCAGCCTTCTATTAATACACATCATATAACGACAATTTATTCATCCTGATTCGTAAAGAATAACAATACCTAAATACAGTGAACGACTGATCGAAATAAGATCAGTTCGTGTTGTAATGAATAATTGCCTATTATTTGTGGTTTTGGTTTGAATTGGCACTTTAGCAATAATCGAATGTCGAATGTTCGCATTATTAGTCATGCGACCGCCTTGGTTCCTAAATATACATCTGCGTGCATAACCAGGAATTCATGTGCGGTTGAAGAAAGTAGGAAGCATCATCCTTCGATATAATCGGGTGACGATCATAAATATTTTTGTATCTTCAAAAATTCTTTGCTACACGACTAAAGGGTGTTTAGATTTATTTGCAGTAATTGCGTTCCTTAAACGCTTCCAAAACAAATTCTTCGCGGTAGCATCATTGCTATCTTTTGGCCAAACGATATACGTCTTGACCATCATCAGGTAGTGCAAAATTTTTGTACGATTTCTTCTTGGTATTTCCTCAAGAAGAACCAGGACTAGCTCTTCGCGACAAGTCTCGAGTAATCGATGCTGCGCCAAATGCATTTCGAACTGACACCACTGTGACTTCATAAAACATCCGCTGATTATCAGAAGGATTGTTCTACTTTGGTCCATTCCCATTATTATGTTCTCCAGAATGCTGACGCCCACCTGTTGACCGTCATAGTAGCATAAAAAAGCAATACGAATATCGGTCATAAAGAAATAGACATAAAACGCAATGAATATATCAATAATTTGCTAAGTTGTATCAAGATTTACCTGAAAGTCTCTTTCGTGTAAGCAAATGTTGAATCTAGCCTCTGGCCCTTCAATATTTGGAAGCAGTTCTTCGACCACCCAGTTTCTATTCTCGTCGGAATAGCTGACGAATATATCATACATGTAGACTCTATCTTCGCAGTTCTCCACGTTTATCATGCTCAGCACGGTTGCGTTTTTTAACAGAACTGCAACGTATCTGATGTACCACCTGTCTCGCAGAAATCATAAGTCATGTTGTAATAGGAAACGAAATACAGCCTTTTACTCACTTTTACCTCACTTTTGATCAACCAATGAATCATACCATTTCCAATAGATCAATCCCCCCGCGCTCACAGAGCTGATGATAACCAATAGAGAGATGTAGACTGTGTGTTGTAATGCGCTCAGCCACATCCGCGTCGTGTCGTCTATGCAAAATTTATCCGTTGCTGCGAACAGGAAAGTTCTCGATACTGTTATATCCGTGCAAACATGGCTCGTACTTTTCGACTCGTAGTCTATAAGTATTGCCATATTCTGAAATATGAAATAGAATTGAATGACGCGATAGCTTCGGGGGGGATTGCATTATGAGGAATTGGATATCGTCCTATTACGTTATATCTTATAACGTTCATTATCTTGCTTTTTCATTTATACCTTGGTCGTGCCATCATTGAGAGATATGATGTATTCCATAAAAGATTTCAAGTAACAGTTGCAGACAAAGTTGTTGTCTCCCAATGTTAAATAAGATAGTGATTTAAAATCTTCTTGCATGACCTCCGACATCAAACTGAGCATGTTGGAGTGCAAAAAGACACCCTTCAACCTTGAGTTTCTTTCAAAGGCTCTGTTGTCCTTCCAAGCATTTATGTAGTTAGAACTAACATCCAAGTGTTCCAAGAGCGGAAAGTTCTCCAATAAGTTTCCAAAACTAGCTATATTGTTATCCTGAACATTCAAGAGCTTCAGCGTAGACAGTTCTTTTAATGGCTCAAAACTTTGCAGGGATGTCCCGGCCATGTGAAGCTCCTGGAGCATAGTCAACCCCTTGAAACTTTCTGTGGATATGTCTGAAGCGATCACTCTATTACCAGAAAGATCCAAAATTTGCAGATTGTTTAATTGTCCGAATACCCCACTATCCAAGCTCGAGATCCTGCTTCCACGAAGGTCTAGATTAATCAAAGACTCTGGCAATCTACTCAGTCGAGAAACAGTGCTAGCACGAATTAGTGTGTAACTCAAATTCAGTGTCTGTAAAGAGTAGAGTTCTGCAAAGCTGTTGCTTGAAATTATCAGTCCATTATAGTTGCTATTATTCTCGACATTTCCGTTGCGGCTTATGTCTAGATATACCAAATTGAAAAGCCTTTCAAACGAAAAGCTTTGCAAAATCAAAATATTGTTTCCGGAAAGATGGAGCTTTTTCAGGTTCGGTAAATTCCTGAATGAGCCCCGTTCAACGAAATTTATATTGCATCGGCGCATATCCAAGGAGACCAAAAACGGCATTTCTGGGAAGCTACCCCAAGGAGATGCTAAAACATCGAATACATATAAAACCAAATAAAGAGTCAAATAAAAATGTTGATAATGGAATTACACATATGTAGACACTCACGCGGCAAAGTATCAGATTCGTCTTCCAGCAGATTGCTGAAATAATTTGTCGTCAACTTTTCCTCAGAATCAGATTGATTCCGCCGGGCATCAGCTGATACAAATATATCCGTCGCGATTGTAATATGCGTTTGAAAATCATTGCCAGCTAAGGTCAATCCGCGAAGCGAATACTGGACATGAGTCAGTGCTTCATATGGTATCTGGTTTAAACCCAAATCGGCTAGACTCAGAGCAATTAAGATGGAACAATGATTTCCCTTCCTATCATTGCGAAGACCGTGCAGCAATGCATTAATATCTGACGTCGATATATTCGAATAAGATAGATCCAAAACCATTAGAGTCGTTCGCACTGGCTCTAAAGCATCTAAAGTTATGGAACAGACCAAAAATGTAGCACGAACTTTTGATATTTCTTTCAAAAATCATTCAATACACCTATTTTTTTCCCAAACTTTGGCTGTACTCGTTATATCGACGGTGATTCTGCTTCAAAAGGATATTTGTGAGCAAAAAATATGCCACGAGCTTCCTGGACTAACCCAGTCAAATTGGTTGGCATATAGTACCGATATGAGATACGTACCCTCGGCTACCGCTTCTATGTCCATGTATCGCATATTCAATAACTGTATGCTCGTGCTCGACATCCAACGAAACGTATCTGAGCTTAGATTATATAATCGCGATCTATCTAGGTTCAATACTGTTAAGTCCGCGAAAAAGTGTAGCTCATCGTTTGTATCCCATGTTAAGTTCGAAATTGTGTTGGCTTCCGTCATTTCAGCAGCTCCGTCGGAAGAATTATTTGTCTGGATACCGATTGGGATAAAAGTTGTTGATTGCACGTCTGAATCATTGGATGATCCTTGAAGGAAAATCCTATTTCCTATCATAACATAATGATCTCCGGGAACTGGAAGTAGAAAAGCATCCGAGATCAAGAGATCAGGCAATTTAGACACATGATAGAAGCTGAAAATTCAAAATGACTTCGAAGTTTTTTGTTCATTGATATTCACCTTCCACATCGTAATGAGATTATCATAAATCACATAGAATATAAGGAACAGCTTGACCGAACGCGAAATTATTTTTTGTTTTTGATCATTTTGGTTGAATTCCGAGAGAAAAAGACAAAAGTGGACACGTGTGGTTTTGGTATGTTTGGATTTCACTGAATAATGCTTAAACCGAGGGGTGGAGAAATTTTGTTTTTAGCGTCTTACAAATTGTCTTCAATTCTGCTATCAGACGCTCCTAGTGAAAATACGTATTCCTTATCTAAAATCACCAATCACTTGAAAAATCTCGGAAGCGGTCAGATCCACGAGTCAACTCATATCAGCATTATCCCCCTCCCCCGTCCGGAACCCATCGAATTTTTTATCAAACTTTTTCACGTATTTCTTTCAACTTTGAGATATTCGCATGGGGCGATCATAGAAGACCATCCTGTATAATGAGAATGATGAAAACAGGCACCTTTTAACACGTCACGGAAAACCCGTTTTTTTTTTTCGGTCGGATATAGTAAACTGGCATTCTGTCTACAGCTAGATGTACAAAAACATTGAGCTATCTATATTCATGTAGCTGCAAATATGAAATTACGAGATCACGGATTATATATAGGATTTTGAATCATGGCGACGAATCGTCACACAAATCCGGATGCGTACAAGAGATAAGTTTGCAGAATGCGGTGGAAATCTTGCACCAGTTTACAAAGACATTCTACAAACTGGTGCCGTCCACGATATCATACCTAATATATATAATATACTAGTATATCCATATAACAACGTGTCTTTATGAATAAAATGTTTTCCTTCATACTTCATAATGGGGAATAGTGTTTTTCGATACAAGAGCGCAAAGTAGCAATTCGCGCACGAGCTAAAGGTAGCGAGTGAGGCGCCTTCACACGAGTATAGTATTCTTCGTACCTAAGCCGTAGAGTAGGATTTTACGGACGAGTGAGGATTACGCGTTCGAGGACCGGTGAAGCCGTCCAAGGAACGCACAATCCTCACGAGGCAGTAAAATCTTACGGCCGAGGTGCGAACAACATTTTTTGATCGAGTATCCATAATCCGTAACCTACTTTACGGATACTCAATCGAAAAAACTTTCGCGCACCGCTAGCGGTGAGCAAAAATTTTCTCGCACTGCTAGCGGTGTGCGAAATTTTTCACGCACACGGGTGCGCGAAAGTCTGCTTCCGGTGCCTGTAGACGGTGCGCAAAAGAGGACTTTCGGTGCATCTGTTGAAAAAAATTCATTTTCAAATAATCTTAATACTACTAGCTTAAATTTGCGCAATAATTTCACTCGAATTTTCCTTATCTAAAGTATTCTGTAATGTTTTAGAACTCGTATCAGCTGACGTTGCGTTCGATAATCACTGTAACAAATGGCTGCTACGGAACATTGCAAAATAACATTTTTCGCAATGTAGAAGGCCGTTTTTAGGTAATTCCTTAAGTGACGCCAAAATATGACATTGTTTGATAAAGCAATCCGAAATAATCAGCGCTCACATGCTTACTAAATAACTAAAATCGGAAATAAGCGATAGCATATAGTAAGGCTGACCTTCGATTTGAACGGATCCATCCTCGCCAAATATGTCGATGTGGTCGAGGAGAACATTTTTATTCTGATCACCTGTATAACTCCAGGCGGAATCATCGCGTAATGTTTCGCAGAATTTAAAAATTGTCAAGAAAACTAAAAGCCTCACAATAGAAATAAAAATTGGCATTTTAATTGGCAATAAAACCATACTTTACACAGTTCACATATTCACAGGTGAATTTTTATTTAAATTCATCCGATCTAATATTTTTCACTTTGATGAATGTCTTCTAGACAATACCGCGATAATGAGCATTACATCTTGAATTCCGGCACCCAACCGCTTTCGGCGATCTGTTTTGATACTGTATCTTTGCGATTACGAATCATGGAGCACAGGCTTAGACGGTATTATTAAACATATTGGAAAGTATTCACTGATTTATTGCAACAATTGCAAAAATCGCGATGTATTTTGAATATTCGTTGAAACTGCATTTTTTTTTAAATTAGCTATCGAGTTCGCACTTGAATTGGCAGCGGTTGAACTTTCGGCGATATCACAATATCTGATAATTTTCTAACTTTGCATTGCAAAAAAGGAGTGGCGTGTGAGTTCGTACCCACATCTGACTAGCAGGTTGCTACAAACACGGAGCCTACGATTTTATCTACACAACTGATAGTGTTCGATAATGACCTTCATTACTTCCTGGCTTATTATTATCAATACGGTTATAAATGGAGAAAAATCGAAAATATTAGCATGCGATACACTTACCTCTATTAAACTTTGAAAAAATCCTATAAATCGTTCTCAGCTTATCTCTCTACATTCCATTATCAGTCCATTTCAATAATAGATGCAACGCAGTTCGAACTATATTTGTTTGTCTACTCAAGTAGGTACTGATCGACAAGAGTCGAAGACGCGTATCTAAAAATCAAGCAGCTTCAACTTACTCAATAGATTCGAAAAACAACGTTCAATTTCCATTCAATAACTTTTCGCGCTATACCAGAAAACCAATTTATCTAATTTAGCTGTCAATTGAGAAACACCAGTGTCCCCAAAATTCATCTGGAATAATGACGGTGCGGATACTTTTTATTTTCACCCAGAAATAGTCTTTGGAGATGAATTACCGTCTCGAATTTCGGACTTCGCGTTGAACGAGTAGGCAAATCAATCTTAATATGGCCAAGTTGTGACCTTGCATAATTGACTCCTAAAATATTCAATTGTAAGTCTCGAAATCTCCATAAAATCCTGGAATCTAATTCACAGTACAAATCCCCAAAGAATTGAGGTACGTTCCTTTCATGAAGCCATACGATCCGCCGCCTCCGGCTGCACAAGATGCTGAAAGACCACCGGAAGTCATCGAGGCGGAGATGAAGGCCTTGGAAGAAGCTATGGAGGCACTGGCGTTGATTACTCTTAAGTTAGTCGCTATTTTCATCTCATATTCAATGCATCGCAAAGAATAAAAACGAACAGAAGGTTTGCTGTAGGCTGTATAAATGAAATATGTGACCATTTGACGGTACAATTTTTTTCTAGAATTCCCGAGACAGTTTTATGGTTCGAACCACCTTTGGTAGCTCACTGGCTTCCAGACAGAAAAATATGGTCGACCAAAGATGTCCACGACATAAAATACAACGAGGAACAGCAAATAATTACTTTTAGAACTGGAAGATTGGGCGTTCATGGTCTAGCAGGCTACAGATACATTAATCTTCCCTTCCAAAGTTGGGAGATGAAACCTGAGTCTAGCAAAGAGAGCGGCGGAGGTGTGATCTTGTCAATAACAGCGGCTATCGTTCAAGTGGAGTTTGTCGTTAGGGTACGGGAGCAAAGTCCCCATTAAAAAATGTATGCAATCAGAATTTCCATTGTGGTTCGACAGATTAAACCCGACCTCAAGTATAACGTTTCCAGGAAGACTTGATTTGCCTGCGTTCTTTGGTAGGTGGAACGAGTTCCGCCCTGCAAGAAATCGTCGGCGAATACATGAAGCTTCATTTCCTGATACAGGTGCGACCAATTTGTGGAAAAAAAAAATGTTTCCGCGGTCCAAAGTTAGTCGCCAATTCCAAAAGCTGGGAAGCTACTGATTGAAGAAAATTGTCATTCTCAGTATCTGCTATGGACATTCTTTTTCCAGAAAATGCGAGCGGGTGGGTGTGATCTTTTTCCAGACCAAGATGGTAGGAGTTACATGAAAGGACTGCCAGGAAAGCATCCGGTTGTTGAGAAACACCTACAATCTTGCATGGGTCTTCTTTGTTCCGCGTACCTCTTCGGCTGGTCGAGATGGAACGCCGGTTGCACCCCCCGGGAGATTGTCATACAGTTTAAAGAGATTCACGGCTGTGTCGCGACGCAGGTGAAATCATCTTCGATTTGGACCTTGTTTCAAATTCCCGAAGTCGTATATCTGTCGATTTTCAGTTCCTCATATAATTATGTTTAGCAATCGAATTCAACTCTTCTGGTCACTCCGCTCGAGGCAACTTTGGTCGATTGTACAGAGGTCAGCCCGGAGTTCAGCAGCAGACGTCTGGCAGACCAGGAGAACCAAGTGAGCAGCCACAACATTGATAAATCTGTTCTGTTTACATTACAATTGAAAAATTTCGTTGCCATGTCACTGCAGTTTCACGGCGATCTCTATCACATGGCGATGCACAACGCTGGAATAAAAAGCAGAATGTTGATGAAGAGCGTTTCATTCAAACTTGCAACAACTGTTAATCAACTCCTGGAGAGGACAAGTGTTATCAGCACGTCTTCCTGACGGTTTTTATCAAACCACATCACATCTCGTGATAATAAAGAAACAATAATGCGAGTGGAAAGAAGACTCGGTGTTCGGTTTCTGATGATTATAACAATTAAAAATTTACTCAAATCACTAGTGAAAATTGCACAGCTCATCCAACGTGAAAAAATTATTAAATTCTTATGATGGATCGATCGCGATACGATCCAGGCATATTCTTGTTTATCCAATCGCATTGATAGATTCAGAAATTCTTTATAGAAATGGATGGTGTATAGATAAACTTTTCTCTAATCTTCTACGGAAGTAAATTAAATTATTTGCTGTTATCAAAATATACTGCGTATTATCTTGGGTAGAAATATCATACCTCGGACTTATAAATGTTTACTGTATACGTTTTTATAGAATAAAAATCTATCAATGGTTGCTAGATATTTAATCGTGTGTAATCATTACCCCTACATTTTTTTATAATCTCTAAACCTATCTCATAGAACAAGAATTCTAAGGCTAATTCATTCGTTGATACATATGTATTATAATTTATACGATGTAGGTACCATAAGGCATTTTTATGCCTTTGTCTTGAATCTTTATTCTTATCTTTAACTTATACCACTAACAGCGCGAATGTTATAATATGCAATATACATTACCTACACATACATTTATATTATAATACGGCGACTAATTGTCACCGCTAAAATTAAAACATATCCTCAGAAACTTTATACTTCACTCTTGCAGAAGATTACAAAATACTCGACGTATTTTTCTACTACAAGATGACATACGTAAACGCATATAATTGTTCATAATATACAATAAATATAAAATAGGATCAGTACAGACGGATGACGGTCAATATAAATACAGATAATATTATAATGAGTAAATCGGTTCTTTTGCGTCAAAGAGCATCAAGCAATTAATGATCTGGTTGCATTGGCATAACTACGGGGGGGCCCGGGGGGGCACGGCCCACCCCAGAAAGATGAAGAAAAAAATAAATTGCAAGTTTCGGATATACATATAATATATATTCGGGTAAAGCGAGTTGAATGATGGGGCCAGACCCCCCCTAGAGAAAAGTCCTAGTTACGCCAATGTCTGGTTGGTTCTTGCATTTATACTGAACATATCAGGAGTTCCATGCCAACCTGGACAGCCTTGACCTGACCTTGACCCCTGTCGATTTTCTTTTATATTTGTTTCTGATATCCGGCAGGCTGAAATAAGTGCTTTTGATTTTTTTCAAGTTTTGAAAATGTTTCTTTTTCGTCAAGTATTCTTGAGAATTTTGCCAGAATTATGAACCAGTACTTATTTTTTGTAATCCGACTGATAGATTCAAAAAAACAGGGGTTTGAACATTTGACGATCGTCAGATGTTTGAAATTTTCAAAAATCTGTAAACTGAAATCCAGTTGAGATAGAAAATTTGAAAAAAATCGCTATCACTTCTTTCAGTCTGCTGAATATCAGAAACAAATATGAAAAAAATCGAGAGGGGGAAGAAAATCAGAGACTGTACAGTTTGGCACGGAACTTCACATACTATATTAGATTATACAATACATAATGCATACAACAATATCAATATCAAATCAATAATAATGATAACGATGAAAATTCGCTCCCTCGACTAGCAGTAGCAGTTATCAACGTTGCGCAGAGCTTCTAAGAGCTTCTGCCATCTGTCGTTAAAGCTCAAGACTGTTTTTCACCCGACATTATATCGAGCACCGGTATCGAGGGAGAGACACACCACAGTACCACACATAGTATACATAAGAAGACTGAGGTGGTGCTGTGAGTTTTCAAAGGAGAATGAATCGTGGTAGTGTGTGACCTTCATTTGAACCTGACAGCCGAATCTCGTTCTCGTCCGCTAGGCCTCCAAAATATCTAAGGATTTTCACATAAAATCATCAGAAGATAGGTAATTGACCAATTATATATGAACGTTAAGTTAAGTTTCGTAACTGCGAGTATCTAATAGAGTTTGCTTATTCATTTTGTCGGTAAAAAATCGTAATATAGTATATAGCATCGTGCCTGAAACCGTGAAACGTGACAGTAATCAGTTCACGTCAACACTGAACTGTCTACCTGCGTTATAACACAATCGTATGTTTACATTTAATCGGTAGTGTTTCTATCTCGTTACTGTAACTCTAAAATTGACGATACGTAAGCTATATTATTATTCATTATGAATAACACATCGTCTGGTCCATATATTCAGCGATATTTATTGCCGGCTGTACGTTTAACATTCTCCTATATGGTATGTGTGTATGAATTCAACTCGTTGCGGTCATAAAGTTAAAGCAAGCCAAAACTCTGTAACAGGCTCAATGCAAAGTTGTTTTGGTACGTCGTGAATCGTGATTCGAGAGTTGGGTATTGTCGCGATACGCGATTGTCGTTCGGAGAACCGGTTAATATTATGTATCGAGTTAAAATACGAATATACCGTTCCCTCGCTAATCTCGTAGTTGAGTATTTATTAAGTAACCGTAATCATCTTGTTTTATTTTCTTATTATAAACGTTGAAGCGAGTCCAAAAATTTCGCACATCTTAAGGCTGTATAGCTAATGTGGGATATAACTAAAAGAAAATTAGACAATTTTTCGTACGTTTAGGTATTACGCGTTAGATCTGAAAATTCTATACGTTTAAAACCTGATCAAATATTCAATCAGAATTTACATAAACATACACACGCAGTAAGCTAGAGTCGAGAATCTTATGTCTAACTGTACGAAGTTATATACTATCTTCGTTTTCTGCTATCGTTTCAAACCACCTGGGATTAACGATTTGAACTGATCGTGTTTTATGACTATAGATTAGAAACTATACTCTTATGTATATTATATTTCGCTTAAGAGTTGGGCAACCTATTCGATAATGCGTCTCTTATCTGTATCGAGGCGTTATAAGACTTTGCCATGACCAAGTTTACAGATGCGAGATCAACCGTTCAATAGATAATACATAATATATGAATTCGCATTAATACAGTCAGAAAATCTAACCGACTTTGCCAAGATATAATTTTAATTAAATCTGGCTAAATTAAGCCGCGGTATGAGGCATTAGATTTGATTAGAAACCGGACTAACTGTTATAGTATGAAGGTATTGCAAGTACATAGTTGACGAAGTCGGTTCGAATATATTATGTTTATGAAAGCTCGAAATAGCGGCGTGGCATTGACTCTTCACGATTGTTACAGCCTGAAGCTATATTATAAGCCGCGTCTCTTTAGTTTGAATCGTTTGAATAATTCTCATTTGCGTATCATTATTTTATGTATTCTGTATAATCGCTGCATTAACTCAACATGCGATTGATAAATGTATGTATATCTCTAAACAAAAATACTAATTGTCGACATAATATAAGCGCGTAACTGTTATGAAATACGTGGCGTAAAGTAAAAAGTTTTACAAAACAACATCGAAGATGTATATCTGCACTGGCACTAGTCATAATCTTACGTACGAATATGAAATATATAGATAGTTCAATTGACGCACAGAAAAACGGTTACTAATGCCAATAAATGCGAAATTAGCGAGCGCCGCGCGGCAAAGTAAAATATTTATTTCATAAAAAATAAACTTTTTACATATTTATTTATTTCCGAGTCCGAATTCATGACATCAATATTCGTAATATAAAGTTACGAAGAACGGTTAATTTTCAGTGATTTCGTCAGGATCATGTCCCGGGATCGTGCCTCGAGGAGGTTTTATCGGGTAGACAGCGGTCATGACCTTTTGGATTTTATGGACCGAGGTCATTCTGCACAGCATGAAAACCGATGGACTTTCGAGGTCGCCTGGGAGGCAGCCAACAAAGGTATTTCGTCGTCAATATAAGTTCGCACTGTCTTATTTCCGCGTCCTCAAAAATTTTCAAATCCGTTATAATAGTGTAGCTTCTTTTTAAATGTCAATAAAAAAGAAAGAAAAGTTCATCGTGACATTGATTCAACAAAATTATCTACCTATAATACCTACTATACAGTCACAAATCTGCAGTGCCTTACCCAAATGCATTTAGCGCAGAAATATTCCCGCACGCATTATCTTGTCTAGCCATGATAGCGGAATGCCGACTGTTACTACTGATACCAATCTTTGACCCAACCATGCATTACTTCTACTAGCGTTTGACTGACTACTAACAAATCTCGCGACTATTACTACTGATTTCACTGCCTGACACATAACTCGCGTTGGACTGACTACAACGAAACTCCTGAATGTTACTACTTACCTGACTCATGCCTAGATATTAAAATTACTACCAAATTGAATCCCGCGGCAATCCCACTTGTACGGACGTTTTTCACTCGATATCGAGAATTACGAATGCATGTGAACGAGATCGTGCAAATTATCATACGATGTACCACATATCTTTTTTCTGTAATAGGCCCTTTTTCTTGCATGTAAAGCGGATAGAAAATCGCTTATTTCTAGCGCGGACTTCATTACCTCCCTAGGGAGGTAATATCCATTATTACCCTTGGGAGGTAATGGGTATTACCTCCCTTGAGTCCATTGCTTTCCAAAGGGAGGGAACTCTTTGAAGGAAGGGACCGTTTCAAAGGTTTTCAAATATTTCGAAATTTTGAAAATTTCCAGAATTCTTAGAAATTTCCAAAATTCCTAAAATTTCCCTCGTAAATGCACGGAAAAAGGCCTATACATGCACTCGCTGAAAAAATTACGGTGTGCAACAAGACGGGGGGGGGGGGGGGAATTAGAAATGACCCATCCCCCCCCCCCCCCCCTTGTTGTACAATGTACTAATTTCTCCTTGATGAACGTTTTGTTTTATTCCCTGAATATCGCAATGATCTATGTAACGTGTTATAGTCGAACATTTGAAATAAATGTAATTGACCGCAATGCATACTATGTGTATTCTTATTAGTGGGTGGTATATACACCGTGATAAGATCGAAGGCCTATGTATCAACGGAGGAGATGGGAGATCAGTATTGTTTGATTGGACCATACAAGGAAGCCTGCGCTAGAACAGAGGTCGAGGAAGCTGATTTCCCAAGTCACAGTCCTCTGAGTAAGGCTGTGCAAATCTTGCGCGATCAAGGGTTCAAAGTAAGCTTGCGAATTGCCCAACAAACTACAATAGATTAAGAAGAATTGAATGGGGTTCGTCTTACCATTTACCCATCCGGATTTCTTGAATGACAAATTCCTTGACGAACCACCCTAATAGATATACTTTGCTAATATGAATTTCCAATAACGATCTTCTTATCTATTTTACTATTCAGGTGGTAACAGGAACATGGCTTGTTGATGGAAACCCGCAAATAGTCTTATTCGATATTGGAAGTGCTGCGTGGAAATTAGACGAGTATAAACAAGAGATGTGGAATACATGCCACCTGGGAATACCTCACCTAGATATAGAAGCTAATGATGCTGTAATCTTAGGATATCTAGTTTGTCAATTTATTTCTGAATTCAGGCAAGTATTCACAAAATTACTTGCTACAGTAATTCCCCAACAGTTGATGTTATTTTTGAAAAAGATCAAGACTCGAATCCAGACGTTTAGCAATAGATATTCTAATATTTATTAATCAACAGAAAAGCAGCCGAGGGATATTCCACTGTACCACCACGAATCGTAGTTCATTGTCACGAATGGCAAGCAGGAGTTGGTTTGATCGCTTTGAGAACGAGACACGTCGACGTTGCTACAGTCTTCACTACCCATGCTACTCTTCTTGGGAGATACTTGTGCGCTGGAAAAACTGATTTTTACAATAACTTGGACAAGGTGTGCTCCGAGAGTTAAAATTCTGCTTAAAAATTTACACAATATTTTACATTAAAATGTGTTTCAGTTCAGCGTTGATGAAGAAGCTGGTAAACGTCAGATATATCACAGATATTGTATGGAACGTGCCGCGTCCCATCTGGCTCATGTATTCACAACTGTATCTGACATTACGGGATTCGAAGCCGAACATCTTCTAAAAAGAAAACCAGATATCATAACTCCGAACGGTTTGAACGTTAAAAAGTTCTCAGCGTTGCACGAGTTTCAGAATTTGCACGCGATAAGTAAAGAGAAGATACACGAATTTGTCAGAGGTCATTTTTATGGGTAGGTTTATGATCATAATATATCGCGTTGATTATACGATTCATAAACTTTGACTGCGAGGAGGAAGAATGATTCCAGTTCAATGAACAAAACGAGTTAAAAATTTTTTCTCTCATTTCAGCCATTACGATTTCGACCTGGATAAAACTTTGTACTTTTTCATCGCTGGCCGTTATGAATTTGGAAACAAAGGAGCTGATATTTTCATCGAAGCATTAGCCAGATTAAACCACTATCTAAAATCCTCTAGGCCGGACGTAACTGTTGTTGCATTCCTTATTTTTCCAGCAAAAACAAACAACTTCAACGTTGAATCACTGCGTGGACATGCAGTGAGTAAATTGAATCAAGAAGCGTTAGAATTATCTTCTAACTGTTTCGCACCGTTTGACTCTACGCTGTGTAGAATCATGTGAGAAAATAATTAATTGATTAATTATTATTACCTTACCAGGTGACCAAATCTCTCAGAGATACTATCAATGACATACAACAAAAAATCGGAAAACGTATGTACGAGTTGTGTTTATCAGGGCGAATGCCTGAGAGCCAAGACCTTCTGGAGAAAGAGGATACTGTGAAAATAAAAAGGTATATCATAGAAAAACGATGGAAGTTTTTCATTAGCTAAAAAAATTTTCAAACGCAACACTTTACATGATGGATTTTATCTTCTCAAGGTGCTTGTACGCGTTGCAAAGGGATGGTTTGCCTCCTATTACTACTCACAATATCGTAGATGATTGGAATGACCCTGTGTTGACCTCTATAAGACGGTGCAATCTGTTCAACACAGTCAATGACCGTGTCAAGGTAAATGTGGATCGAGTCGCAGTGCAAAATACCTCGAAGTATCTTCAATACGAAAAATGGATACTTTCCTACGTAGAAATTTCTGTTCAATTAAAATAACATATCTTTGCAGATCGTCTTCCATCCTGAATTCCTGTCTTCAACAAATCCACTGTTCGGTTTGGACTATGAAGAGTTTGTGAGGGGATGCCACCTCGGAGTATTTCCATCTTATTACGAACCTTGGGGATACACTCCTGCGGAGTGTACAGTTATGGGTATTCCTAGTGTGACAACAAATTTGTCTGGTTTTGGATGTTTCATGCAAGAACATATCGCTGACCCAATGAGTTACGGCATCTATGTGGTAGACCGACGATTTATCGGACTTGAAAACAGTGTGCAACAACTAGCCCAATATATGTTTGATTTTGCAAGGCTGAATCGCAGGCAGCGAATCATTCAAAGAAACCGAACCGAACGCCTCAGCGATCTCTTGGATTGGAGAAATCTTGGCATTGTGAGTGATGCCACATCGCAAGAAATATTTCAACACAATTCAATCATTGATTATATTTATCAATTTAATCATAGACTTTATATGCATAATGTATAATGATGTTGAATAATCGTTTTTCAATATCATTCTCTAGTATTATCGACAAGCAAGAATAAAGGCTCTGTGCACCGTCTACCCAGAACTTGAAGGCGAACTAGGAGAGGGTGGAGTTAGTCGATTCAACTATCCTCGACCAATCAGTGAACCGCCATCTCCGTCTTCTTCCCGGCACACGACTCCTGCGGCATCTGTTCACGGCTCGGATGACGAAGAGGATGAAGTGGACGATGAAAAAGAGGTTCGTACTTCATTCATTACATAGATGTTTCAACGTCTTATTATTATTTGGAATGATACTCGGAATAGAATTTGTAAAAACTTTGACTCGGTATTAAACATTGATTTACTTTCCAACAGCTTGAAGAGTTGAGACAAGCGAACGGCAGATAACTGATGAATGCCAAAAGTTGTCGACGTTTTAGCCAGCAAGCAATATAAGTCGTCTCATCGAGTAAAATAAGGAAAATATCATAAAAGTATCGTGGAAAGTTTTAGTCAACATAAACCGTTTAACAATTAATTGTGGTTCCAATTCGAGGCCCTCCTTTTTCTTTAGCAGTGTGTGATCTTTTATCATTAGATTCTATTCAATCGGAGTATTTATGTAGTCGCCAAATACACGCTGTATATGTGTGTATGATTATTGCGGTCAGTCGGATTCTTTATTGCATTCTGTTCATGAAACTAAACGAAAAATTTACCGAACGTGTTTTTTTAAATTTACACATTGCAATTTGGACTACTTTTGTATCATGTATCCCAAAGTATAATTTCATCTTCGTGATATACTGATATACCTATATATATATATATTGTTTTTACGACATCAGAGTTGTAAATTATACCTTTTAATTGTTTAGGTAAAATGTCATTATTACTTATACTATTTACAAGTACAAAGATACAAAATAACGTTTTAACATAACATTGAAAGTGTAGTGATTGATCCGAATAAAACTTGTTGCGAAGACGATGTCCAACTCATGTAAAACATAAGCTTACGCACCAGCTTTTCCATCCGCCTGCACTTTGTCCTCGCCAACTTTTGTCATGGCTTACAATTTTCCTCTAAACTATATACTTGCAAAGAAATAGTGTTACAGGCACTAAAAGCAAAGGGATATCAGAGAGTGTGAAATTCCCGATTAGCAAGGAAAACATAATGTGGTTCATCACCAAATATAGATTCAGGGCTCTATGTGTGCTTTTACCAAATGTTATCCGCGATTATTATCTGTGTTTGTAGTATATAATTGAACGTTCACTGATTCATCTTCACCGACAACAGTACCTGGCTCATGGTACTCCCATCTAAAAGAATATGTAAATTTGAAACTTGAAAAAAAAAGAGGTGACAATGTGAACTCAAATCGCAAAGAATTATTGTTTTCTCACCGGTTTCCACTTCTGTCTTCAATGGATATTGTATCGACTGTCAAGATCGCCTCGAACGGTGTTGCTGTACTAGTTTCGTTTCTGCTTTCAGTTATGATTTTGTAATTCATTGTTCCGTGAATAACTTGTATTGTTGAATTCCCTGCGAGAGTTTCAAAATTAGCAGCTGCTACGTTAAAGAAGGTGGTCTGTCCATTTGAATTCTTCCGGAGACTGCAACAAAAGTAAATGAACATGTTTCAATTAAGTAATATGTACAAGTGAGCAGAAATATTGGTCTAACATTATTTCTGGGATTTTATTAGCCAGAAAGCATCAGGATTATACATGCACTCACTCGCATCGGACTCTGAAGGCTGTGATAGTGTTTTGAAATTCAATATCCAGGTATAATATCCCAGATGTATGAATATTAGCATCCGCAGATGTTGTGACAGAAGCTCTTACAACTTCACCTACAAATTGATTGATATTACGAGTGGCTTGCACATTGATAATAATTAGTGTTTCAATAATTTATTTTTATAAGAATGCACACCACAATACGGTTCCTCTGCTGTTGTAGCCAAGTAAAAGATCCCTTGGTTGGTGAAATTGGTTCTATAGCCCATTTCTTGAGACAATAGTTCCCAGCTCTGTGGAAAACAATTTCCTCTGAAGTAATCAGCCGCACCACGAGGGCAAGGCCATGCCATAAACTTACACTTTTTTAATTGACTTTGAATACTTTCAACGAAGAATTTCCAAGCACGTAAATGACTGCAGACTATACTTCTGTCCAGGGAGTCTTCTGCACATATGTAACACAAATTTCTTTTTAGCAACACAGGTGCTTATCATTATCGGCATTTGTTCTTCAAAGGTTCTTCAAATGTATGTTATTAAATAATAATGATGGAAAATTACCATTCAAATGACTGACTACGACGGAGTTTATCACATCGGTACACCCAGGTTGTTCTTGGCCACCATTGGGAAAAAAGTCAACATGACCCATTGGTTTAAGCAATCCAAATCCATCAGCGAAGGTCTCGGACCCATCTGTATGAATTATATCTACAAAATGTGCATCTGATACATCCAGTTTTTTCGAACGTTGTCTTATGAGATGATTTTTGAAGAATGGTGACGCCGGGTCCAAGCCTGTTATACGTTCCACAAGTAAATTATTCTTCTTCAGCATCTCCGATGCACAACCAGCCACGTGAGCACCTAAGCTAAAGCCAATAATGTGGAGTTTCTTTGGACTAGTACCCAGCTTAATCATATCCATTAATATCAGTGATAACTGACGCCCGACTAGTTCTGTGTTTGCCACAGCTGTACCGTATGATGTTCCTGCGCCTCGTTCCCAGTCCAAGATTATAACATTCACATCTTCCTGCAATTCACACTTTTGGTATTCAATTGCCGCAGTGAATATTGAATACCATTAATGAAAATGCTCATTTTTCGGAGCATTCTGCAGACCCCCTTTAGCAGCGTTCGAGAATTATGGAATACTCACCAATTCTAAGATTGACTTAGCCCCGATAATGACTCCCATGTCATTGGCACTTCCTTTAAAGCCATGTACGATCACTTTAACGTTTTTGTTTGCATTAAAACTAGACTTCTTAATCGAGCTCAAGTCGTCTCCATAGCTAAGGGTTTCTGGTACTTGCGATTGATTACGTGTATACAATAAGAATCGTGTTTTTATTTTTTCTGGATTTTCGGGTGGTCGTTTCAGAGATAACTGCGGAGGGGGATCGGCGAAGCAGCCAACAAATTCTGTTTCGAGTTAAAATTGAGTGAGAAAACTGCTGCCAATAAATATTCCAAGAATAAAAATATCATGTGTAATAGTAGGTTCATTAATTATCCCGTTATAACAGCACATATCCATGAAGCAGTTAATCATTCTTCTAGATTACTTTATTCTCATTCTAAGCGACGTAAACTATAAAAACATACCATAGCAAATTTGGGGCTTCAGTTTATTCATAATATTTATCCGGCGTTGCACCATTCGGTTTCTTCTGTCAATCATCTTAGCTAAAACATAGGCTTTGTTAACGATCATTCATTAAAGTGAAAATGAAGGAATAACTAGCGCAGGATTTTCTGAATTGTATTACATATTACTCTTTGAACATTGCACTCTTTATATTCTGTGTAATTCTATCCAAGAAGTATGCATATTCACTGCTATGAATGGAAAATTGTACTTACCACGATAATATTGTGCCTCGGTAAGAACATTGAAAACAAAGATTACCAAAATTATTTGTACCAATCGTTTGAGCATCATCATTGCAGTTCTCGTTGTGAAAAAATTGATGCGAAATATCTTGTAAAACTATAAAAAAAACTTCACTGTTCAGAAAAACAAAGGTAGGATGAAGCGTGAAAAATGCACTACCATGCTAGATATTATATTCTCCTCTGGAAGCAATGAGACTTGCTTTCACCTGTTACATAGCAAACTTGAATAGCACAAATGTTACGTCATAACTAAAATATTGTGAATGACGTAAATTTTTTATACTATATGTATGATTCTCTGAATGTCATTCTCCAACTCTCACTCACATGATGAGTACAATACTTTCACTTGAGGGCAGTAGCCTCGGAAGCCATTCATGTCACAAGCCACAGCATCCTAAAAGCGAACAATAAAAACCTGATGGCATATACAGGGTGAATATTCTCCGAGGTCTGATCTGGGAGGAGCTTCGACGCGCCGAATCTCCGCCTTCTTCTATTCATACTGGTTCGCTTCATAATAATAGTGTGTGATTATCAAGCAGATACCCTTATCTCCAAACTTGTTTACATCCACACGTTTAGCACACCTTGGAAACAAATTCGATCAGACCCCAAAGAATATTCACCATGTATATCCAATACCACCATTCATGATGCGGGTAGAACTTGATTGCGAGATCTTGGATGGATGATATCCCCTGCATTATGATGTTGTAATGAGATGTAAAATCGAATTAGAATAAAAGCACACATGATATATTTACTTATAACGTATTTATTCGTAATATATTATTCATATATTCCTTATTTTAGACATATATTTATATGTATGGCAGCATATTATTATGACACTGTTTCGGTGAAGTGACTTTTTAAATGAACTTTTTTCCTATTTTTTTCTTTATCCACACATTTATATATTTCATGCTATAGTTAATTATAGCAATGTTCACCAAACCTGTCACTCATCAAGCAAACTCTATTATATCTTGTTAATTAAATGCAGCGTAGGCGCTGTACAAGTTTTTTTTTTTTCATTTTTTTTTTTTATATAATTTCGTACATTTCTACAGTGTACATGCGACAGTGTAGTTGACAACTGCAAACCATATATAATATTATAACATTATTCCCTATTAAAAATATCGATATATACTATGATAACGATAATGCAACGTGTTTAATCCATTATATTTTGCAACTTAGAAAAATACCGGTACTCGTTACAACTGCACTTTGCCAAGTATACTATATTTAAATCGTTTTCAGACGCATGAGGAGGAACATAATTCGAAATTTTTACTCTCAAAGTTTCACGTAATATTTGCATCATGTTCATTGCATTCAAAATTCAGCACCCTTTCCCTGTACATACACATCGAGTAATATAATTATATGCGACCAATTAGTTTTAGCCCCTATGGATACAAGTAAGATTTAATATTGCATTTAGTTCCATTAATTTCATCGAAGTGTACTAAATTTTCGCGATTTTTCATGCGGCTGATATTTTAACTGCTGCTTTACACTTTTCAATCAATTAGCAACTTGGATAGTCAAAAGAACGTCATCTGAATAAAACAGTGAACAATTCTTCAAAATTTTGTCACTTCAGAACCTGAGAAGTACGCAGAACTCTTTGGTATTTAATATCATATTGTATACATGTACACTGCGTCTTAATGCAGCAAATTACTCAAAAATACTAGACCTGCACACGAGCCACTGATATTTAATAAAATCTATGAAAACAATCAACAAAACAACAGTAGTTCTATCTTTAAAATTCCATATCTTAATAACTATATCATTAATCCTTAATAGCTCTCTACATATTTTGTATAGTGATAATTGTTTGTGAATCAGTGATCACCGCACTATCGCATGTACTCTTATGGATTAACTCTATTCTATAATAGTAGCTACAACGTCATATCTGGTACGAGTTACATACTCCTTAATCAATAATATTTTTATAAGTGTAAATACTGATAGATATATTTGTTCGCGGTACATCGTTACATATATTTATATTTATATTTATCATTCTCAATCAATCCTATTATATGCATTCTGCTCGCAATTGAATTGCATAGTTTATCTAGTTGTGTACTTTAATCGTTTCATTATGAGTAAAGCATTCTGTAATATACATTAACTAATCTTTCATAACACTCACAATCCATAGCATCAATAGCATTTTTCGATACTGTAGATTAATTCTTTCTCTTTCATTGTATGTAATAATTGCGAAGTATTCAATCTTCATTTCTCGTTTAGTCATGCCCATGATAACGGAGACGTTTCTATTACTTTTTTTCATTTTTTTGTTTTTTTTGTTTTTTTTTGGAACATTGTTTCTATATTCGACCCATTTCATTCGTTCGTTCTTTCATTTTTACACAATCGTCTAAATCTTATCAATACTATATTCAATAAATTAAAGTTGCAGTAGATGGTCTACTTTTTAGTTTGTGTTTTATAACGACTGATAATTTATTATAATACAATTCTGCCTATTAAGTTAATACTATAATAGTAGAGCCTTGGCTACTTCTTCGTAATTCTTGTTTAATGGATATAACAGACGTAAAGCACATGATATAATGCTGTGGGTCACACTAATAGGAGATATTTAGTTTCTTAAATATTTATACTATTCAAACGTTATACTAAAGTAGCGGCAAAGCATAATTACACTATAACTGTTATGTTATTATACGCAATATTGCTTACTCGTGTACGTATTGCAACTGATGCGATAAGGCTGCATTATGAAAAACCATAACTATAACGAATCAATGAAGCAACATGGACAACAATTCCTTCGCATATAAGTATATCAGGCTTCAGTTTGACTATCTAAGCTCCAGCCTTTTCAAATGGATTTTTGACCAGGCTGAAATATTTGGATTCTACAATAATAATTTATTGTTGCTATGAATGAACTTATTTATTTTATGAAGAAAAATTATTTTCAATAATTTAATTTTGTTTCTATTGAACAAATCGCGTTGAGTAGCTCATGTGCAATAATTGTTCAATCGTTTAACTATCTCTTAAATTTTGCCGCTGCTTTATGTATATTATAATTAACATAATGAAAATTTGAAAATAACAATTTTCTCTACTAGCAACTATCAGAAAAATATGTATTTCTCAGTTTGAATGACCCAAGCTGTAATTGGCATATGAGATTATGATTCACAAGTAATACATGATTTTATTTCATGCAATGTTGCATGTAAAACCGTATGCCCATACTTTTCCTATGAAATGAATGTTACATTAATATTCACTAATTATTACTAGTATGTTTATTTGTATTGTACGTAACGCCCACGAGGTATTAATCTATATATAAAAACTATAAGATCCAAAACAGATATGTTTACAACCAAATACATTTAAGCCTTTCAGTTCATTACAATAAAAAAAATCAATTAGATATCCATCGTTCTGTTATTGTATTAACATTTTCTTTTTTTTTTCTTTTTTTTTTACGAACTTATTGCATTACTATAGATATCTCCAAGTTCACTTGTTGTCACTTATATAAATATTTCGAGTTCGTTGGAAAAATTTAAATATTTAAGAAATTTTGAAAGATTTGATATTTTTTTTTTTGTAACATATAAGACATTTAAAAATTATTCATAAATATTCTTATAATTATATTCACGATGTTCAAGTTCACATAAATTTGAGGATTCAAAATTCCAGGCAGTTTCAAATTACTAGACTTCATAATATCATAAAATGTTTAAGACTTAATCACTGAAATGCGTGAAGATCATTGAAATATTACATAATCAGAAATATATTGTCTCTGTATGAAATTTCATACGCAATATGAAAATTTGATAATTGGAGGCCCACATTTAATTAAGAATGATGATTATTAGCTCCCGGACTTTTACTAGTAAATAAAGATGCCTAATGATGTAGTGTTTGATATGTATGTAAGATGTCTAACATTATAATTATTTTTATCCAATTTTAGAAACGCAGCATCAACCATATAATTCTATTAGTTTTTGTGCCGTCAAAAGTATAATGCTTTGATTCGAAGAATACCCCATATTCAGAGAGAAAAAAATATTTTTTTTAACACAGATTAAACTATAATTTAGAAATCTATCGATACATTTTTGTCTTTGCATGCTTTGCAGCATGGATGTTAATATGCAGTTGTATAAATTTTATAGTCCGAGCTGATATATATGTGTCGGAGGAACAATTGGAGAACCGTAGAAATGAGCAGAAACTCTGCATCCAGTCTTTGCATCTAACTGACCAATTCAACGTTATCAAGAATTCGAATCAAACCAACATTGCAAATGGATCTAAGGAACATATATATTATTCAATATTTCGCTTTTATCAGTAATTTGCTTTTGAAATGACTTCTGAAGGCATTGAAGATATTGATCGGATCTGAAATTCTATATGCAGATAACAATGTAGCTTTGAATGTTACTAAATTTCAAATTTACTGATTTCCAAGGTATAGAAAGACGACTCTTGATTGTAGCAAATTTGATCAATCACGATGATGATTGTCCCGGTTGAACCAATTGATCTGGCGACGTAATATTATGTATATATACAGAAGAGTTAAAGAGATTTTGTAGCTAGTAATAATGTATTTAGTAAAAAAAATTATGGTAATTTCAAGATAATTGTTGCATCTTTGAGTTTTTCTTACACTGCAGCACACATTATCTGCAGATTTATGTAACGATTGGAGTATTTCATATATTATTACTTGCAACTGGGGTACTGTAATATGCAAAATACATATCTTACAATTTATTTGATACATCATAATACATACTAAGTATATAATCTGATGATAATTTAATACAAAGATGAATAATTCAAAGATATGTGTGTTGGAGTTAGTAGGGAAGATTTGTTTAAAAAAATTGAGATTCGACACAGACCTAAAATCTGTGAAAAATATTTACACGATTAAACAACAACGCTTTGATCCAAAATATTACATATAATATGTAATTCACTTCAAATTACTATAAAAAATGTTAAGCCTTTAATGATAACTTATTGTTGCAATATGGGTCAATATATACATTAATAAGAATTTCATTTACATTTACCTATGTAATTTCCAATTGCATGGATAGTTGGAAGTTATTATATTTTAGTAGCGCTGGATACTAAACTAAATGTGGATTAAATCTGAGTAATTTATACTCATCGGTTGACAACTTGGAATATAGAAGTATTGATATATTTTGATGTACTACCCAGCTGTGGTAACATTAAAGTCTGAACATATTCGATCCATTTATTCGGCTTGTGGTATTAAGTCGAATAATGTTATGCATTCGAAAAAAATAATGCATTTCAAATATGACTCACAAACTGATTTTTTAGTTGTTTTGTGCAAGATCCCAATCCAACGGCTTGACTGAAAATTATATTGTTGGGAGTAAATCTTGTCAGTCCTTCTCGGTATCATCGAAAAAAATTTAATAATTTGCCAATGTATCCATTCTTCCGACTCCTTATGCAGAACAGATTTATGAATTACAGATTTTACACATCATTTTGTTATAAAAAAATGTGTAAAAAATCCTAAGTCACCAATTTTTTTGAAGATGCATCCATGGACACATGTATGAAAAGGATTCGCACCCAACAATATAATTTTCACTGAAGCCGCGATCAACTAGGGCTTGCATAATACATTAACTAGAAAAGCATTACGCGGGCCACTTTTGACCAAATAAGACCAAATAGATTGAATATCTTCAGGCTTTACTGGTATCATAGTGCATAACATCAAAGTAGATCAATGTTTCTATAGTCCAAGGTACATACACGTCCTTAGGACATAAAAAAATGGCTTCCATAATAAACGATACAAAGAGTTAGTGCCACCGCATTAATGAGAACGTATCATCATTTAATATCCAGCACCCTTGAATTACCTACATACTTAATTAGTATTTAAATTATCCTACACAATGATTTATGCGGGAGGTATAACATATGAAGACGTGGGCGTTTCCATGGCAATACGTCAGTACGGAACAATAATTCTAGTTTTGAATAGTTTCATTTTAAGGGATCCAAGGCCAGGAATTCCACGTACTATATGCATGGATTAGGCAATTATCACACGATTTAAAATAGGTATTATGTTGTATATAGTACGAGTAACAATTAATTTATTCATAATAATTTATTACTAATTTTCAATAGGTATATTACTTGATAATTATTCTATATATGAGTAAATGACATAAGTATTCATGGCTACAACATATATATATGTATATAGCTCTAACTTTTGAATTTTGATTCAACAATTACTCTTCTACAATATTATAATGAAGTGACGTATTGACATGAAAATATATTGTAAGATGACCGATGTCAACATACATATTGGTACTCATATGTAACATTGAATACAGGGTACTCCAAAACTCATATACAGACAAGTTCAATAATTTTTCTCAATGTATAATATAGATACACCTATAGTATTTTTAATTTCATTCTAAGTATATTGTGCTCCTTGAATACCCTGTGAAATAATATGTGCCATTTCTTTCCACAGAAGAAGACGTATGACAGTCCTAACAGTAGTCTATATAAAGTTTGACTAGGTATAACTTCTGACGAATGAATATTTTTTTTGTTTTCCGTGATGGCAAATAGATTATTATCATAAAGTATAAAAACTAAACGAAAATTCAACTTAATCAATATACCTTTGCATAGATATTTCAAGATGTTCTAAAAGCTTTAATTGTTGGAGTTCAAAGCTCTTTCAGAACCAAATTGCAATTACTGATAATTAATTCATTTAAAAGATTGTTAGCTACAATCTGAGAAATGGAAAATATTTACAACGTAACTTTTCATCAAGTTCTTACTTGTGCGGGATTAAAAGAATATCTGCCAATTCACATTTTTGTGATCTTGATTTCGTAGTTATTTTTTTTTTTTTTCTCGCAAGATTATTATAACTTCTAATATATAAGTAGCGATTTTTTAATGCAAACACTATTTAAATCATATAGTTTTATAGTTTGATATTGTCAATATTTAATTTATATAGGTATTTGATTATGTATGATAAAAATTTGCTGATCGATAAATTTAAACTATATATGCTGCGCAAAAAGTTGTTTAGCAACATTTCAATAAGTAGCTCCTGATATTATTAATACTTGGTTCTGAGAGGATTTTTCTCTTTCGGTTTCCGTAATTTTTGTGTAAACAGATTTTTTTTTTTTAATTTTAATCCTGCGCTCCCTTAGGGGCGAGAATTATAATTCAATGATTTAACGTTTAATAGGCAATGTATGTACAAATGTAAAAGAGACTGTGATTTAGTCATTACGCGACTGCGTCTAAATAAGAAAGGTTGAAAAATTGTTTTAGAAACATTTCAGTATGATAAACATGGTCCATTGTGTTAAGTTAGTGCTAGATTAAATCGAAATATAAAGACGATGATCATTTCCTGCGGAAGGACTTCGAGTCCGAGTTTCTATACAATAAAATTTGGGCTCAGAAAAAATCTGTATAAACAAAGAAGTTCTTGAAAAAATAGAAAAAGACGTCGTAGCCGTGTCGTCTAATGATCGAGGCATGCATCTTCATGTATTTAGACTTTTCCAAGCAATTCAAAAAGAGTAGGAAAAGAGTTACAGTTTTCACCATAATATTATACGTCTTTTATTTCAAGGCAAAGAATCCTCAAATCAGATCCATCTACAGTCAATGACCTATCGCAGGTCATTAATTATGTAAAGAGTTTACTTGACTTTTATACACGTCTCAATCCTTAAATCCTCGATATGTACTCTTTTGAATTGCTTGTAAACAGCGAATAAAAATTAAGAGTGCATAAAAAGTTTATCATGAGGGCTACCCCTTGTACTCCATATGCTTTTGTGCTCTTTGCTGTATGCCAATTGGGAAATATTTAGAACTCCGTTAATTCCCCTCGGGGCATGTTATAGCTTATAGGTGAGCCAAAAAAGGTGCTCCTCGGACAAATTGAGACACGGCATTAGAATACATTTATGGTTCATTAATAATTATACAATATATTGACCTAGATTAAATATTATTATTTTTTTTTTTTTTTTTTTTCACAATACGTCTAACTGTGCGAAAGTGTATTTTACAAATATTAGTAGATTTGCAGAGCTATGTCTCACTTTGGTTATTCATTTGCCTATTTATTTTTACTTAATAGTTTTTAGAATCTATTACCCATGCCTGCAGCTTATCTGCGTATCTGCGTGTACATAATATACACTCACAGATATTTGAATGGGTAAATAGATACATATGATAATACTGGCTATTAATGTTTAAAAGTTAGTGTTTCGTAACTTGTAATTATTATCGTTTGGTGAGTTCCATGGTTTCTATTGTCACATATACAATATTGTGAATTTATATTTCGTATTATTATGTTTTATAAATAGTTGCGTACGTAGGTCTAGCTAATGCTATATGAATAATAGTCTTTATCAAAAGCACATGTATATCATGATATTTCTATATATGTATAGTATGTTGTATAAACCGACCTTTTATTTTTTTTTTGTAACCAATATGTAAATAGTAGTGGATATAATTACAAATGAACGTCTTATGTTGTTTACTTAAAGTTGTATTGATTGATGGTATAGTAGGTACGTAAATAACGGCGAAACAAACCACATTTTCTATTGTTATGTATCGGACGCGGCGTTTAGATTGGGAGAGCGAGTATGCGGTAATATATATAATGTGATTAGAAAAACGTTATAACAAACGTAATTTAGAAACTATTTGTAAATTTGAACGAATGGTAACTCGGATTGATAACAAATGGGTAATCCTATTTATAATATTTAAAAATTTATATAACAATTGTATTCTTTGATAGAAGAACTGTTTATTAGATTTATATTTCGTCGAAAGTATATAATATCTGTGTCGATACTCACTTAGCAGCTTCTCAATTGACATTCCATTTTGTACACGTTACGAAGCAAACAGCATTTAACGTATTTTAGATACATCGTCATCACTCGCTTCCGCATCAGCTTCTACACCGCGTTCTCCTTCCTCTGGGTGTGGAGGATTTCCTTCCTCTGTGTCCACGCTACTAGTGGGCGTTATTTGTTCAGTCGTTTCACTATTGGCGAAGCCCAACCCGCCAAGTCCTTTGTTAACTGGTTCCGGAGAAGCCGATTCTTCGCTGCTAGGCGAACCGGGGGATGAGACTATCACCTGTACGGGCACACGCCATCCCCCCTTTAAGAATATATGTAGAATCCTGTTTCCAAATATCCAGCTACATTTTACCTTACATTTAAATGTATGCAATGTGATTAATCCGTATCCATTATTCACTCCTTATCTTTAAAGCTATTCTTTTAACAATTTTAGATAATCAAATGTATCATGCGATCGATTTTTAGTAACAATAATGGAATTATTTTTTCGACCCAGAAATCTGTAATTCATAGTGTGAGTTGCAATGAGTTGAAACGATAGCCATGCCTAGAGTTGTGAAGTTTCTGAAATTCAAGATTGACTTAAAGTTGATTAATTTTTATAGAAGCAAAGTGTAGTAAATCAAATGACACAGATCAAGTTTTACGCAAGAAATCGTGAGAAAACATATTCGCAGTAATTTTAGGATATATATAAGTTTGAGTCAATTAATACATTTAAAATTATGCTAATAACAATCTAATATACACATTGCGATAGATTAGTGAAGTCGATCGATAAGATGGGGAAAATAATAATAATACCTGTGCAAGAAGCGGCGTCTCTGTGCTGTCAGCGGTTTGGAATAGCCGGCAATTTGCGCTTGCTCTGAATACGTGCCCAACGAAAAAGTAAAATATAAAACAAATGTTACTATGTATAGAATGATATGAAAGTATAAACTATAAATTAAAACGATGTAGTATTTAATATGATCATAAGCAACAGTAGCTTTCAACAATAAATAGATTATCAAATTATGCAAGTATAAAAGACGACATGCATCAGGTGTTATGTATGTACACATATAGTATAGTATTATAGCCTAAAAGCTGCATGTTTATAACATGATAACTGTAGTTGCATTATAGTAAGTAGCGTAAGAATTTTGAAAAAGCACATTTACAATCTTTATATCTTTTTAATGACGACTAGCTCATCATTTTCAATCAAATTTATATACACAAATAAATATATTACCTAATTATAAGCTATGAAAAATTTCGCCATGCACAATAGCATCCTGCAATATCCAATCAATTATTAATACAAAATTTCATCAGATTAATATTCCTCAATTATACGGCGCTGAGTCAATGAGCTGCTCAATCAATTAATACACAAAAAAAGTATACAAGAGTTACTCTTATATTCAAAGATGGCAAACTAAAGAACAATATATAGATCTATCGTAAGTAGTCTAAAAATATATCGAGCTTCTATATAATTATTTGGGTAAATCTTTGTAATAGCTTTTATACTTCTTACCGGATAGTAAACATTCCTTAGATTTAATTTCAAGACGCTATTAAATAAATAAGAATGTCCGATGCCTAGCAAACTATAGTCATATACAGTATAACTACTTACCTATTAGAAATGAACAATACGAAGCATTACAAAGTATGATAATATTTGCGCTTATGTAAAGTTTTACTAATATAATGACCAACCTGTCGCGGTTTGATTGGTGGCGGAGGTCGAGTGGAGGTTGAAAGCGTTACGGGAGTTGTAGTGGGGGGTGGATGATGAAGTAAGGGTTGCTGCTGCCAGGGCAGCCCTGTGCGACCCAATGTTCCCTGCGCTGACTGACCCGACTGATTGTTGTGACCGGCTGACGGCGTAACTCGAGTTAGCGTTGAAGCGGCTGAAGAAATCTTCCGAACTGTCTGTGAAATGAGCTGCTGATTACTTGGCCCTTATGTGTTGTCCGTTAACGTTATCTCTCTCATATATATACTCAGAATTTCAATCGAAACTATGAAGACTCTAATTAAGTCATGTCTTTCTCAGTTTCTTATTAATGTTGCAAATGATGACATTACCTGACTTCACAGGCCATATTTCAAGGAGATACTTTAGAACTGCAATTGGCTGTTGGAAGTCTAGATGAGGTCCGTTATCTTCTGAGTGAAGCATTAATACCGGACCAAAGCAAACGGCCAAACTTGCTGGGGACATTTTGTTGCATTGGGAGACAACCATCGCGAGGTGATCCAGTAAGTAGATCAGTGTACACTGTAATGGAAATATTTTATGGATTTTTATTCAAATTTAAGCATTAGCTTAGTCAAAATGCAATGATTATCAACCCAACTCACCCTATTGACCTTTGGTAAACAATCCAATATGCTGAACATAAGCTTAGCGTTGCCTTGCGGATCGTCGGGCAGGCAGACGGCAAGTGCATCAACCATCATTTGATAGAGGCACTTTGTAAACAATGGTTCTGGTAGCTCCCTTAGATAGTCTTTCAAAACTCCTGTTCAAAGATAATGTGGATTTAATAAATTGATAAATAATTAATAAACAATGCAGATTTAGAATGAAATTACGCCTATAAGCTCTTTTTTTCATTGTTACGATATCACCTATCTTATCGTACCTGTTATAACATTAATGTCGGGAACATTATCCGGCGAAAGATCAACGGACCTTGCATTACGCTCAAATGCCTCGCGCAGTATTCTTTTCTTTGTTGCAGAACCGCACAGTCTGTATAAGCCTGTTTACATATTGAAATATTCGATTGAGCTGACTGTTCTTTAAAATAAATGCGTGAAATAAATTGATTAATCCATCCAAGAGATACAATTTTCCTCATAATTCACATCTTCAAGTAAATCTATGTACTCGAAATAAAAATTTACCGATTATATCAAGTCCCCGCCTCTCAACTTCTTCAACGCAACGCCATACGATAATAGGAACATTCTGGGTACCTGACATTACCAAAGCTGTCGATACGCCGCCGGGAACACCTCCTGTTTTACTTTCCCGGCTTACCTGTGAAAAAAACGTTCATTACTATCAGGACTTCTTTATTGAAGCTGACGGTAGAATTATTCAACATTTTTTTATAGACGTGAGGAGGATTACACGAGCCAGTAGTCGGCGAAATAGAAATAATAATGAGAATGATCGTGAAGCATAAATGATAACATAAAGGAAATAAGTTTCTTAACTTTGGAATGAATATGTAATGTTAGAAGAACATCAATAATATTTACCACAGTGTCTAAATCAACGCCAAACAGTGGGGCTACCCTCGTTGCAAGTGATATAACTGGAAGTCCACGTCGTTTGAAAGTCTGATGAGCGTCAGTATACCGAAGTCGTAAGTAAAGAGTGCCACGAGGCTCAACTTTGAGTGCCAGTTGATGAAGCGGAGACTCTTTTAGTAGGGTTGCTAGATGCACTGATCCCTTATAACACAATTTGTGTCTGTGCTGAGGATCCCATGAATAAACAAGCAAGTCCAACTGCCGATTGCCGACTAAATCTAATTCGAATGTTTCGTCCCAGTCAAACATTAGATCTCCCGTACGTACGACTGTGCGTGCTTTATGAACCCGATCACACTCTAGTACGCAATAAAGATCTCTCAAGCCACAACTACCTGTAAGCAACAGTTCAACGATTAACCAGTGACACTAACGAGGAAGAAGATTCCTGCAATTTCTTAAGATCCACCAATTATATGTCTTTGACGAGTGTAGAATAATTTTCAAGTTTATATACCGAGACTAGGCTGTCCTGATGGTGTTGATGGAGTAGTGGCCGCTGAAGATGAAGTTGTAGATCGAAGGCCGCGGCCCGCTAACAGATGGACCCAAAGTAAACCACTCACACCGCTCGCTAGATCACCTCCAGCACTTCCTTCGCCCAAAGAACTCAACAAAGAGCTGGTGGAACTAGGGGTTCCTACTGTTGGCGGTTTTTCTATTTTATACTTAAGGAACTCTGAAAATAAATGAGTTAGTCAACATCGGTTATTATATTATACCGGATTCTTCGGAAGGGGGACTCACCAGCAGGGTTTATATCTAGCAGTCTTTGATCTTGAGTTCTAGTTGGAGTAGGATTTGGTATATTTCTTGTAGACTCTAGGTCCAATAGATTCCTAATTCTTCTAACAGAACTGGCTCTCTGACTGGCTGAGTTAGTCAAAGCAGTCTTTGGATTAGACAAAGATGATCGAGTATTGGAAGCTACAGATGCTGGCCGTGGATTCGACGACGTTCGATGACAAGATGAACTGATAGCCGTCGAGGCTCGGAGATTTGCTAAATTAACTTGTTGAGCTGATGCAGATCTTGTCGATAAACGATCCAAGGTACTGGACATTGGTCGGTAAGAACCGTATCCACCATATTCAGCCTAACATAAGCACACACAGTAGAATGGTTACTATAAATGCTAAAAATCATCCTTAAGTTAATTATGAGTTACTTCTATCAGGTTTATCAATAACGCTTCTCTAGTATATCAAGAAAATTAGTAAGCAACAAATTTCTAGAAGCACCTGATTAGCAGCAGCATGTATATTCTCAGCACTATAAGTGTAACGCGGAGGTCTGTTAGTAGTAGCTCTGATCTGTTCGTAAAGAGCACTAGTGCTTGGGGTACGGCTGAGCCATGCTCTGTACTCATCCGAGGTAAATACACTTGGAGATGATGGTATTCTGCCTGTATTAGATCAAGGAGGCCTGGGTTAGTTGAGTTAGCAGAATGTCTTCATTCATTTTCTCTGATCATTTCAATATCTTAACTTAATACTCGCACATGCGTCAGAGCAATGAATGATAAAGCTCTAGAATACCTCTGTCTCGCCTAATGGAGGGCAATTCAGGAGCAGACAAAGCTCCGTCACTATCTTCTTGGTCTATGAGACCCGACGTCACTGTGCTGAGTCCTGTTCGAATGCCTGGCTGCTGTGGCAGTGTTCTGCCGCTTCTTGGCAGCGAATTAGAGCGTAATCCTGAGAATAATGAGTTGCAATTTTCAAATGATGAATACTTGGGTCGTTGAAAGTGATCTGATAAGTATTACTGGTTCAGAACGTGATCTGATGTAATTTACACGTAGATACTGATTTTTCTGTGGTATGTTTATCAATTTATCCGCGACAGTATATCAGAAGATGGAATAGTTTAGCTTACCTGAGGAACTTTGCCCGATCTGAGATCTGGATAATGTGGCTAAATGGGAAACAGCGCTGCTCTGTGATGGGTTGTTCATATTGTGCCTGTAGTGATAATATGCTGACCTCGGAGAGCTAGAACACGTCGCTTCTGTATCAGAAGCGTAATCTAGAGAAGGTCTATGCCTCCTTGTCAACGTGCCGAATTGTCCTTGCCTTTGCGAGGATGATCCTGTGTCATTTTGCGTACTATAACGTGAGTTATAGCGAAGTGTCGTTGATCCTATTGAAAAATTGAAAAAATTTCCAATAAGAGCTTGGAATGTTGTTATACTGTAAAGTCGAAGCATTTTATCGAGATTTTAATTTACCAGATTTTAAACTAGATCTTAGCAAGGTGTGGCGCGCGGGTGTTGTTATGCTTGTGTAATCAACACGTGGCAAATGTTGATCCGAACCGCTGCGAGGCATAATGCGTCCGCTAGTACTATGCTGTGTGTATCCATAATGAGCTGACTGATTTTGTCCTGATAATCTGCCGGCAACTGATTGCATTCCACCACCCGTTGACATACGGCGTCCGCCATTAGACGGCATCACTGGTCCAGTGTAGAACGAATGTACCTATCAAAAAATTATATTATACATCCCCCATCATTCAAGTCCAAAATTATGACAAGACTATAGATGCGTGAGTTGTAATACAATTTTTTTCAATGAATAACATCCATTAGAAAAGAAAATTCAATAATAATTTTCTGAGCCAAGACGGCATGAAGACTTTTAATATCAGATATGGAATCAGCCAGATTGAAAATGAAACTTTTTTTTCCCACGCTCTATAGTCATATGTATTTTATAATTACAAAACATCACTACAATTGAATCAAAAAAAAAAACTTGAAACTATGGGTGCGAACTTTGTATAATGCGAATTAATAACCAATGATAAATAATAATATGCAATATTACTTTGAGAAAAAAAAAAATTTTGTCGAATAACTCATAATATTTCTACATAAGTATTAAACAATATACTATAATAATTGACATATTATAGATTTTAATTATGCATGATTAACTGTATTTGATTGCGGCAAAGGAAAGGATTTATAGTGCTGTTATATATGGAAAAAAAAAAAATCAAAAATAATCAAGTTGAAGTGTAATAATAATGGCATTGTGTATATTTAGCTTATGTTAGTCCGTAAGTACATAGAATATGTAATTGCAATTTTCATCTTTGAACAGCTCTAACACTGTACATTACCCAACGAGTTTTGGCAATCAAGTGCTAGTTACACAGTAAAGTAAATAAATGAAAAGATATATAGAAAAAAAAATAGCTTAGGAACAGGTAACGAAAGAAGTGTATGCCACAGCGATATATCAAGTCTAGTTATCAAGAAATGTTGTGTTGTCTTTACCTTCGTGAAATCCTGGTTAATTTCAATGTAGCATTCATTCAGAACCGATTAGTAAATAAATTTCGTTGTTTGATAGCCACGCCGCAAACTGCCTTTTCTACGCCATTCAGATTCACCGAGATTAATCGATTTCCATAATTTTAATACGCTATTATTAAAAGATAAATTGATTGATTTCATATACTCATATGATATATTTGTTCTCTAACAGCAAGATCGAAATTCATCGCTAAAAAATTTCTGCTTTCATTATAATTGTGTTAATTAATTGTCTCAACAAACCAAATTAATCGGTGTACAATTTATGTTAAATCTTGAATTGTTAAATAGCTAAAAAATTTCGACTAATGATGTAAAAGTTGTTTCATCATTCACCAATAGATCCTTACATGAATTTTATTCTTAAATCCTATGATACTTGGACAATAGATATTTTGATAATCTGAGTGACGTAGAGATGAGCAATACGCTTAGCTGACAGATAATAAATTGTTAAAGTTATATACTTTGGGATACTGTATTTAACGTTTTTCAATCTGCGATATACACAATGTCACAGAATATAGGGCAAACAAGTATTAAATAGTGCAGACAGGTATAAAAGGGTGCTGATTTGACATTATCTATAACATCTAAACAGTTTGAATTCACAGGCCAATGCAGATCACTTGTATGTCATCAATATAAATTTTTCAATGAAAATTATATCTGATTGAGAGTACATTTAATGAACGAACAACAATATCCTGCGACCTACAAAGGTTCGGCTATATTGACTTCAGAAGCTCTCCGCTTTACCCTGTGGTGCCTCGACAGATGGGTGTGATATTATAAACCAAATATTACTTACTTTTTCTGCAAGACTTTCCAGAGTTTTTGGATAGCCACGTTCGTACGGTTGAAAGTGTTGGGTAGTTGAAGGTTTTGGCTGATGAGTGATAACTGGTGGCGGAGGAGGCTGATAAGACCATCCAATCTCAGGCCTAGAGTTGTAATACAGATCGCCGTTACTTGATCCTAAATCCTGACTAGATCCAAGCCCTGTTAGGCCCAGCCTTGATCGAGAAGGCAGCATCTCTCTCCCATCGCCTCTTCGGCGACTACTATCTCTGAAAATAAGAACATAGAATGAGAGATAATTGAAAGAGCAAGAGATCGGAGCTTAATGATCAACAATTATACCTAATATGATTGCTTGTGGTATGATCGCTCTCATCTTCGTTGAGCTCTCGTTTAATAACGACAACAGGAGGGGCTTTGTGTTCATTTTGACGGCTGTGTGATACTGGCTGATGAGGCCCGTGCCTCGTGGCTAATATTAATCTCCGTGGTATCGACATTATGATGACTACATCGTCAATACCCATGTGTGATACGCTGACCAAGTTTACTGCCAGAATTTCGTCACCCACCTAATAAATTGGCTACAGTATTAACGCGAATGCAAAGTAATATATGTTGACTTAATTTACTGAATATGAAGAAATATCTGTTCCAAAGAAAATATCACGGTAATAATAATTTTTAACATGCAGAATTGGAAAAAGTTTGATGAATTATTAGTTTTTCTTACTTTTAAACAACCGCTGTTGTAAACGGCAGACTCTAGGGCAATTCTTGATATAAATACCCCATCGTTTCTATCGATGCCATTGCCTTCCCGAATATATAGGCCCAAAGTCTGCCCCGGCCTCTTAATTATTTCCACTAAATGGACAGGGTGTTTCGGATCCTAGATATTAAGGAGGAAATTGTAAAATAATGAATTACAAAATCCACGTAGACTTGAATGAATAGAGTGAATCTATAAATCGTGATGTAACGAATGTCTTCAAGTATTCCTAGACACACCTGCATTGCCATAAACTTTTTGGCAGCCTCTGAGGCCTGCCTTCCCATTTGACGAGGCTCTATAACACGTACAACCATTTCGCCACGTCGGTCGACAGCCTCTAGCGCAGCTGCAGTAGATGCATCGAGATCGTTTTCCACGGTTTCTATTTGCTTGAATATTTCCGTACTTATACCGCTGACCTGTAACGGAAGCTCTTTCTATGTCAGGTAATACGATGCTCGTTCAGCTTCAATTGATACAGTTTAAAAAATGTATTTCTAAACGGTGTTCTGATTGAAAAAGTTCAAGGAAAAGAAGAAAGAGAAAAGAAAAAAATACACTAGTAGGAGTAACATTTCCTAGAAGATACTTGTATACAATAGTTAATGAATCAAATTCAAAGTCTAGTCGTCATGATGACAGTAAGAATATTTGTCCTTATACCTTTCTGAAATCTCCTTGAATCACCATAGGCGGTGGTTCCTTGGGACGCAGTTGGTTGGCGGGGACCTGCCTCCCAGGACTTGCACTTATGTCTGTCACCTCCCCCCGCCCCTCCTAGAATCAATTATCATTACAGAGTTTTCGAGACTGAAAACATATCCAAATAGGATATTAACCCGCATAAAATGACCCAGTAATGGTAGAAATAAATTCATTGGATGTGTACGCTCTATCCATCCACATATCTATGCATAGGTATATTAATCAAAATTACACTCCAGACCATAGGTATGTAATAGTGAAAATTGCTCATCAAATATCATCTCCCAGGTAATTGGGAAGCGAAATATATGTTCATCATGGTCTATTAAAAATTTCTATACCTAAGAATTTTCATGAATTTTCATATAAACTATTGGAAAATTTCATAGATCTCTATGAAAAAAAAACATTGTCAAACTTCGTAGTTTTTCGGAAAAATTTCTTGTTTTCGTCGATCAAAATAGAATAAGTTACAATTTCTTGTGAAAAACTACGAAACGTTCCAATTTCTCTAATAAATCGTAGAAATTCTTAGAATTATTTTCATCAGGGAGGAGGAAGTCTCATCAAAGTCCAGGTGGAGTAAAGTAAAAAAGGGGAAAGAAAATTTATTTACAATACAAGTACATAGTGTACATAGGTATAGTCTTATATCGTTCTGAATACATATTATAAATTGTAAATTATAAATTAAATTATAAATTGATGTTCATTAGATTTATAGCTACTACGATGTATGAATTAGTGTACATCTTAGACATAGTAAATAATAAAAAAGTCAATACATGAATTTTCATCAGAAAAAAAAAAGATCGCGTGTGTATGTAGTACCTGTGCTGAAATCAGTTAGAGCAAAGATCTAGGTATTTCGCTGAGGAGAAATGCGATGGACGACTATTACTAGAGGGTGAAATAATGGATGTACTTGAGTGTTAATTAACATCAATTAGGTACTTGGTACTTAGTACTTAGTGTAGGATACGAAATGATCGTTATCACTTAACGTATCAATGAACATATTTCTGACCCGGGACAAGCCCGGCCCTGTAGGTATTAATATAAAATAGTTTGTAATTTAGTGACCGGTGTCGCGGCTTTTGGAGAATTCTCTAAAACACGAGGGATGATCCACGCGGTCTATGCATAGCTATTCATCCTGCATAATGAATTCGACTAGCTAAGTTCGTATTTTCGCAGGTAGAAAAGAAAATGTTAGTGCTCGATTCATGGATCTCGAGCGCTCTTAGAGCGAGGGGTTTATAGGAACCCTTAGGACGTTATATAGGAGGGGTCGTAAACTGTGTGGTGCGGTTATACTATATTTTCAGAACTGAAATTACCTTTCGGGAAAAGAAACACCCCCAACCGGCCCTATCGCACATCGCGCGCCGCGCTACCCCATTGCAAATAATATGGCGGGAAGTCGAGAAACGCCGCGCGTCTACATCGGGAATATTACCCCTACGCTTGCGCTTCTTTTTTTTCTGGAGGATGGGATATCGACCGTCTGTGACGTCACCTCACACCCTCTTTCAACGCTACTGCACACTCTACGTTCTACAACTGACGGAGTGTTGGAGACGAAGAGGCAGAGGGCGAAGAGCGGGAGAGACGCGCAGAGAAACTGCGAGGATGGTAGATGACGACGGCGGCGGCGGCGGCGGCGGACATTGGGGTGCGGCGAGGGATGAGGAAGGACGAGGGTGCCGAAGAGGTGGAAGAGGCGGAGATGGAAGAAAGGACGCCGAGGGCGCGGACGAGAACTTGTAGTAGAACGTCGCACGCAAGCGTACGCACGGAGGGGACGTGTACCACGATCCTGCAATACGATACTGTCCAAATGCGCAGGCCTGCGTTTCAACGCGACCGAGAATTTCTAGGTCCGATGGAACGTGGCCGTGTAAATTACCACTACAACCACCTACAACGCGTCTTGCAACCAGCCCGACCGCGCTGAGGCTGTTGCAGGAGCTGCAGCCCCCGTTCATCGCGTAACCCACTTGCATAGTTGATGGAAGCGAAAATGTCGTCACAAATAGGAAATTGCCATTCAACACAGAGCCGAGACACGTGCTGCTGTACTCTTACCTATTTTTTTTTTTTCTTCTTCTTCTTCTTATACGTGAAGCAAAATTGGCTCTTTTTATTTCTTGATGCGACTCCAGCTATTCTTCTTCATTTTTATATACCGAACAAAATCCCTCCAAATTGACACGTTCGAAAAATGTCTACTTCTCTACGTCAAATGGTGGAAAATTTCATACTTTTTAGAATACATCCGATTCATACACCTCTGTCACATCATCATGAATGAATAGCATGAATAGATGAAATTTTTAAGCTTTCCCTTCGATTGTCAGATCAAATAGAGGAGAGTAGGTGTATATCATAAGATAAATAAAAAAGCGATTTTCGCTGTCGCCCCCATTTAGACGATTCATTGAACATGAAAATATCGCAACTGCCAATACTACCAAAAAAGTATACATGTAAATTACATTTCACTAACTTGAATCGATTCAGCATTTCGTATATTGCCAAATTCTACAGTTTTTATCCAACACTTTGAATATTAAAAACAACGAAAATATTCGTCCACGGACATATTATAGTTTTATTAGCCGCATTCCAAACTTTTCTTTGCGACATACCTATATATAAAAGTAGTATATACCTGCATGTATATTTCTATATTTAGAAAACAATCGGTAGCTAAAATATTATTTCAAATAGTGAAAATGTTCGGCTATAGTCATTAGCGTAATGGAGAAATCGATGAATATGAGCAGGTGGCGTGGTCAACGTTGAATAGTGGGATAATTATTCCATAGGTTTACGCTCCGTTGTCATCGTGCGGTCTTTTGTCAATTGCACCATCCGAATTTACAGTCTACGCTTCGACGGATCGAGAATCTACCCTCTTTTACTTTTCTGTGGATTCGAATCAGCCTACATATATATATGTAGGTATATCTATCTACCGAGAAAATTCCCCACCCATTTGGCCTAGTTTCAAGATGTAGAACGTACAAGAGGATAATTGCAGTCAGGCAGAGAGCGAACCAAAGACCCAACGAACGGTTCACATGTCGCACGGCATATCGAACAAGCCCTGTCCCATTTCCCTTGATATTCTCATTTTGTACCCATTCATTTTCTTGTTTTTATTTTCAAACGGTTTTCATTCATCACATTATTGTATGACCATTGGGGTGGTCCTTAATTTTATCATTTTGGAATTGTAATGCACCAGGCGTTTCAATATATTATGTACAAAAAAATCTGGCCAACCCCCCAGATTCCTATCTCAATTCTAAGTACCGTCCCAAAGCCTTCGAATTTGACCATTTGAATAAAACACGATTTGTAACATTTTGCGGCTAATTTTTTTTCTTCCTATAGCAGTATTAATAGATCCGCAAAATACCAAACTTGGTATGTACACTCCTTACCTGTAGTGGTAGGTATTTCATGAAAATCCGACAGATTTTCATCAATATGATTTTCGAAGCTATAGCGCACCAAAAGAAATTTCTTATCTCCAAATTGTGGTGAATAAAATTTTGTCGTTAAAAATCTGTAAATTTTTCACGGATACCTACTACTATAGGTAAGAAGTGTGCGGAGTTTCAGATTATTCAAAGCGATAATGCGATAGAGAGTAAAAAAAAAACCCGAAATACTAAAAATCGTGTTTTATTCAAATGGGAAAGTTCGAAGGCTTTCGGGAAGTAGGTATACTTAGAATTGAGATAGGAACCTGGGGTCTTTATCACATTTTTTTTTATATATTTGCCGACGTCCTGGCCTATGGGATCATCAAAATTCGAATATGACCAAATTAAGGAGCACCCTAATGAGTACATTAGGTACAGGTACGTCAGTCTCATTTCATCTTCACCTTTTCTTCAGAAATTTCTATACCTATAATCGAAGGAGGTTTCAAATTAAAGGACAGCGCGAACAAGGAGCTGTGCGCGCGTATAGCTAGGTAGTAGCTGAGGGTACGTGAAAGATAATTAGATATCGATTTCGAATTAGAAGAGGCAAGATAGGCTATATATGTATTAACGTTATCATTATACCATTTATGAGTAAATCAAAATTGAGGTCGCATCAGAATACGAAATTTTCAAACAACTTTTTCTCACTTCTTTTTTATCACACGATCATTCATCATACGCTACTGTAAAATTGAACGAGTCACTATACCTATAGACGCGATCTACTAATTGCGTGCAAAAATACGCTCACGACATTCAGACCAGCGCTATACGATTTATACTAGGTATATACTTTATATCTGCAATACCCGAAACAATAGAATCCTGATTACTGTAGCAGATATATGATCGTTGAAAGATTATACGATTGCGATGGTCTTTCATTTCTCTCGTGAGTTTACAATAGTGCAATTTGCAGATAAGAACATTGTTTCTTTTGTCTTTGAGTCGCTATCTACCCCCCTTTATCATTGGCCTCAGTTTTTGTTTCTGTCTTATAAGGTCGGGGATTTATTTTACTGTAAATGGCACCGAGTGCTGCAACGGAAGTTAGGTGCAAAACTAACCGTTGATTTAGTATTTAGTAGTTAGTAGTTTACATAAATATAGGGTTTGCAGGCAGGGTTCTATTTCGCTTTTACATTGCTTTCTGGAACAGGTTTATACACCCTTTCCGTGAATTCACTAACGTACGTACAGTCAGACATAGGTAGTACACCTATACGTGTTTATAGGTAGGTACTATACGTATACCCGAGCGAATATAAAGTTTTTCCGCAAACTGCTACTTTCATGAGTAGAACATACATTTTTCACCCTACAAGTCTTGGAAAATATCAAGTGCGATAAAACGAGACTAAAAGAAAAGAGAGAAATAAAACGGCAACGGAGTTCTAATTATTTGTTGGAATTGAGCGATAGTCAAGCTTACGAACGAAGTCTGTAACATTCGGAAAGAAAAGCCATGAGAATACCTGACGAAGAGAAGCCCTGCTCGGAAGTCTGAGATGTGAGAAAAATAGTAGAGTACGTGTATAGTAAAGCGACTATTACAGTACTTACTATATAAGCATACATATATGTATTATATGAAGATACGTCTGCGTTGAACGTTATATTGTCTGCCCTAAACGACATCGTTTATTATTTTAATGAGATCATTAGTAGAATTTAAATAAACTTTTCTCCCTCCTCCAGTTCCCTCGTGGCTCCATCCACTCTCCGGTCCCCTCAGTCGCGAATTATACTTCAACATCTCGCTTGTTGTATACCACAGAGCTCTTTCTCGAGAAGACAAATCACATCGTTTTCATACCGAAAACTAAAATAGCCTACAATGTTTAACAATTAATCTCATCCACATGTTACATCTCGTTGGAATAGTATAAACCCTTCGAAACGATAACTATGCACGGTGTGTTCTAGAGATTTTGCAACTAATTCAGGTACAGGGAACCCAGACAACACAAAATTCAAAGTGGTCTTAAAGACGTCGTATGGGCGTCCAAGGCGTCGATTTCTGACGTCTCAAAGACGTCTTTAACAATCAAGACGTCTTTAAGACGTCTTTCAGACTTGGGACGTCTTTGCGACGTCAGAAATCGACGCATTGGACGCACATACGACGTCTTTAAGACCACTTTGAATTTTGTGTTGTCTGGGAATGAGGATGAGTTCTGATATATAATTAGGGGTAGAAATGTTCAACTCTCCTAATTTAGGGAGTGAAAAATTGATTTCTGTTTTAGGGGTTGAAATTCGTGTATATAATTAAACATTTTATAGGTACTATTTTACGAACCTTTCTGCGGCCACAGCACAGCATGGCTGCAGCGCTGCAGCTGCGCTGAGCTTCCGGGGGTTGAGAAGGCTGATGAAAGACGTAATTGAATCCTCGGCCTCCTTCCCGCTGCAGCTGGACCACGCGCACCTGCCGCTGCTCTTGCTGCCCTTGCTGTCCTTGACCAACCGGACCACCGACACCAACTCGACCACCGTACTTGATTCGTACGTATTTTCGCCACTGCATGAGTTCGGTGCTTCATGCCCTCTGCCTAAAAGAATGAATAAAATAAAGAGGAGAAGAACGAGAAACGAGCTTCCATTATAGGAGGGTTGATGTGAGTAGACATCCCAATGGACTTGAAGACTAAAATTTGACCATTCTTGAAGGAAATCATATTTGACGAAATGTATGACGATATACTTTTCGGGCTTTTATATGCTTTCAACTAAAGGTCGACGATTCTAAGTTATCATCGTTAAGGGAAAATCCGGGGAAGAAACTTTTAATTGAAACTACGTCCTTCTGCACTTCTGCACTACCCTTGTAACTTGTTGTTGGACAGTTCAGTCAGCATTCTTCGCACATTGATTGAGTGGATTTTTGAAAGGGGAAAGCCTCATCTTCGTTTTCCTTATACGAAGAATACTAGTTCGAAGAAAAACTATGAAGAATTCTGGAAGATTAATATTAGATTAGAAAAAGACGAGCTTGCGATATCGATATTTCTGAAATTAGTTTTTCAGTTTCTCCGAGTTGATGTATAGGATAATCGAGATGTAAATTTCACTTTGTGTCTGAAAAGATACATGTGTATGCCACCCCGTTAAGAGAGTGACCGGGCAATTGAATTCGAAACAGGTTGTGAAATACGTTTAATAAAATTATCACGCGCCGGAATTTTCACGGGTATAGGGTACATGTAATGCATATATACATATATGTATGTATAGAAGTGTATAGGGTCGAGTTGGTCGTTTTCCCCGTGGTGTTATTTTGGGCTAAACGAGTTACGGGTCAAGGCCATATAGCTCTGTACCATATCATCAGTTCGCCCAGCCACCCTTTGCGTCTCGACTCTCATTGATTCTTAATGAGCTTCCGCGCTCTCAGCTCTCACTGATACTACAGTATAGGGGTAGGTACACGGTAGCTTGTAAAAAGCGTTAATGTCCGCGCCTCAATCTGTCTCCCACTTACGGTCTCTTAAAAGGTTACCTTCTTCAAATGCTGCAGCATTAAATCGCGCGGCATGAATACGCATAATTTGAACCTATAGTTATATAATTATTAAAATAAAAGGAGTTCTTCGCTGTGCGGAGTCCTATTCATCAACGCTCCTACATATCTATATAGTTATAATACGCGGGATCACACATAATGCCACATCTGCAAAAATCTAACTAATTAAGTCAGTGAAAAGTGCGGTGCAGAACTTTCCCGTACCTAAGACCCTTGTCTCTGCGGGGGGTAGAAAAAGTCCCGTAACTTGGCGATAACTTCCGCATAAAAAGGAAGAAGGAAGAAATCAAGTCACGATTTTAAAAACGCGGAGATCATTTTCAATTTTATGGAATATTTTCCTGGCTCTGCGTATGCGTTTCTTGAAATTCCAAAGGCCTATGAACCTTTACCTATGTACTAGATTTTTATAATCCATTGACTACGCGATTCGACCTAGTGTAGGTATATCTCGGTCGTATGATCTCATACATAAGTTACACACGCAGTTCATCAGTCATTCATACGCGTACGTGTACGTATACATAATGTATGTATAATACACCATATCGTACAAAGGATATATGTATGGTTATTTCTAGATATACAGTATATATATATACACCAAAGGGAGAAAGTGCGAACTGGTACAGATGGTACCTTAACACATTTGCATAATATCTTCGTATATATGAGCGCTCATATTCCTTTTGTGAATACACTCGAATTTCTGTACTACATGTAGGTACATATATGAGTGTTTCACCTCTTGTCACAAAAGTGTTAAATATTTCAGTTTCTTTCCACCTTTCTCTCCCTTTGTATTATACAAACCTTCTAAAGATCATCGGTAGTGCCTTGGAGGGCAGACAGATCCGTAGTAAGCCAGCGTGGTGATCCCTCGCCCATTCCATTCACGTATAAGCCTCTGTATAGAATTGAACGGATTAATTCCTACAATTACTTGATTTTCATTACTCAAGCAATATACCATATAGGTATTACGAGCGAACTATGATCGTAATGTATATTATATGTAACTGAGCCCGAAAAACCTAACTGATTAAAGAATAATAATGATAATGCAACGCATTGAAATTTTAGCGCGATTTTAACGTATGAGATAAAGGTAGGTAGGTATATATTAAATTTTTAGTGTTCATTCAGTTATTTATTTATCTTACTTTTTGAATACCGATTTGCGATACGATTGATTAATGTAAGACTAAGCGAGACCGAATATCATTTGGAGGCTCGTTTAGATCCTTGGTTGGATTATAATATTGTCTCGTTTATAATCGTACGGGCCAAAGGTCCGTTGAATGAAAAAATAAAAAAACGTGAAAGATTTTTAACGGATAACGCATCCGCAGGGATGTTAACCGTTGATACGATGATATTGCTACGGAAACTCCTGTGATCGATAAAATATAGTACGTTATGGGCGGTTGGTAGAGGTGAACTCGTCCTACGACATTTTAAATCGCGAAATACTAACGGCGTTGTAATAAATATCGAAGATGTGAATAAATTTCAACTGAATATAATGACGAATGAACGGTGAAGATATAGCAGCGAATTTCGTTATCGTATAATTTCAAGAAAAGTGTGAAAAAAACCCGTCGAAAACCATGAAATAGTCATAAAAAAGAAAAGCATTGAAACACGTACCCCTGCGGAACCTGCACTCCGCGGGCCTTTGAACATCAAAATCAATACATCCCTCGGTGAAAAATGTTACACAGTAAACCCCACAATCACAATACACGTAACGTATTAGTATTATTTTAATAAGAACTTAATAATGTTTCGATAAATACGTTCGGTCACGTCAATCGATTCAGGTCAAATAATCCCGTGTAAGAATATCGCGGTGCGTTTCCTCAACCCTCGCAACTCCCGGCGGACATGTTGCCCGACGACACGGCGCATGGTCGCCGACGGTAGACGGCGAGGAATACGTCGGCGGGGGTGTTGGCGGGGGTATCGTGGGGGTAACGGAGGACCACTCCAAAACCACCCCCTGGGCTAGGCCCGCGACCCGGCCCAGCCCGTCCCGTGACATCTAAAGATGCCACAGGGCATAAGGTAGCTAGAAGTACAGGAGGCTTACGCGGAATAAACCCTAAACGAATAAGAAGTTAGCGAACGGCTGCAGCAAGGGTAGCATAAGTATACGATATTGAAAATATTTTCAACATCATATATAAAATAACACACATATGTATAAATCCACATGATATAGGCATGTGTAGTCGGTAGAGGTATTAGGGGTGTATATATACTTCCTAATGTACAATACATGTATACCTATATGTCGAATTGATTGAGAGAGAGGTAAGAGTGGTAGGAGTTAGGAATTTCAACGAGGTAATTACGTCCCGCTAAAGAGGTGATGTGTTCTTATATACTATATAGGTATGTATGGGTATGTATGTATAAAAATACCCCCAAGAACGGCGTCCGGTTCAAGTATCCGGTAAAAATCAATAATAGGACCGTAAAGTGCATGTTCTTGTACGTATATAGGTAATATATAACGCACAAGTAATTACGCGATATATTAGTCGAAGTTTATAATTGTAGTTATAATTATCGATGGCCTGATTCAAATCGTATACATATATACCTAGTTCTAAAACCTAATGGGTTTTCGATTGAACTGAAGACTGCAGTTTTCATCCTTTTTTTGTATTTTTTTTTTAAAGGTTTTTGATCCATCAAACATAAGACGTCTTATGCTCTGAACGTGTGACTTGCAATTATATTAGTGTGAATAATACAAGTCGGAATAAAAAAATAAGTCATAGGTTTATGATAGAGAAATGATTTATTGGAAAACAATAAATTATACAAATATACAAATATACAAAATACATGACATGTATATTCATTCAATTAATCTTCATTATATAATTATTTATTTATTCAACATGATTTGTTTGTTCCTTAATCTTTTTTTTTCTTGTCATCCATAACGTTTCCCTAAAGTTGATGTCGAAGAAGGAGCCTAATCCTAGTTGCAAAATAGTAAGCAAGAAATTTATGCGCAAGAATGATATTATATTTCATTGATTTGAAATAATAAAAATGGATAACATCGAAAGTTATCTAACCCTGGATTACCGTTAGAACAGAGATAAAGATATATCTCTGATATACGTGCCCACTATGGTAGGTGTATACTATATAACATACATTAGTTTGTTCTATATCGAGCTGTCGTTCGTTTTGGCAATAACGTTTCAAATCAATACCGATTGCCGCTTATAAATATCTACCAGCCCGTAAATTAGACGCTGTTTCTATCCAACAAATATATCGATCGACATAATATAATCTATCGGGAAAGAAATATAAGCCTGATTTTTATCTACGTTTTAGTTATTTTTTTTTTTTTCATATAAATACGACATTCGACCGATATAGGCATAATATACTAGCTATATATAATATATACACGAAGATATAATAGATAAACGTATGGTGTTCGAAACACCTGAAAAGTATCTTAAAGGCATTGAGTTTGAAGCTACCCCTTAATCAGAGTAATACTTGATACGTGATTGGGTCGAGCATTTGAATGAATGTCCTCGGGCATTCACAGCTTTTTTTCAGCCCCTACTATACCGCCCCCGACTATACCACGTACGCGTTAAATAGTAGTAAGCTGCCCGGTGCAGTTGTGTACACCGGCGTAGTACTACGGAATACTACGGCGCAATTAAGTAGCGTTCACAACTGCCAGTAGCTCTGATAGTGAAACTACGGCGGTCAATTTCGATCAATGAATATAATGTGCTTTACGTATGCACGTACGTTTGATAACCAAGAGAATCTTTGCACGTTGTAAGATATCGAGAGATCTATACGTATATTTTATGCAACATAGTTACTATCTCGGTATACATTTATAGTATACAGTTACTACATATTCTAAACGGGTTAACCTGCAATTACGCATAGAATATTACATCCCTTTAATAATGATCACAGTTATCGTCAAATGCCAAGTTTTTTATTGATATACAGAGGCATAAGTACGATATTAAATAATTTTACAACAGCTAGGTATAAGAGATGCTGAATTTCTACCTAGAACATAATTTAATGTATGAGGTTTTTCCCGGGTATGAAAAACAGGCGTATCTAAAGATCAGCCAAGCGGTTAGATATTTGATCTAATAATGAATAATGAATATTGAATGCCGGAAGATTATCTCTATTATCGACCGCCTAAAACCGTCCCCGGCACGGGTGAAAGCTACGTTATCGACATTACAGAGATTGTCGGTATACCGACGCAGTGTACGATCTGTTTTATCATTGCCGAACTTTTGTCGGTATTGTAGAAAGCTAAGTTATCGACAAATTGTAAGACGCTCTGCAGACGAATACTTAATGAAAATCATTTATTGCAGTACATATTATAAGTTATAGCCCATTATTGTGTCAATAATAAAACATCTTCGACAATGTTTCTATTTTATCAAACCATAAAGACGAAGTGTTGCGATAGCTCATTTCAAGTGTCTTCTTTTGTTTCACATCTTGGAAAGTAGTATGCATGTAACAACACTAAATATACATACCTATGTATACCTGTATGAGAATGACAAGTTTACCTGTATTCTTGAAATTCTGAAACACACTTTGTGATATAAGGGGTTAGAAATGACAAGTTGTCGTCGCGTGTGTACAGATATACTGATTGTTTATTATTAGTGCGATGCATTACACAGCCGGCATCATTACTTGAATAAATGCACACACGGCGCGCTGCCATCAGAATACTTGAGGTTAACGTTTGCTATGGGTTTTTAGTTTACTCGGCAGAGCTTGACGGGTATGCTCATGGTTGCAGAAGATTTTCGCTTCATTAATTTAGCAAAGGTTATTTAAAAATGGCGGAGACATCGTCTTCCCACACTACCTCAGATTATTGCAATGAATGTTTTTCTGATATATCGTCCGAGAACTCGTGGTTAGAATGTGCTGTTGTTGGACAAAAGCCCTGCTCGTTACATCGAAGAAGCAAGAAAAATATATTGCAGAAACTGTTCAATCGAGAGGTAAGAGAGGTTAACCATTAAACAAAGACCATATACTATGAGATGACAGTTTCATTCTCCGATCTGTCAAATATCACAATTTATCAATACACCGTGTGTGAATATCATCAGCAGTTGATAATATCTCAATTGCGAATCGATTATTGAATACAATATTTCGTCAATGCTTGAATTAGGAATGATAATTTTGTTCTTTTTTATTTAACTCGTAACTCCGATATTCATTGATACTCATTTCCCCCAAATTGCACTGCACATATCATATACACACTATAGTGATGAATCTAAATTCACGAAATATTTTCATCATAAACGTAAACAAAACTTTTGGACCAGATAATCTTCAACGATTGTTAGCGCTCAAGTGATTATCGCAGGAATCCCTTACCTTACCTTCGCATTAATCTCAACTTAAATTGCGACGAATAATAATTACAACATTTTATCCGTAACAAGATTTTTCTCAATGATTGATCATTTTCAATTCATTCATTCATTTTATAGCTATAAGTTTGAATTGCGATTATAACAAGTGTGATTAAAATTTATGACAGAAGTATAAAACATCGATCATTGCAATGGAGACAAGAAAAAATATATCTTTAATCGTAATTAATGTTTACTAAGTAACATAACGTATCATAATAGTGTTTTTTTTATTTCTTAGTTATTATCACATTAAGTTCTCATGACTATCAACAGATTAGAGGCTGTTTATCTGCACATAATTATGCCTCGGAGGAAAAATTGTTTATGGCTATACCGTCGTGGAGGCATTTATCACTGACGCATGTTTTTCCTAAATCTGCCCTGGCGGCAGGGTAAGTTAATCAATGAGTAATATAGACTGATAATTAATCAAAATTTAGTTGTCAAAAGATAAAAAAAAAAAGAACCAACGTTAACGTAGTAAGATTTTCACTTAATGGCGTAATTAACTTTGAGCACGCTATCGATATAATATAATATAATAAACGAAGATTATATAATCAAAGATATGAAGCAGATAAAGATACAGAATTTTCAGCAACGTTACAGAACGACATAAATTTTCTATCAATCATTTATTACGATCTTTTTTCAAAAGGCATATTGTCATGGGACTCACGCAGTGTGGACAATTCATATTGACCTATACATACAGTATGGATGTAACGGGGTACAGCTCGTCGTATAAATACTTGTTGCACTGGTGGTCTTTCATTCCAAATCACATTGCCAGAAAAGTAGCCGAAATTACTTTATTTGGAAATTACAACATCTACAGAGATCTTAACATAGTCATATCCCAATGGCCAACGGAAAGGAATAAACTGGTTATACACGGTGTATGGTGAGCGAAGAATTCCGGCCATATTAGTCCATTCAAATGTTCAAATGCTGCAAGTTTTTTTAATAGCAAAAATTGAAAGGCGTTATATCGTATAGTATTTTTATTTTCAGCACTGATTCAATGCGTCTACAACCAACGGACAGAGCTTATCTCACAATAACAACAGTACCTTCACTTGCAAATTGCAAAGATTGTTTGAAGGTAGCTGCATCCTATGAAGAAGACGGTATGCAATTTTTTTTGTTTTTTTTCGCTTCTAATAGTCTACGTTCTTTACTTAGGCAATGAAAACTGATTCTATTAATCTTCGTACCTTATTCAATCGTAGATTTTTAAATGAAATTATCGAACCGTTACGAGTCCTAATATATTTTTCATTTTTTTTCTCAAATAGATTTGGCTGGGAACTGGGATGGGTGCATGAGATGCAGCTGCTTGCAACATGGGCTCACAGTCCACACCACCTACGAAGTCATTTCACCATATCCAAGGTTTAGAGCGGCGGTATGCTTGAAGTACTGGAATCACGTCGTTGTTAATACAGGAAATTTTTTACATGTGCTCAGGGTGGATTTGTATACCGCAAAGTCAAAATTCCAAAAAATTAATGACAAAAATGACACTGTAGTCGTGGATACAGTTCCGTTAGATGTTAGCGACGTCGAAGAATTAGACGAGTCAAAAACTGAGTGTTCTGATAGTTCGGAGGATAAAATTGGTATGTTAGATAACGTAACGGTTGATCAATATTCAAAATGCGAATCGACAATAGATTGTAATTTCGCAGATGAAATGAATAGATTTGAAGAACAATACTCTAGTGAAATACGGGTCAATACCTCAAGCAGTAATCAAAGTGACTGTATCTGTGATATTATCAGGCCTAGTATTAGTTTAAGTGGAAAAGTATGCGAGTGCTTAAACGGTATCGAGTGTAAGTGCGAAAGTAAAAGTTCTACTTCTAGATCAGAGCTGGCGATATCGGTCAGAGACAAAATATTACAAGATTTTTGTGAGGATATGTCTCAGGAGTTGAATATCGGAAGTGATTTAATCACTCTAGTTAAACATCCTTCGTGCTCTCCGAGATCGCCGCCGCAACGACTACCATCTGATCATCGTCACTCTAGCTGGTCTTCGGCTATGCTCAATCCACCCTCAGATATCTTGAGGACACGCAATTCGGAATCTAGTCATAAACTGCTGCCTCGTACCCAACGCCCAAATTCTCCGCAACCCAGTGTTTCTCAGGACAGTTCAAGCGTCAGTATAACTTCATTGAACTCTCCGCTTCACACACTCTCTATAAGCCCAACATCGTCATGTTCATCGCGACTAATGTCGCCTCCGACAACGCGATGGTTCCGCCATTTAAGTCCTAGAAAAAGGGCGAACCTACAATCTCCTCCGCCAATCCTACCTCCCACAACTCCTAGGCCACGTCCGACCCACAAGCTTACATTGGAGGCAGAAAAAGCCTATGAATTTACAGACGAGACTCATGAGACCTGCGAAAAACTGAGTTCGTACAGAAAGCGAAGACTCGCTGATAAGAAGTACGAATTTTGCGACGAGGCTGAAGATGCCGAAAATATTGTCCCTTTCAAACATCTTAGAGATCAGTCTAAACATCGTACATGTTCTATACACCAGCTGGCTTCACCTATCACATCTCCTGTTCTACCTAATACCAGAAGGCGAAGAATCGACTCGGATCATAGCGACGTTAGCGAATTCAATTCCATTCAGGACATCACTTCGTTGTCTGACTTCCAGAGTATCGAAACAGGTAAATGATGGAAAGCGTGGAAATTATTCTTCCAATTTTGAGTATCGTTTGGTCTTTTACTAGCTATGAAATGTAATGCTAATGTTCATAATTCACACTTTGAATTACAGCAGAGAAATGGGTTTTACGGCCATTGAATCAAAACCAACTATCCTACTCTGCTGGGCATCGAGACAAATCCAGTAAACTTTGCGCAAACGTTTCACCCTTGGTTCCAAAAGTCACGTTTCAATACCCGACTATAAAGTGTACAGCACATTTCAAACGCAGTTATATAGAACTCGATGATGAAATGGTTTCCGTTATCACTGATGTGGAAGGTGTGTTAATTCTTGTTAATGCTTAAGTTCAAAACTTCCATTTGACAAACTTCTCTGGTTACAAATTCACCCATAAACCTGTAGTTTAGAAATAATCTCTAATTCTAACAGATGATGAAACCGGAGGATATGTAAGCTACCAATGCGTACTTCCAATGAACGTACATGGATCAGGGTACACACAAATGCAGATGATAAATAACAGTAAAGCAGAAAAGATGGTAAATATCTGAATACTCAATTTTCTATGCATTCAACTATGTAGTAAGTCTTTACCAATATTTTCTAGTGTGTAAACTCTCATAAAATGCAAACCCTTTTTATTCTGTTATTATCATAGACTTTGAATAATATTAAAACGCTATTGTTTTCAGCCTGTACCACATGTGTTGGTGAATCAGTTGAGTTTTGATATTGAAACCTTCTCTCATCACATAGCTGATTGGCTTTGTCCACGATTTGGTAAAAGATACTGGCATTGCAGCGACTATGACATTGAAATCATCGACGTTTGCGCTTTGAGCGGAGATGTTATTTGTCTACTCATTATGAAAATAGAAGCCAGCGAGCTCAGTACTCAATCTCAGTGGTAAGTTCTTTCGGATATTAGAAATGGGTTTTGTATTTAGGTACTTTTTATTGATATCATTGATATGATCATAAACACGCTGTGTTATCTTTCATAGCTATCAGGAAAGAAAGCAATATGAAGTTGGATGTAAATTCACATGGAATATTGATTCAAACCAATACCGAATAACTAATGTACTACCGTTGATAGAGGTGAAGCAAAAGCTGCACAAACGTTACATATGGAATCCTACAAAATTGATGGCTCCTCAGATGCGTGAAAAAATTCAACAACCATACGCCCACACTGTTCGATTTTTACAAAATGTTATGGCGTTTGCAGGTATGTTTTAATTAGCTACATTAATTTAAATACCTAGGTGGTGTGTATAAAACGTGAAATATTTCAACATTGTTAAATTTTAATACAATATTCATTTATTGATAAATTATTAAACTTTCAGGTGAATCCATTACGAGGCTACATGACTTTGACAATCTTGTAGAATTGTTCATTACGCCATTACCTGACTCTCCAACGATGTAACAAACGTATTTATGCTCAGAACAAACGTTTCATGGAATATAAATTATTTAATAACGTAATTGATGTTGTCATTACTTCTGTTCCTCCTTATAGTTCTCAGATTTCATTAATTAAGGATTAGATTGAATATTATTCAACTTTATTATATGATGAATACTGAAGTGCGTAGACACAATTCGTGGTAACTAGTTACTAGTTACTATACAGTTAATTATTAGGATTTACCTAATTTCATATAAGAATAAATAAATTGAGACATTGCCATATTATTAGGTGATTGCTTAATTTTATTACATTTTAAACATTTAATTCCATAAAACAACTCGAATGGTCCGCATTGGTGATTTTCATGAGATTTCATAATTCCATACCTTCTATACAGTAGATATATATATGTAGTTTGAAAATTTTCTGACTAATGGCTTCATCGAACTAAGTTGATGAATCTTTTCTCAATATATACCTACTACCAAAAATGTACATAGTATTGTAATAATATTATACTTGTGAAAATAAGCCTTATGGTTTTCTAACATAAAAAAAATATCAAGCATATAAATTTACTTAATATATTATTATTATTATTATATTATGGCTTTGATGTGCAACTAGGTATAATTATGAGCCAATTTATTTTTATAGTATCATCAAGTAAGTTCATAATACTTATTATTTTTAAACTCTTATATTTACATAATAACATTTAGCAAAAATTGTTTTCTGTTTTTTTTTCTTTTTTTTCTTTTCTTTTCTTTATAATAAACTGCTAAGACGATATATTAATAGCTAAGAAATCCTCAAGAAAAGAAAAAATAAATAAGATACCTAATTAATGTATACGTAATACAAACAGAATTTAACAAAATTAACAAATTATGACCAGAATTTTTAGATGACGGCAGATATTTTAAAAACTAACTGCAAAATCACTGGCTCATGTTACCGATGGACGTGCGAATTTATTACATGTATATAATATTCTAAAAAGTACTTCAACTTCTTTTTTTTCTTCTTTTTTTATCGCGACTTTAATTCAACATTGCATAACTCTTATTGTCAATAAAGATATATCATATCCTTCGTCCATTGCTAACATGTATCGTAACATGTTTTTATTTGATCTTAACAATAATGGTAATAATATAACGATGCGATTTCTTATAATCGAGGTAAGACTAGAATGCAATTTTCAGTTTATGCAGGAATCTTGATAGGTCCACCCAAAGTAATTTCTGTTCCAACATTATCGAGCTTTAAACCTGCCAGCACCTCTTCCCAAGCATTCATACAATTTTGATAATGCAAAATCTGCTGGTCTGCCATAGATATCAGCATAGTTTTCAAATCCGATCTCTTCTCTTTGTTCCAACGTTCAAGATCACTGCGTAAATTTTCGTTCGCACATTCTACACGGTCTTGTAATATTTCAACTCTTTTTCCCAAACGGGGAATCGCCTGACCAACTCTTTCCAGTTTCTCATCGCGCGATTCACCCTTCCATAACGAACCACCCCATCCTGGTGAATGACTAGAACTGCTTCCTGGGCTGGTCAACTGAACAAAAATTTTATAAAATAATAATATAATATAAAAGACGCAGATAATAGCGATTACAAAAATCGTGGGACTTTGTATCGAGGCTGAGAATCTTTATAATCATTTTTCCTAAAGAGCAAGAGCACCTGATCTTTTTCCTGTCGTTTTTTAGCCAAGTCTTCAACGGTCAGTTCGTATTCAATCTGCATAGAATCACGCCGGGCCAAAGTATCTCTTACTGCGTCAATGTACGCAAGATATTCACGTGTTTCGTCCGGGAATGAGTCGAGTACAGTTTGATGAGCGATTGCATTATTTTCAATAGCTTTAGCAATTGATATCAATATCGAGTTTAGCTCTGGCTCTGATGTTGACCAAAGAGTAAATATCGGATGTAATTGATTCAACTCCATTAAATACTCTGTTAAATAATGTAAAATAATTATTTTTCTGTTAAGTTATATAGAATCGATTAAACAGAAAGCATATACATAATATATTAAGCTACGGCAAATATTCGTATTCTCATTTCCTCAGTTATAAAATTACGGAAAAATTACTCTACCTTGCCTTTCTTTATGAATTCTGTGGCTAATTTTATCTATTGTAGATAGTTTATCGGCTAATGCGATGCAATAATCTCGCACCTGTTCAAACTCAAGGTGCCTTTGCTTTATTGTATAAACAGTTGCCATATTTTGCAGAGAATCTGTCATCTTGACAAGAACGTTACTACGAGACTTACGATGCATTGAAAATTCCTGATGAAATGAAAAATAATATATGATTTCAATTATTTCATATTGAAAAAAATAATAATAATAATAAATTTACTCATTAAATTTCATAAATCTAATCACGCTTATACATACAGCTGGTTTTGCGGTGAGAAAAATAAAAAGACTTTTGTCAGAGCTCAATATAGGATGATTAACTACACGGTTTAAAAAACCATGCAACAATTTCATTCGAGCCATAATAAATTCCTTTGAATAACGATCCAGCTGTGCCAGCAGTGTGTGTTTACCTGGCATTGGCTGGAAATTAGAATATTGTATAAAATACGAATAAATGGAATACATTGAATATAAGATAAGATAATAATTCTCTCTTATTCCTTGTGGATGTTTATTTTATAATGAAAAATAAATTTTTCATCCTGAGGTAATTCGTCGGCAAAAAATTTTTTCCAAAGAAATTTCGTTAATTAATAAAAATAAATGAGATTATTTCAAATTGCTTACAGGAATAATGTGGCTAGGATATGTGTCTACAAGTTTTTGACGCAACCATATGAAATCATTGTAGCGACGACGAACCATGTATTCAGTTTCTTCAAATTCAGAACGCGATGTCTGAAAAATGTAAATAGTAATAAGTTTGTAAATTTCATTTCTGTACTTTTGTGGCATGAAAACGTGAAAATTAACCTAATGGAAATAATGTATTTACAAAGTAGATCCTCGGCATGGTGTAACATCCAATGAAGCAATCTTATCAATTATCACATTCAACACCTATTTTTTTTTTTTTTTTTGTTTTTTTGGATCATTGCATCGCACAGTGTATCATTATCAGTGTATTATTGATGAATAATTATACGCATACCCTTGTTGTAATCCGGAATGTAATAAAGGTTTCTAAAGTTTCAAGATGCTTTTGAGGATTATCAACTTTGACCTGTAGATCACGAGAATCAATAGGAAAATCTGATATTTCTTGTTCTGGTAAAGTGGAGAAACTGTCAATAGACGGAGATGCTACCTGGAAGTAAAGAACCGACTTCTATAACACGCGGGATTAAAGTTTGTGTGTGTAAAATTAGTTGGAAATATTTTTCTAGGTCAATTGTATTGTATTGTATTGTATTGTATTGTAGGTTATCCTCACGACAGATCCTTCGACCGAAGTACTGTAGTTCGAAAGAAAGTCCGTGTCTCGACTTTCTTGTTTAATTAAACCTCCAACAGCCATCGAACTGACTTGAAGAACAGCCGAATCTTCCATCGTTTTATCCTCTAATCTGTCAACTTCTGTTTCGGAAGAGGTCATCATATTTTTGACAAGTATCAAACAACGCTATACGCTACGAAGAGCTAGAAACGTCACGCTACTATCGTACTTCGCGTAAGATAAAAACGAATATCTTATCTAGTAAAGATAATTTCGTCGAATTATCTGAAAAAGATAACCGGATGTTGAGCGAAACAAACGACGTTCAAATAAACGGCGGGCTCAATTCTTGCGGCTTCGTACGTATCTTTCGTTTGCGGTTTTCAGTTTTAAAGAAGCAAAGCGGTGTTTTTCTTCTTCTTCTTCTTCTTCTTCTTCTTATTTTCGCCTGCATTCGTTGAACTACCTATTCGTGTTAAATAAAATAACAAATCTCGTGGATACGGTAGCTCTGGGATACACCATAATAATAAATACATAGATATATTGTCCGTACATTATAATAAATAATGAACTGGCAAAATGAAAATATTAATAACTATGGAGCTTCGCGGCTGATTGTCACGCCAAGCGAAGTACGTACTCTTACTTCGATTCGTTATCATCCGAAAAATCAACGTCCTAATCGTATTACAACAAATTATCGATTCAATAACAGTGAGTATTTCAGGTTTATTAAATTAAATCGCTATTCTTAATTTAAGAGTTTCATATCATTTTATTAATACAACAAAATCAGTGTGCCGGATACATCTGCACATGAACTGCATATACTGTAATCAGTAAAGGCGGTATAGTCTATATTTTTAACCCTAATCGTATAACCATATATATATTATCGAAATCGGGAAAACCGCGAAGACGAAAAAGAAATGAAAGAAAAGTGATAAAACTAGTAGTAAAGCTTCGCAGTAAATAGGGACTGCATATGTATAGGGAGCCTCGAGACACCTGTCACGGAAGCCGAGAATTACGAGTCAAACCCACAGCTACGCGGTTGGTGCTAGTGTTCCTCGCGTAAGAACATTAGTTCCAGGCGTATGAAAAGCAGTTCCCTAGCGATAGGCGTTAGGATTGAATTTAGTGATGTTTTAGAGGAAATTAAGAGCCGAGTGATAGGCGAAAAATGAATTCGGTCTTCTCGCTATGCGGTTGAGATTATTTTCAGAAAAATAAACCCATATGTTGTAAGTTAGATGATAAAACGATTGACGTTCAACGGGTAGTTCTACGGCGTGTGATGCCGTAGCCAAGGCGACCGCAGCAGCAGACAACTGACAATCCGCTGCTCGTCGTCAACAATATTCTAGCGTGCATATTCCAGTTCGTTTCCACGGTGATTCGTAGGTTCGGCCTCGAGGAATCCTGGACGGCGTCAAGACACCTGTCAGGAAAGCCGGCGGGCTAGCTACGACGAGTTTATTCGTCATTCATGAAAACAGGTGCGACCGATTGATTGTGTAGTTAAGATGGCTGCATAATTGCATGCTAGTTTCTTGTTTCTTTTAATTTCGAGCAATCTCGCTATTTCACATTTCGGCAATTCGACTTTCACACACACCGGTATACCGGCGATAGAAGTAGTGTAGTGACTTCCATAATCCCAACGATATCGTATAAATAACCAAGCAGTGATTCGAGTCGTTCCTTACAACACATTTTCACCTTTTTACAATCTCACATTGCCCGTTTATTCATTTCATTATGTACCTTACTGTCAATAAACAGCAACAATACTTCGTCACATACGATCTCTTCTATCATGACATGTATTATCCACACAAAGTCGTGCGATGCGTACCATAAAATGACAATGCGATTGGGTTGCGCTAATATCTTTTGCCTTATACACTAAAGCTAACAGTTTTGTCAATTTAATTTTACCTATGTCGACTTTACTTTTGTAGAAAACTCACTTAGATATTGAATAAATAAAATTTGTTTTATTTTTCGTGATATTTTTTTCTACTCATTTGCACCATACCCTAGTCGTAAGTCTTGCATTATCGTCCCCTTCGGTATAGCAAATTCTAAACATCACATGCATGAGTGGATATTTTCAATTTTCTATACCATGCTAAGCACTCCCCCCCCCCCCCCCCTTTGAGATCAAGCGCAATAATCAAATGGACCAAATTTTTAATTAAAATGGTCTTATCTATATTAGATCATTGGATTATCGAACAGGAAGTATTACGTCACAGAGGTGTATAAAGGTGGCAATTCATTAAATCCTACAAATGAATGATAATCTCTTTTAATAAGGATGGCATTACAACATCTGACAACAAGAAAAAAAATTACTATCGCTAAGTTGATGAAAACGTTAATAAAATTTTTATCTATAAATTACTCGTGGCGCTTGAAGCAAATGAACAATCGAAACAAATATATAGCTTAATTTTTCTACCCACAGCTAAGCTACACCTGGTTGTTACGCTTGGCTGCTGGTACCTGCCGTCCACCCTTCTGTTGTTACCCCATGTGATAACCAACAGTCATATACTGTACACTGCCTCACCTTATATGCATATAAACTAGAATACTAAGGCCCTCCAAGTATATCATCCAGTCATAAAATAGTGCAGAATTTTCCTTTTCGTAAATACATAATTCTACACTTATAACATATCAATAGTGTTCAGGGATTCATTTGTTCTGTTATTCGAATTGATTTCCATCACTTAAATCAAAATATCACATTTCATAAATAGTATCATTCAATTATATCAGTGAGATGTAACGATTCATCGAATTTTCTGAAAGTAAGCTGTGAGTAGTCTACCTTATCCTTCTTCCATAATTCTTAGTTTCTTATATGAATAAGATACACACCCTATTGAATGGCCACATCCCATTAAATGAATAGCAAAAATGGTGTATATTGGACATGTCACTTCGTATTATATACGAGAATGAGGGGAAAATCATGTGTGATGCACGCCACCTCACTGTGGGAAAGAAACATAATAGTACTTTCACGCATCTTTGTCGCTTCCATTGATAGAGTGAGGATATTTGATATGACCTAAGCCTACATTATCGGTTTTATCGTGATATTTTTTGGCTAAAATTAAGTGAACCATATGTATTTCCGTCTTATTTTGATGTTATAACACCTGATGTATTTAGTCACTTAATTGTTCAACTAATTTTCAATCTATTTTAAACAGCTCACTATCATTGCTCTTCTTCTCTGCAGTGCGATAACTCATTATCTGGTCTTAATCACAACTAATAATCAATACTATCAATATATTCTGACAAACCGAGATAGAATTCCTCTTCAGATAAAACAGTATTGTTTTGATGAAACCTGAGTCACCCGTAGTAGCCTCCGGACATGGTTGTCTAAGCCACTCAGTGGTTCTCAATGTCTCCTATCTAATAACTTGCCAACTATTTTTTGAACAAACTTCCAACCTGGTGTTTCATAAACCTTGATTGATTGGAAAAGGCGATGCTAAAATGTAATTCAAATTTATATCAATTCATAATTTTGCTAAACCTTGTTGCAACACATGGTTTGCAAATCAAATCCGGAGTACCAAACGGTTACTTCATTTATTGAGAACTACTGCCCTTCACCATTCAAATGTTCACTGAAGGAAATTGCAGATTGAATTACCTAATTATCCCAGCTATGTTATGTTATCGAAGACTCTTCTCTGAGCTTCTCACAATATCAAAATATTATGTTTTCTTTTAGCATGGAACTGGAGGGTTTGATATAAAATGGATGAAATGACGTTCCACGTAAATACATACAAACAGTAGTAGCAAGCTTGGATTTAAGTGTAAAGAGACTTATCGAATATTACTAAATGATTCATAGTTGCATATTCGCGATTTATGATGTCAGTTGATTTTGATTAAAAAATAATAATAAAACAAATGATCCGCTCCTTTTCTGCTACAGAGTTCTAACGCAGTCCTGAGCGTTACTATCTGATTCTAATAAAGGTGTTAGTTGTTACCAGGGCAACACCCTTATACCAAAACTTTCTTGAACTTTTCTGTATGAAAATCTTTTATTTCAAATAGTGCCAAAAATTTCTTAATTCCCTAAATATTGTTGAATATCTGATTCCCTCATAGCACATCATGAAAAACTTAGGTATCTATTATGATTCATATATATTTGCAAAGGAAAACCTATTTCGCCACACATGCAAGGATTTAAAATTAGAATATTTTCCATATAGCTAAACTTGATTGAAAACTCTCTGAGTGAACCTGTGCGGATGGCTATTGTTAGATACTAGGGTGTGCATTTATTGTATGTACCCCTTGTACCAATTTTATCTTCTAATTAAATGGAATACTATCAATAGCACATATACCAGGTGCCTCATCTATGATCTGGATAGTAAGTTTCAGTACTTATTGCAGGTCATAAGTCTCCCCTTTTGGGGGCTGGGGGCAGGGATAATTCCCTCTAATTGCTCATACAATATAACCTGCTCTACCTACCTACCTACCTACCTATCTACCTTTCTCCTTCCAATTTCCTCCCTACTCACGCGTGTGCTTCATTTATCCCCCCCCCCCCCCCCCCCCCTACACGTGTTTGGTATCTGTCACTCAGAGAGATACACGAAATCAACATTATTAAACTGCATCGAGTATAATGTGATATAGCTGTTACACGATTTGTGCTACTTGGCTTCCCTTTGATCTATGCTTCACTCGCAGCACTACTAGTATGCACCTGTGGAAAGATTATTTCAGTGTAGGCAGTTTAGTTCTGAATCAGTTCTCAGGAATTATTATAAATTCGTTAAGTTATGGCCTAGGTATTTATTCAGATTCCTATGAAATTAATATTCTTATGATCACACAGTGAATATAATTGATAATCTATAATCGAAACATCAACGAGATTCGAATTTACAAATACTTATCTAATATATTAAATATTACCATGCTTAGAACATCACTATTGAATTAATATACCAAAGGTACAACAATTACAACATGTACAATTGATTAAACTATGTTTATACAGTATGCCACAGTATTATGCAATGTGATTACAAAGTCTATGTTATTATCAACATAAAGAGTTATGTGTTAATAATAAAATAGTACTATATTTGCATGTAATTCAGGATTGCTAATGATTTTCCAAAAGTAGATTAACTAATAAGATTCGAATTGGAATATTGCTATTCATATTTAACAGATATGAAATATCTGGTGCTACCTTTTTTGAAACCTTCTCCCTCCTCTCTCTCTCTTCTCTCAATGCCCGAGAAGACGTTATTGATATTCAGTTGAGTGGTGCTTACTCCGTGTGCGTGCTTGTGTCGCAGATACATCCCTTCAGAAGCGAGGATCCGGAGGTGGTGATTCGGTGGCTACGGAGAGAGTAGAGGGTGTGATCACCATGACTACGACAGGAGCCCAGTATGCTCTCGCTACGTCGGCTGGGACAGGTGGTGGCGGGGGCGGCTCAAGCGGGGTGGGAGTAGACTCTAAGTCTGGCGTAGTCGTTGTAACCACCTCAAGCTCCAGTAGTGGGAACGGAGCTCAGACTCAGTCCACTAGGGGTCAGCAACTCATCACCGTGGTCACTAGTCCAGATCCTTCCAGCCCTAACAGCCTCCAAGTGCAACCCATTCAGGTTGGTCATACCATTCAAAGTTATTATCAACTAACACAACAGTGGGGAAAGATTCGTGTGCAGCAATTGATCTTTGGAATTATTCCAATCATTTGATACTTGTGGTGATATTTTCAATATTTGACAAAAATTCAAACGATCTGGAGAAACTTTATTTATATTATTTTGACCATTCTTCGATTTCATATTTAATTTACACATTATCAGATTCTGCTACAGTGTATAGATAGCAAATCCACATCCATCCTTTATAGTGTAACTATGATCACTGTCTCATTCTATCGGTATTGTTCAACATTTTTTCATTTATAGGTAGAAATTTATTTCGTCTCGAAGGATCTTTGAGCGAATTATCTTTTTCATTCGATATAAAAAAAAAAAATTTTAGTGCTTCATTGAGTACAGTGAGGTATTAGTTGAGAGGTTTAGTACTTGCGTAGTACACATTGAAGAATTGATATTCAGTTATTTGTGCTAACGTTAAAGGATATGGTTGGACAATATCCTTGCATCGCGAATAAGAGATAACATAGTGTTGCGGGCAAATAAAAATTGTGATATCAATACATGATCAATATTAGTTATGGATATCGTATCTTTCAGGCTTTGGGGCTGTTGTGTGGCCAGTCTGATAACAGACACGAGCCATCTGCTCCTATGCTTTGATAAATGCAAGTTATTCAAATATTTATCTAATATCTCATAAAATATATTGAGGTTGAATATTCTCTAGCAAACTATGGATCCGATTATTAACAGACGACTGAATACAATCATAAATGAGATTGAATTTTAAATAATCTAACTTGTATGATTGCATGATGGAAGTCGTCAGTCACAGTTACGCAATTATTAAATGGGCATACTAAATTCCATATATGATAAAAAAATAAAAATAAAAAAAATAAGTGGTCACAAGAGCATGCATACTATGAATAATGATTTAGTTGTTGGTTCAGGATCCGCTTGAAACAGCTGCAGATTCCTCCAACGGTTCATCAGGCACTTCAGCCCATGTCACTGCGCAAGTTGTAGTAAATACTACGCACTCTGGTCAGCACCTCGTTGATACAGACGCAGCTTCTTCTGCAGCTGGGACAATTGTTAGTGGATCACCACACTATATAACTGTTACAGGTACGGCGATTACGCTTTTTTTTTAACATGTGAATTATCCCATACTGTAAAATTTCATAGGATCCCATAAAAGGCTGATGCCTTTAATCGCACAAAACTGTTATTGCAATTGCTGTTATCTATTTGAAACTAAGTATCACTCTGTGGGATTGAATAATGCCAAAGTAATGGACATTTTCTACAATCTCAAACCCTTCATCCATTTAATTGATTGGGTTTTACACCTATATCATTAACTAGATAAACGTAGGTAGTTGAATGCTAAACAATTAAGGTAAGCATACACTGCTGATTTTAACCACGATAGTATTTGAGTAGAAAATTTGGCAATTTCCATGCTGCTCACAATATGCACGTCTCTTCTTCTCTACCGATCACTAGGCACCGGTGACTCACCATCCTACGCGTCCCTTACAACGGCTGTAGGTGAGGGCTTAGGCCAAACTGCATGCACTACCTACCGTTTTTTCATATGTTTTACATATTGTTAAAAACGTATGCTGATGCGTCACATATTCATAAATGATGAATATTCTTTTGAAAAAAAGAATAAACGTCGATGATAAAATCATTTTATTCTTAATCATATAATGTTGAAAGATTTCTAAGCTTCATTTTTTACTTATACTTAGCTAATACCTTTCATTTTACCATTTGTCAAATGATCATCAAAGTCAGATTGTTAACGCAGCCTCCGGTGGTTTGTTACAGTGTCAGGAGACGCAGAGGCAGTGGGTTCCGAGTCTGTATCACACCCGACGTATGTCCAGTATGTCGAGGGGGATACTTCAACGTATATACCGACCAACGGACAGATGTTAGTGTACTCTTATCTAGAATATTTAGTCTCTTGCTATAGATCTGCTAGAAATTCAACAGCTGTTCAAATGAATTACACTCAATTAGTCTGATAATTCTTACATTCAAGTTCTCACTCATTTCATTAAAATACTTAGATATTTCTGATCAATATTGACCTGTTTATTAAGATATTTCACCATTTCGTTACAGGACATATCCGGTATATGCTGTCGGTGAGGCAGGAGCCATGTACACTCCTGCTTCCAGTCAGTATTATACACCTGCATCGACACCAGTTACTTACACTCAGGTAAATGAATAATATTTTAATATATAGATGAATTATATATTCACAAAGAATACGCTCGGTTCTGATTCCTGATTTTAGTTTCTATTAAAATGAGGTAACTGTGCTTTCACAGGTCACAGGACAAGGGTCCAGTGCCACAACTGGTCAACTTTTATCTCAGGGTAATGGAACTTATCTGATTCAACAGAGTGTTGTGGACGGAGATCCTACAACGCATGCACTTATATCCGCTGCTGCAGCTCGAGCTAGTCCTCAAACCGAAAATGCTGTATGTTATTAGATATTTGGTCATTTTTAGAACGTTTAATTGAACTATGCTTCTACTTATAATTCTTTTTTTTTTCTTATAGAAGAAAAATGAACAAGTATAATGATATAATATTGACAAAGTAAAATGGTGCATGTTGAATTATGCTTGATGAACATTTTGAGGGAATAAGTAATGATAACGATAAAAGTAATTGCACATTAATAGGTAAAATTAGAATCTATGTAGAATTATTGATGTAACATATGAAAATTGCGTTTCTTTGGTAAATATTTTAACAAATTTGAAAATAATTTATATTTCATGCAGCAGGAGATCTGCTCTCAGGTATTTGCGATATTCTAAATTCACATTTTCAGATATACAGATATTTTAATATTTACATATTAAATATTTTGCTACTTTGCTTGTTTTGTAGGATTTTCTCTTAATATTATTCACCATGATTCTTTACTGAAGCTTTCAAATGAAAGTATGAGCAATAATTCGAATCATCATCTCTTGGAATTTATAAAAGCATTTATCAGATCGAAATATCAAATTTAGATGCTTATAAAATTTTATAATTTTTTTTCGGACAATCAAAAGACACCTATCATTGTTTGTGAAATAATGTGAGAGTAAATCTTGAGAGTAATAATAAACTATTGATAGACCGCCTGTCCTACGCATAAGCATCTATTATGTTTATTTCTGCGTATGCATATTTAATAAATTTTTGTAAGTACTAACATCGGGGAATAACAAGGAATTGGGATGATGGGCTGTTTGATAGGAGGCAGTGGTTAGCGGGGGTGGCGGGACATACCTGATCAGCGGAAATGCAGGTGGCACGGCAGTCAGCGTGGAAGAGGCTGCTGCTGCTGCGGCAAACATCACGCATGCCACTAGAGTCTCCCAGGCCACCGTAAGCCATATCGACTCGCCATTTGTTAGCTACTTTCTTATACTACTAAATGTTGTGTGTCTGCATGTTTGTTATGCCTTTTTGCTATAGCAATGGTCTCTTCTTTTCTTTTTTTTTTACCAACTAATATACTCCATGAATAAGTATACAACTAATCTTATCTAGCTATCAGCTATAGTCTGATATGGTCTTTTAACATCGCGTTGTGTCAATGTCATTGTTGCCATTGTACAAAATCTTCCATATTAAATAAAGTTGACTAATCTGCGATATAAGTTGACTATACACTTCGACAATTGAATTCGAGCGTATTTTGATTCATAAAAGTAAACTAAAAACGTCTAATTGCTGCAAAATCTTTATTGATTAAAACAGGAGCACAAACGTTGCTGCATTTGCACTGCTTTGCGATATACATACTAACAGAGGAGATGACTAATGAAATTTGTGTAAAAATCCTAAACCATGAAATATATCGCATTAAAAAGAATAAATTATGCAGGTACAATGGCTATTGGAAAATTATGAGACGGCAGACGGGGTGTCTCTTCCGAGGTCAACACTTTATAATCACTATTTGCGCCATTGTTCCGACAATAAATTGGATCCTGTTAACGCAGCAAGTTTTGGGAAATTAATTCGATCTGTATTTCTCGGCCTAAGAACTAGACGATTGGGTACTCGGTAAGGAAATTTTAAGGATTGCTCGTTGTGTGTAAAAATAATTGTGAAATATGGTCTGGAGTGGAATAATGTGAAGTAACGTACTGTTATTTACAGGGGTAACTCCAAATATCATTATTATGGAATTCGTGTTAAGCCAAGTTCACCATTGATAATGTTGAACGAAGACGGAACGTCTCGTCAACAGCAATCATCGAATGCTCAAGCAAAGCGTTTTAAATTTGTTAATCAAAAACAAGAATCTGCATACGACGGCAATACTCACGCTAACACAAACATTTCCTCAAACAATTCGCCGCCCCAGTATCACCAGTATCTAGGAGAGGCCAGCGGTGCTATCCCCGAATTTCCTGAAATTGATGTTGGCCATGGATCGACTTTACCCGACGATTGTACGCTAGAAGATATCGATACATTCCGCAGTATATATAGAGAGCATTGCGAGGCCTTCTTAGATGCAGTTGTAACTTTTGAATTTGCAACGGTAGAAAGTCTGTGGCGAGAATTTTGGCGTAGTCAAGATAATAACAATGGCGATGAATGCGAGGAAGAAAAGTACCTGTCCAAGTGAGTTGAAATTAAGAGATTCGATAAACTATTTTATCTTTACACTATGTACGTGCCTGTAGTCTGGTTTAACTTTACCTCCGCACTATCGTGAACTCAAAAATCATTAATCATGTGTATTTATTTTCTAGGACTAAACTCTATCAAATGTGTAAGTGCTCAGCAGTTCAGGATTTCATTAGGAGGGTTGACTATACTTTTTACCAAAATCTCGTCGAAGTACTTATGCCTGATGTTCTGCGACCTATTCCCAGTGAGTGATAAAAATTTTGATTAATCATTTTTGCACATTAGATTCGTGACGTCAATATGAAATGAAGTAATAATGATATCATTCTGATGAAAATTTTCATTTTATACCGTGGAATGTATTCGAAAATGAGCCAATATTATTGAAACGAAATTTTTTCTCACAGGTTCCCTGACTCAATCGATAAGAAATTTTGCTAAAGGTCTTGAATCCTGGTTGACATCGGCTATGAATGATTGTCCAGAAGAAATGATGCAGATCAAGGTGTGTGTTGTATAAAAAATGCACACTCTACCATTCAGAGATTTTGAATATCATAAAATGATGAGAAATTGAATATCATCACATTCCTAATTGTCTCTTTAACATTTCAGCTCACAGCAGTGTCTGCGTTCGCACAAACTCTGCGACGGTATACATCGTTGAATCATTTAGCTCAGGCTGCGCGTGCCGTACTTCAAAACTCTAGTCAAATTAATCAAATGCTAGCCGACTTAAATCGTGTTGATTTTCACAACGTTCAGGAACAGGTGGGTGAAAAATCGCTCACTATGATTTCTAAATATGATAAAACTGCGCTTAAACAATTCAATAGCGCTATATTTATCCTATATTTCAGGCCTCCTGGGTTTGTCAGTGCGATTACGCCGTCGTACAACGATTGGAAGCTGACTTCAAAGTTACGCTACAGCAACAAAACTCATTAGAGCAATGGGCGGTCTGGTTGAAAGGCGTTGTTACACAAGTACTTAAACCTTACGAAGGAAAGCCCACCTTTGCTAAAGCCGCTCGTCAATTTCTACTGAAATGGTCTTTCTACAGGTAATTGATTATCCCTTTCAATCTCAGGCAATTTCGTATTTTCGTATTTTCTAACATTATCTCAATAATTGTGATCTTATATCGCTTTGTTACAGCTCAATGGTTATTAGGGATCTCACACTAAGAAGTGCTGCTAGTTTTGGTTCGTTCCATCTGATTCGGCTCCTTTATGACGAATATATGTTTTATTTGATCGAACATCAAGTGGCAATTGCCACCGGTACAACGCCTATCGCAGTAATGGGTGACGTAAGTTATACAACGATTATGAATTACTATGCTTTACCTTATTCACACGTTTGATATATTTTAGAAATAATCTATCTTACATGTTACAGAAAAGCCAAAGCTGTTCGTTAATCAATGCATTTGGAGCAACATCGAACGGAGGTAATTTTGTGTCATATGATTCTTTATCAGAACTGATCTACTTTATACATGCTAATTGAGAATACATATAATAAATTAGGTGTCCCTATTACGTATGTAGACGTGGATATGGCAACGCTCCAGGTCAAACAGGTACATACCATCCACATACATGCATATGGTAGATGTTTATTCATGTGCAGTGTTTTGTAGATTTGATGTAATGTGGTCCTGTACTGAGATTCAAATATAGTGTACATTGTTTTTCTTACAGTAGAACATTATATTTCTTTAAAAATTTATCATTTTTCATCAATTATCGTTTAACAATGAAAAGGGTTGCGATATCCGAAGGCCAACTATTTGGCAATTGCATTAGCAAATTGAATAGAATGTTTAGATTTTTATTTTATTACATACTTAGCAGTTGAATTTCTTTTTTTTACTTTGATATATGTATTTTCTCTTATTAAATGCTTAATGATTCCGATAATAAATTTCTGAATATTGTTTCAGATACATCGAGCACCAGCCAATCAAAGCGTATAAAGCTAAGCTAACTGCTGCGTATCTTTGCCTGTTGAAAATGTGAGTAATGATTATCAATATGAAAATGATGTATTGAGAGATATAGGTAAATTAATCTTAATGCATGCAGGCCTACTACTAATCTATACTAGTCGATTAAATTATTATTTTATTTAATATTATTACATAATATCGTCATTTATTGTAATAATAATAATAATAATAATACGGTATTAAATTGTAAACCGTATATGCGATACGACTACTATTCAAGTTGCATATACATACTTTATGTAATACTACGTATTGCATAGCAAAGCCTTTTCATAGAAAATGTAACATCAATTATAAGATATTATCAAGAAAGTACTAAGTTAATTAATTAAATAGCAACTCGTTTAGAAGCGACGTTTCTTTTATGATCAATTTTATAATAATAAAAGAATGATCTATTTGCAATATATAGATTTCAGACATCATACATATTCGATTTTTAATATGAAATTATTTATACAAAATGTATAAACTACTTAATACAACAGACATCCATGATTAAAAATCATTCAATCGCGGTATACAATATGCCTTTAATTCTCTGGGATATTTTTATGACAAGCTTGACGCTTCGTATATGTATAACTGTACCAACTATCCCAGCATGTATTGAATGTCAGCCGATATAACAATTGATTAAGGCACTTTTCTATTAAAAATTTTCCATTTTTTTCTTTATTAAATGGGGCAGAAATTAACTCTACAATTTTTTCTTTTCTTTTAATTTGTCTATCTAATTAACGCTCACAATATTTACATCAGATTAATAATGTCAAACATAATATAACTGCTAACGGATTTTCTAATTATCAAATAAGCTTCGTAACAGCATCAATTCAATGATTCTATACATATTGCTATTAACTTGTTAATTACGACTCAAAATTTAGGTATATTGTCTATGAAACGCATAAAACAAATAATTTAATTATGCAAACGTGAATTAATTCGCTGATAGGCTTAAAGACCCGATATATTTAAGAATAAATGTGCATCTATAACTTATTGTCTTGGGCACATTGCATTAGATGTCTACTATTTTTTTTTTGTTTCTTTTTTTATTATTATTATTTTTCTCTTTTTATAACACTAATTTAATATTGTATCTTAATTATTTGGAAGTGATTGAACTACTCCAATGTCCATTTGTGAATAAACACAGTGGTCGAGTGTCCTCATTCAATGTCTCAGTCTATGACATTGAATTTTTTTAATATTCGACACTTGATTATCAATTCTGCATTATATTTTTATTCAAATGAAGGTATTACCACATTTAATGTATATTCAGTTAATTCAAATTGCCTTATCTGCATTTTTGGTACACTACGTATGGAACTGCAATAGCATTGAAAATTCTAATGTATTCTGTTGTATCAATTCCAATTCATGCCCGGATAGTAAATAATCGAAAATTAATTACTTTTCGACTAGGAAAGTACGTTGAACGTTCTGTCTAACTTTATATTATAATTTATTAGAGTAGCTTGGATAATTCGGATTTGCCTAGGATTTGACCGTTCCAAAGAGAATGAATCTCAGAACTGTGTATTGAAAATGTTTTAACCGATTAAGCTACGACGGTAAATTGATCTCAATATTATAATCAGCTGCTTACTTACGTTACTAGTCACTTTGGAATAGCTAGTTAGGCAATAATTGATCCTTGTAAAAGGAATTGAAAAATAGTATAAACTACCTACGGTATTTCATAGATAAATTATTTTCTCTGGAGATTTGTACTTATCAATGCATTTAATGTATTATTTATTTATATAGACAAAAATAATGAAATCTATACGTATTAAACTGGGCCAAAAATTGCAGATTTGAGCTTTTGCTTGAATAGAAAAAGATTTTCAATTCGATTAATGAAAACTGTCGATAATCAATTCCATTCACTCAACATTGTTGAATTAAGGAAACTAATCGACGTACGGATAAATTATCATCTGGGATAAATATAACTTACCTCTATTTATTATCCGGTATGTAATATGTATCTTAGCATTAATATTATGTGAGCTGTACTTTACTGTAGTAAATTAATACTGCATTTTTTATTTTAATATTATGTACTGCAATTTGTGGCAACTGCAATGCGTAGAATATAAACTTGTATGAAATATATTTAATAATCAACTGGAATACAAGTTCAAGAAAAGTTTTTTTTTGCAATAATGTCAATCAATGATTTATTAGCTTTATAAAAATTGAGTTCTCTATGTAAAAGATAGATTATTTGATTCATGATTAATTTGAAAGAAAAAAAAAAAAAAAGAAAAAAATTCTTTGTTTGAAAGTTAATGTCTATGTAAGGTTTGTCCTCTAAAGGACATACCTAAGAAAATATTTATATTCGTCATATACATATACTAGTTAAATGAAGACACTGGCACATGGTAATGCATAGTTTTCTATAAACCTCGACACTGAATGTTCCTCTGTATGCAGTAAATTTTAAGATGAAAATGAAATGATGGAATTAATTTTTTATTAAGTCCAAAGTCAATACTTAACGCTTTATTAAATTGTCTTAATACAGGGTGTTGAAACACAAAAACTATGTAATTGTCAACGAAAAAGGATGTATAGTTAAAAAAAAAAAATTAAAAGTTGTACTATCTGTAATGGAGTTGAAAAGTCGTCGATGTTAAATACCCTGTAAACGTAAAGTATGAAGTTAGATAAGTTTGTATATTACAATTACCGATATCCTGCTTGAAGAAGAAGAAAAAGAAAAAGAAAAAAAAGAAAAAAAAACAAAAACCAATTGCATTTTGCACAATTAAATGCGTGAATAATTCTGTAAATTATACAAAGGCATTACGTTACGTACTAGTCAGAATCTGTAGACGTAAGTTGAAAAACAGGGAATGAATATTGCATAGCGCGTATTCTTATGTAATGCGTAATGTTAGAAATTAATTAATGTGCACTGAAAAAAAAAAAAAAAAATATTTCTATAACTATATTGAATTGAATGAGCTTATACGTGTAAAAACTATCGATACCTAAATGTACCTACTAATTCAAGAATTGGTAACAAGAAGTGGTTGTTTTATGGTATAGTTTCTTTAAAACAACTCTAAAGCAACATAATGTAAAAGAAAACAAGAAAAAAAAAACAGATAGTGGATAGAGTGCTGAATATTTTTTAAGGCAAAAAAGAAATAAAAAATTATTCATAGAATATATTTAATAGTATATTGTTGCCGTCGATGCATGCTCTAACTACTAGGATTGTAGGATGTTTTTTCGAAATTAAGAATTAGTATTAGATTACACATTGTTTTATGATTAACAAAAAAAAAAAAAAAGGGTGACCTAATATAGAACTATATATTATAAAATAAAACTAATGAGCGGATGTATCCAAGAGGCGAATTTTCATCGTCCAAGTAATTTTAAGACTGCTGTAAAGTTATGCGTCCCAAGTGTAATGCGATACGATACAAATACAATAAATAACTGAATTAAGAAGAAAAATAAATAAAATAGAATAGATTAAAAATCGACATTTTATAAAATGATACAAGCCAAATTTTTTCATCTAACAAATTATATCTCTGCTACCTGAGGTAAATGAATATATATATTTTTTTTTTTTATATCATTTCTTTTCGTTTCGTTCAAATAAAAGCGTACTACAGTCTGCGTAAGTTATGATTTTTTATTTCCAGTAAATATAACGAAACTATTATTATATACTATTAATATAATAATAATTTGTGAGATGAAAATTTGGGCCTTAGAATTTCACTGATATATCCAGCACTCTATCGTTCATATTCAATAATAATATACAAAATAATCCGAGTTTTTATATTTTTCATAAATATGTCAAGCTGCACGAGGGAAAAAAAGTAAAGAAGAAAAAAAGTAGCTTATTTCGATAAAAGAAAGAAAGAAAAAAAAATGAGAAGAAAAATAATGACTTGAAAATCAAATTAACCAACAGTTTCCTATGTTGTGGTATAAAACGGCCTTAAATATTCCCAAAATGTATAAATAAAAAAAAAATAATAATAATAATAATGATAATGATAAATTAATGAATAAAATAGAAAAAAAATAACAAATAACAAATGAAAAAGGAAAAAAAAAATAAAAATTCACTGTCCTAATAAAAATGGACGCGAGAAGGTCCATTTGAAAAAAAAATAAGAAAAAAAAAAAAAATTATAATTGCTTTCTTTACGACGTATAGAAGATATTTTGATACCTCCCAATTTGCACAAACTAAAAATGCATTCATAAACTGCTTAAATAAGATTATATATTTAAGAAATATAGCTCAAGATAACAAGTTATACAAATATTATATGAAATGTGAAAAAAAAAAAAAACTTAATGATCATATAAGGTGTGCGAATCGCGAACATTGAATTACATAATAAATACATGTTAAAAGTCAATCGTTTCGATGTCTTATATTCATTTTAATAATTATGTAAACACCAGATCCTCCAAATCCGAAATATGTATATTAGGGTGATCCTTAAGGTGATTTCCTACCCAATTCGATCAGTCCTAAAAACATTGGGCTGAACGGTGCTATTAAACGAAATGTCTCCGACCGGGCACCAAAAACGGGAAAAACAGCTCTGTAGCGCAATTCTATTGGCGATTTCGAGAATGTAGGTTCCAAAATATGTTTGTTTTACGTAAAAATAGAGAAATGGCGTAAGGAATAAACTTTGAAGTTTTAAACTCCGTTTTCCTATTTATATAGGTGATTTCGGACTCGTTGTATACCTTTTTCTCTTAGTTTTCTTAATTTCATAATAATAAATGAATAAATAGGTAAATAAATGAACACATAAGTAGCGATGGATAAATGAATTGTTTATTTATATTTTAAGTTAAACTTTAATTCCAGTTTCTTTATTTTGTTGTATCAACGTCTTTCCAAGAGTTGAAAAACAAAAAAATTGAACTTTATTTTATTACATAAGTATTTAGGACTGGAGATCAACTTCTAAAGCCTCCGCAATGGCAGCAATCAAGTCAACAGCATCTATGTCACTAACACCACATTTATCAAGAACTGCAACGACTTTCTCAGTCATTAAATTCTCATCTCCTCCTCGTGACTTTTTACTCGCCGAAGGACCAGCTTCATCTTCTTCGCTCCTTATATCAACCGACGAATTTGAGTATGAACAGACAGTTTTTTGACTTGAAGTTTGTTCAGCTTCTTCACTGGATGTCGGTTCCACAAATTCATCTAATAAGAAAAAAAAGAAAGAACACAGAAATATGATTCCCATTGTCTTTGGAGTTGCATCTCTTTTTCTTTTTGTTTTTTTTTTTGTTTTTCTCGTTCTCTTTCAATCTCTTCATAATTACCTAATCTAAGATCGGTAATGTATCCAACGCGACCATCTAATCTTTGATTTTCAAGAAACTGCATTCTTTGAGGATCAACAAGTTTAGATACATTTCCGTGAGCAACGTCGAAAAGGTTTTTCAGCGAGTGAAGAAAACGTTGTTCTTTATCGATATTCGAAGTTCTTTTCCTGTTCTTATTCAGACTCATCCACTCTTTACGTAAAGCTTCCACTTTCTCAATGCAACGGCTTATTTTTTGGGTTGGTAAACGGGCTTTGTCCCAAAAAATTTTTACATGATTTGCTACCAATGTTGAACTTTCACGTAATGTTAATTTCAACTTTCGAGTGTTGTAAAAAAGAACTTTCAACACCTGCAGTCTAGATGGTAATTTATTCCCACAGATCTCAGCCTCAAGATTACCGATCATGTATACATTAGTACGAAGATTTGGTGGAGAATACGTCATATTGTTTACATCTATCAAATTATATGTTGCATGCGCTTATGTTTTTCCGTCGCCACTGGCGATTGTTAATTCCATAAGGAAAAAAAAAAAACAAAATTATGACAAAATTTTTTTCGTTCATACAATTACAAACAAACGATATGCGATGATCTAGATGTGGAAAAAAAAAGAAAGTCAGCGCAAAAGAAACGTCAGCTTGTTAATTTTTTATGTAAACATTTCAGTATTTACCAAATATTTGCAAAGCTTCTAGATCAAAGCCTGCGGGAATAGAGAAAAATATTCTAATTTTCAAAATCTTTGAAAGTATATTCATGAAGCAAATAGACATTTTTTGTCTGATCGAAAATTCATTTTTAAAAAAAAAATTTTTTTTTTTTTATCTCAAATTTAATTGCGCCATTCCAAAATGTAAGAGATTAACACAATGTAGTATAGCATAACCTGACATATGCCACTATCATAACATAACATAACATAACCTCACTTTATTTGACATTACAGATGGCGCCGCTTAGCTGTATCGACGTTTAGAAAATGCATCACCACCATCATTTGCATTTGTCATTCCTAATCTCTTTCGCGATCTAATATTAGTTTACGGCTTAAGGAGTGAGAGAGAGAGAGAAAATAAAAGAAAAAACAAACAAACAAACATAGTGTATATTTATGAAAAATAAATTGTGTTCATTAGTATTATTCACCTTTATGATAATACCGTTGGTTCAAGGTTAGTATACGTATTTACATACCTATGTGTATATTTTTCATCCACACACTGTCCAACCTTTAAATTACCATTAAACCTAAAAAAAATAATATCAGTTACTAAATAACTACCCGCTAAGGTTCGTTGCCCTAAAAATCATTGACTTTGGGGCGTAAAAATATCGTCAATAATCACTGAACCCTATCCTCTAACATTAAATACAAATTTCGTGAAAATACGTCAGAGGTCAGATATAGGTTATGTGAACTACGCGCAATATGGGCCATTCAATTGACGGAATGATAATTGTTGGATAGAAAGCTACAGTAAATAATACATATTATTTCTCGGTACGATATATATTGCGCTTATATTTCTGACCTCAATCAAAGACCGCTCAAAAATTTAATTATCAGAAATTCAAATCTTGACGAGGCAGGTGTTACGTGTCCATAGCCATATCGAAGTTAAATCATTTTCAATTACTTTGAGGAAGTCCTAGTACGAAATTGAATTTCTTGATTATATGACGGCGAGCGTCATGATACGTCCATGATAACGTCAATCAATGTTTTATTCTATTTAACAGTTTGAAAATGACTTCGCAACGAGATGAAACCAAGGAACCTCTCATGGGGGATATAGGGAGAAAAGACGAACCCTTGCCAAACTTGGAAGACAGACATTTCAGTATTGTCAATGAAAAAGGAGACCATAATTCAAACGCTGGTAATACGAACCCACTGGCAGCGACCAAACTCCTAATTGCGGAGGAATCTGGCGGTCGATCTACCTCTAATGATAAAACAATCTCACAATCTATACCCGGAATTGTTGTCGATGAAAACGTGGATAAAATTGATCAAGATAATGTTAATAAACGAAAACGCACCGAATCGCCCGACAGTGAAATTGTTGTTATCGACGATAACGGCGAACATGGTACGTGTGATCCATTTTTGACCTACATCCCAATATCGGAACTCTTTGATCAACGATTCACATGATTTCATGTTATGTTTGTAGTAAATGTTCAATTCTACACCATGTCCTATTTTATATTTACTCGGGGGATGAAATCCTCCGTAGAACCGTCCTCAGAGTGGAATACATCGTAGATAATAAATTATCACAGAATTTATACTCTAGAGAATTTTCATTCGCGACTAATCGCTACCCTTAATATCCACTCGAGACTACATCGCCATTCGATGTCGTTGTTAGCAGCTGTATAATCTATTAAGTTATTTCACACACCTAAATCCCAACTGCTTTTTTAGGGCTTCATAGACACACATAACTCGCGGCTAATTTAATAATGAAATCAATGCTGAGCCAAAGACGATATTCCTACCTTATAGATACCGTATATTATAGCGTGTAGTGCAAATCATCTAGCCATGCCTTCTTATTATAGAAAAATACGTAAATTAAAAAAATTCCAAGGTGTGCTATTGCCCGTTTTTAATATAATTACCGAGAGTGATTTCCCAGTGTTTCCTAAGCTCCAGTCTCTCCCATTTATTATTCGTTGCTCAAACCTTCTACATCCATCGGCTTTATTGATTGCAGAAAGCATCGGGTCAGGGCTAGAATCTGATATCGAGGACAACGACAGCGACGCTGGAGCATCTGCCCCTCATGCCAATGTCAAAGAGTACGATCCTTGCATTGACAGTGACTTACCAGAGACCGTTACTCTGCTCCCAGTCTCTGGCGGTAGCAAATTGTATCTCGTTGGAACTGCGCATTTTAGCGTAGAGAGCCAGAACGACGTTGCTAAGGTAGTCATACGCCCTATTCGTCGATATATTACTCGCTGTTGACAATAACTACTCAACATTCACTCATGGTCTTATTCTAATGAAGTTTTCTCTATTTATATTGACCTTTTTTATTTTATCCTAAAGATTATCCAAGCCGTTCAACCACACATAGTAATGGTTGAACTGTGCAAGGCGAGGGTCCACATCCTACAACTTGATGAAAACACTATACTTCAGGAGGCACAAAAGCTCAGCTTTGGTATGCGCTAGATGTTGAATGACAACTTTTCACCTCCTAATATTTGAAATGGCATATTAAATGAAGAATAGCCCATGATTAAGAATTGAAACAAGCCAATTATAATTTGCTTTCAGCAAGTATCCGCAATACAATTCAACAAAACGGGCTTCTCAATGGACTGATGTACATTCTTTTGTTGAACATGTCTGCTCATCTTACCAAGGAGCTCGGAATGGCTCCTGGTGGAGAATTTCGTCGAGCTTTTTCTGAGGTATAATATTAATCTTGCTGTTATATGATATGTTTGTACGTTTTCGTAATTATTCATTTAATCTTGATGATCATCAACCACAGGCTAAGAAAGTACCAAATTGTTTGGTGCACATGGGCGATCGACCTATAAACATAACTATCCAACGTGCATTGAGCTCGCTGTCCTGGTGGCAGACTCTGAAGCTTGGATGGCATTTGTTAACATCTAAAGGACCGATAAGTAGAGAAGAGGTAGAGCGTTGTAAGCGTCGAGATCTGCTAGAAGAAATGTTGGCTGAAATGACTGGAGAGTTTCCAGCGTTAGGAGAAGTTTTTGTTAAAGAAAGAGACCTATACTTAACACACTCTCTTCAACTAGCTTGTCTTCCTCAACGTACCGCTACAAGTTTTACACCAGTTAGAGTAGTCGGTGTTGTTGGTATCGGACATGTTTCAGGAATAGTACAACATTGGGGAAAAGTAAAAACCTCGGAAATTCCTCCAATTTTAAGGTGAGTTTAAACTCATAAATTTCATTTATTCATTACCCATTCATTATTCAATCTCTCTAATGAATTGATTCATTTTATTTTCATTACAGAATACCGCCTCCGTCTCTATCGAGTAAAGTATTACGTTTCACAGTCAAAGCTTCGTTCCTTGGCGTTATCATTTTCATAGGGTATAAGATCATTCCAATTCCATCTGGCCAAACTATACAATCACTCAAGTCATCGGTTGAAGGACTTTGGAAGGTCAGTGCTACTCGATAAACAAATAAACCGATACCGTTGTCTCCCCCCCCCCCTCAATTTATTAAAGCATTTTATCAAAAAAAAAAAAAAAAAAACCGAACAAAAACAACTTATTTTTTTCTTCATTTAATTTCTGTGCTGCTTTCTTCTGAAGTATCTGTTGAGTTGCTTCAAATTTGTTGAAAGAAATTTATCTTAACAATGGAAGCTAAAGGTTGTGAAGATCTGTACGAACATGTACAGTCGGATATTATTTATGTAGTAACAAATATACCTGGTCCAGGCGTAGATCTTGAAGAATTTGAATCTGAATTTTCATGCGGTTGTACCTGCGACAATGTATGCGATAAGAATTGTTCCTGCACTCGTTGTTCTGTTAATTATATAAATTATTGTATTTTAGATGAAAGAATATCAGGTCCTGTTTTAGAGTGCAACTTACATTGTAAATGTTCGAATAATTGCGGAAACAGATTAGTTCAACGAGGTCCTTTAGATTGTTTATTAATAACACCAACGGAATTGAAAGGGTACTGTTTGAAAACTAGGAAATTAATAAAAAAGGGTCAATTCATTTGTGAATATGCTGGCGAAGTAGTCGGTATAGATGAGGCGAAGAATAGAATCGAATCAAATAAACGCGACAATTCAATGAACTATGTTCTCGTTGTTGCCGAACATTTGGATAGTAAAATTTTAAAGACTTGCATTGACCCAAAGTATTTTGGAAACGTCGGACGGTATTGTAATCATAGCTGTGAACCCAACGCTAGCCTTGTACCAGTTAGAATAGAAGGAATAGTGCCTAGATTATGTTTATTTGCATCGAGAGATATACAGGAAGGTGAAGAAATCACTTTCAACTACGCGGGGGAAGAACCAAACTCCGTCCACAGCCTTAGCGAAACGCCCTGCCTTTGCGGTTCATCTAAATGCGTTCATTACTTGCCTCACAATCCAATTTAGTTTAAATATTTTAGCGATTAAAATCGGACCATCATTAAAACACCGCAATACTATTTAGAACTATATTTAGCAGATGCCAATCCTAGTCCGGACTTATAATATTGAGAGCAGTTTATGGCCAGATAAACATTTCTATTATGTGCAATAAACCTTCTTTTTTATTACGCTACTATCTTGTAATTTTAATAAGCATTTTACTGCACAGCCCGGGATACGTGCCAATTCATGAAACATTGTTAAAGAAAATAAATAATATGTCTTTCCGATTAGTAATTCTCGATCTTTTATATTTGTACGATTAATGAAATGTGCTTCTTAAAAACGATGAATGAGGATAATATTTTTTTATGTTTGCGGGTTTTAAAGAAGTTTACTCAAATACATACGCAGTTTTAGGAGTCTCGAAGTTATTAGTGAGCTTGGATGCCTTGAAACGTGAAAGCATTAATTTTATAAATTTAAAGATGAGATTGTTGGGGTCGGAGACTTTGAAGACAGGGCGAAGGAAAGGGATACCTTGCTTGTCTCTCGCATGAATGTAATCTGTTAGTTAGACGAATGAAAGAAAAAAAAAAAAGGAAACAATGAATATAATCATTCTACGGGATATATCATAATCGATACATTAAAAATGATCGGGTATTGAAAAACATGATGATTTTTAGAGCTTAGAAAACTCAGTGAAGACTGAAGACACAAGACAAATATGTTTATAGATTGTAAAATAATTATAAACCACGTTATTGAATGTTATTATACATGATTTCTATTTCTGAATAGACAAAAAATTCTTTCATTATTATTATTATTCTTAAATATCAGCCAATAATCTTTTCATATAATTATTACACATGCTTATAAATTTATAACTACATATTATCAGACATTGGACATATGTATTATTATGTACACTTCATAGAGCGTACAAAGTGTTGAGAGCAATCATGGATATAGGTAGAAATAAATGTGTTTTTGGAAAAGGGGTATAGTCAAGATTTTTTATAATTTATATTGTTGCCTGTTGTTAAGTCAAACAATGTAAATGTTATTCACTTGACATTGTTGTATGAATAAAATTAATACATAAATTATTCATTATTTTGTAATGGAATTAATACATCTTTAGCAACCAATCTTCGTAATCCTATATTTATTCTTATTTAAAACCAATAATTTTACAGATCAAAGGATAATACATCACTTTAATATGTATAATCTGTCCCACAAAAAATTTAAACTGAGTTTCCAAATACCTCTGTTAGATCTAGTGGGCGTTAATCTAATCAAAGCAGATAAGTGACAAATAATTTTCAATTCTCTTGCAGAACAGAATATACATTATAATATTTACCTAACGAGTGAGATGAGTTTCAAAATGAACTTAGAAAACCTACTACCAGATCATCTCATAACTCGTTTGCATTCGAGTTCTTGACGTTCTGTAAGAAATATTATTAGCTTTTACTTTACATCTAGTATCAAATACAAATGAGTAACAAAATCGTAAATGAATACATGAATTTAGCATAAATTTTTATATTTGAGGATCTTGAATTAGACGTTACCGTGTACATCACATAATTATCTCCTGCGTAGCCTCTCGCTCCAATTCCTGTTACTTTATAAGTTGCACCACTGTCGGGATAGGCTCTTAACTCCTCATCTGTAAGGCCCTTTTGCGCAGTGGTTACATATAACTCATCCAACTCTGCTCCGCCCCATGTTACCGATGTCACTTGCGAAGCATTGATTGGAATTGACATTAGCAATGATCCGTTATTCGGATTCACCGCTATCACCTGAGATTTAATTTCAGTTAGTTCCCATATTGCATATTAGTCTTATCTCCGCTGTTATGCATACAACTTTATTATGCTTTATTAAAGTGTTGAGAGGTTTTCGATGAACAAAATAACTTTTACCTGGTATCCGCCGTAGCACGCCAGCCAAAGATTTCCGTCAGTATCAATAGCAAAGCCATCTGTCATCCCACTCACTCCTTGTTCAGTAAAATTATACACTCTTTGCCGGTTGCCTAATTAGATTTACACAATCATTAATGGATTTCGCAAACGATCAACTCTTTACATTGAAGCCAAATCGAACAGTAATATACCAGATGAATAAAGACATTCTCAACTTACTCAGAGGATTATCGGCAGTCGCGTTGAAATCAAAGGAGTCAATAGTTATATCACCCGTGTCCGTGTAATACATGATGGATCCATCAGCAGACCATGCTAATCCATTTGAAATTAAAATATCTTCTAGATGTGCGCTGATTCCGGTGTATCGCGTTATTTCATATAATCTTCCAGTTCTTTCAGTGACAACGTTGAGCACGAGCTCTGGTCCCATAGTTCCTGTAGTTAAATAGCCAGTTTGAGATTTCTGGCAAAAATACTTGTTCGCAGTCTTATTTACACCAATTTTCAATTACGTAAAAGAACTAGTATGCATGCAAACAATTTATTGATGTAGTTATGCCGATTTTGGTCAGTTCTTAATAGAAATATGTTCATACCAAATGAATCTCTCACCTGCCCAAAGACGTCCAGTTCGGTCTACTTTTCCATCATTAAATCTAGAACCATCGGAAGATTGTATTGCGCTGTAAAAAATTTCTGACGACGGAGACGAATCTTGCTGTCCATCCCATGTAACATGTCTTATGTCTAAGCCTGTCGAAACTAAGAATTCATCCGTTGTCCCTGCTATCGGTATAATAAAAGTTACAGCTCCACCGCCTGAAAGAGGAGAATCACTTGATTAAATGTTATTAAATATGCTTTCCCAGTTTAGAAGAGGTTTAAATATAACATCTGTTGTATTGTATCAAATTTATTACTGGGTCGTACCCAAGTCTGGAAGTACTTGAACAGGCAAAAGGTGAAAAATGAAATTGGCCACAAGAATGATACAAAACTTAATGCATGAAATGTTCGTTTATTCCTTCCGCTTGAGTGTTATCAGATCGTCATTGATCCACGGGGAAAGTCTGATAAAGTTAATTGAAACGACTTGTTTTAACGCTTTTGTTTGTAAGATATCATCTAATCTGTATAGCGTGATGACTGATAGCAATCCTGTTATTGTTACCCAGATTGAGATAACGCCTTGATAGATTTATCCTATTATTGTTTATATATCACTATAAGAACATCTTCAGAAACACGAAAATATCACTTTGCAGATAGTTTTAGACCCTATGAATGAAGTGCGAATATCATCATTGAAGATCAGCTTTTCTTTGATATGATGTATCCGACCGAATTCTCTTTTATTGTCTGAACAGTCCAAAATGATTGTTCTTAGTGCTTAGAGTTTTCTCGAAACTTTCATGCACAGGAACTGAAGATTGATTCAATTAACAAAAATGCTTATTGAAAAATTTAGCGGTGATTATCTAATTATTCTATTTGATATTAATAATTCGTCGACTTTGATTCATGATAATGAACTGTATCACAAAACAGCATGTTTGATATCAGGTTCATGAATTGATGTCACTTGATCATTGTGTTTGCAAGGAAAAAGAAAATAGCAATATAAAATTGTACTTAAACTATCCTCGCTAGATTTTACCCGCTAATGAATCGTTTTTTAGTCTATCAAAGCTCCTTACCTAAATAGGTGTAATTGTGAACAGCAGTCACAGGGTCATACACATGAATCGTGCAATTTGTAATATCTACAAAATACAGCAATTGTGTTAATGCATTCCAATGTGGCCCTTCGCCTAGCAAGAGGGGCTCGGTAATTTTTTCCACCTCGTAGCACCAGTTAGCTCCGAATAGAAACAGCAGTAGAAATGATCCACGCATTGTTTAAAAAACGTTAATGCAGGTATAAAGGTCACTGTGAACAATATTGACCTTGAATTGTAAATTATTCTTGTTTAATGAAGTTGAATACATAGAAAAGTCAAGAACGGGTAGAAACTTTCGACGAGAACTGGAATTCGTATATTTATTATTTTACGTTATCTCGTAACGGAGTTTGAATATGCATAACTGTTTTAATGAAAAGAAAAAAAAATAAGAAAATAATTTTACTTGTATTAATACAGACATATTAACTCCGTGGAAAATGCAACCAGAGTTATGCCATGTTATTGCCAGTATGAACGTTCGAACTTACCAGATCAGATGAAATATTCAGAATGACGGAAGCTTTCTTAAAATTGCTCAACGAGTCTACTTATATATCAGCTTGTAAAAGTACAGATGGGAATCAGAGGTCAATATCTTAATTGTCTTGCGTTTTCATTACGCTATCACAGATATCAGATTATGCCCTAAGTGCTCTTCAATAAACGAGATATATCAATCAATAGGTTCTAATGAAACGTGGCAAACACTCACGATATATGTAACGTAATTTCCTTCGAATAAGAGATCTAAAATCATGAGAAGCGTTACGTACCTCACAAACAGTTCTGTGTTCAATTATATTTCATTAGTCTACTCAATTTAGTAGGAAAAGTCTTTCAGCGTGGCCCCGCTTCCACACTAAAAAGAGTATTAGTTATAATATCACAAGCGTACCAATAAAGCGTTGCGCTATATCAACCTTTCAAAAATTGACGCTGCTTAAACAATTCGATTGTTACTAATCCACGTAACTATTCATCATTGTATGTTGAACTTGCGATCGAGGGATACTATACTTATATCCTGTAAGATATGACCTTCTTATAGTCCTGAGGTGCGTTACTATGGTAAATCAACTGATAGAAATACAGTAAACGTTATCAATTCTCAAGCTTCGTGGTAGTATAAAGCTACTGAAATGACCATCATAAAGTATTGCGAACGTAACTTTTTTTCTCTTAATTTTTATATTACTTCTTATCACATGCATGCGCATTTTTTAGCGATATCAACGTTGGGTTTAGAATAATTATTACATTTCAAAGTCAAGTAATAATCTACTGAAATGACTTTCGCTGGCGTTGTATTCGTTCGAAAATAAAAGCTGATGGTCTATAGTATTCGAATTACTCGTAACCCAATGCAATTTCACTTTCAAGATACTCGAAGTACTTATCTCTTCGATAAGTCTAATAGCGATGAATTTTTCATGAGAAAATAATGTAAATTCTAAAATTGTTTTCATTCATTTTTATTAACAGATCAACGATAAATTAGGACATGATTATGAGCGATAAGGGCAATGAAATACTACATTTCGTTATATACAGAGAAGTCTATTATTAGTGGGAGGCAGAATCAGTCTGCTGACTCTTATCCTCATTACTATATCTCCAGCGCCACCAAGTCACCTTCATTCTATCCCAAATATTTTCCCAAGAATCCATAGCTGGCCGTACGTCTAACAGTGCAAATGTATACTTTTCATCGACCTCTCCGCCGTCGTAATAATCAATAACGTATCTCACATCCTTCCCACATCTATCGACGATCCAATCGTGACGATCAAAAGGAAGTTCGTACCTATAATCAGAATATTAACGTAATCACATTGCGTCAGATATCATGAAATGAGGTATACATCTACACCAGCTTAATATTAAAATCTTATCAACGCACCCCATCCAATTACGAATACGAGCACGTGGTGAATATTTGGTAGCGTTACCCCCGAAGCTTCTCAATCTTGGATTACCACATTCTCTGGCATGAAGTGCTTCCCACTTGAGTACTTCCTGCCAAGCCTGTTCGTTGTTAGCATTATGAATCTTGATTATATCGTCCATATCTTTTGGAGCCAAGTCGTCGTTCCTCCAACGCCAACCCTTCCTCAGCATAGCATTCCAGAACATTTGCTGAGACGGATAAACCCAGAAACTACCATCTGCTGTTGCTTTTGGAATCGAAGATGTCTGTCTTTCCGTAGGTAGAAGGAAAGGCTGATCTGGCGCAGGCTCCTGGTTGCCAGCCGGCATCTGAAAATTGCAAATCCAGTTTCACAAAAATTTGTTCGAAGGAAACTAAAAATTTGTTATAGGGAAACTTAGAAAACTACTTCAACTTACCATATTGAGAGGATTGATGTCGCTATTAGCGCCATAACCGATGGGACACTCGGTGGCATTTGTTACCGCTGGTTTAGGCTTATGCATTGGACATTCTGGGGGAGGTTCTCCCTCAAAATTTTTATGAACATGTGGTTTAGGCTGGTCATTTATATCTTGCGATACTGGTGATATCACTTTCGTAGCTGCGATCGATGCTGATGTAAGTGTATTACCCATTGTATCTGTAGCTGTAAGTTTAATTATCTATGTATTAATTTATTCATCAATTTATGTATGCATGCAATTTTTCCGAGTAACATAACCTCGAAATATCGTTTACTACTACTGTCTGATATTATCCAACGATATTATTGCTGATCAAAATTGGAAAGGATTTTTCCCCGTTGATTTAAATGAATGTTGAATAGGCATGGATGTACATACACACATTGCATAAAAGTTTGACGCAATAGGTTATCGAAGGTGAGACTTCAACCAGTTAATATAAAAAAGAAAAAATACAACTTACCGATTTTAAAAACTTATTGGGATACTTTTCGGATTCAATCAATACACATTATCGAAACATTATATGCTAACGAGAAATAAGTTCACTTTATCTTCACCTGAATACTTGTCGAATTTACGGCACGAAAATTTAGTTTTTTAATTTACCTTACAGCGACATAAGGGATGAAATAGCGTTGAAATAGAGAACCTCGATAGGGGCACGTGATTTGTTCGATTGGTGCGTTTAGCACGCTGCGCCATATCACATGCGCTGATTAAAGCCTGGTTCACGCAGCGCCGTAACTTGACTTAGTTTAAGGATCGACCAATGAGGACGCTGCTTTAGCCACGCGCCCGGTGAATCGAGCCTTCTGATTGGTCGATTTTTAAACTAAGTCAAGTTGCGGCGCTGCCTGAACCAGGCATTACGGTGGACAATCAAGTTCAAGACGCTGCGCTATATGCGCTAATTAAAGCGTGGTTTACGCAGCGCCGCAACTTGACTTAGTTTAACGATCGACCAATTAGGACGCTGCTTTAGCCACGCGCCAGGTGAATCGAGCCTCCTGATTAGTCGCTTTTTAAACTAAGTCAAGTTGCGAGGAGCTGCGTAAACCAGGCATTACGGTGTAAAGTCAAGTCTGTCAAGTTTCTTGTAGATTTATATTATAATTATACTACTATGTATACTTCTACGCCTATGAGTCACACTAATTCGGTTCTGTTTATGTATGTAGTAGTGAAGCCACGGTTGATGCTTCATAGTTCGTTTGGGCGTGGATGAGTGACGATGTCATGAAAAATAGTTGCGTTTAATTTAATCCATATTAAATAATTATTTTCTATACACTTTGTGGTTTACTGGACTGATTGATTGATAAACGCAACAATATGGATCGTAGATTATCCATATTTTTATGTACTGTATCCTCACTTCTTATACACGGTAAGTTACAAATTATGTATTCTGTATAATTTATATTATCTTTATTGTTATTACTTTGCCCATTCATTCCATGTATACTGACTATGTAATTAGTTTATAACTCTTATTATACGTATATTCATCTTAGTAAGACTTCATTAATAATACGCATATAAACAAAGATTCACACGATATTCAGTTTCACAAGTTATGATATGTATTATCTAAACAATGTTAGAATCTCGTAACAACTTTCTTTAAAAATTCTATATTTTGAAATTTTCAAAAATTCTAACTTCAATCTTTAAATATTCGATTTTTTGTTTTTTTAATCAACCTTCACCATTGATATACATACACACACCCCTACCAATGCTCCCATAGCATATGATGTACTTGTCATCCTAATTTAGTTTCCTGTATTCAATATTTCAGCAAATTTATCAAACGCCAATAAAAAGGATCTCGCATGCCAGATTCCTCTGACTATAAGAGGATCCTGGTTCTCTTTTGAAAATGGTGAAAAAACGCTAACAGAAATAAATGCAGAAACTATGACGAATAAGGGTTTCTGTATAAACATGTTAGAGGAATATCACGTAAATTACACATTTGTTTTTCAAAAAGACGTCTGTTACAACTGCATCAAGTTAATAGTCAGAACTGTTAACGTTCTCGAAAAACTTGAATGTATGTATATTTCGACATATCATTTCATCTCTTTCTAAATCTAAATATGATCTATCATTGATTATGTTGTATTCTTTTTTTTTCACCCACTTTAGCCAGCTGCGTAAATCTGCCTTCCGGAGTTCAACCAACGGTGGAGAATGTGTGTCGTGGTATTCGTCCTGATCAACAATTGATTACACTGTTTTCAGAGAACTATGTACCGGTCAATTGCCGATCGTCTCTCGAAGGTGTATGGCAATTTGCGTATCAAGTGAGGGATTCTTTTTACTGGATAAGAACCATTTTTGAAAAATAAAGAAGAACGTATTATGTACCTAATAACTAATAACACAAATACTTTATAATACATTTTCTCTTTAAACAGAATCGATTCAGATTTACTGGTGAATGTAATCATCCGGATGCCCAGATTCGTTCTTGTCAGACAGCCGGAACCCAGTTTTTGATAACAAATCAAAAGTTTACAATAAATTACAAGCGTTGTGATACTCTTGAGGGAACTGCAGATGGATGTGAGTGTAGAATTTCATGAATTTACTCTTTTGGAGTAAAACTTGAGTTAAAACTTTACTCGTTTACTTATACACGTTATACATTTTTTTTTCCCAACTAGTGGTAGAATACAGTTGTCTTGGCGACTGGTTCGTGGAGAAAAACCATTTCTTTGCTGTTGCAAACACAAAAGAATCTCGAAAGGATGAAAAGTATCGTTGTTTCCTTAAGAATCGTGACGACGATTTGTACATCGGTGTTTCTATAACACCAGAATGTAACGTTTTAAAAACAGTTGAAAAAAGTCCAGAACGTCTACGAGTTACGCCCGTTAAAGCTGAAGTTGTTGAACCAGGATGTAGATTACCGCAAAACATGACCGGCGATTGGATAAATACTGCCAACATTGATGCAGACATTTTCATAAATGAAACACACATTATAGAAACTTGGTATCCGGACGAAGGTCGTTTTAGACGAACAATTTATGTTTGCCGAGAACAAAGGGACACCAGAGTAATGATGGCCAGATTAACTGTGGACGGATGGTACGGACATAAAGGAGGGATTTGAAATTACCAAAAATTTACCGAATTTCGAAATACTAAGATTAATTATTCCTCTCTTCTTACAGCCAGAAAGATTACGTATGCTTTGACTTCGTACCACAGCATCATAACATCATAAGATACAGGCGCGGCATTGCTGTTATCAAAGACGATTTTCACACTGTGTGCTCGTGGGTTCAATTCCCGAATAAGGAATCATGGAAATATGATTTATTCTTAGGTAAATTTCGATAAATGAATGGATGAATGAATGAATGAATTGGCGCTAATTACTCTTTGATATAGCGTAGTGAACGTTCTGCCGCTGGAAGATGCTCGTTTAATAACATTACATGTTATTTACAGCCAAATATCCGGTGCCAGTTAGATGTCCGGTAGCTGGAAAGTACATGTTTAATCAAAAGGGAGACATTCTATTTGAAACTCGAATATTGGGAGGTGTGACGCTCTCTCCTCGGCCAAATATTTATTGCAAACAAAATATATCAGATTTATCAGTATGCGATACGGATCAAAAAGAAGTGGCTATTGATGAAACTTACTGTCTTTCTGTGGACCACTTGGGACGACCGGTTGATATTTACAGTAAGATTTATGATCGAATGATTTTCATTTAACTTTTTGAAGGAAATATTTCTACTCATGAAATTTCATTCAGTTCGAAGAATTGATAAACTTTTCTACTCCACACAGGCACACCGGATTATAAGATGAAATGCATCGGCTTTTGGAAAGAGAATTTGAAGTCTTACCTAATTACGTATGACGAATTGGACGCGTTCAGTAAATACCGATGCTGGGTTTATCAGAGGGCAGATTTAAACCGTGTATTAATGTCTCAAGCCCTCGGACCTTACTGCGATCTCAAGCAAGATGTAACGAGTAGTAATTACACCGAGGGCGCAGCCGTTGCTCTGGAGTTACAAGTGAGTTTTTGAGGCGATGGAATCATCAGTTTCTAATGATTTAGAAATTTCATAAAACCCCATTACTCATATATCAACAATTTCAGGAATACGAACGTGAGAGAGATCAGTGTCCGATGCACTTTGACGACGGTAGTAATCCGTGGGTGAAAACAGAAAATTATGTTCAAGTTTTTAATTATGGTAATGGTTGTTCGACTCTTAATTCATTCACCGCATTATTACTAGTCTTATTTGCGATTATCTTAAAAAAATTTTAGTCCACAATGGCTTTCCTCGTTTATAAAGTTAACGAGTAAATGTGACTAGGCGATACTGTGAATGGATCAAGTACCTGCAATGATTGTGTTCTTTATTCTTATAATATTTCACATTCCGTGCTAATACTTTAATCATTCTATGCAACAAGATCTGAAATCTGAAATCTCTATAGCAATGCAATCTCAGCTACAGCTTTATACTTTATATATATATATAGCATCAATGTGGCGTACTGTTAGACACTAGTAAATAATGCATAAGGAATAGTTCCCACAGAGACGAAAATAGTTTTAATTATAGATCAATGTAAGCACCTCTCATATAATTTCATGAATCTTTAGTGCGAAAGCACGATAACTGTAAAAATTCTAATCATCCGCAGCTACTGTTTGTTGTACATGTATTGAACTGGTTTTTTTTTTTTATTTTTTTTTTTTTTACGATAACTAATCGCTGATCTAAGATCATCATTTATTACATTGTAATTATTAATTTATGTTATTATAACATGTAGTGATAAGTGAACTCCGTCCATTTTATATACTTATTTTATATACCTACTTGTAACAGAATATTATAGACCCAAGAAATTAATCTATTGACGATTTATTGATCAGTCTTAATGATTAGCAAGGTCACTAAAGATTTTTATACTTCGAAAATTAATTAATTAATTTTTATAATGTAACTCAATCGCCTAATTATTTACTCTATATAATTTTTATAAAATTTATTAGATAGGTAGTTTATTTTTTATATTATATAAGTATTTAGATGTCGTTAGATTCGTACATTGATTATTATTATAGCTATTAACATTGATTTAAACTGCATCTGTGACTAAAATTGTCTAGTGCCTTAATATGTTACATAAATACTATAATGAGTACCTATATTATACACAAATCAAATTTATAATTATTATTCACCAGCTATAAACTAGAATCTACAAAACTTTTTTTTTCCTCACATCAATGAGAACAAAATTTTTACAAATTTTCTTAAGAGTATTACGAATAGCCTACTTTACAAATCGATCTGATACTATAATATGTATGATATTGATATTCGTAAAGCTTAAAGAAAACCTGGATATTATTTAATATTATTATTTTTTATTAAATAGTTCAAAACATTATCTCAATAGAATTATATTGTTAACATTAAACCATAATATACAGATATTTTGGAATAAATTTTTTGAAAAAAAAATAAATACATATATATTTCATGATCTTATTTAGTCCAACTGACTTTGGGTATATCAAAGTGTTCCGTAAGACTGTCTAAGTGTCTGTTGAATTCTTCTACCCTCTGCTTATGCGTCATTGATGCTTTTTGCTTGATACGTTCAGTTTGCTGTAAAGTATACATAAATTTCAAGAAATTTTTCCTCAATTCAAAGATATTAGGAACGTTTTTTTCTATTTAAGGAAAATTATTCAACAAATTTGCATTTCGTATATCTTGATACTAAACCATGTATCCATCGAAATACGAATATGATTAAATAGAATAGAGCCTTACCATTTTTTCTTGCATTTTTTGAAATGCTAACTCAGCCTTAGTTCGCTTGAGTTCACCAGATTTCGGCTTTTCTTCCTCAATTATTTTTGCCATCGCTATGCTCTTCTGTTCCTTTTGCTTTTTCTTCTTTTTTCTAGAAGCAGACATGAGTATCATTGCTCTTGTACTATTATCGTCAGTTGAACTTAGACGTTTCGAGTCTTTATGAAACCAATTCATTACCCTAAATTATAGGTACATACATATTTATGGCATTATTTATCTAGTGAATACAAGTCCGTTTCAATATTCCGAAGATTAGGTGTTTCGAGTAATCTCGTATGTTTGTTTGTTTTTCCGTAAGCTTTATCGCTTAAACGCAAAAGGTAGCTAGCTAGTGTTTGAATTTTTATTAATTTCATTTATTATTATTTTTATTTCCTTGTGACCTGTGTATGTTATTTTAGAACATTTTTGTATATTATTGTTTTTTCCTGAAGAAGAGGCCTGCTGATTCATTTTTAAGATCTTTAGGGTTCCCTTGATTTTTGGAGTGATCTGCCTACTTCAATATCTACATGTTTGTTTTTTAAGAAAGTGTTGCGTGTATGGAATCCTAAAGGTGGACCATTGAGGATTTCCAAACCTGAGCAATCGTTAAGAAAGGAGGCAGACTGTTGCCGAATTTCCGGAAATCCGCCGCCTGATCAAGCGTTAAGCCAGAAGGCAGACTGTTGCCGAATTTCCGGAAATCCTCCGCCTTAGCCTTGGCAACCACTTTTTTTGCCTTCGCCACGGATCTTTTGTAAATGTCCCATTTTGCATCCGAGCAATCATTTTGCCAATTTTTTTGAGCCTGCCTTCTTTCCGTAATTGCCTGCTTGCACTCCGCGTTCCACCACCTAGCCCATGGCGGGGATTTTTTTGACCGTTGTTTTGATGCGTCATGTGGCAGAGTGGCGTTTGCCTTTTCCAGGCTGTTATAAATCAGAGAAATCAACTCGTCATATGATTGAAGTAAGTGTTTTCAATTGATAATCTTGCTATATCTTGTAAACCATTTTCAATTGGCTGTTTGAATTTTTTTCTCAGTCCGCTAGCTATGTTATGATTTTTTGCCTTCGTACATGTCAACATGTTTACTTCATATTATCATAGGGTAGTGATCACTTTCTATAACCGTTATGTCTATGCTATAACCTTGTATGTTACAATTTTATTATTTACGCTGTCGACTACATGCCCGAAAGGGCGATAAGTCAGTAAAGGATATAATAATTATTATTTACGCTGCGACTAGATGCTCGCAAGAGCGATAAGTCGTATAAGAAAGAAAGAGCGAAAAAAAGAGAGAGAGAAAGAGAGAGAGAAAGATTAATTACGCTAGAATAGGTTATGGGCAATTGGAGTAAAGATAAATGATAATATCGGGTAAAAAATTGGTCATGATTGATGAATGAATAGTTGATGTGATGAATGAATGCTACAAGAAACGATTATGATATTGTAAATGTCAGGTATATAGGTTAATAATACTTTTTGATCGCTGCTGGGTCGCATTTCAATTTCAAAGGTCCTTTAGCGACGTGGGCGTACTCATCGTTTCCTGAATTTTCCGACATTTTAAACCCTTTTTATTCGTCGTAATGAATATTTACTTTTGATAACCTCAAAAAAAATTATTTTTTGACAACTACGCTCGTGAACTACCGTGTGAATACAAGTACGCTCCTTCTTCCTACAGCTTGTCTGCAAGAAGTGGCAAGAAGGAATGTAAATTTTAACTCAATGTAGCTGGTGAACTACATGCGGCTGAATTTTCATGCGCAGTAAATTGCTGCGGTAGCAAATTACGCTATTCGTTGTTGATCACGTGGTTTTAGGTGACCACGTGGTCAACAGCGAATAGCGTTACTACGGAAGCCCGGTAGGGACATTTTGCACGTACAGTGTCAGTCAGCAAAGCAGTACCCTACTTTTGCGGACATACAGTGTCAGTCAGCAAGGCAGTACCCTACTTTTGCGGACATACAGTGTAAGTCAGCAAGGCAGTACACTACTTTTTCAGACATACACTGTATGTCAGCAGAACATTTATGCCGGGTGAATATGAATGCGTGAAGTACATTCTATGCATTTGGTTAGTCCATTGCAGCGTGAATGAAGGTACGTTATTCTTTTTTATTCAAGGCTCGGTATGTTTAATTAGATTTTCTCATTCTTTTATATCTGAAAATTGTTAATACTTTTCAACAATTGGTCGCTATACAGTCGTTTAGAGGTTTTGGAATTGTCAATTAATGATGCATCCTTATAGATGGTACAACGTAGGGTACTGCTTTGCTGACTGACACTGTATGTCTGCAAAAGTAGGGTACTGCTTTGCTGACTGACACTGTATGTCTGCAAAAGTAGGGCACTGTTTTGTTGACTGACACTGTATGTCCGCAAAAGTAGGGTACTGCTTTGCTGACTGACACTGTACGTGCAAAATGTCCCTACCGGGCTTCCGTAATAAAGTCGAGAAATAACAGGCGCACGAAGACAATGTGGCTGCGAGTATCTAAGGTCCCTACCATTATCAATCTGATTTACCCCACGAGTCAGCTCGCAGCTACGTGAAACTGTAAATTCCAGTCGATATTACAGAAATTCACCCATTACTCAGTCAACGCGCTAACATGAACGTATGTAATTTGAATAGAAAAATTTCTGCTCAATAACAATCCTGCAAACGAAAAATGATAGATAAATAATTGCATAATATATATATATTTGTCTCTCAAAATAAACATAGTTCAAAGCTATAATCCGCTTATTATTCCACAGTGTTTCCTAAAAACAATCAAAATAGCCTGAATAAATGTAATATATTCATATTGCAGCGCCACTAATTTATTTTACTAGTAACTCCATCTTCGTATATTCAGGCTAACTAGACTGACATCAGATCGAATTGAATGACACATGGATGACACAGAGTCAAGACATTCAACAGTATTTTGAGGTTACGATCGTCGGTCGTTCCGTTCTCTAATAATCATTAAAAAAATGGATTTGTCAAAAATGGCAAACGATAAGAAACTATACCTCTGTAAATGGTATTTCCGTGGTAAGTTAAATTTCATAAAAATAAATCTTACAGATTGACTATTTCTCAAAAATTCGATCTAACAAATACAACGATTTTGACACCTGTCAGGAGGTTTCGCTATGCTACCATTTCTTTGGGCTGTAAACGCAGTTTGGTTTGCAAAAGAAGCTTTTTCAGTGCCACAATACGATGAGCAAAAACAAATCCGAAGATGTGAGTCAATACATTAAATTTAATTTAAAAACAAAATAGAATTACTCCCAAAAAATCATAAATACACTACTTTCCAAAGAATTGAACAATTTTTACCGCTGAAATCAATGTACCATAAATTTCGAAACCTCATATTGTATAAATCATTCTTTCAGACGTCATATTCTCAGGCCTAGGAGCTCTGCTGTGGTTCGCAGGCCTCTTAGCTTGGATCATTACTTTTCAGACCCAAAGAGCTGCATGGGGTGAGTTTGGAGACAGCATCAGCTACATTATTCCCACGGGTATACCATGAGTATGATAATCGAATTTAGAGAACTAAATGAAAAAAAAACTTATTCCACCTTCATCCCGTATTTTTTGTAAACTTTATTTCGTTGAATAAATAATAAGCTACGATTTAGGACCTTAGTTGTTCGTAATATTATGTGATTAAAATCGGCGCATTTTTCATATGTATTAACAATTCTCTTTATTACATCACTTATACCTAATATTCTTTATATGTAATTAAGATTTAAGATAAAATTTGTACACATTACAATAAGACGTAATACAATACATGAATGCAGATTGATACGACATCGCTTTATCTGTTACGTATGTTTATCTTAGTTTTGACACCTCTTAATAACCGGATGATAATTTAAGCTCATACTGCCCGCCGTCGTTGTATACATAAATTTATTTCTCTATACACCAGCCTTGATAGTAGCTAAAAAATAAAACATGTAATTGGTGATGAACTTTCTGATGAAATAGTTGGATGAAAATTCATTATTTACATTATTTAAATACTCACCAAAAGTGCTACTACATCAGCACCCATTAACATATAAAATACATTGTGCCATCCTGCCCAGTTAGATATTACACCTGCTAATAATGGGCCCACAGCAGCCCCGATACTTCCGGTTCCGTCAATAATTGCTGTGACGGTTGCCAAAGCTCTTGAATTTCCCCCTAAGCTGGGATGCGTTCCTAATTCAGCTGATACAGCTGTTGTTATTAGAGCGTAAGGACCATTTACCAATATTCCAGCCATTATAAGCAACGTTACGTTTATTCCAATACTTGTACTTCCAACAAAATCGTAAACAAATAGCTGCAATTTCAAAGATAGATATAAAATTTATGATAGCCAAATTGAGGGTAGAGAATATTATTTCATTGAAAGTGAAGCTATTCTAAGTCTCTTACCATAGGGACAGCAAGAGATAGCATGCCGGCACAAGTGACTGCGCTCATTCCGCTATAATCAGATAAAACACCAGCTGCAACTGCGCCAGCTGCACCTCCAATGTCGAATAAGGTTGATAAATCGGCGCTTAGTCTGGCACTGTAATTGGCTGTAATGAATGTACGGATTAAGAAAATAGATCGGCCTAATGGGTTTGGAATCGAATTCAGAATTGGAGACTTCGGTCTTTTCTTATAGAAACTTCATTCAAGTATAATGAATGTTATTGAGTATCAGATATCGGAATAAAATTTCGTGGTTTAACAATTTTATGCAAATGATGGGCTATAATGGGATAGATGATCTTTTTCACATACTTGATGCAGCTATATACTGAGGCAGCCAATAAAGGAATGTGTAGCTGACTAGCTTTGTGAAGAATAAGCAAAGAGAATATTCTGCTACTCCCGGTATACTTATAGCGCTTATGAATCCGATTGGTTTATCTTCTCCAGGAATGTGAGGCCTACGATTCACTGTTAGCATGGGACTTGTTTCGGTCCGAAGAATCGCTTCCTTCAAATATAATGATTTATTAGAGAATGAAGTCTTACTTTATACAAGGAATATACTTGAACAGATCTCATTATTATAGTATGACTTGTGACCTGAATTGGGACCGAATGTAAGATATTACGCATATTTGATATTTTTGTTACATAATTGGTCTAGACCTAACAGTAAATGTAAAAAAAATACATGCTTGTTGATCAAAACCAATTTTTATCCTCTATACAATTTATGTAACTGATAAAAGCATCTTACGTAATAGGTGTAATGTGTGGGTTTGAAATTAAATTTTTAGTATGACTAGAAGCAAGGATTTTTCGTGCTATAATTAAACACTCAATATCATTATCGTTCAATTACATTCTACTGGTTTGATAGATTATAGACAAGTCTGTGAATATGAGTGTACGATGTTCGAACGAACGGCAACAAAGGTATTGACTATGAAAATAAATGCATGCACTTACACCTTCAACATACTGAGGACGCAATACGCTGCGGTAGGTGACTCGCTAAGAAACAGTAAACAGATGCTTAAAAGAATTTGCTGAATACAAACATCTTAAAAAAGTAGGAGCCTCAGCCAATTGCAGAAAGTTATACGTAGATACGAATTTTAATTTTCAAAACAGTAAGCTATCATTCTTTGAGTTCAAGTACAGAATTTTCTGTGTAATAGATTGTCTAGCTGGAATTTCCAAGGTCCTTAACATTTTTAAGTTCGGAAATAAAACTAGTAGATATAACAGGCTTTTGCGGCCTTTGTTATTGTTACTGTATCTGGTAGTTGCAGCATGCATACCAGACACTGATATGCAATATCAAACTTTCGACCAAGAATTGATAAGAGTTTTAATGTGTCTGTCACACCCCAATAAAGCAAACTACAATAATGTATCACTGAGTGTTGCAACTAACTGGAAAATACTAGTCATAAATCTTTTGTCTTTAATTATATGGAAATACAAAAGAGATACCGACTCTTAATGGGAATTAGAGCTCTATAAACAGAACTTGGGCAATTTAAAACATTCAGAAAGATCCTTGCACTGTTTGTATCTTTTTGAAAATTTGTGCAACACTTGATCATCGATAACTAGAAATACGAAATTTGAAATATATGTTTATATATCTGAGCTATCAAATTCAACAATGAATTAGAACACTTGTGAGTAGAATTAACAGTAGGAAAATACATGCAGGCGACAATGCATGCACAATACAATAATATGGAATTCAATTATAATAAATATATATATATTATTGGTAAAACATACCAATAGCTTGAGCAGATCTACTAATTGTTAGAAAATCTGAATTGTAATAAAGAAGAACGAACTACTGTGAGAATAAACTACAAAAAGTTCTTTGTCTATGAAATCTATGGGATACAATAAGATAAATTCAAAGTCAGGATCCTTGTGACGCAATATACTAATTTTCTCTATCGTCGGACTCACATTGTCTGCTGCATTATTTGCCTCCGGATCCTCGATGGCGCTACCTTCATCCGAGCTATTTGTTGCCTCTACCTTTCTGTATCCTAATGGTTCTGGCGGAACGCAACCAATGTCTACAGGATTTGGTGCCAAGAAGAGAAACAAAATGAAACCAACAACTCCCATAATAGCTCCAGGCACCATGAAACTCAGACCCCAGTCGGTTTCAACAAATTCTCCAGCAATTAAACTGCCCAGAATATTTCCCAGTGATGTGTGGGAATTCCATATCCCAAAAATCAAACCTCGTTTGCCTTTTCCAAACCAGTTTCCCACCACTGTAACTACGCCTGGCCAGCCGGATGTTTGGAAGATTCCACCCATTGCCTGAAAATCATGGATATGAAACCCATGGTATAACTTCAGACATTCTAATCAATCTTGCGAAGATTGACCGCTGAAGTAATGAACTATTATCGCAGTAAAAACCAATTTCTCAGAATTATTCTCATAATCATCAGATTTTTGATTGCATTTCTTTTCAAGAGGATACACATGCAATCTCTAGTCAATTATGTACAATGTTATAAAGCAAATTTGATTGATATTATCAAGACAATACTTTCAGCTCCAGATATGATAAGATTGTATGATATTAACAATTCGCATCATAAGATAACAAATATTTACGGATACTTGAAGAAGTGTTTTTGTTCAACATACACGTTATCATTTAAAGAAAATGAATGAGGAGCACATGTATGTACCTAATGCATTATAAATACTGACCTGTACCAAAATAAAGTACCAAAGGCTATGGATCTGGTAGGGCCTGGCGATACCAAATAGATAACAGCAGATGCCGGAGAATATCATGCCGAGGGAAAGAAAGTAACGTAGATTGGCACGCTCTGCGACAAACCCACTGGGCAAAAAAATAAAGAAAACAAAAAAAAACAAAAAAAGGAAGTACAGTTTAAGCTGCTCTCTTTAGACTCAGTTTAGAAGACAGGCTCACTTAAAATTTTCACCTCAGGAACATTGCCGCTGCGTAAGCAAACAGGAATGACGAATCCAACGTTCCCAGCAGTGCCGGGGCATCTTTCGTATCTGTCAAGAAAAAAAAAAGAGAAAAAAAAAATTAACAAATCCAAGTCAAAAACCAGCAGATATTTTTATATTCCTATTGAACAAAGCAGAGCTTTTAAACCCCTTTTTTTAAATCCGACTTTCAGTAGGATCTTTAATAATGAGATAACATCTGCATCATAAAACATCCGGCTGTTACGCGGATGTTTGTTTAATATCTTAAGAACAAAATATGACGTCAGACGAAAATCTTCTATCATAGAATAAAAGAAGAAATTTTATAAGGTCTCTTTTTGTCTCTTCATGTCTGTTTTTGTCCACTAATTTATCTGTCCAATGTCAAAGCGTCAATATTAGGACACGATACTGTTCAAATGAACTAGAAATATTAAAAACCAACATTCATTTGAAATTCATGAGCTACAATATTATTACCAGCCGAGAACATCTGTACAAACATCAATTAGTCATGCATGAATGATTAGATTTCATACTAGCGCATTATCACCGAAAGGACTTTGACCATCTTTTGTACTACATAGCTTGCCGTCGAAATTCTAACATGTATCTATAATCTATTCTCTTTCGGTTACCCATTGTTACAGTTTTTGTTGCCTCATCGATTTTGCGAATAGTTTAAAAACACTTCTATGTTACATATCCAATGTGATGAGAAACTGTTCTTTCTCACTTGCATAAATACAAAGAAGATACAGTCTTACGTTTAAAGACGTGATTTTTACTTACCAAATGGAGCCCAGTCACACCAGGAATTGGCGTTATCTGGACTCACACCAGGCGGAGGTATTAAATTGGTGCAATTCTGACTTAAAACACTTTTCACAACTGATATTGGCTTCCTGGTCATATGGTAACACGTGTAAGCCATGTAGGTGAGCGCCAATACTCCTCCTCTGTGCCATGCGAGTCGATTGTAACGACGTTGATTTGTACATCGTGACCATAACCATTCTATTCCACGCAAACCCCATGGTGTGTCTCGTGATACTATCATATCCAATCTTCTTTTCTCTCCTTCGACTCTACAAACTTATATTATTATAATTAAATGATTAAACGACAATTGATGATCTAAGTATCAAATTTCTGTTCTACTAAGATTTAACTTTGCGTTATTTATAGATTTATCGCACGTTTCAGATTCTGCACGTTTTTTTCTTTTGTTTATATTCTATTATTGTATGTTGTATGTATAGTATAAAAGGATCGCGAATCTTTTTTGAACAGCTGTTCCACAAACACACAAAAGCTAACATTGTACTTTATTTGTTATTTATTGTTTGATTTGTAATGAGTATTGTGAGATAAAATATGAACGAGGGAAATAGAGTATTACTTGTATTTTTATAAATGGTTTGTAATGTTAGACATTTGAAAAAAAAAAAAAAACTTGTTGATGCGATATTATACATAGTATAGGATATTCGTAAATCGTAAATTAACTTACCGCGGATAGTTTGAGCGATTTGAATACAAATGAATATCAGTAGATTGAATAATAATACATAACTATAATGAGAGAAGATATTTAAGTAACGTTTTGACAAAGGTGAAATACGATCATGTCATGAGTCACACAACCTAGAAAGGAGAAAGGGATGCATATAATTTATAATATTGCATGTTTACATTTGGTTTTGAAAATTGTATACTACGTATAATAATACGTATATTATGAATGTCCTTACCACCCAATACAGCCTTGATGTCGCATTGTTTAATACTGTTAAAAAAACAAAATTTTACGAATTTTTCGTAACACGTTAATTAAATTCGTACTTGAATAATAAATGTTTACTTATTATACAGCAAACGCTGTTTCGTGCCCCGTGGCGAAACTAACCGCAGCAGCTAAACGTCACTCGAGTATCGGGCGCGTGTTAAATCTACTAGTAGGTTCGGTAGGGGGGGGGGGGGGGGAGATGATAAACCTCGATCGAGATTGGTTAAATAAAATCACGTGACCATTAAGCGTCGTGCATATCACGTGTCATGTACCATTTGTCTATACGCGCTTATCTGAAAAGAAAAGCCTTGAATTTTCACAGCTGCTGTGAGAGGACGAATAAGCATTATGAATACATACAATTCCTATAATATCTGTATAATGATTGAATTTCATGAGTAATAAATTGTTATTTTTTATTTTTTTTCTACTAAATCGAAATATAGATAGTAATTGATTTCATTTATAGGAACCCCACTAAACATCACCCTCACCCTCACCCTCACCCTCGACCTCCCCCCAGAAACTATATTCTGTACTTTGAACAACTGTAGTCTATGATAATTAAAAATATATAAACTGCGGGATTAATAGGTCTTGCGGATCAAGGATTTATATTATAAATAATATAATATATAGTATACTCTGTATATATATATGAAATTTTTTTTTTTTTATATGTACTTGTTTAACTTCATTTTATTTCTTCATATTCAATCAATATGTATACTAATTATGAGCACTAATTATTATTTAATTTTATTTAAAAATCACAGTCTTAGTTGAAGAATTGACAGCAGAAAATACTATCTTTATACTCTATTCATATAATAATAATAATAATAATAATAATAATAATAATAATGATATTCATTATTCTTATTATTTATGATATACATGATTCATATATACATATATATATATATACATATATCTATATACGATATATATATGTATATATACATATATACATGGATAATTTCTTGTACATAATATTACGTTGGTTGCACCTCTACATTATGTGTTATTTACAATATTTAGCTTAATTTTTTCACCCTATATATCTCTCATTTCATATTTAGAATGTGCAACTGTGCGTAAGTTCACTTTTTAGTTTAGCCCTTTCTTCTCTTTATATTATATGACAAATCAAATTGTTTCTATTTATTTTATAGTTCTTTTTTTTTCTTTCTTTTTTTTTTATTTTGTTTATTTTTATTTTAATCTCCTTTTTATTCGATCAAGACACTCATTCAATCGACTACTATATTATTCTGAGCCTAAAGAATAAAGAGAGAAAAAAAAAAAAAAAAAAAAAACCATGATATTATATTCTCTCTTGTGCTTTAGTAGCTATACAAATACATTCGATGAATTCGGCAACAAAATATATAATTCTGATGGAAAAATAATAATAACAATAATAAGAAGAATAATCATAATAATCATAATATTGATAATATTAATAATAATCTTCACTGTCAAAATATGATTTTTTTTTTTCTTCTTGCTTTTTTCTCTTCTTTACGGCAGTCGTTTATCTACATGGCGATATTTTTGTTTTTTTGTTTTTTGTTTTTCGTTTTTTGTTTTTTGTTTTTGTACAGAACCACTCATTTTTCCGCAGTACAAATCGATCACACGATTGTTCAAACCAAGTATATTATTGATAATTACATAACAATAAATAGTAACGTTGATTGATGCTACAGTTTTGAAATAATTGTTGAAATATACTTTACAGTAAAATTTCAGAAAAATTTCAAAAGCCAAACCCTCGATTATTCAAAGAATAAACCGAAAGAGAAAGCAACTTTTTTTTTTTTTTTTAATCAATCTGTAAGCAGATTTGAGTGGACCGTTTATACTCTTAACATATTATGTAGCGAATGGTTCTCAAACAAGAGTCATATATTTACACCTAAATTTACTATTCACAGTAACATGACGATATGATATACTTAATATAATATATACACATATATATATATGTATATATATATTTATATAAATATATATATTATGAAATATATATATTTATATAAAAATTAATTATGAAATACTGCGATATGAACTGTAATAATACGGGTAATGTAATTCTACATTATTCAGAGTTCAATTGGAAGTTGATAGTAACTGTATACATATAGCATATTTATGCATAAGCCATTCTTATGATTAAAACATACATATATATGTGTGTATATACAGTATATTGAACGGAATTGAACATTGCGAATGTATAATAATTTCTTAAAAGTTTAATTGATCATATATATATATATATATATATACGTATATATATGTACTTTTGTGTTTTTCTGTCAAAACAAATCAATTTTCGATTAAACACAAAATATTCATTGCATAAAGTTTATTTTGTGTCCGGAAGACGGGTTCATTCATTCCAGTATTTCAATTCAATTATCAACATTCTTTAATTAGGTATGTTATCAACCACTGACGAGAGAACGTCGGTGCAATAGAGATAAACCTTTAAACTATATTGTTTACAGACAGATATATAATATTGTCTGTATATACACATAAGCTTCACTCAAATAAAATCTAGTAGTATACGGATATTTGAAACTTCAGTACTGTTATTATTTCATCGTAAAAAAGTAATACGAGAATGGAGTATTGATCATTTTTTTTGTAATACTTTTTTTCTTTTTTTTTTTTGTAAAAAACAAAGAAAACATAAATAAATTTAATTTCAAGTTAAAAATTTATCTAGTAAACGTGTCGACATAATAAAACAGTTTGATATTTATACAATTTAAAGAAATGGATGTATGATTCGATTTCAATGATTGCAGTATCGCTAGATATTCGATTAATAGCGTTGAAAATCTTAATGATAATGCTTGTGAAATTTACGTTCAAACTCGATTTGTGAAGATCATAATTTGATAAACGTTAATTATGATCTACTGCGTATAATATGATAGTAAAAAAATCGTGAAATTAGTTATAACGTTATAAACGTTAAGTAATAAACAAATCAAACCGACTCGTATCATATGAATATTTTGAGTAAACTATGACTAGTGGTATTTCCATTCCTGTATTAATACAGTGCAGTATTCATGTACAATTTATTTAAAAAATGTATTAAACTATGAAATCTACTAAATGTAGCATGTATGTACGAATATATAGTTAATATGAAACAGCGTAATCTAGCGTACCATATATGTATGCGTACGGTAGCATGCGTGTGCAATACTGTGACGTGCGGTGTATGTGGCACCAGGAATGTAATGTAAAGTATTTAAAAAAAAATAAAAAAAAAACAAAAAAATAGAAAAAAAAGAAAATGATAGATTTGGTTACACGCCAGATATCGTCAAACAGTGATGCACGATATCAACTGTTGACAAAGTTGACTGTACTGTAATTGGTCCCCGCTAATTCGTCTCATTTTAATTCCCTTCACCTCTCTTTCTTCCGATTCGCATACCCTGAGTTCAATTTGAACACCTCCTGGATATTCTAAGCTAAGCCCACCGCCCTCAACTTCTTCTCTCGAGAACATAAACCCCTTGGGAGGTGCACGAGCGTCAATTATTTGTTTAACTCTTCCTAAAATCGCGTCCGAATTCAACCTACTTGATTCGTCTGATAATGTCACCTCCACTTCCGTTGGTATAGTAACAACATTCAAAGGTCTTCCAATACCTCTGGTTATACTAGGTCTTGAAGGATCGCAAGGTTCCGATATAATAAAACTTGGTAATGGTTTATAGTGGGGTAGAGCATCCTCTAAGGAATCTGGGGAAGGCGACGGAGACGGTGATCCATCGACGAGCGTAACTTGATCACCGAGCACATCAGTTACCGATATTTGTGGAGGTGGTATCTGCGAGGAGTGAACAAATGATTAGAAAATAAATTGATCAAACATTTTTAAACGACTTGGTAATAATCTGGGAAATATTCAACCCACTCACTCTGGGTACATCGATAGGATGCTCTTCCTGTATCATGTCCAACGCTGGGCTATTACTAGGGGAATAACTAACTGGTGTTGTCGCTGGCGAACGGTGATGCCTCAACGGACTCAAGTCCAATGGTGCGGCTGGTGGTTGAGCAGGAGTACCGTGCACTATGCTCCCAGGTACGGGGGCAGTACTTAGACCACTTAGACCTTTGGTGTATAAGATGAAAGTTAGAAGTATAGAATGAAACTTATGCAATGCTAATGGTTTTCTCATGGATCTTTAATCAGCCAGATTCTGAAGCTTTGGGCTAAATTCTTATTTTCCAAATAATATAGACCTTGCGTTATCGCTGCCACGCCTCTCTCATGGACAGGACTTCCGGGAATGCTCGCAGGACTATGAGACGGTGATGCCAGTCGTTGGAGCTGTTGATATTCGTGTTGTAATGCCTGAATTCCTGGACCTGGAGGCCCCGATCCTTCCGAGGCACGACGTACCGGAGAATACCTCTCCGAAGCTACGTGCATACTTGGTTCTTTGTAAGAGTCTCTACTACCTGCTATAAATATCGATAATTATGTTTAAACTAAGTTGAATAATACGACATTATTATCAAACAATATAAAGAACAGAATTATATATAATGATTTGGTATATCATCACTGAAACTTTTCAACAGACAAATTTATACGATATAAAAACGTAGCGTACTATAAACCACAGATAATCAATCGACGATGTACTAAATACAGCGTAACAAGAAACAAGAAAAAAAAAAAAAAAAAAACAGAACAGATCAACGATGACAACTACTAGTATGCACTCGTACATAAATATGTTTTGATTCTACTACACCTTTATTATTACTGTTCTAAAATAATTTAAATAAGAAGAAAAAAAAACACACTGACACACACACACACACACACACAATATATTAAACTATTAGATCAAAAGTGAAATTAGTTTATATTGGTGTATAAAGTATGGTAAAAAATATTACCCTGTGCTAATAATGGAATGGGCTAGTAAAGAAAGAAAAAAAAATAAATAAAAAGGGATTAAGTTTGCATAAGTAGTGTGGATACATATATGAAGTGAGAATTAATGACAAATTACCAGCGCTAGTGAAGAACAGGGAGGTTTTCCTGTGTTGAGGAAGCGTAGGCGCTCTAAGGTGAGGCGGCAGCAGTCTTGGCGGAAGATATGCTCTATTCATCCTAGCTTCCACCTCCATGACCAGTTCCGGATTTATAACTACATGCAAGTTACCAACCAACGAGGCATGGCAGTGCGCGGGTAGCACAATAAAACCATGCAAAATCAAACAAACAAAAAAGACTAAATGAAGGGCTATAAATAATAAGGTCAGATATTGTCTATGGGAATGAGATTAAACTGAAAAGCACATATAAGGGGACATTGAATCAGAATACGAAACGATACGATTAACTAAAACTATAATATAACGTTAAATAAATAAATTTACTCAAACAATGGGAAATAACACGGTGAAAAATGATAACTCGAATATAAAACGGAGGATATTTGCAAGGGCAAATAAATTTCCCACGAATTCTAGGAAGGGAGTTCGTTATTATTTGGTATGAACAAAAAAAATTGGTTTAATAAAAAAAAAAAAAAAAAAATAGTCAAACAAATACAAATAATACATGAATGTGCAGCTATCGCTTGTTTCTTACGAACAGTTATTTGAAAAATTTCGTATAATCGTACGATTATTATACCTGGTCGTTGCATAACTGCTGTGAGGCCACTACGCCTTCTTCGATCTGTCCCTCCACCTCCACCTCCACCACCACCGCCTACACCTTCGCCACTACCACCACCAACCCCAACACTTAGTGGCTGCGAGCAAGGTACCATCGTTGGACTTCCAGCCTGTAACTGTTGAATTGTAACAATTGTATCACTAAGATTCAAATTTTATGAATAAGTAATCTGATAATCTTCTCAACTTCATCAATTTCAATTCACAATTCACAATACATCACATCTTTGTAATTTCATGCTAAAACTGCATATCTGAATATGTATAAATTGTTTAGATGAGATTGAAAAAGTTCGAAAGCATTAAGTTGATGATTTTTAGTCATTCTTATAGAAGATATAAATGTGCAATGTTTTTTCATACAGTATCTTATCTTTGAACTCGTGTGTGTGTAATATAAAAGCTCTAATACTTATACACTGAGCAAACTTACAGGCTGCAGGTGCTCTCGACTACCGGGTTGACTCCACCCACCGTCGTCGCTGTTACCAGCGCTGGTCCCGTGTTGCTGTTGGTAGAATACATGGAGATTAGCTCCACCGTCTGAGGCTCTTCTTCCGAAACCACCGGCTGCAATAAAAACACACAAATTGTTTAATGCACGGTGTTAAAAATGTAACTCACACACTAAGCTATGGATAATTCATGTCGAAATCAAATAACTAAGACGCATGTAATCTGATCTTGATTTCCAACTCACTTGCACCCATAACGATAGGCGGTTTCAGTAAGTGTTGGTCTTTGATTTGGAAGTTTTGGGGAGGTTGATGCTGGATGAGAGGGAGATTTAACGGAAGATTAGTGTGCGGTAGTAAATGAGGATCGACATTGCACTGCAAAGTTGGCAGTAAAGGAAGGGTTGGGTATCCCGGAACATAGGTACATGTGTAAGGATAGGGCGTAGGCGGTTGATGGGCAGCATCTCCAGGTCCGACTGTGTGTCTCCTTGTAGCGTGATAAGGGGTTCCAGAAGGCAAATGAAGGCCACTACGTTCCTCTGTTTCTGCTTCTGCCTCACCAAACTATGAAGAAAGCGAATTAATAAATCGTTTAGTTTCTTCAAATAATATCATTGAGATAATCTCACAAAAATCACTCATGATAACGCAACACCCATTACTTTACCTTCTCTAGTTGATGAGCACCATCGGGCAAGTAATCGCCAGGTATACTTTGTATGATGGGAATGCTCGGCATACTTGGCTCGAGCTGATCAGCCAGCAAGTTATATATAGCCGAAACATGGTCAAAAGCATTGCCTTGAATAGCTTGTAATAACGTATCTGCACTGAGGCCAGGTAGTCTGAGCATGTGTTCTATTACTAATTGATTAAGCTGTGGCGGAGGAGGTGGCTCGGCGTTGCACCTATAAAAATCATCGTTTCATATATCATATTACTTATTTACATATATTACATATCATGTAATGGAATTATTTATTCTATTTTTATAACGATCAAACACAAAGTGTTTAAATAGTTTTTTACACACCCTCCTGGCTCTGGCTCCGTTACACCGTCTCCACCCATCCAGGGGTGTGTCAGAATTTGTGTTATGCTTAATCGCCTTTCTGGTTCGACGACCAGCATGTGTCTAATCAGCCTTTCACACTCTGTAAATAAATACCCAATGGTAGATTAATGTCCATAATGAATATATATATATGACTCAACTACTTTCTTCGCTCAGGTTTGTAAAACGTTTAAGCACGCATACTTTATCAAATATTTTACTACCCAAAGTATTTAAATAATACAAAATTTATTTTAAATTCATTATTTTTTTTTTCAACCGTTTATTTTAATATCAATAATATTTCAATATAAGCAAGCAAACTGTTCGGAGAAAATATAAACTACGAATCTCACGTTTTTTTTCTGATCATTTAATTTTTTTTTTTTTTTTTTTTTCTTCACCCACTGTTTACAATTTCATTCCATTTATACCCAATTTTCAAGCATTATTGAATGCAGTATGCAAATGTTCTGAAATCAAAAGATGCTTATTGAGGGGGCGGGGGATAAAAAAAATAAAAACAAAAATAAAAATAAGAAATTGTTGAATATGAGGGAAAAAAAATCATCCAATTAGACACTGACACGTTCTCTAAGAGTATATTAGAAACCTGACTACTTCTGATAGAAAGTGTATCTGCTGATGCTACCAATGAACTAAAAAGCTCCAACAAATCTAAATTCATAATTTACTAGGTGCTGGTTTTTGCGAAAATTCAATTGCACCGATTACACCGATTGCACCTCTCAACAATCAATGGGAATTTCATAATTACGATATTTTCACACCACATTAACGTATTACGGTAAATTGACGTAATCATCGCTGCGCATGAAGGGGAACCGAACGAATAAAATTATTTTAAAAAAGCAGTGTGTGTTTAAGTTTTGAGTTTCTACTCACCTGCAGACATGAAATAAGGTATCCTAAATTTCCCCGAGATCACCACAGAGCGAAGCGACTGCATTGTAGGCCCGTCAAATGGGAGGGCACCACAAACTAACACGTACAATACTACACCAAGACTCTGTAATAACGTTGTAAATTGAGTCAATTCGAGTATTATAATAATACATTTGATTAACTTGAAAAGTAATAGAAATATAGAAATTGTTCAACGAGAGATCTTCAAATTCTGAAAACTGAACTAAGTGTAAAATGGAAGGAAAAGTGCTCAGTACAGAAAGATGAAATAAAAATGAAAAAAAAATGAAGAGAAAAATGAACCGATGATCAAATTTGAATAGAATTTAATCTACACTGAATAATGCCACTCGAGAATACAATTACTGCTTTGTTAGCTCTGATTTAAGCTAGACGAAGAACCTTCAATGATATGTATTCATGCTTTGAAACACAGCAACTATATTTATACAAGAAAGAATAAGTAAAACAATAAACTTGTGATTCGTAGTTGAAATAAAGATGACTACTTAGTAGAAAGTTGAATCTTTGCTACCGGACACATACCCATACGTCTGCTCTAGGCCCGTCGTAATGTGTTCCTTTAAATATTTCGGGTGCGGCGTAGGGGGGAGAACCGCACCAGGTGCTGAGAAGTACTCCTGGTGTGTATTCATTACTAAAGCCAAAGTCAGCCAACTTTATGTTATTGTCTGCGTCAAGTAGCAAATTCTCAGCCTGTGATTGATAAAAATTTCATTATTTATGAACATTTATTCAAGTTTAAATTAATTTACCAATAATCTTAGTAATATGTAATAAAGTAAATAAATAGATAAATAAAATTGGTAATTAGATTCTCGGCTTATGAATGGATTAACAATACCTTAAGATCTCGATGAACGACTTTCTGTTGATGGAGGTAACGCACAGCCTGGACTATCTGACGGAATATCCGCCTCGCCTCAGGCTCCAACATTTTACCATTTCTTACTAAATGATCGAATATTTCTCCCCCAGCTGCGTATTCTGTTACCAAATATATCATTTTCTCTGTTTCCATGACTTGATACAATCTGATTATGTGCGGATGTCTAAGCCTCTTCATTATGTACACTTCACGAAAGATTTTTGCTAGATTCTCTTCGTTTAATTTTGTTTTATCTATTATCTTGATAGCCACCTGGAAATATTTTCATAAATCTGTTTTTAAAAAAAATGTCTATAAACAATTTCCAATTACATTAATCAGAGAATCGTAACATACTATAGTAACCAGCCTATTTGAAGTGACCTAAAATATAATGATCATATGATTCCTCAAAAATTATCTAAATTATTTATTTTGCATGCTAAATATTATGCATCGATCTAAAAGGCCGGCACCTTGTTTGTACTGGACTGACCCAATGATACATAGAGCGACCAGAATCATGTGATAGACATGCTAAATGATAGCAAGTGGTAACTGGGCAGGGACTCCTCTCGGCGCGCGCTCATCACTTATACCTTATAAATGACAAATCCCTTGTTCTCCCCTCGCCGTCCCGCAACACCGTTACAAGGCAATATATAAGTGCTGGCCCTTTCCATTGTGCTATACAATAACAATTCTAATACCTCTACATCTCATGCGACAAATCTATCTTTTCGTAAGGATTATCTGTCTGAATAATATACTTTCATGCTTTTAAACATTGATTTATGTTTACTCAAGTTTTTCTACGACCATATTGCCTCAATTTCAGATTTCACAGCTTTGTGTAATAAAACTATTTTCTCTTTTCTAGAAAAAGGAAAAAATAAACGTCGGGGGGGGGGGGGGGGGTTTGCAACAAAGCAAGTTCTTCATTTCATAAAGTCTCGTTTATTGTAATCTTCGGTCTTATCCAATCTCAGCTTATCGGAATCTATTTAGCGATAAATATATGTATAATTTGATTGTTATTTTCGAATGGTTCTTTTTATTATTATAAATAATAAATATGACGGTGAGAGAATTTTTTTTGTTTTTTGTTTTTTGTTATTTGTACCGAAGTCTTGATTATTGTATGAAATAATTAAAAGATTATTACAAATATTATATGGTGATAATAACAAAAAGATTTTAGTTCGCATTATATATACCCTGTTTCGAGTAAATTTGATTTAAATTAAGGTCAACAAAAATTGGCTCATGTTATTGCAGGATTATCTTCAAATGTTTAAGATTCAAATAAACAAATTTCATTACACATATTATATATCAATTATACTGAAGTATACATAGGTATACTACTACACAGCATGTGTATCTGTATAGCGTATATCTATATTATAATATGTATATAATGTTTATACCATTTACTTATAGTTTCGGACACACGTGCAAGCTCCCCCCTCGCGAGTAACAAATCGGTTCAACGATCTAAAACTCACAAATTTAACAATCGCGATTTAAATGATAAACTGATTTTATGTATTATAATATATTTTTAGAAATCATACGACGCTCTATGAGTGATGCCTGATTCTTCTAGACGCTATAAGATAATAAACCACATCTAATTTTTCTTTGTTTTTTTTTTTTTTTATTTTCTTTTTTTTTTCTCGTGTGAGATAATGCATTGTATTAATTACTATATATAATATTATACAATCGGCATTTATCGTCACAATGATTTAGATCAAAGAAAACTAGATAGGTAGGTAAATGTATGTATATAAAGTCTCATCCACGTAATAAATTCTTAGGTAAAACAGTTCACAGATTTTTTTTTTTTTTCTTTCAATATTATTTCAATAACAAAGAAATACAATTCAATGCTCAAATACTAAATACAGGCCCGTTAAATTCTATGACAATTGCTGCGCAACGTGTATCGTGTCAAGGTCGATTTATTTTGAGAGAAAATTGTCGTAATTCTTTCTTTTTTTTTTTTTTATTTATCTTTTAGTTTTTCTTAATTTTTTTTCTTTTGTTTCACCGTCAGTTACTTATGGCAATATATATCTGACGAACTCGCAATACAACTTACTATATTCTATAGATAAGTATAAGATACTAGTAGTTGACAACTAATCGTGAGCATTATAGAGTAGCAAAAAAAAGAAGAATGAAAGAAGACAAATATATAAATAATAAATATAAAATGAAAAATACTATTTCCAACAGCGTATATTAGTGATAAGAACGAAAAATCATTTCTGACGTCACCTATGACATAACATTGAGTAAAATAAAATCTTGTGATATGATATTCAAGTATAAAATTAAGATAATATAGTACTACTCCGAACTATAAATTAAAAATAAAAAAGTAATAGCAGCCCGTTTAGAATAAATATATATGTAATATCGTGTGTTAAATTTGATTAAGTATGTATATAAGTTTATTTTTTATATGCCTAAACTGCCTACCCCCCCCCCCCCCCCCCGCCGCCCCTACGGTATCGCCCATCGTAATTAATTGAAGAATATCACGTAAACATCACGCAGGTCTTTCGATCGATTTACGCTCAGATAAGTAACGAAATCTGATATGACATGTTAAAAATAAACTTTCGTTCATTCACAAAATGAAAATTATCTATGAACCTTGCCCATTTAGGATTATAAAGAGAAAAGGAGAAAAAAAAAAAAAACATGATTTGAATGGATGTATACCGCTATACGTTACGTTACGTTACGTTACGTTACGTTACGTTACGTTACGTTACGTTACGTTACGTTGAATCATTCACGAGTTAATCCTCGTGACAGAAATGTCCGGTAGCTTACTTACGTTCGACCTTGTATCAGAGAACATCTCGAATGAAATACTTTTGATTCATAATTACGCAAGAAATTCAAGAATTGAAAACAAAAATATCACTTCAGTCACTTCGTCGACTAATATAGTAATAATAATACCTATAGGTACAGGTAAGAAATATCGACACCAATCTTCATCAATGAATAAATCTACAGTTAAATTATTCTCGTATAAATATATAATGAAATTAGAAAATTAGCCGCATAACTTGTGGGTATCAATAAAAAGAAAAATAATAATGTTGAAACGTAAAAATGTCAAACATTTGAAAGAAAACAAAAAATAAATTCCAACACTTTTTCTAACGCAGGTAAATGTCGCCGAAGGAAAAAGACACCTTTTTAGCAAAAATGATATATCCTTGTATGTATTAGCCAAGGGTGATTATATTAAGTAATACTAGTATATTGATAGATAAAAAGGATGAAATTTTCAAACAAATATACAAATATGTAACGCATCACTGTTTCTCTATACGCGGTAGCTCTAATTCATAAAATATATATATATTTCGTATTTAGCATGTCTCTGGCTAACAGAGTGGATTCCTGTGACATCACACTGACGTCACGCAGTACCCGCGCGAATATATGCGTAACACATGCCTGTTCCACATGTATGTATCTAGTACTTATGTAGTAACATACGTATACGTTCCCCCTAGCCCTGCAGCCGTAGCGAGCATACAGCGCACTTGCTCGCGCCTATATATCTGTACTAACATTGTATGGTTACAAAACAGAAAAATGATAAAAACAAAAAAAAATTTATAAAAAAAAAAAATTTTTAATGCAACATTTTTTTGGATATGTACGATAAATTAAAAATTATTGAAATTAATTATCTTTCGCTGTAAAGTTTCGTGTTAATAATAATTGTCACATCAGAGATGCGTATAAATGAAGAGAAAAAAAATAATAACATATAATATAAAAGTTCAAAGTGACGAATCAATGATTTTGTTGTTTACCATTTGCTTTTTTTCTTTTTCTTTTACTTTTTCAATACATATTTATTCCACCCTGCAAAAGGTTCTTTTTCAATGAATATATCGCGGGGTAATTCTGATTGGCAGAGAAAAGAATAAAATAGAAGATACATAATATATAGACTGCGACGTTAAAATATACCTACATATATATATTTAACTATGTATACATAACCGATGATATATTAGGATATTACGGTACTGAAACATATACGAGCCCCAGTATATATATCATATAGTAGACTTTTGCGCGGGGAGATAAGTTATCGTACTACAATATCAAGTGGCTAGAAAATTTTGTACAGTACCAAGGCTTCACCCAAAGCTGTTGATTCGCGCTAATTGTCTCTAATTATCGTCAAGTCCGACTGCTACTTTAGCGGCATAACGGACAATCCAACTCAGAGAGAGAGAGAGAGAAAAAAGAGAGAGACAATCCCTTCGCTATTGAATTCAAACTCATATAATATACGCATATTTATTATTACTATATCGAATCGAATTATTTCATAAAGTAAATTGAAAATCATAATGTAAACACGAAGGTGTAATGTATATAAATTTTTGATAAAATAATTATTCAATAAATTCATTATGCTTTTTATTCTTCTTTTTTTTTATTATACATGATTGCGATAACTAATTTATTATTCTATCTTCTGTCAACTCGTGTACATTTGTATACTGTGTGTACAGTTTTCTCATTATTGCGATTCTATGTATTCCCTTGTCACGTGTCTTCGGGGAATGATTAATTATATAAGTAATTTTACCCTCAATTTAAATTATTGCACTTCTACAATTATTATTATTATTATTATTGTTGTTGTTATTGTTATTATGCTGACAAACAGCATTCAAGGTTCACTAACTACCTTTTATATAATATTATGAAATTGATAAACGTAGGATGGAAAAATGATGTGATTTACGGGGTGAGACGGAAACGCAACGGTAGTAAATACTAAATACGAAAACAAACTTTAAAGTTGAGATCGGAATAAGACAGAAAAGCTCAACATACACAAAGCGCGTATGAAATTGATTATAAGCTATGCATGTGTGCATGTGTATGTTCCATGTATATGTATATGTATATGTATGTATGTACATACGTGTCACATGGTTTACGGAAAAATTAACACTATAAAGGAATAATAAAATATACGACGAATAAATTTCAGCGGTTTCAAGATGGCGATACGATAAAAATTTGTTTACATATATACAAAGTACGTTGAACTAGGTATGTATTTCAAAGAATTCAGTTGCGTGCTTTAATCCGGAATCCTAAATCGAAATCGTATAAATAAATAAATAAATGAATAGTATCCTTACAAATACGCTAGATCATTTTTCTGTATCAGTTCTAGTTTACGCGCCGTGACTACAATCGTTTTCAATAGAATTCGAATTTCATTATCAACATGTATATGTACATAACTCTGGTATAGTAAAATTTATAATCTTCAAAAGAAAATGAAAAAAAATTACTTTTCTCTGTTTTATTTTCTAGATGGATTATTTTTTATTTATTTTTTTCTGTACTTTCCAAAGATGTACTTTTAGCGGTTTCAAAATGGCGACTGTTATAATTAAAAATCAAATACATTAACCAAACTATATGCTATTTACTATGGAATAATCTAGCTGTTTATGCATTTCAATGATAAAATTCATTTAGTAAGATTTATAAAATTGATTGTAACAAAACTTGCTACTTAACTCACGTATTCACACACTACCTACGGCAATAATACATATATATACATGCATACACTACATTCGGGTTCTTTAACTCGTAAAGGCATGTGACGTAAACGAAGGTAGCATCAATAAATAATAAATATTTGCTAGAATCTGAGTGGATGAAAAAAAGAAAAGAAGAAAACAAAAGGACAACGTCGTACTTACACGATCTGGTGCATAAGATCGTAATTCTTAGTAATTTAGATAAAGGAAAAATGATTGAAATTGTTATAACCAACAGTTATGTACATAGTTTGAAATCAATGTAGCCGTAGATTGTTGAAAGACATACATACATACATATACGACGATACGAGTGATTGTAATAATTGTTTAAACGATTATTAGATATTATTAAATTACAGTTTGAACAAAATAACGACAAGTCAGTAGATGTTGATAAATAATTGATTACAGGCTAGTTTTAAAGTAAATTTCATGACAAAATGATGGATTCCAAGCTGCTAGTCGTGAACGTTTAGTACTTCATAATAATCTTACCTTTGATTTTGTTACGACGTGGGTGGCCATTTTGACAACGGCGAAGTTCCCTTTGCCGATTGTTTTCTCCAATTCGTAATAACCGACGCGGATGAGTTTGTTAACAGAAAATTGCTGCGAAATCTCATCGTGCGACGATGTCGCGGATGCCATTTTTTAATCACTTGACTCGCTCGAACCGTCGCCAATCACCTACTGGATAGTACGACGTTAACTCCACGAGGAGCGCGATTACCTTCAAACCACTGGCGCCATCTAGCGACAATTTTTTCAATCTTCAATTGAAATTCTCATGTCACCGCGATATTCAAACGTTTTAAAAATTTTCTTTTTTTCTTTTCATTTTCTCCTCAATCTAGATCTCCTCAAATGAATAACACTAGTCGTAATACACCATAAATGTTGTCGTAATATAACAATTGACAACTCTTCTCATCTATTGTTGAATAAAAATAATAGAAATGTAAATTTTGATGATTCGTATCTCACCTTGTGTACATGAATAAATAAACGTAGACGTTGTATCGTCGAAAAGAAAAAGCAAAATTCCTGAAAAACTGCGTTTTTATTTTCACATTGACAAAAATTAGAATTTCGTTATACTATATCTATAAGTATGCATGTATACACAACATATCGCCGAATGTTACATGGGACTTATTTCACAGCTTTAGTCTTTGAAGCCAATACTGATGCCATCACATTGAATTTGTGTTGCCATTCTTTGAAAGTCAATCCATCAACAGTATGCTCGTCGTATATCAACAGATTACTGACCACCTGTTTTGTCCTAGAAAATAAAGAGCTAATGATTAAATTTGAATCCGATTGAAGTAATTCTACCGTTTTTTATCTCATTTTTCAATTTCATTTCAATTTCCCGTTTGATCTGATCATAAATTGACTCACCAGGCTTCAAAAGTTGCATCAAATTGCCGCAGCTCTTCCTGCGTATTTTCAAAAGCCTGATCTATGAGATCGAGCACCTCCTCAATAGTATGAGTATTGTTTGTAGCTGACATTAGGCACCATTGTTCGTCGATTTCAGTTAGGAAATTCAATTTTTCATCAACTCTCATCGGAGAACTTGGTTCATCATTTGCAAACCAGATGAATTTGTTCAGGATTTTGTAACAGTCTAATAAATGGTAGACAGGAGCTCGAATGAACGGATAGTCATGGACACTGTCCATATCCAAAGGGACAGGAATCGAAAGTGCAGATTGACTTATGCAGCACGATGCATGCCTGGAAAATAAAATGTCATTTAGAATAGATGGAATGAAATTGGCTTTACGATTCAAATCAGATAATACAAATTCAATAGAACGACGAAAGCTGCGAGTTTCAAAAAACATATTTCACCTGTATGCACCGATTTCTCCACCCAATGTGATCTTTCTCAAAGCATTTACGTCGATTCTATCATAAAAGTTGTCCAATTCGTTGCTGAGATCAACGTCAAGCCAGTTTTTGTCTTGATTCGCTGCTCGTAATATAGAAAATTTCTGCAAACCACCTATGAGCTTTTCCTTGACGCAGTTTAAGGCAGCGCCAGCGCCTTTTAAAAGAGCCATAGAAGTTTGTATATCCTGGGCACATTGTCCCTGCAATTAATTCATCAATAAGAATATGTAAAAGCTATTTTACATAGAATTTAGTATCACCGAGCATTTGAAAAGCTGAAATCTGTTTCTTTCTCATTATTATTTAGTCACCTAGTCACGTGCTTACAATTTGAACATCAATTCCCTGCATTGCAGTCGCTATATTACTCAGTTCGGTGGTCAGTTCGTTTCGTACTTCAAGATCACGATTAATTTCTTCTACTTTTGTCTGCAATCCCCTCTGCTCTGCCTCCCACTTTCGGACCTCCAAGGTCAATACCAGCCATTCGCTTATGTCCAAATTGTTGCATTGAGATTTCTGTAAAAGTGGAAGAACAATCCCAACTGAATGAAGCTGAAAACCGCGTCAACAGTGGAAACTGGTGCTTTAAGAGCAGAAAATAATTCCCGCTAAAGTTACCTCAATCTTTTCAATATATTCCATAATCTTTTGCTGGCGAGTGTTGGCTCGCGCATCATGTAACAGTCTTTTTGACACGGCTGTTAAATGTAAGCTACAAGCTCTCGCGATACCAATTTCAAACTTCTCTCCGCAATTACTAGACGCAATATTCTGAGACACTTCAGATCCCAGCTGTATAACTCGCTCGGTATCTACCCCGCGGCTTTCCAAGAGAATATTCCATAGGACTGGAGTCGCTACGGGATAAAGTGTTTCCGATATTTTCTTCCACACCTAAAATCGCGTTGATAAAATTGGTGAAAAAAAAGATTCATGTGATTCGGCGCGAAAGAGGCGAGAGAAATAATCGACGACCTGTTTCTTGTTGCCACCGTTAGACATGGAACTGACTAGACTCAGGGATTCCTCTATGGTGCTTTGCTTGATCTCCTCGCCGACTGAGGGCATCAAGCATTCGCAGACTCTGCGCATTTGGTGACAATCCTGAACTTGGGCTTCCATTTGGTTCCGTTTTGTAGAAAACAAGTTCTTTTTTGCTTGCAATAACTGACGAGCAGACTTTATGCTCAAAAGTTGTTGCCCTTTCAAATAACGCGATAAAATATTGTGAAAAGTTGTACATACCTGCGATGACCTAAAGGAGGGGAACAAAACTAAAGCAACTTACGTTTTTTTCGGACCAAAAATTCCTGACTTTTTCGACTTTCCTCATTCGCGAAAATTTTCTGTTGCAAAGCCTCTCTTTCGGATTTCAATTTCGACGTTTTCCTTATCGTTTCTATCTCCACGTCTTCCGAATTTTCCGACAATTTGTATAACAAAATATTCTTTCTTGCTTCCAATACTTCGGAAGTTGGATACAACTTGTCGGCCACGTGATCCCACAAAATACCAACAATCCCTTTCGATAATCTGAACGGATGTCGAAAAGTTTTAATTTTACATGCTAGTAGTACTCAGTTTGAGGTAAAATTAACTTACGCCTTTTTTGTTGATTCGTTACAAGCTGACGGTGGGCAACCCAAGCGATTAGCCCAAGCGAAACTGTCTTCTGATAGTACATTCATTGTTATTATTATTATTACTATTATTGGATGTATAAAACGTTGCAGGATTTAATACGTCGTCGAATTTATAGGTAGAAAAATCATTGCAACACTTTGGGTTTGGAATAGTACATAATTCATTCATTAACGATATATTCAACTTTTAAACACGCGTGTGTACGAAACAACTTTTAACCGGTATTTTTAAGACACGCTCTCCATCTTTGTCGAATATTATGAACTACGAGACACACTCAACTATCGCGTCTGCATTGAAGAGTACTTTTTTATCTACAATTATTAGTTCGTTGATTTGTTAGGTTGGATTTTCACGCGCAGACGCAGTAAACTGCTGCCGTTGCTGCTGTAAAATTTTGCTGTAACGCTATTCGTTGTTGATCACGTGGTTGCGCGCAACCACGTGATCAACAACGAATAACGTTACAGCAAAATTTTTAATTCAATGCCATGAAAATTTAGCCTCAAGATGTATCAACGCTATATTGTCGTTTTGAGGTTAGGTCATAGCGAATCTTAAAAATATGAATCTTGAGTCGCGCAGATGAATAAACATAACTTGCATTTGTTTCGTTAACACAGATAAAAACAATGTCTGAAATAGCTGGATACGACACGCACGACAACGGCCCTGGCTTTGTTGGTATAAGATTTTGTCAGGAATGTAATAACATGTTGTACCCTAAGGAAGATAAGGAAAACAAAGTGTTGATGTATGCGGTAAGTGTTTCGGCATCATATTGTTATCATGTATTTCGACAATTGACATTTGCTGCGTTGATCATCATGTGAATAAATATCTCCTATATTTTTCATATTACAGTGTAGAAATTGCGATTTTAAGCAGCTAGCCGACAGCAATTGTATATACGTTAACAAAATTATGCACGAAATTGAGTAAGTGAATAATAATTGATAATATTGACTAATTTTATTCTACATATATACTAGTATAATAATAATAATTATATTCTTTGCGTTACAGTGAATTGAAAAATATCGTTGCTGACGTTATATCAGATCCAACACTTCCGAGAACTGAAGATCATCCGTGTCCTAAATGTAATCATCGCGAGGCTGTATTTTTCCAAGCTCAAACCAGAAGAGCTGAAGAAGAAATGAGACTGTATTACGTTTGCACAAATCAGCATTGTTCTCACAGATGGAGAGAATAAATTTTCTATGTATTATAAAAGTGATCATCAAATGAAGAAAGAAAGAAAGAAAGAAAGAAAGAAAGAAAAAACAAAACAAAACAAAACATAATTGGGTTATTTTATTAAGTTGAGACGATGTTGAAAGAAACTTCAAGTTTTGTTTTCTTACGTTCCCTAGAAAATGACTAATATAAACTTATAGGCATTTCATTATTTTATTACAAGGATTTATTTACCAATATGTCAATAAAAAATGAATTGAAAGAGATTTTCTAAAATAAATGAATATCTACATTTTTTTATACGCCAATTGATACCAAATTTGGATTGAAACCAAAAATTAATGAATTGGACAAAGAAAAAGTCCAATTATTCCCCCTCCTTTACTAGACCTTGAATTGTGATAGGCTGATCTTTTGATGCACATGTATGGGTATGGCCGTACGCATGTGTCGAATTAATACGTATGGGTGTACGTTGTAGTGGTAGTAGTATACAGTTCCGCGCAACTTTTATTACAAACTTTGCCTTTTCTAGAATTATCTCGAAGTAATACAGGCTTAATTTCCAATTGTCATACTTGTCATTCGTAGATCGGTCTCTAGTATTACTTTAGGATTTGATCACGAGGCATGAATAATTCTGGTTGTCCTCGAGTTCGAGTTATCAATTACGTTTAGTTTTAAATTAATGGGTTCATCCTTTACAAAGAATACAAATAGTAAAAACATGAGCAGGTAAGCGTCCGCGTTTGAATCCTATATTAAATCAATACTTATATTCAAATCTGCATAACGTTCGATAATTATTTACCACTAATATGAGCATTGTACTTTGTCTATAACCTCAAAACTGGGATGTGATTAACTGAAATTATTCGTAAATTCACATCATAGCGTAGAAAAGTAGATAAGAAAATTCGCAATTCATACCCAAATCGAGAAAATTCCGTTATGTAAGTATTGGCCAAAATCAATAATTTCATATACAGCAATAATACGTCGAGATCAAACAGCAGCATGGGAAATGAAGATAACACAAGTAACGCCAGGCCTTTGAGCATTCAAGCACCTAGACCCCAAAATGAATCACGTCAAGGGCAGCTGCAACCAGTTCCAAACCAACCGAGGCAACCTAGTAACTTACAAGGGCTACTAAGGTTCGCAATGGAGGCAACCCGCGATGAAGACGCACCACATTCTTCGCACTTTCAACCCCTGGATCAAGAGGTATAAATATAACAGAAGCTGGAACTGTTGAAGTCTTACATTCTTCATGATTCCGAAAGTTTGCTAATATCATTTTTCCCTCTCTCTCTCTCTCTCTCTCTCCCTTTATAGCGACAGAAGTTTTTGAACGAGGCGCTTACTTCGATGTCTGTAAATGTTATAGAAGAACTGCAAAAATCAATAAAAATATTACATGGCGCTAGCGAACTTAGGGCTGAAGACGATCCTTCTGAATGCGACAAAGCCTTAGATCTTATAGCAAATTACGTTGACAATATGGACACTGCTAATGACTTTTACAAAATTGGAGGCTTCACGATATTCGGACCCTGCCTAAACTCAAATCACAGTAGTCTGAGATGGAGGGCAGCGCACATTATTGCTGAATTGACACAGAATAATCCGTATTGTCAGGAAAAGGTATTGGAGGCTGGCCTAATGCCGATATTATTAGGTATGGTCGACACTGACCCATCGGAACAAACCAGAATCAAGGCTCTGTATGCGGTTTCTTGTAAGTGAAGCGAATTTCTCTGTACGATGAAATTGGATCGATTTTTTGCATTCATTGGAAAACTAATTGATCCAAAGAAGCAGATTCCGGTATACAATGATCTATGATACTCTGTTTAGGTCTGGTCAGAGAATATCCAATCTCTTTGAAGCATCTGGACGTTAACGATGGCTACTCTGTTCTTTTAAGGGCGATGCAAAGCCCGGTTGAAAAGCTGCAAATAAAATCTGCCTTTCTTTTGTCCTCTTTGTGTAATAAGGACGAAAACATAGACAATTTAAAGACAACTCTTGTCAAAATGGGACTTGTCGAACAAGCAGCTGGCCTGCTAGCCATGCAAGGACTTCCTTGTGACACTAGGTACTTGGGGAGAACCCTTTTCATTCGAATTATTATCGCAATTATTCGATTGAAGCCTTAAATTACGTTAAATAATGATATTTGATGATTTCTATCTTTTTTTCTATTTTTTAAAACAAAACAGGGACCAGCTGCTAAGGGTACTCGCAGGATTGGCTAATAACAATTATTTGCCCGCGTTGCGAGAGTGCCGAAGGCCAGAGCTCTGTTTAAGACAAACATTAGAGCGTCATCAGCAGGAGCTTAAAGCTGAAGAAAGTTTTGACGAAGCTAGTATTTGTACACAACTTTTGGATCAAATATTTTCAGATCAAGAAACAGGTCAAGAGAGATAGTCTTCGCTCAGCTTTGGCTGCAGTTAGCCAAACTCCCCCTACCTAACAGAGTTTTAATTTTTGTTTACTGTAACTATGCAAATATACAATAAACGTAATATTTATTTTTCTTCTCTTATTCCAAACTTCCGCTCTTTACTTTACCCCAATCCTCATATTATAGCTTATAGCTTATCCGCTCGGGATAACATAATTATATATATTTTCAGACATCATAGTTAATGAATAAAGTTCGTACGCGTTTCTGAGACATTCGCGGCAATGATTGCTACGATCTTTTTTTTCTCACCAATCCGATTATGCTTGCCAAAATGAGCGCTGATCGATACTTGTCAAATTAATTTTCCTTTCACCTGAAAATTATGCTATAAATAATTAACAATCTTTTTCTATGATTGTTTCTTAACATTGTAAGTATATCAATTGAGCATTATTTATTCATATTGTGTGTACCAAAGAGGATATGCCTATAGTCTATCATATCCTCTTTACTGTGTGTAACTATGTTCGTTCTCGCAAGGGCACGGGGGAAAAAGCGGGGGGGTCCCGCAGGTCGCACCGGCGCGTCATTTTCGGGTGAGACTCCATAAGACACGGTGTTCGACTCGATAGTCGCGTCCGTTTATAAAGTGCTTTGTTTGTTTCGATCTGAAAACTTGAAGCACGTTCCGCGACTCACTTTGCTATAAGTAAATTTCAATATAATTCCCTAACGAACATAATATGCCAGGTAAAAGAGTGTATTTAATGACTAGTAACACGTAAGTAACCTTAACAAAATTAATGCATTACAGAACGTCTGTGAATGCATTGCTGTGAAGAATTCTACTTGCGTATTTTGGAATCTCTGCAAGAACATCCGTCATTTTTATAGTGAGCGAAAATATTCGTTGTTTCGACGTAGCCTAATTCGAAATAACAATATACTACCGTGAATATGTAAAAAAAATGATAAAAAGAAAAAATTTACAATTATTTATTACAGAAATTGTTACGAACTATATTACCTAATTTTCAGACATGTATGTTTCTTTGGCAACTAGAAAATTTTGAAAATGGCTGCAGACACTTGTTTCATCTGTGAGAAACTTTTTGAGAAAGATGAAAAATTGAGGATCCCACGAAAGAAAAGTATTCAAAGTTTAATATCAGTCAGTGTTGAGAGACAAGACAACAAGCACTATAAGTATAAGTTAAAGAATAAAGAGTGTGTGACTGTTCATGAAAGATGTTACAAATCTTACATCAGCGCTGGTAACGTCAAAGCATGCAAAAGACGAAAAGAATCGCAAATAGGAAGTGTGTCGACGCGCGCTACTACCACCAGCAGTTTTGACTTTGCAAAGAACTGTTTGCTTTGTGGCAAAGATGCTTCTGGAAATTTTATAAAAAATCAATCTAAAAAGAAAGGTTCCTCAAACCGACAATATGTGAGAAATGTTACTGCCGAACAACTGGAAAAGATTATTTTGCGCAGAGCAGGTGAACGGTCAGATAAATGGGGCAGTGAAGTTTTGAACCGTGTAACTTCAGTGGACAGTCTGATTGCCGCACGAGCTCGTTACCACGCTCTTTGCTATCTGCGTTTTTTTGCCTCTAATTCAAGGCCTGCAGCTACTGAACAACTATCATCAGAGCAAACATAAGTTTTTCACTGAAACAAATTACTGATGCTTACGAAGGTGAAGCCACAAATAACCCATGTAAAAGCTGAAAAAGAAGTTGTATAAAAGGCTTGGCGATGATAATTTATTTACAAGATAGCTGTAACAACATTTTAATTTTTATTCGAGAATTTTAAAGAATCGCAGAACGACGAATCAGATCGTGTTAAAATTATATGCAAAGATTATAACAGAAGATATTCGTGCCCAAGAATACGATGTAGAAACTTATGTCCGTCTCCTAATTCATCTTTAGAAAATGTTGAAGAAGTTAGGTCCAATTCGTTGCGGATCTTCCTAGACATGAGGTAGTTTTATTGAGCGATAAACGGGGACCGGAAACGGGTAAATTCTGATATAAGATAGTAGGCATTGCACATGCGGTTATTAGTTGTATTTTCCCGGGCTGTTTTGGACTCAATGACGACGGTAACGACTGCCTTTTAGAGGACTGTCTCCTACAGTGTGCCGAAACTAAGACTAGAAAAAAGAAAATCTCGTTCACCGGCGATTCGATAAGGTCCGAAAAATAAACGGAGGATATTATAATTGGAAGCAAAGTTGAGTCCATATTCATTAAGATTTTTATAAGTAACATTATAATAAATATATTTGATAAAAAATTGAAATTTATTCATTACACCTCCATTTCAATGGTATTACGTTATTTATAAACACTTTGAGACTCAAATCAGAGTAAAACGATAATTTATTCGACAAGTATCGATCAACGCTCATTATGGACAGTATAATCGGATTGGTGAAGAAAAAAGTAGCCCAATTTCATAAAAAAAAAACATGTTTCTACGACCTAAGATAATTTTTCAGGGAGATATTCCAATTGCTATTTTAGCGGTGAGACGTCGGGCGGGGAGTGCGATCTCATCCGCGCGGCTGTATTCAACGATTCAAAGGCAGTCGTTATTATAATTATAATGAAATAAATATTCCGGGGGGATATGCGACTCATCGTAGGTCATACCCGAATATCTTAAGAATACGTACGAACTTTATTCTTTCGAAAATGTTACTTAGATCAACAATTATGAATTAATATAGGTAAACTTGTCTGTATATCTCCGGTTCTAATGGAGATTAAGGGATGATTTTTCTTTTTTTTTGATAGTGTCTCAAGATGACCTATCAGATCCCTCAAGAATATTCACGGTAACTTGAAAATTGACCAAAAAAAAAAAAATTGCCATTTGTTTATAGGCAAAAATGTTATTCCGGCGAAAAACGTGCTTTTTTGGCAAAAAAATCATTTTTCCTTATCAGATCCCGAAAGAGGGTAGTAAAAACTACCACTACGATTTTTTTGCACACTATCAGCTCATGGGCGTAGAAACTATATGAAGAAAGGGTGGATTTCGGGAGAAAATTCATTGTAGCTAAAGTATACGAAATCTGCATAAGACCGATTTTGTAGAGGACGATGAGATCTATACAACTTTTGTTTGAAACATTTTTTCTCCAAATTCGATAAATGAAAAGAAAGCGTCGAAATTGGGAGTTTTCAATAATAAGCAATTCTTTAGATTCGGATCTCTAGATATTCAAAATACAAACCTCTGTCAGATAAACAGACAATTTTTTTAATAATGAATTTTTTCCTGACATTTTTTGAAACTTAATCTTTTTGATTATTTTTCAAACTTTTGGAAGAAAAATCTGTGTCTGTCTGCTAATATATGATAAAGATGTCTTTTCTGATAACAATAATTATTACAGTCGAGATAATCTAAAAACATATTCGGTATTATACCCAAATAACTGACAGAGATTATCAGTTTTCGAAATATAATTAAGACACAATTAGTTAGCAATAAAATTGATGCGATATACCTATAATATGGTCATAATGAATGCTGGAATATTTCGAAATAAAAATTTAAACGTCTGTATGATAAGTTTCAAGTCAGCTGTATAAGATACATAATTATACGATGTGCGACTACTAATCTGTAAAATGAAAAATTAATGTCATCGTGGATACACATGCATATGTATGCACGCATACGTAATGTGTGTACGCAAGCGTCGAACGGTACTTAAAAAAAAAACATAATATGTGTATATAAAAATGAATGTTAATTGGCAAGAAGCGTGTAGTTAATCAAATTTCGAAGTAAATTAGTAAAGTTTATAAGTTTAACTTTAGATGTAATTAGAATTAAATACAACGCAGCTCCTTATGTTCTCCGTTTGTACTACTAAATCGAAAATTGCATTTCATAAGAATCGACATACAAATATACAAGTGATTAGTTAGTAGTTACAAAGGTATACGTGTTTCTGTTGTAATCGGTCGTGTCGCGTAGTGATACGGCAAATAACTCTACTATGTCTGAGGATAAGAAAAAACCAGCTGAACCTGCGGACGCAGAATTAAACGAACTACTAGACAGTAAATATCGGCGTTTATTTCACCATTTTATATAACAACATCTTCTTAAAATTAGCCGGATTTTCTCCCAATAAATCATCACGGTCTAACCTAACCTACAATTATAACCACTATCATCACTATCACCGTAATTTTGAATTTATCAATATTTTTTTTGATTTCAATTCACGATATGAACAAGAATCAAGATATTTCAAAGAGCGTTTAATTACTTGATGATAAGGCGATAATTTATCCGGTTATTCGGCTTAGGATTTTCACTGTTACATAACGTATGAAAAATTTACATACCTGCATAACTTTTGGCCTAATTTCTTTTATTAGATCGTCTAGCTTATTTTGTTCCGAATTTTTATTTTTTTTTTCTTCTTTTTGCGAAATCAAGATTCACCATGATATTTATTCTCTAACTGCGCCAGGTGCTCTTGAGGATTTTAATCAAGTTCAAAGTGAAAAACCAAAGAACGATGGCGCGCCAACAGCCGTTGAGTCGACGCAACCTCAAGCATTAGACGAGGCAGCAGGTGCCGATGAGCAATGGTCGCAAGATTTCATAAAACAAGCCGCTGACCAGTTTGAACGGAATCTACAAAACCTCATACAAAATGGTGATGAATGAAGAAATAATTGTCGGGTTGTTATAACACAGTTTGTTAAACAGGCGGAGATAGCGACCTTGGAGCATCCTTTCAAAAAATGGCACAAACCGTTGCCAGCGCTATTACAGGGGGCGTCGACCCTGAGGGCGATGATTCTCGCGCTGATTTTCAATCAGCTATTTCACAAGCGCTTAAAGACTTGTCCGACACTAGCCAAACCTTGCAGGTATTGGATTTCTCGAAATTTATTACGTCGGGGGGAAGAAGATTTCATTTTTTTATCCGCTCATGTCTTAAGAGGCAATTTTCACCTCGTACAGAATCCAGTATCGGGCTTAGGGGAAGCAGACTTGGCAGCAATGTTCGGACGCACATCTTTGGATGATGAATCAGCCGAGTTTCCATCCTTTATGCAAGGAATGATGCAGTCTTTGTTGTCGAAGGAAGTTCTATACCCTACAATGAAGGAATTAGTTGATAAATATCCAGCCTGGCTTGAAGAAAAAAAGTCCACATTACCAGCCGCTGACTTAGAAAGATATACCGAACAGTTAAACCTTATGCAAAAGGTACATTTGGTATTGAATCCTTAGGATAATCATCATTTTAATTTAATACCTAATATTTAGGGTGTATCGTATGGTTTTTCAATCATTTGCTTGCAAAGTTGGGAGCAGAACATGAGATAATTTCAATGTAGGCCAGGAGAATCGGCTGATTTAATATAATATGTAAAATGTGTGTTCCAAGGTATGTGCGGAGCTAGAAAATGAGAAAGAAGACGACTCTGAGGAAGTTAAAAAGGCCCGGTTTGAAAAAACACTGTCTTTGATGAACCAAATGCAAAATTGTGGTCAACCACCTGAAGAGCTAGTCGGTGCTCCTTCGGTTTTCAAATGTGACGCCGAAGGAAACCCTGTTCTTCCACCAGGAGTTGAACCACCTGAAAACTGCTCTGTGATGTAAAAAAAAAAAAAAAACTGAAAAGTTTTTTTTTTTTTCGTTTTTGTTTGTAGCAATAGTACTGTCCAGATATTTAAATCAAAAGATTACAAACTGTTTACATTTCGTAATTAATTACTTTTATAACATTATCTGTATAAAACAGACATTTTTATAAGCTATTTGGTAACAAGAATCAATTTCGATTCGCAACTTTTTCAAGTAGATTGGAACACCAATGAAAATTATTTCATATTAGTTACTGACCTTTATCACTTCGTTTTAATAGATATGCTTCAAATATCAGAAGAGAAAGAGAAAAAAAAAAATCTTACGTTTATAATTGATGATGAATTGCATCGAAACTTTTCTCTAGCACTTAAATCAATGTACAAGTCAGTGGTCATCGACTTAATCTGATCACTCGCTTCATTTGTAGTACATTTGTACATACGACTGTGCGTTGACCTCTTTAATAAGTTATTGTTTTTGGAATTGCGTTGAATTTAGAAAAACGATTTTTTTCTACGCTGTGCGTATTGGATTTTTGTTTTATATGTATCATACACTTGAAATGTGTTATGTATGTATGTTATGTACTTCATAAAGTTGCACCAATGATAATTTAAGGGATGGATGGATGAATCAAGTCTCTGATTCAATTAGGGCCCTCTTTTCCTCCGTGACACAGACTTGATGGAATATATTTTAAGTCGAATACCATTTTTTGCTTAAGCCCTTGTTTCTTCCAATCATTAAATTATCAATACATGTACGAAATATAAACATAACACTAGGCATGGGACGATTCTGACTCTACATCACAATATTTATAAAAATGATGTTTTAAGGTAAAATATCAGCAGAATATCCACTGTCAAATAGTTTGTAATATAGAATCGGCTCATATGCTTGTTATGGCATTATCGAAATATGAAGCTTTTGGAATCGTCCTATTTCTACTAATGATTTACATAGATGTAATCAGGGATGTAATATATAAAGGATAGATTTTGATAGTGGGTAACAGAATTTTAGTAGAAATATTATATTATAATTTGAGAAAATAAAACTTAAATATGATCTGTGATCCTCATTATCCACTCGCGGAAAATGGTCATAATAAATGATAATTAAATTTTCAAATTATTATTATTTATTATACCAGATTCATTCGTAAATACTTCACTGTGTTACCCAGGTCACACAGGAATGAAAAATTTTTATTCCTAAAATTTATAAATCCACTAATCCATCCATAAATAAATAGTAATTTAAACAAAAATTGTTGAAAATGAAGTGTGAGTGAGAAATCAGTGATTCTATAACATAATCTACATAATTCGTACTTATAATGGAGAAGTTTTATTGAATAACACCATGATACTTTTTCGTACAGTATTTTCGCACTGTTATATACATTTTCGTAACAGTTATGAACGATAATATGTGATTTGACGTCTTAAAGAAATTATATCTAGACATAGTACGGCTAAATTGAACATGAATGAAACAGCCATCACGTCAAAGGAAATGATAATCTTTGATGCCCATATTTTTGACTAAACTAATACACGTATCAGGCTTCTGTAAATATAATTATTTATAGAGCGCTACTCTGCTTCAACAAGTAAAGAGTTAATGAAACATGGATCAATTTATATCACTTAAGGTGCAGGTGATAGGGCGTCGACTCCGGGAAGAACTTTTCCCTCTAAAAGTTCCAAGCTAGCACCACCGCCGGTACTAACATGGCTAACTTTGTCTTCAGTCTGCCATTTAGCAGCGCAAGTCGCAGTGTCACCACCACCAATTATTGTGATTGCTCCCCGCTGCGTTGCGGCAACAACACCGTCCATCAGACTCTTTGTTCCTTTGCTGAAGTTTTCAAATTCGAAAACTCCCGCCGGTCCGTTCCACACGATTACCTTCGCTCGTTTCAGGGGCTCTGTAAAATAACGATCAGAGTTTTTACATGAAATGAAGAACTCTTCGTGTTTCTTTGGAACGAACATTCAAATTATCACAAATCTCTCACCGGCGAATATCGCCTGTGATTTGGGACCGATATCAAGACCCAACAAGCCGTCGGCTATGCCTGTTTCAACATCAGCTGCTCCAACGGTCGCATTCTCAGCGAATTTATCACCCGTAACAAAGTCAACTGGTAAATGAAGTTGCACGTTGTTCTTTTTCGCCTTCTCTATGAGGTCGTTCACGATTTTTGCTCCCTCTTCGTCGAACAGAGATGCACCGATCTGTGAAATTGGGTAAACAATGATTACCAATTTTTGAAGATTACTTTGAATACTTTGAGGCCTGTATCTGCGTAGTCTAGATTCTTACACCTCACCTTCATGTTCTTAGTAACTTTAAGAAAAGTGAAAGCCATTCCGCCGCCAATAATCATTTCGTCGACTTTGTCTAGCAAGTTATTAATCAGTTGAATTTTGTCGGCAACTTTAGCCCCGCCAAGTATAGCGAGCAATGGTTTATCCGGGTTGTCAAGAGCCTTTGCAAAATACTGCAATTCTTTTTTCAACGTAAAACCGCTGGCTCTAACATCAAATCCTTCGCCCAGCATAGAACTATGCGCACGATGAGCCGTACCAAAAGCATCGTTAACATAAACGTCACCAAGTTTTCTTAGAGAAGTTCGGAAGGCTGCTACCTTATCCTTGTCAGCCTTGATCTATCGGAAATTATTTTCCATCAATAATCAATAATCATTAACGTTTCTAAAAATAGAACAGAATCAAATCATCGCATCGCAGCGTCTCTACCTTAGCGCCGTCTGGCCCAACGCCTTTGCCTTCTTCCTCGATGTGGAATCTCAAATTTTCCAACAAAATAAGAGAACCTGGTGCCGGATCGGCGCAGGCTTTTTCAATCTCAGGACCGACGCAGTCATCCAAAAAGGTGATTTTCTTACCGACAAGTTCTTCAAGAATAGGGAGAACCGGCTTTACCGTATATTTAAGGTTCCTACTGCCGTCCGGACGGCCCAAATGGCATATCATCACCACGGACTTGGCGTTTTTGTCTAAAGCATATTTCACAGAATCTACTGCCGCGACTATTCGCTGTTTGTTTGTGATCTTCCCATCTTTCATAGGCACGTTGAAATCGACTCTAAAAAATTTTGAGAAAATATTGTGTTTCAGGTGTTGAGTGAATGTAGTGTCAAAAAAATTTTGAGGTTATATTCGGTCAGTGCCTAATAATCGGGTTTGTTGGTTATTTTGACGTTTTGTTAAGTGGGAGTTGTCTGTGTTTGACATTATCGTTTTTTTTTTAAATTATTAATTTATTTATTTTTCGAAGTGTCATTACTAACCGTTAGAATTTTGGTGCGAATGAATCTCCATGATTTGAAATAGAAGTGAATTAGTGTTTCCACATTGTGGAAATTGTGGAAATAAAATATGTGAAATATCATACATACCGCATAAGCACTCTCTTGCCGGCTAAGTCGACTTGGTCGATACTCAATTTGTGGAAAGACATTTTCACCGTTTTAGCGTTATTGTTTTTTTGGATGATGTTGTTAGCGGTGTTACGATATATTGATAAAGTTGGAGAACCGCGAAACGGAGAGTGCACGCGATCCGATTTCGAACAGACTGAATTCGTAAGGATAGAAAACGATTTTGACTGTCGACGGAACGACTCTACAAGGTTGAATAAAGGTCGTCGAAGGTGGCGACCTCCTGTAAGGCCGTAACTAGCTAGCATTACATAGCCCCGCGCACGTGCTCCAACGTTTTTTCTTTATTATCATTTATCGCACGATGATGCGGGATTGTGTGTGTGTAATTTAAACCAGTACTTTCATCTGGTTTTTGATAATAACAAATTCTAAGTATCTAACAACAGAAGAACAGATTTATATACGTAAAATAAAATTAAATCTAAGAATTATAGTTTTATCTCACAGATTGCGTCACTCCGCAACAAGAAACTATACAACGTATCATGTATATCGCGTGTATGATCGCCGCACTGCATATTGTTGTAATGTTGTCAATAAATGTATTTAAATGAAAAGAATAAAACACAGTGCATTTATTTACCCTTGTTTTCATGTTTCGCAGCTATTTTCCAGCGCGAAAAGTTTGAAAACAGATTTTACACACTCGCATGTTTACCCCTCATTTCCAACAGTCGGTATATCCAAAAAAAATATACTGCCTAGATTTATGTTTATTTTTGAGAAAAAGTAATTGTTTTTAAGAGGAAAATCTCGGTCCAGGATTTTTGTCAACAATATCAAATACTTGAAGATCAAAGGCAACATATCTTACAATCGATCGTTATAGTCCCTTAAATTAAAAACTTTTAGATCGACATGATTGTCATTTCGGTTGTTTCCCTCGAAACGAGAGTGCAGAATTAATTTTTCTAACATAATATGATAGATGTAAAATAAACTGCAAATCTGCAAGTAATTTTTCGTCTAAATTCATTTCTCCATCATATCCCCATGCTGATGTATAGGTACATTTACTTTCCCCACTTAATCCGATAATACTAGTTTTATCTTGAATGCGTATACGAGTTTGCAGAGCTAATAAAAGTGTGAATTATTATACCTACCAAAATACGAGCAGTAGGTATCATATATATGCCACGAAGAGTTAGACTATATTTGTTTTATAATTTTCGGGTAGAATTAGGATACAGTCAGACAATTTTTGAGCAAACTAGAGCACGGAGGATTATGGAAAGTCGAATCGTATCTATATAGCGGAGAGATTTTATCTTTGGTATGCACATAAGTGAGCACGGGTACCTATATTAACACAGAACAGTAAAACACATTCAGAATATAGTGTATGATATATTAACAGTCCGTCCGGGTCCAAAGCGGTGGCTGCAGCATACCTATATACATATAGGTATATATTGTACGACAACCGCACAATTCTTTGGCAAACTTTCAAACAATTAGCAGGATTATAAATAATATGCCGTTTGATTTCATTGAATGTATAGAAAGTCCAGAAAAAATTCTAGAAAAACATTTTCTATCCATTGGTTCTTACTTTCTATTCTTAAATTTTCGCCAGTAATTCCTATATACCTTACTTCTTTGCGCACTGCCCCTATACTGTTTGTATTTTTTTTTTTTTTGTTTTTTGTTTTGTGAAGAACAGAAAACCAGCTTGTCAGATCTGTTGATTCAACGATAACTATTTTGCTGTTCAAATGTTCTATTTTTCTTAGAAATTTAAACGGAACCAGTTGTTATGTAGTCTATTTCTCAGAATAGTGTTGCTTACCTTCAAAAACCCAGCGTACAACTTTTGCGAATTTTTTTTTTTTTTTTTCATCGACTTCGGAGTAAAGACGTTATATTATTCCTTATTTTTTTTCCCCTATCACGCACGCATATATATAGGTAGTACAAGACTTAACGACTTATTTTTCAGTAAAGAATTTTATTTCAACCGTATAATGCGTACCTACTTCGTGTATCAAAACGCGTAAACGCGTTATCAAAGAACAATCGATAAGTTTCAAAGGATGTTATTAGATCTTATTCTAATTGTCCAATAGATATACACTGCTGCGCAATACGCGTGATAAATTGCTGTACCTATGTGTATATATCACGATGAATTTATCCAAAACTGATCTTCGCAGTTTTACTTATTTGTTTTTTTTTTTCTTTCTTTCTTTCTTTCTTTCAATTGGATATTGCAGCGGGATTTTCATTTGCCGATAAATCTTGGCACAGCCCTGGTGGTTCCTATTATATATTTGTATATTTTCGATTGTATTTATAGAACCTGCCGATTCATAGAAATATCGCCAAATAGCCGTGCGCAGACACGAAGTCGCTTTGCGAACGATATGCTTGATATGATTTTCCTATTTATAATTTTTTTTTTTCACATTTTCTAAGCTCTTGCGCGGATTTACATTATACGTGCGGTAGATACATGTGTGATATATCTTCGGATATAATACCTATGGATACATCATCAAGACTGAATGTCGTTCAAGGTATTATGCAATACTATCTCATATATGCGTATTATATAATCACATACATATCTACTATATGTCAACTAATTATATAATGACTAGCTTGCACGCGTGCCTAATGGCTTTTTAATTTCACACGCACGTTGCGCAGGATATCGCTATAGTACATGAACATCGAGTTCACTTATAATTTTTATGTGGTATAAATCTATACGGAGTATTAAACGGAGATGAAAATGAATAACAATTGAAAATAGTAATCCAATAGGTCAGCGAAATATAGGAGCATTATAATAATTCGCTATGATTTGGAAGAAGATTATTTTTTCTGCCTTTTGATGAGAAACCTATTTTTCAGCTGCAGGTCTCTTCTTCGCGTACGAATTCGTGAAGAAAATTAAACACAATCTTTTATTCTATCTTAATGATCGCTCAATCAGACATTTGGCTATTTTATATGCGTGGTACACTGTTAAAAATTTCGATTGTAAATTTACTAAAAAAGTGTAGGAAGTTTTTTACGAATACGGTAAAGTAAAATTTACTATACATATTTTCTGCAATTTTGAAAATCTGGTTTGCATATTAGCTGTACTATTATGATAATATCATTAAACAACGGTATAGTAATTTTAATAAAACGGAATATCATTATTGAAATGATAAATTGTGATTTTAATGTTTGAATGTAGCTTAATTTTCATGACAACGTATATTGAATTCCAAATACCGGTAGACTAAGTTTACTAAACACGTACATATCAAATTTAACATCCGATTTTTCCTTTCTACTATGTTTAGCTTTAGCGCAGGTCCTAAATTGTGAAAAAAAAATTAGTTTTTACCAGAGTTTATGCGTTTGAACACGTAAATGACCATCGACATATGATTAACACCAGAGAAACGCATTTTCAATTCGCTAAAAACGCTAATAATATTTTGGTCGTAACCGGGATTTGAACCCACGCCCGCTCGCATTCGCTCGTATTATTAGTCGCACGCCCTATCCACTACGCCAAACTACCTATTGATTGTTGTTCGAATGTCTTTTTATTTGTTCGGAGCCTACACATCATACAATAGCTTTATATGTCATCAAGCTTCATAGTGAAATTCAAGGTTGGACTTCGAGTTCAGATAAAATGCATTGCAATATGTATCTTCTTCTTCACCGACTATTGAACTTGACATGCGTTTTTGATAAATTTCTACTACAACCTGGTGTTTAGTAAATTAACAAAATCACTCAATGAATTTCACATTAAGTTTCGGAAATTCATCAATGTCATGAATTTACTCGGGCGATTTAACACAAATGCGATAGATTTACTAAGCTGGTCTTGTGAATTTGAAAAACAGTCAAATTATTTTGCTGTCAAGTATAGTGATATAAGAAATTCAGTTGCAAATTCCGGGACCGCGTCATTTCCCTAACGCCACTGTACAGAACCGTCGAATGCCCAAATTCTAGCCTTTGTGTTTCTCTTATCAAGTGTGGTGAAATCAAAAATTTAATTTTAAATTTATGAATACCGCATAGTAATTTAAATTGCTAAGACGAATTGTTGATGCTAAAAGTCTGTATGAAAATTTTCTCGTGCACTTGTTAAGTACATTTAGAAGTATGTCCAGCAAATTCCAAACATTCTTTAGTAAATTCACAAACACAATACAATTACTATACAAATTAGTAAATTTATGATACACTTTTGTGCTTTTCGTATCAAGTTCAATGAAATTACGAATTTTTTCGCAAATTTAAAAGAAATCCATAGTAATTCACATTGCTTTGCCGAATTTGTGAAATTGAGAGTCTTTTGTATAGTAAATGTGTAGTAAATTCACAAACATTTTTAACAGTGTAGGTACTACCTACTCATTTTGTTTTCAGTGCGATAGAAATTCAGATTCTTGGAACCTTTGAAGTTGTCGATTTTCTGTTATTGTGATTGAAAATTATGTTCAATATTCGAAGATTATTTGGTCGATTGAAATTTATGTAGGTATATATCTACCTACACGTGGTAACGAACTGCAAGTAGCATACTCTTGAAATCGACCGATACGATTCTGCTGCAATTATACCTATGGCATTACTGCATTAGAATTTCTCTGATGAATAGCTGAGAGGTCGTTAGACTATAGAGCTACCGTCTCCAGTACGGCTAGCTCGTGCAGGTATCGCTATGTCCGTAACGCGTCTCTGTAGGCATTCAATTGACGTTTGCTATGGTATCATGGCATTCGGCCTGGCAACGGCTATTCTTGATCGTGGCCCAATGACATAGTGGCATGATCGACTAGCTCCGAATCACGTTGAAACTAGACCTTTCTTTAACATATAGGTACATCTATGTATATATACAATATACATATAGGTATTCATGCGTATGCATAACTATAGGTATAACTACTGTAGGTGGTATATAGCGATAGCCAAATTAACACAGAGAGAAGACGGACTCGAGACTTACTCAAAGCGAGCCTAAAAATATCAGTAGTCGCGTGCATCGGCATACAGCATATGATATACAGAATACTTATAATAGCGAGATCACGCCGGACCTGGACTTTGTCTGACCCAAAACTGGGCTGCACTACTGGTCATTCGATACGCGCGTATACCACGTTCGCGACGAACGAACCGCAATTAGGTAGATTATAATTACCAACTTTTCTCTTCGTATCAGTGTCTGACCCCATTGCAGATCTGGCTTTTAACGCCGAACAGAAAAAAAAAAAAAAAACACAGAAATTGAATGAATGTTTAAAGAATGAGCGAATTTAAAGCAATAGTTTTTCTAACTTCGTTTATTAGGTAGGTACGTGAGTGATCTTGATTTATGATCACTTGGACATTGGGCTGAGATTGTTCTTTGTTGAATGAATAATTGTTCGAGTTTCTCAGCTAATAATTTTTTTCCTATGTATTCACGCGAAAAACTTTAAGCACTTGGAAACAGAAAGTCGTACCCACCCACATTACGACTTTTTGCTTTCAGGTTTTCAAATTTTTAATCCCGAGTTATGTACGCGTTTTCATCATTTTCATGTAGCGATTAATGATGGTGTAAAGAAGAATTATGCGACTTTATGTCACCACAATAGCTTTTTTCGGTACTACGGACCTTATCTTATTTACGCGGAATCAATGAGAAACGGAGTATAGATATAGGTGTGTATAATCATACGATGCAACTATTCATTCAGAATATCTCCTCTCTAACGAAATCTTTCTCCGGCAAGAAATGGGTTTGAATCTGGCACCTGTTATGTAGGAGAATGTAATAAACTACTTATAAAAAAAGTCAACTGTGTCTTGTTAGCTGAAGTTCTCCAGCTTCCGACTGACCGTCTGCGAATCCTCCATAATTTTTAACGGGTGATATAATCTTTGACATAGTCGAATTTCGTGTAAGAAGTAAATATGTCGTAAATAATATACCAATATTACAGAGTATGTATTCGCATTTTCCTCTCTCTCTCTTTCTATCTCTCTGTCTCTTATTCTCTAGCTATACGATCGGGACCTATAGGTATATGAAAATCTTGATCGATTTTTCTAGAGGAAGGGAAATTTTCGCTGCATATTTTTTATGAAAAACCATTGATATTTTGAAATATAGATTCAACTATCACTCAAAAGTGCCAGCATAGGTAAATGTGGACAATAATTATTGCCAGTCTATATATGTCAGCGATTTAAGAATTCAAAGTTATGTACACACACACACACACACACACACAGGGCAAAGCGGAGCATTCTGGAGCGCTAATTGATATAATAAGAGTATCAATATGGAATATGATAATTTAGTTTCAAGGCAGGTTTCCACGCGGAAAGAGTCATCGAAGCTAACAGGCTCGACGACCCACTCGCATAACCCACGCGAAAATATGATACCCGGACGCCGTATGGTGCTTGAAACTTTTCTGCTAATTTTAGTTTTTAGGGAGTGCAGTAGTTGGTTTCGTCGAAAGAGCGAACTTAATAGCTCCTCGTTTAATCGAGAAACTAGCTCTGCTGTCTTTCCTCTCTTAGTTGTATAAGAACTAGCAAGATTATGATACCTTAAGTACAATGTATCACAGGCAAATGTGAAATTTTTGCGAAACTGTAATCCAAAGTGCCAGCGCTTGAGGGGATCCGTCCCAGAGCGCTCAATAAATATTCTATCTATCTATTCTATTCTATTCTCTTACATACCAGTAATAGCGAATTGTTTTATTGTTAGTATCGTTTCATTTGCAGTCATATACCACAGTCAGAATCGTTTACCTCTCTCTCTACAGACTACGACGAAGCAGGTGCCATATTACAGATTCAAGCATTTGCTTCCTCTTAGTTTTCGTTTTATTTTTTTAATCTTCATCTGATTTAATGTGTTTAAGATGTATAATAATTTCGAAAAAAAAACAGCACTTCTGGTTTATAAATACCCCAGACGAAGAGGATGCTTTTAGTTGTTCGAACAGTTGCATAACGTACAACACACAACGTTGAATGTTCAGCTTGGTAAGATTTATTATGACCACCTGATAATGCTACACTTCTGCAGGTTTAGCCTAAGCCTATAACCGTCTAGGTAAGTAAGCCAATTTTCTTACGTGGCAGCGGATTTTGTAGGTCAGAGATGTCAACGAGTCAAAACTTGTGCTCAACAAAATTAATCACTGCTCTCATTTGCGCAATAAACTTCCGTTTATATTTTATCAACGAAACGAATCGGACGTAAAGTCTTTAATAATTTGTAAACAAAGTTCTTTTTGAATTCATTCCAAATTGCAGAAAAAATAAAATAAAATAAATAAGAAATAAGAAAACTATATGCCAAAGACGTACAAAGGGTCAATTCATCGCCAAATAACAAAAATCATTTACTATAATCTAAAGACGTAGTTTATAAGTACTATTTATTTTTCTACTTATAAGATTGTTATATATAGATATGTGTAGACATATTTCCTCGAAACCGAAACTGGTAAATTCGAAAAAAAATCCTCATGTTAATTAAGGACGCAGTATTTCCTCCTAAAAATAAATCCAAAAGATAGAAATTGGCGAACATTTGCGATCGTCAACAATGACAGCTTTCAGATTCAACTAATTATTACAATCTTAGACTATACAGCCTTCTCAGCGTTTCCTAATTTCATATTTTTACATCGCTCAGCCATTACGCATGGAATGAAAGCAAGGTGTTTCCGGTTGTAGGGTAAAAAAAATCGGTTTTTGTTATACCTATTTGTTCTGTAAGCAACAGGCTGTCGAATCATCGCGACGACGCGCAACCACCTGGATGTTGTTTCGACGAGCAGAGATTAGCGGCTCTGCAAAATTCTATCGAAGAATACGTTCGGCGTCGTCGACGTACTACATAGAGCGAAAATAACTCAGCCTCGCCAATCACGGGGGCGTTCATAGCATATATAGCTATACTTTAGCTAAGAACAATGCCGTACATATAGTTGAGAAAGCAGACATCTGATTGGGGTTTAATAAGATAAGGTCTAACAATGCCTTTCATTAATTGGGGTATTAATTGGTATAAGTATACCTATAGTTGTTAAAGTCAAAATCTTCATCCATTCATTGTCTCGGAGTTGGGCTAACTATATATAATCATTTTCTTTGGTCGCATTTAGTGTTGCTGGTGTGATGCGTCAATCCTTAATGCTGCGTTCATGTACTTTTTATTTTATTTCTTTCTTTAAACAAATAATTAGTATTGGCGAACAATCATAGTATTGCAAAAACAAAATCCTGCGCGTAGAAGTATAAACAATTTTGAAAACAGAAATTTCGCGGAAGAAGTGAACATTCCAATGGCGCGAGCTGGATGTTTTCTCAGCAGGCTTATAAATATGCGAATTTGTTGATAACAGATCAATTAGTTATCGTTCATCAGTATTTTCCCTGAGATCAGAAATTTCAGTCTATAGGATTTTTCTGAGCTTTCAATAGTTAGCTGGGCAGCGTACGTGTACGTCTTTCGATTTTCTAAATCTTTATTTTTGGCGCGAAAGCATTTCGAACTTATACTATTTGATAATTTGTATACCATGACATAATCATAAGACTGTACTTTGAACTTTGAAAAATATTCTTTTATGTTCATCCGTACTTACGCAGTACTTGAAAAATACCTCCTTGAAGGAAAAATGAAATAATAAATATAATAAAAAGAACAATTATTAAACCCTGTGGTGTAATTGTTCGCCTCTGTCCCTAGATACGGCAGTGGTCATACAGCCCAGACGTAGACGTGGCCCAGGCAAGCTTTCCCACTTCTCAAAATGCTAGTAGAAACACCCAAAGTAGCATTTAGCTCGCGTAAGAACCTCTTTGTTCCACGCGATCCCAATATTCGCTGCCACGATTCAGTCACGCTAAATTGATTTGTATCCGTGCGAATAATTTTGATCTTCGAAAGATGCTGTTCAGATTAAGTTCTGACTTCAAGTTTGTTAATCCGCATGTCTAGATATGCGGAATATCGTATTTTCCCTTGTTTTTGAATGTTTCTTAGAAATGTGAATCATCGAATCTACCCGAAATCACGGTGGCTGGTTTTTCTCGTGAAATAACGCAGTTGGATGATAAATAAAAAAGAAAAGTCGACCGCGAATTACGAAAAAACGTGTATTGTACCTATTGGAGCAAGAGACGGGCGGAGATGTCGACAGCCAAACAATTTTACATCCGTCTATTATTATATCGGCATAAATTGAATCCCTAAAATAAACAAAGTAGCATTCGAAACGCGAGTCGAAGACTGCGATGTTGAGCTAACGGCAAATGATCATTTTTTTCGACCAATTTCTCATCCATCTCTGCCTTTGCCGTACCATTTTACCAAAAATAATATATAATTGACTCTCCCAGTCTATATATCTACACACATTTGCAATCACGTATTTAGCTGATGCGAACGCAAATAATTATACATTATATATCTGACTCAGCTTACAGCTAACTCATCACGTTTAAAAGAGTACAATTTTACGCAAACAAGATAATAAACCGTGAACCCATAGGTTTTTTTTTTTTTCTTAATACGATGTATTACTGTTTCTTCTTCATCGTCGCATATTACGTGAGACAAAGTTGTCGCTGTTATATTTGAACCTGATCAGTTTATTCAATGCATAACTGCAGTCTGTAATCTATATGTACAATAACGATTCGAGTGTCTCGTTATTGCAAACACATAGTATATTTGTTATTCGAAATCAGCAATTGGATATCTTGCGAGAGAAGATTCGCTCGGCGAAGAAGCAACAGTTTTGTAAACCTAGTCTCGTGTCAATTTATCAATTAAGAAATGAGAATGATCATTTGTAGAAAATTATTACAGCATGCGAGAAGTAAGATAGACACTAACAGGTGATTTGCATGTTTTTTTTTATGCACGAGCACACGAGCAATAACAAATCTTACACATGCAGATACATTACCTGGCAATTATGATAAATTATCTAGTATATGAAAAGGCGTAATTATTTCCATAATTATCTAATCATCCCCTCGCATAATTTTAATCCTGCATGTATAATTAATGGAAGTGACTTGAAACTTGGATTTCCACGACGTTGCTTCTTGCATTAATTTTAATAATCAGGTATAGGTACAAGATACCAGCCAATCTTTGTGCCACCGCATTTCTGATCAGACGATATTAAAGTTCAAAAACCAGTCAATGGACGCGCGAGCGGCTGACCGTTGGAGCATTATGCAAGGTAAAATTTATTTCTCTCCGGAATGATATAAATAAGTTGAAACTGTATAAATTTTATTTCGGCTAACTTATCCTGAAAAATATCTGCCCGTCCGCTTTGAGCTTTCGCGATATGAGGGGCGACGAAATCCCGCGGATTATAAAATCTCTAAACGAATTTTACCTACTCTCTCGTATGATCACAAGATCCAGATTCTGCAGCTTTCATCGTGCTCAAAGAGCCATCTAATCACAATCTTTTACGACTCTGAATATATAAACGCGGAACAGATAGATATACACACCCACACACACATGAGTCGAAGTGCTGTATTACAGCAGAACGATAAACTCAGGGGCCTTCCTCGATTCGTTTCGTAATAAATGCAAGACCCTTTCGATCTTCAAACCATCACGATACTCGCACTTGCGTCGTTAAGCCTTACGCTAATTGTCATACGCCAGTCAGTTAGCTGGTTACAGCTGGTTATGACCGAGGTCAATTATCAGTGACAAATCCGGATTGTACCAGAGGTGTATGGCAAGAGACCAGACGAGAATCATAGCATATCGATGAATTATGAAGAAAAAAGCGATTCGGTGTAATTCGGTAAAGATAATTGATAATATAGGTCAAATTATTCACATGATGTGCGAAGCAATGTCTGAAGAAATAAACAGGGGCGGTAAATAACGTGCGATATGTTTATTAATTCTTCGTCCGATATGCTGTAATTTGGAGTTTCGCTATAACTATACTTTTGATTAGTTATAAGAAACGGGGAATTCGGGGTCTGATAAAACTAAGCAATAAAAGATAATGGTTTGAGTATTGCAGTTTAGTTTATTTTCGATAAAATCGAGGGCGTCATAATTTATTAGATGTTTCGCAATATTCAGCCCTTTTATTTGTTGATTCGACACTTATAGAGCCGTGGTGTTTTGCGATACGCCGTTGCACTGCGTCCGGCCTCAGTGGAACGTGAAGATTTAGTTTTGGCTCATGCCAAGATCAGCACATATCCCGTGGCTGAACGCGAAGAACGAATCAGTTGGGATCAGTGTGCTAAGGACCACAGCGGTGAACGACCATAATACTCTGTGCTGGATTTTCTTCGTCTTGAATTGTCTCTATTGAAGATTGGTAGAATTTCGGACGCGAGATATGAAGTGGTACGTCTCCGTTCGTAACTGTAAATAAGTTCATGTGCAGTATGTAATATTTTGGTTTTTTTTTTCATTTTTTTTTTTTCGTTTTTTCTTCTATCCGTGTTGTGTTACACGTTTGTGTGCATGTGCGGAATATACCTGCTCGGCTAGTTACATGAGTACGAATAATAATAAGTATGAAGCATATAAATCATGTGCGAAGGAGATAAACTAAGGGAATGTTCTATTAGGTATGCTCAACGCTACGAAAGGATAATTGTATGATCTAGTGATTTGGCGTGGTACGTTCAAAGTATATCTCAAAAATCGAACAGAAACGGAATCTTTATGGCAGCGCTTGTCCATTCGTAATATTTGAATTTCGCGCCAAAGGGTTTTTCGCGGCTCAAGTCTGCGCGTCATTTTAAACACACTTTTCGAAGGTTCAATTTTTTGTTTGTATAACAATGCGAGCATTGCGTGATACAGAAATCTTCCATCTGTTGATTGTTTTGATAATGAAATTGCAAATTATCTACAGCAAAATGTTTGAATCAGAGAAAGCTGAAAGTTGGTAATTTTTTCCTGTAGTTTGTTGTAGGTACTAATTCCATACTATGACTCAATTTCCCCGTAGTTTTGAGAAGACAAAAGCTGGTCTTTGTCTTTAAGTTGTTTACTTGAAATCCTTGAAAAAGATCTCCATCAAGTCAAGTTGTGTTTGTGTACAGAATACGTTTTTCGAAGTTTATAACGCTCTCGTTTTTCGCGCTCCATTCGTTAGATTTATAGAGGTTCTTTTTTTATCTCCAAATTTACACTGACGCGACGTCCTGTACTATTTTCTGAAAATTTATCCAAATATAAAATAGACAATAACTCACATAACTGTATAGTTAGATAGCTTGTAAAAATTCTAACTTACTGATAACTACTAGTGAATTGATTTTTAAATCATGCAATACCGATGATGTCCGCGTATCTCTCATTCCCAGTAAACTACTGCAATATCACAAATCATCTCGATTATGCTGCAGTTCAATTGCTTTAATATTAAATTGACCATTATACTACTCGGTCGTTATTTCGATTTGATATGTCGCCAAGTAAAAGCAAATTTGTGATTTTCAAATATTTTGATCACGAGTGCATTGCCAGGTAGCATGGCGATAAACATGAAGTATAAGTATAGTTTCAAAAAACAATCCCAATACTCTGACAAAAATAAGAGCTAGTAGTAGTGGGTGGTGAAACTATACCTATACACAGGCGAATGAATTATTATTTTATTATAATAATAGTTAGCTTATAAAGTTTCGCGCAAAAATTGACTTTATATTCTATCTCGGTGATCAGGGCTGATGGAATTCTTCGATGACTAACGATATCCATTATAGACATTAATAGTATCGTATAGGAATCGAAACTTAAACTTCGCCAGCTTCGATGGATGCAACTATGTTCGAAGATATATAATTTTAGCGTAGGTATCGTAAATCATCGATAATCATGTTTTCGAAGTAGTAAACAAAACATTGTTTAACAAACGTTTATAACATAAATATAACCATATCGTACTCGTATAGTATGTCGATATAGGTATACAACATAGGTATATTCGAACTGGTAGAACCTCTATGTCTTTATATACGAAGCATAGAATCACCTTCGCTGTGCAAAGAAATATCAAATTACTATACAATATCATATGACGCTACGTCATCTTATGTCATTCTCTGTGGTTTCCGAATTGCCTAAAGAAAAAAGTCCAACAATAGCATTACGATTACGCACACTGCACACAAAAACCTATAATAGAGAAACTTGAATAAGGCTACAGCGGCGCATGATATCATCAACTCCAATTTGATTCACAAAATGACATATAAGTATTGCAGGTTGCCAATACTGCCGGCGTTTTTTAAGCCCAACTTTTTTAAAGAGTTGGGAATTAATATGTATTGCGATATTTTATGCTTAAAGAAACTACAGATTTTTGAAATCCTATGATTTTGATATTTTTGTAGATAAAAGGTCGCAATTAGCGTAAGAAAGTCTAGGCACAGCTTATACAGTTTTCAGGCCACGTACTACTATAAATACAGTTATAATTCTCTATAATCAATCCCTACGATCATAGGCTTGGAAATATAACTATTTCTACCAACCAGCACGTCTTAAGAGTGATCTCAAGAGTGCTCTTGAAAAAAAATTGCTGATTGTATAATTCTTTCTTTTTTTTTTCGCTTTTAACGCGCTAATAATTCAGGTCAAGGCAAAGTCTTCCATCGTCACATTACCCACATTTTTAACGTTTAACGTAATAACTACACTTTTTTTTTCACCGGATCTAGTGCAGAACTTGACCTAATATTATTCCTTCATTACCCGCGGTGAAAAGTCTTACATTACCTTGCCTGCACGATTTTTTTCCAATTAAGGAATCGAACATTTCACATTTTTTTTTTAATCACACATTTTCTGTCTACAACGTTCACGAAACTACGTAGTACAGAAGTATTAAATCATTTTTACGTGAGCTTATGAAAATTTCGCCAACAACTTTTCGTTTCGTCTTGATTGCAACTACAATTCTCATAGGTAATGCTATTGAAGAATGTTCCTACAGTATAGATAGTCGAAATAATAATGGTGTCACTTCACATCCTGCGAAATTTTGATACAATTATACTATGAGATGTGTTATGGAATAATCGCTTGTGTATTATTAAACATCCGAACAAAAAGTTGAATTGTAAATCCGCTCATCATCAAGATCATTTCGATGTGTTTCTCGCGTCTCCCTAGTGGGCATTAAAAATTGAAGTACGAGTACTAGATTCGATGAGTGATACAGTATTTAAAAACGAATATCAGCTCAGACTTGCGGGGGTGCTTGGTATATCATAAACAGGCCTAGACCGGTTAAAAATAGTTGTTTAAACTTAAATGATTTGGATTTGCTTATATTATAGTTAGTATAATGAAATAGAATAATTTATTTGAAGCTTCTCAGTGATCAGAATATTGTAAATTTATTCTTTTACAATTTATAAAAGTTAAATATCTACGATTGCAAATCTTTTAGATTATCAATATATTATATATTTTCGAACGAAAAAAATTCATTCTAATTATAGTGAACGCAAGAAATTAACCTTCAGCTTAGTCCATCCACTAAACTGTAACATTGAAAATTTATTACCTATGTGGGTCGTACTTGACCATAACCAGATCCGCCTACTATATTCGTGTAGTCGTTGTATGTAAGAAATATACTCTGGACTCTAAAGTACATATAGAATTAAATACATTACATCTCAAACGAATAAAGAGTTGAATTTACGCCTCGTCAATTCAATACAAGGTGAAATACCGTCCGATGGTTTTGGCTTTGCATATCGATTTCATTCGGGTATATTCGAGCTTGTCTCGTAAAAATATATTCCGGGGTATAACTTTTACTTTTAGATTTTTACATATACCTATATACCTTATATTACATACCTATACCTAAAAATTCAGCAAGCTTCAGGAAATTTCTGTTCTTTTCTTTACATGCTTTTTTCGGGGGCTTATAGTCATCACAATATTGTTCATCGTTTATTTAATATCGTTAAGTTTGTTCGGATCGTTTGTACTTTGATTGCTTGTATATAGAAATGGCGCTTAGCACGTGCTAAATTACATTCTATTTCCTAATTTCTATATCCATATCATAAAATCGTTTTTACACATCTTCTTTTATCTTGAAATATATAAAGGTAGTACCTATATATATGTATATATATATATATATACATGTATCCTTATTAATAAATGTCAGACAACAGCTGGGGACTTGCGTATATCGCATTTATTCTATTGCAGAAATAGTTTGGGTTTCACTGCTAAAAGTTTCTGCCAAAAGTTCAATTCGTTCAAGAAACGAATACATACATATATATTTTAAATATAACAACGTACGCAGGTATATATGTATGCTAATATATACATATCGCGTGTAGTATGTATCATACGCGCTTATATTGTCGATAAAAAAAATTTATTTAGTAGATCATTGAACGAAATGATTAGGTATAACGTGTGTAAGTCATAACATAGTTTATACAAAGTATAATACATCGAGACAGATAATATAATACTATGACGCTCGCAATAGTATAATAATATGTAGTATAATCGAAATATATGTATATGCGCGCCTAAAAATAGATTTGCGTTTATTAGTTGAAAAGCTATAATCGCATCAATTGACGCGGCGTGTAATGTTCGATAATAAATAATCAGCACAATGTGAAATGTATGTATGTAAGTTTATTGTGCCGGCCAGCTTTTCGCCGCAAGTAACCTCACGCATATACATTATACATACCTAGTGCGCTTGCTTGATGTTTCCTACATTCGCTAAAGAATCATAAAAATACGCGATTCCGCGCGCGCAGACAAAGCCGAGTCAACGAACTTGCAAGCTTCGTGTCTTTCCGTTCTCCGTTAAAGTTCCGACTTGACTTCGATATAACTCGAAAGACATATCATCGATCGCGGAACGCCAGCACCATCCCACGGCGTTTGACTGCGACACACAATTCACAAGTCTGAATCCCGAAAGAAAATGGCCGTAAAATCGGCATTATACGGATTTCCGTGTGATATTTGTGAGTATTTAGTCCGTGTCGTAAAAGAAAGAAAAAAACTACGTCAGCCAATTTAAAAAGAATAATAGAGCCGCGGTATTAAACAAAAGTGCATATCATTCAACGGCATCGTACCTATTGTCGTGATAATATTAAACACTCAACTCAACAACTAGATTGTTGAGATACCCGCCGTCAGCACCTAGCAGACGACATTGATAGTAAAAATAAAATGTCATTATATTTGGATCAGTGTACTAGCGCGGGGGAGGCGCGGAAGAAATATATATTAATAACTCGCACCAGCGCTCTTTCGTGTCCTCATATAACCCGTTAAGTCTTATTACAAAATCCGATAACTCTTATCATCCGTAAATCTTATCTCTTTCCGCGGATATATCTATTCTATCATTTCTCCGCTCTGCTCGATCTCATCTCCTGTCGCCGGGCGCGGCGGCGGGCTGCGCGGTAGTGGAGGGGTGGAAAAAAAAAAGGCACCCCTTGTGCTGGCTGCACCCTTTGCTTGCACGCAATCATGGCTGCCTAGCGCGGGGCGCGTATTGACCAATTTTACCGTATGACTTTTAAGTTGAAAACCTTAGTGTGTGGGTTGTAGGGCAGGGCGTGTCTATTTAGCCCTGGTAGTAAATATCCGATGAACCTTTATTGCCGATTTTACTTTAATAGACAACGATAGCATATCGTTCATTCGGTTCTCATTTATTATCACATATATTTCATCATATTTTTACAGGCATCCAAATCACCCTGGTAAACTTGTGTTAAGGCATGTAGGCGACGAGAGTACAGATCAGAACAACAACATCACCATGACTAGTGTGGATTTGTTGCAGCCAGGCCATGTGGTCAAAGAGCGATGGAAAGTTGTGAGTATACACACTTATGGTTATCACTTGATTATCTTTGGCTAAACTTTGGTTTTTTTTGTTTTTTTTTTCTCTTTCTTCGTATCAAAATCCATGACAACTGATAGATTTTTCTCACTGTGTCAAACCACTTGTATAAATACTTAAACTATGATGAATCACGTCTGATATTTCATCTGGTTTTCCTCAATGGTTATAACTTATAATCAACCTTCTACATGTATCTAGGTGTGTGTGCGTATATGTGCCTATTGAAACCTTCAATGATTAATGAAATTTCATTTCACTTTCAATTTCTTGATGAATTTGTCGACGTTTTTCTAATTTACATAATGAATAAACAAATAAAGTTGAAGTTTGTTCAGCTGTTTGAGTATCTAATCTCATTTCCTCATTGTTATATCAAAATACTGATCGTATGTACATATACATTGTTATATCACGTCATGTTTAATCACGTAATTAATAATAGCATTACTATCGTATAAATACTTGAGGTTTTTTTTTTTTTCTTTTTATTTTTACAAGAAAAAACATTCTAAGAGCTGTAAATCTACAGTGGGATATAGTAGTTTAGTTAGGCAATTTTCCAATTATTTCACTAAAGAGTCTTGACCTTGGAAGACTCACTGCCTGGCATGTATCTAGGTCAAATGACATTCTTGTAATTGATTTAGACCCCTTTGTCTCTTCTGGACATACAAGCTTTGTTCAATCATCACACTACAGATTTCAGCTACCATTCCGATGCGGTACTTATATCGATGTATATGGACCTACATAATGAATTTCTTGTATTATCTAATGCACAAATGCTAAATCTATTCACGCAACTGATAGGAAACACGATTTTTTGTTGTGTTTTTTTTTTTTTTCATAGACACAGATGGAAATATTTTCTACAAATATAGCGATAATTTAGATTTATGAAATTCTGTTTCAATGCTATTTGCACAATACCATTTCTGGTAGTAAGCTAATAACGGTAGAAAATGATTAGATATTTTGTAATAACAGTAAGAGTAGAAATAGAATGTTTTTTGTTTTTGTTTTTTTCTTCTAATACACCTTGTGATGCGTTTGTATTTTCTATTTCCTTAAACAGTTGAGGAAAATAGGTGGTGGTGGGTTTGGTGAAATCTACGAGGGTCTAGATTTGGTCACGAAGGAACAAGTTGCCCTGAAAGTAGAATCAGCACGACAGCCAAAGCAAGTTCTTAAAATGGAAGTGGCTGTTCTTAAAAAGTTACAAGGTAACTTACAACTTGGCGCAATTGTGTTAGGAGAGAAAAAAAAAATGCCAAAAGAAATAACAGAAAAAAAAGAAAATAGAATAAAATCTGAATACATACATACGTTAATAATGAAATAAAAAATTTTGCATTATACATTAAAAGTTCAATATTTATGAACGTCGCATTCTAATACCTAATATTTTCATTTATTTTCATTTCAGGCAGAGAACACGTTTGTAGATTCATAGGCTGTGGTCGTAACGATAGATTTAACTATGTCGTTATGCAATTGCAAGGGAGAAACTTAGCCGAATTACGTAGGGCGCAGCCTAGGGGTGCATTTTCACTTTCCACAACATTGCGATTGGGACTTCAGATACTGAAGGCTATTGAGAGTATTCATCAAGTGGGCTTCCTACACAGAGACATTAAACCAGTAAGTCATTATCATTATCATTATCATTATCATTATTATTCAATTGAATAATTTCCTGCTTCTGTATGCTTAATGTTATTTATTGTTAAGTCAATCATTTGCTACTGACGCGAGGACAACGTGTACGTCTCTTCATACTTGGAATTGCGCAATATTATTTTTATCATTTACTGGTTTGAATTAAAAATCTAGTTGTCTTTGTGACTTCATGCCAGACTCACATATGGGAACAAGGATATCAATCAAATTATCATATTCTCATAAGATTGTTTCAAAGATTACTAGGCATTCAGGCTTGTCAAGCGTTGTCATTCTCATGTACTAGCAGATAAAGACTGACATGCATTGAATATGACTGGTGTTGTCATATAATCAACTGCATCGATTATTATCAGACTTTACAGTTATTCAATATTTTCATTTTTACTACTTCTGTACTTGTATGAATAGCAAAATAATTCTTGAACCCTTAGTACCTAGCTATGTGTTATATTAAACTTGTTGAAAAGCAAACGAATACCTAAGCACAAGGTAATCAAGGGATGTCACAGCCGTAGGAAGTAATTTGCTAATTTGGCAAGCATACAATGATGTCGCTAATCATGAAATTATGTTACGTTGCAAAATGTTATTCACGCACAACCAAACGGCATGCGATTCAGTTCGCAATGTGCATAGGTCGAGTATTTCAACATTCGTCATTGGTCTAATGCCAAATCAATTAAACACGCCCACTCTAGGTATAAGGAGCTTTCAGCCCATTCTAAAATATATGAATGATAGTATAACTGGAAAATAAATAGAAATTGATGTGCATACTTTATTCTACTACTACCACTACTGGAAATTATTAAGTACGCGCAATGAGACTCTATATTTTATACTGACAATAATTATTCCCTAATATCTACAGTCAAATTTTTCAATTGGCCGTCTTCCCTACACTTCGAGACGGGTGTACATGTTGGACTTTGGTTTGGCCCGACAATTCACAACTGGTACAGGGGAAGTTAGGGCACCACGCGTCGCAGCAGGATTCAGGGGAACTGTTAGATATGCTTCCGTAAATGCCCATAGAAACAAAGAGATGGGAAGGCACGACGATTTGTGGTCACTTTTTTATATGCTCGTTGAATTTGTCAACGGACAACTACCCTGGCGTAAAATCAAAGACAAAGAACAGGTATTTTGTCTCATCCTCATATTCTGCACTGATTATTACACTTCTACAAACCTTGTTTGATATCGTTGACTAATTTATCTATTTTGAAATCAGGTGGGTCTTATGAAAGAAAAATACGACCATCGTCTACTGCTCAAACACCTTCCTTCTGATCTCCGTGTCTTCTTGGAACACATCCAGGTATTATTCAATATTTATCATGATGTTAAAGTGGGCGAAATAATGGTTTAAAATTTAAATTGATGAATTCATGTTAATGAAATTGTTTTAATTATTGCATCTCTGCTTCAACGATTCTTGAACATTTGAATAGTCGAGTTGTACGCTGTTATGTATTACCTATACTGCTCAGACCCTGTATCAATTACTGTTAACGTTTTAAACTAGCAATTAACGTAAATTGCTTCTTTTTTTTCTTTTCTGCTCCGTTCAGGATTACTTTTTACGAATTCAAATTAGCACTGGCATCTGTCCAAACATATTAAAAATAATTTTAGGTCACTAGGGTATTTAAGATATAGATACGAGAGAGTTTTTAAATAAACAGTTACAAAGCTAGTGTATTACGAAAAATGGGACTACGTACTTTCATCATTGCAAATAAATAGATCATGTAGATAGATATTGGAAAGAAATAGAATGCGCGCGGTACTAGAAACTAGGTTTACAAAAATATACCCTCATTTTTCATCACTCTTCGTATCAGAATTCATAAGAGTGAAATAGAAGCTCGTCATAGCGATTCTGTCCCGATATTATCACTCAATAAAGTCAATCCTGTAACGATCATTTTCACTTAATCTTTTTGCCACTCTTTTTCACAACTGGATAGTTATGAATGGGCGGTGTGCATGTGTCATAGAAAATTTGGCCTAAGTTCAAACTGCGCTCTTAATGAAATAGGCCAAGGTCCCTTAAAACTGTCGTCTTTAAATGTTATTGAAGTGGACTAGAAAGTGGGTACTTTTCTATTTAAAAATAATACGATCCCGTGGCCGGAATCATTGAAATGATGCTCCACTTTCTAGACTTAGACTTACGTTCGACCCGTACGAAGATGCCAAAAATTTAGCGAAACATTAGACGCAACGTAGAATGTGTTTGACCGTGAATGTTTACGCATGAACGACACACACTAGTCCTGAATATTATTGTCGAATAATTTCAACGTTTCTTACAGAGTCTGGAATATGTAGACAAACCAAATTATTCAATGCTGGCTGGTCTGTTCGAACGTTGTATGAAACGAAGAGGAGTAAAAGAGAAGGATCCTTACGATTGGGAAAAACCTGTGATAGCTGATGAAAATTTACCATCTACCAGATCTTTACCTACTGCCACAATACCGCCAGCTCCAACTACAGCCACAACAACAAATCAGCCACCGACAACACCGAATCTTGATACAAATAATCAAGAAAATATGGAGCCGGATAACAGAAAGGAACTGGATGTAAGTTTGGGCTGATTTGGTTCGTTTTTCACCCGAAATAGTCATGACTCGTTATTTATCGTCTCATTTTCTTCTCTGTCAGGCTCAATTCGACTATGAAGGTGTGTATAGAAAGATACGACAACGAGGAATTGAGGAATCCACAGTCTCGTTAATTCCTGCTCTAAGCAATCTAGGTATTCGAGATAAAAATTGCAACGCTACGATACCGGTCACAGACAACACGCATCAACAAGATGCCCAGCAGCCAGCTGTTACGTCTCCAATACAAGGTGATTCTCGCCTTTTAAATTCACCAGCTATACGTTTTTATCTTCAAAGCGTAAATTTTCTTATTTTTATTACAAAACAACAACAGAAACGGATTAGAAATTATTTCTAATACCGTTTATCTCACATTTACTCGCTTATATTCGATTTATTGAAAACCTAGTCAACTGACACTAACGTTCTGCCCTTAATTCAATGTGACAAATATTGGGGACAGGTACAGAGGCTAGTAATGGCCAGCAGGCATGCTATTCTACCTCCGTCAGATATCTGATCAATACTTCTTAACGATACCAAACTCTGCCTACTATTAATGTCTACTATTAGTTTGGTAATTGGATGAAATAATTTATTATTCAATCGTCTTAAAGATCCATTTCCTTCATTGGCTGATTTATATCAATGATATATATTAAGCCGCTACTGCTTCTTTGAGCGCTTTGGAACTCTTCAATGCCTAAACTTGAAAATTTTCTTAATAATTTCAAAGGCTCAATATGGAAGAGACGAGCAGTTTCAATGGCAGTTGAGCCGCAAACACAGGCAACACCTGCTGAAAAACAAGTGGATAACGAAGGAGACGCGTTGATGACGTCTGCTCGTTCCGCTTCCGAAGTTCCTCGCCCAAAAAATGTTGCCAATACTTCCACTCCTCTTCGAAAATCTGCCAGTGGTGCTACATTCGCATGTTTGAGAGTCCAGGTTCAAGAGCTTATGAATCAGGGTACACCCGAGACTCCACCTGGTGATGCCTCTACTCCTAGAATACAGACCGAAGTTGATGCCTCGTATTGCTCGTATGATGGAACCAACGTTAAACAAGTGGGGAACCAGAGTCCTGTAAGTCCAGTATTGATCGATGCGATTTGTTTTTTTTGTTTTTTTTTTTACATCTTTGTCCGCATCCCAGGGAATAGAAGAGAGGAATATAATTGGCTGTTATTTCAGGTGACTGAGCAGAGAGAACCTCTACGAAGAGAGCCGAGAAGACGAACAGACGGAAGACAATCAAATAGAGGGGGTCGTGCCGCTCCTCGTGACTGTTCAATAACACAATTCGCGCAAATAGACGACGATAATGTTTCTGCTTTACAGCAAGTTACCAGAGGCGGAGGAGGTTTAACGCTCGCTTCACAATGGAAATCACAATTCGATGATTCAGAAGAAACTGACAATGAATGGAAAGGAGAAAATCTACAAAGCCCTGAGCATAGGGGCGCCAATCCACCGTCCTTAGTTCCACAGGTATAACTTTTAGTTAGTTTTTTTTATACCAACAAAGGTCAGACGCGAGTAGAATCTAACAGTATTTGCAATAATACTACCTATTTTACATTTATCATTTTTCAATTATAATTATCAAGTTTTATTTTCATCTGCGTATAATATATCAGTTCATCAGATCATCAGTTTGTATTTTTTTTTTTTTTTTTTTAGGAAGATATTCTCAACTAACATTTTATCGATCGTATCGAAGCGTACATCATTATAAAATATGATTATTCACATTTGTCGATATTTGATATTCTAGCCACGTCTGGCCTGTATCGAGACCCTCACTTGCCACCTATCATCTGCCGATCTTCTGCCAACCCACGTCCTGACTACCAACGCTTAAGCTTTAAATGTTCGCATTGCCTTAGGCTTCTCGTAATTTGATTTCGTTTTTAAAATACCTATCCAACAAGATAGATTCGAAATTTTCAAGAGTATTATTAGCTGTATAGTTTCGCCAAATACCAGTTACAGCGAATTTTTTTATTTTTATTTTTTCTATCCAAGTATATTCGTTTTCGTTTAGTAGTACAGATAACGCAGAGCCTATTTTATACTTCAGTAGTTCAATTTTTTGCCAGAAACTTCGTTAATTTAGTAGACTAATTCGTAGACCTCCTTTTTCTTCTTCTTCAATTATTCTTAGTTTAAGTTATTAAGTCTTCAAATCGTTAATGCAATATCAATGAAGCTGATATATTGCCTCTGATGGACTGCAAAGTTAAAATCAAGCATCTTCATCAGTACAATCGTTGGTGCTCAAAGAATTAACTAGATTCTTATCGAAGGATTTAGGCGGTAGCTTTAGAGAATTTTAGTTCATTTTAGATAGGGCAAATTGCACATGTAGCGGAATATTATATTATGTTACCATTGAGATATTCATATACTTATTGTAAATGGGTTACAGTTTAACTTACAGTTAATACATAGATAGATAGGCGATCTCATTATAGAATATTTAGCTAAGAGTAGGTATTTTCGATTTCGATTAAACTACTTGGCTCTACACCAAGTGCAATGATAATTAATAACTTGATTCCGTAATGATAGAGTCAAATAAATGAAGTGATAATATTATGAAATTAGTCTTACTTCTTGAATCACTTTAAACATTATATACATGTATATTATATTATAACACGTTACACGAAGGTGTAATATCATTAATATCATTACGCCTAGTTGCGAAGAAAAAAAATTGGTGTACAAGTTATAACGAGGATATTTTAAACTCAAATTATCGTAGTCATCTAGTAATAATATTAGGCCAGACTTCCAAGCTTTGAAATAATTGTTTACTGTATTATAAACATCCCATTTGTCAAAATTCTAAACTGATTGGTCGAGTAAGAAGAAAAATATCCAGTCCACAGTTGGTAGCGAAGCGGTAGCTACTGTGACAACAACACTAGTATCTCAGGAAACGAAAATACTGGCAACACCTGCAGTGTCTATAGCGCCTGCGTCAACACAACAGCAACTTGCTCCAGCTGGTCAAGGAGCTTTATCAAGAATCAGCGAAGATTCACCACGTCCTCCGGTACCTCATAGATGTCTAAACATCGCAGGGATTGAAAAATACCCAGAACTTCAAGGAGGATTGCCCCGTGCTTGGAGCATGCCGGTGATGGCTGCCAACATTCGTTACGACTTGGAAGCGCCTCTGGTTCGTGAAAGATGAAATAAACATTTTTTAATCCATCATTTCCTATCGATTATTATCGGTCATATTCATTTCTGGTTTTCTCATATTTTACCACCGTCTAAGCAACGCTATTCTCCATAGGTTCAACAAGCAGCTTTCGACGATCTATTGTACGAGGTTGACGTTATGAGGAATATTGCTACGCGGCGTGACGATCCAAGGGAACCTTTGCCAGCTAGGAGAGCTAGTGTACCAGCGGTTGCATTTTCACCACCAAACACAGTACCAACTACACCGGCAGGAGATGACGAGGAACAAGCTGTTGCTGGAAGACTTGAAATTAGAGTTGTCGACGCAACAGGAGGGGCAACAATCGTACAGACCAGAGTCGACAAGGAACCCCTGCAGAGTTAGTGAATCAATCACTATCTTAAAAGCATAGATTCATTAAACTTTTGGCTTTTGAATTCAGGGGCCACAGTCTTGTGATATTGAAAATGAGTCATAAGCATCCATGTTCAGCCCTGCAGAATGCATAATAGCTGTTTTAAATTCATAGAATTCATTGTATTGTCTTATCCATATAAAATATTATGTAAAATGCTTTGTTCTATGCTGTAATTAAAAGTTGATTAATTATTGTTTTTTTCTATAGAAAAATTAACTAACGGTACCGTTGGTAGCCCAGCCAGTCCAAATCCAGGCCCTGAAGATCAGTCTGTATATTTTGATGCAACGGAGAACCATGCAGCTGTTAATAACGTCTCAAATGGAGGCCCTTCCGCAGCTACTACGTCAAATAACTCACCAAATGCTGTTTCGGTTCGAGAACCAAAAGAAAATAAAGATAAGGAAAAAGAAAAGGAGAAAGAAATAGAAATAGAGAAAGAGAAAGAGAAAGAGAAAGAGAAAGAAAAAGAAAAAGAAAAAGAAAAAGAGATGGAGATAGAGAAAGAGAAAGAAAAAGAAAAGGAGAAGAAGAAGGAAAAGGACAAAGAAAAAGAAAAGGAAAAGGAAAAGGAAAAGGAGAAGGAGAAGGAAAAAGAAAAGGAAATACCTAGCAGACCACACAGTACACACAGCAAGATACCAGTACCAGTAAAAAGCCCACGATGTTCTTTGTCAGAATCTACACCCGAGACAAATAATACATCAAATACTCCGAGGACTGGAAATGATCTAGACAAGTCATCTGCTCTCAGCGTTCAACATAAAGAAAAAGATACCGGTAAGTTGAAATATTTATAATCCACATTAACGATTATTACTTTTGTATTTATCATCCTACGAAGCTGAGAGGAAAAAAGATTTTAGAAAAGCATAGAAAGATATGTATAATTGCATAATAATCACATGAGAGAATTTTCTCACACATTAGTATTTTTACGTTGCAAGAATAGAAAAAATTTCTGTTCATATTAATTAGCTTCTTAGCTTTATTAACTACAGAAAATTTTAGCAAACAAAGGTAAACCATTGACAGTACCTGCAGAAGCACCCGCACTTAGACGATGTGTAACACTGCCTGATGCTCGACCACCACCGCCACCATTAACTTCGGCTAGTTCAACAGAAGAAGAAAATTTGACTGGTTGTACACCTGCACTTCGTCGTCGTAGACAAAGCGAGAAATACGTTACTGACGCTAGTCAACTCAATCTACACTTCCAAAGACCTCAACGTAGACCCAGACCAATATCTGAGTTATTACCATATATGCCACTATATGCTAGGGGTGTGCCATCGTATTTACTAGGGGAAGGTGGAAAACGGAGCGAAGAAAGCAGTGATAATGAATCAGATAGTAGCGGACCACCAAATGCTCAGCCACCGCCACCACCTACCTCGCTGCCTCCTCATGTGGCTGAGAATAACGCTAGGTATGAAGTAATTCAAATAACTATCTAACGACTCATTCTTTACATATTTACTTACTTACTTACTTACTTATTAAAGAACAATGCCCATCGCCAGATTCCCTTCTCTTATAAAAACAACGTAAGCTATTTCTGAAAGACACTACTTCTAGCTCTACATTTGAACGCTCATAGTACATAATTATGTATATCACACATTTAAAATCAGAAATGTTCTATTATACAGTCCTTTTTTTCTGAGTCAAACCCTCCTGAAACTCGGAGAAGCGTTGTACAAACTGTCAATATCTAATGCATGATGTGGACTCGAATGAAGAGACAAAGGTTTTTAGAATTGAATGAATTTACGTAAGAATAAAGATGATGAATAGTTTATTTCTTATTTTTTTCGGGAATCTAAACACTTTGCATCGCAATCTACCAGAGAAAAAACACTTTGTGGATCTCTAATACATACATGATTAATATTAGATGTAAGTTGACGTCGTATTGTTTTTTTTTTTTTTCCTTCTTTTCCTTTGGCTTGAATTGTTTTCTTTAAACATTTCACTAAAACTAAACGAAATAATAATACATATGTAAATATCATCATGTTACTCATACAAATTCTTGTATTGTAAAAATTTATTAAAATAATGAAATCTTTATGGGTTGATACGAAAAATGATTTTTCGCACATTAATACAGAGAACCAAATGAAATTTGAACAATATATAGATTCTTTATCAAGATTGGGAGTGAAAAATTATCTAAATGCTTTTAACTTCTGGATTGATTGTGCAATGAATGAAAAAAACGTGTATTGAACGATACGTCAAATCATTCTGTGTATCAATCCTGTTTGTCATTTCTTTCTACCTAAGTATTTTCCCTGTTTCCTCAACATTTATAAAAAAAAAAACCATACTTATTCTTTTCATGAACGTTTTATCTTTCGAACTTTTGGAAATGTTTACCTATTACATCTCAATAATTCCTCATTTTTTTTTTTGCTTTTTTTTGTTTTTCTTCATACAATTTGAGTAAATCATAAAATTTTATGAATATTCTTACAGATGAGAATAATTGAACAATGAAGTTATTTAAAAGGGAGGAATTTAATTAAGTAACGTTGATGAAAAAAGAAGAAAAAAAATTTCATATCCTGAATCGTATTGTGTACTAAATAATTTTTGACTGTACAGATGAACTTGGAATATATTGAAGATCGTTAAATTGAAAATTAATAATTTTATAAACGACGTAGTTTATTAATGAAATTTTGAAACTTTTTATGTTTTAGGTGCCGTAGGTTCAGGCCTGTACCAGATACGACGGTAGCCAGCAGAAAGTCGTGAGGATAAATGGGAATAATTTAGAATTTCTCACGTACATCAAGAATGGCAATGTTGTTGTTGTACCCACGGTCAACCAGGAATGTGATACCTTTTTAGATTATAAAAAGCCTACAGATATTCTAGCAGCTGACGGGTAGACCAGTCACACGGCTCCGAAGAACATTTAGCGAGGGGGCGAAAAATTTTCTTTAATATGAAAAATGTTTAATTGACTAATGTTTATTAGAGATTACACGACGACAGTGTGTGATTTGTCATAGCGTAATCTGAAGGTACATATTTGAAAAAGGTTGTCTCAATCGCGTCGCATTCGGAGTTACCAAACGTCGTTAGTATTTCTCGTTTTTTTTTTTTTGGTAAGGTAATTATTTTTATTATCTTTCAAATATTTATGAAGAAGAAAGAAAAAATTCTGAAGAATTTTTTAGTATTTTGAATACAACTGTATGTGAACCTCTTTTCAGTGTATAAATAGCGGTGAATACTATGTTGATATGCATAATTTGGTCATAGTCAATCTGACTTGCAGTCAGTCCTAGACAGCTTTCTAGCTAGTACAAAAATGTTGATTTTTATGTGCAATTCCAAAAATTGGAAATGTGTATATATGATGTTCGGTGAATACTGATTCTCCAGTACTACTATGTGGCAGCTATTTTTAAATTTGTGTATATTCATAGGTCCACTGGTGTGAAATATATATAATGAAAAATATTTAGTATTGGAAAAAGAATAATATAATAATAATAATCGAAGAAAAGAAAAGAAAAGAAAAGAAAAGAGAAAAAAAAAAACCACACTGATAGGACCTAAATTGAATTTTATCCAATATTTTTACAACTATTATAACAGTTTATTCAACTGTACAGAGATGTAGATTAATTTTAAATTATTTCAATTTCAATAATAATTATAACTTAATAATCTTTGAGTCAATTCACAATAATTATTCAGCATATGTATACTATTGTACTATCGAATGGTAAACTATTACGTATTTGATATAGACAAGGCTTAGAAATTTTTGTCCATTTAGAAAAACTATTATCTATTTCTGCCTAAGGTAGTTAAAAAAAGAAAGAAAAAAAAAAGGAAAAAAAGAAAAAAATTAATCGTGCAAATTTTTTCTGCACGAACAGAGGACGTAGATCAGTGCACATTGTACATATTTCCACTTTAATTTAACGATTGATACACTGAATAAGAGTCCACTGTCCGAGGGTGCGACACAGACAGTGTTATATGAGGAATTGCATGTTCGTTTAGTCTGGATCAGATAAATGCACGTATCGTTCTTCATATCGCATACTTAATCCACACTGGGCATGTGGTCTGTCTGTGAGTATCCGAAGAGTATAAAAATGCAAAGAGTGATAGAAATCATAGTAGAATGAAAAAGAGAAGAAGAAATGAGATGATAAATTGAACAGATCGTATTATTGTATTATACAAAAGAAAGAAAAAAGAAGAAAAAAAAAAAATTACACTATAAGTACCTTTCTTACAGGTGCCCTTATTCGGATAATTATATTATGAATATTAATGAAACCAATAACGGTTCTAAAATATTATATTATAACTAAAAAATAAAGACCATTGAAGAAATAGTAGGGTAAAAAAAAAAAAAAAACAAGCTCTTGTCACATGAAATAGTTTGGAATTTACATATATATATATATATATATAATATATGTAAAATTTTGTCAGCTATAGTGGACACGCATGGTAGCTAGTTCCACAATAATTTGAAATCTGGTATCTGTCACACTTGGCTTTATACTCTTAGAAACACCCCCCCTCCCAGTATATAAATAAATGGGATGAAGTCTCGTAGAAGAGAAATTTATAGAATAGTTTATCGAACCTGGAGGACGAGTGTGTGCTAGTCTCGGCAAAAAACCACCGTTGAAAAAGTCATTGAAATTAAACGGTTCTTAGATAGTGCAGTATAAAAGTTTGGGTCAGAACTTATAATATTATTGAACAGTAAGAATCGTAGATGATATCTGGTCGTACGAAGTGCTGTGAACCAGAGATACCTATCTGAATCTCTATAAATTATTTTTCGTTTTTATAAATACTACGCTATTTATATTATGTATATCATTTATAAATCTCTAATGAATTTCTTTCTTTTTATACTTCAATCTTGAGACGTTTCACAGTTCACATAATGCATATGCATGTACGCATGTACGCATATACGTACCGATGAAAATTATAGTATGAAATACTGTTCATTTATTATTATTATATATTATGCCATAGGTGAGACTGTGACAATTATTGTCGTATTAAAATTCTACAAGATATATATATATATATATATATATGTATATATATTTTGCCTCGAATTTAACGTATGTTAATTAATGAAGAAAAAATTTTGTCTCGGAAACTTTATACTGATCTCGCTTTCTCAAACCAAAAATTGTCTACTATCTGCTTTCTATAGCGAAATGATTCGTATAAATATATATATATAAACAATATTAAGACTCAAAGTGTATGAAACCTAATACTTTCTATTGTAGCAAAATCAATTTATTATTACTATAACTATACTATATTATAATATAAGCAATCAAATTCATTTTAATAATCAAAGCAATTTAACAAAAAAAAAAAAAAAATGATTATTAAAAACTAGTCAATTTAAGAAAATTGATTGCATAATAAGTAAAAATAATAGTGAAAAATTTTACAGACAACGATTGGTCCCATACGTATAGATAAGAAGAAGAAAATAAAAGCAACAAAAGAAGTTAGAGCGACATTTTTAAAAAAATCGCAGTTTTCAGAACAGAACTTCTGAAAGCTTACATTATTTTATTACAGCATGGTATTATTTATTTTCTTTCTCTCCAAATGTGTCAATTATCTTGATTTTAAACAGATAATTATTTTTTTATGCAATTCCCCCCATGAGCCATCGAAGTATATCTTTCTCGCTAATTATTAATAATAATAATAATAATAATAATAATAATAATAATAGTAACAACAATAATAACCAATTAAATTATAAGTCTCTATTAAAAATAAAATTCATAATGCGACTACTAACTACATATCCCCCATGAAAAAAAAACAGAAAAAAAACAAAGAAAACAAGAAAATACATAAATGAAATAGAATGAAATGAAAAAGAAGAAGAAGAAGAAAAAAATATATTATTTTCATGCTATACTCTAAATCTATAAGAAAATTATTATTTATTATTTATATATTATGTAGAAGATTTAAAATTAAAAAATTGAAATTATAATTAAATTTTGTGACTATAATATGTATATTATACGAAATATCATTATTATTATTATTTAAGCACGGAAAATGCTGATCCGAATCCGATAGTCTGAAAAAACTATATGACATAAAGGATTTGTTACCTAAAAAAAAAAAAAAAATAAGCTGACAGAGGGTTGTAAATTTGTGCAATATCAAATTACCTATATATGTATGTAATATGTATTACTTGAAAGACTATTTAAGAAAAGGAAGAAGAAGAAAAAAAGAAAGAAAAGAGAAAAAACCTTTGAATATTTATTTAAAAAAGAAAGAAAAAGTAAAGAAAAAAAGAAACCCATGCCAATTTAATATGCTATACATACTATAATATATAATTATAGTTATTAAATTCTATGCATTATAATACTGTATAGGTAAATGAAACTGATTCTCTTATAATTACTATTACTGTCATTATTTTTATTCAACTACCTATATAAGTTATTATAATTTTGCAGCAGCTCGCGTTTTACTTGCCTGAAATAAATTATAGAAAAAATATATTATTTTATGTGCGATATATAAATATAAATATAAATATATATTATATATATATATTATATATACGCTGATATTATTGATAATTGAAACTCTTATATATGTGCGTTATGTGATATAATGATTAATGATCAATTATTAATCGCAAATTTTTTTTTTTTTTTCTCTTATGTATGTAATAACACTTTTATCAACGGTATTACATATTATGCCATTATATTATAATATGAAAAAATAGAGGAAAAGAAAAGAAATGAATAATAATGAATAACTATATCTTCAGCTCTTACCCAAACTTTTAACTCCCCCAAAAAAAGCAATAGAAAATCGAATATTTAAAATTAATCGCTATTATACATTCTCTAAACTTTTTTTTTTTGCAGACCGTTCCAAAAAAAAAAAACTGATCCACACCACTTAGGTTCCTGTAAATAAATTATATTATTACTACGTGGTGAATATATAATGATTAATTATTATTATTAATTATTATCGAGGTCTTAATCATAATGAATAATTATATTATAATTATTGTATGTATTTTTTTTTTTTTTTTTTCTCTGCTTTGTGCTCTCTATAAATATAGACACAGAACTCTACCCACCTACCTACCTACCTACCTACTTACACGTGTATGTAATCGTGTTTGACTATACTTATGTATCCGCAATCTTGAACAAAGGTACTATTAATTATTATTAATGAAATATTGTAATGAAAAAAAAAAAAAAAAAAAACTTCAAATGATAAATAGATATTATCTATGAATAATTATATTGTTAGTTTATTATTAAATTGTTAAACAAATACCATAACTGATCGCAAAATATGATTGAGAACGAAACGTATATAAAAGAAAAAAAAAAAAAAAAAAGAAAAAAAAAAACAATGCTTGTAGCTTATTGCGTCAATAAAACAAGGTGAGAATGTGATGATTATCAAATCTGCAGAAGAATACGTACAGACCGAGTTCTATATAATATATAATATTATATTATTGAAATCTCGCAGATATTCTATTCAATTCTCAGGGAGCTTGCCGATATACTACTAATATTTATTATCAATCCATTTTATTTGACTTATAATACATTATAATTATATACTATACTTCTCTTTGCAGTATAATAATTACGTGTAAAAGCTATATGCTTAGTCTGTGCGCGTCCTACGAAAAAATTTCATTTCACTTTATGCCCCTATATCCGCATATAACTTAAAAATTTTTGATAAATTTTTTGTTCGATTTGAATTTCTATTACACTAGTATCTACCTCGCATATCATCTTTTGAAATACTAGGTAATTTATGTTCTTTTAAATTATCGTATATTCAAATTTTAATCCTATTTTTCATCTTATGACAATTTTTTCAAATGAGTAAACCGGGCCATATCATATATTATCTTTATTTCGGGAGCGAGTATATTGCGTAATTCATTCATGTATCATCCTCGCTATATTTTGATATTATTTTTTATTCATCGCTGCAGCTGATCGTCGTACATAATTATATTACTTATTATATTTATAATCATATAATCGTAGATTTGCTTGTTGAAATATATATAATATCATAGGAAATCTCACATGCCAACGTCCTTAGTTTTATGATTATACATAATATATATTATCCTACTAGTGCGACAATGCAGGTTCTGATAATTGTTGATATAAGCTGCGCAAATTTGAAGAAAAAAATAATAATAATAATAAAAGTGCCCTCGTGCCCGTAAGTTCAAACAAATAAAACGAGATATTTCCATCTGATTTTCATCATATTTCAAACTTCTCAAAGATTTCTAATGACGTGTGCGTGTGATGAGTGGTTCTGTGTAATGTTGTAACAATATTTTGAATAATTATTTTAACAAATAAGGTCTCAAAGTAATTTGAATAAAAGTTTTTATTAGTTCCCATATCACTATAGTATACATTCTCATATTATCATATTCCATAATCCTCGGACGGTACATACATATAGTATACAGTATATTTTTGTTAAATGTTTATCAACTAAACTATAATTAATGTTAGAAAAAGTTTAAAAATAATCTAGTACGTTACTTACCTATTCATTTATTTATTTATTTATTTCATATTATACTATTTTGCCCGTATATCTTTTGAATAAATTGTCCAATGAAATACACCCATACCTATACCACGTGATTTCGGATCAGCTGGTTGAACTCCGGCAATTCGATTTACCGATAGTAGAAAAATTCTCTCGAACTGCATCTTATAATACGAAAAAAAGAACTTTCGCGAATGGCTACGAACAACATTATCATAGACAATATGGATAGTTCTATAAACGGTTTGATCGCCGTACACGTAGGTAAGTGTGTATGTCACCTTTCTATCATTATATCAATAATAATCTACAAGAATATGTAGTTGAACACCTGTCAGAATTATATTATACAATCGTCAAAAACACGTGCCGATTAACACACCGTGTGTTAGCAAATTTTTTTTTCATCATTTGTAAATTAATTCCAGGTGCTGGGCAGCACTCTCTTACTCTGAGAGAAAAATACCAAAAGCTTTGCTGCGTCGCGTGTAAACAGGTGATAGAAGATTTATCCCTCCTCAGTTACACGAATGAATAAATGAATGAATAAATTTTACAGGCAACTAGCGTTCTTAAATCAGGAGGAAACGTGTTGGATGCCGTAGTAGAGGCAACCATTGTACTGGAAAATTCGCCGCTAACAAATGCTGGATATGGCTCTAATCTTACATTCGATGGAAAAGTTGAATGCGACGCGAGCGTTATGTACGGACCGACTTTGCGGTTTGGAGCAGTCGGGGCTGTTAGTGGTTTGAGGAACCCAGTATCAACTGCCAAACTTCTGTGCAATCAACAGTCGAACAATCTAACATATGGCAGAGTTTTACCCAGGTTGAGATAACTGGACGAATTTATTTTACAAAATTACCATTCGTCTATAGCATTAGGATTGGTTTATGTTATGTTATACTCGAAATCATACAGAACATTGTGAGCGTGAAATTTTTGCTCAATAAAGTATCAGATTGAATAACACAGTTAGACTCAGGTGTAAATATGTAGTAATAATGTTATAGTTTCTTAGTTGGTGACGGTGCGCAAATATGGGGTAAAGAGAGAGGCTTGGAGACAATACCGCCCGGAGATTTGATATCTGTTAAAGCTCTGAAGATCTATAAACACTACAAAAGGAAAGTTGTCAATTGTGAAGATGTACAAAAGGTGAACTGACTCATTCCAGCCACATACATATCTGGCAACTATTTCAATAATCGATCTGTACAAATTGATTAAAAGAATTCTTTTCGCAGAAAGTTAATAAGAAAATGGACACCGTTGGTGCCATATGCGTCGATGCGGCTGGAAATGTAGCCTCTTCTTGTTCTAGCGGTGGTATTATATTAAAACATCCAGGCAGGGTTGGGCAGGTGATTTAATTTCAAAACATTCGTTTATCATCAATTAGTTACTAGCTGTATCAATAAACTCTGGTTTTTTTTTTATGTTAACAGGCCGCAGTCTGGGGTTGTGGAGTATGGGCACGCAATGGTACAAATTATCCAGATTGTTCAGTGGCAACAAGTACTTCGGGATGTGGAGAACATCTGATATCTACAACCCTAGCTCGCTCTATTGCTGAGGGTATTTCAAGTTCAAATTGTCCAACTACTGCACTCCATAACATAATGAAGACTGATTTTATTGGTAATACAATATAATATATGGTGATACAGCGACAAATTGTGGAAAGGACCCCGCACAAATCTTATGGAAATTGGATCCCGGTCAAATTTGTGACCATGATGACTTTTGATCAGGATGACCTGAAGCACAACATACTACAATTTTGGACAATTTGACCGGGATCCAATTTCCATAAGATTTGTGCGGGGTCCTTTATTTATTATATTGTCTAACATTGTAATGCTGATTAATGCTATTCTTAGTTCAATCGACTGAAATTTTTTCTTCTATCAGAAGTATAACTTTTTGTTTTCTTTTTTGTTTTTTTGTTTTTTTTTTACATTTCTTTATGTATAAGTTTTCGAGAGATGGACTTGTGACTGTTTTAAATTGAAAATCTCTGTTTCAGAATCACCTTTTCTAACAGGATTGGACCAAAAACTTGGCGGAACTATTGCCATAAAATATTCTCCACAACAATTTACCGGAGATTTGCTATGGAGTCATTCAACTAAATCAATGATCGTAGGGTACATGAGTACAAGGGAAGCAAAACCAAAGGTAAACCTTTTATTTAAACGGTATAATAGGTAAATTATCTTACAGATTTTTCATCTAAAATATTAGATGGAACAAGTTGTGTTTTTTTTTGTTTTTCTGAGCAGTAATATTCGTGTTTATTTCAGAGTCGTATGTCGGTATTGACAACAGCAGAAGTCGGCAGAAAGGCCGTTGTGGAAGGAATCGGTTTTAACATATAGTCAATAAATACTCGCTACTCTCAAATTGTACCCTGAATACATGGCAATGATTTTTCTCATTCTTTTTTTACCAGTAAAAAATAAACTACATCAATTCAATATCTATAACACCTATAGACAATCCAATCCATTTGTTTAGGTAAATTGCAAAATTGGGCTCGGTTTTCATGCGCAGCAAGTTGCTGCTGCTGCTACAAAATTTGGCTGTAACGCTATTCGTTGTTGATCACGTGGTCGCAAAATTTATCGCACATGAAAAAATTCAGCCTTAGGATGAAATTAGTCATTAAAAAACAAAGAATGCGACCAATCGCATTATTTTTATGAAAAAAAGGCCTATAATTAATATATACGCGCCTTATTTTGGTTTTAGAGATGCGATGTTCTTCTTTACCGGTCTTACTATAGTGAGACTCAAGTCGATTGTCTACCTTCTATCATGTGAACGTGAGTTTGCTATCTACACAAAGTTAAGGTTTGGCTGCGTTCAGTGTACACTGTGTTGTCAGTTGTGTTTGACAATTTGAATTTCGTGTTAAAAGAAGTATGGAGTTGTTTGTTCGCGTGGGATTTCGCAGCTTCTAATTTTTCTATTCATTATAGTTACTTCATCGCGGCAGAGGTATTGAATTCAGTTTCTAATTTAAACATATAATAGATCTCATTCTCATTAATTTGGTAATCGTTTATCTAAACATATTATAGAAATCATCGTTACCGTAAAATCTTCAAAGTTACGCGTGTGTGTTGCAGCAGAAGCGTTTCGAATAAAAAAAACGTTTATTATAAACCTTATCTAACATAAACGATACCTTAAAGATCTGTCTCAATTTTCTCCGTCAGTCTATGTCAGAATCTAACCTAACTGCGTATCAATTTGTTTTTTTTATCGGGATTCGTTAAAATCTCGAACTCCGACGACAATGAGAGTTCAGTTCGATCACTGATTTTTCACATTTTCAGAAACTCTAAAATATGGCTGAAGATATTCCCGCAGAATACAAAGATGGTGTTAATCGAATCATTCAAACGATGCACGAACACACCCAGAACCGCGAGAAAGGGTAATGAGTGTAAAAAAATGTATCAATTTGAAAGTTCAACAATCGTTGATAAGTTTCACGCGTATTATTGAACACCTAAGTTCAATCCTCGATTCTTACTTCACCGTATTATCTACTCACGTTCCTAATTCTAAAGTTTGTTAAAAATTCACTTCCAGGTTCAGATGGAGTAAAGACGACTTTGACATCGGAGCACCAATGGGCCGCGGCAAGTTTGGGCGAGTCTATCTAGCCAAAGATAAAAAAACTGGGTACATGGTAGCCCTCAAGGTCCTCCATAAGTCTGAAATAGTTAAAGGACGAGTAGAAAAACAGGTTTTACGTGAAATTGAAATACAGTCGCATCTGAGGTACGTTATACCCTTTTTTTAATCTTTCTAGGAGCGATTAAACCAGCTTGTTACTCTCGTCGTCGTCGCCTTAAACCTTGGGTGATATAATATCTTGTAACTTGTGATTTCAGACACCCAAACATACTACATTTACTAACGTGGTTCTACGATTCTAAACGCATCTATTTGGTACTAGAATTTGCTGCGAACGGTGAACTTTATAAAGAATTGCAACGTCAGCCTGAAAAGCGATTCAACGTCCCCATGTTAGTCTTCTATCGAATATCATATTCGCATAAAATATTGAATTTAAGAATTCAAAAATTCTGAAGACATGATATTCTATCTTGTATTTTGTATTTTTACTTTTATACAGATCTGCGAAATACACGTATCAAGTAGCAGACGCGTTGCACTACTGTCACAAAAACCACGTTATACACAGAGACATTAAACCCGAAAATTTGTTGCTCGATTTTAAAGGGGATATAAAATTGGCGGACTTTGGGTGGTCGGTTCACGCTCCGTCGTCGAAGTAAGGAACTTAATTTTCACAATACTTGAGAAATTACTTTATTTAGGATGAGTAATTGTGGATTGAAATTATTACTTTTAGATGCATTCATCGATATGTTCGATTTCATAATTTAATCAAAGTTCTCTCTTTCAGGCGCAACACCATGTGCGGAACGCTGGATTATCTAGCGCCAGAAATGGTCTCGGGACAGACGTACGATGTTTATGTAGATCATTGGTGCTTGGGAATTCTTTGCTATGAATTTTTAGTAGGAAGGCCACCGTTTCTAAGCGATTCACACGAGGAAACTTACAACAAAATTAAGGGCTGTATCATACACTGGCCATCTCACGTATCCGCAGGGGCAAGAGATCTCATATCCAAGGTATGAGTAATTAAATTAAGGATAATTCTTTTCCAAATTGCAAAAAATAATAAAATTAATACATTTTCAGCTGATTAAACGAAAAAGTACAGACAGGATTTCTCTACCTGCGGTAATGAAGCATCCTTGGATACTGGAAAACAAGGATATTAAATAGTTTATTTTTTTTCTACGAAGCATAAAGTTGCCTAATGTTTCTAAGAGAATAGCGCTAATCCAGCTAAGTGACGTGAGTGTATTTCTTTTTTATTTTATTTTTCTTTATACATATCAGAGTAGCTGTTATTTAATATTTTATATTGCATGTCGTCAATTATCGTTCTGTCCAGAATTTTTTTATCGCACAAATATCAAATGTATTATGTATGTAGTATAAGATTTTTGATAACTAAGGAAGACCATACCCATAATGGTGGTTGAACTGCCAAATTCTAACACTCTATTTTTATATCTTCACTAGACCTAGTGATAAGACGAAATAAACGTATGAAATGAAAGGAAATTTAATGAGAAAATCAAAGCATTATTTTAACATTGAAATTAAGTTTCTATATCTATAATAAGCGAATACATTCAGCTATACATTATATGTTGATTTTTATAACTGCGAATTCGATGTTCGCTTTACAGCGAACTTATACCAGTAAGAATCATTTTATTCGATACCAGCAAATCTCTAATAGAAATACGCTAATCGCACCCACTGCTCCAATAATGAGAAGGTAAAATGCACCCTCGAGATGTGATACCTTTAGTCTGATACGCTTCTCACCATATTCAATGTGTGTAATCGTTCGGCTGTTTATCTGTGAGAAATTAATGAAAGAGTAACACAGGATTGCACGATTGTTGACAATCTATTTCATAGTAACTATGTAATGAATACGTACAAATTGATTAGCCGTATCTCTCCACACTTGTTCCAAACCAGATTCTCTTCTACGAGAAGTAAATTTATCGATTATTTTCAATAACGGTGAGCCACGCGGCATAAGATAACTCGTGTATAGCGGCATAGGGCATTCGGTCATCAGATGAAATACAGACCTTCCATACTGGTCTATAAAGTCTTTTCGTTGGAGTATCTGTTGTGCCTCACTTTCCGGTATCAAGTATCTGTGATAACGAAAGATTCGAAATAATTCCACCTAGATTTCAATCGTAAGCGATGATGAAACCCAAAGAATAATCACCCATTTTTCAAATCGAATTTTCGTGCACCTCCTTGTGAATATAGTACTATTTTTGGCAGTACTATCTCACTAGTTACGGTGTCAATCGCATTAGGCATATCTGCTAGAATGTCAGGAGTGGCGACAATTGGTATATCCATCTTCCTCAGTTCTTCCAAATGGTTTATAGGTGGATCAAAGAACGGCGCTATGACGAATGATATTAAAACCGACTGATATGCTGCGGATATTAAAAAACTGTACAATACCCAGCAGAATAGAGATGCGTTTTCCAAAGGTCTTGAGTTCTTTGGATCTTGGGCTACGCTGTTCATCTGAATTCTGTACAATACAAGACATGTATCAAACAGACTCATCTTGTTATTTTTATTCAGAATTCGAATTCCAAAATGAATAGCGGTGTACGAAATGAAATTCAACACTACAGCAAGCCATACGTATTCTTGTAAGGGCAATGTTAAATTCATCGATTGTGGTATCTTGTGTGTTGCTGGTAATAAAATACAGTAGCTATCCCTCTGTTGAAAACTACTAGTATCCACGCGGTAATCCATATCAAATCTCAATGGTCGCGAATTAAAGTACACATCAATATCGAAATAAATGAGATCGAGCTCTGACGGTCTTTTCAAAGATGCGGGAAGTCGTAGACTGAAGGAACAAAAACCAATACTACTATTCCTTGCGTCTGCTCCGAAGAAGCCTTCGATAGTTTTGTTGTAATGTACAAATCTACAAGGTCTTTTAAGAAGAAATGGGTTCAAGGTAACAATATTGCTTGTAGCATTATGATGTTCAAGAATTGTGGTCATCGTCATTCCATCGACTCCGAGATAGGCTGTAGAGTTTTTATGAGTCACCGCTATCATCTTCGACTGATGGTTGTTGCGAAGAATCTTTATTGGATATTTATGAAGATTTTTTAGCTTATCGTAGAAGATGTTTGCAGAGATTCCTTGATCAGTGAAATTTTCGATTTTTTGTGGAGAAGTCCAGGGGATATATGTGAGCAAATTTATCCTACCGTTATAAAACACCAATCCAACATTGAGAATATATTTCTGAAACATAATATGCCATCTTAAGGATGAAAAGTTCGTTCTTTTATCTTTAATATAGGGTGACAGGTCCAGTAGTGGGACACTAACCAGTAGATGGACAGAACGAACTTTAAACTCTTATTTGGAAACAACAAATAATCTTATTTTCATTAAATTAATTTCGTTGACAAAATGAAACCTTGAATATTACACATACATTCGAATAGTTAGTCGAATTATCTTTGGTACCACCGAAAAAAATTCATTATAGGACGGTTCTGTCAAAGCAGCCGCCAATTAGCCGATCATACTAGAAACTGCAGCATGTAAACAAAGTTTGATTCAGCGAATAAACCCTTTCATAGGTACCAGATAAAAGTGAGTTGTATATCAAACTATTCAGTTATCGTTAATTCATCATTACATAATCGAATATGATGAGAAAAGGATTCAAAATATTTAAAAACCGTCTGTCCATGTACTGGTATAGATTTCCCAAACTCAACCCAGTAGATGGACGAGTTTGATATTATCAATCTTTATAGTTTCTTGATTGAGAATGAATGTCACATTAAAAATATTGTAATAAATCGAAACCTTCTACACCTTTATTATCAATAATATTCTTGTGAAGGTAAAAATCCACAAAAAATGAATATGACCCTGAAGACTTCTGCATCTGTAAAAATGAACTTTAGCAAGCCGTAACTTGTAAAGGTTTACTCTGAGCGAAAAATTCTATTATACTTTTTTCTTCCTCCTTCTATTATCTCATAGTGATATTTTTTCCTCCTTTTTTCGGAACAATGCTAACGCCGTTTTTCCGTTGATTAGTACTTCAGCAGGACGTAACTTCGAAACGGTCATTCTCAGAGAAAAATTCTATGAGACGATTTTCTTCCGCTTTCGACTATCTGATGGCGATATTTTTGAGTCTTTTTTCAGCTTGTTTTGTTCAGACCGCGCAAACCCTGTTTTCACGTGAATTACTCCGAGGGCAAGATCTGACTTTGGAATGATTCAATGATCATTCTTGAGTAATTCACGTGATCTGACTTGAGCAACTCAACGTGGAAACAGGGTTTCGCGGTTTGAGAAAAAAAAAAATAAAAAATTGAAGAAACAACTAAAGACTATCGCAATCAGATTATCAAAAGAGGAAGAAAAAAAGTCTCATGGAATTTTTCTCTCAGAATGACCGTTTCGAAGTTACGTCGTGCTAAAGTATTAATTAACGGAAAAACGGTGTTGGCATCGGTCTGAAAGAAAAACTAAAAAATATCGCCATCAGATAATCAAAAGAGGAAGAAAAAAGTCTAATAGAATTTTTCGCTCAGAGTAAAACTTTACAAGTTACAGCTTGCTAAAGTTTATTTTTGCAGATGCAGAAATCTTGAGGGTCATGTGTTCCGAAATTTTATTTGAAACTTAGAATACTGTTCAATTTTATGTTAACCTATTGTTCCTCAAATAATTTTGTTTCAATTATGGCATTACATGTAGCAAAAAATTAAAAATATTCTAGTATGCATGATTATTTACACCCGTCCATTTACTGGTCCATGGACTGTCCATTTATTGGTCGCGGTGTCCACCTACTGGGAAATCTAGTCACACGTGAGATTTTCAGTATTTTCAACTTTTTATCGTCATTTTCATGATCTAAATACTGATGAATTAGGTAATTCAACTATTCCTATAGAAGATATCGATTCCCGAATGTATTTTGATGCAAAAATTTCTGAGTACTCGTAATGTAAACTTTAGAAAACTCTTAAGTGTCCGTCTACTGGACCTGTCACCCTACCTATTTATGTTTTATATTATTATTTTTCTACCTGCCATAGCTGTGAAAATATTTTACCAATCCATTTCTCCGTGCCTAAAACTCTTCCCGTTAATATTACTAGCACGTTTGTTCTCGCACTGAAGAAGGGATTACTTACTGCAACTTCTAACACAGAAAGAAACTGCCTCGAATTTTTTATGAATATAATATTACTATTAGTTAGTAGCGTCGCCTCGTTTGGAACCAGAGTTTCTGAGGAATTGCACATAATTCTTGGTGTGATTAGGTCGTGTAGTATCACTGGAACCTGAAGGCTTTCCAAAATTCGTGGTAGATTTATATCACGAATTCCCTCAGTGTTATGAAAAATGCCAATATAAGTAGAAGCGTTGAATTGATGTAATATCAGATTTTGAACAAATGTGTTAAACTCTATATCAACAGTTTTGATGGATAGAATTTCCCTTGGAATGATGCTCAGCATCGCGAAGAGATGAACGTAGAAATTCATTATCAAATCTCACTACCTATTTCTCAGACATTTATGGTATACGGATTTCAACGCTATGATATATTCAGTAGCAAGCTTGTATTTATAGACACTATGTAACAGGAGATACTATTTACATTATATTTTTGCATGGAAATTATTATGTCGACATTGTAGACATCAATTTCTGTCAACCACCCATTGACCATTAGGTATACAATACAATATCTGCATTCAGGTTCATAAGTAGCAAATTCAACATGTTGACTCTTAGGATAATAAATTTCGACTAAAACGATAACAACCTGTATACTATGTAGTGATAGGTGATATTTGCACAGGGCTAACAATGGTGTAATATATCCAGTGTGACTTGACATCATTGAAACGTACCAGGAAGCATTAGATATATAATATTTCGTAAGGAGTCATGATTCAATATTTCATATTCATGTGCTCGTTCAATTTCGAAGAACTCAGCAATTGGATAATCTGTTGTTCAAATTGAGAAATGCTCAGTGTATAGAATTTTGTCGAATTTATCTTTCTTCTTTTTTTTATTTTATTTTCGCACAGTATTGACCGTATTAACGAAAGCAAGATAAATATTGGGAGTATTCATCAGCATGCTTCACAGTTTTGAAATATAAACTAACAGGATAATCGAACAAAAAATAATAAGACTAGATTTCAAAGACTTTAAATTTACTCTAATACAACTATTTATTTATTTATTTTTATGAGTCAGCATATCGCATTCAACGGTCCTTAATATATATTAATACTAATAAAATAACTATGTAAGCTATACAATGATATAAAAAGTGATAAAAAATAGATTGTACAACGATGGTACAAAGTTTCAATCATATCGTTATCTGAATGGAACTTTTCGACTTATTTCTTCTTATTTCTTCTTCCTCCTCTTCCCCTTTTGTCTGAGTTTCGATTCGATCAACCAGAGAGCTTCCCTCTTCTTCATTCTGCAAAAATATCAGTTTAGTTAAAAAGAAAATTCAAAACTGCATAAAATCTGTGCAAGTTTCTTTTTTAAAAAAGAGTTTGAAACATTATTCAACAATTATCACAAAGAAAATTAAACAACGTAACCACATAGACCTACACTTTTTTGTTCTTTTCGCTTTAGTCGGTTTAATGTCTTCGCTAGAACTAGTCTCTCCGCTTGAAGTACTAGACGAACTACTACTACTGCTACTACTTGAGCTCGATGTACTATCGCTAGAATCTGAATCATCTGATGAAGAGCTGCCTGAAGTACTACTGTCCGTACTTGAGCTGTCCGAATCGCTCGTACTGTTCGACTCCTTTCTAACTTTCTTCTGTTTTATAGTTTCACTAGTTTTTACCGGTTCCCTAGAAAAATGGACAAATGATAAGATTAGATAAGTGCAAAATTGACGTGTAACTATGACAAAGTCATAATGAGGAATAAACATTAACGAAATACAACTCACAACTTTTCTACCTCTTGCTGTTTCAGCGCTTTTTTCAATTGCGTAGTACGCGACGATCTATGTACGTATTTCCTTTTTCCTTTACATTCGTAACTCCAGTGACCAATTTCCAAACATTTTTGACAACGCACAGACTGCGACGGGTAAGTATTTCTGTAAAATACATTATATGAAAAATATATTTCATTACAAAACACGTAGTATGTAGTTTGTTATTTTTTTCTTTTATTTTTATTTTTTTTGACGTTATAACCTAAAAACACACTACGGCTTCATAAAATTTAACACAGATTTCACAAAAAATTGAAAATAATAAAAGATTAATTTAACGGTGATATTAATACTCTACGCACGTTTTTTTCAATAGTTTCATACCGTATCCTGTGTATCTGCTCATTTTGTTTGTGTGTATATTAAACTTTTATAACCAACAAAACAAGCGAATCAAGATACTTTCATAGGTTAACCACACACTGATAACAGAAGTGTGGCTGCGTTCACTTTCTAACTCTGTTATGCATTGTTGGTCATTCTTGTGTGTGTGTGTGTGTGTGTTTCAGTGTTTACGTTAGGTTAGTGGGTTAACAGTTTGTCGTACAGGTGTCGTTTCCGTCTAGTGTATGCCGCTGTTTGTGCAGCGCGATTCTTGGGAGTTATACACGCACATCTACATGAAAATATATATTCGTGAATATAGCGTATAGTTTTTTTTTCCTTTTTCCATTCAGTTTTATTGTTGTTACTGACATAAGAGTACATTCGTACATACTTCGTAGGCAAAATTTTTTTTTCATGTTTAGACCAAAAAATTTCATAAATTTCAAGTAATATAAGCGACACGGCTTAAAGCCGTGTATTATTAATCATTTAAAGTTTTTCAATGCGAGCAAATAGAACTATATACACATATAACTGCGATAAATAATTAGTTGAGGGGGGCTAAAAATGACGAGGTGAAGAAGGAATCTTCTATTACATTACATATATTCTATACGCCAAAGGAACAGGGCAAGGTACGATTATTATTTATACAATAATTTACACCCTATCATAATCGTTTATCAATTAATAACGTGCAGGTAATAGTTCTGATATACATATTATAAAATCGAACATTCATTTCCACGAACTAAACGAATATTGCGAGACGCACGTCTCCATTATGTAGATGATTCATTCACTCCGTACTGATTATTGTAATTTAATCGTGTCTAATGATTTTTTTTTATCTTTTTTTATATATATATTCCTTTTATCACTTCGCTGTATGTACATACACGTATAATATTAAAAATATATTTCCTTTATAATTACACGAAACAATACAGCTTCCTATTTCTTTTTTTTTTACTTCAAGTCGTTCATATTTTATTTACAAAAAAAGAAATGAAAAAATGATGAAAACCCAATCGCCCTTTTCTTAATATGATAACTCGTCGCTAATTGAAGCTTAATCTTCTGTTAGCTAACGAAAAATAAAGAATTTATATTCTAAAGTAGAGACCAACTTGTAGTATGTATGTATGTATGTACGTTCATGCATATTATGATATACATACTTGATACAAAACTAAGAGAACAAATGAGATTGTTCGTCTGTTTAAAAAACGCAAATATTAAATGCGCAATCATTATCTCTTGCTACTACTCTAGATTTTATTTTATTGATCATCGCACGACCACAGCCATAGGTTCTATTCATATTTCTAAATCGTCGTTTATTCCTGCATTCTTGCATCATTATTCTTTAGCAAGATAATAATACAAGACCATAAAATTGATAGGATAATTATGATAATATTTATGATACGCGCGTGTGAATTCCTTTTTTTTTCAGATAATTATGTTAAAAGTTGAACAGCGATGAACAAAAACGAAAATTGAACAATTTTACTCATTTCTACCATACAATTTTCGTGCTAATCGATTTTACAAAGTTTTCACATAATTATCTGACTCATTTTCATTTTCGCTAGTTATTATAATTGAAAGCAGGTTTTTCCTTGCTACTAACTCACTCAGATTTCTCCATAAAAAACAAAAAAAAAAAATCGTTGCTGTTTCTTATAATTTTATTCTATCTTCCGCCAATAACTGTACACCGCTTTGAATATCACACTATTACTATTAAGAAAAACTAAAATTCCTTACCAATATGCTTACTCTTACTCTTCTTTGTACAGTTGTCGATTACACAATATTTTATTGGAACAGTACAAGCTCTTGGTATTTCTATACCAAACCCCACATTCGGTAACGTCGAATGAAAAAGTTTAACGTTGATTGTTCATTAATACTTCTCATAACGTATCGATATAATATTAGGCGCCATCAAAGAATCACAATACTCGAAAGATGTTTAATTATTTGCAAATCATGAATAAATGAAAGAAATTATCGCTCAGAGCTGCGGAATATTTTACTCACTTCCTACCTCGATTACTCTCTTATCTCTTACAACTTTTGGGATGATATTTTGAACAGCTAATTATTAATTATCAATTAATCATATCGTATAATACAGAATGGAGGATGGCAAGGCTACCGAAGAAATGTGGCGTAATAAGGGAAAAACTGAGAACAGAAATGGCTTATTTGGTACAGAGGGTGCAACAGCCTCTGTCGATTCTACCGCTGCATCTTTAGCCGATATATTTGACACAGCTTTTACATCTACGGTCGATCCATCGCCGCAATCACGTTTTCCAGCAGGTCTATACATTACCTGATTTTAGTAACTTGAAATCTTTCATTATTTTATGAACAGACTTTATTCTTGTTTATTTTTTCCCTGATTTTCAGGAAACGAAATGGAGTACGAACATCTATTTGCCGAAAGCGATATAGAAGAGGCTGACGTAGTACCGGTTGAGCAATTTCCAACTCAAGCGCATCATTCTAATTCTGAAAATAATTTAATATTTTGGCCATATTTACCGGCTTCAGAGCGGAGCACACATTCACGAGAATATCGGCATCCTGGACGTATGAATTGTAACATGTGTCAGAACAGACAGGATCGTAATACCCGTAAAGACGCGGCAGACTCACAATCAGATAGCGTAGTTTGCGAGGAAAGAGTGTGCGAAAATTATAGACGTAAAAGAATTTTGCACGAAAGAGATATACCGACTAAACATAAAGCGAAGAAAAATGAAAAACAAAAACTTAGAACCACCCAGCACGTCGATAGATTGAGCATACCGGGACCGTCTAGGCTTTTAGATCATCCCGTTGATTATAGGTGATTAAAAAAATAGTACCTAAATAGTTTCTGAGTAATATAGCGCATCGAATCCTTTAATTTATGTGTAAAATCCACATATGTTGAATCTGTAGTATAACTGGTTCTGCAAGCCAAATTGGAGGTGCCTTAGAAGAGGGACCACGTGATATTCAGAACGCTAGTACCGACGAACCTACCTTATATCCTGCACAAGTACAGTTTAAACCAACACCAGAAAGATCTGAACAATCGCATCAAAAACATACGTCGAGTATGAGTTCTTAAGTCTAATTCTTCGAGATTATCTACATACAAATCTCATTCTATGATGTAAACTTTTAGGGAATGACGACGCGCCATCGGCCCCTGATTTACAGTTGGATTGGTCATCCAGCAGTGATAGTGAGAACGAAGAAGGCTCCGTCGAAGTACTTGGAACCATAAATCACAACAAAGTAAAGCTTCGTTGTATTGAAGTAGAATAATGCATTCGTTCGAAGTGGATTTTTCTAACAACGTAATAATCTGCTGTTATTTTAAATCTTACAGCCGGGTGTCTCTCATAATGGAAATCAAGCTACAGGAACTGTACCCGTCGTTGATCTAACTACTGAGTCAGACGAGGAACAAAGTCCCCCACAACTTTATCAGAATGGTCCAACTCCGAGTTCTGGTGAAGACAGACTTCAATGGTACTTGCCACATCCTCATAGGTGATCAGATTACTTCAGATTATGTTTATCAATTTTACAAAATGTTATTTTTAATTTCAAATAATAATCGTATGTAAAAGGAACACATCACATTATCGTGTTAATTTCTTTTTCAGGAATAGTTCTTGCTGTATGCACGGAACTCCAGAATATCGATCGCAGATGTATCCCCGTCAGATGTACCATCCTCATCACAGGGCGCCAGTTATTCCTCCGAATTATGCACACCTTACGTATCCCACTTATCATCCAGGTAACGAAAATAGCCGTCTGAATAAACGACGAAAATAAATTCTGATCTTCGATGTGCAGTATAACTTTCTATGCATTTTTTACGGACTAGAAGCAGCCCCGGGAGGTCCACCGCCGCGGATGTATCCAGTACACGAGCGATTATGGCTGAACCAACAACGTATACAAGAAATGCATCGGCGGAGACTGGACTCAAGATCTACACTTCGTGGGTATGCCTCGTTTCCTTGAGAAATAAACGCGCTGAAATTCTCATGGTAACAAAGTTCGAGGCTTTATTAAATCTGCGTTTCTTTCTTCCTTTAGATACGTAGCGCCAAATGCACAAGTCCCACAACCTGGACTGCATTTATGTAGCAGTAGCAGCAGCAGTAGTTCAAGCGCTCGTTGCAGTGGAAGAGAAGGGGCAGTGTATACTGAAAATTATCAGTCCCCACCCCCACCACCAACGCCGTTACAACCCACCGTCTATAGTCGGCCAGAAATTTTACCTCCGAACATGATGATCGGTGGCCCCTTCCCTCCACCTGTGATGGTATGGATGGATTCAATGTTGCCTATGTCTATCGCAATAGCATCATGAGAAAATGTTCACCATCTGCTTGTCAAATCTATCATTTATCTCGAGCATCTTTATCACCCGATCAAGAATAGGGAGTGAAAAAAAATGATTTTTATCCACGTTGCCTAGTCTTTAATAAACTCATCTTATTTTAGATGAACCCTATTCATCCACCCGAGCCCATGGAACCGGGACCTGAGATGATGCCTTCGATGCCAGTACATCAACATGTGCATCACCATATGTATCACTATCATCCGCCAGCTCCTCAACAAACTCCACAACGCATGCATCATCTGCATATCAGTTTTGGCCCACATATGGTGAGAGTTCATAACGAAACTCTTCACACTATTATTTTTATAGAATTTCGATGCAGTATCGATAGCGAGAAGAGCGTGCAGCTCGTTGTTGCACTTAATTTTATTGTCTGTTTATTGAATTCGGATTAGAATATCAAAGCACTTTTTGGCTGAATCATCCGAGCATGAAATGGGTCTAGTTGTTTCAACGCTCAAATATCTCATTCCATCATATTGCTTGGTAGCAAAAAATGAAATGTTACAAATATACTAACTATCAGGTTTCTTTTTCTTATCTTCTGATAGCATCCTACTGCTGTGCTACCTAACTGCAGAAATCCTGGAGGCCAGGATATGCTGTTTTCGGCGTTGGCACTTCCCGAAGTAGTCCTTCATCAGGCACGCCATATGTCCGCAAGACTTGAACATTACATGCGTGTAGTTGACCAACGGCGTATGACTCATATTAGCTGCGGAGCAACGCAAGAATCAATTGAAAGCCACACATTCCCACATAAGTACAAGCGGGTATGTTATTTCAGTACTTCGCAGGAGTTGAACAAAAGTTCTCTACACCAAAGGATTTACATTAAACAAAAGATTTTTATACTGATTCAGTAAAACACATACATAGATTTAACTTCGAGTATTATTTTCCAGGTAAAAAAGGTAGAGAATGCTGAAGATTCTGTGGAAAAATGTACGATTTGTCTCTCAGAGTTTGAGGATTGCGAGAGTGTCAGGTAAGCCAGAACTGCCTGATGTTTTATAGAGTTAAAATGTGACCATCATGCATTGATATTAATTATTTCTATTTTTATTTGAAATTTATACAAATTAATGAACATGGTTTCATTCATGTTTGTAGGAGGCTTCCATGCATGCATCTATTCCACGTAGACTGCGTCGATCAATGGCTGTGTACGAACAAGCGATGTCCTATATGCCGTGTGGATATTGAAACTTTTCTTCATAAGGAACTCTCGGCTACAGCATAGCTTAAGGTCAATAATATTTAGCGTCTATTCCTCTAATGTAATTATAGTTTTTATTCAGAAAAAGTTATACACTACCACATAATATTATTATGTCTATAAAAGAAATACTATTTCAAATTCTCCTAAGAAAGTATATGTATGTATATGAAATATTCCAGCTGATCCACGATGCTTAACTGAAAAATGGAATTTAAAAAATTTTCGATACCATAACTCAAATAACGAATCAAAAAATTAAGTCGAAAGTTTATTAAGAAAATTATATTGTACTCGGTGTATTAACCGAAGTGCGTATACATACATACATACAATTTGTTTTTTTCTTTTCTTAGTAATTGTCAATCGTGAAAAAGAAAATGTATAAATAATAATTTCATATCTATTTGTTAATGCATATGTGTTGCTTTTGTAATCACACAGTACATTTGTAATGATTTAAAATCTAAATAGCTAATTAGGTATCTTTTTTTTTTATTATTATTATTATTTTTTTTGTTATCAATTTTTGATTGTTTTTATTTTCTTTTGAAATTATAAATCGTGAAAAAAAAAAAAAAATCAACAAAATAGAAAGAGACTGAATAATTTTCACCAATTTTTTCGGTATGAACGTTATCTGTCTTCCAATCAATTTCGCCTGTAATATAATATTGAAAAATATCTCAGTTAAATATCCACCTTAATTTGTTCTAAATAAAGCCAAAGCATCAGAGAGGAGATTTAAGTCTGTGTCAAACTATCTGATAACTATCGAAAAACGGTTTCGGCATTAATAGCTCAATTTTTAATATCTGCCTATTTATTTATTAGACGAATTAGAAAAAGAAAGAAAAAAAAAAAGAAAACAAACTTTTATTCCATTACGAATTGATTTATTATCTAATCGTTCATCGGGTTCTATTTGTTTCGTATTTAATTTGTAAGTGGTGCTAAGAAAAAAGAAAAATAGACAAAAAGAAAGACGGGAAAAGTAATGTACCTATGTACAAGTAAAAAAAAAAGAAGCATAAAACTTTGTTAATGAATGTTCTAATTCGCATACTATTTTATTCTAAAATGGTCAATAGTTTCAAATTGTAAATTTTATTACCATCTTGAATATTTTAACTTATTTTTAATATTCAATAATTTTTCATTTTGCATAATTCAGGCGAATTCACAATTTATTATCAAATGTGGAGATAAAAGCGAACTTCCATTTATGAAATATGACGATATAATATTTTCACAAATATATGTTAAATCAATGAATTCAATTAGATAAAAAATTTTATCTTATTTTTATTTTATTATGACAATTATACTATAAAGGCATCGTGAATTTATTAATGACTAAAGATTAACGCCGACAATACGCAGCCTCAAGATCGTGAGAAATTAATTATTATGTATAGAATCATGTTCGAAAATATATACCTAATATGATATTTCAAGTTATGTCATTATGTAATCAGAAATATCATATGAAGCACGTTAGTTTGTTCGTTGGTCGCAATTTTTTTCTTTATTTTTATTTTAGTAAATCTAAGTGTAGATAATTATATTCAAGCCAATTAATTAGAAAAATTATTACTACTGGTCGAAAGGCATTGTTATAAGCCACTGATTTTAATGTGTTCATTTTCATGGCTGTCCATATAAAAATAGCTATTCTCTCAGTGAGAATATTTAGAATATAAAAATTTCGATCTAGTATTTCTGTCTTCGATTTCAATCGACTCTGCCCTGAGCTGGCATTGCAGCTTCTTTTTCAATCAACTAAAGTATCAGTTTTACACATAACTCTGAATTTACTTTAACTTATGGTAAAATTGATGATATAATATTATTATGTAACGTAAATTTTTGCACTACATCATTGGCCTAAAAAAAAAATGAGTAATAATATTTCTGTTTTTTTCTTTTTCTTTTTTTACACTTATTGTATAATAATGTTATTTTATTTGTATCTTATCCCCTTACATGAATAATAACGAATAATGTTTATAAAATACCTACGTGAAATAATAATTTATATAAACCCTAAATGAATAGCCATAAAACAAACAAATAAAAAAAAAATAATAAGAATTGATATGAAATTATATCAATGAAATATTATGTATGCGTATAGGCATATTTTCAGACTATGACTAATATCACAGCTCTACATAGTATTTAAAATATTTACTACCTAGATATATTATCATTATCACATCCTAGTATACATGAAAAATAATACATTGACAAATTGGTAATGATTGTAGCTATCATATATCATCATCTGATCTTACTGCACAAAGGAAAAAATTATAAACAAATTACCCAATTCAAGTGGATCTCTATTGAGTTTGATATGAGAATTAATATATCTTTACCATCAGATTTGCTTTTTCAATTGCTTATTTTGATCCATCATGAAATTTTAGTAGCCAAACGAATCCTAATGAGAAAAATCTGTTGTTATAGAAAGCATCTTTCGCTTTTTTAACGACAATATTTAGTCAATTATTTATTGTGCTCTTCAGTGTCGTGAAAGACAACGCTATCTCTATACAATACAAATATCCGATCCTAACTAAGGCTAAGAAAAAGAAAAAGAAAAAAAAAGAAGAAAATATTTAATCAACTGAATTAATGCCACAGTTGTTAATTATTTTTATTGAAAAATAGCTGCAGGCCGTTCAATTACTTAGGAATAGATAATCATTGAATATTAATATAAACAATATCTATATTTGTAATAATCATTTATGATGCTTTTTATAAATTATTACTTTTGTATATTTGAAGTTATCCGCAAGGAAATGTGCATTTACAAAAATGTCCGAAACTGGAATAGATACGAACTATATCGAGCTTTATTATCCTCGGATGATTCCTAAAAACAGTTAACAGTTAACATTCAAAAGTAGATATAGCAAACGCATGAAGATCTTTCATATCAATGAAATGCAATAAAATAATTTTTTACAAATCTGTGACGATATAAATCTGTTCATAAATAAAGCATATCATTTCAATTTCTAGCTCAGCAAAAAAAAGTGAGTAAAATGTATGCGCACAATAATTAATGAATGAAATAAAGAAGTATAATATACATTTTTCATGCGGTATATTTCAAAACTATATACGATCATTTTTACTCTGCATTTTATATGATGATGATTGTTAACAGACTGTATTGATGATAATTGTTTATTTTTTATGGAACTTTCAAGAAGCACCCATAGTTGATCAAACCACATACATATAATATAATACAGAAATTTGTAACAAGAGCTCTGTATACATAAAGAATTGCGTATATGAATATAACTGTTATATCCTTCATTATGTTTCTTCTAAGTTATCATCACACTAGTTGTAAAATAGAAGTTTATTCAACAACCGTCATAGAAGCCACAAATAAAACTATATTGCTCTGGGCCATATAAATCAGAATATCTACCGAAGACTCATTGAAATATGGAGACCATTCGGAGGATTGGAATTTGGGTTATTATAATAAAGTATATACCAACGAAATAATTTGAATTTGAATTTGAATTAACCGCTGCGTGCTGTACCTACTACAGCAAAATTTAAACTGAAGTTTTGTGATAACTATTTCGAAGCTTGAAATATCCTCTCTCAAATCCATTTTTCAAATCTGCATTACGTTTTGTTCTTCGATGCGTTATTCGACGTTGAATCAAAAATTGTTTTTAAATTTTTTATCAAATGCTGGGGTGCTGGTACCGAACAAGATTGTTTTATATCGACTTAAACCCTGTCGAACACGTGTGAGGTGTGGATCATCATCAGGTGTAATCCTACCGAGCAACCTCCACGGGTACCCCTTGGGTATAATGCTAATGCCAATAAATACCGAAGGTGAAGTTTCAATTTTCCGTTCGCAATCAAAGTTCAATAGCGGCAATTCCAAATGAGCATTTTGAAGGGAGAATCTCAAACTTGAAGAAGGCATCATGGGCCAGCTGTGTCGCCTATTTTACGCGAGCTGTATCAGAAATTGGAATAAAGTTCCAGAAAGATTGAGATTTGAGTTCCAATACCATGTTTTAGAAATCTTGTGCGATGACTCGTTCGCCGGGGGCATGAGATCAAAAATTTGGTAACAATTTTTGATTCAACATCCATTAACACATAGGAAAAAAAAAAAATGCAAAAAATGGATTTGAGAGGTGACATTTCAAGCTTCAACATGGTTATTGCAAGAGTTCAATTTCCCGACTGACAGTCTCCGTGCACCGTTTCAAAGTTGAAGGTTCATTTTGCAGGTTTGACACGAGGTGCTCCACGAATGTATAACTTGCGAACAAAGAAATGTAAGCTTTGCCGAAAACACCTGAAGGATCAAGCTTTCAGCTTAAAAATGCTTTCAAGGAATTCATCTTCGCAGGAAATAAAAATCAGCCCTACTCGCTGTGCGAAAATAGTAGGGAAAAAATCATGCACGTCTGCTGTAATAAAAAAAATCAATGAGCTACCAGCCGAACCACAAGGGCTGCACATGAACACACAGGAGATCAAACGCTAGATAAAGGTAATATGGCCACTAATAAATTCGGTAGTAATGTATTCGGAGCATAAGCTCCTCTGAAGTGTTACTGCGAAGCTATAACGTTCTTTATGCGGTACGTCTTCGAATCTTCCGTTGTCCACTCACTTGTGATTTTATATCGATTGTAGGTATTATTGTTGTCTTACGCCCAATTTAATTGGCGCATGTTATTTATAAATTTTTAAAATTCTGATTATATCGAGGATCAATGCAGTATTCTCAATACTTTCAATGCAAAACATGGAGTCAATACGTACTACAATGATAATTGCCGATAAGTATGTGGTTACTAAATATTTACAGTGAGAACTGAAGTGCTCAGATTTGACTTTGAGACCTGGTTTTAAGTGCGTGTAGAATTATGCTGTACAATATTGCCTTTAGTTACGACATAGGTTACATATAGTATTTAGCCTGATTTAGATGATTGTGCGATGAACGTAGCAATTTGCTTATCATCGATTCGACTTTAAGCTACTCCAGTTAGGCCAATCTTTTTTTTATCAAGTTTATTTTATCAAGTGATAAGACAGCGTACGGTATAAAACTGAGCAAATCTCAATGCAGTATTCATATACTGCCTAACGAGGTATTGCGTTAGTATCTCCGATTGATCATTCTCATCTATCAAGGACCACAATAATGGTTGTTGCAAAAAAATATATATTGAATCGGAATTTCGAAGGAGCGCCCAAGCCTTCAGATTTGACCTTGGTTGAAGAATCATTACCTGCTTTAAAGGATGGAGGTAAATATTGCAATTTTCAGATAGTTAAGAAATTAATAAAATGTGTTCAAATGGTTTAGTAACATGAATAGTGACTCCTTTCGTCTATTGGGTGTAGAAACAGTGTGCTTATTCGGCGGAAAATTATGAAACAATTGGCATTCAAGATTTTAACTTACTAAAATGTATCATTGATCAGACTACTGGTACATATCCGAACGGTATCAAAATCCAGTTAATGATTTTAATAGTATATAAACTAAATTTTTCAACTGTAAACTGCTGTAGACTTAACTAGGCTCGGTCGGATTCATAACCAGCTATAATATAATAGATTTCAAATGTCTGAATGAAGAAATTGTTTTTCATACTTCGTTTTTGATTGTAGAACAAATTTCAATCCACATCGTTTATAAGATTATGCCTGACGTTGAACAAGTTTCAATCAACTAATGATGACAATGATTTCAGAATTTCTTGTGAAGGCAGAATATTTATCTGTAGACCCATACATGAGAGCATGGGGAGGTATCCTACCACTGGGATCTACTATGATCGGATCACAGGTGGCTGAAATTGTAACGTCCAAAAATAAGCGCTTTCCAATTGGCAGACATGTTGTCGCTAATATCGGTTGGTCTACGTATACTATACTAGACGAAAATTCTGGTGGTCAATATAATCAGCCTCCGTATTTACTGCCTGATTTCGGAAGCCTATCTACGTCTCTAGGTCTGGGGGTGCTGGGCATGCCAGGGTAAGACCAATATATGATTACATATGTTTCATAATTGGATACATTCATGTTTGTGCCAAAAAATGTTAACAACCATTAAGATTCTTATGATTCGAATTATGTATGTACTACGCTTAATGAAATGGATTACAAAAATTCAGAGCACCGATTGGCTATTTCTTCAATTGTCGAACACATCCGGCTCAGAATCAATTCCATTAGGCTTAACTGTGAAAGCTGAATTATGATTTTCTCATTAACAAATTTTCGTACGAATAAAATTAATCGTCATAACAGTGGAATTGGTATTGTTTAATTCAACCTTCTGATAAATTGTTAAAATGGATATCATGCTCGTGCCAAGAAATATTTAACAAAAAATATTGCACAATGATTATAGGAACACTGCGTATTTTGGGCTGATTGAAATCTGTCATCCGAAAGCCGGAGAAACACTTGTAGTGAGTGGCGCAGCCGGTGCAGTTGGATCTCACGTTGGGCAGATAGGCAAGATTCTCGGACTAAAAGTTATAGGAATTGCCGGATCTGATGAAAAGTGTAAATGGCTCACAGAAGAATTGGGATTTGATCATGCCATCAATTACAAGACCCAAGATGTGGCCGCAGTTTTGAAGGAAGCTGCCCCGAACAAAGTTGACTGCTACTTTGACAACGTATGATGGATTTTTATCATTGTCTTATCATCTTTTTTAAACAAAGCCCTTGTTATCTTTCAACCCTCCTGGAAATTCTATCGGGTATTGTGTTGTGCACATTTTTTGTCGTTAATTTCATTTTCATAAATGACATTCAATTTTTATTGCTACAGGTCGGAGGAGACATTTCTAATATTGTACTTGAGCAACTGAATACCTATGCTCGCATCTCGTTATGTGGGAGTATTTCTGCGTATAACACAGATGCCAATAAATTTCCTAAGAGTTATATCAACCAGCTAGCCTTACTTAGTACCCAATCGAAATTGGAGGGATTCATTGTGTTTCGGTGGCAGGATCGCTGGCTTGAGGGTATCGAAAAAAATCTTCAGTGGATAAAAGAAAATAAATTGAAATATCACGAAACGGTCACCGAAGGGTTCGAAAATATATTTGATGCATTTTCTGGAATGATGAGAGGAGAAAATCTCGGAAAGGCTATTGTTAAAGTCTAATTCCGCTGATTCTGTGTCTCTCTAGCGAAGTTTCACCCACGTAGAAGCTGTGAGATATCAACTTGAAAATGCACTTCAATGTGAAGTGAATCAGCTAAATAAAGGAACTGATTAAACCCGGAACTAGCTTCCTGTATATGTATTTAATTTTAAGCATGAAAAATTGAAATTACTGTTAATTTCAATTATAAATACAAACGCAACTTACCCGTCGTTAAAATTATATTATAATTTTGTATGGGTATGATATATTTTTTCTTAGTAGTCTATACTTATGAAATGAATACGCTATAAAAAATTTACCACGAAAAAGTCTCATGACGAAAATCCATTAAATGCACCTCAACTCTGTGATAATTCTTAAAATATTTTTACGCCGAGCGTATTAGCAATACTCGTCTTCGACTCGTCTACGACTCGTATTGCAAATTTACGCCCGGCTTTAAAAGACCTTGTTTGCCTCCTTGGTTCACAATATAGGTACTATTTTCCATATTGTGCGAGGCCCCAAGCCGAAGCTTGCATAGCTTATACCTAAATCCGGCCTTGGCTCCTAGTATAATATAGTAGTATCAAAGATTGGGATTGTTCTGCCCGGGGGTTCATTTCAAATAGTGCCCCTGACGCAAAATCTCGGTTAGCGGCAAGAATGTAGATAGTGAGGTCTGGTGAGGTCTATCTGAAGGTCGCCTGCAGGGTTGAGACGGCAAGTATGAATGAGATGTATCGATGTATTGAAGTAAATGAACGGACGATAGCGAAAAAATTCTCTGATTCTCTCTGATGATCTCTCATTTCGATGGTTCCGCGGAATAACCGGCTATCTCAGAAGTTGCTCGCAAAAGCGGCTATCTAAGAGTTTGCTCGAAAAAGCGGCTATCTCAAATCGTGCTACCGAAATTTTGCTTCAAAAACGTAAAATTATGATTCAAAAACTGAAAAAACAGGTTGAAGTAGACATTATGATGTCTGGGCTTTTGCTCCGACCTGTTTTTTCAGCTTCTGGATCATAATTTTACGTTTTTGAAGCAAAATTTCACTAGCATGATTTGAAGATAGCCGCTTTTTCAAACAAAATCTGAGATAGCCGCTTTTTCGAGCAACTTCTGAGATAGCCGGTTATTCCGCGAAGCCATCGATTTCTGAGTCAGTTATTGACCTTTGTTTGATTTAACGGATACATTATCTATCACTACTGCCATTATGCAATACCAAATTGTGAAAGGCACGAAATCGATCTGCCTCGACTTAGGTTCTTATCTTCTAACTAGGTATTTTATTGTATTGCATCAGACTATGAAACTATGAGAGTTTAGTATGAAATAGCATGACCAGCATGAACAAGTATTTATTACTCTAACTTTCTGCATTACACAGGTGATAAAAAGTTTTGTTGGATTCATCGTGGCATAGTAATGTGAGGGTTTATATATGAGAATAGAGATTAGGATCACCATTTACCAAAATTGAAAACTCATACATGAGGTTGATAAAAAATATTGCCTACCTACAGTGGTTAAAGTTTTTATTGGGATAGGAATATGGTATGAAATTTGCACCAGTGCTCCTTCTTTAATTTCCGTACCTAGGAAATATGATTTTGTAAAGGATTCACACTCGTTGAGTAGAAATACCAGGAATATAGACCCTCTTCCCGGGTGCAGGTCGAAAAACGGAAAGACCAAATTTCATAATCACCGAAATTCCGAAATTCCAAAGTTCCGAAAACTAACAATCCAATTAAACTTTATACAAAAGTTCCATAAAGCTGAAATGAAAAATGCAGAATAAGAAAATGTCGAAAGTAAACCGATCGCAGATAAGTACAATTCAGAATAGGCGAACTTTCGATCAGCCAAAAACCCGAACGACTAAAATACTAAATATTCTAAAAGGCAAGTCAACCATTTTCAGATGAGTCAGAATTCGGAAAAATTAAATACCGAAATAAAATTACCGAATGGCCAAAGAAGCAAGTGGTCAAAATACCGAATGATCGAATTGCCGAAGGTTATCAGAATCCCGAAAATGGATACCTGCATACAATACAATATCCCTTGCTGTACCGAAACTCTTTCGATCCAAACGTTTTTGACAGACTTGTCTATGTGACTTGAAGATATTTGCCTAGCTTTTTTTGCAAGAAATGTCTTTCAAAATATTCCGATCCAATGAAAATTATAGCATCGCGCTGAGCTTGATTAAATGAACGAGCATTCCTGCGGTGGCTTCTTCGGGATTTTAATTTTTCGGTGCTTTCAGTTTTTGTATTTTGACATATTGATCTTCGGAATTTTGCTCCATCGAGGTAACGGCTATTCGGAAATCTGATTTTCGGCAATTTGAACTTTCTGTTTTACTACAATCTGCATTTCGCTACGTCGCTATTTTCAAATTCGGAAGGCGGCTTTTAGCTATAAATGTGCTTCGCATATTTTCACGAATTGTGAAAAAGCACTTCGGAAGTATGGTCTTTTGGAATGTTTAATGATTTAACGGCCCCACAATGATAATATAGTCATTTTCAGCGCAGTACGATTTCCAGTATTTATTTTAATGACGAAATGGCAAGTCACTAGCTATAGGTACTCCGACTGCAAAAAAGCTTCTTGTGCAATATGCTTGAACACTTTTTCAATGAGTGGACTCTTTGCTTAGACCACGTTCCTAGCTCTATAATCATAGACTCGTTCCCTCCGCAATGTGTAATTATATTGTACACATATTACTTACGTACATACTGTGTGGCCCCACTCTCTTTACAGGAATCGCAGGTAGAGATAACCAGTTCCGAAGACTAAGATGAGTTTCGTATTACGTCAAGTTATTGAAGCGACACTGTTCTCGAACAATTGTCAATCCAACAATCTCAGTAGAATAGGTAGGATACAATGGTTGTTGCCAAAAGGTATGTGGTTAATAAATATTTCCAAGGAGAGCCAAAGTTTTCAGATTTTACTTTGATCAACGAAGAATTACCACCTTTGAAAGATGGAGGTGAGTATGATATAATTTTTTAAATCTATAATCCACACATACTGACATATGTAAGAATTATTATGGAATTTCATTGAAACACTCGTTGTTCATCAAACCAGAATATGGTATTGCTATTCTATTATTATCATTATCATTTGTGTTATGAGTATGCGTATATTTATGATACTGATACTAGTGTTCTATATACTAATTCCAATACTCGAGTATTTAGTACAAGTATACTAGCCTACTAATTGTAGGTCCTCGACATTCAGAGTACTCGTGCACCAAGTAGAGAGTGGTATTAGTACTTAGCACACCAGTATGAGAACACCAGCGCAGTCCCAAGTAGGTACTGCTGTGTACTACGGTGGTCCTCAAATGGTGTTGGGCAGACTTTTGACCGGTTCGCCCCCCAGATCAGCTCCAAATAATTCAAAAGAAATGTGGAAAAATTCATATCAATTTTTAACTGGCGTAACCCCTTTTTCTTTCGTTTAATTTTAAGATTATTTTCGAGAAACGGGAAAAAAATGTTGAATGAAGAACATCGATCTAAAAATTAAACTCCATTATCTGATTTATACAGGATGAGTCAATTGAAACTCCGAGAATGGGAGAAGCTTAGTTGATGAATTAGGCCCTACCCCTCAGTCAATCCAGCGAATGATCTGTATAAACATGACTCTCATATGCCAAGGCAACCCTAAATGTTTACATTTCGTGCTGTCGTCTTTCATTTGTTGTCATATCTTTTTTATTGTTTATCATCCACAGTGGTTACCTACATCTAAACCTTGAATCTTACTTTGATGACAACACTAATGACTCTTTGACGTTGTACTAAATATTTGTCAGATTGGCTGAGGGGTAGGGCCTAATTCATCAATTAAGCTCCTCCCATTCTCGGAGTTTCAATTAACTCACCCTGTATAAATCAGATAATGAAGTTTAATTTTTAGATCGATGTTCTTCAATGAAATTTTTTTTTACCTTTTCTCGGAAGTAATCTTAAAGTTAAAGAAAAGAAAAGAGTTACGCCAGTTAGAAATTGATATGAGATACGTACTAACATATAGGTACTGATATCTCAGTATACTTTTATTGCGCAGGGGAATTGTTCTGATATGAGAATATGATGGTTTCAGAATTTCTTATCCAGGCAGAGTTTTTATCCGTTGATCCGTACATGAGGGCATATATCCTTCGACATCCACTGGGAATTACGATGATTGGATCCCAGATTGCTAAGATCATAGAATCCAAGAATGCAAGCTTTCCAGTTGGTGAGCGTGTTTTCGCTAATGCTGGCTGGCGTTCACACACAGTCCTTGATGAAAATTCAGGGGGACATTCCGAACAGCCTCCATACATACTACCTGATTTCGGCAATCTACTTCCGTCTCTTGGTCTAGGGGTACTAGGCATGCCAGGGTAGAAATTTAAAAAACTTCATACTTGTACTTCCAAATGTTCAATAATTTAATACAATTTTGATCAATAATTATTATTGGGAATATTATCGTCGAGGTTAACGATAAATTTTTTAGAATATGAGAACCTTCTAAGCTGATTTATGACTCTCTCATCCACAAATCATTCCGAGAATTGATTCAATCGTTAAGAGAACGGAATTACAGTAGAAAATGTCAATTTGACTATCATTCTCGATTCAACGCATATTTTACGAATATTATACCATGGGTATAGGAACACTGCATATTTTGGATGCATTGAGATTCTTCAGCCAAAAGCTGGAGAAACATTGGTGGTGAGCGGAGCAGCCGGTGCAGTCGGATCTCACGTTGGACAGATTGGAAAGATTCTTGGATTGAATGTTATCGGAATTGCTGGTTCCGATGCAAAGTGCAGATGGCTCAAGGAAGAACTGGGATTCGATCATGTTATTAATTACAAGACTCAAAATATAGGTGTAGCTTTGAAAGAAGCTGCTCCCAACAAAGTGGATTGTTACTTCGACAACGTATGTATGAATTTTCATAGCGTCGTAACAAAGAGTTGCCAGTATCGAATAATGCAGTCAGAAACACAAAATAAGAATTGCCAGATCGAGTGTAATGCTTCATTGCTCGCTGTTCAATTGCTAAACACAACATGTTATTTTTCGTTTGAATAGGTGGGAGGGGACATTTCCGGCGTTGTACTGAATCAAATGAATCTCTTTGGTCGTATTGCCGTATGCGGTAGTATTTCTATGTACAATGCAGACCCTGATGCATTGCCCAAAAGCGCGGTAACTCAGCCAGCTTTGGTTTTCAACCAATTAAAAATGGAAGGGTTTGTGGTGTTCCGCTGGATGGATTGTTGGCTTGAGGGTATCGAGCAAAATCTCAAGTGGGTGAAAGAAGGCAAGCTGAAGTATCGTGAAACAGTGACGGACGGATTCGAAAATATGTTCGATGCATTTGTCGGGGTGTTGCGAGGAGAAAATATCGGAAAAGCTATTGTCAAAGTTTAACTGTATTTCATGCAGTCTCTGCGCTCTTCTGTATACAATCGAATTTTCGTACAAAATTACCAAGTGTTATAAATCTAAGTTTACATAACAATTCGTTTATTTTGTACATGAATATGCTTTTTGATGAAAATGTCTCAAAAAGGTTTCAACTCGAGCAAATATAAAGTAATTCTAACATTCATTTGCATTATTCTTCAATCCCAATACAGAAATTATCACTACATCTGATAATCGGTGCCGATTATACTACCTACCTTACGTCGGGAATAGATGAGTTTTCCCATTGGTCCACTGGAAAGATGGATATGGATTCGACCCCTGGTCTTATAGCTTGAGGATCCCCGAACAAATAGATAAAAATAAAAAAAAAACGCTCTTCCAGATACATTTCAGATACATTGTTACGTTAGCTGTGCGCGTAGCGTACTTTGCTCAAAATCGGAACTGAGAACTCGCAGCTGTGGATCGTCTTATGATATAAAACGTTATATACCGAAGGTCTTATTTTTTTAGAGGAATTGAAAGTTTTAATCGTTCAAGCTATCAAGCGATTATTTTAATGAAATTCTATGTCAAACAATACTTTTATAAATTATTATTCATCACTGTGTTTGATCTCATCAAATGAAAATTGATATTGGACCATTGTGTTCTATCATCTTATCATACAAACATATTAAACGGACCAGCAAGTTGCAAATATTTTTGAATGGTTTCAAACGTTCAACGGCGCGGGGCGGGGGGGGGGGGGGGGGGCACTACAGCAAACATATTATTTTATTGTTTATTTAAATAAATGTATATATTTATTTCTTTGAGGTGATGAATTTCCCGTTATTGGAAGATAGCGTTGGAATTCATGCGTTAGACAAGAATAATTAATTGAGGGAAAAATCGTGTAATCGTAATTCGGATGATATATATTCAAAAAAATGATTTGGACATTCTTTTTACTTTCTTATTCTATTGAAATAAACAAAAATCAATAACCGCATACTTGCTTTTTGAACTTTAATATTTATAATCAGACACAAACATATATTTTTATCCTTTTATATTCATACTTCTGAGATTATACAGTTCAGATGCTGTATATATGTATATTCTCCAGAAAATAATAATTATATTTATTGTTCCACTCTTATTTTTCTATAATACAAACCAAAATTGACAATTAGTTTCCGTTTTCTAACTGTTAATCTTTATAATCTTAACGTATACATTAGGGTGGTCGTTAAAAAAAAAGTTATCGTGGATGGCCTTCAATCGGTTCTAAATGTGAAAAAAATGATTTTCTAATTTTTTCAGATTTTTATTTTGACTCCCTATGGACCCTATTTTCACATGAACATTTTTAAATTCGAGAAAATCCTAATTTGAGTTGGGTCTAATTTAAATCAGCGAGATTGCATCGGATACGTTTTATTATTGTATATTACACACAGCTCGAGTGAAAAAATTAAAATTATTATTTTACCTATTTTAATATATCGAATAATTAATTATTTTGTTAATTACTTTTTTTAATTTTTTTTTTAATTCTTGCGAAAAAAAATTGAAACTATCGCCAGAGCTCAATCAACGTGTATTATGTTCATTGAATCTCTGGTTATGGTTTTAATTTTTTTTCGCGAGAATTAAAAAAAAAATTAAAAAAAATTAAAAAAAAAATTAAAAAAATTATCAATTAATCGGTATATTAAAATAGGTAAAATAATAATTCCAATTTTTTCACTCGAGCTGTGTGTAATATACAATAATAAAACGTATCCGATGCAATCTCGCTGATTTAAATTAGACCCAACTCAAATTAGGATTTCTTCGAATTAAAAAAGTTCATGTGAAAATAGGGTCCATAGGGAGTCGAAATAAAAGCCTGAAAAAATAAGAGAACCATTTTTTTCACATTTAGAATCGATTGAAGGCCATCCAAGATAACTTTGTTTTTAACGACCACCCTAGTATACATGCATAAAAATATTTATCCCCTTCAGTCTACTGGATTGGTTATTTTGTATTTGTACTGTGTCAAATAGTGATTTTGAAAAATATTGAACGTTATATTAGAACAATGACTGAAACTTAGAGAACCATCGTTTGCTGTAGTTTCTTGGGCTATGTCTTTTGACGTTAATGTGCTTGAATTATTTGATTCATCAGCGACAAAATTTCCTTTTTTTGGCGGTGGTATTTCACGTGTAGAATTTACTTCACTACTAGTCACAGCTGGGGTTAACATCTGTATGTGTATTGATTCGGTGATCTGTCTGCAAATTTTTGTTTTATTATTCAGCGAATCTTCAATATAGCCTTCGGCTATGGACTTGGACATATAATGTCCAATTCAACATGATATCGTGCAATACTTTTCAGTCACTTTTGGCAAAGTAATTAGGAATGTTCCGTAATGAACAATCATGAACATACGTCAAATAAACCAGGTAAGGAAAATCAGTTGAAATCGACTAATCAAATGTTAATCGCGATGACTCATATTTCCTGTTACGAAATATCTCTAATATCGAATATAATACGGGATATGAGACTATTGTTCGATTGTTTTTTATTGTACATTTTTCATCGAAATGCTCTCTGCAATTGAGGGGATGGGCGGAATAACGGTATAACTCGGAAAACATAGTTTTGAGATAAATGAGAAAAACGTAGGAGACTAACATAGACTGATATAGCGTTTTTGCAAAAAAGCTGTTCGGTTTAACGCTTCAAATTTCAACCGATTTTCATCAAATAAATGTATAATATAGCTCTGTGGTCACTGATCATTTTTATGCAATCTCCGGAAAAACGGTATAACCCGACTTATACCGTTATTCCGCCCATCCCCTCAATTATGCACAGTATATACAACGAGGAAAAAAATAATTTTTTCATCGTAAATGACGCTATACCTATGGATCTGAATCATATCAAACATTGAACTAACACTAATTCAATTACATAAATTGAATAAGACTGATAACTGCAAGCGGGTGCAATTTCGATGTTTAAATAACTCGTATATTATTTATCATCGTCATTTTCATAGTTTACTTCGTTTAGATATTCTCTTCTCTCTTCTCTATCGCGGGTGAATATACACTTTAATACATATTGTTCAACGAATATTGATGTATACGTAGCTGTATTGCATCAACTGCTGGCGGCATAGCATTATCTCTGCATCATTCATTCGGCTTCCGTTATATCCGTTATTTGTACGCACATCTGATACGGGACCTTAACAGATATCCAATCATGATTATAGAGATCTAGACTAAGATTTATCGAAATTTCGGACATATGTCCATAACTGAGTGGTATATATTACGTAACCACATACTATGTAGTGCCACTTTTATCTGATACAGAGATAACCAACTAGCGAGGTGGTATAAATATAAGTTCAACAAATTGCAATGAGCGTAGTATTCGGTCAAGTTATTTAAGTCGCACTGATTGTTGAAGCCTTCCCAATTTAGCGACCTTACAATACTTACACACGATGGTTATTGCCAAGAGGTATGTGTTGAAAAAATATTTCCAAGGAGAGCCAAAGCGTTCAGATTTGACTTTGGTTGAGGAAGAATTACCTCCTTTGAAAGATGGCGGTGAGTATAAATATACAGTTTTGAATCGGTAATTCGATCGAGACTCACCAAAATATATTGTGGGCATTATTCTATAACTCCATCGAAATACTAGTCCTTGTTCAGAACAGCTGTGTATGTGTGGTGTTGTCATTCGATTATTACTATCATATGATATTGTTATATCTTTGCATTCCACGTAAACAATCTGTACATATCTCCGAAATCGGTGTTGGAGCCATATTTGTTCAGGGAGATCTAGTTTTCTACTATCAAAACAATTTGATACGCGAAGTGTAGCTCTGCATATGTAAGCGGGATAATTGGACTCAATAAGCTGCTTCAAGGATGGCAGGATTAAATATTATAAATTAATAAATCGAAGTATACAGTGCTCGTGTCCTTTTTCAGTCAGGGAAATTCTTCTAAAAGAAAATCATTGTTTCAGAATTTCTTGTCCAGGCTGAGTTTTTATCTGTTGATCCGTACATGAGGCCATATATGAACAGCTACCCATTGGGAACTACAATGATCGGATCTCAAATTTCCAAGATCATAGAATCCAAAAATGCAAGCTTTCCAGTTGGTAAGCGGGTTTTCGCCGATGCTGGCTGGCGGTCCCACGCGATACTTGATGAAAATTCCGGTGGTCATTTTGGACAATCCCCATACATACTACCTGATTTTGGTAATCTATCTGCGTCTCTTGGTCTTGGAATATTAGGCATGCCAGGGTAAGTATTCAATAATCCAATATATTTATGTCCATCTAATTTTGCAGCTGCACTGTACCAACAATTTTTCAATTATCCAGTCTTATCTTCCTGGTCAAGTGCTGTAAGATTTGCAAAGTTATCTCCGATTGTGAGTTACCTACGTCTCTCTGTCTCTCTGATCCACAAATCATATTGAGGATCAAATTCATCGCTAAGAGAACGAAATCACAGAAGAAACTGTTAAGGTTACTACTTCGTGTGCTCACGCCAATCAACATTAACAAATATTATACAATGATTGTAGGAACGCTGCATATTTTGGTTTCCTGGAAGTCTGCAAGCCAAAAGCTGGAGAAACACTGGTCGTGAGCGGAGCAGCCGGTGCAGTCGGATCTCACGTTGGCCAGATTGGAAAGATTCTTGGTTTGAATGTTATCGGAATCGCTGGTTCCGATGCAAAGTGTAAATGGCTTAAGGAAGAAGTGGGATTCGATCATGTTATCAATTACAAGAAACAAGATATCGCCGTAGCTTTGAAGGAAGCTGCTCCCAACAAAGTTGACTGCTACTTTGACAACGTATGTATCAATTTCCATATCGTCGCAACGAAGAGTTTCCAATTACCGATAATGCAACCAGGAAAACTCATAAGAAATGCGAGAACAATTCGAATACTTTATTACTTGCTATTCACTTCTATAAATGACATGTAATTTTCACTTTCAAATAGGTGGGAGGAGACCTTTTCGGCATTGTACTTAGACAAATGAATACGTTTGGTCGAATCAGTATCTGCGGATGTATTTCTGTGTATAACGACGACCCTAATGCGTTGTCGAAGTCTATGCCAATTCAACCACCTATAATCAACGCCCAATTGAAAATCGAAGGATTCCTTTTCACGCAGTTCCTAGATCGTTGGATTGAGGGAATCGAGCAGAATCTCAAATGGATACAAGAAGGCAAGTTGAAGTATTGCGAATCAGTGACGGAAGGATTTGAAAATATATTCGATGCATTTGTTGGGGTACTGCAAGGAGAGAATACTGGAAAAGCTATTGTCAAAGTTTAACTTTATTTTATCTGGAATACATTTATGTTTTCACAAAAATTTACAAACGTGTCATATATCTTAGTTTAGATATAACAATTCACTCAATATACATGTAACATGAAATATATACCCTGATGAGTATCGACATCTCAATGATGTTTCAATACTATCAAATTAGAATTTTCTTTCGAATTATTCCCCACATTGTTATTACTGCCAAATGCCAATAAAACAGAGTCGCATGCATAGGTATAATACCAAAAATCTCCAATATAGCAGTAATGTTACGCGCGAGCTGGATACTGAAGGCTCCGGGTGCCGAATTCTTATGGTATAATTTAAGAGAATAATTTCCGAGCGGCTGAAGATATATCACTCTCGCGGGCTTGCTTGAACTGAGTGTACTGCGCATGGAGTAGAAGGAGACCTATGTTCATAGTAAAATGTGGTTTACGCTATAGATGGCACTGGGGCGGATACACTGTGCCGAACTTCCTGCAAAACGCTTGCGCGCGCACTTCAAGGCATCATATGACGTCACTGACTGTATGGTAAATTTTCCCACTCACAGGAAGTCCGCGTCGACTATTGCTAACAGCACCATCTATTACGTACAAAATTCGAGCCACTTTTTCGATACAGCGTGCATAGGGAGTTAGGTCTCCTTCTACTCCATGGTACTGCGCAATCTGTAAATCGTCTAGGAGGAACTTATAATGACGTGATACTTTGAATGTGAGATCTACCTATTCATTAAAACAGTGACAAGTCGATGATTTAATATACCTACGTTAAACTATGTTAAAGACTAATTTGCTATAACACTAAACAAAGCTTTATATGCGTAAAATAATGATAAGATGTAAAAAGGAAATATTTAAAGAAGTGAATATACGATGACATATAAGGAAGGTCGAGGAAGGAATGAGCCTACCGAAATTACTCCAAGCGTTACCCGAACCAACTCCAAGAACCCACCGTCGAGCGGCTTCCTACACGAGCTGTCTTCCGTCAGCGGGGTTCCTTGGACCTTCCTCGAATCTGCTCTCTGGTCTGCTCACACTCAGCCCCGTTGTCAGGAGTCCTTGTTGACGGTTAGGCGTGTTCGCGGGGGTGCGTTTAGAGGGGTGAGCACTCTGCTTAACTTTCGGGAATAAATTGACTGACGAGCAATCGGTTTCGATAAGGAAACCTCGGGCTGCTCTATGACGCGGTCTTCCGCGAGTCACCGAGTTGCCAGTTTCGGGGGGTCATCGCGCTCTATGACTCGTTCCCTACGCTACCCTCGGTCGAGCGTGCGCGTGTGGGAATGCACCGACTGCATAACGTCACAATAGAATTGAAGTTTGAAAATACTATAACAGCGCTAAACATTTTAGGATAGATGAGCTGGCCAACGATGTAGTAATAAACCCGGTGGGAGCACTTGCGGTCAAAGCTGACGCTTCGTAGCGGTCAAGTACGCAGTACTGAAAACCGCCGCTTGAGCTCGCCGTTGTTTCATCAAGTCCTCGAAGCACTGAAATATAATACAACTGGAACGCGCGCTCCAATGCTAAGCAGGCCTCTGGCTGTCCGGAGAGAGAGATAGCTCGAATGTGACCACCTGTCTTTTTCTATTTGCTACTGCGCATGCGCTGGACCGTCTCGGCAAAAATTTTAACCTAATAGGATATACCACGTGCAAACCGGGGTATAAACTTTTCGACAAACTGTACATGGTGCGAGAGAGACAGGTGGTCACATTCTATCTCTCTCTGCGGAGCTATCTCTCTCTGCGGAGCCCCCACCACCGCAGCGCGCATTCCAGTTGTATTATATTTCAGTGCCTCGAAGTCCAAAGTTGCTTTCCCTGCAGCTCTCTGTTTCAGATATCAATATCATAATATGTATGTATAGGTGGGAATTGCTGCATAATGAAACGTGAATATATAAATACGGCATACTGATCTGGCAAACGAGCATCTGCAGAGATTACATAGGACCAGGGTGCCAAAAATTACGCAGCAGAGGATCAGGAAACCGAGAACCTGCACATTCCGCGTTGCACGGAGAAAAAAGTGTGGCGATAGGTACAAAACTTCAAATCGCTGTTACCACAATCCTCTGTATAGCGATTGTCAGCTAATGATTCCTTACTATAGCTGAACGTACTGTATTAAGGACTATACGGATCGTGATAATCGCGATACACCGCTCGCAGCGCCATCTCTTCCGGCCTGGATCGTGATTATCACGATCCGTTTCGTGATGAGAGCCACACTTTTTTCTCCGTGTGATCCTAGTCGTTACGAACATTGACTTATACGTGCATAGCATATCAGCGAAGACTAAGCCAATGGCTTTTATAAATTATATCCATTTTCGTGTATAAAGATGGTAATTTCAATTTTAATTTTAATAATAACACACAAGTATTGTTAAGATATTTCTACAACACCCAAGAAGATCCAGACTTGTTATTGAATAAAGCTCAACGCGCACTATGCCGAAGCGAAGCGATCGGAAGTTTTCATGAACATGCATTCTTAGAAGTGTGCGTGCATACTTCAATAAAAAACATAAGAAAAGCATGCTAATGAAACTTCCGATCGCTTCGTTTCGCTTCGCTTCGGCATAGTACGCGTTGAGCTTAATTCATCTCATTCATTCGCCTGATTATATGCAACCCGCGGACCATACCTCACAGGCGACTAGAGCATCAGAGAATACCGACCCGAGACCTGTTCTCTGTCGGCAACTATAATAGTATATTATGCATCGAGTGCGTAAAATCTTACGCACGAGTTTCATACGATATTTTTCGACATACTATATCGAAAAATATTATTTGTCAGCACGAATCTCCCCACAATCGACGTAGGGCTGCGTGCAAGTGGAAATGTCATACGGATAGAAAGAGAGAGAAGGACGACGGTACCGTATCCATCACTCTCTACTGGCACATGCGCAGTGAGCGCACAAAGATGCATTCGAAACAATGATCAATGATAGACTCGTTAGATAAAAGATGGCTCTGTCATATTTATGCTGCGGGAAATATTCATTCGTTTGAAACGTATCATTCAATACGTGGACTTGAATAATGTATTTGATACGATTAGATGCAATATGAATCTTTTGTTTGAAAAAAGTACAACGAGAAAGATTGAAATTGACAAAATCCTGTCACAAGATTTGTTAAATAATGTATGTGTATTTCAGGCAATGATAGTTGTTACAAGTATTATTTATTCTTCATTCAAGACAAATTGTTATGATTATAAACTTACAAAATTTTGCATACACACAAAATACGATAATCATTCTCCACACATCTGGCTGGCTTTCAACAGTTCATTTCGATATTTAACACTTAGCTTATAAATTAAATTATACATAACATGTATGTATCATTTAGGAAAATGTATCGTTGTGCGAGACGAGTCATGGTAAACATTGTTTTGTTTATAATCGCTATTTTAAATTCTCCGATCTTAATCTGCTTTCAGGATCACTAAAATAGGTAAATAAATTACCTTATCACAGTGTGTAATCTGTTATGACTGAGCAGTTATCATTTCCATTCAAATATCCTTTTATTATATAAATACTTACACAACAAAATGCATTTAACTTAACATTACGTTAGATTTAACATGATTCCGGTATTCCTTCATAATTATATTATAATAGTCAGTAATGAGAGTCCAATGAAAGATTTTGATATTTGAATAAAGTCATCAAATAATTCAGATAATCTTTTCGTAATGTTGAGCATGTTGTTCCTATAACAGCCTTTCACATTTGGCTTATAGTTAAATATATGTATTTATTTTTTTATAACACGTGCATGAACAGTGGGGCATTGCATGGCAGTTTAGCGGGACAAAAACGGCCGACTGTATGCCGGGGACGTCAAATTTCGCAGTCCACAATTATTTCACTTTCGGTCCTGTTTTGCCGGACAGCAACGCCCTACTCTCCATGCTGCACTTATTGTAAAAAATATCGTGCGTTACTATGGCCAACAGTTATCCATTGCCAACTTTCGTCCCTAGTAACGCAATATACTATTTTGGAATATTTCCAAGCAGTTATAGTCATGAGTAAATATTAGTTACTCTAATTAGCTGTGTTCGTCTTAGCTACACTTTCTACACTTTTACTAGATCTTACACTTTTCACTAGGAATCCACACCTCCTATTGGGCGAGCGTAAAAAGTGTAAGAAAAGTGTAGCTAAAACGAACACAGCTATTGTGTCTCGTTAAGAATACGAGTCATAATTTTTGCACTTATTTGCCATAGTAATTGGGGAATGGATTAAGGACGTTCACCAGTAAAACGATTTTCTATAGATTTGGACCACACGCCATTTATAGTATCCCCAATGCATTCGCAAAATTTTAAGAACCGTGCCGGTACCAAAGTGGAGATATTCACTGTTAAAGTTTCGAGTTTTAACATGTAAGATGTAGCCAAGTCATGAGCTAGAGAGACATTTTTATTCATAGCAGTAACAATTGTCTATAGATTTCGTGAAAAACTAATATATGATACATGATAATGTTAAGAACAAAATGTTAAAAAATGGGGCTTCCTAGCGGTGTCGTTTAGGCGTAATCATAATTCGAAGCTCTTAATCCGACAGTATTTTCGAGCGTGTTGCACCAAAGTCGCGGCAACTGCTGGGCGGCGGGACGATACGGTGGGAGAGAAAAGACCCAGGATACTTGTATTGATGTATATGTATATGTTTACCCTAAAAGTTTTGGACTAGGAAGAGCGGCGTGGTATACTGTGCGACAGTCAAACTGAAACGAGCGTGCGTCAAAATTTTGTCTCCGATTGTCACTGGTGAACGTCCTTAAGAAACGAAAATGAGTGAAACAATAAACTATCCTAAGCAGAAGTCAAATAGTAAAATAAAATCTCTCTCTCTCTAAATTACTCAATATTAATGACACAATAATATTTCAAAGATATAAACAAATAATACATAAAAATAAATCTTAACACCACTGCAGTAGTCAATCCCTAATATATTATATTTGGTGAAAATAAAATGATCAAACTATTGAATGAGTCCACCTTAAAAGTAATAAGAATTTTTCGACTTTGTGTTTAAGTCACTGTGAACAGCGTAATGATATAATACACGATATAAGAACAACTTAACACGCTATACTTTCATTTAGTAAGAAGGCACGATATCAAAATATCAAGCGGAAGCAATGTTTCTATACATTTTATCACCCGCAACACACAGCAGATGCCAAGGTACAATCTTACAAGGAAAATTTTTTGCCTAATCGAGAAAGCTCTCAATGCATACATGTACATCTCCAATAGAGACTAACATAACACAGCATTCTATTTTCGAGAAAAAATTCTATCAGCATTTTCCTTCTTTTCGTTTGGCAATTTACGTCATAAATATTTATATACCTAGTCTTTAAACTAGAATTCACCAGCGTCGATCTATCCGCAGTCAAAAGTTTTCAAATCCAATATGTCTTCAGTCTATAATGGCTGGTTCGTATTTTCTCTAATCCAGCAGAGAAAGCTTTCTTTGTTTGAGATTTGAATATTTTTATATCAATACTTCGAACGTATCTTTTCCTTATGCAAATTTCACAGATAATAACATAGTGATGGTTATGACTAATATATTAACGCTGGCTGGACTGCCGAACCCGCTATGACCAGTAGGATTGTCTGTGGGCTTTTCGAGTAAGGCTTTGCACGGTGTTACTTTTATGACAAAGTTGAGCAAAGACTCGACGACATTTGCAGGCGTAGGATCGCTGCATTCCTCCAACACTCTGACGGTGCAAGCTTTAAAACTCTCTATATCTCTGTTCAGGAAGGAATAAAGCAATTGAAAACTCATTTCTTATTTGAGAAAATACGAAAACATATGTACGTACATTCTGAATCCGGCAACAAGGTATAAGAATACAATGAGTATCACTCACCTGCACTGTTCCAGGCCTAGCACCAGCATCGGGATACTTGATAATCCAAGAGCTGCACCTCCGGCAGGTCTCGCAGCCTGAACATAACTACCGAAAGTCTCGTTGGCACATATGCCAACAGCTTGTTGCTTACCTTTGAAACACTCTACACCGCCAGCGGCAATGAACACTGTAAAAATAATGTTGAATATCAGGGAGATGAAAAAAAAATGATACCGTGCTCAAGGTCGTTGAAAACGTTCTGATGAAGAAAGAGTTGATGGGAAGTAAAAAGCATATATTTTGGATAAAAACAACATCGGATCTTTGGAATGGAATTTATTCACAATAGATGGTCAAAGAATATGTTATTCTTCAAAATGCTCAACATATTTTATGATCCTGCTTTTGCATTCTGACAAAACATAAAGTTAAGATGAAGTGTAGTACCAGAGTCCAGAGACTGAGTATAAACAGCACGAGCCATTATTCGAATGGTGTGAATACAAGATTGTAGATTTCAAGTTTCTACTCAGATTCCTTGATTTTTTTTTACTCCTTCAGTTTTCGAATCTTTCAAGTAGTGGAAACAAGAAAATCATCAAGTGTTTATTGTCCATGGAACATTATACTCACTAGCAATGCGATCTCCTTCATTATGGCAGATAAATTCGAGCAACGAATTAGTGATATTATGAACATTCGTGACACTATCACGTTCTTCAGATTCTAGGCAAGGCTCAATTGCGTCTGTTACATTTCTCACACACCTCTTAAGGTTTGGAACTCGGCGACAATACTTCTTAAATACTTCATCAAGTTCACCGTGCGGTCGAGCCTCATCCATCTCAGCTTGAAGCTGCGTTACATTCACCAGAGATTGAAGACACTGTGAGAAGGATGCTGGGCTCTCTTTGGCAACACCATAGGCCTCTGGTCCACCATTTTTCTCACACTTTTCTTTGATCACTTTCTCTATGTCTTCAGTTTTTACACTAGAGAGATTGAAATTTTCTAAACCAGGAATACCACTGAGCGACGGAACACTTTGAAGCAGCTCATCTCTACTTGGAATATGTTCTTGAGCTATGGTAAAACTCAATGTTCCTATAACAAAACAATAATTCTTTATAACAATGGAAAGATAACAAAACATGCATAAGGCACAAGTTTTCATTCTGTGTCGTTTATTTTGACCATCAACATGTTACGTGCTTCTCACTTTGAGATGAAATACTCATTTCTAATAGTATTCAGCATAAGTCTATATTTCCAAATTTGTGCTGTTTGAATAAGACGACCCAAAACTTAGGGCTATTTACTCGAGCTTATTTTATTTGAAATGTTGACGAGATATTCAGGTGTTAGCCAGTTGGGTAAGGTATTAAAACTAGAAGGCTAAAACTTACAAGTCAAGGATAGCAGGTATTTAGATAAGAAGTCAGAAAAAGTTATGTGATTTCTTATATGATGATGATGATGATGATGATGATAGTGATAATAATAATAATAACAATGAATATATCTTGCAGAGTAGTTATTCGAGTATATATATGATAAACAGTATATTCTTTAAATTGTTTAATGTAACAGGTTTTTATTAGTTTAACAAAGTCGTAAAATCGATAAGCTGATGCGATTCTCAGTATATTTAACTGGTATGTACTTATTAATAACGAGCAGATTTTTTCCATTCCCTATTTAATTGCGAGCTGATAAACTGTTATTGAAATTCAAAATGAATCTCCAAATGCAAAAAGAAAACGTGTAGAAAAAGTTGTGGATGACTTAAATTGTGACAATAGACAACGATTAGCAACTAAAATGTATGCAAGTCGAAGTTCCAAGTCGAATTTGACCACTCGAGGCACGAGTTTATTAGTTATATACTTATATAATAACTTTCAATGTCAAGGAATAATAGCGTTACCTCGTGAAGCAACGAATGGCTTGAACTTTAGTTGAAATAGAGTTATTTCAAATTATTTTGTGCACGAAAGCAGTTATGCGCATACAATTTAAATCCCTCGATTTCGCGGGTGTAATTGAAACGCATTATTTTCAAACTTGATTTATTCGGGAAATCAGTACTTATGAAGAATTCAATGCACCAAGTTAGTAGTAAACAAAGAGAGAAGTCAAAATAACGAGATGCAGCTTCTCTATTCTATCGTGTCTTGTAATCTACGCAAATTATCGTGTTTTATTATTATTTTATTTTTTATTTTTCCTTGTTCTTCATATTCATAATATGTGAGCCGTTCATTCATCAACTCGTCGGTTTTTATAGCATGAACAATTTCCGCAACGCGAAAAGAAATTTCGGCTGTTAGAATTCAACGGACACAGGAAATCCGACTGGAGGGCGCCAATTGGCTTATTAATTTGATAAGCTCAAACCATACGCGTCCCTCGTGAATAGTGTAATAACGTATGTTACATGCCTACAGGGCGTATCAAACAGACATCCGGATCTCGTTTTTGTTAAGCTGTATGTGTATCAGAGATCAAAGAGTATAGAATAAGGGCAAAGTACTATCTATTGCAAATAATTTCTATTTCATGCATAACTGCTTATTCAGAAAATACATATTGTATTTAAATCAACCGGCCTATCTATAGATAGTTTCTTTAAACTTTCAAATTTTTCCAAAGGCTGCAACAAGACCCATTGCGCAGACGTCATTATGAATTTTCTACATTCATAATGAAAAAGCCATGTGGTCGTTCAAGGTGATTTTTGATCATCATGCATTTAGCGCGTGAGCAGCATAATTTCTGTACCTCTTTTTATTTCCCTCGTAAGGTATGTATATATATATATATATATATATACACCTATAGATATCTGTACATCAACCGTCAGAACGGTCCTGATAAGATAAGAAAAAATTAATATGTATCATAGTATTCGTCCGGACTATCACAGTTAGGTCATTGCTTTGGACTTTCGACTCGCTCACAGTAGCTAACACGATTCATGAACAAGAACAAACAAAAAGACTATCGCGTCGCTGTCCGCTCGACTATAAACGGAATACACATGATGATAGAATATACAAGAGACTATATTTTTCATTCGTGCAATCCATTGGACTTCGATCCACTTACTATGACAACAGTTGATTACGGCCATCAGTTCGTCACGAGATTTTTTCAATGATATATATGTACGCATGTGTGATACCTCTATGTGTAAAATTATCAAGTCATAGATAATGTGACACATTAATATATGTGTATGTCAGACGTTTAGTGAATTTTGTCTTTGAGGAGAATTTAGATCACATTAAAAAATTCCTATACTTGATCGTATCTTCAGTATTATTTTCGATGCAAATAAGACCTAAAGTTTGTCGTGGTAAAAATATGCAACGACTCGGAACGAAACCGAAGGTAAAATTTTGGGTCTAAAACACATCTCCGTCACATGATTTGACATGACGCCATATTTGAAAAGTGCAGTATAAACACATACATAACCTGTGACCCCAACGTCGTCATGCTGACCGTGACTCTCAGTCGCAGTGCGATTCATTATTATTGATGTTTTCGACCTGGCTGACTTGAATCGTCCTGAATTGTTCGTTCCTTTGTTTGTATGTATGTATGTATGTATGTATGTATGTATGTATGTATGTATGTATGTATGTATGTATGTATGTTAATAACGACGTTCTTTTATGTTTTTTACAACAAGCGGGACGGCCGGCTGATATATGCTTGAAATTAAGCGGATAATTATAGATAGTTGAATGTAACTTACCGGCGACCAGAACAGACACGAAGGTAGCTACGATCCTCATTATTGCGATTAGTAGTGAACTAGTAATTAGGTTTTATTATAATCAGCTTGATTCTAACTGCTGGCGATTGATCTATGGCCACAAATAACTTCACACTTGTTTACTAAATTATTAAATGACACATATCTTTTATGAAAATTTTAACTTCGTCAAATATTTTCGTTCTACACAAAAATTTTCAGTCAATTTTGAGTAACTGTTAATTTAGCTGCACTAGTACCTTCGAACACACTCATCACCAGACGACTGTCTGACTCGCGCGTGCGTCCCGCTTTTATAACTTCGCCTTCATCCCACCCATGACCCAACTATATTGCCTTTTCTTCTGACATCGAATGAACACGATAGCAGATGCACTTTGACAATCGCTGACTTAATTTTCAAATATTCTTTCAACTTTTTTACCGTCATACTCTATTACATTAACAGATTTTATGATGCGCCATGACGTCATGCGACGATGTTATATGCAATAATTATACCTCCTCATTACTATAGTGCGATTTTAATCATAGAATAACAGTTATCAACTGTATAGCCAAACTTTCGATTAAATTTTGATGTAATGTTCACACATCATTCATTTTTAATCTATTCTATTCTGGTTCAAACAATACGTCAAATATCTTGTTTTGATGATTTATTAGACTAAACGAACATTGTACATATTATATAAATAAAGTATAGTTTATACCCCCTAATAATATAATAATGTATAATTAACTAAATGTGTTGATGTATTTTCTCTATTCTTCTGTTTTTTACGAAAAAAACAAAATTATTTATCATGACAAATATCGTATTCAGCGTTGATATTTTTGTTTATATTGCATAAAGATGATTTTCAAGTCCTCGGTAGTATAGTGGTAAGTATCCCCGCCTGTCACGCGGGAGACCGGGGTTCGATTCCCCGCCGGGGAGGATTTTTTTTTCGTTCACTTTTTTTTTTTCATTTCAGCCACTTCTTAATGGCTGGTATTTTGCCGATTTTACAATATTATCCTCAAACTCTTGTTCAATTTCTTTCAATTCGAATATCTGTGATATTCAAATTAAATAATTATACGTGATACAATTATGATTGTAGTACAATATCAAAAGACTTGGTAGAGTCTCGCGCCAAGTTTTAATATATATCGCATCGGTGATTCAAATTCGTTCGTTCCCTTGGTGCACAATATACTATTATTTCTCCTTATATCTGCATATTTACAAAAACTGAACAGATTAAAGTTGAAGAGCTGTGTGTGTGCATTAACAAAGTCAGTTGGTACAGTAACGTAACGTGACGTAACATAGTCAAAGTACAGTTATGATTACAAGTTTAACCAGCCTACTTTTGTTTGGATTGGTTATGATTGATAATTATGATACGGTAAGCGTAATATATCGCATCGGTGGTTCAGTGGTAGAATGCTCGCCTGCCACGCGGGCGGCCCGGGTTCGATTCCCGGCCGATGCAAATTTTTTTTGCGATGCGACGAAAAATGATTGTCGTAACGTCAAGGTGAAAAAATTTTTCTTTAATTTTTTTTTTTTTTTTCACATTCTTTCAAAACTTGGATGATGATTGCACGCACTGTTGGCCAAAATACATAGTTTATTTTTAATATACACTCAGTGACAAAAATAACGGGCCACTCAAGTTTTACGGAAAAAACACCGGTTTTCGAAACGGTATTACTCGAGGAAAAAATATTCGAAAAAATTGTCAAGGGAGCATTTTACAGGTTGAAACGTCATCTTCGAGCTCGTTTCCGAAAATTTCACCTGCGATTGTTTCTCACCTGTTGGCGCAGGTTTGAATGAAGAGCCTAAAAATAAAAAAAAATCCGACAATTTCAAACTTGGTTGCGGGGGTGAAAAAAAATCGCAAAAAATTTTCACGACGATGGTTGTGTAGTCTCAGGTCTGCTCTTCAAAACTGTTCTCGACATTTTTGTCCACGACTTTTTTTCACTCTGTTATTGAATTTTTAGTGAGTATAGACCGTTTTGGCGTTACCCAGGATGCACCACGTGGAGGTACGGTCTTCAAGTACCCCACGTATTTCTGTGTGTTTCTGTATGTTTGTGTGTGTAGGCAGCGATCAGGACCCCCAGGTGCTTCACTTCCAAGGTATTGATGACTCCAATCCCTCGCTGTACTGCATGTGTCAGCTGTCTGTGTGCGTAGGTGTGAGTATGAGCGAGTGTAAATTGGCGGCTTTCTTAAAAAATCGTGTTTACACCTCTATTCTGAATCACCGCATCCAACTGTTTGCACATGTTGATGCACGCTCGAATTTTGATCTGAGGAATTGCGTTTCATGCTTCGACGAGCATTACCCTCAGCTCATGAAGATTGGCTGGCTGTACGGGTCGACTACGCAATTCACGATTCAGCATATCCCAAACATACTCGATTGGATTCAAATCAGGACTCATTGACGGGTGATCTAACACTGTGATGTCTTGATTGGCCAAAAAGTTCTGCTCAAGCCGCGCGGTATGAAGCCGTTATCCTGCAGAAAAATGAAGTGAACCGTACAGCCACTCAATCTTCACGAGTTGAGGGTAATGCTCGTCGAAGCATGGGACACGATTCCTCAGATCAAAATTCTAGCGTGCATCAACATGTGCAAACAGTTGGATGCGGTGATCCAAAATAAAAGTGGTAACACGACATTTTAAGAAAGCCTCCAGTTTACACTCGCTCATACTCACACCTACGCACACAGACAGCTGACACATGCAGTACAGCGAGGGTTTGGAGTCATCAATACCTTGGAAGTGAAGCACCTGGGGGTCCTGATCGCTGCCTACACACACAAACATACAAAAACACACACAAATACGTAGGGTGCTTGAAGACCGTATGCCTCCGTACCGTACCTTCACGTGGTGCATCCTGGGTAACGCCAAAACGGTCTATACTTACTAAAAATTCAATAACCTGGTGAAAAAAAGTCGTGGACAAAAATTTCGAGAACCGTTTTGAAGAGCAAACCTGAGGCTACACAACCATCGTCGTGAAAATTTTTTGCGATTTTTTTTCACCCCCGCAGCCAAGTTTGAAATAGTCAGATTTTTTTTCATTTTTCGGCTCTTCATTCAAACCTGCGCCAACAGGTGAAAAACAATCGCAGGTGAAATTTTCGGGAACGAGCTCGAAGATGACGTTTCAACCTGTAAAATGCTTCCTTGACCATTTTCATCTAATATTTTTTCATCGAGTAATACTGTTTCGAAAAAAGGTGTTTTTTTCGGAAAACTTGAGTGGCCCGTTATTTTTGTCACTGAGTGTACTTAGCGCACGGAAAAAAGAAAAATGGAAAAATTACAGTTCATATAGTAATGAGAGGTGCGTCGAACCCAAAACTGGAAAAATTACAGTTTAAACAACATTTTTATAAAAGACATTGTTAAATATTGATTATTACAGTTTCAAATTGTGAAAAATAACATTCAACGTGAAAAAATAACATTCAGAACCGTGAAATTCTCCATAATACAAGTTTACTGTGTGGAACCATAATTTTTACTATTCATATCCGTAATTTTTACTATTCTTTTCTCTCCGTGTATTCAAATTGATGAAAAATCACTGAAACACCGATTGACTCCATTGAAATCCAAGTAAAATGTTGAAAAAAGTTCCAATTTGTTTTGTACTAAAATTACTCGCACAAAACTCTCGATAGTGGCCTAGTGGGTCACTTTAGTTTTCGGTTAACCGTGTCTAATCATCCGCACGAAAATGATAATTCCGTTCAATCGACTCTCCGGAGATGCGTTGTGAGCTTAGTTTGTATACTAAATTTGATCGATATAATTTCTTTATACATATACTTGCCTCGCAGGTTGCTACAATAGAGGATGGATATTGAGGAAAAAATAAAAGAAACAAATATATCATGCTGTCTTTTAGTGACCAGAGAAAAAAATATATCTATTACTGTATATATGCTTATCTGTTTGAGCTTTTGTCCGTGCATTTCGAACATCTCATGCCGCGCGTGGTCGTTTTTTTTTTCTACAAAATTCTTCAATTCTACTGGTGAAACATCATAATTCTAATTTTAAAACCGAAAAGTAAAAGATTACGGAGATACCTACTGTTCAGCCCTGCAGATAAGTAAAACCGATGTAATGATTAGGTGAAACATGTGTATGTATATCAATGTATAATATCAATATTGCGATGGCTTATCGTTTGAAAAAATTCAGCTGTTTAAATTAGCCGTTTGATATATGCGGTTACAGAATTAGTTGAAAGGTGGGCAACTTGCTATTGACCGAAATAACGAGTTAGAGTAGATTAAACTCCTGCAATTGTTCTTGATTATCAATTGAAACGCGGTTCCAATTAACGAGACTCGATTTCTATTATGACTCAAACTTTCAAAATACATTTCGAAATTTTATGACTTCTATTCGTTGAGATGCAGACAATTGGATCATTCAATTCGTTCGATTCGATGCAATTTTAGATTCGTTTTATCAAATAAAGCGAAAGTAAAGTATACGATTCACGAAGGTCAAGTTTCTACGAAGCACATGCTACCTATAAGGCCACCGAATAATTACGAAACCGGCCATTCGTTCAATATAGTATATATATACTATATATTATATATATGAATAAACGAAGTCGAAAGGAAGACATGTTCGACATGGTATCGACATTTTTCACCGGTAGACATAGCGGAACAGTTTTTATATACATATAAGTTATTTACTACCAGCAAGGCTTCAACCGTACTAAAAAATCCCCCAAAAAATTGACATTGTATATTATTAATAATCTGAAGCTATGTACGGCCCACAATACATCGTTTCCATTCCGGATTCATATAAAATTAATATGTAGTTAGAATCTAATGTGTCAGTGAGTACAGGTACGTATGAAATGTGGCTGATTTATTTCCAGTCTAAATTGTAGTTATAGCTTTAGTATAGTTTCTAGCAATTTATGAATTCGCCTTTTTATACGCACTTGCACAATCTTGGACACATAGCAATGTGCAGCTAAGCTATTTATATGATGCACTGGACAATGCATCTGTTAATGAAACATTTTTCATTCGAACCGCGTACAATCGTTCGATTGTATATTATTCGAGTCAGATAAAATGAGTTGGCTGCATGATCATGATATACCTACTTACTCATAGTAATGGCCTTGCAAAAGCAAAAGAATCATAAAATAGCTAAAAAACGTATAAAGAAAAACTTGTATTTCTTGACTCGTGTACTTACGTTTAAGTATAGAAGCCGTGAGAGGAATTTTGAACGAAAAACGTACATCATGTATATGTGAATTGTGACGTGAAGGAGAGTGATAATTGGTACATAATATTCCATGTAATATAAATTATATAATTTATTCAAGTATACATCGCGAAGCTTTATTGAAAGATTTTATAATAGACTATTAATTAGTAAATATTAATTCAATGATATTTTTCGTCGAAAACTAAGTATTACTTCGGTGGAGGTTTAGAGACAATTTTTATTCTTCAATAGGAAAGAGGTTTCAACACTTGAAATAAGAAGAAACATAACAGATTCTGTATTATCCAAACGCATATTATCATTTAGCGATAAACTATAATATAGAAATTGCAGATAATAATACTCAATTAGGCATATCACACAATTCCAACGTCTGGGTCATGAAGGAAAATAATTTGTAGTAGATAAACGTATCTTCTTATGCTATGATCGGATTATTGATTATTATTTTGATAAGATATCAAAATGTATGTAAAACTGATGAACATCACGCAACTGAAAGAAGGGGGTAAATTAAAAATACTTCATTCTGTTTTTCATGTTGTAACAGACATATAATCATATGCTAGTAAATAATCACAGGTTAGTCTATAGACTACAGGTAGGTAATAACGCAACTGTCTGACATAAAAATGTCCTTCTTTTAATTTGTTCATTTGCTGTTTTTTGCCTTCTCATCTGTGGGTATATGACGTCTGATATTAATATATTAAAAAAATGTATGCTTTCGGATAAAACATCCTGGAAAAAAAAAAACGGCTCTATAATTTATACGCCTGACGCATCATGAGATCAAAGTACGCGTCATGATCGATACTTGCGCTGATTGCGCTGTAGTAATTCATGAATTCCTCTTCGGTCACCTGTAACAAAAAATAAAAATAAACAGGTTTACAGGTAGACAATTATTAATTAGATACGATTGAATAGATAACCGAGAAAACGAACGACGACCTTCCTGATTAATATATTATCGAAGGCCACCTTTGGAATTGGCGATAAAAATTTGCATTAGCATTTTAATATGAGTCGAAAACAATTCTAGGTCTTACGGCTCCATTCTTCGTCGAATCTTGCTCAAAATTTTCCAAAAACTTGTTCAGGATGCTTTCCTCGGACTCTTCACCGCTCATGTAACGCGGATGTGATTTCACGTTGTAAACACCTTTCAAATCGTCGACCGTGATTTTTCCATCCCCCGTTTTATCCAACTTTTTGAATGCTAGGTCCACGACTTTTTTACGAGAATCGTTCATCGGGGGCTGAAGAAATCGAGAGAAGTTGAGAGTTAAAAGATTTACGAACGACTTATTACATTTGTGCCTGCATGAACACTCAGGTAATGAACTCTCTTAATTCTTGGGAGTGAAAACAGCGCCACTCCAAGACAAAGAGTGAATTTTTCACTCCAAAAAATTTAGAGAGAAACAAAACGATTTTTTCTTTTCTTTTTACCCTAATCGCCGTAAGAAATTCCGTCACGTTTATTCCACCACTGCCATCAGCGTCGAGTGCTTTAAACATTTCTGCTATTTCAGCATCCGACAAATCGAGACCAGTTTCACGAACACCACTGGCCAGTTCCTCCAAACTTAACTGTTTGTTTCCGTCATCATCCATTCGTCGAAAGCATCTGCACATTATTATGATCAATGATAAATTAATTTATATTTCTTCCATAAATTGCTATTTTGGGAGATTCAAGATTTATCAGTCAACTACGAGATATAGGCATAAGTTCCAACTGATTCATCGCGTTGGGAAATTTTTATGCCCGCGCCATAAACAGGCAGACATGGACACTGCAGCCTGTTCAGCCTTGTCACCGATTTCAAATTGCTTTAATCAATTGAAATCGATGAAAAAAAAAAGTACAGCTGGTTCGTTGAGAAATTAATAGACATACTGCAGTATTACGAATTAATTGTAAGACTTTCAGGAATATCACCGGAGTTTATTCTAACTAAAGTATATGTAATTTCAATGATTCAAATATATAGATTGAATTCCTTCAGGACTTTAATGACAGCGCTGCAGCTCTTTTGAGAGATTGATTATTTAACGTCATTCTAGATTGTGGTTGTGGGACCTTGGAAAAAATTTCCGGTTTCTTATCTCCAACTGGAAGCTATATCACCGGTTGTAATGGTCGGTATTATACAATATACAAACGCTCTTAAACTATATACTGATAGATAAACGAAACTAAATATTAATTATCAAACGTTGTGGTTACGTAGAAATAGGTTCGCGAGTTTCAGCTCAATGATTACAACAGCAACTAGTGTCAAGGTCAAGAATAATCTGTTCGGCACCGTAATGGTAGGTAATCGCTGACTGCGCGCCGGCGACATACGTTGTATAGTTGTGTTTTTAAAAATAAAATCATCGCGTATTACGTCGTTTTGATGTATAATATAAATGGTTAGTGATCTGATAAGAGTATAATTTCACTTACCTACCCAAGCCAAGGATGCCATTCGCACCCCTGGCCAGGCAGAGCAGACGTAATTTCTCTATGATATCCGTGGTGCCGTGTATAGCCCGTTGGGCCTTGTTCATCATCTCAGCCTCTTGCCTCGTTGCCGCACTCTGCGGTCTGTTAAACATCCCTGGAAACGTCATGCTAACCTGAATTCCATGACTCATGCCACTCTGTCTGTCTCTCTCCCTCTATTTCGAAGAGATATGTACAAAGAGTGGCAAATAGAGAGAGTGAGAGAGAGAGAGAGATGTATTTCCGTTTCTTTCTGACTTACAGAATCAGACGAAGTTGGATGATCGCTTTCCCACTATACCGAGAGAGAGGCGGTGACGGGAGGTGAATCGGTGCGATGTGCCAAGAGCGAGAAAGCGCGACATTTTATAGGTGTATGTGTGGGCATGCTACATAGATGAGTAATGAGAGAATAACGGGGCGTAAGTAAGTGAGAAGGAGAGAGGGAAAGCGGTGACCGCAAGTTACGTATTATGTTCAATGAGTTTAAAATCAACAAAGTAAGTATATACGGGCGTCGACGCGAAACGAGGCTGTTAAGTAATTGACTGAAAGTTCTGATCGGTAAATCCTATTAGTATAATGAACTTTGCAAGATTTGTCGAAGCGGAATGTATTATAGCCTTATACCTAGGTGAGAGTTTATGAAAGCGATGAAATAGCAATTGAAGTGAAGAATCATTTTATATAATGTTTGGTACACTCTGATATTTCATTTCAATTTTTCATTTAATCTTCAAAGAAGGATAATTAGGATTTTGGGACATTTATGCAGCGGTCTAGAAGTCACGCTCATCCTATCTCGTAATTAAAAGTGCTACCAGCACTTCGGATTATCAAAATAATAATTATCTGGCGCGCTTGCTGTGCTGGCGTATTCAAGGATGATAAATTCGAATGTATCCCACTATCCTGTACACGTCTTCTCCTGTCTCGATGAATCATCCCAACGACAATACATTTTTCCTTCTTCAAAAAGAGATAATCATTCCAGTCTTTCTTCGAAGATGATTGTTTAACTCAGGTAGTATACACATAGACTGCATGATACTGAGAGGTGTTTATTATGGAGCAGAAGGAGTCATATTGCAAATTAAATGATGTAAGATATAGCTAATACCCATATATAGGTACATGATAATTTATATTATTTGGAGATAATCAGAGATCATATCATGTAATATACATATATCTATGGATATGTATCCAGATATATGTATGTGTGACTGTATTTATTAATAAATGAATAGAAGTAAAAATAATTAGATACTATTTAGTGTGGGTTCACCGAGTCCACCAAACTTGAATGCTCGCTGTTTGCATAATTTAACGGATTTCCCATCCGGCGAGAATCGTTGGTGTCGTCAGTTAACGCTACGAGTGTCAAAACGACTTCACAATAGGTAGGTTTTATTGCGATATGCGGTTCAAGGTCATAACCTGTGCTCTTATTTCTGTCATTCAGTGCAATAAACTGAAAACGATTGAAATCCAGATTATATCATTTTAATGAATGATTGGCAATCGCTTTTGGTGTACAAATTGTCTTGAAATCAGACTTGAAATCGCTGATAGAAATCGTTTGGGATTACTTCGATATTGGCCTTGAATACATAAGCTATGTGCAGAGTTATCAAGAACTTGCCTGAAAAACTCGAAAACCGAAATCTTTAGAGACGTATACCCATTTAATTCTAGAAATTCCCAAAAAGTCGAACGAAGGTTCAGACTTTTTTTTTTAGTAAGTTTCAGAAAAAATGTCCGCTCTGCATCCTTTTGTTGCCAATACGACCTGAAATCACGTGAAATGGGATTCAAGGAATTTGGCGAACTTTTTTCGTCCTTGTAACCTCGACGACACGTGCGCAAGGTTCGTCACCCTTGACACGCGTTTAGTTATAGTGCAATAGCGATACATGTACTCATTCATCTGCGATTCTGCGCAGATGTTACTACCGCGTGCGTCAGTTGCGCGTGTGACCTTCTTCGTGAACGTTAGATAGATAGAACTGTCTCTATGATATTGAGGAATGAAGTAGATAAACTAATCGGAATGAAGGTATATCATGATATGCAGTGACGTCGACGAAAAATAATGAAATAGGTAATGTATACTCGTTCGTATAGGAAATTAAGCTGAATCTTGTAATATATGGTCCGATGGTCAAAATAAGTCAAGCTTATAGCTGGAAGTCTCGCTGATCGTTATAGGTACCATGAGACTGCAGGTTATAGGATCAAGAGCGTGTCGCATTTCAAGCAAAACAAAATTGAAGAACTGAGCAATATGTACAAACGTGTATACTGTATAGGTATAGTGAAATGTAATTAAATTTGAATAAACACGTACTGTACAATATAATGTTTGAAAAAAACCAGACATCACTATTGCGTCAACATAATTTGCATATCTACATGTTTGACAGACTCACTCAGTGACGTATGTTTTTGTTTAACCCTCCAATTAAACATAGCTTCTTGTTACAATATTTGAGTCAATTAGTTGCATCCAGTTAATGGAATGTGAGATTCGAACGGCAGATAAGCGTTTCAAAATTTCCCCTATCTTCCCGCGGAAGTTTCAACCTCGTCTGATCAGGCCGCCACACTCACTACTGGCCAGTAAGTAGTCACCCTCTGTATTGGTACCCCTGAACGTGTCTAACACCGCGTCGCTACTACCCCTGATCTATTACGTCAGCCAACGGCGGAGGTATTGCGGGAGAAAAGTGAACAATGGCGTATTCCAAATTTTTTATTACTTCATGTGATCAAATAATGACATTACTTATTGAACATCAAATAGGACTAATTGTTTATTGGAGAATCTATTTTTTTATGATTTCTGATTAGAATAAACCGGAAAACTTACAGGTTGCGTAAAGCCTGGGTTCTGACACTAAACGGATTATTCTTGATTCCAGCGCTTATAGTGTTAGTAACTAACTTAAACTTTGATCGGTATAATATCTCATCAATAACCGCGCTTATCGAAGTAATGCTTAACACGTCGTTGGACTCGCCTTGAATCTGACTTCGAATCTAGGGCGTAAGGAATGTGGTCTTTGGCTTAAAGTCTATAGTCGACCTTGATGACCCTGATTAAAAAAGCATACCGTGATTATTTTACTTTTTAGTAATTTTTGATCAGTGAGATTGAAAATTTGACGTACTAAGTTATTGGAAATACCGTTAATAGTAGAATGTGCGAAATTTTTGGAGTATATTTCACGTTGATGTATTGAGGTTCTTCTTCAATTGTATGTCAGGCAACTAAGAAATTCATAATTAGCCAATTACCACGCCATTGTCCAGTCACGCCACACAGGTCACTATAAGCTACCCTCGAAAACGTGTAATAGATTCGAGGCTTAACAGTGCGTCCGTTTGTTTCGGAGTAAAGTTCATAGATTTGGTAGTGGCAGTGCAGAGTGTGGGTGTAGGAGTTCTTTGGAGAAATCGATCCCGATCTATACATTTTTAAACCACTGAAGCAATATATATGGCGGACGTCGTGTCGGGTCAACAAACTCTTTCCCACGCTGGGAAATCGATGGATAAACGATTAATCAAACTTTCATGCCTCCTTCGTTACACGATCAGTACCTACTCTCTTTGGAGTAACTTTTACTTTTCATAAGAACGCTTTTCGGTCTTTTTCACCTATTCAGAGCGCGGTCGCTGCGGAGGCCAATGACTGGCGAACCCGGCGAACCTATACCCTACACCTACATACCGTGACAATCAGGTGAAACCGAATGGTCCGATTCCCCACCCGGCGGATATTTCGTATTTTTATGGGGTTAGCCACTCGTTGCGCTGAAAAATTTCTAGGGTGATTTGGCCGCGAGGTCGATGCAACAAAACACCCGAAGGATTTTCAGTGCAACGAGTGGCTTTCCCTATAAAAATACAAATCATCCGCCGGGTGGGGGATCGGTCCATTCGGTTTCACCTGATTATCACGGTATAGGTACTGTAGATAGATACCAGACGGTACCAAGATTTTCTGAAGATATCCAACTTACTGCACTGCTGTTCAAAGCACAGATAAAGCGTTTTGTTTCTTTTTTTTTTAATTAAGGATCAGAACAGTATTTGAGTAATATGTATGCTAGGGTGGTTCACTTTTGAACTTTTTCTTTTGATTTTGCGGGGCACCACTGAATATTGTTCCAAATCACGTAGAAAAAATCTGTGTAAAACATGAATCCAATCGGAAAATATTTAGTGGTCGCTACTGAACATTATAGTATTTTCCTCAATTTTTTAAATATTATTTGTGAGCTATCTCAGGTTCGCTCGTACCAATCCGTTCCCCAAATCGCACCATTGGACCTTTTTGCTTGTGTCGACTAACTTGCCCGAAAGAGACATCAGTCAATAAACGAGTGATTGATTGGACCTTTTTGCACCTGCCGTCCCGGTTTTTGAATATTTTTGAAATTACCGAGCGCTATCATGTTCATTAATGTTCAGGGAATATTTCCGAATTTTTCTAGATTTTTTGAACTCATTTTAGACGAACGGTGACAAGTTGAAGTTGACGTACGCAACATCGACTCCGAAGAAACTACGTTTTTTTTTTTAACTTTTCGGAGATCATCACGGTTTTCACGATTTTGACACAGAAATTTGTGAATTAACCATCAGACCCAGAAAACTTGGCGCTTCACCATCTTTTCTGACTCAATGCTCTATCAATTTTTCTGTAGAAGTTATGATCACGCAATCGGAAGGGCCAAACCTTTTTGCACCGACAGTAGGTACAAGTGTAAATGAGTGTATAAAAAATTGTGAGATTACACGTGAGCAGTGTTGTCATTTGTCTCCATGTTTGAATATAAAATTATTCAACCGTAATTAGAGGAATTATAAATTAAAACGGCACTCCTATGTAGCCGACGTGTGACCACTCCTAAAAAATAACGATCATTTCGCTTGACCTACACTTTGGAAGGAATTTATCAAGTCGTCAGGCCATATAGATACTATAGCTATGTACTGCATCTTCAAATTAGAGATATATATCTGCTATGTTTGAAATTACCCTACCGCTGTACAAAGAGCAGATCGTCACCAATTTTCAACTCCTAATTTTTGCGCAAAGCTATTCTTTTCCTTATACCTCTTTAATTAGTCATTTCTATAAATAAATGACAATTCCATCCTT